>OX589596.1:0-2400000 GCA_951329385.1 Polia nebulosa
AAAAACCTAAAACCACGTGGCCACGTGCTCCAACATCCCGACGTCTGGGAAAAATTCCACCTGCTGAGCAGGGTGTATTACACCGAGACCTAACAGCCGACACCTCGATCTTCGAAATCGGAGCATCCCCTGGGAAGATACGGGACCCTAAAGACGCGGCAAACTTGGACCCCCCCCAGAGTGAAAACAAGATCGGTGACGTCACATTTTCTGGATGCCAAAAAATTGCTCACCCCCTGGGAAAGAGGTGTGCAAAATTCCAGAATTTTTTGAACGGTAGTTTTTAAACTACAGAAAAAACAAGAAAAAAGGAAGAAATTTGTGACGTCACGGAACATACCGGAAAGTACTGAAGTACCCTCAGCGACCTCGTTCCAGGTGGTACTTGAAGGAGGAACCTCTTCGGAGAAGAAAACCTGACGGGACCAACCCCCTAGGAAGAAGGATTTCTGCACGAGGTGCCATTTGCGGAAATTGTCAGCCACCCCCCAACTTTGGCAGGCTCCCAAGGGTGGGGCAGGTTGCGGAGGACTTCCGGACTGGTGGGAGAGCAGGGAGTAGTTCACCCCCTGTGGAAGTAAAATTTTAAATTGTAAGTAGGTTTAAGTTTAGATTTTAGTTAGATTTTAAGGTAAAATAAGGGACCTGGGCGGCATTACCGCATAAGATTGTACACCCCCTGGAGCCTTAGGGGAGCGAGATATCGAAAAAATAACATCAAATCGGATCTCTAATGAGATAAGATCATAAGGTCGACTACCATATAGGCACCCTCAAAAACCACCCCCGACGAGATTTTTTGGAAAAACAGGAAAACTTTTGTTCTCCTGGATTTCCAGGAAGGAAAATAAGGGGTCGGTCAGAAACTCTGGGCCGCGACCTATACATACAAACTTTTCCCGTTTCGGTATCTCATCCCTAAGGCCAAAACAACATAAAAGTAGTTGGTAAAAACTACCCCTAACTTTGGGGGTAAATAAAAAATTGATCAGGTGACACCCCTCCCGGGAGACTCACGGGACCGGACGGTCCGGTTTAAAACCTGTACACCAAAACTTCCCCTAGCGAAATAGGACGACGAGAAGAAAATTGACAGGTGTTTAAAGGCACCCCTAAAAATAAATTGACTGAAAATAGACAGAGATAAATTTGTTTAGGTATTTGTCTCAAAAAATTTTTTCAAAAAATACCTCGTATCTCCTAAACCGTGCGTCCTAGCTCAAAAATACCGAAAATTTTGGACCCCCCTTCCTAACCAAACCCGCTCGCTCCGCGTACCCTACCCTTGGAACCCCCCCCCCTCCCGGACCCAACCCCTAAGTTTCAACCCCCTACCCCTAAAAAAGGGTTTTTGATTTTTGGACTTAGAAAATTTGAGCCAAAAAAGTTGATACAAAATTTAAAATAAGATACACATTCTGTACTAACCAGTTCATTCCCCTCACCCCCCCCCTCCTTTTTTACCCCCACCCCCCCAATCCTTCCCAAACTACTACTAACCCCCCAATCCTTCCCAAACTACTACTAACCCCCCACAAAGGCTCATCACACAGTGAAAAACTCCTTCCCCCCCTCCCCCCTGAGCATATACTTCACCCCCCCGGGCCCTAACTTTGGAACCAGAGGTCGTAGACCTACCGAGTTTGGGGTCTTTGTGATCAGGAGGAGAAGCTCTGTGCTTTGGCCCCGAGGGTTTCTTTTAGGGGTAGCTACCCCTAAACAAAAAATTATATATCTCGAGTATAAAAAGAGCTAGAGCTGCGGGGTTTTTTGTATACTATAGGGCTCAGCCGGGAGAAGTTTTTGGTAAGACTCTAGATACTCTACATAGAGTATCTAAAATTGTTAATTGTATATATAGTTAGTTTAATTGTAAATAAATTTTAATTTAGTATTAGTTGACTAGAGTCAGGGACTCTATTGTTAAGACTGTTGTGTAGTCTTTTTGCAGTTACACAAACAAGGGGCAGCCGTTTACAACTTTTACAAATTTATCTGCCCCTCTGCATCATACCCCTAAAATGTTTGGGCACCGCACGCCTGTAAAAAAGCAAGACCCTAGTAAGTCGCCCCCAAAGGCGACCGTCAGAAAGAGCATAGACAGGTGGGAGGCCGCTGATAAAAGTAAGGGACCAGAATCAGCCAGCACAAGCGCGACAATGCAGGCAGGCCCTGCAGAAACATCAAAGGCGGCCACTAAATCAGTGGGAGGCACTACCGCCGCAAGCAGGGCGTCTACGGGAAACGATGAGTCCCCCAGAAGAGTCTACGTTAGTAGAGCAGCGGAAGCGGCAGCCT
This sequence comes from Polia nebulosa, assembly GCA_951329385.1. Classification (NCBI taxonomy): domain Eukaryota; kingdom Metazoa; phylum Arthropoda; class Insecta; order Lepidoptera; family Noctuidae; genus Polia; species Polia nebulosa. The sequence continues at coordinate 2,299 of OX589596.1, forward strand.
GTCTAAACAAGGCAAAAGCTCACTTGAGGAATTCGCGTAACCTCAAGACAGAAATAAAAGAGGGGGTCGAAAAGGCACTGACGCGACTCCTTGAACTGGTCAAGGAAGTCGAAGCGGAGCTCAAAGCAAAGGGAAGTACGTTGGTGGGAGGGAGGGCGGGGGGGGGGGAGTGGGAGCCAATGTTGCTCCACCTACCGACCCCGCCGCCCCTCCCTCCACTACCCCCAGCGGCGAAAGCCTAATTATCGCACGTATGGAGGAGCATGAGCGCCTCATACGGGAAAGCGGTAGGAAGATGGAGGCATTGAAGGAGGTGATCGAAAGGCATGCCGAAAAAATGGAGAAAGTAGAAACGCCTACCTATGCCGGGGTGACCGTGGCCCAGGGCGACAGGGTGCTGAAAAAGCGTACGCTACACTTGGTCGCGGTCACCTCGACCGTGGAGACGGAAACAGGAGAAGATGTACTCGAAAGAGTAAGGAAGACCATAGACGCTAAGGAGGGATGGGTAAAGGTGGAGAGAGTGAGGAAGGCTAAGAATAGGAAAGTCATAATGGGCTTTGGGTCCAAGGAAGAACGGGACAAAGTTAAAGACAGAATAGGCAAAGAGGGAGGCAGCCTCACCATCGAGGACGTGGAAAACAAGGCCCGCTGGTCAGGCTTGGGGATGTCTTGTCGGTAAATACCGATGAAGACATCCTCAAGGCTCTTAGGAACCAGAATGGGGCTGTTTTCCACGGCCTCGAAAAAGGAGAGGATAGGATTGTGGTAAAGTATAGAAGGAGAGCCAGAAATCCTCACACTAGCCACATAATAGTGAGTGTGTCGCCCAGTGTCTGGAGGCGGATGACGGAAAGAGGCTACGTTTACATAGACCTCCAGCGGGTCAGAGGCGAAGACCAGACGCCACTAGTCCAGTGTACGCGTTGTTTGGGGTACGGCCATGGCAGAAAATACTGCCAGGAGACCACAGACGCATGTAGCCATTGCGGTGGGCCCCACCTTAGAACTGAGTGCGCAGACTGGCTAGCTGGTGAGTCACCGGCCTGCAGAAACTGTAAAAAGGCGAAATTAACGCAAATAGACCATAAAGCCTTTAGCGTAGGGTGCCCTGTGCGACGTCGCTGGGACGAATTGGCCCGGTCGACAGTCGCATACTGTTAACGCCAACGTTGCCACCACCACATATAGCTGTATGCAAGCGAACCTCCAACGGAAAAGGCTCGCTACAAATGAGCTGTTACTCGAGGCACAAAAACAAGGGGTAGCCGTAGCCCTGCTTCAAGAACCGTACGTAGGGGGCACCAGGACAGTTAAGAGCTATAGGGGAGTGAGGATCTTCCAGAACACTGGGGATGGAGAAGGGACAGTTAAAGCTGCAATTGCTGTCTTTGACAGCAATCTTAACATTAAGCAGTACCCAAAACTCACCACAAATAACATCGTCGTGGTGGGGATCCAGACCAGTGCCTGGGAGATCACCCTAGTGTCCATCTACTTTGAGCCGGGTAAACCAGTGGAACCCTATCTGGGCCAGCTCAAAGATATTGTAGCCAAAAACGGCTCCAAAGCCTTGATTGTTGGAGGTGACGCGAATGCGAAAAGCACCTGGTGGGGCAGTCCGATGGTTGACGATAGGGGGGAGGAAGTTTGTGGGACTCTCGGAGAACTCGGGCTACATGTACTGAACGCAGGAGAAATCCCGACATACGACACAGTAAGGGGAGGACGGCGCTATAGCAGCTTTGTCGACATAACAGCTTGTTCGACCAATATCCTCGACAAGGTAGCAGACTGGAAAATCGTCGAGGGCCTAACCAGCTCCGACCACAACGGCATTGTGTTCAAAATTTTGCAAAACAAATCCAAAGGGTTAAAGGGTGAAAGAACCACCCGTATTTTTAACACAAAAAAGGCTAACTGGGCTGAGTTTCATGCGAAACTCACCCAGCTGAGCCAAGAGCATAACATCACAAAAGAAACAATAGGTAGAATAAATAGAACAGAAAAGTTAGAGGAAATAGTAAACACATATACAACAATAGTGACGGAAGCATGCAAGGCATCTATGCCAATCAAAAAACATTCGGAAAAACTCACCTTGCCGTGGTGGTCGGAGAGATTGGAAGGGTTAAAGAAGGCAGTAGCTACCAAGAAGAGGAGAATCAGGTGCGCCGCTCCGATCCGTAGAGCTGTCGTAGTCGAAGCATACCTTCAGCAGAAGGAGCAGTACGAGCTGGAGGCAGCCAGAGCTCAAACCGAGAGTTGGAAGGAGTTCTGCTGTAAACAGGATAGGGAGGGGGTGTGGGAGGGAATCTATAGGGTTATGGGGAGAACAGCGAGCAGGGTTGAGGACCCGCCGCTGGTGAAAGATGGGGAGGAACTAGACGCGGAAGGGTCAGCTAGATATATAGCTGAGACCCTGTATCCAGAAGACCATCTAGACATGGATAACCCCCACCACACCCGTGTAAGACTTGAGGCGGAATCGGTGAATGAAGGCGATAATGGTGAGTCATATGACCCTCCATTCACCATAGCCGAATTGAAGGCATCCAGTGAGTCCTTCAATTCAAAGAAGGCACCAGGAAGGGATGGCCTCACAGCCGATATCTGTAGCCGTGCTATCAGTAAAGATCCTGAGGTCTTCCTGGCTATCCTAAACAGATGCCTGGCTTGTTGCCACTTTCCAAGAGCGTGGAAGGAGGCAACAGTGGTAATGTTACGGAAGCCAGGAAAGACCAATTATGCAACACCTAAGGCGTACCGCCCTATTGGGCTGCTGCCCGTACTCGGTAAGATCTACGAGAAAATGTTGGTGGCTCGACTCAGGTTCTACATAGTGCCGAGAATGAGTACTCGCCAGTACGGATTCATGCCACAAAGGAGTACCGAAGACTCCCTCTATACCCTCGTGCAGAATATACGCGAAAAGCTGAGACAACATAAAATAATAACACTAATATCACTAGATATAGAGGGAGCCTTCGACAATGCCTGGTGGCCGGCTATAAGAGTCCGACTGGCTGAGGAAAGGTGTCCGGTTAACCTGAGAAGGGTCATCGACAGTTACTTGCGTAATAGAAGAGTACGGGTAAGGTACGCCGGCGCTGAGCACCAGAGGAGCACGGAGAAGGGCTGTGTACAAGGCTCGATTGGAGGCCTGTGGAACCTCATTCTGGACCCCCTCCTGAAAGACCTGGAGAGGAGAGGAGTCTGCGTGCAGGCCTTCGCGGACGACGTGATCCTAGTTTTCGATGGTGACACAGCATTGGAGATAGAAGGGCAGGCAAATGCCGAACTCGAACGTGTTCGGGCGTGGGGCGTGGAAAACAAACTAAACTTTGCACCACATAAGACCAGTGCAATGGTCATTACCAATAAGTTAAAATACGACGCCCCACGCTTGAACATGGGCGGGGTCGACATAGCCATGTCCAAGCAGATCAAGATGCTGGGTGTCACCATCGACGACGGGCTCACGTTCAACGCGCATATCTCTGAGATATGTCGGAAGGCCATCGCAGTCCACAAGCAGCTGAGTAGAGCTGCGAAAGTAAATTGGGGCCTAAATCCGGAAATAGTTAGGATTATTTATGTGGCAGCGGTAGAGCCAATAATTCTGTACGCCGCCAGCGCATGGGCTGAGGCCGCTAACAAACTGGGAACCAGGCAGCAGTTAAGCGTCGTGCAGCGGGGAATAGCACAGAAGATGTGCAAAGCCTACAGAACTGTCTCGCTGAATTCGGCTCTTCTATTAACAGGGATGCTCCCCCTGGATCTTAGGATCCACGAGGCAGCATCGTTGTACAAGGCCAAGAAAGGGGAGCCGCAGGCCATTTTGGGGGAAAGTAGAGCGGATGACATCTGCTCTGGAATCCCCGCACCCCGCGGAGCGAAGCGACATGGGGTTAGTCAGCCTGGTGAGCCGGGAGGATGTTGACGCCACTTCGGACCATCAGGTGAAAATATTCACTGATGGTAGTAAAATTGAGGGGCGTGTCGGGGCAGCTCTGTCCATATGGAACGGAGAGGCCGAGACGCGCGCCCTCAAATTGGCGTTACCGAAATACTGCACGGTTTACCAGGCTGAGCTACTCGCGATATGCCGGGCAACGCGGGAAATCAGTAAAATCAAGGCGCTTACCTTCGGGGTCTATAGTGACTCCATGGCGGCTCTTATGACAGTGAAAAACCCCAATTGCCTCCATCCCCTGGCCGTGGAGGCCAGAAAGAATATAACAGCTGCATCTCTCCAGAACAAGGTGTATCCTTATTCTGGATAAAAGCCCACGCAGGATTGGACGGCAACGAAAGAGCGGATCAGCTGGCGAAAGAGGCCGCCATGAACCTGAAGAAAAGGCCGGATTATGACCTGTGCCCGATCTCATTCGTCAAGCGTCACATACGTATGGGGACGCTTGACGAGTGGAATCGGAGGTATAGGACCGGCCAAACTGCTGGCATTACAAAGATGTTTTTCCCGGATGCGGTGACGGCGTACAGAATCATTAGGAAAATGAAAGTCACTAACATCAGGACACAGTTTATGACAGGGCACGGTGGATTCTCCGAGTACCTGAATCGCTTCAAGTGCAAGGGGAGTCCATCGTGCATCTGCGACCCAAACATAGACGAAACCGTGCCACATCTGCTTCTGGAATGTCCTGTACACGCAGCGGAAAGGTTTGGACTGGAACAGGCATTGCAGATTTAGTTGGACAGAGGAACTGTGGGGGAATTGATGCGAGGTAAAGATAGGGAGAAATTTTTTAGTACTGCACAAAGATTACACAACAGGCAATAGATAGAAATAAAACAGTCTAAGTAAATATGCTGGTTGTATATTTAGATATATATATATTAAGCATAGAAATAAGTTTAAGTGTTAAAAATATAAGACCATAAATAAAAGTTAAAATAGAAATGAGAAGATATTTTAAGATAAGAAAAGGACACTGCATTAGAATTAGAAAAATGTGTAATAAAAGTAGATATAAGAATATATTGTAAATTAAAATAGAATTAAGCCAATGTATTTAGTTAAGAAAAAATGTGTTGTAAATAAAAATGATCCCAACGGGCTATCATTCCCCACCTCCCTACAAATAGAAATAAGAAAATAAAATTAAGAAAAGAAAAGTAGATAGAAAAAATAGGATCAGTATGGGAATCCCACCCATATATAAGGAATAAAAGATATGATGAATGCAGAAAGAAAAAGTATGCGGAATAAAAGTGCGAGAGGCAAGATAGCGAGAACTTGTATGATAAAGAGAATTAGGCTTAGCATAGACTCCGATAACGTCGGGGGTAGAGTAGAAAAAAAAAAAAAAAAAAAAAACCTAACCTAACCTAACCTAACCTAACCGGCAGGAGGAGAAGAAGACCCTCATTGACCAGGGATTTGGGGTGGGTGCTGGATCGTGTGTCCTGACCATCCACGAGGCCCAGGGTTTAACCAGCAAGTCGGTCATCATCTTGAGGACAAAATCCAATACCATCAGGATTCACAGTAGCGTCCCACATGCAGTAGTGGCAGTCTCCAGACACACTGACCACTGCGTGTACTACGCCGATAACGCTGATGACGCCATCGGATGGTTCATAAGAAGGGCGCAAGAAGCGTCTACCAGAGACATCATCGGCAGCAATATGAAGAACGCCATGCGGCATCGGGACCTGACAGTCGTTGAGTCACTGATGCACCTTCCAAGACAATGATGAGTTGATGGTGCTTTGGACGCCACGGGTATCTCTCTGGGGTTGTTGGTGTCAAAGGAGTGGCGATCAGTCCTGGAGTGGGTCATCCGTGGTTGACTTAATGGTGGGATGTTGGTCCTTGTGTGTGTGTAAATTGTGGCATGTGTTTTGTTTGAAGATATTTATAGAAATTAAAAGTATGCTCAACAAATAACAATAATACCAAAAAAAAAAAAAAAAAAAAAAGAGAGTATATGTATGTAATGTATGTAAAAGTGTAATTAGTAGTATTAAAGTAATGTAATTAGTATTAAAATGGAGGTGACATTAGTATATATATTGTTTATTATATCATGTATAGTATCGGGCTATTTGTTTGAAGCGACACTGGTCGTGACTGTGGGCTGTGCATGCATTCGGAATCAGAATAATCACTTTTCGGTGCATGTATGGGTCGGAGTCGCTCTGGGGTGTGGCTTCGAATGGATGGCTTACGAGAGATGGAAAATTTGTAACACAACAGGTGCTCTGGAGTGGCGCCACTTGTATGTGGAGTTGCTCAGAAGCAAACAATTGTAAAGAGCTAAACAAGAGCACGGACGCCTTGTCTGTGGATATACTGTAAGGCAGGAGTGTGGTTTTAGTCAGTAAGAGTCTGACACTGACCAGACTGGCTCGTTTGTGAGGCAGCCTGGCCGTCCATGAGGATTTCCCACTCCTGCCGAAAAAAAAAAAAAAACCTAACCTAACCTAACCATCGATTTCTCAGCCTCCAGGAGTGCTAATTTGACCTAGTTTTTTGCACAGTAATTACAGGACAGGCTAGTTCCTGCTATCCCGACTATAGAAATTGACCATTGAGGTTTTATTTTTCGAATACCTACAAATTGTGATTTTTTCAAAAAAATTTTATTTTCAAAATTAGATATCTCAAATTCTACTCGTTAGATTCTTTTGGTTTAAACTCCATAGGACTCCATCAACCCTTACCTGTGTCCCGGTGCGTGTTTCGCGTATCCGAGTCCTGGTTTTGGAACAAATTTTCCAAATTTTTCTCAAAAAATCTAGTCTTTTGCCCATTTTCAAAAATTTTTGTTCTAGATAAATTTTTATTTTTATAAAATCCGTTAGCCCGTGCGGAGACGCAACTTTTGACACCCCACACGTGAGCCTAGCTCTCACGAAACGTCAAAAAATTGCCCACACGCCCACCCGGTGGTCTTTTAAACTGTATACAATAAGACGAAGAGAAAATCGATATAAAATTTTAAATTGACAAAATAGTTTTTCTATTGATTGACTATTTTAGAATCTTTTTGACATTTACACCAGACGTGACTAAAACTTTTAGTCACAATATTTAATTATTGACCTTTTATTGAATTTTAACATTTTTCTTTTTATCTTATTTTTAACCTATATATTTGACGGATCCCTCCTTTACAGGGATCTAGTCCTATTGAATTTGACGCAACTTTATATTTGACGGATCCCTCCTTTACAGGGATCTAGTCCTATCGAATTTTTGACGAAATTTTTATAGTTGGCTGATCCCCCCTTTACAGGGATCTAGTCCTAACGTGTGATTTTGGCGCAATCTATATAGTTGGCTGATCCCCCCTTTACAGGGATTCAGTTAATTATCTTTATATTGTCCCCTGATCTTTGACTCCGACATGATTCGTACGCCGGCCAAGAAGGACGCAGATATGCAGGGCTCTGGAGGCTCGCCGCGATCGGCAGAGAAAGCTGGGACGTCGCTTTTAAGTGTCAGGCGCAGCATTGGGGAATGGGAGGCTGGGAGAGTAGAGCCTAAGGCTAAGTCCCCGGCCAACCTAATACCAGCTGCGTCTCAACCAACAACACACAGAATCCCCGGCTCTCTGGTGACGCGCCGGGCCTCTGCGGGCGCTGCAGACCCTGCTAAAAAGGCCGAACCCAGGTACCCCAACCTGACAGCGGAGGCGAGAGCTTGCCTAAATAAGGCCAAAGCTGCATTTGGGCAACTCTCGCAATCTCAAAACAGAAATCAAAACGGAGGTGCTTGGGGCCATAAATAGGCTGTACGAGATTGTGAAGGAGTCGGAGAAGAGCAGATCGTCCGCCACACCGGCTGCAATATCGTCGGAAATGGACCCGACCTGCCAACCCACCCCTATTGAGGAACAGAGTGTTCCTATGACAACCACAGTTGTTCCGACAGAGCTTGTGAAACAGCTCATAGGAAACCTCCAGCAGCACAATCGGGCGCTGGAGGAATGCCAACAGCACACGCAGGCTTTGTCGGAACAGCTAAAACAGGCACCTCACTACGTCGCCGGCCAGGGACCAACTTTCGCCGAAATCGCTGCCGGTTCCAAACAGCAATTTCAGCGGCCTCTTCACTCGGTGGTTATATCATCTGTCGATGACCAGGACACCGGTGAAGAGGTTGTTGAGAAGCTGAGGACGGCAGTAGACGCCAAAAACACGGGCACAAGGGTCGAGCGTGTACGGAAGGTGAGGGACCAGAAGGTGGTGGTCAGTTTTAAAACTGAGGAGGAGTTGGCAAAGGTCAAGGAGAGAATTAAGAGGGCAGGGAACCTGGTGGTAGAGGAGGTTAAGAATAGGGACCCCCTCGTCATCATAAAAGACGTCCTCTCCTGCCACTCCGACGTGGAGACAATTGAGGCCATAAAACGGCAAAACCAACATCTGCTTGGGGACGTGCCTGCCGGAGATGTGAGGCTGGTCGTAAAGTACCGTCGCAAGACCAGGAACGCCCATTTGTGCCACATCATCCTGCAGGTGTCCCCAGCGATATGGCAAAGGCTCACAACGGCGGGTTGCGTGCATATTGACCTACAGAGGGTGCGTGTACTGGACCAGTCGCCGCTGGTGCAGTGCACTCGCTGTCTGCGCTATGGCCACAGCCGTAAGCTGTGCACGGAACCCGCCGACTTGTGTATCCATTGTGGTGACCCCCACATGCGCGCGGACTGCCCCTCGCGACTGGCTGCGGGAAAACCGTCATGCCGAAACTGTGTGACGGCAAAACTTGCCACAACTGACCACAACGCCTTCGACAGCGAGTGCCCGATTCGTGCTAGGTGGGACGCATTGGCGCGCCTGTCGGTGGCGTACTGCTAAGGTGGTGACGGCCGCAGTCAGGAATACTCAACCAGGCAGCCGCACTCGAACAGACCCCGGCGTCCACCCGGGATACCACGTCATCCAAGCGAATCTGCAGAGGAAGAACCTAGCAACCCAAGAGCTCTTACTAGTGGCAAGCGAGCGGAGGGTTGCTTTCGCGCTGCTCCAGGAGCCTTATGTGGGTGGGATCAAGAGGATGCGAGACTACCGGGGAGCGAGAATCTACCAGTGCGCTGATCAAGGAAGTGGAACTGTGAAGGCGGCAATAGTCGTATTCGATCACGAACTCGACGTCACACAGTGTCCAGAACTCACTACCAACAACATCACGGTAGTGAGGATCCGAACCAGCGCCTGGGAAATCGCAGTAGTCTCCTTCTACTTTGAACCCGGAAAGCCCATAGAGCCATACCTGGAGCACCTCAGGCGGATTCGCGAGGAAATAGGTCAAACCAAAATAGTGGTTGGTGGGGACGCCAACGCCAAGAGCCACTGGTGGGGTAGTGCGGTTGTCGACGACAGGGGCGAGGAAATGTCCGGGACGCTGGATGAGTTGGGCTTGCAGGTGCTCAACGTCGGCCACACTCCAACTTACGACACCGTCAGGGGGGGCAGGTCTTACGCCAGCTTAGTTGACGTAACGGCCTGCTCAACCGACTTGCTGGATCTGGTGGAAGACTGGAGAGTTGAGGAAGGCATCACGAGTTCGGACCATAACGGCATTGTCTTCAAAATTAAACTGGAAAAATCAAAAGGCATTAGAATAAATAGTACAACTAGGATTTACAACACAAAAAGAGCAAATTGGAGCCAGTTTCATGAGAAACTGGCCGAATTAAAAGCAGACAATAAATTAGACACAGAAAACATAAATAACATAAACAACAAAGTACAATTAGAAAATAGCATAAACTCATACATCCATGCAATAGAAAAAACATGCCAACAAACCTTACCTAAATTAGATCAAAATAAAAAACTTACTTTGCCGTGGTGGTCCACCGAGCTCGCTGACCTAAAGAAGAAACTCAACACCAGAAGACGCCGCATCCGTTGCGCAGCACCAGTTCGGAGACAAGTGGTCGTCGAAGAGTATCTGCAAGCCAAAGAAGCGTATGAATCCCGGGCTAAGCAGGCGCAGATCGACAGTTGGAAGAGGTTCTGCGAAAAGCAGGACAGGGAGGGAGTCTGGGAGGGCGTATACCGGGTAATCGGACGGACTGCCAAAAGGTATGAAGACCTGCCCTTGGTGAGGGACGGAGTGTCACTCAGCCCACAAGACTCGGCGAGGCTGTTAGCATTCGTTGAGACATTCTACCCGGATGACCTGGAAGGGGGAGAAAATGCTGACCACCGTCGGACTCGAGAAGCGGCCAGTCGTGTAAACGAGTGGGCGCATGATGAATACCATGACCCGCCGTTTACACTTCTGGAGCTGAAGACCGCGGTGGACAGCTTCAACCCCAAAAAGGCACCCGGGGCGGATGGTCTCACAGCCGAGATATGTGCCCAGGCCATTTTCCGGGATCCAGGGATGTTCCTTGCACTGGCAAATAAGTGCCTTGAGCTGGGTCACTTCCCTGGGGCCTGGAAAGTGGCTACAGTAGTGATGCTCCGTAAACCCGGAAAGGACACCTACACCACCCCGAAGTCCTACAGGCCGATCGGCCTCCTACCAGTCCTGTGCAAAATCCTGGAAAAGTTGGCGGTAGCTCGTCTTAAGTGGCATCTGATCCCGCGGTTGAGTACTCGCCAGTTTGGTTTTTTGCCCCAGAAGAGCACCGAAGACTCCCTCTATACAATGATGCAACACATCAAGGCAAAGCTGGATCAAAAGAAGCTGATCACTGTTGTCTCACTTGACATAGAGGGAGCCTTCGATAGCGCATGGTGGCCGGCCATTAGAACCAGACTGGCTGAGGAAAAGTGCCCGGTGAATGTCAGACGGCTGCTGGACAGCTACCTGGACGACAGAAGTGTCCGGGTCAGGTATGCAGGGGCCGAGTACCAGAGAAGGACGACGAAGGGGTGTGTGCAGGGGTCGATTGGCGGTCCGATCCTCTGGAATCTGGTGCTGGATCCTCTGTTGAAGGGGCTCGAAGAGCGGGGTTACCACTGCCAGGCTTTTGCCGATGACGTGGTGCTCATCTTCGACGGGGATACAGCACTGGAGGTCCAAATACAGGCCAATGCCGCCCTTGAGTATGTTCGAGAGTGGGGCATCAGAAACAAACTGAAGTTCGCACCACACAAAACATGTGCTATGGTAGTGACAAGAAAGTTGAAGTACGATGTCCCGCTCTTGACCATGGGCGGGGTCGACATTGGCATGTCTGAGGAAATAAAGATACTGGGGCTCACTGTGGATCACCAGCTCACCTTCAACTCGCATGCTGCTAACGTTTGTCAAAAGGCCATCGCTTTTTACAAACAGCTGTCCAGAGCAGCCAAGGTGAGCTGGGGTCTACACCCGGAGGTGATACGCTCGATTTATACCGCGGCGGTCGAGCCGGTGGTACTGTATGCAGCTAGTGCATGGGCGCCAGCGGCTAAAAAGATCGGAGTGCAAAAACTCTTGTATTCAGTCCAGCGGGGATTCGCTCAGAAGCTCTGCAAATCCTACCGCACCGTTTCGCTAAACTCCGCACTCGTGCTGGCGGGGATACTCCCACTCGACCTCCGAATACAGGAAGCAGCCGCACTGTACGAGGCAAAGAGGGGAGTACCCCAGCCAGCGCTTGCGGGACGGGAGGTGGAGCGTGTGGTGGCATTTGCAGAAACTCCGCACCCGGCGAAACATACGGCCATGGGGTTCGTGAGCTTGGTAGATCAGTCACATGTGGAGTCCCACAACAGCCAAGAGGTGAGGTTTTTCACCGATGGCAGCAGGATTGCGGGCAAAGTCGGAGAAGCACTGTCCCTTTGGGACAGGTACGCCGAGATTAGGTCCGTTAAGCTTAGCTTGCCAACGTGCTGTACTGTCTACCAGGCGGAACTGCTGGCCATATGCGTAGCGACACGCCAGATATTGCGTCGCGGGGAGGGAACCTTTGGTATTTACAGTGACTCGAAGGCCGCACTGGAGACGGTCACAAACCAGGGTTCCCTCCACGCTCTGGCAGTGGAGGCGAGGGCGAATCTCAATGTGGCTTTATCCCAGAGCAAAGATGTCTCTTTGTTCTGGATAAAGGCACATGCTGGACTGGAAGGCAACGAGCGCGCCGACCATCTGGCGAAGGAAGCTGCACTACATCTAAAAAAGAAACCGGACTACGACCGCTGCCCGGTTTCATTCGTTAAGCGGCTTATCCGTTTGGAGTCGCTTGACGAATGGAACCGTAGGTACAAAACTGGAGAAACGGCGTCAGTCACCAAGATCTTCCTCCCGACGCAGTTGACGCCTACAGAACTGTGAAGAAGATTAGACCAACAGGGGTAGTCACCCAGATTATGACAGGGCACGGTGGGTTCTCCGAATACTTGCATCGCTTCAAGTGTAAGGAGAACCCATCGTGTATCTGTGAGCCGAGTGCGGTAGAGTCGGTCCCGCACATTATATTCCAATGTCCAGTGTTTGTAAGGGAAAGGTGTGAACTAGAGCAGGAACTTGAGACCGAACTAAACTTAAACACAATTAGCGAGCTGATAAAGACAGCAAAATCAAGGAAAATAGTTCTAGAATACTGTATTAGAATAGCAAGTAGGGTCATACAACGAAATAGGAAAATTTAAAAAACTGTGCTTTCATTACATGTAGGCTTATATGAAATGCTAAGCATAGAATTACACACGCATTTAACTAGAGTAATAAATCAAAACAGATATTGCAATAATTACAACATTTTCAAAATTAAAAATTAAAGTTAATTTCAGGTTAAAATCCAGTTTCATTCATTCGTACAGATATTCAATCGCAAAATTGATAGACAAGGTCTCTGACGACGTCAGGGGACAAGTAGCGCGGCAGGAGTGTGGTTTTAGTCAGTAAGAGTCTGACACTGTTCGGGCTGGCTCGCTCGCGAGTCAGCCCGTTCGTCCATGAGGATTTCCCACTCCTGGCAAAAAAAAAAAAAAAAAAAAAAAAAAAAAAAAAAAAAAAAAAAAAAAAAAAAAAAAAAAAAAAGCCCCACACATAGACACCAAATTCGTCAAAATCGGACAACTTTACACCACTTTTTAGATTTTTTAACCGCGGAGCGACTCCAAAAATGATCCGACCGCCACGAGAGTCGGGGGGGAACTCAATCCGGATTGCAGTGAAAGTTCGTGAAACCTTGAAAAACCTAACTCTGTAGAGGTTAAGTAAAGAGGAAATAACTTAAAACGCAAACGCAGCCGAATCAAGATCGACGACCCCCCTTTTTTATTGAAGAAAAAGGAGGGCATTGCCCCTGCACACCGTCCTGACCACCTGGCGGCCTGAAAATTCCAAGCCGCTCGGAGTTATACTGGAAAAACGAAAACCACGTGGAGTTGAAAAAACACTAAAACACTTTTTTTTCGGCGGTAGGTGTAAAAAAGATAAGACGCGTATTTTTTTTAACTGCTACAATTAAAAATAAAATTAAGTGATTTATTCATGATTTTGGGTTCAATAACAGTCATAATATCATCATTTTCTGCTGCACTTACATTGGTGTAATAATCCATGTAGGTAATAAAGTACTAAAATCTACACTACCTGCCAGCTATCACTAGTACTTTTTAAGTCACATTAAAAGCATACACATTTTGGTGAAATGTCTACACTGGATGAAATCCAATCAGCTCAGAAGAACCTGGAAGAGTGCTTCCTCAAGAAGATGGATGAGCTTGAGGCTCAGATCCAATGCGCAGGACCTGCTAAGGACACCGTTGCAAAGATCCGGGAAGAGTTCCGTTCCTTCAGAGAACTAATGTTCGGTATGCTGGGTCTTCTGCGGAAACAGATCATGGAGTGCGCCAGAGTGGTTGACGGACTGGAGACACGTACTCGACGGAAGGCGTTGATCTTTACTGGATTCGCTGAAGTGGACAAGGAGGACTGCAGGTCTCTGGTGTTGGACGTTCTTCACAATAAATTGGCCCTGCCTGACATCACTGCATCATCCATCAAGGTGTGTCATAGGCTGGGCGCATCCAGCAGAGGACCCACACGTAGCCGGCCTATACTGGTAAGATTTTCAAGTGTTGACCATAAGACAGCTGTTTGGAAGGCGAAGTCGGCACTGAAGGGCTCCTCTATCACAGTGAAGGAGTTCTTGACCAGGGCTAGGCAGGAAGTCTTCGGCAGGGCGCGCTCCCACTTTGGGATGCCGGCATGTTGGACTCAGGACGGGGTTATAGTCATCAGAACCCCGGATGGAATACGGCACAGGATCACTTCTGCAGAGGAACTCAATCCTATATTGGTTAAATATCCTAAGAAGGCTGGGGAGTCAGCGGGAGGCAGTAGTGGAGTGCGTAAAGTCTAAGTGTTTGTTATATAAAGTAACATTAAATCAAATCAAATTTATGGTTCACTTAATTTGATCACAATTTCAGTGTTTATTTGTGCTTGGGGCGTTATTGTTCACATATTTGTTATGCAATTCTTGTCATACGCGTGTACCCACTTACTATGTTTTATTTGCACTTGTATATGTTTTAATTTTGGTGTTTACTGCTCAGTATTTTGTTGTGATTTTGTTTGTGTTATAAAACAGTCGTGTTTCGTCATGTAATATTGTCAATGTCACCTGTCTGTTATGTCATATCTGTCATTATGTTGTAAATGTCATGTCAGATCGACGTTCCATCTTCCTAACCACGTTTGTGTTGTGATTTGCGTTTTATTTTTGCTCACTTATTCTTGTATTGCTTTTATTATTGTTTGTGCTTGTGATATAATTTTCTTACAAAAAGTCATATTTCTGTATTATACTGGTGCTGCTGGTGGGTGGTGAATAGATAGTGGTGTAGCATCGTAAGCCTTAGTTTATTTATTTTTTGTTACTATTTTTTTTTTATTGTATTTATGATTTCTGATGACGATTCTTTTCATTCCGCTAATGAATCCTTCAACTCATCTGCTGATGCAAGTTTTAGCTCCTTGACTGACACTCTTAGGGACTTTGTGCGTCGGAGCTTTGGTCAGCAAAGGGGTCACTTATTTAATGTTTGTCACATTAATGCTCAGAGTGTGCCAGCTCATTATAGTGATCTTTTCGATACGTTTTCCGACGCCAATGTACACGCCGTCCTGGTTTCTGAGACTTGGCTCAAGCCTCATCTTCTCTCTACCACCTACCCTCTTCCCGGCTTCGTTCTTATCCGCAATGATAGAACTGGAAAGGAAGGAGGGGGTGTTGCTATCTATCTTCGTTGTGATTTGCCTTTTAAAATTGTTTCCTCATCTCCTTCAAATTATAATGCTTCCGTCGAGTATTTATTTTTGGAGGTCTACGTCAAAGGTGTCAGGACCTTACTTGGCGTTGTCTACTGTCCGCCTGCCCTTGACTGCTTTCCCAATCTTGAGTTGGCGCTGGAGTCAGTAGGGTCAGAGTATGCGCATTGTGTCATCATGGGCGATTTCAACACAGATCTCTTTCACCCATCTCCTCGTTCCCGTAAACTCCTTCATATTATCGAGTCCGTTAGTCTCCATGTCCTTCCAATGCAACCTACTCACTTTAATAGCTTAAGTGATGACACGTGGCTCGACATAATCCTCACGTCCACTCCCTCCCTTGTTTCCTCACACGGCCAGTGCCCTGCCCCTGGCTTTTCCCGTCATGACCTCATTTTCCTCTCCTATGTCCTAAAATCTCCTAAACTTCCCCCTAAAGTTCTGCACATGCGTTGTTTTGCTCGCATGGATGCTGAGAAGCTACGTCAAGATGCGTCAAAACTTGATTGGGACCACCTTGCAGCGGCAACATCTGTTGACGATAAACTGTGCATCTTTAATCGGACGATCCTTGCACTCTACGACAAACACGCTCCTGTCAAGACGGTTAAGCTGAAGCGTCAGCCCGCACCTTGGATGACGACGGGGGTTCGTATGGCGATGAGGCGCAGGGATCGGGCCTTTCGTAGATTTAAAAAAGATCGCAGTGTTGTAAATAGGGACCTTTTCAAGGCTGCTAGAAATCGGTGTAATCAGATGATACGCAACGCTAAACGCCGCCATATTCTCGATAACATATCTTCCTCTTCTCCTGCTGATATCTGGAAATTCCTCGGAACTCTAGGTATCGGTAGACCACGTCATGTGGATTTTCCTAAAACAATCTTTCTGGACGATATCAACCGTCATTTCACAACAACCTGTCATTTGGATTCCCAAATGATGTCTCAGACGGTTAATTTCATTACTGGCCTGCCAGGACCTATCATAGAGCCGTTCTACTTTTCTCCGGTAACCTTGGAGGAAACTAAAAAGATCATCCTGTCCATTAAATCGAAGTCTGTGGGCTATGACGAGATTAGTCGTTATATGATCACCTTGATCCTTGACTGTCTTCTTCCGCCGATTACCCACATCATTAATTTTTCCCTTGATTCCGCCCAATTCCCATCCCTGTGGCGTATGGCTTACGTTCGTCCGCTTCCTAAAATCAGTCAATTTTTCAATTTTTTCAAATATCTTTATTTAACATAAGATCAACAAAATGCACTTACTTAAGATACATTAACACATATAAAAAAAACTGGAAACACTTTATGAGGCTAGCGATTCACCTTTCAAAGTCTACAAGAGATTGTTTTCATTGATCTGATTACAACATAAAACTCGCAATAACATAGAAAAACAATCAAGTTAATGCAAATTATTTAGTTATTTATAATTTTGCTTTTTACATGTGGGTAACTGATCGCACGGTGTACTGTAACAGTTAGTAGTAGCCGTGCGACCAGCCAAAGATCAGCGGACAGAGCCTCCCTGCCACCCGCGCTCCCGTGCTACTATGGCCGGAGCCGGGGCGGCAGCGAGCCTCTCGGGGGTCAAGCCGCTGGTCGCTCGCACCTCAGTTGGTGGGAATAAGACATAGTGATGCGGTAGGCGGTAAGTGCCGTATCTATCGATATATGGTAATTTATCTAACGTTGATGAACATAGATTTGAAATTAAGGGGTTAGTTGTATTAATTTTGTTCTTATTATAAAATCTTGATGATATTTTTATTATGTAATTGAAAAGTAGAGGTAGTTTAATTTGTTTATGTAATTTTTTTAAGTTTGTTTTAAATTTAGTTTTATAAGAGATTTTTAAAGCTTTATTTTGTATAACTTGCAGCAGTTGATGATTAGAGAGACACGTGCTACTTCAAACAGGACAGGCGTACGTTATACACGGGCGGATTAGTGTAGTATAGATCCTTAATTTAGTGCTGCTACTTAATTTTGATTTTCGATTTAGTATAGGGTTTAAGGCGCCAAGTGCTTGGGCGCCCTTCACACGTAAATTAGAAATATGTTTGGACCAATTAAGTCGACTATCCATATTTATTCCAAGATAACGCACACTAGTTTTCCACGGTACCGTATGACCTGCAATTTTTAAAGTTCTTATAGGGGAGTGCCTAGCACGAGAGAAAAGTATTGCTTCCGTCTTACCCTCATTTATTTTGAGTTTCCATTTCTTGAAATAGTCAAGAAGTAAGTCGATAGAGTATTGTAGGCGAACTATGATCAAATCCGTATCATCCGAAGAGGTATACGAAGCAGTATCGTCAGCGAAGCAAGCCAATTTTGTTCGAGGTTGGATAGGGATATCATTTAGGAATAGGAGAAATAAATAGGGCCCAACAATCGAGCCTTGCGGAACGCCAGCCAGGATGTTTTGGGGTAATGAAGTGGATTCCCCGATGTAAACCTGGAATTTTCGATCCGCAAGGTATGATTGAATAAGTTTAATGAGAGGCATGGGCACCCCCAGAGTGAGTAACTTGTGTAACAGGCCTTCGTGCCAGACGGTATCAAAAGCTTTTTCGATATCCAGCAGGAACATACCGGTGAATTGCCTGAGATTTAAGTGATGGGATATGTGTTCAGTCACCCTGGCTAGCTGTTGAGTAGTCGAGGGAGTGGCACGAAACCCAAACTGTTCCTGGATCAGAAACTGCTCAGTGGCACCTAATAGTCTAGTATAGATTACAGACTCAAAAAGTTTGCCAACAGAAGGTAACAGGCTTATCGGACGGTAATTTACAGGTAAGGTACTATTTTTCCCGGGTTTCTTAAGTGGTATTATTTTAGCTTTTTTCCAGATGTTCGGAAAATAGCCTAGACTAAAACAGCCATTGAAAATTTTAGTAACGTAAACTATCGCTTTCTGTGGCAAGTTCTTCAAGAGTAAGTTGTGAATCCCGTCATGACTAGCAGATTTTCGGGTTTTAAGCTTTGTCAGTCTTTTACGAATCTCAAATGGCTTTACAGGCTTTATAAAATCGGAAGTGAAGTTATAATTATTTATTACTGACATGGAATTTGATACCTCTTCTTGGAGTACGGGGTCGCAAGACCAGTTTGTGGTAAGGCTCATATTGGCGCTAAACGCATTTGCTAAGGCGTTACATTGCTCAGTCGTGCTAGCTGTTAGTGACCCATCTGACATTTTAAGGGGGGGTATACTAGAAGATCTAGGCTTGAGGGATTTAGTCAGTCGCCAGATTATTTGGCTGGGGTTATCAACCTTAGCCAGTTTAGAATTCCATACGTTGTCGAGATAATTTTGAATATTTAAATTTATGTACGTTTGAAGCATGTTTATGTAACTACGGTTGAGTCTTCTAAGGTAACCACTGGGCAGTCTCTGCTCAATACGACGCAAATAATTTTTGTAGCGGATTAAACCTTTAATGTACCGAGGAAGTTTGGTAGGGGTTTCGCTAAATATAGCAGTCGTAGACGGTATGGAGGAGTCTCTAGCATCGATAATACATTGTTGCAAATGAACAATAGCAGAATCAATTTCTTGTTCAGTTTTGAAAGTCTTAGAACTAAGCATAATGTTATTATTGAGGTGGAAACGATACTTACTCCAATTTGCGCAGTTAAATTTAAAGTGCCGAGTTTTGGCCTTGCGACACAATGTACCTCCAATGGTAAAGAATAAGGGATAATGGTTAGATGATAAGGCTATTATCGTTTCGACTTCACTCACATAGCTTACATTCAAAGACAGCACCAGGTCGGGGCTCGTTGGTCTGCGATTGGGGCAGTAATTGACTTGAGTAGGTAAACTAGGACTGTGTATAACGTAGTCGGATTCGAGCATGTGGTTAAAAAGAGTTCTGCCTCGCGTGTTTGTGTAACTACTGAGCCAGTGTGAGTGGTTGGCATTAAAGTCTCCTATGATGATAACATGGGAACCCAAGCCAAACAGTAACTCAAGGTCATAGCGAAGCATTGGTAGGTTGGGTGACTGGTAAATGGATAATACAATATGTTCGACCCCTGATATTTTAACAGCTATACCGACAGCTTCAATGTTAATAGTGTTAGGAACAGTTAGAACCGAATGATCTAGATCATTTCTTACAAGCAAAGCAACTCCCTGCCCGCGGCCAGAGTGATGTTTATCTTGGCGGTAGCAGGTGAAACCAGGTGTGTTTAAAGATAAGTTTGAGGTTAGTCTAGTTTCGCAAATACCAATAATATCGACAGACAAAACGCTTACCGCCAAATCAAGTAGTTCATTCATCTTTACACGTACTCCATCGGAGTTCCAGGATAATAGGCGGAGTTCAGCGGAATTAAACATATTTACCAAGATGAGTGAGTACAAGCATGACCTTATCCAACCAGGACGTGCAAGCAGCAAATTGGGATTTAATATTTCTTAAAGCTAGTAATATTTCGAACATATCTTTTGTGGTCTCATCACTGAGCTCAGTCGTAAGATGATCAATCGGAGTTTGATTTATTACCGGCGCCACGTTGGTAGTTCCTACAGTAGGCCACGTTGGTGCTGACCGAAACATCATACTTGGAGGAAACGCCGAAGGCAATGATTTCGGAGGCATCATTGAAGGTACGGGTTTACGCTCTACAGCCTTCTTCTTCTCGATACTTTCAAGATACGCCATTCGTATATTGCACTTTTTGTAGTTTGCTGGGTGAGCTTCATTGCAATTACAGCAATGAGCAGGCTCGGCTCGGTTAGTCTTTGTACAATCAGCAGTTGCATGAGGAGCAACACACTTCACGCAGCGAGGGGGCTTGTTGCAGTTGAGTGATGCATGGCCGAACTCTTGGCAGCGAAAGCATTGCGTGCCATGAGAACGGTTTGGCTTGAATCTGTGAATGGTTATCACACAGCTACACAGGTATTTTATTTGCCGAAACTTCGTTATATCAGCTCCTGCTTGTAATTGCACTAGAAAGGGAGGACAGGGATTGACCAACCCATTGCGCGATTTGAGGGGTTTCACTGAAGCTCCAGCGAAACCAAGTTTTTCTAGCTCCTCAGGTAGTTCTTCCTCAACATAAGCCGGGAGACCATGAATTACCGACTTAGGTACTTTTTCGTCCTTTCGGGTGAAGGTTATAAATGAGGCATTCTGACGACGTAGACCATCTTTAACCGCCTTGTGGCCGTCAGGGGTGTGGCATAAAATGGCTACCTTGCCTCCATTTCTGTATTGGAGGTGAAAACATTTAGTTAATTGCGCTATTTTTTCCTTTATAGCTTCATGGGTCCAGTCACTCTTCATATCCAGGATAATAGGTGGAATATGACCGGTCTTCTTGACTTTAGCGGTAGCTTTCAGGTATAGTTCATTACCAGAAGTTTTGGCGATTCCATCTACTGGGAGGTCTTGAAATTTGTTCTGCGTTGGAATGTCTCGGGTACTATCGAACTTTGCGTGCTTGGCAACAGCTGGCCGCTTTGGCGTACGCCAATCATCCACGTTTTCGGTTGCTGGTCTCTTAGAGTTGAGACTACCACTTGAGTACGATCGTTGCAGGTACCTTTCCATTATTACCAGGAGGTATCGTTTTCGTACATTTTACCGACAATTTTTAAATCGACTCTTGGAATCACTATTCAGAGTTGGGTAAGAACGAGAGCTAATTAGTGCGAGCGTGCACACGAGACAGGCGCGAGACGCTAACTGCCTAAAATCAGTAATCCTTCCCTACCTAACCATTTTCGACCAATTTCTATTCTTCCTTTTCTATCCAAAGTACTTGAGGCCTGCGTCCACAAGCAGTTTTCAGGATTTGTTCACCGGAACAATCTTGTTAGCTCTTTCCAATCCGGATTCAGGCCTGGTCACAGTACTGCCTCAGCTCTCCTTAAAGTGACTGGTGACATTAGAGAAGCTATGGAGGATACCAAGGTTACTGTTTTGGTGCTAATTGATTTCTCCAATGCCTTTAATGCTGTCAGTCATGATATTCTGCTATCCATCCTTTCACATCTTATGGTTTCCTCCGAGGCCCTGGAATGGTTATGGTTATTATATTAAATATATATGTATGTTTATTTTATCTATATTTATATATACTTTTGTAATTATTTTCGTCTTAGAATTATTTTATTTTTTCAGTTTATGCACCTGCCATGTTATCTCTCCACCACCCTTGGTTGACTGGTAGAGAATGCCTAAGGCATTAAGTCCGCCTTTATACATTTGTGTTGCATGAAGTTTTAATAAATAAATAAATAAATGGTTCTCTTCTTATCTTCGGGGGCGCCAGCAGTCGGTTCGCGTGGACGAGAGTTCGTCGAGTTTTCGTGTCCTGGAAGCTGGTGTGCCACAAGGCGGTATTCTTTCTCCATTGTTATTCTCAATCTTCATAAATTTTATAACTCACTGTCTTCGGTGTTCGTATCATCTATATGCCGACGATCTTCAGCTGTATACAGCTGCGCGGGTAGAAAGTTTGTCAGACGCTATAGAGGATATAAACCGAGATTTGGATGCAATCAATGATTGGTCTGATAGATTTGGGGTGTCTGTGGACCCCTCAAAATGTCAGGCCATTGTTATTGGAAGCTCACGCATGATGGGTAGAGTGGCGATTAGCTCTCTTCCGCCTATTATTTTAAATGGTGCTGTCATCCCCATCAGTCCTAGCGTAAAAGATCTCGGTTTGCATCTTGACTCGACGCTTGGCTGGCAAAGCCAGGTTTCTAGTGTCTGTCAAAGAGTCAACGGGACTTTGCGATGTCTGTATCGTCTGAGGAACTTTTTGCCTGCAAAGACGAAGACTATGCTTGTGCAAACTTTAATTTTCCCTATAATCGACTATGGTGACGTGTGCTACTTTGACCTGAACGCGGCTTTGCTGGATAAGCTTGATAGGCTCCTCAGTAACTGCATCCGGTTCATCTTCAACTTGAGGAAATATGACCATGTGTCAAGCTTTAGAGCTGAGCTCAAATGGATGCCCATTCGCCAGAGAAGAAGTTTGCGCGCTCTGACTACACTTTTCTCTCTCCTCAACTCTCCCACCCCTCCCTCTTATCTTATATCACACTTCCAGTATCTTTGCTCTACTCACGCTAGGAATTTGCGTTCTGCTAACAATCTCTTACTGCTTTGTCCTTCTCATACTTCTAATTTTATTCATTCTTCCTTTCATATACAGTCCATCCTTCTGTGGAATGCGCTTCCCCTCAATATCAGGATGGCCACCAGTCAGTATGCATTTAAGCGAAAGTTGCGGAATTACCTTCTTAACAAATAAAGGAGTCGTCTCAAAATCCTTATCTCTAACTTTATATATTATTATTATATATGTAGGTATATTATATTAAATATATATGTATGTTTATTTTAACTATATTTATATATACTTTTGTAATTATTTTCGTGTTAGAATTATTTTATTTTTTCAGTTTATGCACCTGCCATGTTATCTCTCCACCACCCTTGGTTGACTGGTAGAGAATGCCTAAGGCATTAAGTCCGCCTTTGTACATTTGTGTTGCATGAAGTTTTAATAAATAAAAAACAGAAGACGTAAAGCCAGACGCCTGAAAATTTGCAGCAGTCATCTCTTCTAGCAGTTCGGACTGGTACCGCAAGTATTTTTGGCGTACCTGTCAAACTCGATTTTTAAGACGTCTTTGAATCTTCATAAATCTGACCATTATATTTCTGGATGTAAGCAACATTTTCAAGATCTTCAACTGCAGTCCTTGGCGCGCTTGCAAGAAGAATAGAAATTAATATTTTTAGATTTTTAAAATAAGTAGTTTTTTAATTGTGAGGAAATTTGTAGAAAAATCATATTTTTAAACTCTTTCCTATCAAAGTACGCATTTATAATTACTGAAGATATATTGCATTATAGTGTAAGATTTTTGCTATTTTTTGACATTTTTTCAAAATTTTCTGTTCAGCGGATCCTGAGATATCGAATTTTTTCTATTTTTTGGCTTTTATTCAAAATTTAATAGATAATAACCAATTTTGACATAGGGACTGGGTCCAATACGTCTATTGTGACCCATTAAAGCCCAAACACGGCCCTCATAACTTTAAAATTGAGAGTTTTATCTTTTTCCGCCTTTTTGGTTTTTTAGGTGCAAAATTTCAACGAGCTATATCTCGGGAGCCGCTGGGCCTATGACTCTCCGGTTTTCACCACAATTTGTGCAACTTTGGGAACTTTACCAATTGTAAGGTTTCAGGCGTTTTCAGGCTATAAAAATTTTTGTCGCTGAAACTGTTTTCGGGAGATACCTGAGGTGACGCTGAGCTGTACACCCAAAACCCGGACTTTCTCCAACAGGGCGTTCCGTAGTTACGTGCATTTTAACCTGACTTTTGACAGTTCGGCGGCCATCTTGTTTAGCTTCAATCCGCTATAACTCCTGAGCCGAGAGTCGTAGAAGGCTGCGGATTTCGGTTCCATATACAGGGGCTCCTTGCCTTTCTTACTCGGTGTTTTAAGGCGGATTGGAGCTGAAAATTCTCGGGGTCCTAAAAACGGTTTCAGCAGATAGCGGAGCCTGGCCCGAGGCGGGAGAGCCCAAACTCGGGTGTTCTGCGGCAATCCGAAGTGGAGATATTACCTGTCAAAGATCGTCTTTGACAGCTGTGCCGCCATCTTGGTTGATTTTTAAACACACATATCTCCGCAACGGTGAGTCGTAGAGCGACGGGACTTTCGCTGTTGCCAACAACAGACCATAATCTATCGGGGGCGACAACTTTCAGGCGTTTTTCAGGCGTCAGAATTTTTCAGCCTGAAAACTGTGTCAGTGGTTGGGTCTCACCGAGCCAAGTGCGGAAAACCCAAACACGAGGGTTTTTGGACCAGTGGTCCAAAAACCCTCAAAAACCTTTTGTTGGACCCACTTCTAAAGAGCTTGGAGGCCCGGGGTGACTATTGCCAAGCTTTTGCTGACGACGTCGTGCTGGTTTTCGATGGTGACACATCGATGGAGATCCAGGGACGTGCCAATGCCGCTCTCGAACATGTTCGGGTGTGGGGGGTACAAAACAAACTAAAATTTGCTCCGCAGAAAACTAACGCGATGGTCATCACTCGCAAATTAAAATACGACACCCCACGCCTGAGCATGGGCGGGGTCGACATTGCCATGTCCAGAGAGATCAAGATCCTGGGTGTCACCATCGATGATAAGCTAACTTTTAACACGCACGTCGCAAATGTATGCAGAAAGGCAATAGGAATCCATAAGCTATTAACTAGGGCGGCCAAAACAAGCTGGGGACTTCATCCCGAAGTTATAAGAATAATATATGTGGCCACCGTAGAACCGATTGTCCTGTACGCCGCCAGCGTATGGGCCCCGGCCGTTGGAAAGCTGGGCGTCATGAAGCAGTTGGGGGCTGTTCAGCGCGGCATTGCTCAAAAACTGTGCAAGGCATACCGGACAGTCTCCTTGAACTCCGCGCTGGTGCTGGCTGGGATACTGCCTCTCGACCTCCGTGTCCGAGAGGCGGCATCGTTATACGAGGCCAGGAGAGGGGTACCTCAGCCAGCGCTTGGCGACAGGAGGGTCGAGCAGACTGCCTCGGCAATGGAGGCCCCACACCCTGCGGAGCGCGCTGAGCAGAAGCTTGTAAGCCTGGTAGACCAAGAGCAACTTGATGCTCAGAACGAACTTGAAGTTCGTATCTTTACGGACGGGAGCAAGATTGGGGGTAAGGTTGGGGCTGCACTCTCCATGTGGAGTGGTGGTGCCGAGACCAAAACTCTCAAACTTGCTCTCCCACATTACTCCACTGTCTACCAGGCTGAGCTTCTGGCAATATGCGTTGCAACCAGGCAGATCTTAAGACACAGTGCGCAATCGTTTGGAATTTTCAGCGACTCAATGGCGGCCCTCCAAACCGTTCAAAACTACGACCGATACCACCCACTAGCAGTCGAGGTGAGGGCCAATATCAGGGCAATGTCCGTCCAAAACAAGGCCGTCACCTTGTTCTGGATTAAAGCTCATGCGGGGTTGGAAGGGAACGAGAGGGCTGACGAATTAGCCAAGGGAGCCGCTGAAGGTTCCAAGCGAAAGCCTGACTACGACTTGTGCCCAGTCTCATACGTCAAGCAGTGCATTCGCGCGGCAACCATCAGCCAAGAGTTGTTCTGCACACACCGGAATCCGATGGACGTCGCGTACGCCCTGGGGGAAGTGTACCCTGGCATATACTCGTCCAGGAACCAGGTCCGCTCCCTACAGCTCAGAAGATTCACGGGCGCGGACATTCCCGGCACTCTTCCCAACACACTATTCCTGGTCCATACGCAGGAGGAGAAGAAGACCCTCATTGACCAGGGATTTGGGGTGGGTGCTGGATCGTGTGTCCTGACCATCCACGAGGCCCAGGGTTTAACCAGCGAGTCGGTCATCATCTTGAGGACAAATCCAATACCATCAGGATTCACAGTAGCGTCCCACATGCAGTAGTGGCAGTCTCCAGACACACTGACCACTGCGTGTACAAACGCCGATAACGCTGATGACGCCATCGGATGGTTCATAAGAAGGGCACAAGAAGCGTCTACCAGAGACATCATCGGCAGCAATATGAAGAACGCCATGCGGCATCGGGACCTGACAGTCGTTGAGTCACTGATGCACCTTCCAAGACAATGATGAGTTGATGGTGCTTTGGACGCCACGGGTATCTCTCTGGGGTTGTTGGTGTCAAAGGAGTGGCGATCAGTCCTGGAGTGGGTCATCCGTGGTTGACTTAATGGTGGGATGTTGGTCCTTGTGTGTGTGTAAATTGTGGCATGTGTTTTGTTTGGAGATATTTATAGAAATTAAAAGTATGCTCAACAAATAACAATAATACAAAAAAAAAAAAAAAAAAAAAAAGAGAGTACATGTATGTAATGTATGTAAAAGTGTAATTAGTAGTATTAAAGTAATGTAATTAGTATTAAAATGGAGGTGACATTAGTATATATATTGTTTATTATATCATGTATAGTATCGGGCTATTTGTTTGAAGCGACACTGGTCGTGACTGTGGGCTGTGCATGCATTCGGAATCAGAATAATCACTTTTCGGTGCATGTATGGGTCGGAGTCGCTCTGGGGTGTGGCTTCGAGAGTGGCGCCACTTGTATGTGGAGTTGCCCAGAAGCAAACAATTGTAAAGAGCTAAACAAGAGCACGGACGCCTTGTCTGTGGATATACTGTAAGGCAGGAGTGTGGTTTTAGTCAGTAAGAGTCTGACACTGACCAGACTGCTCGTTTGTGAGGCAGCTTGAGGATCAGCATGAGGATTGCCCACTCCTGCCGAAAAAAAAAAAAAAAAAAAAAAAAACCTAACCTAATTCTATGCGATTTTGACCTACTTTTTTTGCATAGTAATTAAAAGGCAGCTCCTGCTATCCAGACGCTAAAAATTGACCATCGCGGCTTTATTTTCTGAATACCCCACAATTTGTGTTTTTTACAAAATTTTGATTTTCAAATTTAGTTATCTTAAATTCTACTCGATAGATTCTTTTGGTTTAAACTTTATAGGACTCCACCAACCTTTACCTGTGTCCCGGTGCGTGTTTCGCGTATCCGAGTCCTGGTTTTGGTATAAATTTTCCAAATTTTACTCAAAAAATCTTGTTTTTGGCGCATTTTCAAAAATTTTCGTTCTAGAAAAATTTTTATTTTTATAAAATCTGTTAGCCCGCACGGAGACGCAACTTTTGACACCCCACACGTGAGCCTAGCTCTCACGAAACGTCAAAAAATTCCCGATTGTATCCCCGGAAAACGGGTTTTCCACCCACTGTGCAAAGGCCCTTCAGGCGAAAATACCGAATTTAGTATAGCTGGCTAGATCTTGCGGGGCTGCGTCTTTTGACACCTCTTCCGTCTGTCTAGCTTGCTGGGCACCCTTAATATTAAATTAAATCTGAAATCCACTAAAGGTCGCGTTATCCAGAAAATCAACCTATAGGAACAAGATCAAAACACAAACATCGATTTCTCAGCTTCCAGGAATGCGATTTTGACCTAGTTTTTTGCATAGTAATTAAAAGACAGGCTAGCTCCTGCTATCCAGACGCTAAAAATTGACCATCGCGGCTTTATTTTCTGAATACCCCACAATTTGTGTTTTTTATAAAATTTTGATTTTCAAATTTAGTTATCTTAGATTCTACTCGATAGATTCTTTTGGTTTAAACTCTATAGGACTCCACCAACCCTTGCCTGTGTCCCGGTGCGTGTTTCGCGTATCCGAGTCCTGGTTTTGGTATCAATTTTCTAAATTTTTCCTCAAAAAACTGATTTTTTGCACACTGTGCAAAATTTTTGTTGACGTCTATATGTGCTGAACGTCCTCGATGACGTTTTGGTGTACTCCAAATGTTTAAATTCCACGTTCCATGTTATTGGGGTTTTTAGTTGTAGGGTATAACAACTAAAAAGTGAAAAATAAAAAAGTTTTTTCAAAAAAAAACAACCGACTTTCAAAAAAATACACTAAAAATTAAAAAATAACTTTTATTTCGGAAGTCGGTGTCAAATAACGAAGAACTAAATTACAAACACCGACTTCCGAAATAAAAGTTATTTTTTAATTTTTAGTGTATTTTTTTGAAAGTCGTCTGTTTTTTTTGAAAAAAACTTTTTTTTTCTCTGTCGAACACGACGCCAGGTGAGACAGCGTGTTTTTTTGCCACGTTTGCCATAGTACGGCTCTATATTAATACCTGCAATAGTAATTTTTAGTCAAATGAAACTGCATATTTTATAAACAATCGTTTTATTTCGTCTCTATCAAAAGAAATTCGACTTATTTTCGATCGTGTCGTTTCGTCGTATAAACTATAATATGTATGTATATTATTTACAACATCGTAAAATTACGTTTTGCGAGGACCCAGGACGCCGGGGAAATACAAACGGACATTTATGGTGTCTCTGGGTCACCGTAACAAATAAATTATAAAAAAGACGTGCGTATAACGGGGCAGCGCCATGCGCGGCGGCGTGTAGCACGACGGCGTGGGCGTCGCGGCGGTGGCACGTCGGCGTGGAGCGCGCCGGCTTTACTTTTACGAGGAGCGTAGCAGTGACTAGCGCGGCGGCGGCGGGCGCGGCTTAGCCGTCGCGTACGCAATTTCGGAAAGGCGCACGTCAATGGGAGCACGCTCGTCGTACAGTGTCGGCGCCTGGAGGATGATGCCGGCCGAGCCCACCACCACGGCCAGCGTGAAGATCCACAGGAACAATCGGTCCAGCACCATCGCGACATACTTCCAGTCCTCTTTCACCTGCGGAAAACAAACCCGGTAAGTCGTAGTTCACAAGTTTGACGAAACAGAATCCGAGTGAGCGCCATGGAAGAGCTGAACCTACTCTAGTAGACTCCTCTTCTTTGCGTGTCTGCTCAGCAATATAGTTGATGCCGTCGATGGCCTTATTCAATTCCGGGCAGCGATGCCAGCGGCGCAGCGCGTCGCAGAGCGCGGGCGCATCGTGCAGGCGGCACGAGCGGCACGCACTGCACGCGGGCCCGCCCGGCGCGCCCGGCCCCACGCCGCCCAGCGGCGAGGCCTCCTCCCACGGCGCACTCTCGCTCACCGCCGTCACCAACCCTGCACTGCAAGCCGACACATGATTTACTGAGGCGCACCCAGGCCATTACTCCGTGCTTAGCGCGGTACTCACAAGCGGCTGCGGTGCGGGTCGACGCGGTAGTGCGGGCGCCGCATAACCAGCAGGCGCGGCAGCACGTGGATGAACACGCGCCGGACCCACGGTGCCATCGTGTGCGTCTGCGGCGACCGGAAGTGCACGTTCAACACCACCACCGTCACGCATATACTGCACCACATTACAAATATTGTTATACCGAATTATACACAGTTTATACTAGTATAGTCGTCAACGTAATCTCTTATAAAAATGTATTCATTGCCATGATTTTGTACATAGATTAAGAGAAATTTAAATTATGAAGAGTGAAATAAACTATTCTATTCTTCTATTCTATTCACCGTCTGGCAAAGAAAAAGGAATAAACCAGTGTGAAGAGTTATGGGCACAGAAAATAAATGCAGTTGAAATTCCAACAGTCCCCTTTCACAACATATTGATGTCCAAACGGTAAGAAAGTAAACCGGTATAAATGGCTACATTTAGATTTAGTGCAACTCTGCCGCCTGAGACTAAAGTGAAGGGAGTACCTGAACGTGTCGAGGATCATGGTGAAGAGCACAAACTTGCCGAGCAGCGGCACGACCAGTGAGGTGGGCGGAATGATCTCCGCCAGCAGTAGGAAGAACACGGTGAGCGACAGCAGGATAGATATGGACAGCGACACCTTCTCGCCACTGTCCGACGGCAGGTAGAACACCAGCACCGTGAGGAACGAGATGCCCATGCACGGGATGATCAGGTTTACCGTGTAGAATAGCGTTTTGCGCCGCATCGTAATGTTGAACGTGATGTCCAGATACGGCTCGTCACAACACGTGTAGAACTTTTCGTTCCTGACAAACAAGAATAGCGTTATCTAAGATATATATGTGTTTATTTTATTCATCAGAACAAGTTTTTCGTTACAAAACTTTACAAGGCACACTATTTGACCTCTGGGGTCTGTCTTAGCATGCCATGCCCTGAGAGTTGATCAACGCGCCATTACAATCTTTGAATATTGAGTTAGGTTACAATGGAGTTTATGTAGTAATTTTTCAGTTTGCGCTTTATGTTTATACTAGCTTCCGCCCGCGGCTTCGCCCGCGTAAAAAGTGTAATTATAATAAGTCTAAGTGGTATTTCCAGAGAGTAGCACTTTAAATAAATCCTGTAGAAATCAAAATCAAAAGTAATTTAAATTAGGCTGAAAGCCAGATTTCCTTGAACGTCAAAGTTCTACATAAAGATAGTAGGGGCACACACACTCGCTCAGTGTGTCGGGGTACCTATCTTGTTACTCTTACCGTATTAAATATAATAGTTTACCATATCGAAACTGTTTCATTTATTGGGTCCCGAACATATCCTAAATTGGTGCTTAGCTTCTTGCCCGTGGCTCCGTCCGCGTAGACATTTACCGTGTTAAATATAATAGTTTACCATATCCAAACTGTTTCATTTATTGAGTCCCGAACATATCCAAAATTGGTGCTTAGCTTCTTGCTCGTGGCTCCGTCCGCTTAGACATTTATATTAAATTAACTTTTTCGATTTTGGCACCCTGGTTAGAGTTTACCTGTGGTTGCATCCGCGTGCAGGTCTGAAATTTCTCTTCTTCATGATTCTGTTTATTGGTTGTCTATACGCCTGGGAATGTATACCGCTCAGGATTCCAGCCGTCGAAAATACTTATTCAAGATGTTACGAGTACCTCTCCTAATACCAACCTCAGAATATGTTTTGTGATTCTGATATCCTAGTAGGTTGTGAACTGGTAGTTTGAGAATCTATACCGTTTATGATTTCAGCCCTGGAACACTCTTTGTATTTCTGGTCTCCTGGTATTTTGTGAATCTATACCGCTTAGGATTCCAGCCCCAAAAGTACTTATTAATGACTCTGGTCTCCTGGTAATTTATGAATCTCTACCTTCTATTTACAACGAAATAATTAAAAAAAATAAAAAATTCTTTAAGCCTCAGAATATATTTTGTGATTCTGATCTCCTGGTAGGTTGTGAATCTATACCGCTCAGGATTCAAGCCCCAGAAACACTTCTTCTTCTTGATTCTGGGCTCCTGGTGGGGTGTGTGAAGCTATACAGCTTAGGATTGTAGCCCCGAAAATACGTATTCATGATTCTGGTCTCCTGGTACTTTGTGAGTCTTTACCGGTCATGATTTCAGCACTGGAAATACTTCTCATTTTTCTGGTCTCCTGGTAATTTGTAAATCTCCACCTCTCCTAATACCAGCTTCGGAATATGTTTTGTGATTCTGATCTCCTGCACGCGTAGCATGACCACCCTAGAAACGGGTTTTGTCGACGGAAGAATAGACAAAATGACAGATTGTAGAAAGATTTCTACCGTGTCAAGCATGGCGATGTTAAAACTGACGAGAAGAAATGTTTCTATTCTTCAGTCGACAAAAGTCTACAATGTAAAGCATGACGACCAATTTTTCTCTACTTTTGACACATGAAGGTAGAAACATTTCTACTCAAGAAGTGTCAAATAGTCTACATCTCATTAGACCTAGACAAGATCTTTATTGATTTTAAAAACTCAATTAGGCGTCTGTTTCATTTCAAAATTGTGGTGAATCTTCCACAAAAACCAATAAAAGAAATGAAGTGAGTGTGTGTGTTTGAAGTTTGATTTTAAAAACATGTCTGGGGGCTACTGTCGCCATCGTCTCAGTTTTATACCGAGAAGAATGGAAGGAAGGCAGAAAGAAACGAAGTACGAGCATTAACGGAGGCTCTCGATCTTCCCGAAAAAAAAAAATATAAATAACTTTTCCAAAAACCAAACATTTGAAAAATGTGTTTTAAAGTTTTGTATTGTGTAACAAAATGCGAAAATTAACATATAATAATAATAATAATAATATTCCACAACTATCACACAACGCCATCTAGTCCCAAGTTAAGCAGAGCTTGTGTTATGGGTACTAGACAACTGATAAACATACTTATATATTTCTAAATACATACATATTATAGATAAATTACACCCAGACACAGAACAAATGATCGTGCTCATCACACAAACATTTGTCCTGGGTGGGAATCGAACCCACGACCTCCGGCATAGCAGTCAGGGTCACTAACCACTAGACCAACAGGCCAGTCATAGCATATCATAACATAACAAACTACATTTTTCCTATGTTTCATTATTTATTTACTTTGTTTGTTGTTATTTACACAAATCCAACACGATCAGTCTCCACAAACACAAAATTAAATATTGTTGTACAAACAACAAACAAATTGGCGGAATTTTGTCGAGTGAAGTTCAGTGGCTGTTTTAATTATTCGTTTATTGATTCCTAGTGGATACTGTGATGTAAAATTGGTGTAGTTTTGTGTCTCAAGTGTCAACGCAAATGGACAATATGTGGAATCATTGAAACAGGCGCGATCTCGGGAAAATGGAGCTTAGAATTTTATTGTAGTATTGACTACCTCAGCGAAGTTTGCCGAGAAGGCTGACTCGACACATTTGTTGCCAAATACTGCAAAAAACATTAGAATGTGTTACATCTGCATTCTAATGAAAAAAAAAGTATAAATAACTACGTAAGACTAGGCAATATGGTCAAAAGACTTTCGCCTTCCCTTCGGGGATAATAAAATAATTTAAAAAAAAACAGTCAACACAGATGACAGAAATGACAGAATAAAATTAATACGTTTCGTTGTTGCTTTGAGTAACGTTCAAAATGTTTTAGAACTTGGCGTTAGACACATTTATTTCGATAACGAAACGTAATATATTATCGTAGAATTCTTAGCTTGTCTACATCACTAACTACCTACCCGTTGCTATGGAAAGAATGAATATGTCTTTGTCTTCGTAGAAACGCGAGTCTACGGGTCGCATCGTGCTCGGGCAGTAGAGATGTAGTGTCATAGAAATAACTTTGTCTACTCTTGGCAGAGTAGAGATAGAATTGGTCATGCTACGCGTGCTGGTAGTTTGTGAATCTACACCGTTTAGGATTATAGCCCCGGAAACACTTCTTCTTGATTCTGGTATCCTGGTGGTTTGTGAAGCTATACAGCTTAGGATTGTATCCCCGAAAACACCTATTTATGATTCTGGTCTCCTGGTACTTTGTGAGTCTTTATCTCTCATGATTTCAGCCCTGGAAATAATTCTCATGTTTCTGGTGTCCTAGTACATTTTGAGCGTGTGCGCTCGTTCAGCCTGACTTTGGATTTCTACTTCCACCTCAGCCTTCGCTAAGTCTTGTCATTTACCGGGATAAAAAGTAGCCTATGTGTTAATCCAGGTTATGACCTACGTGTGTGCAAAATTTCATTGTAATCCCTTCAGCCGTTTTTGCGATACCTTCAGCCAAACATACAAACAAACAAACATATAAACTTTCACATTTATAATATTAGTAGGATTGTTCAATGAGTCTCTATCGTCTAGGTATTTGGTTTAATAAACTGGGTATTGAGAAAGACCGGTTCTTCCTTACAGTCAAACTTTTTAGTCCAACTGGTTTGACCACGAGGTATTAAATTTCCTCGTGGTCAAACTACTTAAATGATCCTCCCTGTATCAACGTCAAGTTAAAAATGTGTACAGTCAATCATATTTAATTTTTTTTTTAAAATACTGATATTTTCGATATAATTGGGATGAGTTCAAAGTTATATTATAAAAATAATATGCATATTCCCATTGTTGCAGTAATTAACATGGTTCTAGTTTTTGTTGCAATTTTAAATATGACTAGCCCATTTTAGTTGCTCATTTGATTTCCTTAAAAGATTAAACACTAAACAGTCGCGACAACATAAAAATCACGGACGTGTAGTCATGCTACACCACATAGTCTCACCCAAAATGGTATAATGATATAATTATGTACAGCCCAAGTATATCTAATCGTTATTTTCTCCATCCATCCACATTTATATTCATAACTCTTTTAGTTACATGTGTTTCATCCCTCCTCTTCACATGAACATACCAAGATAAGCGGTTCCCTTTCAACTTTTCTGTCACTGGTGCCACTTTTAAACTACCTCTCATGTACTCATTTCTTACTTTATTCATTCTCGTTACTCGGGCCTGCGGACGGCGAGCAGTGGGTAGCTCGCCGTCCGATCAGTACTTACCAGGCCCGTGAGTCCACGGCGCATAGTGTTCCACGCGCGCCTCAAAGAGATTAGTGTCAGCCACCACTGACGGGGCCCATCGTGGCTGGGCATGCTGGTAGCGGATAAATTCTGAAAATGAGTTACCGCACCCCTGGGCACTCAGGCAGGGAAGGAACAGGGGTGGGTTTTAGTCAGTAAGAGTCTGACACGCCCTCCCGCTCCACCCAGAGCGGGAGAAGTCAATGGATGATTTCCCAACACACCAAAAAAAAAAGAAAAAATCCATTCTCGTTACTCCACACATCCATCTCAACATTCTCATCTCATCCACATGCAATCTTTTTTCATCCGCCTTTTTCACAGCCCAACATTCTGACCCATACAGTACGACAGGTCTAATCACGTTGTTTGTAATATCAAATTATCAATACTAATAATTTAGGTAGGTACCTTCAGAGTAATAGACCCCTGACACTTTTCTTTTCTCAGTTGGCTGCTAGCTCAGTAAGCGTTTCCATTTTTATAGGTACGCCATCTGTAGTCGTGGGATAGAAGAGTGGACTGTAAGTTTTCGCTGGTTGTAGATTGACAAATAAGTAGTTCTGTAGGAACGGGGTTCGCCGTTCATCCAATTAAGGAACAAATTCAACAGAGATTTTGGACTGAGTACGACTCATCCTTTTTCTGCTGCGGCGGCCTCCGGGATGATCTAAACTATCTTTTGAGTGGACCGTCGATCTTGGAGCCAGGCACGAGTGACATCACACGGTAATGCACAATTTGTTCTTGTTTTATAAATTTTCGCTCACGGAGTAAAGAATTAGATAGTTCTTGGGATTACAAAAGGCGATCAAACGAAATGTTCGAGCGTGCGGACCAGACTCCTTGATTGGCCCGCACAATGCATCTGGTCCTGATTGACGACAGATCGTGGGTACGTCACGACCAATCACGCCAAGTTAGCGAGCGTAAACAGCCCATTACTACTAAATTTGTCCAATCATGGGCTAGATACTGAACAGTAGTATATTTTAATTTAAATAATTCCTAAAACGAGGAAAAAAATTATGAGAACTTCGCCGCACTTGACGTTGACATTAATTTATTTTTATCTATCTATGACTGTACTTACAAAAACTGCATGCATACGTATAGCGTGCTGAAAAGGTGCAATGTCAATGAAGTTTTCAAAGTCAAAGTCAAAGTTTTATTTGCAGATAAATATGGTTACAAAAGTTCTTCCGATGCAGTATAATAGTAGCTTAACATATTTAATCATAACATAATGACATGCAAATTTTAGTATACAATTATATCATTTAAATTTGAACTGAAGGAATTCTTGTAAAGTATAGAAGGAATTCTCAATTAGCCAACTGCGTAAAGCCCTTCTGAAACGAACCATCGGGAGTTCTTTAATTTGGTTAGGAATCTTGTTATAAATCTGAATACACATGGGATAGCAACTTCGCCTATACAGTTTCGTATAAAGTCTAGGAATAATTAATCTATTAGGGTATCTAGTTTTGAACTTACATTTATCTCCTAGTTTTTCAAACATCTCAGGGTGAGATTTGGTAAATTTACATATTTCCTCAATGTAAATACCAGTTAATGTAAGTATTTTAAGTTTCTTAAACAGTGGTTTACAGGATGTAAGTGGGTCTACATTACAAATCGCACGTATGCACCTCTTTTGTGCGATGAAAGCTCTTCCGATATGCACCGAGCTTCCCCATACCAGTATACCATAACGCAGTATTGAACCAACATATGCATGATACGCCTGTAATGTGGCTTGTCTACTTGTTAGCTTAGATATACGCCACAGAACACAAGGAAACTTACTGAGTTTTCCACATATCTTATCAATATGATTAATCCAGGAACACCTCTCATCTAGAACTATCCCAAGAAAAGTCATACTATCTGATTGTTGTATTTGATTATCTTTCTGATTGTTGTATTTGATCAATTTTTTTCCAGTTTTTGTTAGAAAATTGTACATACTTGGTTTTATTTATGTTAGGTTTTAGGTTATTCTTTTCCATCCAAGTTATTACTTTGCTTACGGTATTATTTATTTCCACATTATAGTTTTCTTTTTTTTTTAGGGATAATTACGGACACATCATCTGCAAAGAGTATGCAGGGATGATCAGTTACTTCTGTCAGGTCATTGATATATAACAGGAAAAGTGGGGGGCCTAAAATACTGCCCTGTGGAACGCCTATGCAATTGTAACTTAATTTGGATTTAAATGACAGTTCACCGTTTTGATTTGGTTTATCCACAGTAATTTCTACAAATTGCGATCTGTTTGTAAGGTAACTTTTTAACCATGTGTTTGCTTTGCCGCGTATTCCATATTTATCACATTTCTTTAGTAGTAGCTCGTGCGATACAAACTCAAAGGCTTTTGACATGTCAAAAAATACAACAGTTGTCGGGATTTTCTGGTCAATATTTTTAGTAACTTGTTTTAATAAATTAAATGCCGCTGTGGTTGTCGATTTCCTCTTTTGGAATCCATGCTGTTCAGGTTTTAAAATTTGGAACTTCTCGATAAAGTTTATTAATCGTGTATGCATGACCTTTTCGTAAATTTTTGCTAAAATAGGCAATAGGGCTATTGGTCTGTAATTATCAACATTTTTTTTGTTACCTTTTTTATGTGTTGGTTTAATAGCTGTCATTTTCAATTTCTCAGGAAACACTCCCGTGAATAATGATAAGTCTATTAGATGTACTAGTACCGGAGTAATAATAGGACCTATGTATTTTATAATTTTTGTAGGTATTTGATCATAGCCTGTTGAATTCGTATCCCTGAGTGATTTTATTACTTTTTGTATTTCGTCATCATTAGTGGGCATTAAAAACATACTAGAATTAATAGAGTCAATGTCATAATTATTAGTGTTAATGTCAAAATCGTTGTTTGTCAAATTTATATAATAGTCATTTACATAATTAGCAATGTCCGTGGGGCTTGTTAGTGGTCCGGTTTCAGTTTCTATCTCCTTAATATTTGATTCCTGAATTTGATTATTGTTGGAATTATATTTTATTAAATCCCATGATGCCTTACATTTATTTTTAGCCCTGTTTAAGTAACTTGTATAATGAATTTTTTGTGCTTTTTGTATACATTTTTTAAGTAATTTACTATAGTTTAAGTATTTTAGTTTACTGTGTTTGTCAGATGAGAAGTAGTATTTAAAGCGCAAGTTCCTTTTGGTTTTAGTTGATTTTTTAATACCTTTAGAAATCCATTTTGTATATTTTTTCACTAGGTTGATTTTGATCTTAATTTTAGGAAAGCACAAATCAAAGAATAAGATAAGTGTATCGTGGAAGTCGTTAAACGCACTGTTAGCTTCCTGATTAGAAAATATTTCTGTCCACATTAAATTTGACATACAACTAAGGAACTTTTCTTTATTTTCGGTGCTAAAATCACGCTTATAAATTGTGCGAAAGCGTAGAGATGGAACTTTATTGTCTATTGGTATGGATATCATCTGAGCTGTTTCGTGGTCTGACAGTCCTAGTGGTATAACCTCACATATTGCTTCCTTACAGTTACTTATTATTTGGCCTAGACATGAATTTCTTCTAGTTGGTTGATTTATATGCAGTATTAAGCCGAAATTATTAACAATCTTAGTTAATTCGTCTATACATTTTTTATTTCTATCGATTTTTTTGCTCAAAATATTAATGTTAAAGTCACCTACCATCACTAATTGCTTTTTAGATTTGTTTCGAAGGTTGCACAACATTACTTCCAAATTACGCAGGAAAACAAAAGGGTTCGACCTTGGCGTACGATATAAGACTATTATTATAATGTTATATTGTAAGAGTTCAATTCCACAACACTCAAACTCTTTTTCAGACGCATATTTTTTCAATTGTGTCAGTATTTTGTACTCAATGTGGTTTAGGCAGAATATACAAACACCACCTCGCTTTTTATTCTTTCTGGAGTACCAGTCGCCTAATTTGTAGTTATTTAAGGTAATGCTGCTCTCCTCACCTGCCTTAATAAAAGTTTCCGTTAAGCATACTACATCAATAAGTAATCCTTCATTTAGAAACGAGTCCATCGCAATTTCAAGAAGCTCTTGTTTACTTCTTAAGCTTGCAATATTTTGGTGAAGAACATTTAATGAGTGGCACTTAGTTCCGCCAATGGAATTTACGACTTTAACCTTATTTAACTCATTATCATACTGGTTATGTAATGGTTGATCGCAGAGCAGAGTTTGACCACGAGGAAACATAATTCCTCGTGGTCAAACAAGTTGGACTGAAAAGTTTGACTATGAGGAAGAAGCGAGAAAGACGCGGTGCGCCTGCCATAGAAAAAATTGTCGAGTACTCTTGTCGTGTATCTATTATCATATTTGATAGGAATTTGAATATCCGTGTTTTAAAAATGTTCTATGAGGAAAAGGTACTCAGCGCGGGCTAGCACAGGTAACACTTAGCAATGTTTAAATAATCCTAAATAATTGTGACGATATTTTGTTCTTACATACTTAGGTACAAACAACAAACGTATTATTGTACATTATGTATTTTGTCGAGGTAAGTTTTAAATGTACGTCCGTAGCTGGTGAGTCCATACGAAATTATTGTTTCAACAAGAGCTGTGTACATTTGAAGGAGGATTCTGTACGGTATTTTGCGTTTTATAATGGAAAATTTGGTAAGTATTGCACGCAACCTGCACACAGTTTTCACTTGGTAACTACAGTTGAAGCGGTTATGAATTATTAGTCCCAGATATGTATGATATTGGACTTGCTCTATAGGCAAACAGTAGCAGTCTCACGTACATTTAAAACTTACCTCGACAAAATACATAATGTACAATAATACGTTTGTTGAAACTGGTAGTACCTAAGTATGTAAGAACAAAATATCGTCACAATTATTTAGGATTATTTAAACATTGCTAAGTGTTACCTGTGCTAGCCCGCGCTGAGTACCTTTTCCTCATAGAACATTTTTAAAACACGGATATTCAAATTCCTATCAAATATGATAATAGATACACGACAATTTTTTCTATGGCAGGCGCACCGCGTCTTTCTCGCTTCTTCCTCATAGTCAAACTTTTCAGTCCAACTTGTTTGACCACGAGGAATTATGTTTCCTCGTGGTCAAACTTCATTGACATTGCACCTTTTCAGCACGCTATACGTATGCATGCAGTTTTTGTAAGTACAGTCATAGATAGATAAAAATAAATTAATGTCAACGTCAAGTGCGGCGAAGTTCTCATAATTTTTTTCCTCGTTTTAGGAATTATTTAAATTAAAATATACTACTGTTCAGTATCTAGCCCATGATTGGACAAATTTAGTAGTAATGGGCTGTTTACGCTCGCTAACTTGGCGTGATTGGTCGTGACGTACCCACGATCTGTCCTCAATCAGGACCAGATGCATTGTGCGGGCCAATCAAGGAGTCTGGTCCGCACGCTCGAACATTTCGTTTGATCGCCTTTTGTAATCCCAAGAACTATCTAATTCTTTACTCCGTGAGCGAAAATTTATAAAACAAGAACAAATTGTGCATTACCGTGTGATGTCACTCGTGCCTGGCTCCAAGATCGACGGTCCACTCAAAAGATAGTTTAGATCATCCCGGAGGCCGCCGCAGCAGAAAAAGGATGAGTCGTACTCAGTCCAAAATCTCTGTTGAATTTGTTCCTTAATTGGATGAACGGCGAA
The DNA here is from genome assembly GCA_951329385.1 of Polia nebulosa. Taxonomy (NCBI): domain Eukaryota; kingdom Metazoa; phylum Arthropoda; class Insecta; order Lepidoptera; family Noctuidae; genus Polia; species Polia nebulosa. The sequence continues at coordinate 42,060 of OX589596.1, forward strand.
CCCCGTTCCTACAGAACTACTTATTTGTCAATCTACAACCAGCGAAAACTTACAGTCCACTCTTCTATCCCACGACTACAGATGGCGTACCTATAAAAATGGAAACGCTTACTGAGCTAGCAGCCAACTGAGAAAAGAAAAGTGTCAGGGGTCTATTACTCTGAAGGTACCTACCTAAATTATTAGTATTGATAATTTGATATTACAAACAACGTGATTAGACCTGTCGTACTGTATGGGTCAGAATGTTGGGCTGTGAAAAAGGCGGATGAAAAAAGATTGCATGTGGATGAGATGAGAATGTTGAGATGGATGTGTGGAGTAACGAGAATGGATTTTTTCTTTTTTTTTTGGTGTGTTGGGAAATCATCCATTGACTTCTCCCGCTCTGGGTGGAGCGGGAGGGCGTGTCAGACTCTTACTGACTAAAACCCACCCCTGTTCCTTCCCTGCCTGAGTGCCCAGGGGTGCGGTAACTCATTTTCAGAATTTATCCGCTACCAGCATGCCCAGCCACGATGGGCCCCGTCAGTGGTGGCTGACACTAATCTCTTTGAGGCGCGCGTGGAACACTATGCGCCGTGGACTCACGGGCCTGGTAAGTACTGATCGGACGGCGAGCTACCCACTGCTCGCCGTCCGCAGGCCCGAGTAACGAGAATGAATAAAGTAAGAAATGAGTACATGAGAGGTAGTTTAAAAGTGGCACCAGTGACAGAAAAGTTGAAAGGGAACCGCTTATCTTGGTATGTTCATGTGAAGAGGAGGGATGAAACACATGTAACTAAAAGAGTTATGAATATAAATGTGGATGGATGGAGAAAATAACGATTAGATATACTTGGGCTGTACATAATTATATCATTATACCATTTTGGGTGAGACTATGTGGTGTAGCATGACTACACGTGCGTGATTTTTATGTTGTCGCGACTGTTTAGTGTTTAATCTTTTAAGGAAATCAAATGAGCAACTAAAATGGGCTAGTCATATTTAAAATTGCAACAAAAACTAGAACCATGTTAATTACTGCAACAATGGGAATATGCATATTATTTTTATAATATAACTTTGAACTCATCCCAATTATATCGAAAATATCAGTATTTAAAAAAAAAAATTAAATATGATTGACTGTACACATTTTTAACTTGACGTTGATACAGGGAGGATCATTTAAGTAGTTTGACCACGAGGAAATTTAATTCCTCGTGGTCAAACCAGTTGGACTAAAAAGTTTGACTGTAAGGAAGAACCGGTCTTTCTCAATACTCAGTTTATTAAACCAAATACCTAGACGATAGAGACTCATTGAACAATCCTACTAATATTATAAATGCGAAAGTTTGTATGTTTGTTTGTTTGTATGTTTGGCTGAAGGTATCGCAAAAACGGCTGAAGGGATTACAATGAAATTTTGCACACACGTAGGTCATAATCTGGATTAACACATAGGCTACTTTTTATCCCGGTAAATGACAAGACTTAGCGAAGGCTGAGGTGGAAGTAGAAATGACTCAAAATTAGTTTATATAAAATTTGATATTTTATGTAGGTAAATAAGCTCATTACTCAAGACTTAAAAGGTTTATTTATTTTTTGCTTTTTAGTTCTTTTTCGTCGGTTAATTTTTTTGTTAAAAAGTTTTCTTTTTGGAAGTCGGTTGTTTTTTTTTTGTAAAAAAGTTTTTTATCAACGATCTAATGTTTACATGCATTACATTTTAATTATTCATGGTTTTAGGTAGTTTGCTAATGTAGGTAGCCAAATCAATGCAATCATTTATTTCTTTTACATCGTTATATGGAGCCATGATCCAATTTAAATACATGAAAAAGATTTTGTTATTGTGTTTGTATTGCAACACTAACACATGAAATTATAAATATCTTGTCTTTTCCATTTCTTTTTTCTTCACCAGTACCTTTCCATTTTGGAATCATATATTGTATTTAAATTCTTGTCACTGAGACAAGATTTTAAATAGCCATAATAAATTATGTTGTTTAGCCATCCACAAAAGTTTTCTGTTTACTTGTGATAACGCAAATCGAACATATATTTTTACAGACGCATGATTACTTGAAAGGCTGAGCAATATATCAGCTGTTGTCAGATCAGATTGTTTAGCAGAACGCATCAAACATTCCACATGCTTGGTGTTCCCTAATTCTAACCGTATGACATCTAGATTTTTGTCCGTGTTCAAACGCTTCACATTTTTTATCGTAGACCTGTCCAGGCTCAGTTTTTCAGCAATTTTATTCGAGATTTGCACAAGGTCTTCGTTATTTATGTAAAGAATTCCGGTTATTTCAATTAAGTTGTTCAGTTTATCTTGATCTGATTCGTTTTGGCGCGGTTCTAAAGAAGATATTTTGGTTTCGTAGTGGGTTATTTTATCGCAAATATAGTTATTTTTATTTTCCATATCTTTCAATTTTTGTTTCAACATTTTAATCGATTCCAAAAAATCAACGATTTTCCCAGTGCAAAAATCAACAGAAGACTGTAAGGGCTCCAGTTCTTTTTGGACTATTTTTTTAACCTCTCTGGAAATATAAATAATGACTTGATGACTCGGTTCGTCTAACACAAGGACGGGCAATCAAAATGAACGATGATAAATAATCGAGAAGAGAAGAGCCAGTACACGAGTGAGTGTTACCTGACAGCGGGCACCTCAAGGATATCCCACTCTACGGAGGTGTAGAACTCCGACAGGTCCACGCCCAGCTCCACCACGTTGGTGCCGAGTGCCTCGTCGATGTGCCGCAGGTCCACCTGAGCACACAACGCATGTAGCACACACACACACACTCACGCTCACAATCTGCCACCGCGCGACGGTTACCTGGAAGCCGTCGTATGTCCATGAGCCGAATTTCATGACGCACGTCTGCTGGTCAAAGGGGAAGTACTCCACGTCAATCTCGCAGGAAGACTTGTAGATGGCCGGGGGCCGCCACTCCACGCGGCCTGTGTAGTTCAGCGTCGCCTTCGTCGCTAACGTTACTTCGAAGTTGCCGTCGGCGCTGTGAAAACCGCTCGGTGAGTAGTTTCGAGACGCAATGAGCATCAAACGATAAGGAGTCGTTCACACTCACTTATTGTAGAGAACTATATCTGGCCGCCAGATGTGGTCTGAGGGCACATGAAGCATTTCCACTCCGCCGTACTCCCGCGGCTCCCACGACAGTTTGTAGTCATACCAGCTCTGGGGACAAGTGACACAAGATGAAAATTAAATTAGCCTGGCTTCGCGGTTGACGACGTAATGCTGATTCTTACCTGCTCCACCCACAAGTTTGTCGTCATGATCTGATTCTTAAGGTTCTGTAACAGAAGCGAAGCTCGTGTGAGAGGGGCAGGGTGGCAGTAGTTATCGTTGTCTCGAGCACGGTAGAGGGCTCACCACGTCGATGAGTTGGCTCAGCTTGAGCTTGATGCGCACGGTGAGCGCGTCGCTGACGTTGAGCACGGGGCGCACCAACTTGTTGTAGTTGGACAGCAGGTCGTCGTACAGGCGCTTGGCGTCGGGGTTGGCGGCGCAGCCGGCGAGCGTCGCCAGCGCCACGAGCAGCAGCAGCGGGGCCGCGGGGTGCGGCGCGGCACGGCGCGGCATCTCCGCCCGCGCATGACGTCAGCGCATCGCGCCGCCACCGCGCGCCGCCTGCCCTCTCTCTGCAACGCAACAAGTACACACATTATGCTATTCCTAACTATTCTTATGTTCCTCCCATAAGGTGAACCGATGACCTGGTGAGGGTTGCGGGAATCCGATGGATGCAAGATGCACAGGACCAGTCGCTGTGGCTTCACTTGGGGGAGGCCTATGTCCAGCAGTGGAAGACTTTCAGCTGATGAAATAACAATGAATGGCAATGCTAATTCTTTAGGCAAAGAAGCCCTCTGGTTACGCGGTATCGATCAGTATCGTATAGGTATTGCGCGTGTCGAAAAATGTGACATTGCAAACCCTTGGTGCCCGAGTTCGACTAGCACTTGACCGTTTTTTTAATATTTTATTAGTATGCATTAATACAGGTTGTAACAGATATGGTGGTCATATTTTAATAGTTAGCACTAATACAGGTTGTAGCAGAAATGGGTGGACATATTTGATTTGTTAGCACTAATACAGGTTGTAACAGAAATGGGTGGTCATATTTTATTAGTTAGCACTAATACAGGTTGTAGCAGAAATGGGTGGACATATTTGATTAGTTAGCACTAATACAGGTTGTAACGGAAATGGGTGGTCATATTTTATTAGTTAGCACTAATACAGGTTGTAACAGAAATGGGTGGACATATTTGATTAGTTAGCACTAATACAGGTTGTACCCCGAAAAAATCACGTTTTAATTTTATTAAACATTTATCTTTTTTGCAAAAGTGGTAGAGAAATACACGTTTGTGAAAACTTTAACTGTCTACTATAATATTATGGTTCATGAGATACAGCCCGCTGACAGACAGATGAACAATGGAGGTTTAATGAATGCAGCTATGACGGCTGCACCTCAAAAATAATTGATAGTTCTAAATGCACCAAAATCCCCGCACTTACCGCAAGCTTCCGAGTGACAAGTAAAAAAATCGAATATAGCGCTACCATATAAAACTAATTCAAACCGCCATTTGATTGTGTTGCCCGCAAACAAAAAACGTCAGAATATTGATGGACGGCTGTCGGCAGGTCCTCATATAAACAATATTTTTAAATATAGGTTAAAATAAATATTCAAAGTAGAGAAATAAAAATTCGTTTCAATGTTATCCTTGACAGGTGTCAGTAAATTATATCGTATTTTGAAAGTTCTGAAATTACTATTAGTCCGGTCAATTTAGACATAAAAATAGAGGTCAAATAACAAAAATTCCCGGAAAGCCAAATATTGGTGGAGAGCTGGGGTTTACCATTACAAATAAAGTTTTAAAAATCGCCATCGATCCTTTGTGTGCTACAAAAGTTATTCGGGGTCAAAGGTCTAAATTTTAGGAGTTTTAGATTTTTCTCGAAAACGGTAAGTTTTATAAAAAAAACTCAAACAAAAGTTGTAGATCTTAAAATTCTCTACAAAAATAGTCTTCTTGATTTTTTCCTAAGAGTTACCATTCCTCGCGATTCTAAGAGTCACATTATACATGATATGCACATATAAGCCACGTATACAGGCTGTAACGGAAAGGTGTGGTCATATTTTAAGAACTACATCTGCCCATCGATATGCACAACTTTCTTCAAGAAAATTTGAGGAAACTCTCAAAATTTTTTTTTACCACCCATATAAATATTGATCATCTCATGATAACTTTGTATGGAAAGTCAAATATTATTTTTGAGACTTTTTTATTTTTTCTCAGAGAATGTTGTTCATTTCCATGGGCAGAACTGGTTCTTAAAATATGACCACACCTTTCCGTTACACCCTGTATACATATCAGGCACTTAAGACAAGTATAAATACCTATTTGTGTCTCTTTTATATATATTATACTATTTTGAGAACATTTATTCAAAACATATTCAGTCCCTAACTGAATCGCCTCTACCCACGTGGCCTTGAAAAATATCTGGCTATTATATTTATCTTTCTGTAGGTCTCGTTCATATACCTGTTTCTTTTAGTGCTAAAGATTCAGTTCAAGTGAATATACGTACTTATTACAAGATTTTATCGAAAAAAAAGATTTGACTGACTGCGCTAAAGTACTCGTATTTACAGAAATTGATTCCACACTTTTAAACAATAATTACGGAAGGAATTCGCTTTCTTCTTGCGGTTTATGGAGCTCCAAAAAAAATTACTTGAATTGATAAATACCGATATTTAACTTTTGTAAAAAATACGCGAAACAAGAAACAAGTACAACTATCATGTCTTCCTCCAACATCGGCATCTGCTATTCAACTCTTGTATCGAGTATACTATCAAGTTCAAACATGGCTAGGCAATCAACTGAACCCAAAAGACTGGGGTTGGAAATTGATAGATATACTAGAACTAAGATACTCTGGAACCGATTAAATGTTTACTCCCACCTGCTCCAGAAAAACTCCTCAACACTATTTTTTGCAACTGCAAAAAAGGTTGTAGTGCCAAATGTGGCTTTAAAAAAGTCGGGTTGCTGTGTTCTCCAGCGTGAACCAATTGCCAAGGTCAGTCTTGCTCAAATGTCCAGTTGAGTACAATAGAGGAAGATTCCTGTGATTTTAATGAAGAGACCAATGACTCAGCCACATTTGAACAATTTATGAACATCCAGCAAGAGGAAGAGGAAGAAGAAGAAATCGAAGAAGACATGGCTGTTGAAGTAGACTTTCAAGAGTATGAATCTGATTAAAATTTCTAAAAAAATCAAAACAATAGTTAACCCAATAATCAATAGCAATATCAATAATAAGGTAATATCTAGAATTTGACGGGTATTGTTCCCTTAAATTATCTTTATATTGTCCTAAAATTGTCATGACAGTTAGTGGAGTAGGCCTACAGGGAAAAACACGATAAAAAAAAACGCGCTGAGTACACTACCTCACAGGTGGCGTGGAAATGTGTGCATATCATGTTACCGTTTTCGAGAAAAATCCAAAAAACCTCAAATTTTGACCTTAGACCCTAATAACTTTTGTAGCACACATAGGATCAATGAGGATTTTTAAAACTTTATTTGTAATGGTAAACCCCAGCTCTCCACCAATATTTGGCTTTCAAGGAATTTTTGTTTTTTTAAATGTCTATATTGACCGGACTATCTAAATACTACTAATTATGTAGATTAATAATTATGAACATTGCCAAAATGTACTCGTACAATAGAGAACTTTTAGCACTCAAAAAGGTATGGAGTAAATAGAACATTGATTAATTTTCAACTTTGAACAATTGAAATTAGAAACAAATTATTAGTTTTTCCCGCGGACATATCTACCGAAAACTTTAATTTGTCGTAACAAAAAGTACCCTATGGTACTCAGTTTTATATTTGTACAAAAATACTAAAAGGATATGTTCAAGCATACAACTTTTTATTGAACTAAATTAACTGCCTTAATAATACTTGACTTATTGTATTTGATGTATTTCAAACTTAAAATAAAATCATTCGTTTTAGCCTATTTCTTGAGATGAACTGTTTAAAAACACACTCTGCAGTGTAGAAAATAAAATCTTTACCTAAAATTCGGCTTGTCTCGCTAGTGTGACACACATAAGAATTTACTCATGCTATCTCGCTCTCGCACTCCCTATTTTTTTTTCGACGGTGAGATATACCTATCCACAATATTGCTTCTCTCACTCTGGGTGGAGCGAGAGGGAGTGTCAGACTCAAACTAACTAAAAGCCACCCGTGTTCCTGCAGGGCTTCGGCAACTTTTCTCTTTTCTTTTTGTTCGTCGTATCATAAGTACCTATAGCCACAAAAGTGGGCGCTAAGAGAAATCTTCTAAACGAAATCTACATAGCCCTTGCACAATCTGTGATAGTCTACTGTATACCTGTATGAGGTGGGGTAGCAACATCAAAATGTATAACCGTAGAACGAGCGCAAAGAGAATAAAAATAATGTATTTTAAGAAACGGAGATTCCCTATTGGTGTTTAAGGAAAGAAACACAATGGTATAATTGCACATGAAAATAAATTCTAGTAAGTATTTGGCGTGTAGGTACTTACCCATGTTCTTAAAAGCTTGAGGAACTACCCTTTACAGGTTACACGCCAAATACTTCATTATCCCTGATAAAAGATTGTTTTTAAAAATTTTTTTTGAACATTAATTTATTTTTAACTTTTTATAGGTAAGTATTTTAGAGCAAACGTGATGTTTTAAAATGTTCTAAAGATATTATGATGTGATGTAAAGTCCTCCTCAAGACGAATTAATCGAGTCCAAACTCGGTGGGGTTATGTTGTTTTATCATAGAGATTGTCACGTTTCTTTTTCCCTAGCTGACAGGATATAAAAAGAAACGCTAAAGTTTAAGATAAAAAAAACGATTATATTTTAAAAGTTTAAAATAAATGCCAGATGAGAGGGTAGGAGGTAAGGCCGGTCAAAGGTCGGACCACGTAGAAGGCCGTCAGTACCGCACTCTCCTGCTTGGTGCTAGTCGGTGACGTCGGTGATGGCTTCGGAGTCAGTCTAGCAGCGCGGTTCAGTGCCGCTTCAAGGGTGCCGTCCAGTCAGCCAGCAATGCAGGGTGCCGGTTCAAGGGTTCCGTCCAGTCAGCCAGCTACGCTGATCTTCAGCCAGGAAGGGATTTTGGAATATATATAAAACCGCGCGCCGCAAGAAGTTGCCGTGTCCGTTGTTCATAATTTAATTTTATTTGCATCAAAGATAATTAAATAGATATATAGATTATTTAACAGTTTTAAATGTTTAGAAATTAAATAGGTAAGTAAATCGTGACAAGATGCCGTGGCCACCTTCCAGCTTCATCATCAGACCCTGGATATCATCTAAACGTTAAGTGCTCTTCATGACAAATCAATCAAGCACAAACTCGATGGGTGTATCTGGTTCAGTTTAGAAGTTCCTATAGCCATCTTCCGTCTCCATCATCAGACCAGCTCCATTTTTTTTTGTGGGGGTGGGAAATCATCCTATGACTTCTCCCGCTTTGGGTGGAGCGGGAGGGCGTGTCAGACTCTTACTGACTAAAACCCACCCCTGTTCCTTCCCTGCCTGAGTGCCCGAGGGTGCGGTAACTCATTTTCAGAATTTATCCGCTACCCCTAGGCACCGGCCACGATGGGCCCCGTCAGTGGTGGCTGACACTAATCTCTTTAAGGCGTGCGTGGAACACTACGCGCTGTCGACTCACGGGCCTGGTGCTGATCGGACGGCGAGCTACCCACTGCTCGCCGTCCGCAGGCCCGGGTAGACCAGCTCCATGGTACCATATTATTGTATAGTCACCGAAGATACATAAGTACACCAAAGAGTCCAATCGGACATCGGTAAGTGGGTCTAATTTAGCTTGCAAGATTCCACCAGAACAAACATAGTTACAACATACAGTGCAAGTTAAATAAAAGTTTGTAATTTAAAAAGGGACTGACGTTAACAAATAATACTTAACTACAAAATATACAATAAAATAAAAATTATATCAATTAAACATTCAAATTGACCATGTCTAGCTTCCATTGCGCATCTATGAGGTACTGCCGTAGGCGTCTTTTAAATGTGTCGTTTGTCTTAATTGCACGAATAGGTGGTGGCAGGTTATTCCACACTTTGGAAGCTGCATAACGGAAGCTACCTCTAAAAGCGGCTGTGCTATGTGACTGGGTCGAGAGTTGCTGCGAGCATTGCCTTCTCCCAACTTCTCGTCTACTCGCTATCCAACTCAACTTGTCGTACAGGTAGTCCGGCTTTTGGTATTTAACTACCCCGAACAGAAGGCACGCCAAGTGCAGTTTACGTCTCGATTTCATTTTCAATGCAAAGTGTCTGTTTCAATACTTTTTTACAAAAAAAAACAACCGACTTCCGAAATTAAGGTTATTTTTTAAATTTTTAGTGTATTTTCTTGTTTGGAAGTCGGTTGTTTTTTTTGTAAAAATGTTTTTTATTTTCACTTTTTAGTTGTTATACCCCAGAACTAAAAACTCCAATAAAATGGAACGTGGAATTTAAACATACTCAAAAACCAAAACATCATCGAGGTATACGTATTTATCGTTTTTGTTCAGTTTTTCAAAAAGCGCTGAAGCTATTTGGATAAAACTTATATGGGACCATCTCGGCAGTATATTCTTTCGGATAAAAAAAGAATTTTGAAAATCAGTCCACAACTCACGGAGAATTCGGTGGATATACACAACGTATGGTTTAAACTTATCACGTTTCACGTGAAATGGAACTATGATGGCATGACCGTTAAGTGAACCAAAAGATTCCACTGACGTGTATCTTGCTTTTAGGTCGCTACACAGAAGATCGATGAGAGTTTCACTGGAGGATGTGAAGTGAGTAGGACGGGTGACTAATTGAGTAAGACTGAGACAGTTCAGAAACTAGTTAGTATTTTTTTGCTTTTATGCAGTTTGTGTCCAGCAAGTTAACATTAAAATCACCTAGCAATATGTAATGGTCACAGTTCCCTAGAGACCTAATCGAATCCGTTATGGCGTGCAAGAAAAGCACAAGGTTAAGCCAAGGTGGTCGGTACGCTGTACCTATAGCAAATTTTTTGCCGTTAATTAAGAGCGTTAGCCATATTTGTTCGACCGAATTCAAACCTAGGATCAACCGCGCCTGACCAAGTTCGCGCAGTCAGTCCCTGCCGCAGGCCGCAGATAAAAGCCGACGCCCCCACCATGACCCGAGCGCACACTCGCTGGTCGTGGCGCGTGACGCAGACGGTAGCCCGGCACCACTGGAGCGCGTTCCTTCTCGCCCGGTCGCAACCAAGTTTCGTTGATGACCATAACGTCAAAACAATGCCTTTCGAGTGCACCAATCAGGTTGTCATGACCTGTACCCAATGATCCAGCTTTAAGAAAATCTTGAAAACTTTTAGAAACTTTTCTCCGTTAGTCATCATTATAATAACCTAAAACAATTCCGACATTTAGCAATATGAATATTAAAAGAGCACATCCAAAATTTTCAATTCTATTTTCATGTAACATTCTTAGTCTTCGTCCAATTGTAAAAATGTAAATAGTAAATGTAATAAAATGAAAAAGAAACGTTTTAATTAGAAGATTTGTAAGTAATACGGTTTTGAAGTGGTGTAGGAGTTTTATAATAAATAGGTGTAGATAAATATGTGTAGTGTTATAAAACTGGTTTACGGATAGTTGACCGAGGTGCGTCGCGGGACACACACCTACCAATATAAATGATAGTAATAACACAAACTGAATATAAATTTTGAACTTACTACTACTACACTTACTGCTACTAAACTTGCTTTTAACATCAACGTGACAATATAAGAAAGTAGGACCTTAACTAGACAAATAATCGGTATAACAAAATAGAAAAAAAACAAAAGAAAAAGAAATCGTAAAGTTTGCTACTTCCACCGCTACTCGGCGCCGACGGTCCGAAGGTGCGCTGTAAGTCAGCCTCACAAAGGATTTGGCAAGTGGCATCTCCGGGTTTGAATCGTGCGAGAATAAGGCCTCGTTTTGACCCTACAAATGGCCAACCCAGGTGACTGCCGGCTTCACGAGCGCTCCGAAACAACTCGATTCACCTTGGTTAGGCGCTCGTTCACGTAGAAGCGCGTCGTAGAGCCCGGCAAGTCGAGGTCAGAAGTAGTCATCCCGCGTCGCATTCGGGCACCCTCCAGCAGCTCGTCACGCAGGTCACGGCGCGCGAGGTACACGACGTGGAAGCGGGGGCGCGTGTCCATCGGCTCCGTTGCTTACGTCGCGTTGACGCGTGTACCTCCGACACGCTTGGCGCTCACTATGCCGCGCGTTTTGACTTTGACGCCAATCTTAGATGCAACCAACATCACCATGCATGTACTATTCTCGGGTATGTTAGATATTTGGATATCGTTTGCGAGCAGCTCCTGATTTCGGTCATTAATATCGTTCCGTAGTTGTGCTATTAATTCATCCACCTCCGACGATGCTTGGGACTGAGTACGTTTATGTTCTAACACAGTCACGTATCATTAGTCATCACTCGATTAGAATTGATGCCAAATGTCAAGATTTTATGAAATACTTACATTTGGCATCAATTCTAACTGAGACAGCTGTATTGATGATTTTAATGATTATAATTCTATAAATACATACTTGCTACGGCCGCAAATTAAATTTTGACCAACATGCAACCTAACACTGACCTGCAAATTGCAACAAACGTGTAGCGACATTTATGACGCCACACACGAACTAAAATAACAAAATAATACATCGCGCAAGCAGAGTTCTCCGCGCGATTTGAACATATACAACAGTCCGAAATCAACCATCGGGCAGTTGCCCGGACCAGACACAATACCCGTCTGCGAGGAGGATCCTCCCTTTTCAATGGAGGTTGGGGGACTTTACACTCTGTTCCGCATACCTCCACACTGGTAACCCTCGACTATGAACGTGAGCGCAGCCTTCGTCATCACGTCATCACCACTAAACTGGTGACCCTCGAGCATGAACGTCAGCGCAGCCTTCGTGCAGCAACTTCAGCGTGACGTCATCATCATCGCTTCCTTCAAGCCCTTGAGCAACGAATCATACAGCCAGCCAGTACCAACGGCTTCTACAGGTATCCTGACCATCAGCATGCAGCGGACGCGCATTCCTGGTCAGCATCCTCAGCCTCTTTCATCACCTTCAACCTCATCAGCGATCTTGGCGCAGCGAACAGCACCTTCGGCCAGTCGAAGAACCTCTCCTGGTCGACGCCAGCAGTCAAGCCACTACGTCGCACAGCACCGCTCCGACTCACTGGAGCCTGCAGCATCATCCCGACTCACTGGGACATCATCACCCCGACTCACTGGGGCATCATCCCGACTCATTGGGACATTATCACCCCGACTCACTGGGGCATCATCCCGACTCACTGGGACATCATCACCCCGACTCACTAGGCCATCATCCCGACTCACTGGAACATCATCACCCCGACTCACTGGGGCATCATCCCGACTCACTGATACAGCGACCTCCACCCAATCCTAAGCTTGTAGGCGTGGCTATGGGATGCGTACCGGATGGATGTCCGGATGCTAGCGCCTCACAAGAGGGCCGCGCCGTTGGGAGGCTTGAGCAAGCTGTTCGAGCCTCCTAACGGCGTGGAACCTGGGGGAATCTTCGTCGCTGCTCTCTGGTACGTATCTGTTCATCAGATGCGACCTTGAGAGCGGCGCCGAAACTGGGGAGGGCCCATAAGGGCAGAATATGTGAGTGAGTGAGTGAACGAGAGAGAGTGAATGCGGAATATGGTATGCGAGGAACAGATAGGGAGGTTGAGATAGGAGAGTTAGGGACCTCACCCTCCAAAGGAACAAAAACCAACATGAAAAAGACAGAAGCGAAATTTATTACCCAGGGCGGCAACCACCTCGAAGAAGGTGGGGGAACCGCTGCGCTCCACGGAGCGTCTCGCCCCCATTCGTATACTGGGGGGGGCGACTTATGTCTTCCACATGCCGGCGACGGCATCGAGAGCCGAGGAGGCTCCAGATCATCTCCTCCATTCGAGGAGATGATCAACTTTTGCTTTAAGACGTCCGACAAGCCGCGGTCGGGCGATGAAAGCCAAATCCAAGTCGGCAAGGAGGTGGAGAGTGGTGCGGCGTCGGAGTCCGGCGCAGCACCACTCCACAGCTCTGGGCTCTGGGAGTCCAGAGCGTGAGGTAGTGAGTGCTTCCGGGGGAGCCGTGAGTGAATGCTCGCGGTTCTTCCAGAACCAAAAGCGCTCCAAGTCGGGGGATGGCGGGGAGTCGTCCTCTGATGTAGAGGTGATGGCCCCGCCTCCCAAGATCCCCACCGGTCGGAGGGGAGGAGGAGCGACGCGGAGGCCCAACAAGGCCACCAAGGCTGGCAGGAGAGCCGCGAGGCTCGCCCTGGAGGCGCGCCACCCCGCTGCGGTGGGGTCTTGTGCCTCGGCCTCCGGGTCTTCGGGTGGAGAGCCGGACGCCGTTAGCTCCAACTCGGAGCGAGCGGCCAGGCTTGCGGGGGTCGTGGAGGCCGCCATCAAGGGTGTGGTGCAGAAGAGGCTGCCCACATCCAGAAGCAGGGCCACATCAGAAGCCACGGCCTCCATAGTGGCGGCGGCAGAGGCGAGTTTCGGTGGGCCTCCGTCTGCATTGGACGAGTCGTTCAAACTGCGGGCGGAGGTCGCCCGCCTGACCGCCACTACGGAGCTCCTGGTCAAGGAGAACCAGAAGCTCCGGGCAGACCTGGCCGAGCTCCGAGGAGGTCACCGGAGGGACGCGCAGGAGGAGCTCCAGCACGGGCCGAGTCAGCCCCTGCCTGCCGCGGAGAACCAAGTTCTCGACCTGGTGCGGCAGGAGCTGGCTGCCTTCAACAGGCGGTTCTCCGTGCTGGAGGGCATTGTGCTGCGCCCTTCGCTAGCGACGAGCCAGCCGGCCTTGGGCCAGCGGCAAACGCGCTCGTTTGCCGCCGCCGCGGCTGCTGCGCCCAAGCAGGGTTCGGCGGGACGGGCCGACCGCGGGGCAGTGCTGAAGCTCGCGGGGCTGGCCCCGTCCAAGGCGTCGAAGGCGCAGCCAAAGCCAAAGCCGGGTGGCGCGGCACAGGCTGTGAGGGTCCCAGCCAAGGCGACAAGGCGGCCGCCCCAGACTACCCCGCCTTCTGAACCTCCTGCGACCGGGGCTGCCGAATGGGAAGTGGTCGGGGAGAAGAAGAAGGCGGGCAAGGCAGCAAGGGCGGCCAAGCGTAGGGAGAGGTGGAAGCGGCAGAAGGAGCGAGCCGCCACTGCTAGGCTCCGCGCCCCGAAGTCCGCAGCTGTAGTGATAACACTACAGCCGGAGGAGGTTAAGAGGGGCGTGACCTACCGCGCCGTGCTCGCTAAGACGAAGGCGGCGAGCCTCAAAGAGGTGGGGTGCGCCGACGGCGTCCGGGTGAAGGTCACCAAGACCGGAGCCCGGATGCTGGAGGTCCCCGGTGCCTCCAGCGGCCCAGCCGCTGACGCCCTGGCCGAAAGGATCAGGGCGTTGCTGGTGGACGAGGCCCGGGTGTCCAGGCCCACGAAGTGCGCTGACATCCGCATTATGGGCCTGGACGACTCCGTGACGGAGGGTGAGGTGGTGGCCGCTGTTGCCAGGACTGGAGGGTGCCCTGCTGAGCAGGTGAGGGCGGGCGCCATCCATCCTGACACTGCGGGGCTGCAAACCATTACGGTGAGCTGCCCCGTGTCAGCGGCCAAAACCATAACCGCGGGGGGCCGAAGACTTTTGGTGGGCTGGGTTTCAGCGCAGGTTAAGCTGCTGGAACCCAGGCCTCTGAGGTGTTTCCACTGCGATGTGGGGGACCATGTGGCGGCTAAGTGCACCTCGGAGGTGGACCGCAGTGACCACTGCTTCCGTTGTGGTCAGCCCGGTCACAAGGCCGGCTCGTGTAACGCCGCGCCGCACTGCATCGTATGTGCGGCAGCAGGCAAGCCGGCCGATCACCGGGCTGGGAGCAATCACTGCGCTCCACCCGCCAAGGCCAGGGGTAGGGCCAATCCCTCCGCCACCGCCGTCACCGCCGCAGCAGCCGCCGCCACCGCTTCCGCCGCTGCCACCCCCATAGCTGTCGTCGCCGCCGCAACCACCGTGGCGGCGGGACTCTCACAGGGGGCTCAGGAGGAGGCTGTAATGGAATGCCAATAACGGCCCCATTACGCCTCCTCCAGACGAATCTCAACCACTGCGCCACTGCTCAGGACCTGTTGTTCCAGAGCATGGCGCAGTGGTCGATTAACGTCGCCGTGGTCGCTGAGCCTTACTATGTCCCGCCCAGGGATGACTGGGTGGAGGACCTGGACGGCTCGGTGACCATCATTTCGTCGGCCGCCGCCGGTACCCCGACCCTTGAGGATGTCAAGAGAGGTCGGGGTTGCGTAGCAGCACGGTTCGGGGAGATAGTGGTAGTAGGGGTGTACTTCTCCCCGAACCGATCTCTCGCCGAGTTCCAAAACTCCCTCGTGGAGTTGAGAGACGTCGTCGTCGGGTACCGTTCCCTCCCCGTGCTCGTCCTCGGGGACTTCAATGCCAAGAGCTTGGCTTGGGGTTTCCGGTACGCGGACGCGCGGGGCAGGAAGCAGCTGGACCGGGAGCTACTCCTGGAAGCCTCGATCGTGCAGGCCTGGGTGACATCACCGGACAGGCCTGCCGACATAAACGACGAGGCAGAGTGGTTCCAGGAGGCCATGCCCTGGTTCAGGCAATGGTACGGAGCGAGAGGGAATGGGGGGCCGTCTCCTCCTTCTGCGAAGCAGTAATGCTCGCGAAGAGGAAGGCGGCACACGTTAGGGAGACTCAACAGAGGCAGAGTCGCCCTAGCGCCCTCAGCAGCAGCCGCCGCAGGAGACGCCAGGGGCTGCGAGACGATCTCCGGCCACCGTAGACCCGGGCCTGCGGACGGCGAGTTGTGGGTAACTCGCCGTCCGATCAGCACCAGGCCCGAGAGTCGACGGCGCGTAGTGTTCCACGCGCGCCTCAAAGAGTTGTCAGCAAAGGACGAGGCCTGCCACGGCCAGTGCCTGCCCGGGGGTTGAGGATAAATTCGAAAGAGTTACCTCGCCCCCGGGCACCTAGGGCAGGGAGGAACAGGGGTGGATTTTAGTCAGTAAGAGTCTGACACGCCCTTCCGCTCCACCCTAGAGCGGAAGAAGTCATAAGATGATTTCCCACCCCCCAAAAAAAAAAAAAAACACCTAACACACCCACATTAATGTATTTATTCTTTTTAATTCACGAGCGAGCGAGCGTGTTTGACTGTTTAATAAGTTTATTATAAAAAAATATAATTATTAGTTTTTACAGCGAAAAAATGTAACTCAAGCAAAAAAAAAGGGATAATAATAATAATTTTGTTTAGTTAGTTTTGTAGTTAAACAGCCAACGCTACGGAAAAGCAGAGTCTCCTAACACAGGCGTCATCATGCTTAAAAGGAGGCTCCAATCATAAACTAATGTAAACTAGTTGGTACAGAAATAAACATTTTGCGTTTGTATTTGTCGTATCGTGGGTGCTTTTACAAACATGTAAAACGTGGCGGCGGCGGCCAGGAGCCAGGGGTTTCCTATCCTCCTTCGCTTGCATTTTTCTAAGAGTATAATGTATATAAGTTCATTGAAACCATTAAGTAACTTAAGTTTTACTGAAGTGTTCAATAGCACACCCCCGGAAATTGCTTTTAATTCGTTTAATGACGTTTAAACTTTTTACGACTTGTACTTCCCTACCGTGAGGAAAAAGATTTCCACCCGTAAAACTCCCCGATGGATATCTAAAGGTGTCAGAAACTGTAGTAAACGAAAAAGAGAGATTTTATGGTTGTCCAGATAGAAAGTTTTATAATTAACCTATGCGTAGAGCATGGTCACTTTCCAAACTTATTAAAAATGACTATAACTAAGCTACTTCAACAACTAATTTAAATTATCGTGCACTAGCTTCAATAGTGGTATTATCAAAGATTTTTGAGAAAGTGATTTTTGAAACACATTATTTAATCGATAAAGAACAATATGGTTTTCGGAAAAATTTAAATAATTTGACTGATAAGTAATTTGACAATAATAGAAGTCGGTTGTATTTTTTTGGAAAAAGTTTGTACACCTAGGTACACTCGAACTTTGACAGTGTGTAGCGGCTTTGATTTTTTTTTTTAGCGGCTATGTTGGCAAGCTATCAAAGGAGACGGATACGCTTTCATACAATCTTAGGCCTGGATGTAAAAAAATGAATTTGGTGTCAATTGATAGCTACTATACAGCATGTAACAAAAACCCTGACCGATCCTGAAGGGTATTACTTAGTATCGTACTGCGTACACATATACGTAATCATTTAATGGATACGAAATAATTATTTTTCCCCAATGAATATAATTAATTTAAAAAATAAATAAAAACTTATCAAAAGCAACACTGAGCGCTCGACAAAGTTCACCTACTGCTTCGTTTGAAAGATGCCGCCTGAGCGAGACAGAGTGCCTACAGCGCGGCTAGTGCAGGGCGGTATCGTTTGAAATAAAAATAGATAAAAATGAAAAGATTTCGCCGGCCAGTGGAGTGTTGTCAACTTCTGAAAATTTGCCATATTTAGAGTTAAATTTCGCATATTTTATAAAAATAAAATATCTATAACTTTTGATTTTTATGAGTTACATTTTTTTTACAACTTTTTCTAGTACGTATGTTAAACCAGGAATACGCCTTTATTGGATGGGACAGGGTTTTTGTTACATGCTATATAATCAAACCATCACTGAAAATTTTACAGATTTTGGCAATCTGAGAGCTGCGATTCGGTAGGCCGGTCGTAGAATCCAAAATAACAAGTCCAAGTCGTATATGTAGTATAAGCGGAGTTCTCCGTGTCCGGTATGGTAGCAAGGGTCGTACAAAAAGCAAGATAAGAAGTCCATAGAAAAAAAGCAGGAGTCGAGGAAAATATCAATAAAACTTGGGAGGATGTCAATCCATGACACTGACAGACAGTGACACTCACTCACTCGTTTCGAATCGTTAAGTGCGTTTTTAGTGATTTGACTATGCTATGCCAGAAAGCTTTTTACACAATTAATAACTACCTTTTTTTGTGGGGTAATGACATCGCCCGGTCTAGGGTGGAGCGGAAGGGCGTGTCAGACTCTTACTAACTAAAACCCACCCCTGTTCCTTCCCTGCCCTGAATGCCCAGGGGCGAGGTAACTCTTTCGAGTTTATCCTCAACCCCCGGGTAAATTAATGACTACCTTAAAAAACTATTTTACAAAAAATAAAACCGACTTCCAAAAAAAAAAAATTGCGAAATAACTTTAACTTCAGAAGTCGGTGTTTATGGTTTGCCTTCGTTTTTTGACACTGAATTGTTTTTTTTTTTTTGGAAGTCGGTTCTCATAAAACAGTTTTTTTTAATTTTTTCACTTTTTAGTTGTGGTTTCCCATTAAATTGTGTTAACAATACATATACATAAGATCGCAGCAGTCGCGAGTCATTAGCTGTTAGATATTGAAGAGTTTCATTGTCTATCTCTGAAGATCTTCATCAGATCCTAATGCATTATATTCTAAAACCGTCCTTGAAAAATATGAATTTGTATAACTAAAACCCCATGAAAATCTGATAAGGAGTTTTTGAGAAAATCGCGGGCAAACAAGATACATACATATGGGTCGAATACAGAAACTACATTTTTTTTAAAGTCGGTTAATAAACATTTAGTCCAGTCAAGTTAACTCGAAAATAAAGGAATATAATAATTCGCATAGCTGAAAAGTCCCTATCGGTCCCACATCTACATAAAAAAAATCAATGTCAAAGTTCGCCAGAATGGGTTTTTTTGCATTTTTCAGCCAAACGGTAAAATTATCATAAAAATAAATCAGACAAAAACTGTAAAGCATTTAATTATTTATAAAAATGTTCATATACTTTTTCCTAAGAATTAGATACCATTTTTGAGATAAAGTGATTGAACTAAATAAAATAATTTAGTTGAAAACCTCGATTTCTCCATTAATATGGACGTTTTCACGCCACCTGTGAGGAAGTGTACGTGGTGCGTTTTATTTAATGTGGTTTTCCGAGTAGGCCTATTTCACGATCTATTGAGGTCCTGTTTGATAAAATAATATTTCATTAGGTCTTTACCTATGAACATGCCGTTTTATTAAATGGGTCACTCCTCTTAGGCTCCGCGGATATACCCGGGTTATCGAATTGAAGCCCGACGACAACCCGGGTTGCCAGCCGATTTTTTTTTTTCATATAATTTTTTTTTTTTTTGTCAAACTCACCGGTGAGTTTCGGAGCCTAAGAGGTTAAGCTGTAATAACTTCGGATTGACTTGGAATTATAAGTTCAAATAAACTTTGTATTTAAGGTCCTTTTTAGAAATTACTTATTCATTCGTCCCTTTAAGTTTTACATTTCACGTCACGATAGAACTTTTATTCCATAATAACACGAGTTTTCTTAAATTCATACAAACATGATTGTAAATACAGCGATATTGCAGAAAATACAAAACTCAAAGAAGCAAATGAATAGCTAGTTTCACTCCAGTACTAACCCAACAATTTCAATTGTATCATTTTTAACCGACTTCAAAAAAAGGAGGAGGTGGTTCTCAATTCGACTGTATTTCTTTTTTTTTCATCTTTGTTACCCTCATAACTTTTTAAAAGGTGAACCGATTTTGAAGATTTTTTTATTTGAAAGCTGTTGCTGCTGCTTCACATGTGGTTCCATTTTAATTTGGAGAAGATCTGATAAAGAACTTCGGAGATACACAATGGAACTCTTCAATAAATGATAGCAAACCTTCCAGAATTACTGCAATCGCATGTCTGTATATTGTTTTCACCACTTCACAACATTACATCACGCTGAAACGCTCTGAAGGGGTACACAGATTTGTACAGGTCACGCTGATACACCCCAATTTCACCAACTATGCTCAAATTCCCTATTTTTGGGGCTATCAATTCGGGCATAACTTTACTATTAATTTAGTTTTAGAATGGGGTACAACAACTAAAAAGTGAAATATAAAAAAACTTTTTACAAAAAAAAACAACCGACTACCATAAATAATAGGTACTAATAAATTCAAAACAACTTTAATTTCGGAAGTCGGTGTCAAATAAGGAAGAAACCAAACTAGAAACACCGACTTCCGAAATTAAAGTTATTTTGCATTTTTTAGTATTATTTATGGAAGTCGGTTGTTTTTTTTTTTGTAAAAAGTTTTTTTTGTATATTATATATAGTTTGCTGTCCCATTTTAAATGATAAATAGTTTTACATATTTATAATATTATGCACACTTGTTTTTATAATTTACTTGCCTTTAAGTCCATAATTATGTAGAAGAGATAAGCAATGCGTCAATAAAATACTAATAATAGTGTGTACCTACCGTGGATTAAAACAATGATATATTGCAATGCAATATATTGAGTCTTTACCTATGAAATTGCCGTTTTATGAAACTGGTAATTTTAAACCGTTCAAATAAATAATAATATTAAAATTAGTTTCTTTGAGTTTTATTTACTTGGGTAATATAGCCATATTTATAACCATCGACTCCAAGAAGAAAATTGACTGGGTTTGGACCAAACGCTGCCCAGACGTCTCCCACGTCTTCCAAATTATTCCTAAAGTTAAAAAAAAAATGTTTACGAAACAATTGGTTCTTTTGAGGATTCACGCGAATTAAGAATTGGATTTGAAAATAAAAAAATACAGTAGTCACGCGGCCCAACGGCTGCGTGTATATTGTTATTAATAACTCCAGAACCAAAACCTATGTTGACTTAGGTTTACAACTATTATTCTTTTTGATATCTTTTTCTCGAAAATCCTCGGATTTATTTTGAAGAGCTTTGGTTTACATACTAGTATTAGCCCAAGTAACATATTGCACTATGCATCTATTACGGGCAGCACTTGGTCCGACAAACGACACATGACGATACACGGATGGTCAATGCCCTTTGTGTTATTTCATAATCAACGTGGAAACAATGCGTTACGCAATTCACGCAATACCAATGACGTAGGTATATACTACGAAGTGCTATCACGTCACCTAAATCTGTAAAGTATTGATAGGTCCTTATGGACACCTAACACTACTTATGAACGATTTGTGCATATTGGTTCAAAAGCTTTCGTTGGGAAGGTTTTTGATGTGTGTGGTAAAACTGCCAAGCGAAAGCGATTAAAACAGACACACACAGTTCGTTTTAGCAGTTCTAAGTCTGCATACGACAATGATATTGCGTACCGTTTGAGATGCAGAGTTTTCACGTTAGAATTCATATTTAATTATAGAGTTTTCTTAGATTTCAAATAAAAATAGTTACAAAAATGGCGATATTTCTAACAGAAAAACAAAATCCAGAGAAACAGAAACATATCTAACTGATTTTGGCAATTATAAAGTGAGTTGAATTTATATTGAATTCCAAGTCAAACCGTAGTTAATACCATTAATAGCGACTTTGTTGTCAAACGTTTAGTTATAAGAGTTCGTGTCCAAGAAAAAATACAACCGACTTCTAAAAATTGCAAAATAACTATAATTTCAGAAGTCGGTGTTCATATTTTTGTTGTTTCTTCGTTGTTTGACACCGACTTCCGAAATTAAAGTTATTTTGCAACTTTTAGAAGTCTTATTATTATTCTTATTATTCTTTATTGTACACATATTTTAACATATAAATAAAACACAAATTAGCAGTTAGTTACAAAGGCGAGCTTAACCCAGCATTTGGGTTTACTTACAGCAAACCTCAAAGTCGGTTGTATTTAAAAAAAAAGTTTTTTAGTTTACACTTTTTTATTTTTTTTATTGTTTTTGTACACCAGAAGTAAAATTAAAATACTAAAGTTATGCCCAAATAGATAACACCAATAACATGGAATTTGAACATTTAGAGAACCAAAACGTCATAAAAAAAAAGGAGGAGGTTCTCAATTCGACTGTATTTTTTTTTTTATGTGTGTTACCACATAACTTTTTACTAAGTAAACCGATTTTGAAGATTTCTTTAACTTGAAAGCTGTTGCTTCACATGTGGATCCATTTTAATTTGGTGAAGATCTGATGAAGAACTTCGGAGATACACAATGGAACTCTTCAATAAATGATAGCAAACCTTCCAGAATTGCTGCAATCGCATTTCTGTATATTGTTTTCACCACTTCACAACATTACATCACGCTGATATGCTCTGAAGGGGTATACAGATTTGTACAGTTCACCCTGATACACCATAGTTTCACCAACTATGTTCAAATTCCCTATTTTTGGGGCTATCAATTCGGGCATAACTTTAGTATTCATTTAGTTTTAGAATGGGGTACAACTAAAAAGTGAAAAATAAAAAACTTTTTACAAAAATGCAATTAATTAGTATTTTTTTAGTGTATTTTTATTATATTTGTTTTTATTTAGTATTATTTATGGAAGTCGGTTGTATTTTTTTTGTAAAAAGTTTTTTTCTTTATGTTGATTTTTTCAAAAAGTGCTGAATCAATTTCAATAAAATTAAATATTAAATATATGGGGCCAGCTCTGATGTATGACCTTATCATACAAAAAAAGAATCATCAAAATCTATTCACAAATGGCGGAGATATCGCGTAACAAACATACAGACGAATTGAGAACCTCTTCTTTTTTGAAGTCGGTAAAAAATAGTTGTAAATAGGAGGACAGAAGTTTTGGACAGCAAAGAATAGTGTGATATTGAACTTCACTTATAGTTAAATCACAATAAACGAGACTTAAGACAGGAGCACGAGCTTGGACTTACTTACTCACCACTTACTTCTCCGACACAAGTACTTTGTAACTTACTGGGGCTGCCTCAGTTTATGTATGACACAATGTTTGAGTTTTAAATAAACATTTTTGTATTTTTTTTTTGTATTTTGTACTTACTCCGAGTGTTACCTTCTTATCTGCACGGTGCGGAAAACCTACCACGAAACCGTTATTTACGCATTCTGTACTTCAAACTAAGTATGAATAAAAATAATGGCTGAGAAAAGATTTTTACTTAGGATGTGAAAAGGTCTAATCCGTCGCGCGCAATGTAACGCATAAAAACAATGTACATATTTACGGGTTGGAAAGATTTAAGATGCTATAATTATTTATAATTACCTGAAATATCTCGATTCGATGGAGGCCAATCTGTCTTAGATTTATCATTATCATACACACATTACGCATTTATCGCTCTTGAGAAGAATTTTTCAAAGTCCAGCAGCCTTCAGGAAGAATGCGCGTTCCTCTGGAATACGCCACGGGAGCGAAGCCGAGGGATAAGACTAGTAGTTTTTTAAAAACGGCGAATGATTCGGCAGCACAACCGTTCGTTAATAAGGGATTCGTCAATAGAGCTTTACAAGGGCGAACGATTCGACGGCACAATGTTTTGTCTTTATTTTTCGATTATGTACAGTGCAGCTGAGATGAGAATGCTATGAGGATTTTTTTCACTAGGTAGAATAAGGCAAGAGTGTGGAAGAGGAAATGTAGAAGTAGCGCTGGCCACTGGAAAGTTGTGTGGAAATCGTTTGTCATAGTACGAGTATGTAATGACATATTAAGTGAAGAAACGAACGATGAGTGGACTTTGTGAAGATGATAACTAATTTTCTTGGCAGAGGGCTTCTGAGAGGACGACTAATATAAAAGGACATGTAGCTATATACTTCGATTACATGCTCATTCATCTGATGAATCCTTTCCTTAGTTTATGTTATGCTTTGGAGAATCTGTTCTGAGAAGTATAACATAAACTAATATCTTTTATAAATATCCTCCACTCATTGCATCCTTCTGCAGAGATCGTTGAGCAGCACACTCAGGAAGTGTCGCGCGCTTGTGCTCGTCGCACTTGCCTGCCTCCTGTGGTCGCCAACGGGAAAACCGTTCATATATATTTATTGGAAAGGATCTGTTGTACCTACTGTTCTATGGAACAGTTGTTCTCAACGTATTTTTCACCGTAACATCAGCTATTGGTTTTTTCCGCTACCACGCTACTGTGGCATATCCCCTAGGAACCGTACATTTTTCGGGATTCCATTAGTGACACACAAACTTTTTAGAAATACTTGCAAGGTAGCCAAAGCCACATTAGCAATAAGATCAAATCGACAGAAAATAAAATAAAGACAGTTTGGAAAGTTTTCAATAATGAAACGGGTAGGAATAAAGTACGGAAGACGAATTTTTTATTGGAGACTTTACGGGGGGCCATAAGCTCTAACTTATAAGTAGCTCAAGAGTTAGCAAATTTTTTCACCAATGTAAACACCATAAAACAACTGAAGCTTTTTTAAGAATTCCTCACCCGATTCCTCAGCTGCTTTATTAAGAGCAAGTGTTCCAGGCTGTCCAGTTGAATTCCAATTCATACATACAAACCCTATGACAGTCACAAAGACTTTCCGGCAAATCAAAGTCAAATTAACCGAAGACCAATGGGGAATATCTATGAAACATCACACATCTATAATTAAGACCATAGCACCATAGTTGGCTTTAATATATAATTTGTGTGTGGACTAAGGATTATTTCCAGACATAATAAAATACAGTAAGGTTATACCAATTTAAAATACGGCTACAGTAAAGACACCAATAATTATAGAGCTGTATCGGTGTAGCCAGTTTTCAGCAAGGTGTTTGAAAAAGTGATGCTCAATCAAATGCTCAATCATTTTAACATCAATAAAACCTTACATGATCAACAGTTTTGTTTCACCAAAGGACGTGGTACAACTGACGCTGGTATTATTTTATTAAAACACATATTAATTACGGCGTGGGAAGAGGCCCAAGATGCGATAGGAATATTTTGGGACCTCTTAAAGCATTGATTGCGTTAATCATGAAACCTTACTCTTAAAACTAGAACAGTACGGACCAGGTAAACTTGCATTCAGTTTAGTAAAGTCTTATTTAAATGACAGACAGCAGCAAGCTCAAATAAATGGTGACGATTCATGGGGTTTAAAGTCAAAATGGGGGAACCACAAGGCTCAATATTGGGTCCTTTTCTCTTTTTAGTATATACCGCATGTAACAAAAACCCTGTCCGATCCAATAAAGGCGAATTCCTGGTTTAACATACGTACTAGAAAAAGTTGTAAAAAAAATGTAACACAAAAAAAAACTAAATATGGCAAATTTTCATAAGTTGACAACACTCCACCGGCCGGCGAAATATTTTCATTTTTACCTATTTTTATTTCAAACGATACCGCCCTGCACTAGCCGCGCTGTAGGCATTCTGTCTCGCTCAGGCGGCATCGTTGAAACGAAACAGTAGGTGAACATTGTCGAGCGCTCAGTGTTGCCTTTGATAAGTTTTTTTTTAAATTAATTATTTTCATTGGGGAAAAATAATTATCTCGTATCCATTAAATGATTACGTATATGTGTACGCAGTACGATACCAAGTAATACTTTCACCTTCAGGATCGGACAGGGTTTTTGTTACATGCTGTATATATAAGTGATCTCCCCCATCTATTAAAAAATCAACCACAAATAATATTGTTTGCTGACGATCCCTTAATTTTTAACATTAACAGACGTTCCATAGATCTTGACGATGTTAATAACGCCCTTCAGCGGGTTCGAAACTGGTTCACTGCTAATAATTAAATAATAATAAACAACTAAGTCCATAAGATTTACTTTACCAAATGTTAAAAGTAATAGTTGTGACGTAGTATTGAACAAAGAGAAACTAGAATTCATCAAAACACTATTTTCCTGGGAATTACGTTAGATTCAAGCCTACAATAGGGTCCTCATTTAACATCTCTTGCTGGACGGTTAAGTTCAGCGGCATATGCTGTCAGGAAAATCCGTCAATTTACAGATGTAGATACCGCGAGACTGGCCTGGGTATTTTAGTTACATTCGTAGTATCATGTCTTACGGTATTTTTCTATGGGGACGGGATGCAGACATTGATTCTATTTTTATTCTGCAGAAAAGAGCTATCAGAGCCATATACCTAATATTATAATCTTCGCAGGCTCGATTCTCTTAGGGAGCTGTTTAAGGATATAAACATCATGACGGTACCTTGTCAATACATATACGAAAACGTTATGTATGTTCGGCAAAATCTGCATCTCTTTACTAAGATAAGTGACAGGCATAATTTTAATACAAGAAATAGGAACAAATTAGATCAATCTCGATTCAGATTGGCTAAAGTACACAATTCTTTTATTGGGTACTGTGTAAAAGTTTATAACAAAATACCACTAGACATTCTCCATCTAAATGAGACAAAATTTAAAACATGCATAAAACGTACACTATGTAGACAAGCATAATTATTATAAATTGGAGGATTATATCCTTGATAAAAATGCTTGGCTTAATGCCGGTCCTGCTCCACAGTCACAGCCAAGTGGCTAGTTAGATCTTTTTTCTAATATTTTATATTTGGAAGAGATGCTCTCCCTTTTATTTATATAGGCATGGTTTTTTTTATCAATTTGTTTTTGTGTGGGTAAATGTTTTTTTTTAAATATTTTAAAGTTATAGTATTGTATAATTTCTAAGCATTTTTTAATTTTGTAAGTATGAGTATTATGGGGCATATAATGTAACTGCTTTTTTTGACATGAACGAGTATGGCAGTTGAGAGTTTGTCATGCTCATCTCGCTGATGATGGCGCATGTGTTGGGTCATTCGGTTCCCTTCAATATGGTTCAGCACAACTTATGATCCACGCGTCATGTTCGTGAACGGGCGCCGTCAGTTGAGACTGTTCATCTCTCAACTGCCACTGGCTTATTTTAATCTTTTTTATTTTTTTGTTTATTTATTGTTTATTTAACATTGTTCTCACATAATAGAAGCAACAAGACATATGTAACCAAGATTTTTGTAATACATAACATGGTTTAAAAGAGTGTCCATGTAGTTTCTTGCACGTTCTTCTCCATAGAGATCTACGCCTTGGAATGTGCAATTAGCTACATCTTTCTGTCATTAATTCAAAAGTGCCCGTTAAATGGTTTGCAAAATTATGTTTTTTTTTGAAAGTACTTTATTCCAAAATGGTCCAATTTAAATTTCATATAGTTCTGATGATAAGTTTCGGAGACAGACAACGGAACTCTTAAAAAAATTACAGCAAATCCACTGCGATTGCTGCGATTGTATGTCTATGTAGTGGTGGTATGTGGTGGTGTGTGTGGTGGAGTCAATTTAATGGGGATCCACAACCAAAAAGTGAAAAATAAAAACTTTTTTATATAAAATAGAACCGACTTCCAAAAAAAGTGCAAAATAACTTTAATTTCGGCAGTCGGTGTCAAAAAAAAACTAAGACACAAAACTAGAAACACCGACTTCCCATATTAAAGTTATTTTGCACTTTTTTTGGAAGTCGGTTCTATTTTTTGTAAAAAAGTTATTTTAAACCATAATTAGAGATGCCATCTGGATCTTCTTTGTATCTTCTTTGCAGTCACATTGATTTCTCATAGAGCTCAAGCACGCGTACTACCACCTAGTTTTATAACAGTTGGTATTCGTAGATACTCCGTGAGCGCGGCACGTGGGGACACACAACACAAGACGGTACGAGTGCGGGTGCAGCACATGCAATGCCTCGGGCCTGGCTTGCTGGACAAGCGGCAACATTATTAATTATTGCCTCTTTGCAAATGTAACCAACGACGATGAGTTTGAACACTGACTGACTGACATTTGAATATCATGAACCGACGAATGCGCTGTTCGTTTTTGCATTCGAGCCATATTCTGACCAATCGAATGGAATCTTACATTAGCCAATCAGACTTAAATTGTCTTAAAGAAACTGTGTTTTTTAAAGCTTCCCCTTCCAAAGGTCCGGTAAGAGAAAAAGAACACTTTTTCCAACTATATGTAGGTACTGCGATATGTATACATGCAAACTCGGACAAACTCTGGACTATGGTAGGAACACCTTTGAGACGGACATTAACAGAAGAAGTCAGCTGGGCTGGGTGGCGCTTAAGAACTTCGTCGCGTATTCCTCTAAGAAGTCGTCTTCAACTGTTGTGACTTACGGAGCTGAGACGTGGACACTCACGGTTCGGCTAGTGCACCAATTCGAGGTCGCTCAGCAAGCTAAAGGAAGTGCTATGTATGGAGCAACTTTAAGAATTCGAATCTGGAACGAAGTTATCTCGTTGAAAATAAAAGTTCTCGACCTAACTTACAGAAGCGAGTTACAGTGGCAAAACGCCGGCCATATTGGCCATAGAAGCGATAACCTTGAGATAGGCTTGTTCTTGAGTGCAAACCACGAATCGGAAATTTTAAGAGCGACTATCTTCGCACAGTGGCTGGTTGAATGAAAGCAGTGGATTAGAGTGACTGAGTATCAATATCATGGCGTCTGATGGGAGAGGCTAGCAGGGGGCCTGCGTGAAGTGGAGGCTGATGATGATAGTGTTACGAAATAACAACCTTAACAAAAAAGAAGCTTGTAGGAAAAACTAAAACATAACCGAGTGCTGTCGGTTATGTTTTAGTTTTTCCTACAAGCTTCTTTTTTGTTAAGGTTGTTATTTCGTATGTTTAGTTATGCGTTAGATTTAATCAAAACATGTTGAACTATTTGTGAAAACATGAATCTTTCTTTCATATTTTTGTTTGTTCTTGGTTGGTGTGTGTGAGTGACCTCCGACTAGCGAGGAGGAAATAGGAGCCGTGGGTTGCATACGTAGGCATCAGTCAAGACTTTTCCGTTACCTATTTGAGGTGTCATGTACAGTTCTACAGTATCTATATTAATACGTGAAGGAAAAACTTTCGACCCTTTTTACTAAAATTACGTGGACGGAGGAGCATGAAATTTGGCACAGTTAAAGTTTATATGGAAAAGGAGCGCAGAATGTTATATTTTTACACTTTAAATGCTAATATTTTTACAAAATATGCATTCCAAATAAAATAAATTATTAAAAAACATTACACACACTACCATGTCTTCACTTCACAGTAATATCATGTCATGTTAATGGTCTTTGACAATAAAATCTTTATGGTCGGATTTCTATCGCCGGGCGACCACTAATTACTCTAATAAGGCAGTATCACTGTTTGTTTACAGTTACGGCGAACCTATATATTTAGGTTTTGACAGCGTCATCTTGTGATAATGGAAGTATAATAAACATTCGCATCGATTAGGCGTGAAGCAAGAATTGCTCACAGAAAAAGCCATGTTAATCACGAGTCAAGAATCGTAAAGATACGAGTTTGAAAAAGTGTTCAATGAATAAAACTAAGCGATCTCATTATTTCCTAAAATGATTTGTAAGTAATAAGTAGATAATATTTCAGTTCGATCAACGTATAGCAAACCGAGTACGTCCACACAGACGCAGCGGCGAGCGGCGGCGCGGAGTGCTCGTCTGCAGCCGCACCCGCACCTCATCACCGCACCCGAGGACATCACCAAAGGAGATCCTTTACATCATACCTAAACCTTAAGTACCACCATCTTTGTTGTTTTTGTTGATATTCAGATTTCCAGCATTTCTACAGTGCACCGAGCCCAGAGACTTGAGATATTGATACGACTTTCACAATGCGTATCGTAATTCTAGTTCACATTCTGGGCGTATTGCTTCTAAGAACGAACATTTTTGCATTCGATGAGTGACCAAGATGTGGCGCTTTCGAGGACTTGCGCGAGCGACGTGCACGCGCACGCGGCACACGCGCGTGCATGCGTGCAGCGCGCCAAATCTTGCGGCACAGTCACGCGCGCTTCTTAACACTAGCCTTTAACTCAATTGCAACAATCGACAATTACCAGATCGGGGCGAAGCGGATCCTTAACGAAAGTTTAGATTGCGCGAGTCCAAGCGTTAATTCATTATTAGCGGGGCACGCGGCACGGGGCACAGGTATCCTACGTACGCTCCGGTGCACGGTCACGCAGCATGCTGCTGACGGACGCGAGGCAAGCGGCTCGGGCGGGGGCGCGCCGGGGACTGGAGCCGCGCGCCGCCGCACTTCGCGCTCCGACCGCGCCGCTCCGCCGCCGTCGTCCGCCGCTCGCCACGCCTCTACCGTACACAAACTTTTTACGTCCCACGAGATCAAATTTATGCACGACGCGAACTTCAACTGACTTTTTGTCATAAAGTAAATTACTCAAAAGTAGTTTTGGAACTTTCCTTATCACCATTTAAGACCATACGCAATTTTGAATTTATTGAGGTCGAGTCTCGGAGTATTTCAGAATACTTAACAAAATTTCAGGATCGCAAACAAGTGTCAACAGGTTATATTATATTTGATATTGAATAAACTACGTGGAAATATATTTATACTGTGTGATTTCCATTGACCCCATTGACTCACCCTTACGGTAACGTAATACAGACTTGCTTACCGACGGTGCCGCAGTTGGAAGAAAATATTTTATAAGTTCTTGAGTTACAGTTTCATTTTTTGGACCGCACGGATTTATAAAGGTTTTAACTGTCTTAAAATACTTTAAGTCGATGGAAACTAATAATATAAATGCGGAAAAAAAGTAGCCGTGACACACAGACGAACTTGCATCTACTTTTATTACTATTTTAAGATAAAACGATGAAACGAAAATATTCGAATATTTATTTATTTATTTATTTATTTAGTACATGGAAGACTTACAGCTAATAAAAGCAAATAAAAAAGGAAATCATAGTCACCAGAAAGCCAATTACAAATCCTCACTTATAGAACTATAATAATTTTGTGGTGTGAGCACAAAAACAAAAACACACCGCTTTAAAGAAAGAAGCAAAATTGGTTTGCAATTATATGACGAAAATAATAAAATAAAAATAAAAACAAAAGCAAGTAATATAACCTACCGCTACTTACTACTAAACAACTTATTACTAAAAAAATTGAAGCTTAAGCACCTTCTGGCCGAATTCACACTAATTGTGAATGGATCTAAAGCATATTCCTTGCACATATCATTGAAACTACTACTTGCGCGCACAATATAACTGTTCTGCCTATAATTCGAAGATGTATGAGGAACACGTAAGGGTGGATTAAAGCGAAATGTTTTACTTGGCACATTAAAATAAAATTTTGACAGTAACTCAGGGCTATCAATACTGTTATTGAGGATTTTTAACAAGAATAAACGGTCAGCAATTTTACGTCGATCTAGCAGTGGCAGCAGATGATACTTCTTACAGAGTCCAATATATCCGGTTGACTGATATGGAATCTTTTGATGAAAGCAAAGATATTTTATGAAACGTCTTTGGATATTTTCAATCTGGTCAATGTATTTATGATAACATGGATTCCATATCTGAGACGCATACTCTAGCTGACCTCTTACAAAAGTGCAATACAAAATTTTTAGTGTTTTAGCATCTGTAAAACACTTAGAGAGGCGCATTATAAACCCAAGCAATTTAGAAGCTTTTTTAACAATTGCATCAATGTGTGTGTCAAAAACTAACTTACTGTCTTGATGGACGCCCAAGTCACGAATAGAATTGCACCTTGGCAAGATCTGGCCCGCCAAAGTATAAGTAGTGGCCAGGACTACACGTTTTCTAGTGTAAGTGATCACCGAACACTTGGATGGGTTGAGATCGAGTTTATTAACCCGACAATACTCTTCGAGCCGATACAAGTCAGTCTGAAGTGCTAGTCTATCTTCGAGCGTTGAAATAGTAGCAAAGATTTTCATGTCATCAGCAAAGCATAGTAGTTTGGATGAATGGAGGCACTGATCGATGTCGTTCACATAGACTACAAATAATAAAGGACCGAGCAACGAACCCTGAGGTACTCCGCTGGGCACGTTTACCCAACTAGACATATAATTGTTGAGTACTACTGCTTGTGACCTGTTATCAATGTAAGAGGAGAACCACCTCAAGAGGTCCCCACGGATGCCCATGTTGCCTAGTTTCTTTATCAGGGTATCATGGTCGATCCGATCAAATGCCTTGCTATAATCTGTGTAAACCACATCGACCTGGCTGCCATTATCCATAGCATCCGTAATGAAATCATTAAATAAAATCAAGTTAGATGTGGTAGACCGTCCTTTCAAAAATCCGTGCTGAAAGGAGCTGAACGAGCTAGCAAGGGCGGGATATAACTGGTTATAGACAATCCTCTCAAATATTTTAGCTATAATGCATAACTTGGATATAGGCCTATAATTAGTAATCTCAGTTTTAGACCCCTTCTTATGTACGGGTGTAATAAAAGCAGATTTCCATACTTTGGGGACAACACCCTGAGACAAAGACATGGAAAACAAAATTGAGATAGGTAGGGCAATGGAAAGCGCGCATTTAATCAGAAACTTAGATGAGATGTTATCAGGGCCAGCACCTTTAGTAGGATCCAAGTTACGGAGTAAACCGGTAACAACATCAACATTCACTTCAATGTGACAAATGTCAGATGAAGCTCTGTTGTTATCCAAAGGGCGAACAGGAGGTGGACTGGGAGTGATAGATGAAGTGGGGTTGAGGAAAGTCGACATAAAATAAGACGAAAAAGCCTCACAAATAGAATCTCCAGTGAGTAATGATTCATCGTTATAATTTAATGTATTAGGAATAATATTAGAGTTGTAGCGTTTTTTAATAAAGGTCCAAAAGTGTTTAGGGTTATCTTTAATGGATTTTTCAGTTTGATTAAGATAATATTTATAACATGAAGCTTCCATAGTCTTGACTCTGTCACGCAAATATTTATAAGTTAACTCGTCAGATTTATTGCCGTAATTCTTGAATTTTTTTAGATATTTATATTTTTCTTTAATTGCTTTGACAAGTGATGAGCTATACCAGACTGGGTATTTTTTATTACATACTAGCTTTTGTGGTATATACTTGTTTTGAAACTGCTTTATAGTACCTATAAAGTATTCAACCGACTCATCCAGAGACCGGATTGAAAACTCATGTTCCCAATTAGTGCCAGAAATCTCTTTATTTATAGAATCATAGTCGCCTTTGCTATACATATATCGTAACCGTGGCGCATGGTCAAGGGGAGGTATTTCAAAGATGTCAATATTAATTAGCAACGCAGGATGATATCACAATAGTTTATTCAGATAAAACAAAGCTAAGTGTTTAATGAGTGCTGTTAAATCTCATCGTGAGTATCACGACGTAGACTTTCACGGTCAGTGCACCACACCGTACGAGTAGATACAACAGGATAAATATTACTTCATAGATCATGAGGTAACACTACGTTTTTCGCTGAAAAATGTGATTTTTTTGCTGAGGAATATGGTTAGGTTAGGTTAGTAGTAGTAATAGGTTATGAGTGTTACGCCGTAAATAATGATGAGTCCGACGCCATAGATGTATCTAGAAGCTTATGAGTATTACGCCGTCGAAAATGATGTGCTACGCCATAAAGGTATCTAGAAGCCCATGAGGCCGTGGGCACGAACTCAGCGGTCGGCGGGGCGGCGGCGGCGGCGGCGGCGGCGGCGCGGGAGCAGCGTGTTCCAACTTCCAATGCATATTACGTTTATATGGAACTGGTCACGAAGACAGCGGCGCGGCGCCAGTGCGAGGAGCGGCGTACGAGCGATGCGCATCAGTCTAGCGGTGCCCGCGCGTCTGCATTGACGTAGTATTGTGTATTTTATTTTTTGGCTTTTTAACGACCGATGTTTCATAATATTTGTTATCTAACCGGTTTATCGATGAATATCTTAAAATAGAGTACGAACAGTAAAAGCAGAATCAAAATTGATCGAAAATTAAACGAGGTATAACAATGTTAATCAAATATATGTGTCCGTCTCTCGAAACACTGTTTTCTATGGCAGTTGTATGGGCGTCATTTCCTTTGACGTCAAAGAACACGTCGGACTTCACTTTTTAATTATCAACTTTAAAGCTTTATAACTTCGTCGCTGATGATGACATTTTGAAAATTCTTTCATAATAATATTTGTTCATTGTAGTTAATAAGTCTTCAATTGAATAAATATAAAAATATCATGCATATTCCCTATTACCATTGATAGTTTACGAGTACAATTGAAGGGATTGTCAATCACAGTTAGGTGATTGAAAGCAATTGATGAAAAATTTGATTGATGCTCATTGACAGGAACCAGTGAAGCTGCCAATTGATCGTTTAACTGAGTCATTGACAATCGTTTCCGTCATTTGCGCGTCTGACAGCAGTGAAAACAAACATGGCGGATACCCCACGTAATATCGAGGGCCGGGAATTTATATCGCGATCGTCCAGAGTTAGCGCAAACAATTGAAAATTTCAATTGAAGTGCAGCAATGGCACCTTCAATTGCAATTGTCAATAACTTAGCACATTGATAATCACCATTAATCATGTCGGGGCCACTTTAGGCCGCAGAAAATGATGTGCTACGCCGTAGAGGTATCTAGAAGCTCATGAGTGTTACGCCGTAGATAATGATGTGCTACGCCATAGAAGTATCTAGAAGCTCATGAGTGTTACACCGTAGAAAATGATGTGGTACGCCGTAGAGGCATCTAGAATCTCATGAGTGTTACGCCGTAGAAAATGATGTGCTACACCGTAGAGGCATCTAGAAGCCCATTAGTGTTACGCCGTAGAAAATGATGTGCTACACCGTATAGAGGCAATGTGACGCTGCACTCAAAAACATATAATTAAATCTAATATTTATATCGTTTATTTTATAACATAGTACGCTAAAACTATTTATATTGTCTTTTTTTCTATTATTCATAAAAAAAAATGAAACTAAAATGGCAACATTGTAGTAGTGGCAACATTATGTCATCGTTTTGCACGAAGCGGGGCTTTATAAGCGACTGCACGACATTAGACAAGAGACAGACAGACCTGCTGAGTAACACTTATCTATCATCTAACAGTTAAAAATCTAGTACTTCCTAGGAGTCTAGATTTACTTCGCTAGTTACCTTTTTAAATACTATTAAATTTGTGTAGTGCGGAACCCCAAATCGGGTGAGTGTTGTGAATATCCGTTTGCTTTAATCTCTGAAGGCCGCATAAACTATTGATAATGTAAATACTTTTTTTATATATTGTTTGATTAGCTATATTATGTGTCGAGATTATTCTGTAACCGAGTATTTTATAGATTTCGAATGGCCGTAAGTTCATGTACTATGATCACCGTTATTTATAAGAACGTTATGCCTATGCATAAGAATTTATTTGTTCTAAATAACTTTTTAGGCGGTATGTAATTATTGAATAAATTTCTGTAATCATCCTGTGTACAGAGAGGAAGATATCCAGATTTAATTGTAGACTACCTACATTTATCTAAAGAAGAATGGCCAAATTTCTATAGGAGCTGGACTCGACTTTTATTTTTCATGTCCCAAAATAAACTATAGCTAGATTGGTTTGTTTTTATGTCGTAAACACTATCCCGTTTGAAAATTATTTCTAAATAACCACGATTTTTTTATAATAACGTCAACAATACTTTTGAGGTTAGAATCTACAACTACCTTCTACCCGACTGCGGCGTAGCTTATGAGTCTAGTTAGCGATAAGCGAGAAGGGTAATTAGCGATCTCGTTTCTATTTATTTCGATTTCTCTCAGAGAATTACCCAAAAAATAGGACTTGTAGCAAAGCGCACCAACTCTTTGTTTGTCCATAGATCATTCAATGAAAACTACACCTATATTGCTCTAACTTGCACAACGTATAGTGTAGACAACAAAGCTGGTATAACATCACACGTGAAGTGGTTCTTGAAAGACTTCCAAGCCTTTTTTGTGGTTTGACCACTTCAATTCTGGCTGAAGAGTTAGTCACTAGATACCTACTGCCTTTCAGTCTTCAATGCTCAAGTTGCATAGATATTGACAAATTGAGTAATGGTTGTTAACAGGAGTAAATGAAGTATAATTGGTAGAGTACTTAAATGAAAGAAATAGGCTTGACAAAAATACTTTTTATTCATCATCCTCTCTTATCACTACACCATCGAGGAATGCTGCTGGCTCTGATATTGTCGTAGTATATTGTCCATTCTTGAGAAATCCAGAAATGTATTAAAATCGTTAATAAAGGAAAGCGCATTATTCCACTTGTTCAGCCGTAAATGTTCTTAAACTATTGTTTGAATTATACATATCACAATCTGAAATGTATGTTCTTCACAAATACGAACATTTATAGGCAAGTAATATTTGTGTTTGCTTAGAGTTGTTGCTCTTAGAGGGTCAAAAATTCTATGCAAATCTCTGTTTTGGCAACCAGAAAAACACAATGTGCTGCAGTATTAGCCGCTCGTCCATACTGCGATAAACTAATCACCCTGGGTACTTCGTCAGCTTGCTGGTCGGTGTCTCCAAACACCGACCCTTGGGGTTGAGGCTCTAGCTTCAGCTCTGGTTCCGGCTCTGGCTCTGGCTCCGGCTCAGGCTCTGGCTCCGGCTCTGCCTGCTGCTCAATATTTTGCTACATATTATGCATTGCAAATCTCTGAGTCTCAGCCAACAGGGATGACAAAAATGGTCTGATGAAGTTGCCTGAAACAACCATACAGCATTGTCTTATTATAAATCTTTGGGCTCATTATTTATTAAACATAAGGAAATAAAAACATTGTTACAAAACAATATTAGATTGCAGTGATGAATTCACTATAACATAGGACAACAATAAAAAACATCATAATTACCTGCCGTGGGGTAATTCTATTTTCAAGTTCAATGTGTATTGCTTGTAGCAACTGAGATGGATTCTCTCTCACAATAAGGTCACGTTTACGGTTCCGCAGAGAACTTCCACAAAGTATGCAAACATGCATGTGGCCACGGGAAGATGAGGCACCAGGTTCATTACTTAATTCGGAGTTGACATGCTGCATTGCCAATTGTTTACAGGCATCACATAATATGTAGTCTTCTTCAGTGATCTAAAATAAAAATTAGAGTTGTTATATGAATCATATCACATCACACAATCATACATCATATAATATGATGTATGATTGTGTGATGGTTTATATTGGCATATGTACTAAAATGAGTAGGTATAAATACGTACTATTATTGAAGAATTCCGCTCGCAGATCTTATGTATCTCTGTATCTCTCGGCACCCGTAAATAGACGTATTTTCTTTCTTTCTATTTTTTTCTTTCAACAGTACTGTCGTCTGCATACCCCAAGTACTGGGTTTTAGCAGATCGTTAATATGCAGCAAAAACTATGTTGCCGAGAGCACCGACCCCTGAGAAACACCTGCACTAATAGCCAGCAGTCCGGACAAGCCATCTATGGCCACTCGTATAGACCGATCCCTCAGAAAATCTGCAATCCAATCACACAAACCGGCGGTCAGACCGAAGGAAGGAAGCTTGGCAATTAGGCTATCGTGCCAGACCCTGTCGAAGGCCTTCGAGATATCAAGGGAGACAGCAAGGGCTTCCCTTTGTTTCTCGATGGCCTCACTCCAGATGTGCCGTATTGTCGGTGACTGAGGATATCGTATGATATATATATACGATATCTTCTAGGTATGCCAAGAGCTTACCAGTCAGTATACGTTCCATACTCTGTAAGAGTACAGATATGGGCCTATAATTTGCTGGGTCAGCTCGACTACCCTTTTTGGGTACGGGTTGCACGTTAGCTTGGTTTCAAGCCATTGGCACTTTTCCAGTCTCAAACGAAAGGCAAAATAGGCGCGTTAAGATCGGAGACAACTCAGGCGCACAAGTCCTCAGTACAATTGCCGGTATCCCAATCGGGGCCACTAGCCTTGTTCACGTCTAGGTTATGCAGTACCCTTCGGACATCCCTCTGATGAATGCGAATGTCCGACATAATCGACTCTCATGGGGGAGGGGGGGAATGGTCAGTTTTCGTTAATTTTCTTAAATAACTTTAAAACGATAATTTTAAAATTATGAAAAAACAAATTTGAGACCTTCACAATCAGCCTTTTAATTTGATATGTCGAATGGTACAGTTTGAAAAACTTTATTTTTAAATCCGATTTCCCCCCCAAAGCTACTCCCATATTCCAAATTAATTTATTTACGTTACGCTACACAGGTGTATTTTTATGACCTCAACACGGTCGAGCCGTGTTGAGGTGATAGAAATACACCTGTGCAGCAAATTTCAACTTAATCGGGCCTGTAGATTCGGAGTGAATTGGCTGTGACAGACGTATAGACGCACGAGTTATCCTATAAGGGTTCAGTTTTTACAATCGGATGTTTGGCACCCTAAAAAATTTCGTGTAATGTGGCCATTTTCTTGCTAACTGTATATTTTATGAAAATCTGTTAATGGGGATATGGAATACCTTTTTCGTGTAGCTCCAACGGTTAAGGTAGTTCCCCTTACTGCCCCGCTGAAAGTTTCCACCTAATAGGGAAATTCAACCCAAGAATCGATTTATGTCGGAGGATATTAAATAGATAATTTCAAATACAATCAATGTCACACACATTTGATAATTTACAATGTT
Source organism: Polia nebulosa (assembly GCA_951329385.1). NCBI lineage: Eukaryota > Metazoa > Arthropoda > Insecta > Lepidoptera > Noctuidae > Polia > Polia nebulosa. The sequence continues at coordinate 80,783 of OX589596.1, forward strand.
TATGAGGCTTGTTCTATACAGAAGAGTTTACAATTTTACGGGAATACACACTGTTTACATAGATCCGGTGACATAGATACCAAAGTCGACATTGATGAGGTCCAATAAATAGCGTTAGAGAATATTAGATGATGAGTGGAATGTGATAAAGCTCGATTTGATAGTAAAATGGCATCTACCACCAAGTTTTCTGTTGGCGATTTCGTTTTATTCGAAAAGGAAGAGCGAAATCAGACTATCGTCCGATGAGAAGTTCAAAGGTTCGTTTAAGGTAGCTGAAGTTATAGATGGTAATCGCTATACGTTGGAGTTTTGAACTTGTAAGTGTACTTCAAAGTACGCTCACGTTAGGGTAAAAAACCGGTCAAGTGCGTGTCGGGCCACGCGCATGGTTCCGTAGACCGGAAAGTAATTTTTTTCCAAGGATTTTGTATTTTGTACAAAATTTAACAAGTAGAAACATTTTATAAGTTGGGCGACTATTACCCTAAAACTAACAGAGATAACTTTTATATGTATATGCTACTGCCGTGAATTTTTTCACACATCCAAAAGCAACCATTTAGCTGGCAGGGGGGGGGGGGCACACTTGACTAGTAAAAATTAGCAATTTCAAGCTTTATTTTACGCAATCGGATCTCTGAATCGAATAATGGATGGCCTATCCAACACCACACACCATGGAATAAACGAAAAAAACCATCCCCACTAGACTTGTAGGTAACAGGAGGTATCTTATAAAAATGTTTTTGAAGTGAAAACTTCTTTAGGCGCGTTGGGCATTTTTAACCGACTTCGAAAAAGGAGGAGGTGAAGTGTGAGTATATTGTTACGTAGTACGATACCTATGTGTGCACGCACTTAGCTATGTAAGCAACTTTTCTTTATATTCATTTTATTGTAATTATGTATTAATCTAATAAAATACACCGAACTGTAAACAGTTGTTTCCATTACTACAAGCCAAGGTTCCAACATCACATGGTGACCCTGCCAGGGAACTTTTTTCTTTTGTTTTAACTTTTAGGTGCTGGTTACACAAGTACAATTTTTAAGTTGGTTTCAAATTCATTCTCAAGATGTGCCAGTCGAAAGTAGAAAAAGAAGACGTGTTTCTAACCCAGAATTCTGCTGGCGAAAATTCGGCTCAGTTGAAAGATTTCGGAAACCACATACAAAGTATAAGCACGGTAACATATATTTTGCTGGCCCTGGTTTTGGTACTTGTACTATTTTTTTAGTTGCAAGTTATATAAAGCCTGCCATCGACGCCTAATTCAAGAAGAAATGGGTATGCAAGCAATATCCCGCATCAGGTCGTCTCTACGAGCTAGGCGCAGCGTTGAGGAGACTACTGCGTAAGCAAAACAAACTTTTCGTGAGTGTTTGAGGGCGGGTCAATAAATCCGTGACTTTTTGAATTTCTGACCTCTTTACTGAAAAAGCAACACTACTCCTGTCAACAGGCATCTGTCAGTTGACTCCTGTCAAAATTTGAACTTGCTGCGTCAGTTAGTTTGTGTTTGACAGCTATCTTTATCAGACTACCCAGTAATTTGAGGAAAAAATGGAAAAAAGTGAATTTCGTGTGCTTATTAAGCATTATTTTTTGCGAAAAAAAAACCATTACCGAGACCAAGGCTAAGCTTGATAAATACTATGGGGACTCTGCACCATCGATTTGCATGGTAAAAAAGTGGTTTACTGAATTTCGTTGTGGCCGTACAAGCACTGAAGATGCCGAACGTCCTGGACGCCCAGTTGAGGTCTCTTCACCCGAAACAATCGAAAAAATTCACGATATGGTGTTGGCCGACCGAAGATTGAAAGTGCAAGAGATTGTGGAAGCCGTAGGGATCTCGCATGGCTCAGTGGTTTCATTTTGAATGATCACTTGGGCATGAGAAAGCTTTCCGCAAGATGGGTGCCGCGTTTGCTCACAGTCGACCACAAACGCAATCGTGTAACAACTTCACAGGAAGGTTTGGCGTTGTTTAATCGCAATATGGAGGAGTTTTTGCGTCGTTTTGTAACCGTGGACGAAACATGGATCCATCACAACACACCAGAGACCAAACAACAGTAAAAACAGTGGGTTTCTAAGGGTGAATCGGCGCCAACAAGGTGGGTTTGTCAGCCAATAAAGTTATGGCGACTGTTTTTTGGGATGCACGCGAGATAATCCACATTGACTACCTTCAAAAGGGAAGAACAATCAATGGGGAATATTATGCCAACTTATTGGACCGATTCAATGACGATTTGAAAAAAAACCGACCTCATTTGGCCAAGAAAAAAGTTGTTTTCCACCAAGACAATGCAAGGGTGCACACATGTGCAGTTGCCATGGCAAAAATCCATGAATTGGGCTATGAATTGCTCCCTCATCCGCCCTATTCTCCAGATTTGGCTCCGAGTGACTACTTCTTGTTCCCAAACCTGAAGAAATGGCTTGGTGGAAAAAGATTTGACTCCAATGATGAAGTCATCTCGCAAACAAAGGCCTATTTTGAGGACCTCGACAAATCATATTTTTTGGAAGGGATAAAAAATTGGAGAAGCGTTGGACAAAGTGTATAGAGCTCAAGGGAGACTACGTTGAAAAATAAAATGATTTATTTATCAAAAAATCTGTGTTTTATTCCAAAAGTCACGGACTTATTGACCCGCCCTCGTATTTCAAAAATAAGTGTTTCCAATGAACTATGAGTGTTATTTAAAGAGTTTAGAATATATTCGAACAGTTTATTTGGGTTTTAGAAGACAATATTGAGTGCAAAGTGTAAAGCCAGTGATCAAATTTCATTACGCTAATAATTATAATTCATAAAACGGCGCACGGATACTCATCGAACATGATACCTCGCGGCGAAAAGTGCTAATGTGTAGAATTCTTTTATCAGTATGTTACGAAATAGTGTTAAGTTTGACCTAATTATGAATAATTATAGCAATATTTCAAGAATATTAGATTCATTATGTTAGAAGGTTTAAAAGAATGTCAAGAGTTGTTATATGAGATACGAAAATATTTGGTAAAAAGAGGACAAAGTAGGTATAAAGGCCAGACTATTGAAATAAAATTGAAAGAAGCTAATGATGTTTTTGAGAAGTGTGAATCACTATTTTTAGTTTTAGGTAATAGTAGCGATACGAAAGTAATTAAATTAGGAAAGTATATTTTAGAAAAGTGCCAGGAATTGTATGACGAAATAAATAATTTATGTATTTTTCTTAAGTCAATAGAAACTAACAAAATGGAATTCGACTTAAAGGTGGCATGTAATTTAATTCCAGTTATGGATGACACTGAAAGCACCACTAAGAGAACGACTGACTCTATCGAAATATACGCGAATATGCTCGACGATAAAGGTAATTCTTTATTGATCATTTTCATCTTAAAAAGTAGACTTTCGGAAAACGCAAAATTGCGTATTTCAGACAAATATGAGGCGGTTTCTGAATTAATTAAAGATTTGAGGAATAATTTAACAACAAAAAAGTCGTACACAGCCATTTAATCCCGGATGCAGACTATGAGACAAGGTCAAAAGTCCGTTGAGGAATATGGTAACGAAATAGAGCAGTTATTTACTGACATGAAGATTTCTCAAGCAGACGGGGATTCCAGTGCTTATTTTGTACTTAAACCCATAAATGAAAAATCTGCGATAAAAACATTTTCAGACGGACAACGCAGCTCAAGACTATCCACAATCATCACGTCGCGCAATTACAACAGCTTGAAGGAAGCAATACAGGCTGCAAAAGACGAGGACAGGCCTACCGCACAGCAACAAGGTAACGTCATGCATGTATCAAAGCAAGGACGTACTTTCTATAACAATAGACGCTTTAGTGACAGTCGTGGTCGCGGTGGTAGTCACAATCATGGTCAAAACTCAAATTATTTTCGTAGACAGCTAGGACAAAGTAGTGGCAATGGATATCAGCGTGGAACTGGGCGTGAAAATTATATTAACTATAGAGGAAACAATTTTAATAATAACTTCAGAGGAAAACATAGTAATCGTAGACCATCTAACAGTTTTCAGAAAAACAGGAGTAGACTTAACACTCAAAACCGTAACTTATGTACGAGTACAGCAGAACACAATGTAGAGGAGCCTCAATGTAGTGAACAATCAAATAATAGCCAGATTCAGTTTTTTCGATCTTAAGAATACCATCTTATCATGTAATGAAGACACTAAATACGTGACATTAAACATTAACAACATAAAATATTATTGGCTTATTGATACAGGTACTTCATTATCTGTTATAAAAAGTGGAGCAATTCCCTTTACCACACCAGTGCAAAGAGATAATACATTAATAAATGGCATTGGAGGGCAGACCCGATCTAAGGGGTTAGTTAACTTAACTTTAAAAACCCGTGACAACATACATTTTAACCATAACTTTTTAATTTTTGAATCGTTACCGCTAACAGCTGATGAAATTTTAGGTTAAGATTGTCTAATGAAATCTGGAGATAATATTAATTTATATACAAATTTAGTTACTTTATATAAAGATATTTATAGTTATTCATTAAAATTGATTAATAATGATAGTAAAAAAGAAAATTTTTTAGTTATTCCTGCTCGATCAGAATCGATACACCATATGTATGTGGATAAATGCATAAATGGTGATATTGTTGTATGTGGAAAAGAGTTGAGCAAAGAAATATTTTTAGCAAATGAAATTACAAGAGTAAAAAATAATAGGATTCCTATTAAGATCTTAAATGTTTCTGAAAAAGACGTAGAGTTACCATTATTTACACCAGAGTTACAATCTTTAAATGACTATCATATATGTTCATTCAATAAAACTGGCATAAACGTTAATAGAGTTCAAAAACTACTGAACGAATTAAATTTATCTCATTTACACGATGAAGAGCAAAAAAGTATTGAAGCAATATGCGCAAAATATGCAGATGTGTTTTACGTAGAAGGTGATAGGTTAACAACCACAAATATTTACCAACAATCAATTACAATTAAACCAAATGTGTCCCCAGTATATGTTAAACCTTTCCGGGCTTTAATGCTTGTGGTAAACGATATTTACCACAAGCATTAAAGCCCGAAATTGAAAATCAAATAAAAAACATGAAAGAAAATGATATCATAGAAGAATGTAGCAGTGAATGGTCAAGCCCAATATTGTTAGTACCTAAAAAAAGTGTTGAAGGTCAAAATAAGAAATGGAGGCTAGTAGTAGATTATAGGAAACTAAATGAGATCGTGGCTGATGATAAATTTCCGTTGCCAAATATCAATGAAATTTTAGACTCTCTTTCTGGCGCAATTTATTTTAGTCATCTTGACCTTCACCAAGGTTATTACCAAGTGACCTTGAACCCTCAAAGTCGTGAGTATACGGCATTTACAACTAGTTCAGGACAATATCAAATGAAACGTCTACCGATGGGGCTTAAAATTAGTCCAAGTTCATTCAGTCGTATGATGTCAGTTGCTATGTTGGGCAGCATTTGAAAAATGTTTTGTGTATTTAGATGACCTAGTCATTTTTGGACGCAATTTGATTACTCATAATCAAAATTTTAATCAGCGTAATGGAAAGACTTAGAAAAGTAAATTTAAAATTAAATCCCCAAAAGTGTGAATTCTTAAAAAAAAGTTTTGTATTTAGGACACGTTGTTTCAGAAAAAGGCGTTTCTCCTGATCCAGAAAAAACTAAAATACTCCAAAATTATCCAATTCCCAAAAATTCAAACGAGGTCAAGCGTTTTGTAGCATTCTGTAATTATTACCGCAAATTTATAAAATCTTTTGCCGATATTACTATACCTTTAAATAAATTAAGCAGAAAAAAACGAACCATTTCAATGGACTGATGAGTGTCACAAAGCGTTTCAAATCTTGAAAACGTTGTTAATGACACCCCCAATACTGCAATATCCTGATTTTTCTAAAGATAATGAATTTGAAATACAAACAGACGCATCAGGAATAGCTATTGGTGCAGTTCTATGCAACAAAGGCTTGAGACCCATAGCATACGCAAGTAGGCCATTAAATAAGGCAGAAAAGAATCACCCGACAATTCAAAAGGAACTTTTGGCTATTGTTTGGGCTGTGAAATACTTTAGGCCATATGTTTACGGCCGAAATTTTACATTAATGAATGACCACAAACCCTTAGTGTATCTTTTTGGAATCAAAGATCCTTCTAATAGATTACTTAAATTTAGACTTGCTTTAGAAGAATATAAGTTTAAAATTATTTACATAAAAGGGAAAGTAAATACTGTAGCAGATGCTTTATCACGAGTTAGTATGACATCGGATGATTTAAAGAATATGCATGAACAAGTTGTAAATGTGATGACTAGAGCACAGAAAAAAAGGATGGATGAGATGAATGAAAATAGAGTTTTAAAAGGGAATGCGGATCTTAATAAATCTAAAGACGATTGGCCTGATCAACCAAAAGTTGTGGATATAGAGTTATTTTTAGCTTCAGTTTGTGCCAACTGTAATCAGTTGGCACAAACTGAAGCTAAAAATAACTTATTAACTAAAAAACATAAGAGAAAAGCCAAGTATGATGTTTCGATGAATCCTGTTAGATATAAGGTAGGAGATTTATTATTACTTAAGTTTGAAAGTGGACGGAAATTGGATCCTCTGTATAAAGGACCATATGTAGTTGTAGAAGACTTAGGATGTAACGTGGTGTGGCGAGTTGCCGCCACTCTGCAGGTTGGATGGGGGTGGTGTCACGACGTGTGTGTCATGCTTTGACTTGTGAGGCAAGTGTGTAACCGGCTTTACGGGAGCCATAGGCAATCTAAAAGGCAGCAATCGACGTCACTTCAGTGTGCCTTCCGCTGCAAAGCCGAGCGCATTCACCGCAGACTAAATTAATGTCTTATTAACATAGTCCCCGCAAATACACTAAAATCCCGAGTAATATCCCGTAAACGTTGGGGATTCTCCGGGAATAATAAATAACCCATATTTACCGCGTCCGTGTAACTATTGAACAAGAATATCCGGGAGTGTTGGTGTGAAGAGAATCGAGTGGCCACTCGTCGGAATCCAGCGTGGCAGCCAAAGAAAGAAAGTCAGGTACCACTTGTTCTTACTAACCTAGAGTAAGGCCACATGCGCCGTCTACTGCCAACCACTCCTAACTTGAAGTTATACAGACAAATATAAGCAATTTTGGGCCAGCATTCAATCCAAGTGTTTGGCCGTAACAATGTCCTTCATCCTGCAGAGAACCACGGCTATTTACACGCCTGGGCAACTCCATAACGTTAAGATAAAAAATAATTCAAATAAAGAAGAAATAATTCATAAAAACAGGACTAAACCATTTTATGAATAAAAGTAAACTGTACTTTCTTTTTTTGTTAGATTATTTTAGATTGATTTTCGTTTATTTTGAATATAACATTTTCATGTTTATTTTTTTTTCCGAAATAATAGTTTTACTGAGTTTAAATCCAAAAAAAAAAAAAATGTAATGTCATTTTTTTTTCTTCTTCGCCCCCGGGAGGTGAAGTGTGAGTATATTGTTACGTAGTACGATACCTATGTGTGCACGCACTTAGCTATGTAAGCAACTTTTCTTTATATTAATTTTATTGTAATTATGTATTAATCTAATAAAATACACCGAACTGTAAACAGTTGTTTCCATTACTACAAGCCAAGGTTCCAACATCACAGAGGTTCTAAGTTCGATTGTACGTATGTTGTTTTTTTTTGTTATGCTGTTCTGAACATTCATACTAATTTTCAGCTCTATATGAATTACTGTAACCTTGAATAATAATATCTATTTTGACCAAACTACACGGCAGATTTTCAATGTGTTTGACAAAATGTGTGTGATGTGTGTTTCCTCAGCAGTCGGTTTTGATGGTGTAAAGAAATTTTTCTCTTCCACCGGCTAGCGTCAGAGATATTATATGGCATGAGACCCTGGTTACCAATCCTCGGGTATACTGCGCACGTGGTTTGTATGTAGTAAATAAGAGTCCTTTGAATTTGGTCTTCACATATATCACATTTATTTTCAACACTGCATCACACCAGATAGCACTCAGTACACAAAAAATTGTACGAGTATGTTGAACTTACAATTTATGATGAATCACTTTTACCCTATCGTTCGAAGATCGAAGATTATAGGTCCAGTGAGGAGATCCTCAAGCAGTATCTAAGCCGTGGTCATCTAATCATGGGCATCTCTGGACACGTGGACGTTGGTGTTCGGAACCCTTTGCTAAGACCGCATTGTTCTTCCAAAATATAGTGAAGTTTATGATCCGACAATTTCATAAAGTTTTTCCATAATATAAATTAAATCTAAAGTAGGAACCCTGCCGACAAGAAAACATTCGGTGAGAATCTTAAATGCCATGCTTAAGACTTAGCGTTGCTACAGAAAATCCCAATAGAAGTACATACATTGTCCTACATTCTTATGCTTACAGCATTTGAACTTGACTCTGGTCCCTTTTACACCTCGAGCCATCATTAGGTGCTTTTAAGTAGTTTTTTTCCAATATATAAAATTTAATAGGCAGACTCGCTCTCAGATCAAGTTGGGAAAAAAAGAAACGTCAAACGACAAACAATCTGTCAACTCGCAAAATAACGCTCCATTCCACGAATCTAAAATTCAATTTTTAAGTGTTACAATGGTGGTTACCATCAAAACCATCTGACTGCTGAGAAAGCATCTATTGGTAGATTCCCAAGTAACATTATAGAATACTGCTTTTATACATGATGATGAAAGTATACTTACAATTTTTCATAGTTTCAGGGACAGGTGGATAATCATGGGTCGTGGATAAATTTGAAATAGAGTTACCGCGGCCTTTGGCACAGGCAACTGAAGGAACAAGGAAGGGTTTTAGTCAGTAAAAGTCTGACACGCTCTCCTGCTCCACCCAGAGCGGGAAAAGTCATTAGATGATTTCCCACCCTGCAAAAAAAAAAAGGTGGACAACTATACTAAGTGTCTGACAATGGACAACGTGATTTCTAATATTATTCCAAACAAAATATATAAAAACATTTTTACAAAAAAAAAAACAACCGACTTCCAAAAAAGAAAATACACTAAAAATTAAATCATAATATAATAATATTATGTTGTTTATCTATAGTTATCTTGTGTGTACATAAGTTGTTAAATAAATAAATAAAAAACTTTTTTCAAAAATACAACTGACTTTTAAAAATTGCAAAAGAACTTTAATTTCGGAAGTCGGTTTCAAATAACGAAGAATCAAAAAAAAATATGTGTGTGTGTGTGTGTGTGTATGGCTATAAGAGTAGGGGAAGGCCAAAGAAACGATAGTTGGACTGTGTGAAAGAGGATATGGGAAAAAAGAACTAAAAAGCAAAAAATAAATAAACCTTTTAAAGTCTTGAGTAATGAGCATATTTACCTACATAAAATATCAAATTTTATATAAACTAATTTTGAGTCGGCGCCAAACAACAATCTGATTATTAAATATCTAAATTTTATAAGTACTTACAAATGAAGAAGGCTGTAAGTAGGTAATTAATCATTTTAATAATTGGCGCTGACTCAAAATTAGTTTATATAAAATTTGATATTTTATGTAGGTAAATATGCTCATTACTCAAGACTTTAAAAGGTTTATTTATTTTTTGCTTTTTAGTTCTTTTTCGTCGGTTAATTTTTTTGTTAAAAAGTTTTTTATTTTATGATTTTTTGTGGCTCGCATCATCTTTTAACACTCTGAGGCTAATTTCTAATCCTCCATAATTCCTCTGGCCACTGAGCTGATGATGTAACCATTCTTCCATGAAGTTTCCAGTATATTGACCAGTTGAGGTTACCTCCAATATTGTAAAGACGTCTTTTCTTCAAAGCATATTATGTGGTATTTGTCACTAAAACCAGTTTTATATCTAACTTATATTGTGTAGGAATGGTATGGTTTCCATCATCAGCTCAGTTTCAGTATGTGATGATTCCAAAATGCAAATACCTGATTAAGTTATGAAGCGAGGATCGCCCAGAGGACACGGTGGAGCATACGGTGGAGGTTTGCCCCGCTTGGGCAGAACACCGCCGTGTCCTCGTGGATGCGATAGGCGACAGCGACCTCTCGCGCCGTGCCCTGGTTCAGGCCATGGTACGGAGCGAGAGGGAATGGGAGGCCGTCTCCTCCTTCTGCGAAGCAGTAATGCTCGCGAAGAGGGAGGCGGCATACGTTAGGGAGGCTCAACAACAGCCGAGTCGCCCTAGCGCCCCCAGCCGCGACCGCCGCAGGAGACGCCAGGGGCCGCGAGACGATCTCCGGCCACCGTAGACCCGGGCCTGCGGACGACGAGTAGTGGGTAACTCGCCGCCCGATCAGCACCAGGCCCGAGAGTCGACAACGCGTAGTGTTCCACGCGCGCCTCAAAGAGTTGTCAGCAAAGTGAAGGGGCCTGCCAAGGCCGGTGCCTGCCCGGGGGTGGAGGATTGTTAAATGATAAATTTTATAATGCATACTGTATAGACCATACGTCATGTTATCTATGTTTGCTATTTAAAATAAGAATCGTTTTTACTCCTTGCCGCTTGGTGCGCTGTTCTGTCTATTGTCTCCTGAAAAATTGTTATGTCGTAGCGTTTTAGGTTAATATTAATAAAGAAAGTTTAACTAGAAATCTTACTCAATATTCTTATTTTTGAACCATAATAATAGGTTATGGGCCCAGGTACGCTTCGTAATAAATTGAGTAAAGAGCAGAAATAAAAAGTGAAAAACGTACGTGTTCGAAAGTGAAGAACCTAAAAAACAAAATGGAGGTCACAAATTCAATGAGAATTGAGAAGTTTAATGGCAAGGATTTTCGACAATGGAAATTTCAAGTCAATTGTGCCTTAAAAGCGAAAGGTTTAAATATCCATGAAGAAAAACCCAGGGTGGGTGATACGACGCAGTGGGACAAAAATGATGGTATGGCCATGTTTCTATTAACTTCGTCTATGGAACTAAACCAAATCTCATTAATTGAAAATTGTGAAACGGCAAAGGAAGTGATGACAAAGTTGGAATCAATTTACGAACAAAAATCGGAGCTGAACAAAATGATGGTGCACGAGAGATTCTATCAATATAAGATGTCATCAACCGATAGTATTGCACAGCATATTGCCAAAGTCGAGAACTTAGCTAAACAATTGAAAGAGACTGGCGAGGAAATAAGTAATACAGCAATTATGACAAAAATATTAAGTACGCTACCTTCTAAGTATCGCTCTCTGCGTCAGGCATGGCTGTCATTAGATCCACATTCACAAACTATTCAGAACTTAACAGCAAGATTATTAGATGAGGAAGCGAGCTTGACAAATGAAGAAGAAACTGAGAGTGCTTTAGTAGCCATGAAACATTCTAAACTACAAAGAAAATTTCAGAATCATAATATGCACCAAAGTTCAACATCTGGCCAAAATAATCAGCATCGATTTATATGTTATAACTGTAACAAGAGAGGGCATTTTGCAAGAGATTGTCTAGCCCCAAAGAAGTCTGAGAGGAAACCTCAAGAGCAAAAGATGCTTGCATTCAGTGCCGAGCAATGTTTACAATCTGAAGCTGATATAGATACATGGATTCTTGACAGTGGTGCATCTGCACACATGTCACACAGGCGTGATTATTTCTGTGAGTTACTAGATTATGGCCAGAATAGTGGTGACACAACTGTGAAATTGGGAAATAAGAAGGAACTAGTGGTGCAAGGCCGTGGAAATATATTAATTAATAGATGTGTGAATGGCAAGTGTGAGCAAAGTATTCTAGAAGATGTACTTTATGTACCAGAGCTACGTAGAAATTTGTTCTCAGAAGGCATGGTAACAAGAAAAGGCTATGTTATAATTAAGAAGTACAATGAGGCCTTAATATTGAAAGATAACACAGTTGTTATGACTGCAACATTGAAGCAGAATAATCTTTATGAAGTAAATATTAAAACCATAGTGCAAATAGATTGTAATTTAGCACAGTCAAGTTTGAAAATCAGGCATGAACGTTTGGGACATTTAAACTTGAAGGAAGTGCAAAATATGAGCAAGAATGGTGCGATTCCAGTGAAGTTAACAGATGACATCAACTTTGTTTGTGAGGCTTGTCAATATGGCAAACAGAGCCGTTTCCCATTTCATAAATCTTGTAGAGGAAAATGTGAACTTGGTGATTTAACCTACAGTGATGTGTGTGGACCTGTAGAACATACATCTGTATCTGGAGCAAGATATTTTGTCTTATTTAAAGATGGTGCCACCAGCTACAGGCATGTGTTTATAATCAAGCACAAAAGTGATGTCCTGGATTGCTTTAAGAAATATAATGCAATAGTGAAAAATAAGTTTGGTCATGGCACTCGTATATTTCATACAGACAACGGACGTGAGTACGTTAACAATGAATTTAAATCTTATTTGGATAGTGAAGGGATAGTTCATGAACGCACAGCACCTTACACGCCCGAACAGAACGGAAGAGTGGAGAGAGAAATGCGCACAATCATGGAAAGCGCAAGATCTATGTTGTACTCTCGTGATATATCATTGAATCTATGGGCTGAAGCAGTAAACTGTGCTGTTTACTTATTAAATCGAAGTTCTTCTACCCAGACAAAGGATGTATCCCCATATGAGCTGTGGAATGGACAGAAGCCAGCACTTCAACACATAAGAGTATTTGGTTCAGAAGGGTATGTTCATATACCTGATGAAAGAAGAAGAAAACTAGATAAAAAGAGTGTAAAACTAATATTAGTAGGATATGAAAATGAAAATTATAGAATGTTTGATATTGAAAGTGGGAAGATAACAATAAGTAGAAATGTACATTTCAATGAAAATAACATTCCAGTACTGAGAAAAAACACCACTTCAATTTCTATCACCGATGAACAAGAACAAAGTGAAGGAATTCAAGATCCAGTTTCTCCAGGAGATGACCAAGATATTTCTGAGTTTAGCTTTGAAAGTGTAGAGACACAAGAGGATCCCAATGATGTGACGTATCAGCCTTCACAAATAATTTCTGAAGATGTTGAAAGAAATATTACACTGAGACCTAGAAGGAACAGGAATGAAGAAGCAAATTTTATTGAGTTTGATGTACCAACAACCTATGAAGAAGCTATAAATTGTAAAAATAGTAATAAATGGAAGGAAGCTATAAGCGAAGAATTACAGTCTATAGAAGAAAATGAAACCTGGAAGTTTGTAAATAGAAATAATGAGAAAACAGTGACATCAAAATGGGTATTTTGTGTAAAAAGAAATTCAGATAGTGATATAGAAAGATACAAAGCTCGTCTTTGTGCACGTGGGTTTACACAAACTAAGGATGTTGATTACAAAGAAACATTTTCACCAACAACGAGATTCGATTCCATTAGAATAATATTGTCTCTTGCAGTTCGAGAGAATTATGAACTCAAACAATTTGATGTCAAAACAGCATTTTTGTATGGTGAGTTGTCAGAGGATGTCTATATGGAGGTGCCTGAGGGTGTCCATGCTGAGCCAGGAAAAATCTGTAAGTTAATAAAATCCTTTTATGGGCTCAAACAGTCATCACGATGTTGGAATAGAAAATTCTCTTCTTTCCTAACTACTTATGGTTTTGAAATGTGTCCCTCTGACAACTGTATTTTTGTTGGTCATTTTAATAACTATAAAGTTATCTTGAGCTTGTATGTAGACGATGCTTTATTATTGTCAAAAAGTAAAATTAAATTGTTGCATATTATAAATGACTTGAAACAAAGTTTTAAGATAAAAGAGTTGAACTTAAATATGTTTGTTGGCATGGAAATAACTAAAAATGATGGAATAGTTACTATAAGTCAAAAACAGTACATTAAAGAAATTGTAAATAGATTTAACATGTCAGATGCCAACCCTTGTAGTACCCCTGTTGACAATAATGTAATTTTAAAGAAAAATGATAATGAAAGTAATATTGATTTTCTATATAGGGAAGCAGTGGGAGCCCTGATGTTTTTGTTAACCGTATCTAGGCCTGACATTTCTTATTCTTTGAATGTAGTTAGTAGATACTTAAATAATCCAAGTAAAGACCATGTAAACGCTGCTAAACGAATTATTCGGTACTTGTTAAAGATAAAAGATGTTTGTGTTACTTATAATTGTAACAAAGAACTAGTAGGTTTTTCTGATTCAGATTTTGCCTCAGATACTGATTCTAGAAAATCTAATACAGGATATATCTTTATAATGAATGGTGGGCCTGTTACTTGGGCTAGCAGAAAGCAAAATACTGTGGCATTATCAACTATAGAATCAGAATTGGCTGCAAGTGAGGCTGCCAAAGAAATTTTATGGCTTCGGCAGTTATTAATTGATATTGATGAACCACAATTGGTGGTGAATGTTTAAAAGTAAATCTTTTAGTTTGGTTTAATTTTGTTGGAAGACAGTAGTTGGTTTGAAGCTTACTATTGTAATAATTCTAAAATTTAAGTGGGAGTGTTAAATGATAAATTTTATAATGCATACTGTATAGACCGTACGTCATGTTATCTATGCTTGCTATTTAAAATAAGAATCGTTTTTACTCCTTGCCGCTTGGTGCGCTGTTCTGTCTATTGTCTCCTGAAAAATTGTTATGTCGTAGCGTTTTAGGTTAATATTAATAAAGAAAGTTTAACTAGAAATCTTACTCAATATTCTTATTTTTGAACCATAATAATAAGGATAAATTCGAAAGAGTTACCTCGCCCCCGGGCACTCGAGGCAGGGAGGAACAGGGGTGGGTTTTAGTCAGTAAGAGTCTGACACACCCTTCCGCTCCACCCTAGAGCGGAAGAAGTCATAGGATGATTTCCCACACCCCAAAAAAAAAAAAAAAAAATTAAGTTATGAAAAGTAAACAGAAACAATATTCGTGCCCAATTTTTGAGGTTCTCTCTCAATTTTTTCAGGATCCCATGATCAGATCCTGATGTCCGTGACATGGGACCACCCTTGAAATATACCATATCAAATAAAAATAGAATCATCAAAATCGGTTCATAAATAACGGAGTGAGGGCCGAACATACATACAGAAACGCTAAACGTGCCCACAATTTTCGAGGTTTTCTCTCAATTTTATCAGGTTTCCACGGTCAGAGCCTGACTTCCTTGACTTGGGACCACCCTTGAGGTATACCCTATCTAACAAAAAAAGAATAATCAAAATCGGTTCATAAATGACGGAGTGAGGGCTGAACATACACAAAAAAAAAAATATATATATATACGGTCGAATTGAGAACCTCCTCCTTTTTTTCGTCGGTTAAAAAGGGGGTGACTACAGAGATGACGACTAATAGAGGAGTATGGAAGAAAAAGACATGTTGTGCCGACACGAAATAAATTGAGATAAGGGCAGGAGAATGATGATGTTCAGAACAGCATAACAAAAAAAAACAACATACGTACAATCGAACTTAGAACCTCCTCCTTTTTCGAAGTCGGTTAAAAATGCCCAACGCGCCTAAAGAAGTTTTCACTTCAATCCAAATAGCGGTGTCGGTGTCGGTGTCGGTGTCAGTGGCAAGTTTAATTGTTTTTTCCCATCGCAAAAATGCCCAACGCGCCTAAAGAAGTTTTCACTTCAATCCAAATAGCGGTGTCGGTTTCGGTGTCGGTGTCGGCGGCAAGTTTAATTGTTTTTTCCCATCGTAAAAATGCCCAACGTGCCTAAAGAAGTTTTCACTTCAAAAACATTTTTATAAGATACGAGTACCTCCTGTACCTACAAGTCAAGAATTTTTACGTTCTTAAAACAGGTCTCAAAATGTTTCGTATCCAAAGTAGTAGGCAAAAGTACCAAAAACGGCCGTTACGTAAAAATTCTTTATCTTCTTTGTAACAAACGTGAAGTTGGATTTTTCAATATTTATTTTCTGTGCTATGCTACGACTTTTTATTCAATGAGGGCGCCACTGGACCGTGAGAAGGGCCTTAAACGAACCTTTGAACTTCTCATCGGACGTAGTCTGATTTCGCTCTTCGTTTTCGAATAAAACGAAATCGCCAACAGAAAACTTTATGGTAGATGCCATTTTACTATCAAATCGAGCTTTATCACATTCCACTCATCATCTAATATTCTCTAACGCTATTTACTGGACCTCATCAATGTCTACTTTGGTATCTATGTCACCGGATCTATGTAAACAGTGTGTATTCCCGTAAAATTGTAAACTCTTCATTTTGAATAAGCCTCATAAACATTGTAAATTATCAAATATGTGTGACATTGATTGTATTTGAAATTATCTATTTAATATCCTGCGACATAAATCGACTCTCGGGTTGAATTTCCCTATTAGGTGGAAACTTTCAGCGGGGCAGTAAGGGGAACTACCGTAACCGTTGGAGCTACACGAAAAAGGTAGGAGGCTATTCTGCCCTGCTAAGCCGAAAGGCGCTATCTCTGAGATACGCCCTTTTAGTTTTTTTTATACCATTCAATAGCTAGAATAATTTCGCATCTAATGGTATAAGCCAAATAGCGATATCTAATTTAAAACATTAAAATAAACCACTAAGAAGTTTTTTTATATCTCAATTTTTCCTTAAATTACTAAGAGATTTGACGGCAAGTCGTTTTTATGAAGCCAAATAGCCTTATATTGACATAGGCTAGAAACGCTTAAAAAATGTTAATCAAAAACTTAATTAAATTTTTAAGCCAATAAGCGGTAAGTTTATCTTTCTAAAAAGTTCCGGAGTTAGCACTTTTGCGCTAAGTAAATGTGGGTATTATTAGTTCGCTAAGGTTTGAGATACGGCTATACCTAAGTATAGTACTGCCCTGATAAGCCGAAAAGCGCTAACTCAATCAGAGTAAGTTTTGAGAAAAACGACTTTTTGTGAATGGATTTTTCCCACCCTCAAACGGGGGTTAAAACTAATATTTTTAAAACTGTTAAAACTTATATAAACGTATTTTTGACCCTAGATATAACTGACATACCTAAATTATCCATAAATGGCACCATTATACCTATTTTGTGAGATACCGCTATTTTGATTAAAAAGAAAGGCTTCAAAAATTGAGATACTGCTTTTAGTCTTATTCTGCTCATAGAAAGTTCCATACAAAATGTTTTTTTTTTCATATTTGATGAAAATACCAAATAAATTTGTAATAAAACAACATTTAATATTTTTTTAACAACTTTATTAAATGTAGCAGCAAATTACAAAAAAAAGTTAAAGCAATTTATTTGCTTTCTATGAAATAAAATTAATCAAAAGTTGGTAGTCCCCGCCAAAAAGACATTCTATTAGCAGGTATTAAACTGGAAAGAGATTTTAAAATTTTTTTTTTTTTGTTTGAGGTATTCCTGCTGGTACTTGTTTTTTAGTTGGGGATGGAAGTTTGTCTAATTTTAAGAACTTTGTACCTATAATGCTAGCCGTAATGGGTTCATTATCGAAACCAGTTCTGTACCTAATGTCAAAACTGCCTCTGTTAACTTCCACTTCAACAATGTCACTAATGTAAGGTCGTGGTGACAACCGGGAAAGTTTGTATTGGGTCGTATAGTCTTGCCACTCATAAAAATCA
This sequence comes from Polia nebulosa, assembly GCA_951329385.1. Lineage (NCBI taxonomy): Eukaryota > Metazoa > Arthropoda > Insecta > Lepidoptera > Noctuidae > Polia > Polia nebulosa. Next base: position 98,424 of record OX589596.1, read on the forward strand.
TCTATTGTCATTTTTTTTATATTTACATTTTTTCCAGCACTGTTTACAGCTTCGCAAAAGTCATCAAAGTCATATATTTTATTTTTCATTCGCTTCATCGCCAATTCTACTCTATGGTGAAAAGAGTCTGCAGACATAAATGTGTGTCCGGCTTCGAAGTATTTAACAATAATCTTTTCTGCATTGATCTGATCCGAATTTATAACATAGATTAAAAACGAAAAAAACGTCCAGTTTTTATTTTGAGCAGAACAATTATCCACCCAAAGTACAATATTTTTCATATCCCGATAGAACATTAAAAATTTCCTTCCGCAAACAAAACAAACTAAGAAATGATCGTTACTAATGTTTATCTTCATGTCACGACACGCTCTATTGTGAAATGTAAGTGAGTGTAATCCTTATTACTAAAGATATTAAAGTCAATTTTAATTACCTACAGTTCATCATTTAACTTATTTTAGTGGTAATATCGTTTTTTTTTTTCTTTTTTCTTAAATCCTATGTTTATCTAAATTATTTAGCCAAAATAAAATGGGGAAGGCGCTGACTCCTGACATACAGGCTCGCCTAGTTTGGGAGTCAGAAGCTTCAAAAAATTGTTGCTTATTGTTTTAAGACAGTAAAAGTATTTGTATTTGTAATTTTTCGTGAAATTTGGATCCACATTCACAGATTTTCATAAAATGTACAGTTAGCAAGGAAATGGCCACGTTACACGAAATCTTTTAGGGTGCCAAACATTCGAATGTAAAAACGTACCTAACCCTTATAGGATCACTCGTGCGTCTATCTGTCTATAATAATATGTACGTCTGTCCGTCTGTCACAGCCAATTTACTCAGAATCTACAGGCCCGATTAAGTTGAAATTTGCTACACAGGTGTATTTCTATGACTTCAACACGGTCGAGTAACGTAAATAAATTAATTTAGACAATGGACAACGTGATTTCTATATTATTCCAAATAAAATATATAAAAACATATTTACAAAAAAAAAAACAACCAACTTCCAAAAAAGAAAATACACTAATAATTAAATAAAAAACTTTTTTTTTACAAATACAACCGACTAAAAATTGCAAAATAACTTTAATTTCGGAAGTCGGTATACATATTTTTTTTGTTTCTTCGTTATTTGACACCGACTTCCGAAATTAAAGTTATTTTGCAATTTTTAGAAGTCAGTTGTATTTTTTGAAAATAGGTTTTTTTCTCACTTTTTAGTTTTTTTTAATTTAATTTTATTGTTTTTGTACACCAGTAGTAAAAGTAAATATTAAAGTCTAACAAAGTTTTTTATTTTTCACTTTTCAGTTTTTTTTTAAATTTTTTTTTTTTGTTGTTGTAGTACACAAGAAGTAAAACTAAATATTAAAGTTATGCCCGAATAGATAACACCAATAACATGGAATTTGAACATTTGGAGACAACCAAAACGTCGTTTGTGTTTACATATTCTTTGTTTATGTTGATTTTTCAAAAAGTGCTGAATCATTGATAAAATGGGACCACCTCTGAATTATGACCTATCATACAAAAAAAGAATCATCAAAATCTATTCACAAATGGCGGAGATATCGCGTAACAAACATACAAAAAAAAAAACACGAATTGAGAACCTCCTCTTTTTTGAAGTCGGTTAAAAAATAACTTTAATTTCGGAAGTGAAAGAAAGGAAGGAAGTCGGTGTTTGTATTTTATTTCTTCGTTATTTGACACCGACTTGATGATTTTATTTTACCACTTTGTCGGCGTAATTAATATGTCTTGTACATCCATGCCAAATTAAAGCTTTTTAGTACTAAGAGTCTCTGAGCTAAGCTGCGGACGGACGGACAGACGGAAATGGCGAAAATATAAGGGTTCCTTGTTGACTACGGAACCCTTAAAACAGATGCTATGAGGTCATGTACCAGTCGAAGTAGACGGAAAAAGTTAAATGAGGTAACCGAAACAGTACGCGGGAGGCTCTGGCATGGTACCCACACTTAGATCTGGGTGTTGTAGTGAGCCGCAGGCGGGATACTGACCATTATATTAGATCTGGGTGTTGTAGTGAGCCGCAGGCGGGATACTGACCACTATGTTACCAAAGTGTGGTAGTGAGCCCCAGGCGGGATAATGACCACTGTATTAGACCTGGGTGGTGTAGTGTGCCGCAGGCGGGATACTGACCACTATATTAGATCTGGGTGTTGTAGTGAGCCGCAGGCGGGATACTGACCACTATATTACCAAATAATGCTCGCTTTTAAAAGATATCGAGCTCCGCAAGACCGTCCAACCTGACGCGTGATAGGACAATCAATGAGAAACTACTTTTAATTGTGTTCCTCATAAAAAGCGCAATTAATAACCCTTCGCTGAGAACCATGAAGTCTGAAGTTCCAAGAAACGATGCGTTAAACGCCATCAGCCACCGTTTCTAAGAACATAATGACTGCAACTGATATGCCTACCCCCTTTTGGCCCACCCTGTATTATGAGTAATATAGTGTTTCTCGGCAGTGGCTGAAGTAAGTGATGGCACAGAGAGCTGGTCGCTGCGGAGCGGCGGCACCGGGCGCGCTCGTTCACATGCGAGATAAACTCGAGCCGGTAATCTGGAGTGTCATAACACGAGGCGGCCTCGTTTATCGGTGCCCACTCCGGACGACCTCCCCCGCCCCCGCACCACGCCTCTTATCACCGACGATGTAGTACTAAGCGCCGACAATAGTTGGCTCTAAGATATGAGCGGTGTCGCCAGCTAAGTATCCGGCGCCGCCGCCGCCGCTCCGACACACGCTACACCCTACCATGGGTACTGTGTAGTGTTACACGTCATGATGCTGGAGGGCTATTCTTCGCTGAAACGTATCTTGTGGAGCAATGCTTCAAAAGGAATGGGTGTGCTCTGGTCCACGACGTCGTCTGCTGGATCGCGATGAATAAGGACTTGGCACGTTAGGAAAGCGTACCCAGTAAATGAGTGTAAACACATGTTTTGAGGGCTGACGATAAAACAATCAAAGTTACAAGTTGTTAACCAGCTTTTTCGGTTTTATTTTCTCATGTTATTCATGTGCCGCTCTACGATTCTGTTGTTTTCACACAGAAATAGGTTTTTTTTTATATACTACCCACTGTGTTATTATAGCTACGGACGACAGACGTCAGAACTGAACGTCGGTGTACTATACCTACCTACACAGCCTAAAGTTATTTGTTGTTGTCACTAGATAACATAAAAAAAACAATATTTTTTTTGATCTACGAGAATTGTTGGTTTGGATGAGTGGCTGTAGTCCACGTAAGAGTTACATTCGGATTGCCGTCCCATCGGACTATGAGTGTGAAGGAACAGAGAGTGCACCTGTGTCTGCGCACACGCTTGTGCACTATAATATCTCGTGCACACTTGGCTAATCTCTGTTGAGATTGGCCACCGTCATCGAAATTCGGGCGGGAGGGTTGTTATATAAGAGTTACATTGAAACTTGTAGTCGGGCGTCAGTAGCGGTGCTGCCAATAGTACGGTACCGTGACGCTGCCTTGACGTTGCCTTGACGCTGCCTTGACGCTCGGTATCGGCAATTAAAGGCGAAGGTAAGGAGGATTGCTGCTAGTGGGTCATTTCGCGTGCCTTTCGGGGACGTCGCGACAAGATCGCTCCCCGCGGGTGCGAGTCATGGCCATGGGGTGGGTGGGGGAGGGTGGCGACCCGCCCCTGACCTAGATGCGACGCGGCGCGTACGTTACGTAGCCGCGCTGCGTGCCGCGCCACGCGCCACGCTTCACGCGTGCATCCCGCGGGTCGCATCTCGAGCTCGTCATGCAACCCACGCTTCCTTCGATAAGTTCCGTATCCGTATGATTTGTTTCAATGTAGCGACACACTAGACGTAATATTGTAGTCATGTTAATATAGCTAACGGCAATACTGCAGGTGTGAGCCCGCCGAACTTTCCACCGCGTAAATTCACTAGAGAAATATTTTTATTACATGCAACAATTAGCAATCCGAGGTTTCCCATTCCCACTTTTCTTAATCTAGCTGTCGTAGTACACACAGTAGTTTTTGACTGGCGATTGAAGCAGGTAGGGGTTGAATTTTAGTAAAGTAATAATGTACCTCTGTAGGTAAATGTGTGTGACGAGTGGACCGTCTCACTGCCTCGGGGCTTGGCTGGTGAGTCATAGAAGAAATCGCACGTGGCGGCGGAACATTCGAACTTTGTCTATTCTTGGTAGAATAGAGATAGAAATGGTCATGCCACGCCTGCAGAGCCGATAGCGTGCGTTGTCGTGTAAATCCTCGACTTACAGCGTACGATTTATTACGGCGGGGGCGTCGCCCCCCCCCTCCCCTCCCCTCCCGCACCCGCCACTTGCACACGGAGTAGAAACGTTTTATATTCTCGTCACATCGCACCTCCCGATTCAGACAATCTAACGTTGTTATTAACAGCTTCAAATCCTTCAGTACCTAATTACTGTTGTATAGCCGAGATGTGTGTTGGTGACTCACTCGCTGCACTGCACTTGTGATGGCGTATCTGTTTGCCAGGAGATTATTTAACTTAAAAGATAAATACAAACTTATAAAAAGGAGGACGGTGGAGCTATTTCAAATTAAGAACATAATATGTATTTAGTAGTTTTTGAGTGATGCCGTAAATTAGCAACAGGTAAACATCAAAAAACTTTTTTACAAAAAAATAGAACCGACTTCCAAAAAAAGTGCAAAATAACTTTAATTTCGGAAGTCGGTGTTCCTGTTTTGTGTCTTTGTTTTTTGACACCGACTTCCGAAATTAAAGTTATTTTGCACTTTTTTTAACCGACTTTGAAAAAGGAGGAGGTTATCAATTCGGATGTTTGTATTTTTTTTTTTTATGTATGTTGGGGCATAACTCCGTCATATATTGACGGATTTGCAAAATTCTTTTTTTGTTCGAAAGGGGTTTATTCTGAAATGGTCCCATTTAAATTTCAAAAAGATCTGATGATGGGTTTCGGAGACAGACAACGGAACTCTTCAAAAATTGACAGCAAATCAACCGCGATTGCTGCTATCGTATGTCTATGAATTGTTAACACAGTTAAATGGGGAACCAACACTAAAAAGTGAAAAATAAAAAACGTTTTTACAAAAAAATAGAACCGACTTCCAAAAAAAGTGCAAAATAACTTTAATTTCGGAAGTCGATGTCAAAAAACAAAGACACAAAACAGGAACACCGACTTCCGAAATTAAAGTTATTTTGCACTTTTTTTGGAAGTCGGTTCTATTTTTTTTGTAAAAAAGTTTTTTATTTTTTTGGAAGTCGGTTCTATTTTTGTGTAAAAAAGTTTTTTATTTTTCACTTTTTAGTGTTGGTTCCCCATTAAACTGTGTTAACAATTCATAGACATAATTACGATAGCAGCAATCGCGGTTGATTTGCTGTCAATTTTTGAAGAGTTCCGTTGTCTGTCTCCGAAACCCATCGAACAAAAAAAGAATTTTGCAAATCCGTCAATATAATGACGGAGTTATGCCCGAACATACATAAAAAAAAAAAAAAAATACAAACATCCGAATTGATAACCTCCTCCTTTTTCGAAGTCGGTTAATAAACAAACATATTTTTTAAGTTTTAAACATTTGTGAATTGTTATCTGAAGGCACAAAAGGACTGAAGGGTCAGGCAGTCGCGGGCGGGGCGGAGCTCGCGACCTGTCGCCGCCGGAACAGACTCAATTCGCACGGAACGCTTCCGATGTCGCAACAATTATTCATTGTAACCAGCAAGCACCTCTCGACTTACTACTGTATTGTACACACGATAACGTTGTGAGGGCCGCACTCGAGCTGTCATCCTTATGTACCTACTACTATGTATCTACATTTCTCGTCAACTGATCAAGTCGCCAGAGCACGCCTCCAGCCATTGCAGGTGAATAAAGGAACGTATTCATGCGGCGACGGACGGCGCGCACGGGAGCGACACTCACATAGCGCTCCGGACACGAGAACTGAAATGCCCAGAGCCTTTAGACAAAATACTTTTTTGTTAACGTTAACGCTAACGCTTCGTGCAAAATGTATGGCAACGACATTACTGGGCATGAGTCACGTGACAGTTCTCTCCGCAGGTAATGTCCTTGCTATACATTTTGCACGAAGCGTTAGCGTTAGCGCTATTATAAAAGTTATTTGGCTAAGGGGGCAGCACACTTGCAACACTTGCAGTAAGTCAACCATAAGCTAATAGCCACAAGCCGGACAGGCGCTAAAACGGACCAGGCGCGAATAAAGGTCTGCGATAACCAGTTGCTGTTGTTCTATTGCTATTGACATTTCTACATCAATTTCCGTAACACGGAGTTTTCAATAACAATGACTACACTAAAAAGTTTTTACGATTAAAAAAATTTTGCCCGTTTTCTCTCCGCATCGCACCGCATCGCACGCTGCGCATCACCCGTCCATTAGCGAAGACACACTTTATTCTGATACTTCAATTTTCGTTTATCGACAGCTTTGCCTTTGATGTGAATTAATTTCAGTATATTTTGTGACAGCAGCTGCCTATCAAATATCTTCTATTCGATTTATGTACTTATACGAGTAGGTTATAGTTACTGACGTAGCGCATAAACAAATACAACCGACGTACGCGTGCGGCCCGCTCTACGATACAAGTAGTCAACCGCAAAATGTACGAGTTGTACTATACTCACTTCGTCTGGCAACACTGGCCAAGTAAACAACTCTTTCGTATCTCTTGAACTTTTTATAGTTTTTAATTGCTTTTACAAAGAAAAGTGAATAAATATTCAGTAGTACCCTGAATCATAACCTCAAAGCTGTGAATTGGGCAAGAATCTTCAGTACCTGCCTGGAATTCGTGAGTTATTTCATAATTGTCCAGTATGAGAAACAGTTTCAAATTTTAAAAAACTCACTCACACCACGATATACAGCTGATTCACAGCTGTTTTGGAATTGCGCATACGCATGAAAAGCACTCACACAAGGCACTCACGAGAGTAACGTCACTATTGTTGTTGTCATTTGACATTTCGCTAAGGCTGCGTTCGGTGGTGGCGCATAGATTTTTAATTGAATAGCGAACAAATAGTTGCGTTCAAAAATAAGTAACTTGAACGAATAATCGACTAAGTGGTTTTTTGAACTCTAATTAAAATGCCGAAATGTGCACGCTCTCCGCCTCAGGCATCTATCCTGTGTAATATGCCTTCAGAGTCAGATGAGACCTCTCAACAAAGTCCTGACAAGACCGGAGACACGAATGTATCGCGTCGCAAAAGGAAACATGCATGTTGTTCACCGAAAATTGATTACAGCGAATTTAAAGAAGAGATAAGGGACATGCTTAAAGGTTGGAAAACCGAACACGATGCTATTCTCTCTAAGTTGGCAACAGATATAACTGGCCTCAAAATTAGACTACAGGAAGTTAAAGATACGTGTGCGGAAGTAGAAAAAAATATTACATTTGTAGATCGTAAATATGATGAGATGGTGGTGAAGGTTCAGGAACTGGAAAAGGAAAGGTCGAACTATTTAGATCACCTAAAGACTCTAGAGCAGTGTGTGTTCGACCTCCAGATGGGACCGCGCTCATCCACTATTGTTTTACGCAACATACCCGGTCAAGAAAAAGAATCCCCTGACGACCTTAAGCGCATCTTAACAAAGTTTGGTGAAGTTCTCCATGCGCAAGTAAAACCATCTGAAGTACGTGACATCTACAGGGCACAAGGAAAACCTGGCTCGTCCAAGCCTATTGTGGCAGAACTAAAAACAGTCCAAACTAAAAACGCAATACTGTCTGCTGCGCGGCACTTCAATAAAAATAAAACAGCCTCAGAGAAGCTTCACTTGGACCATCTTGGCATCATTGGGAGTCGGACACCGGTTTATGCTGCTGAATATCTACCGCCTAGCAAAAATAAACTTTTTTATGAGGCTCGTAAATTTGCAAACTCAAATGGCTACAAGTTTTGTTGGGCAAAGGAAGGGAGAATCTATTTACGTAAGGAAGCTGGTGATAATCAAGTCCTCATTAAAAATACAAACACTCTTAATTCACTGAAATCAACAGCTGCGTGACTATCTGTCGTGACCAGTGTAACTTTTAATTTGCATGCTAGATTTAAATCATATTTTCACCCTCATTTGGTTTTTATGTCTTTTTGTTATATTGCTTACAAACTCTATAATAATTGTTATTTTTTGTTAATACTTTGCCATTTAAACACTATACACTACTACAAAATACTTACTACATATCACAATGCCTGTTGTTGGACAGCTTACAACAGCTTATTCTGCCCGCACAAGAAAAGGAACGTTTTCCATAAAGCACTCTGCGTCTTACAATTTTCTGCGTTTATATTGAGTAGACTTCTGTTTATTTTGATAGATTCCTATAGATTTTATTATTGCTGTTTCAGATCAGGAAACTGCCAATTACAACAATCTCGGACATATGCCGATTTAAAGCGTAACGATATTGTGCGCATTGCTATGATAATTCGATCTCCTAAATAATACAATTGCAACTGAGCTATATGAAAATGAGGCTGAGGTAAACTGTGTTCTTCTTAGCAACACCAAACTTTGTTCGGAAGTGATAAACTATACTGAGCATAGTAAAACCTCTCTATCGATTTTAACATTAAATATCAGAAGTATTCACTGCAATTTCGACTTGTTTCTTGCTTTTGTTTCGGCTTTGCGGTTCTCTGTTGATATGTTCGTTCTCACCGAATGTTGGACTTCTGAGAATAATCCACCCCCACCCATCAACAGCTATGACATGTTTTGGACAAAAAATTCAATTAACCAAAATGATGGCATAGTAGTTTATGTTCGTGAGGAAATAAGAGCAGGATCATGTGAGCCAGCATTTTCTGAGGGCAACTGTCTTCTCGTTAATATTTCTCCTGAATACACTGTGGTATGTTCGTACCGACCACCTTGCTTCAAAAACGTCACAAACTACATAAATGCACTTGATCAAGTACTAGGCAACATACACTCAAAAAACATTGTATTTACTGGTGACATCAATATAAATACTCTTGATAATGCAAGTGGACCGGTCCAGAGCTACCTTAACTTAATGGCTATGTACGGGTTGCGACAGGGCATAACAAAACCAACCAGGCTCAACAATTGCCTAGACCATTTCATGGTGAAAACCTCTAATTTGTGGCAAACAGTTGTGTTTGAACAACAGCTGACTGATCACTGCCCCATTCTACTCTATATTAATAACGCGTCGGTAAATAAAAATGCTTTAAACTACACCAAAATTATGATTAACTATGAGGAAATAACTAATGATTTGACTAAAGAAACGTGGGACAATTTATTAATTACCAATGATGCTAATATAGCCGCTGAAATTGTAACGAATACTCTACGTCTAGTTATTAGTAACAACACACAAACTAAAATAGCACAAAAGAAACACAAACCCTTAAAACCATGGATATCAAAAGGAGTCGTAAAATCGATCAGAAAGAGAGATAGACTACATTTACTCCACAAAAAAACACCATGTGACGAACATATTAAACAGAAATACTTTGCCTACCGAAATGCATGCAATAAACTAGTTAAGAACCTCAAAAGACAGTACTATCAGGACAAATTAGCGAAAAATGGTGATATTAGGGAAACTTGGAAAACAATAAAGGAAGTATGTAACTTAGACACAAAAAAAGAGAAGCTCTACGAGCTTTTAAACACTAAAAGTTCACCGGTAGATTCTCTCAACATGGTCAATTCATACTTTACCACGGTTGGCGGTACCCTAGCGAACTGTATGCTAAGTAAATTAGGAAAATCAGAGCAGGAACTGGCATCAATGGCGAGAAAAAATAACTCACCAGTAGATTCAATGACCTTTGTTCCAACGGACCCACAAGAAGTAACTAAATTCGTGCTTGGTATGAGGTCACACTGTGCTCCTGGTTGGGACAAAATTTCCACTGAAATCCTTAAACAAAATATCGCGTCTCTAGCTTATCCACTTTCACATCTGTGTAACTTAAGTCTCGCAACAGGCACATTTCCCGCTATTTTCAAACAAGCCATTGTATGCCCTATATACAAATCGGGCGCAAGGGATAATCCTACTAATTATAGACCCATCTCTCTACTGTCAACGCTGTCTAAATTAGTAGAGAAAATTGTTAATAAAAGATTGATGTCCTATCTAGAGCAAAACCAGTTACTAAGCGCAAATCAGTTCGGTTTTAGGGAGGGAAAGTCCACTGAAGACGCTGTTCTCAAGTTGACAACAAGGCTAACCACACACTTAGATAAAGGCGAAAGGTGTGTTGGTGTCTTTTTAGATCTCCAAAAAGCCTTTGATACTGTTTCCACAAAAATACTGCTGACAAGGCTTGAGAACATGGGCATACGAGGACTGGTATTGGACTGGTTTAGTGACTACCTATCGGACCGAAACCAGATCATTAGGGTAGATGGTTACGAGAGTAGCAGAGGCCGCTGCACATTTGGAGTCCCACAAGGTAGCACTCTAGGGCCCACCTTATTTTTAGTCTACATTAATGATCTTTTTAGCATAACTCTGCCCAATGTGGAACTCCTTATGTTTGCAGATGATACTGTTTTGGTTTTCCACTGGAAGAACTGGGACATGGTCCGCCAGGAGGCTGAAGACGGATTGGCTAAAATAACGAAATGGTTGGAAAATAGTCTTCTTTCTCTGAACACCTCCAAAACCAAGTATATGTGTTTCAGCAAATCCTATTTGACAAATCCAGGTCCAAACTTCTCTTTAAGAATACATATGTATCCATGCAACCGAACTAACAATCGCTCTAACTGCACATGCGACTGGCTTTTGCGAACCCCCTCTATTAAATACTTAGGCTTACTAATAGATGAGAGACTTGACTGGAGCACTCATACAACTGCACTGGCTGGAAGGATTAGAAGATTTATCTATGTATTCAAAAACTTACGAAGTGTGGCAACTTTCAAACTTCTAATCCAAACTTACCGAGCATTGTGTGGGTGTCTAGTCAGGTATTGCATCTGCGCCTGGGGAGATGCGTACAAGAACCATTTGATTGTGGTAGAAAGGGCACAAAGAGCAGTACTTAAGGTCATTATGCGCTTGCCCTTTACACACCCAACCGTGAATGTCTATGAAAGGGCAGACGTACTATCTGTTAGAAACTCTTTGTGCTCGAGATGTTGACAAAGTATCATAAAATCACCGTACCTACCCTACCTATTACATCTAAACGTGTAGACCGCTGCCCAATACCGCGTGTTAGAACAGTCTTTGCAAAACGGCATTCTAATGTACTAGCCCCGAAATTATATAATATTTTCCTAAAAAATAATAAAGACTGCAAGACGTACACTGTCCAAAAATTTAAAACCAAATTGATAATCTGGCTTAAGCAGTACGATTATGGTGACGTCGAAAACTTGACTTCCAATGGGTAAATTAATATGTATAACTTCACAAACACAAAACACCCACACACTACACAGACACATAAAACACACACACACACACAAATGTAAATGTTCAATTCCTAGACCTAAATGTTTCTTTTTTTTTTTATTACTTTAATTTTTAAGTTATTGTTTACTTGATTTATTTATTGTAATAACTTAAACAGGCGAAGACACTGGTCCTTATGATACAGTTAACACTAGTTTAGGGACCAGGGGATTCACATTTATGTACAACTTTTATGTCAATAAATTTATTTATTATTATTATAGGAGAGAAGGACGGATCTAGCTGGCGGCTACGTCGCAGTCGTTTGCGTCGCGTTGTAGCATGCTTCCTCAGAGGTTAGTGATGAACGAAATGTACGAGTTGTACTATAGGAGAGAAGGACGGATCTAGCTGGCGGCTACGTCACAGTCGTTTGCGACGTTTGTAGCATGCTTCCTCAGAGGTTAGTGATGAACAAAATACAGCACATGAACAAAACTGTACATTTGCTGATTTGTGACCGACTATTATTGCCAACTGTTATCAGAATTCATTTCCAAGACGACGAAGTCGCGCGTACTGTTACATTGGCAAAATCAAGATGATGAAACAATGCAGAGCTCGAATTCAAGAGGACATTGTGTGGATTGGCCCTCGACGCCCGAGTGCCATTTTCGAGTGTCATCGAGTTACTTCGCATCCCTCGCCTTTGACCCCGGCCCTGCACCCCGCTCCTCCTTACTCACAAGCTATAACAAACGGTAGTAACTCGTTGCAGTCAAATGTCCAGCGATGGAACGTTAGCTTTATTGCAAATATATTATTGTTATTTATCACTTTCTCAGATAAATATTTACCCACATAATCAAGCCTATATCGAACATCGTGCCGACACATTCATACTCGTCGTAAGAGGCCACGAGGTACACGAGGCGCGAGGCGCCTATCGCCGGGTATCAGGAGTTCGGGACGTGCGCGCAATAATCAGCGGATCACTGACAGATTACCTCAGGTTCGGCTCAGCCGCCAGCCCCCCAGTCGCTCAGACACATGGCGATGAGCGGCTCGCTGCTCCAGTACCCACATGCTCGTGCCGGGACGGTTACTAAATCGCGTATCAAGTCAACCGGTACTCCGTTCCGAGATGACTACGTTAATTACCCTCCAGTAGTACTTTTGTAAATGTTGAATATTAAATATAATTATATTGTACTAAATATTGTTACGTCAACCGTATTACACTGGAACGTTCGAGAATGTGGTCGAAGTTTCCAGAAGTTTCTACTACGTTCGAGAACATTCCATTGTGGTACTGTGTAGAAGTTTATAGATGTTTCTAGAATATTCCACTATAGGATAGCTCGACAATGTTCTGGAAACTTCTATGACTGTATAAATAGGCCGGACGGTCGGCGAGTGAGTCAGTCTGTTTTCGACTACGAACGTGAAAGGAAGCGAATACAAGCGATTACGAAGAGAATAGTGACTATAAGCGATTTAGTGTTTGTGTAAATAACTTGATGAGTTAATTAAGGATATTTGGTTAATTAATTGGTGTAAAATAATTTATCCCATACCCAGCTCGTAACAATATTATAAGTAAGTGCAGGGCTCAAGCTAATCTGGTTGGTACATAAAAATGAATTCCGCGTTGATGTCTTTTTGAAAAGTCCCTTTCACTCACTAAGTATTGCCAATACGTCTGTCCCTTTCTATTTGTGCTAATGTTGTAGTGCTGTAACTACTACAAAACAAACTCAATGTTTATGAAGTTATCGATGATCCCTAATGGTAATAAAGTAATATTACTTAATTTTTACATTTTAGCTTTCCAAATATTCCGGAACTGAAAGAAAAGTGGATTAATGCAGTTCACAGTGAAAATTGGTTTCCAAAAAAATATAGCGTTGTTGGTTCAAGACATTCACAGCGGATTGCTTTAACTGTAAATAACCGTCACACGTTTAAAATAAAAATATAAATCATTTTATTTTAAACATTATATTTCGACTAATGAATGATAAGTTATTATCATGTGTAAACTAATAAATATATAACGTTATTTTTGTTATTTGTTTTTGCAGTCCGTAACGTTTATCCAGCTGAAGAGGTTACAAAAATAACATTTGTCCAGGATAATAATTGTCCTATTCACGGGGCGAGCACTGTGCGTGACTGGTTTACCAGACACCTGGAGATAGCTGTCGTTCCATGGCCAGCGCGATCTCCTGATCTCAACCCAATAGAAAATTGATGGGGTTTGATAGTGCAAAGGTGGGAATCCCGGAATGAGAGATGTCTTGAGCAGTTGAAGTCGCATTGCATGGAGATATGGAAAAAAATAAGAGGAACAGAAATATGTTTTAATCTTGTAGGCTCCATGCGATAACGTCTACTTGACTTTATCGAGAATAATGGGGGTTATACAAAGTGTTATTAACAAAAGTATAATAGACAAAGTGTTTTGTTTTACCTACGGTTAATACATTAACTTGTCTAAGATTTTTTTCAGCACGTATTCAACATGGTGTTTGTCAGTGTTTGACGTACGAGTATTTCTTGTAAAAAAGAGTTTTAATTATTTTAGTAATATATCCGTGTATAGGGTGACTGGTAACAGTGGCCGATACTTAAATACGTGATTGCTCATGATAATAAACAACTTTCCCAAAGAAACATTTTTTTTATACTCATTCACTTTTCATTGCTCTCAAAACGGTGAAGGAAAACATCGTTAGGAAACCGGCATGTCCTAGAACCAAAAAACTGGGACGTTAAAACGGCTGATGATGATGATTAACTTTTATCACTGAGCCGCCGCGTTCTTTTATCACTGAGCCGCCGCGTTCTTTTATCACTGAGCCGCCGCGTTCTTTCTCATTAAATGTGTCTTTGTAAAGTTGTTCGTTATCATGAGTCAATCACGTGTTTAAGTTTCAGTCACTAATTACCAGTCACCCTATATAAGGATTAAAATTTGAGGTTTAGTTTTAATCTTCCTTTCGTAAAGAAAACGAATACTTAAGCTATAACCTCAAATCCCATGATTTACTTACTAAAAAAATGTGAATTAATAAAATTGCAAACAAACTGCCTATAATTAACTAACCTAATCACTTATTTTGTAAGTAGTTGTTTTACATTTTGAATAGAGTCTAATATTTTACTTTCGGAACCGTAAAAACACAAAACCAGCGCCTATGTTATTTTGGTAACATTTTAAAAGCTTATTTTTAACCGACTTCAAAAAGAAGGAAGTTGATAACCTCCTCCTGATGTTTTTTTTTATGTATGTTCGGGCATAACTCCGTCATTTACCGACGGATTTGTAAAGTTTGTTTTTTTGTTCGAAAGGGGTTTGTTTCGAAATGGTCCCATTTAAATTTCATATAGATCTGATGATGGGTTTCAGAGACAAACAACGGAACTCTTCAAAAATTAACAGCTAATCAACCGCGATTGCTGCGATCGTATGTCTATGAATTGTTAATACAGTTTAATGGGGAACCACAACTAAAAAGTGAAAAATAAAAAACTTTTTTACAAAAAAATAGAAACGACTTCCAAAAAAAGTGGAATATAACTTTAATTTCTGAAGTCGGTGTCAAAAAACGAAGACACAGAACTAGAAACACCGACTGCCGAAATTAAAGTTATTTGCCACTTTTTTTGGAAGTCGGTTAAAAAAGTTGTTTATTATAAATATAATTTACTTTAAATATCGTTCGGTCACGGTAGACGTTTTCACGCAGTAAATTCTGGTGGTGGAGTGATAACATCCAACCCGATATATTGTTACAGTTGCATTCCTTAAGTCGACCAGTAGTCCAAGTCCAGGAACTTACAGCACCCGATACGGATTCATCATCATTATGTCAAATGAATGCGTCCTCGCCGTGTGTCAAGTGAGGGTGTGTGGCCAGCCATGCGCCTGCTCACCAGCCTGATGTTCTACAAGAGTACGAATGTAAGTTTCATTCCTGCGCCGCTGCCACACGCCACGCCACACGCCACGTCACACGCTACTCGGCACACAGCACACGCTACTCGCCACACACCACACGTCACACACCTGCTGTTGATATTAAAAATTAAGCGGTATTGTGTTACTATATGTTCTGTTTTATATTCTAGTTTGTCGGTCGGGTCGGCGCTCATTGTAACGAGTGTCGGCGAAATGAGAAATTTCACGCTTTAATAAAGTTGTGAGCGCTCTGCTGTTTTACATCTATTCATGAACAGAACGAGAGCGCGCTGTATGCGGATGAACAGGCGGGCAGGCGGACAGGCAGACAGGTGGACAGGCGGACGGGGTGCGGCGACACGCGAATCACTTAAAGTTTAAGAAGCGCTGATGTTGATCGTAGCTCTCCGCCGCCGACCCGCGTCTCCTTTATTATTAAAGCTGCTTAAGAGTAAGACCAGCGGCTTTCACTTACCGCCTTCTGTTTTATTTATTCACCGCGAACTCGGGGTTCGCTTACATATTAATGCGGCGTGGAGCGCTCGGTGAGATATTATAATCATCGGCGCTGCGGAGCCTCCGTCCGTGCCACCGGCCGCCGCGACCGATAGCCTCGTGTTCTCGTCATCATAATACGTCGTCTTTACACTAACGTCCCTTTATAGCGAATTAAGTTTTCATTTGAGTCTGGAACTGTAAACGCGTTTCGGTAATAGCTTGAGTTGATCGCAATGTTGGAACAGCTTTGTGTCAAACTGCGCGGACCAAGTTTTTTGTACCACGTAGGTATAATATTTACGGTAAACTAGCCAAGTTACAGAACTTTGGGTTGTTACGAGAAGCGAGGGGGATATATGCAGAGGGCAGGGCAGGCAAGTGATGGGCGGAAGGAGGCACATGTCCAACTCAACTCGACATTCACTCGGAAATATTTTGTTCAGCAGAACGAGATCCGAACTTTACCGAACAAAGTGCCTCAAGCAGTGGCGGTACAACCGTACGTACCCGCAGCCGCGTCGTGAAGATCGACATACTTCTACATGAAGCGCTGTACCTACCATTACAACTACTTCAAATGTTCCTACCTAAATGATAAATGATGAATGATGTTTATTCAGTAAATAGGTTACAAGGAACACTTTTACACGTCAATGTTTTTTTGTCAGTTTAAGCTAGATGAGGCCGGCTAAGCATAATTATAATGTACCTACTAATATCATATTTTCCAAATACGAAAATGAGATCAAATTCAGTCAGCTTTATATTCTGCACACTAAGCAACATTCCCTTGACATATTATGATCCAAAGGTGTTTGAGAATCAGCGCCGAATGGACATTGTCTGCATATGGAGTTGCCCAAGCGTGTAAATAGCCGTGGGTCTCTGCGGATGTAGAACAGTAAGTACGACCAAGCACTTGGAAGGAATGCTGGCCCAAAATTGCCTATATTTGTCTGTATAACTTCAAGTTAGGAGTGGTCGGCAGCAGTCGGCGAATGTGGCCCTACTCAATTTGTAAAACAAGTGGTACCTTACTTTCCGGGCTGTTCTCGATGGTTGCACGTCGACTTGTCGAGTGGCCACTCGTTCTCTTCACACCAACACTCCTGATTATTCTTGTACAGTAGTTAACGGACGCGGTAAATATGGGTTATTTATTATTCCCGGAGGATCCCCAACGTTTACGGGATTTACTCGGGATTTTAGCGTATTTGCGGGGACGATATTATTTTAAGACATTAATTTAGTCTGCGGTGAGATGCGCGCTGTGCCTCGCGGCGTTAGACACACACACACACACGTCAAACTGACGTGACGTCGATTGTTGCATTTTAAATTGTCTATAGCTCGCTTAAAGCCGGCCACTCACGTCTGTCTGACAAATTAAAGCGAGACACACACGCGACGTGATACCAACCCCACCCAACTTGCAGAGTGGCGGCAACTCGCCACACCATGCTCCCCGCCTTGAAAGGTCCAGGAGCTTTCAAAAGCTGCTAATCTATGCGGAGCGAGTGAGGTTCAAGAAGCGGTGATGATATGTAAGCATTAACTTGTTGAAGAGCTTTGAGGGAAATCCAAGCAGCAGTCCGAAACACCATCGCATTGATATAATGCTCGGGAAAAATAATTATCAGTGTCCTAAGAATGAATTGCGGTTCGACTTGACTATGGTAAGTCGAATAAACTAAATTACAACTATGTAATGGCGTACCATTGGAACGTATAATATGAACCCTAAACTAAATTAAACTAAATTATGTAGTAATAATAATCTATTGAGTTGGCAAAGGATACAACTTAGTGACAGGACGTTTATACGTGCCTGACGCGGTTTTTATTGAAGCGACTCGAATTACACCATCCGATCCCGGAAAAACTTCCTCTATGATACCTAATGGCCAAGTCAATGGAGGTACGTTATCTTGACCCAAGAGAACGACAGTACCTATCTCTATAGGGCGATCGGGAGTGCACCACTTCTGGCGAACTTGCAGCGTGTGCAAGTACTCAATTCGCCATTTATTCCAGTAGGATAACACAAGTTGATCCAAGAGCCTTTTGCGGTTGTTTAGGTTTATGCTTTCTTCTGCCAATTCAGAAGAAGGCAAATACGTGAGTGGACTGGACATTAAAAAATGCGCGGGCGTGAGTACCTCCGGATGTGGGTCTGACGAAATGACACTAAGTGGTCGAGAGTTCAAAAGGCACTCAATTTGCACCAATACGGTCGAGAGTGTCACGTTCCTTTTTCCCTAGCTGACAGGATTTAAAAAGAAACGCTAAAGTTTAAGAAAAAAACGACTATATTTTAAAAGTTTAAAATTAATCCCAGATGAGAGGGTAGGAGGTAAGGCCGGTCAAAGGTCGGACCACGTAGAAGGCCGTCAATACCGCACTCTCCTGCTTGGTGCCAGTCGGTGACGTCGGTGATGGCCTCGGAGTCAGTCTAGCAGCGCGGTTCAGTGCCGCTTCAAGGGTGCCGTCCAGTCAGCCAGCAGTGCAGGGTGCCGGTTCAAGGGTTCCGTCCAGTCAGCCAGCTACGCTGATCTTCAGCCGTGTAGAAGTTCCTGGAACCCGTTCCGAAATGGCATTAGCACCTTTTCTCGTTAAGCCTCTATTGCAAGCCCTCACAGAAAGAGATTGGCATCTACTAGAAGGCTAGTCTAGGTTCAGTAGGCAATAAGGAGAAAATACTATTTAAGCGACTAATTACTAATGAGCACTAATAGTAAGCACTGATAAAGGGAAAGTGTAATTAAGGCCAAAGAATTGGTACATCATCAGTTATTTCTTTTACAAATGTAGGTATCCTAAGGACATCATTTAAAAATTGACCGTTACAAACGGCCCAGATAAAGGAAGCTTACAAAGACAGCAACGAAGTTAAATCAAATATAGTTTATCCTTTCAAAACATAAAGCATAGAAAGCAGCGGTGGCTATACACATATCTAACAGATTGATAAAACAAAACAATGATTCAAATTGTACAACTTACCCAGTACGGGAAGAACACTAGGCACTTACTAATTACTTCAGTAACAAAGTATATTTATATTTTGGTATGGTTACTTGTAACTAAATTAAAATCATATGGAGTACGAGGGAGCAGAGGTATGTACTGTTCAGAGAACTGGCGCGTGGTTCCTCGATAGCCGATTGAGTGTCACTGGCGGCTGCCGCCGCGGAATGGTAGCGCTCGCGCATCGTGTGGTAAGTGAAAGGAAGGGATTTTGGAATATATATAAAACCGCGCGCCGCAAGAAGTTGCCGTGTCCGTTTGTTCATAATTTAATTTTACTTGCATCAAAGATAATTAAATAGATATATAGATTATTTAACAGTTTTAAATGTTTAGAAATTAAGTAGGTAAGTAAATCGTGACAAGAGTTCCTCGTAAGTGAGAAGTTGTTTACCTACGACTCTAAACAAGTGAGTTTTAACACTCTTAATATTCGACTCCCAAATACCTCCGAAGTGTGGAGCTCGCGGCGGTATTCTTGTCCACTCGATGCGTGATTTAAGAAGCTCATTTTTAATATCCGTTTGAACAGTTGAATTTAATAAAAAAGAATAAATATCATCCAATTGCGCCTTAGCGCCAACAAAATTGGTACCATTGTCTGAGTACATAACAGACACTGGACCGCGGCGAGAAATGAATCTCTTAAATGCGGATAGGAAAGCCTCAGATGTGAGATCCGAAACAAGCTCGATATGTATGGCTTTAGTCACCATGCATACGAACAAACATAAGTAAAGTTTCTGCGAACGTTGACCTCTACGTCGAATAGGTATATAAGCAAGCGGCCCGGCGAAATCTACACCGGTGTGTACAAAGGCTTTAGCATCACGGACGCGGTATCCAGGAAGTTCAGCCATTTTGGGTACTGGATGCTTAGGATTTAGACGGAAACAAGTATTACATTTCCGACAACGAGAACGTATAACCGTTCGGCCATCCAATATCCAAAACCGCTGCCTTATAATGGACATCAATAACCCTGGGCCCGTATGGCAGTACGTATTGTGATAGTGATCGATAATTAGATCGACTACGCGGTCGCGTTTAGGTAAAAGCGCGGGATGCTTGGCTTCATACGGTAAGTCAGATTTAGACAATCTGCCCCCAATACGTAAGATTCCGAAGCTATCAATGAAGACAGATAAACAGCGCAACTTCTTAGCTGGAAGTTCACCTGCTTTAATTAAATTTAAATCGCTCGCAAAATGTAAACTTTGAACTAATCGAACAATGAAATTTTCGGCGGTTTGAATGTTTTCAACAGAACTATGACTATGTAGTCTGTTTGTAAATTTAAGAATGTACATAAATACACGTAACAATTTATTCCATGAGCAAACACGGTCAGCTATAGTATCTAAAATACGCGGTTCAGTATTCGAAGTTTCTACAAGAAAAACCTTTGATTTAAACTCCGGCAATGTTTCACATTGAGCAGGAGCGAACTTTAAAGGCCACTCGCTCATGGGCTGATGGAGCCATGTGGGGCCGTTCCACCACAACGAGTGTCTTATTAAATCGGACGGCAGCATGCCGCGAGACAGACAATCGCTAGGATTCTCTTTCCCGGACACGTGACGGAAACAAGCGGCAGGTAAGTTTTCCTGTATTTGAGCAATGCGGTTGCTGACAAAAATAGACCATCTATGGGGAGATGAGTGGATCCACGAGAGAGCTATGGTGGAGTCCGAGAAAGCGTGGACACATGTAATAGGTACACGAGCGGAAAGTTTTTCCTTGACTACGCGAACAAGTTTAGATAGAAGTAAAGCGGCGACAAGTTCTAATCGCGCTAGCGTTGTTATTTTAGCGGGGGAGACTTTGGACTTTGCACATAAGAGTCGGACAGTGATATCACCAGTAGGGTTGGTAATGTGTAAATAAATACAACAGCCATAACCAGTAAAGCTGGCGTCGCAAAAGGCTACGATGTTCACTACAGCTTCTCTAAAGACGCCAATGTGGCGAGGAACCTTTAGAGAAGAGAGTGAAGGAAAATCGCGCGTAAAAGCGGCAAACCGATTTGTGATAGATTCCGGTGGAACCTCATCCCATCCTACTTTAGCTAACCAAAGTTCCTTGATTAATACCTTCGCGTACAGCACAACGGGTCCTACAAGGCCCAGTACGTCGAACAAGCGGGCAACTAGCGATAGAATAGCGCGCTTCGTGCATTTATCATCCACGGCGATTGTTGTCAAAGAAAAATAATCATCAGCGGGTTCCCAGGTTAATCCAAGGATTTTGAAATTATGGACATCATTATCCATGCCAGAAAAATTAACTGGTAAGCGGTGAGACTCTGGGAGAATCTCTAATAAAGCGGGTGAATTGGTAGCCCATTTGACTAAGTCAAAGGAACCTACCTTCATTAAATCAATTAAATCGCGGGATAGACGCATAGCTGTCTGTTCGTCCGAAACAGAGTAGACGTAGTCGTCCATGTAAAACTGAGTTTCTACCAATTTAGAAGCCTCAGGAAAGCGGTCGCTTTGCTCACACGCCAAGTTACGCAATGTGCGCATCGCTAAATAAGGACTAGGTTTTAGTCCGAAGGGAACGCGGTTAAAATGAAAGGTGCGAATAGGCTCACCTTTGCTAAAACGATACAAGATTCGTAAATATTTGCGGTGGTGCTCTCTTACACCGATACGTAAGAACATTTGTTTTATATCCGCTGTCATTGCGACAGGGAATGTACGAAAATCAAGCAATAACAAAAACAAGTCTGCTTGCAAATTAGGTCCGACATGCAAAATGTCATTGAGCGACAACCTCGAGTGAGTTATATAATCCGCGATAGTTTTATTATAATTCTCGCGTTGGGTCATTAACTTACGCTCGAGCGCAAGCAAGCGCCTAGGGGCGTAGCCGTGCGAGCTACCTAGCCCGCCGGGTGAGCGCGCAAAAGGCAGATCGACAAAGTATCTGCCGTCTTCAAATAAGACTGAAGAATTAAAATTATTTTCACTCTCTAATTCGTGCGGACCAATAACGGAACGCGGCGCGGCGCGGCGCGGCGCGGCGGTGGCGGCGGGTGGAATTTCCACTAGCTCAAACTTATGCAAACTTGACCCGACCTCAATGTCGGCCTGCGCGGTAAACGAAGATGTAATGTGTGTCACATCACTACTACAACAATCAATATCACCCATAAGTACATAACCGAAGCTAGTCAGTACAGCAGGGGGTGCGCGGGTGCCTGTGTCGACCCTGTCTCCCAGGTAAATAAAGGGGAACAATTGTGCTCCAAGCACAAGATCTATTCCGCTCGGAACATTCCAGAGCGAGTCGGCGAGCGGTAAGCTATTTAAGTATGACATGTTATCATTGTTATGTAATCTAATTAATTTCGCGGGAAGTCTATCTGTAATACAATCAACAACTAACGCTTGTATCGAAAACTTCGTATGAGGGTCAAACCGAGATTCTATGTTGAGATGAATAAAACCGTGTATTGGTTTCGATGACATTCCAACACCTTGTAAAAATGAATTGCGTAATTTAATTATGGGTAAATTCAAACGTTTACAACAGTCCACAGTAATTAAATTATTTTGCGATCCGTTATCTAGTAGGCACCGAACTACCTCCTTATCTCTGATGTCGCTATAGTATGCATATAACTGCGCGGTCGCTAGCAAAATGGTTGACCCAGTTTTAACAGCTGTAGTGAGCGAAACAGATGTATCCTTAGTAGGCGCTTGCGGCTCGGGCGATAATGACTCATGTTTTTCTCGGAAATGTAAGAGAGAATGGTGGTTCTTCTTACAAATTTTACAAACGTTACGTGACCTACATTTAACCAAAGAATGGGATAGACTTAAGTACAGTTTATACAGCCACGTTTAGCTTTAATAAATTCAAAACGTGCAAGCGGTGTACTAATATTTTTAAACTGCGGGCAATAGAACAGCTGATGTCGTACGTCATCCTTATCGCAAAGCGTACATTTGCCATTCGAAACCGGTTCATTACGCGACACGAATGACTTAGCGGTGTTATTTTTTGTTTGATGATTAACTGAACTAGACTTAGCGCGCGGTTCCGTCTGTAAATTATTACCGTATGAGCGTTGTAGTACCTTAACATATGCTTGCATGAATGTTATAAACTCCGCATAGGAAGGTAATTCTTTTTCACTCACACGTGATTCAAACTGTAAGACAGTTTGCGCGTCAACCTTTCTTAAACCACAGTGTAATAAAACAAAATCCAGTAAGTCTGGAATGTCTAACTGCTTCAAGGCTGCGACGGACGCTGAATATCGTTCCACAAAAGTATTGAGGCTCGCGGCATTTCCGGCGCATTGTTTAATGTCCAGTATATTATTGAGATAATGAATCCCTAAACTACGCTTATCTTGATACCTTTTTACGAGACTGTTCCACATAACGTTGTATGTATCACCTGTAGGAACAATGCCCGCGGTCAGCTTCAAGGCATCATGAGTCAATTTACTGATCAAGTACTGGACACGCTGCGAGTCAACCAGATCGGTATTTAAATGAACATTGCTTCGAAACATTTCATAAAATATGGGCCAATTTTCCGCTTTACCATCAAACGTTGGCAAATCTATGGGCGGTAATTTTATCCGAGTACCCACTTTGTGTTCCGATGTTTCGTTTTTCGAAAGTATGAGATTACGTTTATATTTAATATTAGAATATAAGTCTTCAATAGAATATAGACTCGAATAGTCTGGTGCGGTTTGGTCAATTTCGAATTGCAATTCATTCATTTGTTCTACTATTTCCTCAAATTTGTTATATTGCTCAGTAATTGTTTCTGACTGCGCTAAGAATGTCTCATTTGAACGTGAATCATAGTTCGAGATGTTTCTGGAATCATTATATATGCGATTAACTCGTTTGAAAATCATTTGTTTTTTAGCGGTAAGCTGAGCCAATTTAGCTTCTTGCTTGCGGGACGCCATTTTGGGGCACTAATAAAGTTATGTGCCTACCTACTGTAATGACTTGACTTGTACTTAATTTGTACTGAATTTTACTGATGCCTATCCAGGCTCGAAAGGACCATCTAATGGAGTTGCCCAAGCGTGTAAATAGCCGTGGGTCTCTGCGGATGTAGAACAGTAAGTACGACCAAGCACTTGGAGGGAATGCTGGCCCAAAATTGCCTATATTTGTCTGTATAACTTCAAGTTAGGAGTGGTCGGCAGCAGTCGGCGAATGTGGCCCTACTCAATTTGTAAAACAAGTGGTACCTTACTTTCCGGGCTGTTCTCGATGGTTGCACGTCGACTTGTCGAGTGGCCACTCGTTCTCTTCACACCAACACTCCTGATTATTCTTGTTCAGTAGTTAACGGACGCGGTAAATATGGGTTATTTATTATTCCCGGAGGATCCCCAACGTTTACGGGATTTACTCGGGATTTTAGCGTATTTGCGGGGACGATATTATTTTAAGACATTAATTTAGTCTGCGGTGAGATGCGCGCTGTGCCTCGCGGCGTTAGACACACACACACACGTCAAACTGACGTGACGTCGATTGTTGCATTTTAAATTGTCTATAGCTCGCTTAAAGCCGGCCACTCACGTCTGTCTGACAAATTAAAGCGAGACACACACGCGACGTGATACCAACCCCACCCAACTTGCAGAGTGGCGGCAACTCGCCACACCAGCATAAAATCCTCTTTTAAAACCTGTTTTGCACATCGTTTCCTCTGCTATCAAGGTTGAAACCTATACAGTAAAACTAACATGATTTTGCCAATCTACTCGCTTCCAATAACCAAATCTACAGCTGTGTTAAGGGACTGGTTGCAGATATTGGACTATATACAGCGTGTCAGGTACATCAACGCACATACGTGTTCCAGTGATTCAGACATGATTCTGGACCCCCTAGCGTTTGAATTTTTCGTCGGCTTTTTCCTAATTAAAAAAAAAATCTACGTTTTTTTTACATTAAACTGTATAAAATCGTTATACTGTGACGACCTTATGTTGGCAACCTTATGGTGAAGACTGGCACGTTGGAAGTTTGGAATATTCTAGAAACTCTTGGAACGCCGACTGAAAATTTAGAATAAAGAAGACTTTTGTTTTTAGGTTGACTTCTCCTAGCCCGCTCGAAGAGGGCACTTGTATTAATTTTATTATTCAATATAACGTATTAGTGTGCCAGTCCTCTTTCTTTTATAACACAACACACATAAGCAGTCACTCTTATACACCACACTCTCGCACCGCTAGCGAGTAAGACAAACCCCCAGGAACGTGAAAGGAATCTCCAGGGACCTAGCACTAAGAGAAGCTGCTCCAGGTCCCTATAAGTGGTGGAGGCGCCGGGTAACGAACACCGTATGTAAGAGTGACGGCAACGGTAACGGTGTGCGGTGGACAAACTGAGGACTGATGCAGTGACAGCATCAGGATAAGAGGAGTATACTCCAAGCTGAGTGGTTCTATTTTTATTAAGTGTTAAATAATATTAAAAGAGGAAAATGCGATACTTTTCGGGACACACGTATGAGGTGTGCCTTGAAGAATTTATCGACGAGTTTGTGTCGATGGCCATTGCCAAGGGGTGGCGAAAAAGCGATTATTCGTTAATTCTTGGTATTTGTGTGACGTAAGGAGCCTTCGTGGGATAATAAATAAGAACAACACGTAACTCGGTCAACATTAAATAAATATATTTTAAATAGAGAAAGGGTGTGGGTAGGTCTGCAGTCACAATTTTAATTATTCCCCGGGAGATAGCACGCTACTGCCCTGGCTCAGCCTTGGTGTCTTGGGAAGCCACGTTGCGTTTGCCCCGGAGGTGTTGGTCGACAGGAACCAGGATGGGCCGGCTGGCAGCTGGTCTAGCCGGCTCGGAGACGGCCTGCTGAGGCCACGCGGGTAACTGAATACCCGGCGTGGAGCGTGCCACCGACTCGTAGGTCGACAGGGCCCGGAAGGCGACGGCCGGCAGGTACCACGCGGCAAATCAGCACCCGGCGTAGTGCGAGCCAACGTGGCGAGCAGCCTGGTGGCGGCGGCACGATGTTTTGCGGCGGGATGGCTGCGATAGGGTACGATGTAGGTGGTGCTCGGAGCTTAGGGCTCCAAATCTTTCCTCCGATGCTAGGAATCCAGATGTGGGAATCCGGATCTGGGACCCCAATTACAGGGGTTGGAATCGCGTAATAAGTTGGCAAATATTTGCCAATGCAAACTGCAGCTGCTAGGACTTGGCGATCGCTTCACGGCTCAAGGGTGTTCGACAGAACAAGGTGAGTATGAGGTCTAACGCCAACAGCTGGATTCAGATGAAAAAAAAAAGGGACCACGATGTCGTTTATCGGGTTTTTATATCTTCGCCGTCATTGACAGATGTCATTGAATTCATAGACAATAGTGTTGTCAGTCAACTAACATTGTCTATGCCTACCAAAGGCATCACAATGGCTTTTGGTCTCTGGATTTATTCCGATGTTTATGTTTTATTAGAATTGTAACGCCACTACGTTACAGTACCCCCCAAAAAAGGTAGGATTTTTACCTGGGTAAAAATCCTTATGGTGTTGCACTAGCCACCATCTGAAATACGACCCTTTTATTCATCTTCATTCATTCATCATTAGCTCATTTCATCCTTTCATAAACCTATCATACCAGCAGACCACTTATTAAAGAAGTGAGTCCGCTTCCTAGCAAGTATGTAAGAGTAGATCGTCCTTATTTGACTAAATACTCGCGTAAATCAGACTTAGTCAGTGAATGTTTATTACTAAGAACCAATATATATATCAAAGTTACTAAAGAAATAAATAAAATATTGTTTTGGATTAAGGCTTGTTTAAGGAGTCTCCGCCCGCTCCTGCAGAGGCTTATTTTACTGAGTTGCAAACCGCTCAAATAGATATATAAAATCAAGAAGTAAAGTTTTTTCTAGTTTAGGTTTTGATTAAGGAGTAACTATACCGCCCCTGCAATGGCTTATTTATTGAGTTGCAAACCGCTCAGATAGCAAAATAAATAAAAACTATGGATAAAAAGGACCCATAGTTGTATATAAGAAATAAAAAAAAAACTTGGTTCAAAGTAAAAAGCATTATAGAAAATGTAGGGCCTTAACATTAACTGAATCACAAATCGAACCCACAACGAGTCACGAGACCAATTTCTGAACCACTGAGAAAAATAAATTATGTCGCTGATTATTGAGCAGACAAAAATTTCATTGGATTATTGATCAAACTGTAATGTGTTTATTAAATGTAAACAAGTTTAATCAATTGTGATATTAGGTAATATTATGCAAAATGGTGAGTGTTGAAACAGCAATACAAAAGTAATGTGAAGTACTCCGTCTGTTACAAAAAATTCTAACTATTGAACGCTATGGTTGAATTCCTAAAGTTATGATTTGTTTTAAAAGAAAAATGTAATATAAGTCAAATGATTTGTTAAGCAACTGGTGCAACTAGTGTGTACACAGGCTAAGTAACCACTAAAAGTTAAATTCTCAAGCGAGTTACTGAGAAAAAAATAAAAATATTTTCAAAAAATTTAATTTTGTTTAAAAAAATTAACTTGTACAACTAGTGTGTACACTGGCTAAATAACTTTTATAAGTTTAGTTTCTCTTGTGAGAAAATGTTGTAAAAAAAATATTTTTTTTTCCAAAAATAAAAAAAATAAAAATTTTGTTCAAGACATATGTGTTCAAACTTCAATATAAAGTTAAAATTATTGATAATATCAATTTACGAAAAAAAAACTAAGTTTAAAATTTTAATTTTGTTTGAACATTCAAGTGTTTCAAGCAAAATTTGTTGTTGACTGTACTTTTGATGATAACCATACTAAGTTCTATACAAAATTATGTTTGTTATGATCTTGTAGTATTCTAGGTTATTGTACAGGATATAATTATGATACTGAATTATCAAAAGTTTGTTCTATTAAATTATTAAGAAGTTATGAAAAGTTAAGTTATTTTTAGTTTGATTTTAAATTTGAAGGTAACATTGAAAATTAAAAAAAAAATTAAAAGAAGGTAGGTTGACAATTTATAAGCAAAGATTATAGAAGTTGCTAGAATTTGTCTTCCAAGACTAGATGTTTAGTCTGGTTGTGCCTGTAATTTATACCCGGCACCCAATCTCTTCTACCAGCACACCGCTAGTTGCTAACCGATAGAATTAAGATTGGTGGTAGTACTTCCCCGGGGCGAGCCGTTCACTAATAGCTCTACTACTACGATATTATCTTAATAGCCGTGAGTACACATCAGTTGCAGTCAACCAAGAGAAAAAAAACGTTCTACACATGGACAACACACACAATTAAATAAAAAAAAAAATACCCACCAGGGAACAATGAAAAAATGTGACTACAAAACCACGTTTTTGGGCGCCAGTGTGACGTAAGGAGCCTTCGTGGGATAATAAATAAGAACAACACGTAACTCGGTCAACGTTAAATAAATATATTTTAAATAGAGAAAGGGTGTGGGTAGGTCTGCAGTCACAATTTTAATTATTCCCCGGGAGATAGCACGCTACTGCCCTGGCTCAGCCTTGGTGTCTTGGGAAGCCACGTTGCGTTTGCCCCGGAGGTGTTGGTCGACAGGAACCAGGATGGGCCGGCTGGCAGCTGGTCTAGCCGGCTCGGAGACGGCCTGCTGAGGCCACGCGGGTAACTGAATACCCGGCGTGGAGCGTGCCACCGACTCGTAGGTCGACAGGGCCCGGAAGGCGACGGCCGGCAGGTACCACGCGGCAAATCAGCACCCGGCGTAGTGCGAGCCAACGTGGCGAGCAGCCTGGTGGCGGCGGCACGATGTTTTGCGGCGGGATGGCTGCGATAGGGTACGATGTAGGTGGTGCTCGGAGCTTAGGGCTCCAAATCTTTCCTCCGATGCTAGGAATCCAGATGTGGGAATCCGGATCTGGGACCCCAATTACAGGGGTTGGAATCGCGTAATAAGTTGGCAAATATTTGCCAATGCAAACTGCAGCTGCTAGGACTTGGCGATCGCTTCACGGCTCAAGGGTGTTCGACAGAACAAGGTGAGTATGAGGTCTAACGCCAACAGCTGGATTCAGATGAAAAAAAAAAAGGGACCACGATGTCGTTTATCGGGTTTTTATATCTTCGCCGTCATTGACAGATGTCATTGAATTCATAGACAATAGTGTTGTCAGTCAACTAACATTGTCTATGCCTACCAAAGGCATCACAATGGCTTTTGGTCTCTGGATTTATTCCGATGTTTATGTTTTATTAGAATTGTAACGCCACTACGTTACAGTACCCCCCAAAAAAGGTAGGATTTTTACCTGGGTAAAAATCCTTATGGTGTTGCACTAGCCACCATCTGAAATACGACCCTTTTATTCATCTTCATTCATTCATCATTAGCTCATTTCATCCTTTCATAAACCTATCATACCAGCAGACCACTTATTAAAGAAGTGAGTCCGCTTCCTAGCAAGTATGTAAGAGTAGATCGTCCTTATTTGACTAAATACTCGCGTAAATCAGACTTAGTCAGTGAATGTTTATTACTAAGAACCAATATATATATCAAAGTTACTAAAGAAATAAATAAAATATTGTTTTGGATTAAGGCTTGTTTAAGGAGTCTCCGCCCGCTCCTGCAGAGGCTTATTTTACTGAGTTGCAAACCGCTCAAATAGATATATAAAATCAAGAAGTAAAGTTTTTTCTAGTTTAGGTTTTGATTAAGGAGTAACTATACCGCCCCTGCAATGGCTTATTTATTGAGTTGCAAACCGCTCAGATAGCAAAATAAATAAAAACTATGGATAAAAAGGACCCATAGTTGTATATAAGAAATAAAAAAAAAACTTGGTTCAAAGTAAAAAGCATTATAGAAAATGTAGGGCCTTAACATTAACTGAATCACAAATCGAACCCACAACGAGTCACGAGACCAATTTCTGAACCACTGAGAAAAATAAATTATGTCGCTGATTATTGAGCAGACAAAAATTTCATTGGATTATTGATCAAACTGTAATGTGTTTATTAAATGTAAACAAGTTTAATCAATTGTGATATTAGGTAATATTATGCAAAATGGTGAGTGTTGAAACAGCAATACAAAAGTAATGTGAAGTACTCCGTCTGTTACAAAAAATTCTAACTATTGAACGCTATGGTTGAATTCCTAAAGTTATGATTTGTTTTAAAAGAAAAATGTAATATAAGTCAAATGATTTGTTAAGCAACTGGTGCAACTAGTGTGTACACAGGCTAAGTAACCACTAAAAGTTAAATTCTCAAGCGAGTTACTGAGAAAAAAATAAAAATATTTTCAAAAAATTTAATTTTGTTTAAAAAAATTAACTTGTACAACTAGTGTGTACACTGGCTAAATAACTTTTATAAGTTTAGTTTCTCTTGTGAGAAAATGTTGTAAAAAAAATATTTTTTTTTCCAAAAATAAAAAAAATAAAAATTTTGTTCAAGACATATGTGTTCAAACTTCAATATAAAGTTAAAATTATTGATAATATCAATTTACGAAAAAAAAACTAAGTTTAAAATTTTAATTTTGTTTGAACATTCAAGTGTTTCAAGCAAAATTTGTTGTTGACTGTACTTTTGATGATAACCATACTAAGTTCTATACAAAATTATGTTTGTTATGATCTTGTAGTATTCTAGGTTATTGTACAGGATATAATTATGATACTGAATTATCAAAAGTTTGTTCTATTAAATTATTAAGAAGTTATGAAAAGTTAAGTTATTTTTAGTTTGATTTTAAATTTGAAGGTAACATTGAAAATTAAAAAAAAAATTAAAAGAAGGTAGGTTGACAATTTATAAGCAAAGATTATAGAAGTTGCTAGAATTTGTCTTCCAAGACTAGATGTTTAGTCTGGTTGTGCCTGTAATTTATACCCGGCACCCAATCTCTTCTACCAGCACACCGCTAGTTGCTAACCGATAGAATTAAGATTGGTGGTAGTACTTCCCCGGGGCGAGCCGTTCACTAATAGCTCTACTACTACGATATTATCTTAATAGCCGTGAGTACACATCAGTTGCAGTCAACCAAGAGAAAAAAAACGTTCTACACATGGACAACACACACAATTAAATAAAAAAAAAAATACCCACCAGGGAACAATGAAAAAATGTGACTACAAAACCACGTTTTTGGGCGCCAGTGTGACGTAAGGAGCCTTCGTGGGATAATAAATAAGAACAACACGTAACTCGGTCAACGTTAAATAAATATATTTTAAATAGAGAAAGGGTGTGGGTAGGTCTGCAGTCACAATTTTAATTATTCCCCGGGAGATAGCACGCTACTGCCCTGGCTCAGCCTTGGTGTCTTGGGAAGCCACGTTGCGTTTGCCCCGGAGGTGTTGGTCGACAGGAACCAGGATGGGCCGGCTGGCAGCTGGTCTAGCCGGCTCGGAGACGGCCTGCTGAGGCCACGCGGGTAACTGAATACCCGGCGTGGAGCGTGCCACCGACTCGTAGGTCGACAGGGCCCGGAAGGCGACGGCCGGCAGGTACCACGCGGCAAATCAGCACCCGGCGTAGTGCGAGCCAACGTGGCGAGCAGCCTGGTGGCGGCGGCACGATGTTTTGCGGCGGGATGGCTGCGATAGGGTACGATGTAGGTGGTGCTCGGAGCTTAGGGCTCCAAATCTTTCCTCCGATGCTAGGAATCCAGATGTGGGAATCCGGATCTGGGACCCCAATTACAGGGGTTGGAATCGCGTAATAAGTTGGCAAATATTTGCCAATGCAAACTGCAGCTGCTAGGACTTGGCGATCGCTTCACGGCTCAAGGGTGTTCGACAGAACAAGGTGAGTATGAGGTCTAACGCCAACAGCTGGATTCAGATGAAAAAAAAAAGGGACCACGATGTCGTTTATCGGGTTTTTATATCTTCGCCGTCATTGACAGATGTCATTGAATTCATAGACAATAGTGTTGTCAGTCAACTAACATTGTCTATGCCTACCAAAGGCATCACAATGGCTTTTGGTCTCTGGATTTATTCCGATGTTTATGTTTTATTAGAATTGTAACGCCACTACGTTACATTTGGTTAAAAGGAGCTGCGCATTATTTTTTTAAATATACGTTCCAGTATGAGATGGAATTTGACACGCTGTGCGCGGAGCTTAGGAGAGAATTCCCATGCAAGTGTGTGTCTTGCAAGCAGAGAATCAATCAGTGTTTTTATAATCTTGAGAGGCCGGACGTTGTGTCCGAGGCGGATGAACAGTCCGAGGATAATGTGAGCGAGGATAATCAAATAACATTATTTTCTAGCTCAACAATTAAAGCAAAGGAGGAGGACGATGATGACCAGAGCTGCGCTGATGCCAGCCTAGTCAATGATGTCCAGGAATGTGAAGACTGTGGTCTAGGCGATGATGACCGAAGCTGTGAAAATGAAGATACAGAATCGGGTCGGTTATTTACAATTATTCCTAGTAATAATATTTCAGAGAAACAAGAGATAATTGTAGTAAAAGAAACATTTGGCGAGCACGAGTCGAATGAAAATTTTATTTGTTTGGGAGTTGTTTCGGCTGATGTCGTCGACATGGAAAGCTGTGAGGTGGAAGTTCCGTCGGAGACACATAGTTCTTGTGACGATGATTTTGTTCAAGTTGAGTATGTTTCTGCTGATGTTTGTGAGCAGGAGAGCTTCGAAATGGCGGTGGAATCCAAAGAGCTGTGCGTACCAGTGGAAGTCATGCAAAATCCTGCTATTATTGTTCCAATAGGTGATGGTCCAGCGGATATCTATCGGGATGAAAACTGCATCATAAATATCACTTCACAACATCACAACATTTCACAACAAGCGGAACAGCATTTTTCACAGAATAGGCTGGAGGAGGAGATATGGGCCCTCCCATATTGTACGAAGAAGGATAATTTCCATTTCTTTGCTAAACATAAAATTATTTTTGTATCAATGTTATTTATTCTAGCTGACGTGTATTGTCATAGCAACGTGACAAACAAGTTTTCGACCATAAATATAAGGTATGGACGTAGTAATTACGATGATCCAAATTTTTCGATAGAAATAAAAATATGCGAAAGAGGTCAAGAATTGCTTGTAAACTATTTATTAAAGCAATGTTCTGTAAATAAATATAAGTTTTGGAAATTTAAGAAAAAATTTATAAATTGTTTGTTGAAAATTATTTTATTTTTAAAATTATTTTTAGAGAATAGACAGTGGTGTCAGATGTCATTTGACATGACGAATAATTGTCAGATATCTGGTACGTCAAAGTTAGTACGGTCCGGTTGACAATATAGTAAAAGTTTAAATTTTAACCGACTTCAAAAGTAGGAGGTTCTCATTTGTTTTGTTTTTTATGTGATATTAATCGTTGTGTTTTTGTGTGTTTCATGTAACCGTTATGATGAGCTGCACGGACGTGACTGAAGACCGATGGGAGATGTGACCACATACCATGAAAAAAAAAATTTGTTAGGCGATTATTAGTGAGAAATAGGTATGAGTTTCTCCAGAGTGCGATTTTAATAAAGATGTTACTACGGTTAGGAGGTAGAGGGAATTGCGATCCTCTCTCCTAGGGAAAAATGTGTCCGGGTTTTTTGTCGGTTTGTACCAGCTTTGTTTATGGGGTATAATGCCTTCGCAAAGTAGGATCGAGTTGATTCTGTATGGTGTGACCGAGCCCATGACAATTTTTATGTATTATTCATTTAGAGAGTATACTGCAAGTTATATTTATGGAGCACTCTGGGGGAAGTTCAGGAACAGTGAGTAGGTGTTCAGAACAGTGGTCGTTTTTTTCTCCTGGTCTTCATAAGCGTCCAATGGAGTTAAAATTATTACAGTTTTGAATTTTATTTTTGTAAACCCCTTCTGGGTAGATGCTAACTAGAGCATCTTAGGTCAGAAAATTTAGCAGAGCAGTGTGGCTTTTAGTGAGGTTTTGCCTCACTGAAGCCATGTGCATTGCCAGGATATGTGGTGTGCCGAATGGCTCAAATTAATAAAAAGAAAGTTGACCACATCACTCGGGGTGCAGTATGGTTATCCATAGATGGACTTCTGCATCTCCATAACTCCTCACATAGGCAGGGAAAAACTGGATAGGGTTAGGTAGGTCTCAATCGGCTTTTCAAATATTTAATTGAATAGAAGACTTACTAGCGTCTGCGCTTCTATTCGTAGGGGCGTAGCTCATGTGACGACCTTATGTTGGCAACCTTATGGTGAAGACTGGCACGTTGGAAGTTTGGAATATTCTAGAAACTCTTGGAACGCCGACTGAAAATTTAGAATAAAGAAGACTTTTGTTTTTAGGTTGACTTCTCCTAGCCCGCTCGAAGAGGGCACTTGTATTAATTTTATTATTCAATATAACGTATTAGTGTGCCAGTCCTCTTTCTTTTATAACACAACACACATAAGCAGTCACTCTTATACACCACAC
This sequence comes from Polia nebulosa, assembly GCA_951329385.1. Taxonomy (NCBI): domain Eukaryota; kingdom Metazoa; phylum Arthropoda; class Insecta; order Lepidoptera; family Noctuidae; genus Polia; species Polia nebulosa. Next base: position 132,867 of record OX589596.1, read on the forward strand.
TCTCGCATCGCTAGCGAGTAAGACAAACCCCCAGGAACGTGAAAGGAATCTCCAGGGACCTAGCACTAAGAGAAGCTGCTCCAGGTCCCTATAATACCTATCTACCTCAATGAAATTTTTAATTAAAAAATAATTAGTTCGCTTTTCTCGCAAAAAAACGTAATGTAAATAAAATTAAAAGAAGCTCCCTGCTCAGCTGATTTCTTAAGTTCACCGGAGGTCATCGCGGGCCCAGTAGGTACCTACGTACGCAATATCGGCCAAAGACCGCCGCCGACGTTCCTTTGTCGGCAAATGCTCACACAGACCGCCGACGTTCCTTTGTCGGCAAATGCTCACACAGACCTATGAATCTAACAGACGCGACACGTTGGCATTTTAAGTGTCTACAAAAATTGATATCCCATTGACTACTTTTATTTGAACTTATTTTGAGGGGAAGTTATTTTTATAACCCTTCAACGAAATAAGTAAAGAAGATCTAAAAAAAATGTGTTACAGTTTACTGATAACGACTTATTTCTTAGATACATTTTTGTCATCAACAAAATTAAGTTAAGTAATACAATACAACAACGTTACTTACTCATTTCATTAAAACCACATTCCTACATTTCCTATACCTACATCAAAATAATTACTGAGTGAGTAGGTAGTAGGTACAACTTAATGCGATTGTACAGTCTATAAATTTCATTAATCTATGCAGTCTGTAAGAGTCGGTATATTCAAAAGCGTACCTACACTAATAAATAAAATTTTATTTCTTTAGCATTTCGCCGACGACGAATTTTTGTTTTTTGTTAGTTCCATGTTTACGTTCATCGCAAACGGATGTGGAGTTGGTAGCGAATTTATCTTGTTATCGTAAAGTTATCAAAAACCAGTTATTTTATGTGTTTGTTAGTATGTGTGTTTTTTGTTTTGCTTGTTGAGTGTGTGCTTGTTGTGTGCGAGAGTGTTTTTAAACAACACCTCAGTGCCCAGGAAAATGCTCATGCATGAAGCATGTAGGAGCCTCCCTCGTAAGAAATGAACGAACTTTAAGGTGAGTTTGTTCATTAGTTAAGTACACGGTTAATAACCGCGTCCCTGACAGAGGTGTTCGTGGTTGGCGAGCGGCAGAGCTGTAGGTACCTACGAAATTTCAAAATCACCAAGGTCACTTCTGTAGGGACGCGATTGGCGACCGCAGGCGCTTTATACTACATTCCTAGAGCGCAATGTAGGTACTTACAAGCTTCTTTATTATTATCTATCCTAATCTTTATCTAACTTTATTTTCAGTATGCTTGAGGGATTAAAAATGTATGTGATATCAATGTTGTTGTCATTAGAATAAACAGTTAAAAGTGCCACGGAACATTATACGCATTTGTCGTTTTAAACGTTTAACGCACGTATGCGCTTATATCTATTAAGTATCTGATCTAGTTGTTTATCACATCGATCGGAAACATCGGAAACATCGACCTAAATGTATTTTTATCACAAAGTAGATAGTCTATCTAGGTACAAGCGCGTAGCGCAACGCTTATACACACAGGCACAGGTGTGTCTGTGTGTATAAGACGTGGTAGGTAACTACGTACTACGCGCTCGCGCGCGCCTACTTCATTGCGAAGCGTTGAGATCGCATTGTTCACAACACATTGCGTGCTTGAAAATGTCAATTTCTGTAATTGATCATTACCGAGATTAATGACTATCATAAATTTTGTTACTGACATTAGGTGTAACCTTTTCGCGAAGTTTGCGGAATCTTGTTCCTTACAGCCTGTATATGTATATTGCCACGGAGAACCTACTACCTATATTAATATACACTTAACGATAGACAACTAGTGTGTGATAAGTGGCATTGTTTTTGCTGGATCTGTTTCCATAACAATTTGAAAGATATTAGTCTTGTTATGTCATCCCTGTTTATTCATATGTTGAGGGCCTGGTGATCTGTCAAAAACGTTAACACCTGTAACAGACACCAGTTCCGCACATTCACTTGACTGAAAAACCGGCCAAGTGCGTGTCGGGCCACGCGCAGTGTAAGGTTTCGTAGTCACCCGTTATAACATGCGAACTTAGAAGTGGGCTTTATTTTTAATAATATGAACATATTAAACAAAAACAAATATGCCTAAATATTCCCAAAATTGTATATGTTTGCTACCCGTTTTAATAAATAAGTAACAGCTTCACCTAAGTATTTTTATTGTAAGGATTTTGTGTTTTGTACGAAATTTTCCAATTACTACATTTTATAAGTTGGGCGACTATTACTCTTAAACTAACTAAGCTAACTTAGCCGTGATAGTTTTCCTTCAAAGTTTATTGTATATACTACCATCACGATTTTTTCCAGACGTTTCAAGGCAACAGTTTAGCTTTTAGAGCTTTTAAGCTTTTTCGCAAACGAATCACTGAATACTGAAAAATAGTCTGTACAGCCCCTCGATAATTTTGAATGATCTATGCAACAATACTTCACACTATAGGATAGGCGAAAATAAAACACTACGCGCCGTCGACTCTCGGGCCGGGTGCTGATCTGACGGCGAGCTACCCACTACTCGCCGTCCGCAGGCCCAGGTCTACGGTGGCGGGAGATCGTCTCGCGGCGCCAGAAGCCCCAGGCATCTCCTGCGGCGGCTGCTGAGGGCGTGAGGGCGTGAGGGCGACTCTGTTGTTGAGCCTACCTCACCCGTGCCGCCTCCCTCTTCGCGAGCATTACTGCTTCAAAGAAGGAGGAGACTGCTTCCCATTCTCTCTCGCTCCGTACCATGGCCTGAACCAGGGCCGGGCGCGAGAGATTGCAGCCGCCTATCGCATCCACGAGGACACGGCGGTGCTCCGCCCAAGTGGGGCTGACCTCCACGCTCCACCGTATACTCCACCGTGTCCTCTGGGTGATCCGCGCAATGGAAACACCCGGGCGTCCCCTCCCGCCTTATACAAAACAGGAACCACCCGAAATAGCCGTGTCCGGTGAGGACCTTCGTCCGGCGTAAGGTGAGAACGCCGTGGCGCCTCTCCAGCCACTCCTCAGAGAGAGGCACTACCACCGCAATGGTGGCGTGCACAGCGCTGGGTTGTGACAGTCACTCGCTCCATGTCACCATGAGATCCTGCCGAGCCACGAGGTACCGTGGCAGCGGAGTTTCGCCTCGACGTTTCGCCTCCTCCCGCCACTCATACAGGTGCGCGAGAACCTTTGCCTCCAGATCCCATGGAAACACTCCGGCAAGGAGGCTCACCACCTCACAGGAGACCGTGCGGTGTCTTCGGATAATTCGGATCGACATGACCCTTGGGACGCATTCAACCGGCGAGCTGGTCGCACACACCGGTGCCCCGTAAAGGGTCATGGACCGCACGATCCCCGCGTAGAGCCTCCGGCAGGAGGAGTTTGGAGCCCCCAGATTGGGCAGGAGCCGCTTCATTGCGGCCCCGGCCCTCTCCAGTCTGGGAGCCAAACGTCGGAAGTGCTCGGCGAACCTTTCGACGCTGATGTGAACCCCTCCTACCGTTATCTGGGAACCCGCCGGTGGCGCGTTACGAGGACCATGAAAACACATGGCCTCAGACTTGTGCAATGCCACCTCGAGTCCCAGTTGCCGGATCCTCTCCACGACTGTCACAACTCCGTGGGTAGACACAGAGTAAACACGCCTTTTCGATAGCTCCCAGTTTTTATTTATTTTAATTTAATTTTAATTGAATATTTAATATTTTAATAACAATTTATTGTTCTCTACCACTCTTTGCTCACTATATATTATTTCCAAGTCTCTCTGATATCTTTCAACTACTTACTTCTTCAAACACACTATGGATACTAAACTTGCATCTAGTTTGGAAGATTTGGAGCAGCTGTTCATGTCAAGAATGACACAGTATGAGAGCAAACTTAAGAATGCATCCTGTGAAACTCAGCCTGGGCTGGATGTCGCAGCATTGTCAAGTGAGTTCACTAAATTTAAGACTTTTGTATGGCAGGCACTCTCCAAAATTAAAAACCAAATAGAGATGCTGTCTGTTGGATTTGACAGACATGAAACCCTGATGCGGCGAAAGGTACTTTTGTTTCATGGGGTCGCAGAGCATACAGGTGAGAAGTTGCCAGATGTAGTTCAGAAGATATTAACTGACAAAATGTGCTTGTCCGAGATTGGCAAGAACAATATCCATGTGTGCCATCGACTGGGTTCTACACGGGGTAAGGCTCGGTCTATACTGGTCAGACTTTACACTACCGAGCACCGTCACATAATTTGGGAAAGCAAGAAGTCACTGAAAGGTACGGGTATCACCATCTCTGAATTCTTGACGCACATTAGACACCGCACGTTCATGGACGCTTGCAAGCATTTTGGGGTGCCGAATTGCTGGTCGGTGGAGGGCAGGATTGTGATCGTCACCCCCGATTCTAAACGCCACAAGATTGAAACTCCAGGTGAACTTCGAGCACTGGTTTCGCAGTTCCCTGGGGCTTCTTGCAACTTTGGCAACGCTGCGCAGTCTGTGTACCCCAAGGATTGGTAGCCAGCCTGAAGTTACTACCATACCCTCAAGAGGTCAAAGAAAGGTGCGCCGCCGTAATTAATGTTGTTGTCCTGTTCCGTCGGCAAGTCGCTTCTTGATTTTGCATGAGTGTACGTGTTTCCTAGTTTTTGTGCCGGTACTTTAAACATTTGTTCTCTCTGTATAACCCTCATTGTAATTCTGAACTACATAAAATATTAAGATGTCGGTACAAATATTTTAATAATCACTTTTCTTTGTATTGTGAATTTGTGACACATGTGACAAATCAATCGGACTGAACTGTTATTGTCATTTTGACATTGACCGTGACGTAAATTGTTACGTTCCATATTGAATCGCTTGCATTGTCAGTTCTCAAGCATACTTAAATGGTAATTGTGTTATTTTTTTATTTTTATTTTTACATTGTTTGTATTAGATTAATTAGGTGAATTTCTTCCAACACTCCAGTGAGCTAGGGTGGTTGTGATTTTGAAGCAATCAGCCGTTATATTTTTGTTTTAAATTGGTTTTTGTTTATAACAGTTAGTCATATATTTTATTTATTTTTATTTATTGTACTTACGTATTTATACATGGATGATCCAGTTGACTTTCATGACAGTTTTTTCTCTTGTACTTCTTCGAATTGTAGTTTTATTAGTGCGGAAAGTGAGACTCCGCTTCGTACTTTGCATGATAAAATTTCCACTCTTTTTACTAAGTATCCTAACAACTTGCACATAGCGCATATTAATGCTCAGAGTGTTCCTGGACACTACTCCGATCTTCTGGCATCCTTTAGTAGTGCTCATCTTGATGCACTCCTAATATCAGAGACCTTTCTTAAGCCTTCTCTCCTTTCTACGCACTACGCTCTGCCTTTGCTTTGTTCTTGTCAGAAATGACAGGACTGGCAAGGGGGGGGTGGTGGTGTTGCCATTTATGTACGTGCTGATATACCGCATAAAATTATTAGTGCATCTCCATCTCAGTACTCTGGGTCGGCTGAATCCTTGTTCCTGGAGATTACAGTACATCACTCCAAAATTTTGCTTGCGGTATTCTACTCCCCTAATCTACACATCGACTACTTTGAGTCGTTAGAGTCGTCTCTAAATAATCTTTGCCCATCGTACGAGCATGTTATTTTAATGGGTGATTTTATCTCTTTCTGCAACCCATAACTTTCCAAACTATACACCTTCTCTTCTGGACTTAATGATCGTATCTTCGCCTCACAATTTTGCTGAGTTTGGGCAGCTCACTGCGACTTTCTCTTATCATGACCTTATCTATCTTTCTTATCGTATCCGATCTCCCAAACGTAAACCCCGCTTCTGCTATCTCCGTAATTATAACGGTTTAGATCTGGAGGCGTTGACGCGTGATGCAGGTGATATCGACTGGAGCTCTGTTAGCGAAAGCGCCAGTGTCGACGATAAAGTGAACAACTTCAGTTGCAAACTGCTGAGTCTATATGAGAAACATGCTCCGCGTCGGCGTATAAAAATTAAACTTAATCCTGCTCCGTGGATGACTTCTGAAATAAAAAGTGATATTACCTGTAAGGACAAGGCGAAGAGTAGGTACAGGCGTAGACCCACGGAACAAAATGTTGTTCTGTTCAAAGCTCTGCGTAACAACTGCAATCGTCTTTGTCGTGATGCTAAGAGACGCTATTTTCACGAATCTCTTGTTGATCGCAAGTCCTCTCATGTTTGGAAATGCCTGAAGTCAGTCGGTATCGGCAAATCTCCTACTAACACGTGTAAAGATGTCGACCTGAGTGCTCTTAATAGGTACTTTTCTCTTCCTCCTGTCTCTCTGGACCTAAGTGTCAAAACTTCTACTTTGCTTGAGCTCTCCAATTTGCCGTTACCGAACTGTCCAATTTTTAATCTTAGTTCTGTCTCTGAAGATGATGTTAAAAAATCTCTTCTTGCTATCTCCTCTTCTGCTGTGGGCCATGACAATCTGTGTTCCAGAATGATATTACCTATTCTCCCTCAACTGCTTCCCATTCTCACTCATATTTTCAATTATTCCTTATTCTCTGGCACATTTCCTTCAGCCTGGAAACAGGCACACGTAATACCTCTTCCCAAAATAAACACTCCTTCGTCATTCTCTCATTTCAGACCCATCTCCATTCTGCCTTTTCTTTCTAAAGTTCTCGAACACATTGTTCATGGTCAAATTTCTAGATACCTAACGTGAAATGCTCTTATTTCCCCTTTACAATCTGGCTTCCGTGCTGGTCACAGCACTGTGACTGCACTTCTAAAAGTCACTGATGACATCCGCTTGGCTATGGACAATAAATCTCTTACTTTATTAGTTCTACTTGATTTCAGTTGTGCGTTCAACTCAGTGGATTTTGACATACTGCTTGGAGTACTTCGTTCTATTAACTTCTCTTCCTCTGCCTTATCCTGGTTCAACTCTTATCTTCGGGGTCGCTCTCAGTGTGTTCGCCTTGACGAGATTTTCTCTAATTGGAGTGATCTCACTGCTGGTGTTCCTCAGGGTGGCGTGCTCTCTCATCTTCTTTTCTCTATTTTCATTAATACTGTCACTAAGGTAATCACCTCTAATTTTCATCTTTACGCAGACGATTTGCAGCTTTATCGTCATTTCTTGCTTGCTGACGTGGAATCAGCGGTTAATGCCATGAATCATGACCTGGAGCGTATTGATCAGTGGGCTAAGTCGTACGGCCTGCAGATTAATCCTTCCAAGTCCCGGGCTAAAATCATAGGCAGTCGGTATTACCGCACTGCACTTGACGTTTCCACATTGACGCCATTATCCCTTAACAGCTCAACCATTGCATACACCGACTTAGCTAAGAATCTCGGTGTCTTAATTGACAACAATCTTTCTTGGCGAGCGCAAGTGAACGAGGTTAGTCGTAAAGTGCACTTTACCTTCCACTCTCTAAAATCCCTGCAAAGTTTCTTGCCCTTTAAAACTAAAATTACTTTAGCTCAAACCTTAATTCAGCCGATCATTGATTACGCTGATGCCTGCTATCTGGATGCCACTGAGGAGCTCTTAAATAAGCTTGAGCGCTTGCAAAACCTGTGCATTCGGTTTGTTTTTGGTCTGAGGAAATACGACCATGTTTCTCAGTTTCGCAAGGATCTCAAGTGGCTCCCTATCCGTCTTCGCAGGAACACTCGGATATTATGTCTCCTGTACAACATCCTTTATAATCCTAAATATCCTGGCTACCTGCGTGATCGTTTTTCGTTCACTCGCCCTGCCGACGCACGCCCCGTGTAGATCCCACCTTAAGCATCATCTCAATTTTCCATCCCATAAAACCCATTTCTATTCCCACTCCTTCTCTGTTCATGCGGTACGATTGTGGAACTCACTTCCACCTAATATCCGCGATTCTAAACTGTCTACCAATTCAAGAAGCAAGTCAAAGAGTATTACCTCTCCACCATTCCGTGAGTATATTTATTTTTGATATTTATTTTCTATTTAATTATGTACTTTGTTTTTTTGTTAAGTATGTTTTATGTATGATTATTTATGTATTCTAGTCTATTTTATGTTTCTATATCTATTTATACACACTGTGTCTACATTTCTCAACCAACTTTCCAGTCGCAGGTCTGCTGGAAGAAATTTCTTTTGAAATAAGCAGCACCTTTGTACTCTTCTATCTGTATTTGTTCGTTTTTCTCTGTAAGTGTTTTTGTGTGTGCATAAATAAATAAACTCCACGTGTCATAAGGTTCCCCAGGACTGGAGGGTGCCTCGCCAGGACTGGAGGGTGCCCTGCCGAGCAGGTGAGGGTAGGCACTCTCCGTCCTGATCGCGCGGGGCTTCTCACCGTAATGGTGAGCTGCCCCGTGTCGGCGGCGAGCCAGATAACTGGGAAGGGCCGAAGGCTCTTGGTGGGCTGGGTGTCTGCGCAGGTCAAGCTGCTGGAACCCAGACCTCTGAGGTGCTTCCGCTGCCATGTGGGCGACCACGTGGCAGCGAGGTGCACCTCGGAGGTGGACAGAGGGAACCACTGCTTCCGCTGTGGTCGGCCCGGTCACAAGGCCGGCTCCTGCCGCACTGCGCAGCATGTGCGGCAGCTGGCAAGCCGGCCGATCACCGGGCTGGGAGCAGGACCTGCGCCCCACCCGCCAAGACCAGGGCCAGGGGCAGGCCCTCCACCACCACCACCACCACCACCGCCACCGTCGCAGCCGCCGCCGTCGCCGCTTCCGCCGACGCTGCCCCCACAGCCGTCGTCGCCACCGCAAACATCGCGGTGGCTGGACCCTTGCAGAGGGCTGGGGAGGAGGAGGCTGTAATGGAATGCCAATAACGGCCCCATTACGCCTCCTCCAGGCGAACATCAACCACTGCGCCGATGCTCAGGACCTATTGTTCCAGAGCATGGCGCAGTGGTCGATTAACATCGCCGTGGTCCCCGAGCCGTACTATGTCCCGCCCAGGGATGACTGGGTGGAGGACCTGGACGGCTCGGTGACCATCATTTCGTCGGCCGCCGCCGGTACCCCGACCCTCGAGGAGGTCAAGAGGGGTCGGGGATTGCGTGGCAGCACGGTTCGGGGAGATAGTAGTGGTAGGGGTGTACTTCTCCCCGAGCCGAACTCTCGCCGAGTTCCACAACTCCCTCGCGGAGTTGAGAGACGTCGTCGTCGGATACCGTTCCCTCCCTGCGCTCGTTCTCGGGGACTTCAATGCCAAGAACTTGGCTTGGGGTTCCCAGTACACGGACGCAAGGGGCAGGATGGTGGAGGACTGGGCTCTGGAGACAGGCCTGGTCGTCCTGAACCGGGGTTCTGTCCCCACGTGCGTGCGGTGGCGGGGCGAATCGGTGGTGGACCTCTCGTTCGCCAGCCCCGCTCTGTCACCGCGCGTACTTGACTGGCGCGTTCTGGAGGAGGTGGAGACGTCTTCCGATCATCGGTATATCCGGTTTGACGTCTCCGCCCAGACCTCCAGCGTGCCGGTCCGACAGACCCCGAGCGGTCCGCGTTGGTCGCTGAAGCAGCTGGACCGGGAGCTACTCCTGGAGGCCTCGATCGTGCAGGCCTGGGTGACATAACCGAACAGGCCTGCCGACATAAACGACGAGGCAGAGTGGTTCCAGGAGGCCATGTCCGAGATATGTGACGTGGCAATGACACGGGTCCAGCCTTCTGCTCGGCGACAGGTGTACTGGTGGTCGCCGGCGCTTACGGCTTTACGCCAAGGGTGTATTGCCGCGCGACGCCGGTACACCAGGTACCGCAGACGGCTCCGTAACCGCACGCCGGAAACGGAAGCCGTCGAGGCGGAGCTATACGAGGGGTACAGAGCTGCGAGGATCGCCCTCCGAACGGAGATCTTGCGGGCCAAGAGATCGGCCCGCGAGGAGTCGCTGGAGACTCTGAGACCCATGGGGGCGCCCGTACAAAGCGGTGCGGGGGAAACTCCGCCCATGGGCCCCCCCATAGCAGAGTCTCCGGCCACAGATCGTGGAGGGCGTGGTGAGCGCTCTGTTCCCCTCGCGAGGGGAACATACTCCTCCGCCTATGGCTCCGTCTCCTGCGGTACCTGACGCGGACCAAGACGACGACGACGATGCTCCCGAGGTGACCGAGGTAGAGCTGAGAGCGGCGGTGCGTAGGCTGAATGCCAAAAACACCGCCCCAGGACCCGATGGCTTTCATGGGAAAGCCTGGGTCCTGGCCTTGCAAGAGGCTCTCGGGCCTCGACTCAGAGGGCTTTTAAGCGCATGCTTAGAGAGGGGCCAGTTTCCACGTCGGTGGAAGACGGGGAAGCTGGTCCTGATCAAGAAGGTGGGGCGCCCTGCGGACTCTCCGTCCGCTTACCGGCCCATTGTGCTGCTCGACGAGGTGGGCAAGCTCTTTGAAAGAGTAATTGCAGACCGCCTCGTCGGGCAGTTGGTGCGGGTGGGGCCGGACCTGGCGGAGAGCCAGTACGGCTTCCGCAGGGGGCGCTCCACGGTGGACGCAGTCATGCGCGTAAGAGCCCTCACGACGGGGGATGCAGTGGCCCGGGGTAGGGTCGTCTTGGCGGTGTCTCTGGACATCGCCAATGCCTTCAACACCCTGCCCTGGAGTTGTATAGTGGAGGCACTCCGGTATCACCGGGTGCCGCCCTACCTCCGTCGCGTAGTCGAGGCGTATCTGACGGACAGAGCCGTCATCTACCCCGGTCATCAGGGAGTATGGAACCGGCGAGAGATGTCGTGCGGTGTTCCACAGGGATCGGTCCTGGGGCCGCCCTTGTGGAACATCGGATACGACTGGGTGCTGCGCGCCGACCTCCCCACTGGCGTCAGCGTCGCACGAGGCGGCGGCCGAACTTATGACACGCGGGGTTGCGACAGTCATAGAGAGGATCCGGCAACTGGGACTCGAGGTGGCATTGCACAAGTCCGAGCCAATCGGCGTCGAGGGTACGATGAAGTACCTGGGACTCGTCCTCGACAGCCGGTGGAACTTCATCGAACATTTTCGACGTTTGGCTCCCAGATTGGACAGGGCCGGGGCCGCCTTGAAGCGGCTCCTACCCAATCTGAGGGGGCCAAACGCCTCCTGCCGGAGGCTCTACGCGGGGATCGTGCGGTCCATGGCCCTCTACGGGGCACCGGTGTGGGCGCGTTCGTTGAGGCAGCGATCAGCTCGCCTGATGAACGCGTCCCAGAGGGTCATGGCGATCCGCATCATCCGCGGATACCACACGATCTCCCGTGAGGCGGCGAGCCTCCTTGCCGGACTGTCACCGTGGGATCTGGAGGCAAAAATCCTCGCGCACCTGTACGAGTGGCGCTAGGAGGCCAAACGCCGGGGCGAAACTCCGCTGCCGCGACAACTCGCGGCTCGGCGGACCGAGCTCCGGCAAGATCTCATGGTGACATGGAGAGAGCGACTGTCGCAACCCAGCGCTGGGCACGCCACCATCGAGGCGGTAGTGCCCCTCTTTGAGGAGTGGATGGAGAGGCGTCACGGCGCCCTCACCTTCCGTCTGACGCAGGTGCTCACCGGACACGGCTGTTTCGGTAAGTACCTGTGTCGGATCAAGGCGGAGGTGACCCCCGGGTGTTTCCATTGCGAGGATCACCCAGAGGACACGGTGGAGCATACGGTGGAGGTTTGCCCCGCTTGGGCAGAGCACCGCCGTGTCCTCGTGGATGCGATAGGCGGCAGCGACCTCTCGCGCCGTGCCCTGGTTCAGGCCATGGTACGGAGCGAGAGGGAATGGGAGGCCGTCTCCACCTTCTGTGAAGCACTAATGCTCGCGAAGAGGGAGGCGGCATACGCTGGGGAGACTCGAACACAGCCGAGTCGCCCTAGCGCTCCCAGCCGCTACCGCCGCCTGAGACGCCAGGGGGTTCGGACGCCGCGAGACGATCTCCGGCCACCGTAGACCCGGGCCTGCGGACGGCGAGTAGTGGGTAACTCGCCGTCCGATCAGCACCAGGCCCGAGAGTCGACGGCGCGTAGTGTTCCACGCGCGCCTCAAAGAGTTGTCAGCCAAGTGAAGGGGCCTGCCACGGCCGATGTCTGCCCGGGGGTGGAGGATAAATTCGAAAGAGTTACCTCGCCCCCGGGCACTCGAGGCAGGGAGGAACAGGGGTGGGTTTTAGTCAGTAAGAGTCTGACACACCCTTCCGCTCCACCCTAGAGCGGAAGAAGTCATAGGATGATTTCCACCCCCCAAAAAAAAAAAAAAAAAACGTGTCATAAGGTCAGCCGCCGCCTCCTGCGACCATCCCTGCGCTAGGATCAGCGTTTCGTCAGCGTAATAGACTACGCGTTCGGCGGTTCCGTTGCACTTGATGAAATTAGGTATATCGGCTGATATAAGAGTGATGAAAGATTTCCCTTAGACAAGAAAGACGCACACACAAGCAGACGCCTCATGATACCACGGGTGCGTTGACATATTTTGTGGCAACTTCTTCAATGTTTGTGGCAGCTGTCCACGCAATGCCACAGTGAGCGCACTTTTAGCAGGTCTCTGGTAGAGGACTCGTATAAAACGAGTTCTCTGGGAGGACCACTTTTTTATGGTTCCGTAGTCCAAACAAGGACAAGGAACCGTTATAGTTTCGGTTTGTCCGTCCGAGGCCTTTTTTTTTTTGTGGGGTGGGAAATCATCCAATGACTTCTCCCGCTCTGGGTGGAGCGGGAGGGCGTGTCAGACTCTTACTGACTAAAACCCACCCCTGTTCCTTCCCTGCCTGAGTGCCCAGGGGTGCGGTAACTCATTTTCAGAATTTATCCGCTACCCCTAGGCATGCAGGCACCGGCCACGATGGGCCCCGTCAGTGGTGGCTGACTACATCTCTTTGAGGCACGCGTGGAACACTACGCGCCGTCGACTCACGGGCCTGGTGCTGATCGGACGGCGAGCTACCCACTGCTCGCCGTCTGCGGGCCCGGGTCTACGGTGACCGGAAATCGTCTCGCGACGTCCTACGCCTAGTACGCCTAGTACCTCTCCTGCGGTGGTAGCGGCCGGGGCCGCGAGGGCCACTCCGTTGAGCTTCCCTCACGCGTCCCGCCTCGTCTTCACGAGCATTACTGCTTCGCAGAAGGCGGAAACTGCCTCTCATTCCCTCTCGCTCCGTACCATGGTCTGAACCAGGGCCGGGTGCGAGAGGTCGCCGCCACCTATCGCATCCACGAGGACACGACGGTGTCCCGCCCAAGTGGGGCAGACCTCCACCGTATGCTCCACCGTGTCCTCTGGGCGATCCGTGCAGTGGTAACACCCGGGCGTTTCCTCTCGCCCGATCTGATGCAGGAACCGCCCGAAACAACCGTGTCCGGTGAGGACCTGCGTCAGGAGGAAGGTGACGCCTCTCCAGCCACTCCTCAAAGAGGGGCACTACCACCGCAATGGTGGCGTGGCCAGCGCTGGGTTGCGACAGTCGCTGTCTCCATGTCGCCATGAGACCCTGCTGGAGCTCCGTCCGCCGGGCTGCGAGGTGTCGCGGCAGCAGAGTTTCGCCCCGGTGTTTGGCCTCCTCGCGCCACTCCCAGAGCAGCGCGAGGACCCTGGCCTATAGATCCCATGGTGACAGTCCGGCAAGGAGGCTCACCGCCTCACAGGAGACCGTACGGTATCCGCGGATGAGCCGAATGGCCATGACCCTTCGGGACGCGTTCAACCGGCGAGCTGGTCGCTTCCTCAGGGAACACGCCCATGTCCGTCCGAGGCCTAAGATACTGTTTATACTAGAAAAGCACCTCCCTTAAATGTAAAACGAGGATGCCTTTTTTTTCTTGCCTATCCAATAGTGTTTCGTTGATGGGGCGAGATTGCGGAGACTATTTCTCGTTTCAGTGATTTGTTTGCGAAATATTAAACTAACGTGATTTTTCTTGTTGGAATCGAGTGTCCCCCCCCCCTTCCCCTAAAAACCAACGTGTCGGTAGTATATTAGGTATTATATAACGAATTTTGAAGAAAAATTATATCACAGCTAAGTTAGCGTTGTTAGTTTATAAGGAAAATTTCGTACAAAATTACTTTGATTAAAGTTTTTACTTGTTTAAAACTGGTGGTAAAAGTGTAAAATTATGGACAAAAATAACATAGATACATAACGTCATGACCTTAATCCCAAACGGGGTGCTCAGAGACTCCCCAAACATAAGGACTTGGGTGTTCCAAACATTGAAAGCTACAATGTAATGAAATTAAAACTCCTTCTTCAGTTACCATCGTCCTATGTGGGCCCGTTTTTATTTGCCCGTTATTAGCCGTTAATCCGTGAACTCAATACGTTAATAGTAATAAACATAAAGACCCCTTCTAGGTACGCATGTTGTAAACGGGTAACTACGGAACCCTACACCGCGCGAGCCCCGACACGCATTTGGTCGGTTTTCAACGTGTGGATCTTCATCTTGGCATAGCCCTCTACTGTTATTATATGTGAATGATCAAAGAAAACAGCTGCTTTTTATCAATTCATTTCATAGTGGCTCACATCAACATAACATTCAACAATTAAATGGTATGGTGGTTGGTATGCTTGGTCCTCAGACAGAGGGTGCGCCGGGCTCGCTCCCGGAGGCGGTCGCCGTGGAACGTGTTGCAGTAAATCAAGAGCGCAATAAAAACAATAAACCACGAGCATGCTTCCTTCCTCCCCGAGCGGACATTACATGCTCCGACTACAACTACGATATAGACAGAACACAATAAATATTGAAGCTCCGGTCTAGTATAATAAATTTCCGAAGCTGAGCGAATTAATAAGAAAAAGGTCAACACGCTAACCATGAATCTAATTGTGAATAAAAATCTTAATGGTACCCAGTTAGGAAGTCGCTGCCCGCGCTGCTTCAACTTCTCACCTGTGTATGTCAAACACAGCCAGAAAAATACATATTTTCACAAAAAATAACCGATTTCTGAAACACTTCAAATTGCTTAAATCAAATTCAAGTCAGAAAACGAAATGTATTTTCGTCTATGCCCAAGATACTGACTTCCGAAATTATAGTTTTTGAAGTGAAAACTTCTTTAGCGTTGAGCACTTTTCTTGGGATGGGTATAAAATGTTATACTCGCGTCAGGACACGTGACCTGATCGAAAGTTCGTAAGACGATTCCAAAATATTCAAAAATGCACAACGTTAATGTTCAAGTTTTCACTTCTGCCTGCACTCCTGGAATGCAACCCGTTGTTTTTGGAACGAAGTTCCTTATCGCGCGTTGTGAAAGGGGGCTAGACGGAAAAAAATCTTACGAAAAAAGTTGTCACGACACTTTTTGCTATAGTAAGCTATTGTAAGCTGTGCGGCGTCGCATGTTTCTCTGTCTGTCTCTCTCTCTCTTATAGAAAGCAAGCCAGATATTTTCATTTCTATTTCGCATTGAACAGTGATTAATTATTTATTATTAATTATTATTATTAATAATATTAAATATTATAATTATTATTAATATTATATTTATTATTATTATTAATTATATTATTCCATTTATTTAATTTTATATACATACACTTTACATTTTCAAATATTTAGGTACTTACATATAAAAACATAAATAAATACAAAAACATTTAAAAATATAAAAAGTAGTAGCCCACCGGTATCGGGAATAGGATCCAAGCTACCGGTGGTCAGGGCTCCTGAGAAAGGAATCTCCTAACAATACGAGCCGTGTCCAGGAGTACTGCTTTCTGGATCAAGCCCTTGATCCAACTGCCCAACGAGAGCCTCCTGAGATGTTGGTCGAGGCTCTTGGCTATTAAGCCATTGGCCGTCACGACTATCGGCACAATGACTGCTGTATCCACATCCCACATGTCGACAACCTCGCGAGCCAGATCAAGATACTTTGTTTTTTTTTCTTTCTCAGCCTTCACGAGGTTCTCGTCATGAGGGACAGCTATATCAATAATCATTGTGCGACGCTCTTGTTGATCTATCACCACTATGTCAGGCTTATTGGCAACAATAGTCCTATCAGTGATGATAGATGGATCCCAATACAACGTGATATTGCCATTTTCGAGAACTGGGTCGGGCTCATACCTATAGTACGGTACTTCAGATTCCACAAGATTGTATTTTAGAGCAAGTTGCTGGTGGATAATCCTGGCTACAAGGTTGTGTCTATGCAAATAGTCTCCGTTAGCAAGACGAGAACAACCAGAAATAATGTGTCGGATTGATTCCCCGGGCCGGTGGCATGCCCGACAGATGTCAACCGTACCGTCCTTCACAATATATTTCCGGTAGTTATTCGTCATCATAACTTCGTCCATAATCGCACAGACAAAACCATCGGTTTCCCCGAATAGGTCACCAAAGCGCAGCCAGGATACGGACGCTAATAGATCTACATCGGGTCCATGTAGAACCCGGTAAAAGCGTCCGTGAAGCTCCTTGCTCTGCCATACTTCCCTGCGGTCATTAGTATCCAGTACTTTAAGTTTGTGCCAGTTCTCGTTTGCCAAGGAGAGCGGGGTGAGGCCCTTGTCCACCGCGACCACATCTCGATGCATACCCACGTCGGTTTCTAGGAAATATTCCCTAAGGCTGCATACCTCGCGGTTGTGTAGGGTCTTAGCATTTAAGAAACCACGACCCCCACATTTCCGCGGGATATACAGCCTCATCACCGATGATCGTGGGTGATGCATACGATTTGCGGTCAGCAGTGTGCGGATCCTCCTATCCAAGGCGTCAAGTTCCATCTGAGTCCATTTGAGTATGCCGAAAGAGTACATCAATACCGGCATGACCCAACCGTTGAAGGCGCGCACCTTGTTCCCGCCTGATAAAAGACTATTTAGTACTTTATTCAGGCGGCCATAGAAGCGCTCCTTCAGCGACTGTTTCACGTCAGCAGTATTGATGCCTAACGCTTCCGACATACCCAAATACTTGTATCCTTTCATTGTTACGTTATTCATAATATGAATGGTCTAAGTGGGTATACTTTCAACAAACAATCTTACACGTAACATAGATAACGGTTACAAGATAACCTTTTTGTCTAGGTAACAATTCGACGTCACAATTCTCATAAATGTTTAATTTGTAAATATAAAGAATAAACACTTTTATTAAACACGTCTTTTTATTTCCACCTTACACCATCTAAAAGATGTAACAACTAAATAATTGCAAATTACGAATGTGATTCTTCTTGTGGTTAATAGATCATATTATTACTCGTAATTTGCAACTATTTAGTGCAAAAAATGCAATAGTATTTTTCATAGAAATATAAAAAACAACTATATTAATATAGATTAGGAATTTTCAAAGTAAAAAATAACCGCAACGGACCAACCATGATTTGAACTCGGGCTACGTTATTTGCGAATCCAACACTTAGTTCATACGGCTACCAGCACATGACATATTTGCGCGAATTTTATCAATGCAATGGTAAAAACAAGTCGCCTCTGTGACTGTGTGATGCGTATTCAATGGCACAGAAAAATAATAATGATGTTTTTAAGCTCAGTGCGACGACAGTTCCTTAGTGTGTGTTATCTGTGGAATGTGGATACTCATACACGCGCACACATACGCACGGAAGTATCGTGCTCGCTCGGTTCGTAGCAATGTAATCTTTAGCGTTCTTATGGACTTTTGCGGCCTGACTGTACACTGGTATGCGCAGACAGGGACCGCAATACACGCTCGCACCTGAGCGACAAGGATGGCTATATCTATGATGGAATGCACAGTCGCCACCACATGTTGCAGACGATGTAAAAAACACAGCTAGAGAGTGGAATTCCCTACCGGAGTCTGTGTTTCCTGATAGCTATAACCTGGGAGTCTTTAAGTCAAGAGTGAATAGGTTACTTCTAGGTAAGCGTGCTCCATCTTCGACCACATCATCGCTTGCCATCAGGTGAGATAGTGGTCAAACGCGAACCTATCAAACATAAAAAAAAAAGAAACACAACAACCCAACTTTCTCTTACAGCTATACAATAAATTGCCTACAATGGTCATTCAAAGTGATTAAAGTTTTGAAAAACTTAATTTGATTGATTGAGATGATTTTCAAATACCTATTCAATGATACAAATCAATTTGACATAGTTCGTCGACTTAATTTTTAACCGACTTTCGAAAAAGGAGGAGGTTCAATGTATGATTGTATGTATTTTTTTTATGTATGTCCGCCGATTTCTCCGTCAGTTGTGGACCGATTTTCGAAATTCTTATTTATCTAAAAGCATGTATATGTGGTGTGGCGAGTTGCCGCCACTCTGCAAGTTGGGTGGGGTTGGTATCACGTCGCGTGTGTGTCTCGCTTTAATTTGTCAGACAGACGTGAGTGGCCGGCTTTACGACGAGCTATAGACAATTTAAAATGCAACAATCGACGTCACGTCAGTTTGACGTCAGTGTGTGTGTGTGTCTAACGCCGCGAGGCACAGCGCGCATCTCACCGCAGACTAAATTAATGTCTTAAAATAATATCGTCCCCGCAAATACGCTAAAATCCCGAGTAAATCCCGTAAACGTTGGGGATCCACCGGGAATAATAAATAACCCATATTTACCGCGTCCGTTAACTACTGAACAAGCATAATCAGGAGTGTTGGTGTGAAGAGAACGAGTGGCCACTCGACAATTCGACGTGCAACCATCGAGAACAGCCCGGAAAGTAAGGTACCACTTGTTTTACAAATTGTGAGTAGGGCCACATTCGCCGACTGCTGCCGACCACTCCTAACTTGAAGTTATACAGACAAATATAGGCAATTTTGGGCCAGCATTCCTTCCAAGTGCTTGGTCGTACTTACTGTTCTACATCCGCAGAGTCCCACGGCTATTTACACGCTTGGGCAACTCCATTTGATGGTCCTTTCGAGCCTGGATAGGCATCAGTAAAATTCAGTACAAATTAAGTACAAGTCATTACAGTAGGTAGGCACATAACTTTATTAGTGCCCCCAAAATGGCGTCCCGCAAGCAAGAAGCTAAATTGGCTCAGCTTACCGCTAAAAAACAAATGATTTTCGAGCGAGTTAATCGCATATATAATGATTCCAGAAACATCTCGAACTATGATTCACGTTCAAATGAGACATTCTTAGCGCAGTCAGAAACAATTACTGAGCAATATAACAAATTTGAGGAAATAGTAGAACAAATGAATGAATTGCAATTCGAAATTGACCAAACCGCACCAGACTATTCGAGTCTATATTCTATTGAAGACTTATATTCTAATATTAAATATAAACGTAATCTCATACTTTCGAAAAACGAAACATCGGAACACAAAGTGGGTACTCGGATAAAATTACCGCCCATAGATTTGCCAACGTTTGATGGTAAAGCGGAAAATTGGCCCATATTTTATGAAATGTTTCGAAGCAATGTTCATTTAAATACCGATCTGGTTGACTCGCAGCGTGTCCAGTACTTGATCAGTAAATTGACTCATGATGCCTTGAAGCTGACCGCGGGCATTGTTCCTACAGGTGATACATACAACGTTATGTGGAACAGTCTCGTAAAAAGGTATCAAGATAAGCGTAGTTTAGGGATTCATTATCTCAATAATATACTGGACATTAAACAATGCGCCGGAAATGCCGCGAGCCTCAATACTTTTGTGGAACGATATTCAGCGTCCGTCGCAGCCTTGAAGCAGTTAGACATTCCAGACTTACTGGATTTTGTTTTATTACACTGTGGTTTAAGAAAGGTTGACGCGCAAACTGTCTTACAGTTTGAATCACGTGTGAGTGAAAAAGAATTACCTTCCTATGCGGAGTTTATAACATTCATGCAAGAATATGTTAAGGTACTACAACGCTCATACGGTAATAATTTACAGACGGAACCGCGCGCTAAGTCTAGTTCAGTTAATCATCAAACAAAAAATAAAACCGCTAAGTCATTCGTGTCGCGTAATGAACCGGTTTCGAATGGCAAATGTACGTTGTGCGATAAGGATGACGTACAACATCAGCTGTTCGATTGCCCGCAGTTTAAAAATATTAGTACACCGCTTGCACGTTTTGAATTTATAAAAGCAAAACGTGGCTGTATAAACTGTTTAAGTCTATCCCATTCTTTGGTTAAATGTAAGTCACGTAACGTTTGTAAAATTTGTAAGAAGAACCACCATTCTCTCTTACATTTCCGAGAAAAACATGAGTCATTATCGCCCGAGCCGCAAGCGCCTACTAAGGATACATCTGTTTCGCTCACTACAGCTGTTAAAACTGGGTCAACCATTTTGCTAGCGACCGCGCAGTTATATGCATACTATAGCGACATCAGAGATAAGGAGGTGGTTCGGTGCCTACTAGATAACGGATCGCAAAATAATTTAATTACTGTGGACTGTTGTAAACGTTTGAACTTACCCATAATTAAATTACGCAATTCATTTTTACAAGGTGTTGGAATGTCATCGAAACCAATACACGGTTTTATTCATCTCAACATAGAATCTCGGTTTGATCCTCATACGAAGTTTTCGATACAAGCGTTAGTTGTTGATTGTATTACAGATAGACTTCCCGCGAAATTAATTAGATTACATAACAATGATAACATGTCATACTTAAGTAACTTGCAGCTCGCTGATCCGCTTTGGAACGTGCCGGGCACGGTAGACGTCGTGCTTGGAGCACAATTGTTCCCCTTTATTTACCTGGGAGACAGGGTCGAAACAGGTACCCGCGCACCCCCTGCTGTACTGACTAGCTTCGGTTATGTACTTATGGGTGATATTGATTGTTGTAGTAGTGATGTGACACACATTGCATCTTCGTTTACCGCGCAGGCCGACATTGAAGTCGAGTCAAATTTATATAAGTTTTTTGAGCTAGAGGAAATTCCACCCGCCGCCACCGCCGCGCCGCGCCGCGCCGCGCCGCGTTCCGTTATTGGTCCGCACGAATTAGAGTGTGAAAATAATTTTAATTCTTCAGTCTTATTTGAAGACGGCAGATACTTTGTCGATCTGCCTTTTGCGCGCTCACCCGGCGGGCTAGGTAGCTCGCACCGTTACGCCCCTGGGCGCTCACTTGCGCTTGAGCGTAAGTTTGCGTTGGTGACCCTACGCGAGAATTATAATAAAACTATCGCGGATTATATAACTCACTCGAGGTTGTCGCTCAATGACATTTTGCATGTCGGACCTAATTTGCAAGCAGACTTGTTTTTGTTATTGCTTGATTTTTGTACATTCCCTGTCGCGATGACAGCGGATATAAAACAAATGTTCTTACGTATCGGTGTAAGAGAGCACCACCGCAAATATTTACGAATCTTGTATCGTTTTAGCAAAGGTGAGCCTATTCGCACCTTTCATTTTAACCGCGTTCCCTTCGGACTAAAACCTAGTCCTTATTTAGCGATGCGCACATTGCGTAACTTGGCGTGTGAGCAAAGCGACCGCTTTCCTGAGGCTTCTAAATTGGTAGAAACTCAGTTTTACATGGACGACTACGTCTACTCTGTTTCGGACGAACAGACAGCTATGCGTCTATCCCGCGATTTAATTGATTTAATGAAGGTAGGTTCCTTTGACTTAGTCAAATGGGCTACCAATTCACCCGCTTTATTAGAGATTCTCCCAGAGTCTCACCGCTTACCAGTTAATTTTTCTGGCATGGATAATGATGTCCATAATTTCAAAATCCTTGGATTAACCTGGGAACCCGCTGATGATTATTTTTCTTTGACAACAATCGCCGTGGATGATAAATGCACGAAGCGCGCGATTCTATCGCTAGTTGCCCGCTTGTTCGACGTACTGGGCCTTGTAGGACCCGTTGTGCTGTACGCGAAGGTATTAATCAAGGAACTTTGGTTAGCTAAAGTAGGATGGGATGAGGTTCCACCGGAATCTATCACAAATCGGTTTGCCGCTTTTACGCGCGATTTTCCTTCACTCTCTTCTCTAAAGGTTCCTCGCCACATTGGCGTCTTTAGAGAAGCTGTAGTGAACATCGTAGCCTTTTGCGACGCCAGCTTTACTGGTTATGGCTGTTGTATTTATTTACACATTACCAACCCTACTGGTGATATCACTGTCCGACTCTTATGTGCAAAGTCCAAAGTCTCCCCCGCTAAAATAACAACGCTAGCGCGATTAGAACTTGTCGCCGCTTTACTTCTATCTAAACTTGTTCGCGTAGTCAAGGAAAAACTTTCCGCTCGTGTACCTATTACAGGTGTCCACGCTTTCTCGGACTCCACCATAGCTCTCTCGTGGATCCACTCATCTCCCCATAGATGGTCTATTTTTGTCAGCAACCGCATTGCTCAAATACGGGAAAACTTACCTGCCGCTTGTTTCCGTCACGTGTCCGGGAAAGAGAATCCTAGCGATTGTCTGTCTCGCGGCATGCTGCCGTCGGATTTAATAAGACACTCGTTGTGGTGGAACGGCCCCACATGGCTCCATCAGCCCATGAGCGAGTGGCCTTTAAAGTTCGCTCCTGCTCAATGTGAAACATTGCCGGAGTTTAAATCAAAGGTTTTTCTTGTAGAAACTTCGAATACTGAACCGCGTATTTTAGATACTATAGCTGACCGTGTTTGCTCATGGAATAAATTGTTACGTGTATTTATGTACATTCTTAAATTTACAAACAGACTACATAGTCATAGTTCTGTTGAAAACATTCAAACCGCCGAAAATTTCATTGTTCGATTAGTTCAAAGTTTACATTTTGCGAGCGATTTAAATTTAATTAAAGCAGGTGAACTTCCAGCTAAGAAGTTGCGCTGTTTATCTGTCTTCATTGATAGCTTCGGAATCTTACGTATTGGGGGCAGATTGTCTAAATCTGACTTACCGTATGAAGCCAAGCATCCCGCGCTTTTACCTAAACGCGACCGCGTAGTCGATCTAATTATCGATCACTATCACAATACGTACTGCCATACGGGCCCAGGGTTATTGATGTCCATTATAAGGCAGCGGTTTTGGATATTGGATGGCCGAACGGTTATACGTTCTCGTTGTCGGAAATGTAATACTTGTTTCCGTCTAAATCCTAAGCATCCAGTACCCAAAATGGCTGAACTTCCTGGATACCGCGTCCGTGATGCTAAAGCCTTTGTACACACCGGTGTAGATTTCGCCGGGCCGCTTGCTTATATACCTATTCGACGTAGAGGTCAACGTTCGCAGAAACTTTACTTATGTTTGTTCGTATGCATGGTGACTAAAGCCATACATATCGAGCTTGTTTCGGATCTCACATCTGAGGCTTTCCTATCCGCATTTAAGAGATTCATTTCTCGCCGCGGTCCAGTGTCTGTTATGTACTCAGACAATGGTACCAATTTTGTTGGCGCTAAGGCGCAATTGGATGATATTTATTCTTTTTTATTAAATTCAACTGTTCAAACGGATATTAAAAATGAGCTTCTTAAATCACGCATCGAGTGGACAAGAATACCGCCGCGAGCTCCACACTTCGGAGGTATTTGGGAGTCGAATATTAAGAGTGTTAAAACTCACTTGTTTAGAGTCGTAGGTAAACAACTTCTCACTTACGAGGAACTCTCGACCGTATTGGTGCAAATTGAGTGCCTTTTGAACTCTCGACCACTTAGTGTCATTTCGTCAGACCCACATCCGGAGGTACTCACGCCCGCGCATTTTTTAATGTCCAGTCCACTCACGTATTTGCCTTCTTCTGAATTGGCAGAAGAAAGCATAAACCTAAACAACCGCAAAAGGCTCTTGGATCAACTTGTGTTATCCTACTGGAATAAATGGCGAATTGAGTACTTGCACACGCTGCAAGTTCGCCAGAAGTGGTGCACTCCCGATCGCCCTATAGAGATAGGTACTGTCGTTCTCTTGGGTCAAGATAACGTACCTCGATTGACTTGGCCATTAGGTATCATAGAGGCAGTTTTTCCGGGATCGGATGGTGTAATTCGAGTCGCTTCAATAAAAACCGCGTCAGGCACGTATAAACGTCCTGTCACTAAGTTGTATCCTTTGCCAACTCAATAGATTATTATTACTACATAATTTAGTTTAATTTAGTTTAGGGTTCATATTATACGTTCCAATGGTACGCCATTACATAGTTGTAATTTAGTTTATTCGACTTACCATAGTCAAGTCGAACCGCAATTCATTCTTAGGACACTGATAATTATTTTTCCCGAGCATTATATCAATGCGATGGTGTTTCGGACTGCTGCTTGGATTTCCCTCAAAGCTCTTCAACAAGTTAATGCTTACATATCATCACCGCTTCTTGAACCTCACTCGCTCCGCATAGATTAGCAGCTTTTGAAAGCTCCTGGACCTTTCAAGGCGGGGAGCATGGTGTGGCGAGTTGCCGCCACTCTGCAAGTTGGGTGGGGTTGGTATCACGTCGCGTGTGTGTCTCGCTTTAATTTGTCAGACAGACGTGAGTGGCCGGCTTTACGACGAGCTATAGACAATTTAAAATGCAACAATCGACGTCACGTCAGTTTGACGTCAGTGTGTGTGTGTGTCTAACGCCGCGAGGCACAGCGCGCATCTCACCGCAGACTAAATTAATGTCTTAAAATAATATCGTCCCCGCAAATACGCTAAAATCCCGAGTAAATCCCGTAAACGTTGGGGATCCACCAGGAATAATAAATAACCCATATTTACCGCGTCCGTTAACTACTGAACAAGCATAATCAGGAGTGTTGGTGTGAAGAGAACGAGTGGCCACTCGACAATTCGACGTGCAACCATCGAGAACAGCCCGGAAAGTAAGGTACCACTTGTTTTACAAATTGTGAGTAGGGCCACATTCGCCGACTGCTGCCGACCACTCCTAACTTGAAGTTATACAGACAAATATAGGCAATTTTGGGCCAGCATTCCCTCCAAGTGCTTGGTCGTACTTACTGTTCTACATCCGCAGAGTCCCACGGCTATTTACACGCTTGGGCAACTCCAATATGCTTTTAGATAAATAAGAACCACCTGCACCTCGGGAGTATTCCCGAGGTGCTCCCATATAAATTTTATCGAAATTACTTCATCGCTTTTTGAGAAACTGAACAAAAACGAAAAATACGTATACCTAGATGACGTTTTTGTTTTCTCCAATTACGAGTATGTAAAAATTCCACGTTCCATGTTATTGGAGTTTTTAGTTTTAGGGTATAACAACTAAAAATTGAAAAATAAAAAACTTTTTACAAAAAAAACAACCGACTTCCTAAAAATAAAATACATTATAAATTAAAAAAATTACTTTAATTTCGGAAGTCGGTGTCAAATAACGAAGAAATAAAATACAAACACCGACTTTCACTAAATTAAGACAAGTGGATCACGAATGATTAGGAATGATCAAAATAGTGCATGCGTTTGGTCTCTAGAGCGGCACAAAAAAAACAAACATTCATATGATAGACTGACAATAACCCTTCTTTACCTTCTAAGTCTAAAGTTTTGCATTTAGATTCGGTCTAGTACCTAATTGTTATTAATTTTACCAATGTTTGAGGTAAGTTTGACGATCATTACTAACGAGATTTTTAATTTAACATGTTTCGGAAAAAACCAAGTTCTCGGAGATGTAGTCAAGATCATCATATGTTTTTTCCGTAGTCTCAAACAAAATAGATTTATCTAAAAAAAAAAATTAGATAACGAGCAATTTTCGAGTTTTTGCTAATGCAAGCTTTCTATTCTGTGCCCTCGTAGTCCAAGTGCAGTCAAGCCCACAGACACCTACTCGTTCCTTGCTTTAGTGTAGACATGATTGATATTTTTGTCCCAGGAGTATGTTCTCTGGGGATAATTCCCAAGTATAACGCGGGCGAAGCCGCTGACATAAGCTTGTTTAGTGTAACGCTCTTTTAATATTATTGTCATTTTTAACCGACTTTCGAAAAAGGAGGAGGTTCTATGCTTTTTTTTTTTTTTTTTTTTTTTTATGTATGTCCGCGCATTTTTCCGTCAGTTGTGGACCGATTTTCAAAATTCTTTTTTTATCCGATAGAATATACTCCCGAGGTGGTCCCATATATTTTTTATCGAAATTGCTTTAGCGCTTTTTGAGAAACTGAACAAAACCAAAAATACGCATATCTTGATGACGTATTTGTGTTCTCCAAATGTTTAAATTCCACGTTCATGTTATTGGGGTTTTTAGTTCTGGGGTATAACAACTAAAAAGCTAAAATAAAAAACTTTTTTACAAAAAAAAAACAACCGACTTCCAAAAAAAAAACACTAAAAATTAAAAAATAACTTTAATTTCGGAAGTCGGTGTCAAATATCGAAGAAATAAAATACAAACACCGACTTCCGAAATTAAAGTTATTTTTTAATTTTTAGTGTATTTTTTTTTGGAAGTCGGTTGTGTATTATTAACATTTTGATCTAACCGTTGAACGAAGAGCAAGTGGAACAAGCTCTGCATACACTTATGAAAAGCACACGTGTTGACAAGCCCATGTAGAATTAGATAAAAATTGTGCAATTCAACAAACAGACGGATTGGATTAATGACCTCCATTTATTGAAGTCAGTTAAAAAACCTTCAGAGGTGTCTGTCAATAGTTTGATTAAAGATCAAGGGATAAAAACAGCACCCAAGTATTTAATGAAACAAACATTCGAGACATTCTAGATAGTGAGTATGGCAGAAAACGGCGCGGGTCATAGAAGGGAGAAACTTTATGGGAGTGTAGGGAAGTAAGTACTTACTCATGAACATTAACTACTTAGGGAGCAATTCTGAAATAAACAGAAACGGCTATTCGTGTTCATCAGCTGTGCATTTTAATCGTATCATTTCAGCTGTGCACTTTTGTATGGAATAGTTGTTCGTTTTCGTGAGTGCGTAATCTCCCGCTCTGGGTGGAGCGGGAGGGCTGTCAGACTTTCAATGACTAAAACTCAACACTGTTCCTCCAGTTGCCTGAATGCCCAGGGGCGCGGTAAGTCTGTTTCGAATTTATCCGCTACCCCTGGGCAGGCATCGGCCATGACGGGTCCCGTCAAGTGTTGCTGACATCTCTTTGAGGCGCGCGTGGAACACTACGCGCCGTCGACTCTCGGGCCTGGTGCTGATCGGATGGCGAGCTACTCATTAGTCGCCCATTAGGGTGGCCGGAGATCGTCCCGCGACCCCCGATGCCCAGGGCGTCTCCTGCGGTGGCTGCTGCTGGAGGCATAAGGGTGACTCTATTGAGTCTCCCTCACCCGTTTCGCTTTCTCCGCGAGCATACTGCTTCACAGTAGGAGGAGACTGCTTTCCATTCCCTCTCGCTCCGTACCATGGCCTGGACCAGGGCCGGGCGCGAGAGGTCGCTGCCGCCGTGTCGTTCTGGGCGACTGTAACGCCAAAGTTCAAGTAAATGTCCAGTTACTAGCTAGTTAATGCGACGGAAAGTTAACTCTCAGTAGGTACTCAGAACGACAGAGGTAGCCGACTCTTACAATTTACATCCGAAAATGACCTGTAATTACGAGTAGACTTTGTAGGCTAGGCTATGGTTAAAACTGCCAAATCACGAACACCGTTGAGTTTTAAGAAAACGTTTATTAACAGTCTTTGAGCACAGATGTACAGTTACAAACAGCACGTAGGTATAGAGGAAGACACGAGAAAATAGAGAAAGTAAAGCAAGCACTGTGACAACACGGGAATAAATCTAGACTAGATTTAGGCAAAAATATATAAGCATGAGCGATTAAGCGCGAGGAAAAATTGTGCGTGCATTCGCCGTCAGAGCAGGTAGGGCACTGCTTAGCGACTAGAGGTGGGTAACTCCGGAGGTACGGATCCAAAGGTGCCGGTTCCTCACAATCCTTACCGGCACCGCGATGCCAAATGATTCCGAGAGCACCGGAGCCGCGGAGTGCGCGTTCGCTCTCGTAAACTCTCGTTCACTGGGTCGAACACGTGACATGTCGGAGTCGTTGGTAAAAAGGCCACCAACGCGAAGCGACAGTCGATAAACGGTCTTGTTACCATGAAGTTAGAGTTCAAAATTGTTTTGTTCTCCCAAGAGAGCGATGCGGTGGGTGACGAACATAATCGAATAATTGATGAAAAAAGATCTAGAATAACCTCCTCAAAAGTTAGAAAGCTATTATTTTTATATCGTAATATATAATTTAGTAAGTAATGTGAGCAAAAAAAAATGTTACTTAACTCAGTATTATAAATTTGTTTTTATTTAAGTTCTTTCTTATTTACGCTGTCCGAAATTTAAATCATATGAATAAAATGACCTGCTGTACGGTTCAAAAAATCCAGTTATCCGAATGAACAAAATGTTCCAAATGATTCAGTGATTCGAATGAATAAAAAGTTCCAAATGATCCAGTGATCCGAATGAATAAAATGTTCTGGCGGAGCCGCGGCACCAAAATGAGCGAGTGAGTCCGGTGCCAAACGGTGCCAAATTCTTTTAATTTATTATTTTATATAATACATAAATATATTATATTTTTTATTATTTTTTTTATTTTTTACTATTATTTTTATATTTATATTTTTTATTAATTTTTTTTATTTTTATTATTTATTTTTATTATTATTTTTATGTTTATATTATTTTTATATTTTTTTTTTGTTTTTTTTTTTTTATATTTTTTATTATTATTATTTTTTTCGTTTTTTGTTATTCTTATCTAAGGTGAACCGGTACCGGACCCGGAGTCGGACTAAGTGAATCAATTCACTTTCCGGAATAAAGATTACCCACCTCTATTAGCGACAGCGTGACCGAGCGATTGCGGATCAGCTGTCTCACACCGCGGCGGAGAGGTGCGCGCGCGCAGGTGGCGAGGTATACAGTTGACGCGCTTGGTTAGGGTGCAACCTTCATACGACTAACAAGAGTGCGTGGTGTCGCCACAGTATTCCCCCGCTGAGACCGCTACTGCGGGCGATAAAAATCAGGGAAGCGTACACGTCGTCCACTTCTCGTCTTTTTCTCTGCTTCTTCTCTGGACCCTGATGTTTCAGTAGGCGACTCAGATGCTATCAACGAAGTAGTGAGGCCATCTTCTCACGAGAGGTATGCTGGTTTCAGCCGGTCCACGCTTACTATCGTCTCTTTCCCACGGACATCAAGTTTGTAATATTTTGGATGTCGTTCTAGAACTCTATAAGGTCCAGCATATGGCGGCTCCAGCGGTCTTCGGACGTAATACTGCCGCAAGAATACATGTGAGGAACTATTGAGACAGCGAGGTATGTACAAAGGATCTTTTCGATGCCACGATGCCAGTTTTAGAGTGAGCTTGCTCATGAGGTTCCGTAGACGCGTTGCTAGATCAGTGACGTCAGCTGTTGTACTGTGGTCGTCTGCAGGTGCAAGGAATTGGCCTGGTAAACGCAGCGGCTCTCCGTAGACTAGCTCTGCTGGTGACGCCTGGATGTCTGCTTTCCAAGCACTTCTGATGCCTAGAAGTACCAATGGAAGGACCTCTGTCCATTGCGTCGTCGAGTGGCACATGATGGCTGCCTTCAACTGCCTGTGCAGTCGTTCGACCATGCCTTTGCAGCCGTTCGACCATGCCTTTGCAGCAGGATGGTAGACGGTCGTATGAAAGTGCTGCGAACCAACCATTGAAGTGATGGCTCTGAAGAGGTGAGACTCGAACTGTCGCCCACGGTCTGTTGTTATCTTCAGTGGACAGCCGACCCTGGCGATCCAGCTAGACACGAGCGTAGCTGCACACGTCTCTGCTGTGATGTCTCTAATGGGGTACGCCTCAGGCCATCGCGTGAATCTATCAATGACAGTGAGGCAGTACCTGTAATCAGAAGAAATTAGTAATGGTCCGACAATGTCGAGGTGGATGTGGGTGAACCTGGATGAAGGAGGTAGGAATGGGGAAATTGGAGATGAGATATGGCGAGTTATTTTAGTGCCTTGGCATTTGAGGCATTTGCGAGACCACTCCCTACAGTTTTTTCGAATCCCTGGCCACACGTACCTCTGCGCGACCAGTCGCACTGTAATTGTTCTTCCTGGGTGACTCAAGTTATGGAGAGAGTCGAAGACTTGCTGTCGAAATTCTGGCGTGATATACGGGCGTGGTGGCTGAGTTGAAACGACACAAAATACTTCGATAGATGTCCCTGGTACATTGATTTTTTGCAGGTTGAGTGAAGACCCTTTTTTCAGCAGACCTTGCAGTTCTGAATCATCGTCCATCGTCCTGTGATTTTGCCAGAGCGTGATAGTCAATGCTTTGAGTGATTTCCTCGATTCTTGACAAGGCATCTGCGACAACATTCTGCTTTCCGGGAATATAGCGTATGTCAATTGTGAAACTCCAGATGTCTAAACTGCCTAGGCGAGTGTTTCTCAGTGTTACTTCTGAATGCATGTGTGAGTGGGTTATGATCGGTTATGACAGAAAAGTCACGGGCGTCGACCATATGGCGGAAATTTCGAATTGCTTCGTACTTAGCCAACAGTTCCTTATCGAATGGGCTATACTTTTTCTGTGGTGATGCCAGTTTTTTTGAGAAGAACGCTAAAGGTTCCCAATTTCCATTCTTCTTTTGCTGCAAAACTGCGCCGGTCGCTACATCTGAAGCATCCGTAGCAATGCTTAATTCAGCGTTTGGATCTGGATGAGCTAGCAGCGTGTAGTTTGAAATAGACTTTTTACATTCCTCAAAAGCCTGTAATGTCTCCTGAGTCATCTGGACTGGATGTGAACCCTTGACATTTGTGCCTTCCAATAGTGAGTTTAGTGGTGCCTGTCGTTTTGCTGCTTCTGGTACAAAACGACGCTAGAAGTTAGGCATTCCCAGGAACCTCCTTAACTCCTTCACAGTTTTCGATACTGGGTAGTCTATGATGGCTTGTAATTTATTCTCCAAGGGTCGAGTACCAGATGCGGAGATTTTGTACCCAAGAAAACTCAGCTCAGGCTTTCCCAGAACACATTTGGACGTGTTGATGAGAACACCGTAGTCTGTTAGTCGCTCGAAAACTTGCCGTAGATGGTCTTTATGATGTTCTTCTGAAGAAGAGAAGATTAGAATATCATCGCAATATCCGTAAGTGAATTCTTCTAGACCGTGCAGAACTTCGTCTATAAATCTTTGGAATGTTTGGGCAGCATTCCTTAGGCCAAACGTCATGAAATTAAATTCAAAGAGCCCGAATGGTGTAGTTATGGCGGTCTTCTTGATGTCTTCTGGATTGACTGGAATCTGATTGTATGCTTTCACTAAGTCTATTGTAGAGAAGATTGTGCAACCTGACAGCTGGTGTGAGAAAGCCTGAATGTGACGAACTGGATACCTGTCTGGAATGGCCCTTGCATTGAGTGCCCTGTAATCTCCACAGGGTCTCCAGCCGACCAACAGCTTTCCGAACGCTTGGCTGTGCCATTAGCCAACATTTTATCAAACTCCTTCTTTGCCGCTTTTAATCAAACGGGATCCAAGCGTCGCGGTCTGACGGCGACAGGAGGGCCTGGAGCGGTGTTAATATGGTGGACTGTATTGTATTTAATGGTACGTACCACTCCAGTGGGTCGCGTAACTTCAGGGAACTCGCGCAGTATGTCATGGTATTCGTATTCCCCAGTGACAGTCTTGATGGACACAATGCTCTCTGGAATATTTTGCTTCGGTACAGCTATTGATAGTGACGTCTTCCCATCTATGAGGCGTTAAATGTAGCATTATAGGGCCATAAGTATGTATAGTTGTGCCATTTGCTGCTGTAAGTTCATATTTACTCTTGCAATATGGTGCTCTGGTTGCTGAACGTGGGTAGACACATAAATCTGATCCTGTGTCTATAAGGAACTGCATCTTAGTGGTCCGGTCTGTTACAAATAAACGGCCTATCTGGACTGGGCAGTCGCTGGCCGCTACTTCCGGCTGCCCGCTGCGTTTCCCGCATTAAACTTACATGGTTCCTTGCATTTCCTGGCCCTTGCTCCAAAATTAAAATGGTACCAACAGTGAGGGTGGTCTGGTGGTGGCTCCCGGTTACGCGATTGACTGCGGCTGTGGTTGCGGCTGTGGGAGCCCTGGGACCTGGATCTGGAACGCGCGCGTGACTGCCTGTACACATAAGAGGTAAGTTTAGCAACTTCTTTAGTCAAAGCACAAATCTCCTGACCCAGCTCGTCCATGCGCGAGGATGAGGATGGTTGTGCTGTGGTTGAAGCCATAGCTACTTGGTGTTGAGGCGTTGATGGTGCTATTTCGTGAACCCGGTCTGCTAGTTTGGCTAGATCGTCTAAAGCAAGCTTGGGCTGTGAAGCTACGACAGTTTGCAAGCTATGTGGCAAGCGACCGGTCCTTAAAATATGATATAAATGGAGGATGAAAATGTCTGTAAATGTTGAATACCTTAAGAGTTATTAAGATGGATAACCCCTTAAGTCATATTTAGAATATTTATAATTTATTTACTAGAAACATGACAGTAAACTATATTATATAGTGTGGTTAACACGTCATCTGTTACGGTTGGGCCAGCCAGATTCCTAAGATGTCTTAAAAATAGTGAGGGCTTACGGTCTCCCATGTCCTCATGAAGGAACAGCTGCTTCAGCTTCTTTTCTTTTGATGCACTAAGACGCTTGATCAACTCACTCTTTAGCTTTTCAAACTTACCGGTCACGGGCGGACTGCACAGTACATCTTTTACGTGAATTACGTACGTATGTTCCAGTTGAGTCACGGTGTAATAAAATTTTGTCGAATCACTGGTAACATTTGACAGCGTAAATTGGGCTTCCAGCTGGGCGAACCAAAGTTCCGGGTCGTCTGGATAAAATGCACTCGCACTCCAACACGCCAAATTTCGCCTGTATCTGCTTCCGTAGCCTTCTGGCCTACTCCAGAACCGGTAGCCATCTTGTTTTTTTTCGATTCTTGAGTTCCTTTATCGGGGTCACCACTTGTAGGCTAGGCTATGGTTAAAACTGCCAAATCACGAACACCGTTGAGTTTTACGAAAACGTTTATTAACAGTAAACGTTTATTAACAGTATACACGGGAATAAATCTAGACTAGATTTAGGCAAAAACATATAAGCATGAGCGATTAAGCGCGACGAAAAATTGTGCTTGCATTCGCCGTCAGAGCAGGTAGGGCACTGCTTAGCGACAGCGTGACCGAGCGATCACTTCGCGCTTTTAGACAAAATACTTTTCTGTAAACGTGAACGCTAACGCTTCGTGCAAAATGCATTGCCATACATTTTGCACGAAGCGTCAGCGTTAACGTTTACAGAAATGTATTTTGGCTAAGGGGGCAGCTGTCTCACACCGCGGCGGAGAGGTGCGCGCGCGCAGGCGGCGAGGTATACAGTTGACGCGCTTGGTTAGGGTGCAACCTTCATACGACAAACAAGAGTGCGTCTTTATTGTTGGTGTCGCCACAACTCTACCAACACCACTCTTTTTAGGGTTCCGTAGTCCTGACAACGACAAGGAACCCGTATAGTTTTGCTCTGTCCATCTGTTCGTCCGAAGACTGTTAGTACTAGAAAGCTACAATTTTGAATGGGTATTTACAAAAAAACGAAACAACAAAAACTTTAAAAAAAATTATGGTATCTCCCCCACATGTACAGTGGGTATTTTGTTTTCCTCGCCTGTACTATTAAGTGGGGTATCGTTGGATAGTCTTTCAAAGTCATTGCATTGCATTGGGTGTAAATATCCACTAATATAATAATAAAATTATTATACCTATTACATTTAGAAAGCAGCTTTAACAGCAGATGGTGCACATGTGCTGCCGATGGTACCGTCACACTTCGTCGTCATAAAGAGTCCTCACCCTGGCAGATACACGTCACTTCAGGCTTTATGGCCAACCCGTGAGTGAGTTTGTAAAAAATTAGCACTTTACAGTTTAAAAACCTTTTTTTTAATTTTTTGATTTTGCACCCTCACAATGACCCCCATATTCCAAATTCATTTATTTACGTTACACGTTCGTATTTGGGTCACAGATATTCATGTGTGTACCAAAGAACAATGGCGAAATCTTAGCTGACTAAAATTTCTGCTGCTAAAAGTGACTCATATACGAAAGCATTTCTATTAATTTTCTACGTTTTTTCAAAGTATCACATTAACAAGTTAAGGCCGGAGAAAATTAAAATTTTAAATGGAAAGTTATTTGATTTTTTCGTTGGCTTTTATTGGTTTAGTGCTGCCATTATATATTAAGACACGGTTGGCGCAGTGGTTGAGCGTTCGGCTGCTGCGCTGCGTGTCGCGGGTTCGATTCCCGCAGGAACCTGCAGACCTGCAGATAGTTGTTCCGGGTCTGGGTGTCTTGTGTATGTGAGTATACATGTTTGTGAACGCACCCACGAAACAGGAGTAATTCCTAGTGTGGGGCAACGTTTAAATAAAAAAAAAAACTGCCAAGTGACAGTAAGTACAGCAATATATATATATATATATATAAATGCGTAAATACGGTTCAATAAGTATTTGTGTAATATCGTTTTTTTAACAGTTCGAGTCTATTATTATTAATAAACGGAGAAAAAGAATTAACAATACAGCTATGCAAGAATACTGTAGTGTAGTAGAAATAAATAAATTATTTTTAATTAATTATGGGCAAAAGACTAGTATCCCAAATCTAAAAAATATAGCTTGGTTACTGACGACGACTGTTCATTGGTTGTTAAATGACACTCATGTCGAGTTTTTGGCGACATTTTCTCGAGTGAAGTTCAGTGGCTGTTTTAATTATTCGCTTAATGATCTATCAATATCCTAGTGGATATTGTGATGTAAAATTGGTGTAGTTTTGTGTCTCAAGTGTCTACGCAACTGGACAATATGTGGAATCATTGAAACAGGCGCGATCTCGGTAAAAATGGAGCTGAGAATTTTATTGTAGTATTAACTACCACAGCGAAGTTTGCCGAGAAGGCTAACTTGACTCATTAAAGCATTAGAATGTGTTACATCAGCATTCTAATGGAAAAATAAAAAAATACACTACTGATGACTAGGCAGCATGGTCTCTGACCTTAGCCTGTTCCAAAAGGAACAAAAAAGAATGACACTAATGTCACACTGTCACAGTGTCAGTGTCAGTTTCCGCTTTGTGCTTTGTGGTGTTTTGTTCTCCATTGCTTTCCGTTTTTTTTTTTTTAATTTTCACCTGGCCTGGACTGCTTATAGACTCTGATGTTTCCCTGTGGGACCCGTGCGTGTTTAAGGACTTCGAGATTTGCCCTGTGTGACATTGTGCTTCTCTCTACTGGACACCGATCTTGCCCTATTGTTTGGATTATTTAGTATTTTGCTAGTCTGGTATTTTGGATGGGCTAGCCATCAGCAAAATATTGCCGCACCAGCAGAATTTCTGGATGAAATTATTATAAGAGAGGATGACGAAGAATAAATATTGATGTTAGAAAAACTTGTTTCATTGGTTCCTAGCAACTTACATTTATTCCACACTTAAACTTAGCAAGTATTTATAAAATTCTAGAATATTAGAATAATCCTATTGCATCAACACCTAAAGTAATGCCGGCGGTGACTGGCAGCTAAGGTCTACCAAAGGATAAAACCACTGGGCTTACCCAACATACTAATCCTAACTAATATTATTAATGCGAAAGTGAGTTTGTTTGTTACGCTTTCACGCCTAGATCACTGAACTGAATTTGATGAATTTGGTACAGAGATAGATGGGATCCTGAAGACGGTTATAGGCTACTTTTTGTCCGATATCCACGAGGACAAAGTCGCGGGTAAAAGCTAGTTTACAATATTTTTACAGGACATTTCAAGCTGAAATAACTAGGTAAGGGAAATACTAATGCGATATAGCCTTTTTACTACCTATTACCTCGTATTACACACATTACTAAAAGACGCAATACGTTTTTCATTTAAAGACGTAGCAATTTAATCTTAGCTAAAACAATGTATGGGTGGCTCCCATTATTCTTTCAACTCAATCATTTGAGTAGATTCGGAGTAAATTGGCTATGACAGACGGACGGACAGATAGAAAGACGCACGGGTGATCCTGTAAGGGTTCCGTTTACATTTGGATGTTCCGAACTCTAAAAACGAAAATTTTATTAGCCTAGAAATTATTAATTATAGAATTCTGAGCTAGACCATGATTATTGGAACAGTGACCATCATCAGCGCTTGGTCATGCTACAAACCCACTCACGGGTTGGCCATGAAGCCTGAATGACAACTGCTCGCCTTCCAACTTCTCTATTGCCAAACGCTAATGACGAATACCTGCCAAGATGTGGAATTTGGGGATGGATAAATATTAAAGTTTGACATGCATATAGTAGGCATGGTAGGAGACATGTATCGAACACAGTTTTTTTATTTTTTTTCAGATGTAATCCATAATCTCCTTTTAAAATTTCTTTTTGAGACCAGAATTTTTTCCAGGTTACGTTAATTCTCCTGGTTATTTCTACTTCATTGTTATATTTATTGAAAGACACCTGTTTTCCCAGATATATATACTCTTGAACATATTCTATGGTATTCCCTTTGATTATAATGGGTCGCTTTTGACTGTTAGTCATTATTTTAGTTTTATTTAAGTTCATTTCTAGACCAATTTTAGAGCTTTCATGATCAAGTGTTCTCATCATTTCTTCGATGTCTTTTGAAGTTTCGGCTACAATAGCTATATCATCCGCGAATCTTAAGTGGTTCAGGTAATTTCCGTTTACTAACAGTTTATTCAACCAGTTTAACTTCCGGAATATATTTTCGAGTACTGCAATGAATAGCTTCGGTGACAACGGGTCTCCCTGTCTGACACCTCTTTCTATTTTTATTATGTCGCCTCTGGTTTCAAGTTTAATTCTGCTAGTACTATTTGAATAAATATGTTTTAGGATGTTAATGTACTTTTGGTGGACATTTGAGTATTGCAGTGCATTCCAGATTGAGCAGTGGCTAATGCCTGCATGCTGCAATCAATGATTGGTCTGATAGATTTGGGGTGTCTGTGAACCCCTCAAAATGTCAGGCCATTGTTATGGGAAGCTCACGCATGATGGGTAGAGTGGCGATTAGCTCTCTTCCGCCTATTATTTTAAATGGTGCTGTCATCCCCATCAGTCCTAGCGTAAAAGATCTCGGTTTGCATCTTGACTCGACGCTTGGCTGGCAAAGCCAGGTTTCTAGTGTCTGTCAAAGAGACAACGGGACTTTGCGATGTCTGTATCGTCTGAGGAACTTTTTGCCTGCAAAGACGAAGACTATGCTTGTGCAAACTTTAATTTTCCCTATAATCGACTATGGTGACGTGTGCTACTTTGACCTGAACGCGGCTTTGCTGGATAAGCTTGATAGGCTCCTCAATAACTGCATCCGGTTCATTTTCAACTTGAGGAAATATGACCATGTGTCAAGCTTTAGAGCTGAGATCAAATGAATGCCCATTCGCCAGAGAAGAAGTTTGCGCGCTCTGACTACACTTTTCTCTCTCCTCAACTCTCTATCACACTTTCAGTATCTTTGCTCTACTCACGCTAGGAATTTGCGTTCTGCTAACAATTTCTTACTGCTTTGTCCTTCTTATACTTCTAATTTTATTCATTCTTCCTTTCATATACAGTCCATCCTTCTGTGGAATGCGCTTCCCCTCAATATCAGGATGGCCACCAGTCAGTATGCATTTAAGCGAAAGTTGCGGAATTACCTTCTTAACATGTAAAGGAGTCGTCTAAAATCCTTATCTCTAACTTTATATATTATTATTATATATGTAGGTATATTATATTAAATATATATGTAGGTATATTATATTAAATATATATGTATGTTTATTTTAACTATATTTATATATACTTTTGTAATTATTTTCGTCTTAGAATTATTTTATTTTTTCAGTTTATGCACCTGCCATGTTATCTCTCCACCACCCTTGGTTGACTGGTAGAGAATGCCTAAGGCATTAAGTCCGCCTTTGTACATTTGTGTTGCATGAAGTTTTAATAATTAAATAAATAATGCTGTCAAATGCTTTACTGTAGTCAATGAAGGCCACGTACAGAGATCTATTAAACTCTTGGTGCTTTTCTATGATTTTTTCGAGCGTGTGTATGTGGTCCGTTGTGCTGTAGCCCGATCTGAACCCTGCTTGCTCTGTAGGTTGCATTTCATCAATATCTTGTGATATTCTCCTTAGAAGTATTGATGAGAATAACTTGTATATGCTTGATAGTAGGCTTATAGGTCTGTTATTTCCTACATCTAGGGGATTTCCTTTTTTGAATAATAAAATTATATCCGATGTACGCCATTGTTCTGGAACAGTTTCCGTGTTCATTACTATATTAAATAGTCTAGTCAAGTGGTGGATTAAAATGGGTGCACCTGTTTTCAGAACTTCATTGCATAGTCCATCCGGGCCAGGGCTTTTCTGTACTTTTAACTGCATAATGTGGTCGTGAACTTCCGAGTCTTGAATTGGTTTAATGCCATTACCATCGCTATGGTTGCTAGTTTGTACTTCATTTTCGTTTTATTGTTTTTTCGATACAACTCCTTATAGAAATTTGTTGCATGATTTATGACATCTTTCCTTGAATTCGCTGCCTTTGAATTTAGTTCTAGTTTATGAATCCATGTTTTGTGCGTGGACAGCTCCTTGTATGCTCTTTTGGTGCTTCTGATTTTTTTTTATGTTTCTTGTGATTATTTTGTGTCTATGGTTGTTGTAGTCCTTTCTAATTGATCTGTGTGTTTTTTTTGTATATTCTACTGAGTTCGGTTTTCATTTCTTTTGTTTTGTTTTTAATATGTATTAATTCTGTGCGCCTTTTAATTAGTTGAACCGTTTCGTGACTGAATATTCTATGGTCTTCTACGTGAACTATATTCTTCAGCTTCAAACTTTCTAATATACTTTCTTCTAAGAAGTTGTAATAGGTCTGAGTATCAGTTGCGTCCAATTGTTTAGAACCTAATTTTGTTTGTAAGTTAGTTCTATAGTCTTCAATTTCTTCTTCCGTCTTCGGGACCTTAATTGGTGTTTCAAAGTTCTTTCTACTCTTACGTGGATGGCTCAGGAGTACTGTTGCTCTCAATAATCTATGATCAGAAGAAAATTATACATTACTTAGTATTTCCATATTTCTTATTAACTTAGGATTATTTATCATTATGTAATCAATTTCGTTCTTGATTTTTTGGTCAGGTGATACCCAAGTCCATCTACGGTTTTGTTTTTTCTTGAAAAATGTGTTCATTATGGATAGTTTGTGTTGGAAAGCGTAAGTAATAAGGCGGTCGCCTCGTGCATTGCGTTTTCCGTAACCATATTGACCTAAGATTGGATAGTGGTCTGTTTTTGAGCTTCCTATTTTAGCTTTGAAGTCACCCATTACTATTACTTTCCCAGAGGATAGTTCGTGTGCAGTTTCTATTTCCTTGTAGAATTGTTCCATTTCATCATCGGTTGATTTCTCTGTGGGTGCATATGCTTGAATTATCGGCAGTGAAAAATTTTCAAATTTCAATTGTAGAAGTGCTACTCTTTCCGATATTCCTATGAAGTTGTTTATATTTCTCTTATACATTTTCTTTATTAGAAACCCTACTCCAAATAGGCCTTTCGTCTGGCCAATATAGCAGAAGATGTAATTCTGGTGTTCTTCTATATTACATCCAAGCCTTCTGACTTCTGAGAGTCCTAGGATATCAAAGTTAATGTTTTTTAAGGCATAGGTTAGTTCGAGGTATCTTTCTGTTGATGATAAGGATCTTAAGTTTAATGTGCATACTTTTAGGTTTGGTTCTTCGTTTAAATCATTTTTGTTATTTAGTGGAGGGTAGTGGTCTAATTCCCCACGAGGACCAGTCGGCTTGGGGGATGTGTTGGGTATTCACAAATAAAGCAAAACAGAAGATCAAAAGCACCCAAACAGCTATGGAAAGGAGTACGCTGAGGATAAGAAAAATACACAAAGTGAAAAATGAAATCATCAGGAGAAAAACGAAAATCACAGACGCTCTCGAACATGCACTAACACTAAAATGGAAATGGGCAGGACACATTTCACGCTACACAGATAAAAGATGGACCATAGAGACCACCCGATGGAAAGGCGCAGGAGGGAAAAGAAATGTGGGTAGACCAAAGAGAAGGTGAGCTGATGATATTATACAGGTAACAGGAAACAATTGGTTAGACCTAGGCAAGGACAGGGACGTGTGGAAGAAGCTGGAGGAGGCCTTTACCCAAAAAGGGGTCCATATTCCAAACAAAGAAGATTAACATAAGTACTAACGTATTCTAAGGAAAGTATACTAACAAACCACTAACAACATTTGGAATGTAAATTGGCAATATGGAATAAATGGCTTTATTATTATTATTATTCGTATATTTATTTTTAACACATATTATTTACATTTTTAAATATTTTTAAAAGAAAACATATAAAAAAACATTTAAAAATATAAAAAATAGTAGTCCACCGGCATCGGGAGCAGGGTCCAAGCTACCGGTGGTTAGGGCTCCAGAGACAGGAACTTCCTCACAATGCGAGCCGTATCAAGGAGTACTGCCTTCTGAATCAGGCCCTTGATCCAACCGCGCAACGACAGCTTCGACAGGTGGTCGTCGAAGCTTTTAGCCATCAGGCCATTGGCGGTAACGACTATCGGCACAATGACAGCCGAGTCCACATTCCACATATCGACAACCTCGTGTGCCAAGTCAAGATATTTAATTTGTTTCTCTTTCTCAGCTTTCACGAGGTTCTCGTCATGTGGGATGGTGACGTCGATTATCATTGTGCGGCGCGCTAATCGGTCTATCACCACTATATCCGGCTTATTGGCAACAATAGTCCTGTCAGTGATGATAGACCGATCCCAGTACAACGTGACATGGTCATTTTCGAGAACTGGGTCGGGCACATACGAGTACTTGTAATGCGGCACCTCAGAATCCACAAGTTTGTATTTTAAAGCAAGCTGCTGATGAATAATCCTGGCCACTTGGTTATGCCTGTGCAAATACTCGCTGTTAGCAAGACGAGAACAACCAGAGATAATATGTCTGATGGACTCACCCGGACGGTGGCATGCCCGACATACGTCAACCGTCCCGTCCTTCATGATATGCCTCCGGTAGTTATTCGTCAAGATAACTTCGTCCATAATCGCACAGACAAAGCCTTCAGTTTCCCCGAAGAGGTCACTGAAACGTAGCCAGGCCACGGACGCCAAGAAATCTACATCAGGTCCATGAAGGGCCCGATAAAAGCGCCCGTGAAGCTCCTTGCTTTTCCATACCTCCTTGCGGTTATCAGTAGTGAGTATTATAGGTTTGCGCCAGTTCTCTTTAGCCATGGACCACGGGGTGAGTCCCTTGTCCACTGGGACCACATCGCGGTGCATACCCACGTCGGTTTCAAGAAAATATTCTCTGAGGCTGCACACCTCGCGGTTGTGGAGAGTTTTCGCATTTAAAAAACCTCGACCTCCACATTTCCGCGGGATGTACAGTCTCATCACCGATGATCGTGGGTGATGCATTCGGTTTGCGGTCATCAGCGTACGGACCCTCCTATCCAGGGCATCTAGCTCGGTCTGAGTCCATTTGAGTATGCCGAAAGAGTACATCAAAACCGGCATGACCCAACCGTTGAAGGCGCGCACCTTATTTCCGCCTGACAAAAGGCTATTAAATAGCTTTTTCAGGCGGCCAAAGAAGCGCTCCTTCAGCGATTCCTTCATGTCAGTAACGTTAATGCCTAACGCTTCCGACATACACAAATATTT
This sequence comes from Polia nebulosa, assembly GCA_951329385.1. NCBI lineage: Eukaryota > Metazoa > Arthropoda > Insecta > Lepidoptera > Noctuidae > Polia > Polia nebulosa. The sequence goes on from OX589596.1 coordinate 174,634, forward strand.
GTATGTTTCGGTCGAGGAGAGGGATCTAAGGTTTATGGAATCCGAGAGTTGAATCCCTTCGGATTCCATAATCCCTCCTCGCTTTACATGCATGACTGCACATTTGTCCACACCAAATTCCATCCTGATCGCGCTACTGAAAGTTTCAGTTACCTTCAGTAACTCCATCAGTCGCAAATTGTTGGGGGCAAAGAGTTTCAGATCATCCATGTAAAGAAGGTGAGATATGGCCTGACCACCTCTTCTCAACCGATAGCCTAGGCCTGAATCTTCCAGCAATGTGCTTAGAGGATTCAGGGCTAAGCAGAACCAAAGTGGACTCAAACTGTCGCCCTGAAATATTCCCCGTTTAATCCATATAGGCTCATCACTCCCCTGGATTGGTCGACATCCTGGATAGCGAAGAACTGTCTTCCATTGCCCCATACTTGACCCAAGGAAGGTGCGAAGAGTTGCATCTATTTTGTACAACTCTAACACCCTCATGAGCCATGTATGTGGAACAGAGTCGTAGGCCTTCTTATAATCTATCCAGCATGTCGACAAATCCTTGTGGGATCGACGAACCTGCTGGCTTATGGCCATGTCTATGAGGAGTAGCTCCTTAGTGCCGCGGGACCCGTTCCTCCATCCATTCTGAGAGGCAGACATAATTGAATTATTCTCAATGTGCAGATTAATTTTTGCTCTCAGGATGGATGTAAGAAGTTTATAGACCGTTGACAAACATGTAATCGGCCTATAATTCTTGGGTTCCGCGGGACTACCTGTCTTATGGAGCAGGTGGGTGACACCGGTTGTTAGAAACTGAGGCAGCGACCCAGACTCTAAGAATGACTGGAATTGAGATGCCAGGAGCGCGTGTGGGCTGCTATACCATTTCAGCCGAAAGTTGTGCAGTCCGTCCGGTCCCGGAGATTTCCAGTTCGGTAATGGACGAACCGCTTTGGCTACATCTGATGGATTAATGATGATTTTATCCATTTCTGGTATAGCGTCACACGCGCGCTCGACATCACGGTTATATTATATTATACTCATCATTATTATTATTTCGTATATTTATTTTTACACATATTATTTACATTTTTAAATATTTTTAAAAGAAAACATATAAAACACATTTAAAAATATAAAAATAGTAGTCCACCGGTATCGGGAGCAGGGTCCAAGCTACCGGTGGTTAGGGCTCCAGAGACAGGAACCTCCTCACTATGCGAGCCGTATCAAGGAGTACTGCCTTCTGAATCAGGCCCTTGATCCAACCGCGCAACGACAGCTTCGACAGGTGGTCGTCGAAGCTTTTAGCCATCAGGCCATTGGCGGTAACGACTATCGGCACAATGACAGCCGAGTCCACATTCCACATATCGACAACCTCGTGTGCCAAGTCAAGATATATTATTATTATTATTATTACAAATATTAAAGCATTAGCTGACCCGACACACGCTGTCCTGTCCATAGATAATACACTATATAAATAAGTAGTCTTGTCCTGTCCTGTCCTGTTAGCTATGAACTGCCAAACGCGTGAAATTTAAATAGTCGTTATGTTTTCTGTTTTCTAATTTGCCGCGCAACTTTCTTAATTTTTCTTTCAAACGACCCTTTTCCTGACAATAACAAACACAATAAAAAAAGAATTAGCGAAATCGGTCCAACCGTTACCACAAACGAAAAAAAACAACCGTATTCCAAAAAAAAATTACTCTAAAAAGAAAAATGGCCAAATTTCTATAGGAGCTGGGCTCGACTTTTATTTTTCATGTCCCAAAATAAACTATAGCTAGATTCGTTTGTTTTTATGTCGTAAACACTATCCCGTTTGAAAATTATTTCTAAATATCCACGATTTTTTATAATAACGTCAACAATACTTTTGAGGTTAGAATCTACAACTACCTTCTACCCGACTGCGGCGTAGCTTATGTGTCTAGTTAACGATAAGCGAGAAGGGTAATTAGCGATCTCGTTTCTATTTATTTCGATTTCTCTCAGAGAATTACCCAAAAAATAGGACTTGTAGCAAAGCGCACCAACTCTTTGTTTGTCCATCGATCATTCAATGAAAACTACACCTATATTGCTCTAACTTGCACAACGTATAGTGTAGACAACAAAGCTGGTATAACATCACACGTGAAGTGGTTCTTGAAAGACTTTCCAGCCTTTTTTGTGGTTTGATCACTTCAATTCTGGCTGAAGAGTTAGTCACTAGATACCTACTGCGTTTCAGTCTTCAATGCTCAAGTTGCATAGATATTGACAAATTGAGTAATGGTTGTTAACAGGAGTAAATGAAGTATAATTTGTAGAGTACTTAAATGAAAAAAATAGGCTTGACAAAAATACTTTTTATTCATCATCCTCTCTTATCACTACACCATCGAGGAATGCTGCTGGCTCTGATATTGTCATAGTACGAGTATATTGTCCATACTTGAGAAATCCAGAAATGTATTAAAAGCGCATATTCCACTTGTTCAGCCGTAAATGTTGTTAAACTATTTTTTGAATTGAACAACATATCACAATCAGTACTAAATGTATGTTCTTCACAAATATGAACATTTATAGGCAAGTAATATTTGTTTTTGCTTAGAGTTATTGCTCTTAGAGGGTCAGAAAGTCTATGCAAATCTCTGTTTCGGCAACCAAAAAAAACACAATGTGCTGCAGTATTAGCTGCTCGTCCATAATGCGATAAATTAATCACCCTGGGTACTTCGTCAGCTTGCTGGTCGGTGTCTCCAAACACCGTCCCTTGGGGTTGAGGCTCTAGCTTCAGCTCTGGTTCCGGCTCTGGCTCTGGCTCCGGCTCAGGCTCTGCCTGCTGCTCAATATTTTGCTACATATTATGCATTGCAACTCTCTTGAGTCTCAGCCAACAGGGATGACAAAAATGGTCTGATGAAGTTGCCTGAAACAACCATACAGCATTGTCTTACTATAAATCTTTGGGCTCATTATTTATTAAACATAAGGAAATAAAAACATTGTTACAAAACAATATTAGATTGCAGTGATGAATTCACTATAACATAGGACAACAATAAAAAAGATCATAATTACCTGCCGTGGGGCCATTCTATTTTCAAGTTCAATGTGTATTGCTTGTAGCAACTGAGATGGATTCTCTCTCACAATAAGGTCACGTTTACGGTTCCGCAGAGAACTTCCACAAAGTATGCAAACATGCATGTGGCCACGGGAAGATGAGGCACCAGGTTCATTACTTAATTCGGAGTTGACATGCTGCATTGCCAATTGTTTACAGGCATCACATAATATTGTGACGACCTTATGTTGGCAACCTTATGGTGAAGACTGGCACGTTGGAAGTTTGGAACATTCTAGAAACTCTTGAAACGCCGATTGAAAATTAAGAAGAAGGAAGACTTTTGTTTTTGGGTTCACTTCTAGTAGCCCGCTCGAAGAGGGCACATGTATTAATCTGATTATTCAATATAACGTATTAGTGTGCAAGCCCTCTTTCTTTTATAACACAACACCCATAAGCAGTCACTCTTATACACCACACTCTCGCACCGCTAGCGAGTAAGACAAACCCCCAGGAACGTAAAAGGAATCTCCAGGGACCAGCACTAAGAGAAGCTGCTCCAGGTCCCTATAAGTGGCGGCGAGCGCCGGGAAAGAACGCCGTATGTAAGAGTGACGGCAACGGTAACGGTGTGCGGTGGACAAACTGAGGACTGATGCAGTGACAGCATCAGGATAAGAGGAGTATATTCCAAGCTGAGTGGTTCTATTTTTATTAAGTGTTAAATAATATAAATAGAGCAAAATGCGATACTTTTCGGGACACACGTATGAGGTGTGCCTCGAAGAATTTATCGACGAGTTTGTGTCGATGGCCATTGCCAAAGGGTGGCGAAAAAGCGATTATTCGCTAATTCTTGGTATTTGGTTAAAAGGAGCTGCGCATTATTTTTTTAAATATACATTCCAGTATGAGATGGAATTTGACACACTGTGCGCGGAGCTTAGGAGTGAATTCCCATGCAAGTGTGTGTCTTGCAAGCAGAGAATCAATCAGTGTTTTTATAATCTTGAGAGGCCGGACGTTATGTCCGAGGCGGATGAACAGTCCGAGGATGGTGTGAGCGAAGATAATCAAGTAATATTATTTTCTAGCTCAACAATTAAAGCAAAGGAGGAGGACGATGATGACCAGAGCTGCGCTGATGCCGGCCTAGTCAATGATGTCCAGGAATGTGAAGACTGCGGTCTAGGCGATGATGACCGAAGCTGTGAAAATGAAGATACAGAATCGGGTCGGTTATTTACAATTATTCCTAGTAATAATATTTCAGAAAAACAAGAGATAATTGTAGTAAAAGAAACATTTGGCGAGCACGAGTCGAATGAAAATTTTATTTGTTTGGGAGTTGTTTCGGCTGATGTCGTCGGCATGGAAAGCTGTGAGGTGGAAGTTCCGTCGGAGACACTTGGTTCTTGTGACGATGATTTTGTTCAGGTTGAGTATGTTTCTGATGATGTTTGTGAGCAGGAGAGCTTCGAAATGGCGGTGGAGTCCAAAGAGCTGTGCGTGCCGGTGGAAGTCATGCAAAATCCTGCTATTATTGTTCCAATAGGTGATGGTCCAGCGGATATCTATCGGGATGAAAACTGCATCATAAATATCACTTCACAACATCACAACATTTCACAACAAGCGGAACAGCATTTTTCACAGAATAGGCTGGAGGAGGAGATATGGGCCTTCCCATATTGTACTAAGAAGAATAATTTCCATTTCTTTGCTAAACATAAAATTATTTTTGTATCAATGTTATTTATTCTAGCTGACGTGTATTGTCATAGCAACGTGACAAACAAGTTTTCGACCATAAATATAAGGTATGGACGTAGTAATTACGATGACCTAATTTCTTCAATAAAAATAAAAATATGCGAAAGAGGTCAAGTGTTGCTTGTAAACTATTTATTAAAGCAATATTCTGTAAATAAATATAAGTGTTGGAAATTTAAGAAAAAATTTATAAATTGTTTTTTGAAAATTATTTTATTTTTAAAAAGATTTTTAGAGAATAGACAGTGGTGTCAGATGTCATTTGACATGACAAATAATTGTCAGATATCTGATACGTCAACGATAGTACGGTTGACAATATAGTAAAAGTTTAAATTTTAACCAACTTCAAAAGTAGGAGGTTCTCATTTGTTTTGTTTTTTATGTGATATTAATCGTTGTGTTTTTGTGTGTTTCATGTAATCGATATGATGAGCTGCACGGACGTGAATGAAGACTGATGGGAGATGTGACCACCTATCATGAACAAGGAAATATATTTGTTAGGCGATTATTAGTGAGAAATAGGTATGAGTTTCTCCAGAGTGCGATTTTAATAAAGATGTTACTACGGTTAGGAGGTAGAGGGAATTGCGATCCTCTCTCCTGGGGAAAGATGTGTCTGGGTTTTTTGTCGGTTTATACCAGCTTTGTTTATGGGGTATAGCCTTCGCAAAGTGGGATCGAGTTGATTCTGTATGGTGTGACCGAGCCCGTGACAATTTTTATGTATTATTCATTTAGAGAGTATACTTCAAGTTATATTTATGGAGCACTCTGAGGGAAGTTCAGGAACAGTGAGTAGGTGTTCATAACAGTGGTCGTTTTTTCTCCTGGTCTTCATAAACGTCCAATGGAGTTAAAATTATTACAGTTTTGAATTTTATTTTTGTAAACCCCTTCTGGGTAGATGCTAACTAGAGCATCTTAGGTCAGAAAATTTAGCAGAGCAGTGTGGCTTTTTAGAGAGGTTTTTACCTCACTGAAGCCATGTGCATTGCCGGGATATGTGGTGCGCCGAATGGCTTAATTAATAATAAGAAAGAAGACCACTTTACTCGGGGTTCATTTTTGGCTATCCATAGGTGGACTCTGCTGCGACATGTACCTCTAATAGGTAGGGCCTTCGCAGTAGGTTTAGGTAGGCCTCAATCGGCTTTTCAAATATTTAGTTAAATAGAAGACTTACTAGCGTCTGCGCTTCTATTCGTAGGGGCGTAGCTCATGTGACGACCTTATGTTGGCAACCTTATGGTGAAGACTGGCACGTTGGAAGTTTGGAACATTCTAGAAACTCTTGAAACGCCGATTGAAAATTAAGAAGAAGGAAGACTTTTGTTTTTGGGTTCACATCTAGTAGCCCGCTCGAAGAGGGCACATGTATTAATCTGATTATTCAATATAAAGTATTAGTGTGCAAGCCCTCTTTCTTTTATAACACAACACCCATAAGCAGTCACTCTTATACACCACACTCTCGCACCGCTAGCGAGTAAGACAAACCCCCAGGAACGTAAAAGGAATCTCCAGGGACCAGCACTAAGAGAAGCTGCTCCAGGTCCCTATAATATGTAGTCTTCTTCAGTGATCTAAAATAAAAATTAGAGTTGTTGTATGATGTATGATTGTGTGATGGTTTATGTTGGTATATGTACTAAAATGAGTAGGTATAAATACGTACTATTATTGAAGAATTCCTCTCGCAGATCTTACAAATTACTCTCGTATCAAGATCAAAAACGAGATGGCGGCGAAGTGTATACAAGCGAAGCGAAGTGTGTGTGTGTGTGGCGTATGGTACAATCAACACATAGCAATCGCAGGGCTAGTTGTGTCGTCTGCATGATTTCTCTCACAAATATCCAAGAAACAAAATCGGTGTCCAGAAATCAAAAGCACAGAATAATCGTCACAAGTGGTAGTTATCAGTCCGTAAAACAATGCCAAGGTATATATATATACAACAGAAGGAAATCCAAAATAGCACAAGTGCTTGTCACAATTCACAACAAGTAAATCGAATAGGATGCGAATACGACGAATGATTGCCGGCAAAGAGAATACAATTTCATTGCCGGGTGTCAATTAATGGTGCGGGGGGTCGATGAACGACGACCACAGACAGATTAAGTAACTTGTCGATGACAAATGACGTTCCGTTGTACGCATTTGAACAAAACTACTTACTATGCACCAACATAATTATTTTTTAAGACAAGAATCCAATACATAATATCAGCATATTCGTTGATTTGATGCCTTTAAACTAATTGAATAGAATTACAGTTAAAACTTTTCAGAAAAACGTGAATAATTACAGTCTTTGAATACCAAGTCATTTCAAACGCAAAATGAATCGTCAAGAGGTGCGTTCTGAAACTATTATTCTAAATAATTTAGAAAAAGATACAAAAACAAAAAAAAATTGGATAACTTTTTTTTGTGGCTACTTATTGAGATATTTCTTGTGTTTTCTATGACCTTAAAAAATAAGGGTATTTTTCATAAACATGGCGTATTGGGAGGCCATCGTTTCGTTGTCGGGTACGATTTAGCCATCCTTCTTTAAAAATAACTTTATTTCGGACATACATAAAAAAAAAAAAAAAACATTGTAACATACTGTCGAACATAGAACCTCCTCCTTTTTCGAAAGTCGGTTAAAAATACGTGTACCTCGATGTCGTTTTGGTTTTCTCCAGTTACGAGTATGTTTCAATTCCACGTTCCAATTTATTGGGGTTTTTAGTTCTGAGGTACTTATAACAACTTAAAAGTGAAAAATAAATATTAAAACCTAGTCTATAGGTTGCTCCAAATAAACGTGCAATAACGGTCATTGGCTCACCTAAATTTATTGACATTTTTAATTTGAAAAACGGAATTAATGGCTCAAAGCTGTCCCGAATCAACATCTCTCGTGATCCTTAACATTGTCTAATAATGAAAAACGATTTATATTTAATTGTTGAGGTACCTACGAAGAGTTATTAGGGAAAGGTCAATGTACTTTATTGCAAATTTATCTGAAACATAGTATAAACTACACTCATATTGTTCAAGTATAAACTAATACTTTTGCCCTAATGATCTCTCCACAGAAACGTAGCCTCACTGCTAACCACTAAGCCCCAAATCTTTAATCAAGACTCAGTCGACCACTTGCTTTCGTGGTATAAAACCATGTCGCTCCAACTGTCACACACATATACTTTAATTAATATTAATTTCGTACAAACTGGACTAGTCCAACTATCTTTAACTTAATAGCAACACTTGTCCTTCTAAAAGCTACAACGGGACATGGGCCTTTCGAATATACCTTCATCCTCTGAAATCTACTAGCTGACGATCCCTACGATCTCGCGGTCTCGAACCGACCGCCGTCCGTTCACATTATCCTTCCGAACCCTCAGCCTCTCTCCTGATCACGGCACCACACTTTTCACTGAATAGCTTTTATGGTCGTTTTTTGTACAATTTCTTTAGTTTCCAACAACCACTCTGACTCAGTATACAGGATGTAACAGAAAGGTGTGGTCATATTTTAAGAACTGCATCTGCCCATCGATATGAACAACTTTCTTCAAGAAAACCTGAGGAAATACTCAAATTTTTTTTAACCCCCAAATATTGATCAGCTGATGATAACTTTGTATTCCGTAAGGAAAAAAAATCCGTAACGAAAATAACCTAACACCTCCCACTCCGACCGGCACAGCGGTGATACTTTTTAGTTTTGCCATCTATCGATGAATAGCAGAACTTTTGACATTTGATGATATTGTGTTGTTGATATTGATGATGATGATGATGACGATGACGATGATGGTGGTGATGATGATGATGATGATGGTGGTGATAACGCAACCTAGGCAAGTGGAGTTAAAATCTGCCCCTTCGCTCTAAGCCACGTAGGTACTTGTCAGATACGTTTGATATTCATTGCGTGTTTGTAACTGTAAATGCGTAATTTCAAAAACAAAATTAAGGTAATGTTTGTTAGGAAAAAAGTTTAGTAATAACACTTGGAATTCATTTTCGTAAAAAAGTAAAAAAAAAATTGTGACTTTGACCTTCAGTATCTCCAGAACCAGTGGATCCCCAGGTATGGTCTAGTGGAAAAAAAATATCTAAATAATGGAAAGATTATGTGGCTTTCGGCTTCGGAAACTGTCTTTTTACACCCGTTATTATTTTCACTAGACTTAACCCAAATTCTTACAACTGGTAAAGATATTGTTTGTCGCCTTGGACCCTTTGAACAACTGTTTAGAATAGAATAGAATACAATAGAGTAACGTTTATTGTCTCCAGTATTACAGCTAGTAGTATTGGTACTTACACAAAACTATAATACCGGAAGCAAAAGGTTCAAGCGTCAGCATAATGCTTAGGTCCCCTAGTGGGTTGCTAAGCGCTGGTTTTCAGCTTAAACCCTTGACTCCTGTTTACAACAATAAAAAAAGGGTAAATTTAGCAACAACGGGTTAAATGATAATTATCTATTGATCATACATTAACATTATTTAATTTTTAACCGACTTTCGAAAAAGGAGGAGGTTCTATGTTCAACTGTATGTATATTTAAATAACTTTCAAAATATAAAAATAACTTTAATTTCGGAAGTCGGTGTCAAACAACGAAGAAGTAAAATATAAACACCGACTTCCGAAATTAAAGTTATTTTTATATTTTTAGTGTATTGTTTTGGAAGTGGGTGGTTTTTTTTTGTAAAAAAGCTTTTAAAAAAGATTTTTAACAGTTTGTGGACACGAACAGGCTATTTAAACGAAAAGCAATTAAAAAAAACATGTACTTAGATACAGGCACCTACTGAACGATGAAGGGCATCTTTTACAATAACTTGGAATAATTTTTTTTATATTCAAAGACGAATATGTCTGTTTCCCATAAATCAGAAAGCAGAATAAACTTTCTAAAACCTTCAATATTGTTTTATAATTTTGAGTGAATAGAATACCTTTTTGCTGTTCATTATGGTGTGGCTATCACGCCATAAAATTCAGAGTTAATGTGTTCCTCAAAGGTCGGCCGGCATGTGTGCAGGATATGAAATAAATGTAATTTCTATTAAATAAATTACATAGGAATAAGGACAGATACACCCTCTCACAGAGAGGAGGCCTGTCTCCCAGTAGTGGGCACATTAAAAAGCCTGATGATGATGATGATGGACAGATAGTATAATTATAGCGAACTACTCGTATGTAGAAAAATAAGAAGAAAATAAAAAAAGGAAAGAACAAATAAAGAACAAAAAAGAACAATACACCTAATACTGTTCTTTTTTCTTTTTTATTAAAAAAAAAACACAAAATCCTTAAAAAAAAATACTTAGGTGAATTCGTTACTTATTCAGGGTGTAACGGAAAGGTGTGGTCATATTTTAAGAACTGCATCTGCCCATTGATATGAACATCTTTATTCAAGAAAAGCTTAGGAAATTCTAAAAAACTGCTTTTACCCCCCATACAAATATTGAACAGCTGATGTTAACTTTGTATGGCAAGCCCAATTTTTTTTTTTTGAATTTTCGATTTTTCTTAGAGAAATTAGTTCATTTAAATGGGCAGAACCAGTTCTTAAAATATGACCACACCTTTCCGTTACACCCTGTATAAAATTTAAAACGGGTAGTAAACATGCAAAAAATACTTAGGTGAATTCGTTACTTATTTAATATTTAAAACGGATATTAAACATGTACAATTTTGGAAAAATAAAGCTTTAATTTAATCGTTATTATCCGTTAATCCGTGAACATAATTCATTATTATTCTATCATAATTTTATTCATTTACATACCAATTTATTTGATTTCTGTTATCTAACTGTACTTACCTCTACAAGAATAAGTAAAACGTCTCGATGTTGGTGGAAAGGCCTTTCCTTTTCTTATTTTGATGTTAGTCACAAATCAAGGCCATACCTGATTTTGTATGGTTCCGTATTGTTTTTCATTGTTTTACATTATTTTACTCGCATAGTTTATAAGTAACTTGTAACTAACCCTATGCTATGAGTCTTGTTACTTGATAAATAAACAAATAATAATATTTTTCATAGTAATAAACATGAAGCCCCTTCTATAACGGGTGACTACGGAACCCTACACTGCGCATGCGCGTGTCGGGCACACGTGGAGTAGAAAGTCATCAGATGACTTCTCCCGCTCTGGGTGAAGCGGCAGAAGTCTAAAGTCATCAGATGACTTCTCCCGGTCTGGGTGGAGCGGCAGAAGTCTAAAGTCATCAGATGACTTCTCCCGCTCTGGGTGAAGCGGCAGAAGTCTAAAGTCATCAGATGACTTCTCCCGCTCTGGGTGGAGCGGCAAAAGTCTAAAGTCATCAGATGACTTCTCCCGCTCTGGGTGGAGCGGCAGAAGTCTAAAGTCATCAGATGACTTCTCTCGCTCTGTATGGAGCGGCAGAAGTCTAAAGTCATCAGATGACTTCTCCCGCTCTGGGTGGAGCGGCAGAAATCTAAAGTCATCAGATGACTTCTCCCGCTCTGGGTGGAGCGGCAGAAACCTAAAGTCATCAGATGACTTCTCCCGCTCTGGGTGGAGCGGCAGAAGTCTAAAATCCACCCGTGTTCCTTCATTTGCTCTTTGCGTTCCAGAACTCTTTTGAACAATCGTGCGACCCTTTTTTTACCTGGGTGGAAAATCTTTAGGGATGTCCTCCACCTTGGAGCGGTTGGAGACGTCTGTCAGACTCTTACTGACAAAACACCAACCCGATGTTCCCTCGCACACTTGTGTTGGGGGCTGCGGGTGCGTATGAGACTTCCACTGCCCCGGACTAGTACCGCGACCGTCCCGCCGGCTGCCGGCCTCATGCAATCGCAGTGAAGTTTAAATACCCCTTCATCTCGGGTCCTAATTGATGGGCCGACGATTGTCCCCGAATCCGTCGACCCTAGACCATTATAAGGACGCCTGGTGTAGGACGGGAGTGCTCTAGTCCTCTACCTCTCCCTTTCCGCAGCCTCCTTCTGCGAGATGACTTTCTCACAGAAGGAGATCACCGCATCCCAAGACTCTGCACTGCTGACCATGGAACGAACCATGGTCTAGAGCGATAGGTCGCCGCCGACTGCCGAAACATGCCGAAATATGACGCAAAAAAAAAAAATAAAAATTATGATAGTGGCAAAGAAAAAAAGAAGATGCTCCAGAAAAATGGTGCAGGAGATAAAAGTTTGTGATTTCATGGACATAATCTAGTACACGCGATTCATACCTACTCCAAGAGCTCTGCATCAAACAGCGTCTATATGCAGTCTCACTACTGAAGTTCTTTGGCCATACCTCGATGCAGAATAACAAGTACATTGATCGCCTGGTGGTACATGGTATAGTGAAAGGTACCACTCGGGAGATCACCGTTGAGTAAAACTGATGAAATAAAATCCGCGGTCATCTTAAAGAACCAGATAGAGAGCTACGACTCCACGAGCGAGTGGACACTGGAACTCTCTGTCTAGAGTGAAGCGGACAAGACAACAAATATTCTCTATTAATACCACCCAAGATTGTTATCCACAGGTTCGTTGTACAGTCATGCATAAGTTGAGCTCTCACGTAGGTGGCGGCGCGAGTTCACGACTCGCAGTGATATCCGATTCGATAATATACAAATTACCGCGTTTTTACGAGCGCCTCGTCTGGCCGCGAACGATCTGCTCCGTATCACACCGAACATTACCGATCCCCCTGCCCTCGCCCCACCACGCGCTCCGCACACCTCAAGCACGCCGCCGACATACGCTGATACCAATACAATTTTACCCTGGTGTAGTCACTTGATTTGAATAAGTACACATATACTCAACTCAAGTATACCCCTCGATTCGAGCATTCAAGCTATCAACATGAGATTATCCGCGACATTCGTAGCCTGTACAGTTGTACAGTTTAGTGACATCGTGGGTTAAGTCGGTAGATGGACTTGATATAAATTGATTTCTGTAATTTAAGACATATTTCATTATTAGTTACCAAGGAGATCATCGAATTCAGGCTCGCAGTTTGGGAATGGTTATAAAAAATCTGTTTTTTTCCCCATCACTACACAAAATGTTTTGATAGCTACGAGTATCAAATCCGACTTCTTTGGTTGTCCGGAACATATAAGGCGATAACAGACGGGTGTTATTCAATTGTCGGTCAACGATATATTATGCAGTGGCTTCCCCCTAATAAGCGAGGGGAACAAGGGGGGAACTCATTAATTTATTTATAAGTGATTGAACAGCGATCACAGGTGAACGCGCGACACGGAAAGCGAATTAGCAGCGAGCGAAGCAGACGGCACCACCCGGGGCCGAACTGGGGCCGGACCGAGGCCGGACCGAGGCCGGAACGGACCGGCAGCAGCCGTTATTGAAAGCGACGCTGACAATATTTATGAATAACTCTACCAACAGCTCACAGACTGGACGAATATTCGATCACTAACGGGGATATGGTACCTATTGTCACAGTATTACTCTAAAATGATCTCCGGAGGTGTGTGTGGCACGCTGGCCATGAATGTTCCATTAAATACCGTGTTTGAGCTCAACAATTTATTCTTTGTTAATCGATATTACAGAGTTCGGTGAATCGTAGAATAAATGGTGGCTACAGAGGCAGCTTCGGCCTCGCTAGCCCGCGCCGCGCTGTCCCTCCTCGAACCTTCTGGAATGCCACCTCTTCGCAAGCTCTACGGGACTTCTTCTTACTTGAGGCCAATTCTATAAGCGATAGCTTAGGACGACATTCCAAAATGTAAATGGTTGATTACGTGACATTTCGATACATGCATCTCATACATTTTTGACTTTTTAACCGACGAAAAAAAAGGAGGAGGTTCTCAATTCGACACAATATTTTTTTTTTCTTTTTAACCGACTTCAAAAAAAGGAGGAGGTTGTCAATTCGACTGTATCATAACTTTTTACTAGATGAACCGATTTTAGTGTTTTTTTTTATTTGAAAGATGGTGCTTCACATGTGGTCCCATTTTAATTTGGTGAAGATTTGATAAAGAACTTCGGAGATACACAATGGAACTCTTCAACAAATGATAGCAAACCTTCCAGAATTGCTGCAATCGCATGTCTGTATATTGTTTTCACCACTTCAGAACATTGCATCCCGCTGATACGCTCTGAAGGGGTAGGGAGGGTTTGTACAGTTTACCCTGATACACCATAGTTTCAACAACTACGTTCAAATTCCCTATTTTTGGGGCTGTCAAATCGGGTATAACTTTACTATTCATTTAGTTTTAGAATGAGGTACAACTAAAAAGTGAAAAATTAAAAACTTTTTACAAAAAAAACAACCATTTTGACCGATTATGAGGTAACACACATAAAAAATAATAGTCGAATTGAGAACCTCCTCATTTTTTGAAGTCGGTTAAAAAAAGAATTATCAAGATTGGTTCATAAATGACTGAGTGAGGGCTGAACATACACAAAAAAAAAACTTTTTACAAAAAAAACAACTGACTTCAAAAAAGAAAATACACTAAAAATTTAAAAAAAAATAACTTTAATTTCGGAAGTCGGTGTCAAATAACGAAGAAACCAAACTAGAAACACCGTTTTTTTTGTAAAAAGTTTTTTTTTTGTGTATGTTCAGCCCTCACTCAGTCATTTATGAACCAATCTTGATAATTCTTTTTTTAACCGACTTCAAAAAAGGAGGAGGTTCTCAATTCGACTATTATTTTTTATGTGTGTTACCTCATAACTTTTTACTAGATGAACCGATTTCAATGTTTTTTTTTATTTGAAAGATGGTGCTTCACATGTGGTCCCATTTTAATTTGGTGAATATCTGATGAGGAACTTCGGAGATACACAGTAGAACTCTTCAATAAATAATAGCAAACCTTCCAAAATTGCTGCGATCGCATGTCTGTATATTGTTTTCACCACTTCACAATATTACATCACGCTGATATGCTCTAAAGGGGTATACAGATTCGTACAGTTCACGCTGATACACCCTAATTTCACAAACTATGTTCAACTTTCGTATTTTTGGGGCTGTCAAATCGGGTATAACTTTACTAGTTTTAGAATAGGGTACAACAACTAGAAAGTGAAAAATAAAACTTTTTGCAAAAAAAAATACAACCGACTTCAATAGATTTTAACAAATACACACAGTTTATTCGTAAGCAGTCCTAAGTCCAATGGATTCTATGCTACATATCTAGTGTTTTACAACCGAATTGGTGAGTCCTTTCTTATAGATTTTTAACATTTTGAAACATAAATAGCCTCTGGCACTTAGTCATGGTTTTTTATCGGAGTAAACGTCGTTATCGGATATATTACTTACAGAAATTATCATTTACAAACATTTAAAAATATTTGTTTTTTATTTCTTACTTATATTTTTAGTTACGATATTATTTGTAGGTTCACGTAGACAGGCAAGTGCGTTTCCATTACGCATTTATGATTTCTTTTTTCAGTAGGTTCTATTGATGACAAAGGTGCATGGAGAGCCTAAGGTCGACTTTTGACTGTGAGGTTTTGCATTACGTATCATGACTTTCATGAGACGACTAGATGGCGCTGTTCAATCATGAAAATAACACTGCAAAGCTTATAAACCTTATTATGCAGAGGCAGATAATAAGGTTTTTAATACCTAAAATAATTACTAAGTAATAATAATATATTTATATTTAAATAAACAAAAATTACTATATTTTCTTATTTCCGAGTACACGAGTACAGTAATACAGCGCCATCTAAACCAAACTAAATAAGCCAATTGGTACTATATCGGTTAATTCGACTACAGATGGCGTCGATCACAAATAATAAAAATCCCTACATTCACAAAGTAGCTCTTATTTTCACGTTCCAGAATAAATAGTCAGTAGCTCAGGTGGATAAGCATGGCAGAATAACATAGATCGTTCAACAGGGCACCGGTTCGCAACCCAGCTCTCTGTCGACTTTTTTTAAATTTAATTATTCTAATATATAATTTATATTCTATTTTTTGTATTTTTAAACGTTTTTATTTTATTTTTTGTTATAAATAATATAAAAAATATGAGGTATAAGATGTATAAATGAATATAGGGATAATATACAAGTATACATATACTAATATATATAACATTATATAAATATATATTATATAAATTACTTTCATAATTGGTGGTAAGTATTAGTATTATTAGTAAAAAACATTTATGTAGAAGATTTAGATATATTTTTCTTACAGCTTAAGATTTACTAAGTTTAATTCTCGTAAAGGATAAGAAATAAAACTATTTTATTGATTATAGTTTAAGACATTTAATTCTCAAAGAAGAATACAATTTATGTCTTTCTTTCTTATAGAATGTATAACCTAACCTAGCAGTTTTACATCCAATTAACAATGATTTAATTCACTTGTTAAGGAGAAATACAAGTAAAATTTATAACTGAATAACTCTATTACAAAATAGAAGACCTTAACAAAGTAAAACTGTATAATACATATTATAAGTATTCTAAATCAAAACTGCGTTGTGCTATTCTTCTATTATTTAGTTTTATTTACATTATGTTATAATAACTTTCACTATATATGCAACCTTAGTTCTGTAAATATTTTACCTACTCATAAATTATAAAAATTTTACTTTTTGCATAATTATGTTTAGTGGTATTGACTATAATGATTGATTTGTGCATTATGTTATGACTAAGGTTCATAGCTTAAGTATTCGTTCCAGAAGGAGGAAAAAATTGAAGCTAAACCTAAAATCAATAACAATTGTAAGACCGGGTTATAGCTGTCATTTTGGGACCGAGTTGTTTATAACAATAAATAAATAATTTATTATGTTGGAAAGGAATCTATATTTATATTGTTTTTATTTTAATTTCTTATATTATATAAGAAATCAAAATCATTAGTGTAATAACATTTTGTTGTTATAAAGTAATGTATAAATTTATCCAACTTACACCAAGTTTGATTACTGTAATTTATCATATAAATTATAGCTACCCCGGTCTTTTCATTTTTACTCAATCATTATTACTCAATTCAATAGTCAACACTTTATATTCTTTAATATTTCGTGTATCCGCCATTTTGATCGATTACAGCTTGCAACCGCGAACCCATGGAGTCTATTAATTTTTCACATAAATTGTGACCCCGTATAGAATCCCATACCTCCATGCAGTGAGTACTCAGTGCTTCCTTAGTCCTTTCGTTCCTATTGTCCCACTTTTGAACCATAACGCCCCATAAATTTTCAATGGGGTTTAAATCTGGCGATCTCGCAGGCCAAGGAATAATTCGTATGTCCGATTGCTGGCTAAACCACTCTTGCACAATTATGGAACGGTGTATAGGACAATTGTCCTGCACGAACGTTATTACTGGCATGTCGTCATTCTTAATATGGCGTCTTCTGCCAGATCTACTGCGGTGTTCCAACGAACCCTCTTCTTGAAACCGCTTTATCCATAAAGTGACAGTCTTTACCTATAAGGGAAATATATTATTTATTATTTTCGTGTATCGATAACCATGGATAATAAAATAAATAACGAACAGTGATTTTAAAACATTACTTACGTTTAAGCCAGTTTCTCTCGAAATTTCAGAATAATTTAGGCCTTGATTATGCAATGCTATTATTTGGGCCCTCGTAGCCATATCAATATTAGAACGCGAACTCATGGTAAAGATAAATATTAAAAAATTGTTAAATGCAATCGTAACTGAACTCACTCAAAGATAGTAAAGAACGTTATGATTGAACAAAAAGATTTAATTTTTATACAGTCAATATTAAACTACCCTCAATTCTTTTGAGATTTATGATACAGGTTAAAGTCGCTAAACAACTTCGATATAATAAAGAGTAGGATAATTTCAACTCATTGCGTAATGACGCAATAGTCCAGTGGCTATGGTATCGGTAAATTTTATGCCACCGAGTTCGAATCCTAGTTATTACGAGCTTTGCTTTATAAGGTTTGTAATGTCGTAGGAGAATTTGTGTTAAAATTAAGTAATATTGTAACTAGCAAAAAACAAGATAATGTTCTTTAACGAGAGATGTATATTTTCCAATCCAACTACTATACTAGCGCCATCTATGTCGTTCAAGACGTATTATTAAGGCGATGAAACCCTGTACAAACGATTTTGGTTTGGAACTCTCCATGCAGTTCTGTCTTCATTAGTACATCGCTAAGTTTGAAACTATTTCGTCCACTTGCACTTACGAAACGTTGTCCAAGTTACATTAGAAGAAGTTTGTGGAGTCGCGGGTGCGCGGAGATGGGGGGAGGAAGGCACGACTGCGGGAAGCGACGCGGGGGGTCAATAGATAGTACCGAAGAGCTAAACAAACAGGCCGCCACAAGACACGTTGTCACACAGAGCACGTACTATGTGCTCGTGACGTCATCATCCCAAATAGTTCAAGCAATATCTTATCTGTAAAATTTTGTGCTGCTCCGTGACCTTCAGTAAAGCTCTGTGCTACTCTTTGTCACTCTGTGCCGCTTTGTGCTGCTCTGTGGCCCGTTATGTCAGCTAAATTCCTGTAATTCCGTCAACGTAACTATAAAAATCTACATCTTCGAGAAAAGTAGTAGTGACGTTATGTGAAGTCGCCGCCGGACCCATTACTTTATTTAATAAATAACGCTTTCGCGAAACGGCACACTAGTATTTTTCTTGTAAAAGTAAAGAGAGTTTGCGCTTGATGTTTTTGTTCTCAATTTGAGTAAATATGTAAGTCACAATTTATAGATAATGTATTGACATAGGAACAAGCTGGGTGGCTAAACCGTGCGAGTCCTCGAGTGGTGGCGGGTTTCAGCACACCGTAAGCCTCTCCGTGCAGCCGGGGCCCTGGGCACTCGGGCAGGCGACAGGTCACGGCGGAGGTAGCGTGCTAGTCCGCCATGTTGCTGGCGCTGGTTGTTTGTGTAGGGCGCGGCGGTGTGCGGGGCACGGTGCTCATTACTATGTGGACCGGCTCGCGGAGGCCGCCGCCACGAGCCGCTCGGTGCTGCTCGCCTTATTATTGACACGGCCACAGCGACCGCAGCGCATACTAATAGTACCCCGTACCCCGTCCCATGCCCGCGTTACAAGATGCCACACCGGAAATTTAGCTGAAACCTAAGCCATACCAATAATTACTATAAATAAAACGTCACAATAGAGATACACACAAAACAGTTACATTTCACGAATAAAATGACTTTTCACCAACTCAGTTAGGACTCAGCACATCGTATTGCACAGCGTATGCGTCATGAGACTTCACTGCCTTGTGAACAGTCGCTGTGCTAACAAATTTCACACAAACAAAGGGCGAATGAGACTTTTTCTCTCGCACTCTTTCGCTGAGCACTTTAATAGAGTGAGATCAGAACGGTGCGTTGGGGCAAGGTTTGCGGCACACGGATGATGCGGCGTCACGGCGTTGCTACGCTGTCGCAGCGACGTTTCGACGCCGGATTCTTAATAAAGTCAGTATGTTCACCCCTCTCCGCCTCTTCTCGCGAATTGCATGTCCGCTCTACGTGCGGCGTCGTGTGACTTATACCCCTCTCCGCCTATTCTTACGGGTAGCATGTCCACTTTGCGTGCGGCGACGTGTGACATATACCCTTCTCCGCCTCTTCTCGCGGGTAGAATGTCCGCTGTGCATGCAGCGACGTGTGAAATACGCCCTTCTTCGCCTCTTCTCGCGGCTAGCATGTCCGCTGTGCGTGCGGCGTCGTGTGACATACACCCTGCCCACCTCGTCTCGCGGGTAGTATGTCCGCTGTGCGTGCGGCATCGTGTGACATACAACCTTCTCCGCGTCTTCTCGCGGGTAGCAAGTCCACTATACGTGCGGCGTCGTGTGGCATACACCCCACCCCTCTCCGCCTCTTCTCGCGGGTAACACGTCTGCTGTGCGTGCGATGACGGGTGACATACACCCTTCTCCGCCTCTTCTCGCGGGTAGCATGTCCGCTGTGCTTGCGACGTCGTGTGACATAAACCCCTCTCCGCCTTTTGTCGCGGGTAGCATGTCCGCTGTGCGTGCGGCGCGGCGCAGCGTGATACTAAGATATTACTAATGGAAAGCCAATATCACTTTGCACGACCGGGCAATCGAAACCAGGACCCCATGCTCAGTAGTTGCGTTAGAGCAACAAGATGCTGCCCAAACTGACGTCAGGATACTCTGGCAAAAAAGCAGGTTCATAAATCAAAATTGTTTTATTACCAACAATAATGAACAATCAATCACCCTTGTGTTGCAACAGGTGGCTACTTCCCTGGATAGGTGTGAGGAGGCGACTGTTTCGTCTGTCGTAACGATCTCTTAGAAGAAAAAAAAATATGTTGAATAATCATAAGCATTCCGTATCAAGTTTTTAGAACACAACGTTGCCAAGTTCAATGTGTAGAGTACTGCACAGAACACAACGTTGCCAAGTTCAATGTGTAGAGTACTGCACACAACACAACGTTGCTAAGTTCAACGTGTAAAGTACTGCACAGAACACAACGTTGCCAAGTTCAATGTGTAGAGTACTGCACAGAACACAACGTTGCTAAGTTCAATGTGTAGAGTACTGCACAGAACACAACGTTTCCAAGTTCAATGTGTAGAGTACTGCACAGAACACAACGTTTCCAAGTTCAATGTGTAGAGTACTGCACAAAACACAACGTTTCCAAGTTCAATGTGTAGAGTACTGCACAGAACACAACGTTTCCAAGTTCAATGTGTAGAGTACTGCACAGAACACAACGTTTCCAAGTTCAATGTGTAGAGTACTGCACAGAACCGTACAATCGAGGTGTGTGCAAAATTGTAATGAAATGAAGCGGTCGTGCGATACACTCTGTTTGAAGATTTGATTAAAACCACGCGAACGAGTGTCACAACACTCACATCGCACACGTCGCTTGCCGGTTGCGCAAACTAATTCATATTATTATGGTTGAGGAGCGACCACACATCAATCACAAGTATTCCTTGCATGCGACAACTCCATTTGCGGATACTTGACGCTCTTGCAGAAATAGCTGATAAAACAAGCTCAGAATGCTAGAACAATATTTGACGCCAATTGCGATGAAATTTTGAAATCTGTATAAATTATTATTGGTGGAATTAAGTGTATGCGCTCTCGCCTCAGAGGAATAACGTGGAGGTCACGATGAGCGAGCAGTAAGAGAGTGGTGCCCTTCTTAGCTACATTATTTTTTTATCATTGATAGGTTTACGCCTGACCACTATCTCACCTGATAGTAAGCGATGATGTGGTGGACGATGGAACACGCTTGCCCAGAAGTAACTAATTTTTCACTCTTGACTTAAAGACTCCCAGGTTTATGACAATGTTGCGCTTTGTGTTGCCACGGCACACATCCGGCAGACTGGCACACTGTGCCGCCGATAATACCGACTAATGTAATTCCTCATGAAAGGACACTGAAGCAGCGCAGGCTTGTGAAGCACTAAGTAGGATCAAGGTAACGCAAACACGGCGCCATTGAAGCAGGCTATTATGACGTCCAGTGTATGCGGCTAATGAGGCGAGCACACTGCGGGAGGAGACGCCGGGAAATTGATGGTTAGCGTCACAGAGCAGCTTCACTTGATAAACATCTGTGAGAAGCCGCGCGCGGGCCGGAGCACAGGGGGAGGGGGGAGGGGGACCGAACTCTTCATTACGACACCTTGAAGTAGTCTACGTAACATTACCTATTGCATTTGTTTATGTAACGATAAAATTCTCAGTATTTTTATCTATCACACTAATATTCTCAAGACGAAAGTGTGTATGTTTATTACACATCAAAATACCAACCAAATTATGGACATCGACTGAAATAAAGTATTTTTTTTTAATTACTCCTTCACACTCAAACTGCAGAAAGGATTTGGATGAAATTTGGTACCAGGATAGCTACTAATATCCTGGAGCCTGGATAACTTATAATGGTGAGAAGTAGTAATTTCACGAGGGTGTGAACAGTCTTCTATATGCTCACAGAAGAGTTTAGGCTGACTCTCTGATTCCCTGACTCATCAACACCTACGCTAATAAACCCCTTTTTTTGTGGAAGTAGGAAATTAACCAATGACTTTTGCCACTCTGGGTGGAGCGGGAGGGCGTGTCAGACTTTTCAGACTAAAACCCACCCCTGTTCTTTCAGTTGCCTGAGTGCCCAGGGGCGCGGTAACTCTGTTTCAAATTTATCCACGACCCTGGGCAGACGCTAACAAACCCTTGGAGCTAGAAATCTGGAATTTCTCGCAGAGTTCCCTTAAAATGATTACAAGGAATAAGGATAGTATTTTTTTAAATCTACTCTAATGTTTGTGAGGATAATATTTTGATTCTGTTTAATTAGCTTGGAACTTGATCTTTATAATAAACTAGCGACCCGCCCCAGCTTCGCCCGGGAGCAAATTGATTTGAGAGGCGCGTAGCGCCATCTAGCGTTGATCACAATCAAATATAGCTTATGGAACAAGAATAATGTAGCTTTCTACTGGTGAAAGATTTTTTAGAATCGGTTCAGGAGTTCTAGAGATTACGTCCTATAAACAAACTTACAAACTTTTCCTCTTTATAATATTAGTATATTATGTTGGATCGCTAGGATTTATCGAGCTACAATCAGCCATCAGGTGGGTCTATGTAGGTACTCGTATATCGTGCAATAAACAATAACGGCTAGGCACTCACCTACTCACTCACTTCACTTTACTCTTTTAAACTTGGTACAGTAAAATACTTATAGCAACAAAACGTACGACAGTTCCAATGCGTCTTCACTCCGTGACTCACAGATTAAGGGCCGATTTCACCATTCGCTCTATAAACTAAGTTTTGCTGAACTAAGCTTAGCGTAAAAAATAAAAACCATAAAAAAGATTATAGTGAGTTAACTTTAAAAGATATACATATGCTGTCGCGGATTTTTTTTTAGAACTTTAATAGGAGAAAAATTCTGTCATACACAATTTTTGCGTAACTTTAACCGTTTTACGCAGCGCTAAGGCTTTTTTCCCGTTTTGCCACATTTTTCATTGATGCTTCGCTTCTGTTTGTTGCAGCGTGATATTATAAGCCTCTAGCCTTCCTCGATAAATGAACTATTCAACACAAAATTATTTTTTTCAATTCGATCCAGTAGTTCCTGAGATTAGCGCATTCAACCAAACAAACAAACTTTTCAGCTTTATGACGGCGGCTAAACGCGTTTCATCATCATCTTTATCATCATTTCAGCCGAAATATGTCCATTGCTGGACATAGGCCTCCCCCAAGTGTCGCCACAATGATCGAACCTGTGCGTCTCGCATCCATCGGCTACCCGCGACCCTCACCAGGTCATCGGTCCACCTTGTGGGAGGCCTTCCAACGCTGCGTCTTTCAGTACGCGTCTTAAACGTCGAAAACTGGTCGTTTAAAATTGGTGAAATCGCCCCTAAGGTATTGCCCGTGTACGAGCTACGCTGTACATTGACCTTTGTGGTAGTTTGTACGTCACTCTCAATAATGCACAAATCTGTTATTGTTTAGCTGTGCATTTCTCCAACATACTATTTAAGTGTAACAATATTGTAATTATATTAAGTAGTAAAAAATCCATCAAGGGAATCGTTGGTCTACTCATTTACATAACATAACAAACATAACATAACATTTTCACTGTTGGGCAGAGGATCCGCCAACCTCGAAGTCAAACGGAAAGACTCCGACTCTGTCACAGCGCGCTATGTTTATAGGTGTTGCAAGGAGTGCTTCGTTTTATTGTTAATTGACTGCCAGATGCGACATATATTATAGATAAATCAAACACATATTTCGGTATTCCAAGAATGTTCCACAAATGAACCCCTCTCGCGGTTGCAATGTTTGTGTGACACAGTTTATGTTTTTGTCTGATTTACTCTTCAAAGTCGGTCTTAATGCTCATTGAATTATAATTAATTTAAACACCTATTTCACTATTATCAGATGAAAAGCTAATCCTACTAATATTATAAATGTGAAAGTTTGTGAGTGTGTATGTTTGTTACTTCTTCACGCTCAAACGGCTGGACCGAATTAGATGAAATTTGGAACGTAGATAGCTTATAGCCTGGATTAACATATAGGCTACCTTTTATTCCGGTCTAGGCGGGTAAAACCGCGGGGCGCAGCTAGTAGCCAATATATTTTTTTATTACAGATGTCCATAACTACTGATACAGTTGATCCGACAAAAACAAATGATGTGGCAGACTCCGCGTCTCCAACGCGGTGTTTGCCACATCATTCGTGTTTAGCACTCTTGTAACGTTACCTATGTCACACGCTGTCAAAACTAATCCAACTAGACCCAATAATACGTTAGGCATAAGCAAACAATGCTGCTAGGTAGCCGAAACTAGGGCGAAGTTATTGTCGAGTGTATAAAAGCGCCGTAAGCCGCTTTATTGAATTCTTTGTGGCGCTGCATCCGCTTCAGCGAACATAAAAACCCGATCCTCTGTTTATCTAACATACTCGTCCTCGTACGAGCACAACTAATAAACTTGTAGCGGCCTTCGTACCGGACCTCTGCTACAACTTTGTGACTTTATGACTCTCAACTAGACAGTTTTACGAGCTGGTAGCACTTGTTGGCATCATTCCTGCAAGGTGAATAAAAATTTATTTATTTAATTTAAAGTGAATGAATGAGATTATTATGGTTATGATGGTCATTGGCTGTTTAGTTCAGATGGTTGGGAGCAGTAGCGGCGTCAGAGTAGGTTCGCTCGGTGACCGCACAGGGCGCTGGTCTTCATTGTTCAGTTCAAATGGACGGGAGCAGTACCGGCGTCAGAGCAGGGCCGCTGGGTGACCGCACAGGGCGCCGGACTTGATTAGATGCTCAAGTTGCCCTGGGCTTCCTTACAGATAGAAGAACACAGAAGTGCTGCTTATTTCAAAAGAAACAAACTCGCTTTCCGGGTTGGTACCCGGAGTTCACAACCTCTAATCTTTGGTTCGTAAAAGTAAATCTATCCGAAACGAATTGCTGAAATCAATATGTAAGTAGTCCTTCCTCGAACTATTCTGGGTGTAACCACAAAGCAACTCCTATTTCTGTGTTAATGTTGCTTGTGCAAACTTTAATTTTCCCTATAATCGACTATGGTGACGTGTGCTACTTTGACCTGAACGCGGCTTTGCTGGATAAGCTTGATAGGCTCCTCAATAACTGCATCCGGTTCATTTTCAACTTGAGGAAATATGACCATGTGTCAAGCTTTAGAGATCTCAAATGGATGCCCATTCGCCAGAGAAGAAGTTTGCGCGCTCTGACTACACTTTTCTCTCTCCTCAACTCTCCCACCCCTCCCTCTTATCTTATATCACACTTTCAGTATCTTTGCTCTACTCACGCTAGGAATTTGCGTTCTGCTAACAATCTCTTACTGCTTTGTCCTTCTCATACTTCTAATTTTATTCATTCTTCCTTTTATATACAGTCCATCCTTCTGTGGAATGCGCTTCCCCTCAATATCAGGATGGCCACCAGTCAGTATGCATTTAAGCGAAAGTTGCGGGATTACCTTCTTAACAAGTAAAGGAGTCGTCTCAAAATCCTTATCTCTAACTTTATATATTATTATTATATATGTAGGTATATTATATTAAATATATATGTATGTTTATTTTAACTATATTTATATATACTTTTGTAATTATTTTCGTCTTAGAATTTTTTTTTTTTTTTCAGTTTATGCACCTGCCATGTTATCTCTCCACCACCCTTGGTTGACTGGTAGAGAATGCCTAAGGCATTAAGTCCGCCTTTGTACATTTGTGTTGCATGAAGTTTTAATAAATAAATAAATAAATAAATGTTCAGAATATCTGTCCGGGATATTATAATTTACAAGATATTGCTTCCTGCATGCAGTCTTTTCTGCGAAAATTGACAAAGTATTTCTAAGGAGGAGTGTTGAAATCTTCGCTTTGGTCCCCATTGTCAAATCTTCGCTTTGGTCCCTAGTGTCAGTGTTACAGTGTAATAATCCGCGGGTGTGTGTGATTAAAATTATAACTAGTGACCGTCCTATAATTGTCATGAGTGTGTACATGCCTACGAATGTGAGTGCTAACTTACCTGAATTTACGGACTGTCTTGGTACGGTGAGTGCAATCCTAAATGAATATGGTGTGGAATCTGTTTTGACCCCATCCGAACTGTTTTTTAATTAACTCTCAGATTTTTGTGAGGAACAAACATAGTCATGCATAGATGTAGATATGTTGGGCGTACAGTCTGGTACCTATACCTTTTTAAGCGATGATTATGGAACGTGTAGTTGCTTGGATCACAGCATTGTGACCCAGGCGGCTAGACGTACTGTTTGTAATGTGTACGTAAAATATGACACTACTTGGTCTGATCACTTTCCTCTTATTGTTCAATATAATTTAAATTTATTAATACCTAAGTTAGATAGTAACGTAACTACGAGCAAGGAAATAGTATGGGGCGAGAGAGATGAGGCGCAAGTGGTAGCCTACGATGGAAAATGTCATTGGAGACTGAGTAGTATTGACTTTCCTGTGGAATTTTCTCAATGTGCAGATGGTTATTGACAAGTTGTACTCCAACATTGTAGCCGCCCTTCGCGATGCAGCAGTGGTCAGTGATAGAGGCATTCGTGCTGGGAGTGGTCGGAAGGGCTCACACATGGCAGGATGGAGTGAACAGGTCCGCGGGGCTCATCTGGAGGCCCGGTCGAGGTTTCTGAGATGGGTTATGTGCGGAAGGCCTAGAACTGGGTGTGTTTATGATGACATGAACAAAAGTCGAAAAGTATTCAAGTCCAGACTCAAATAGTGTCAGGATCATCAACATCAGGTAAGAATGAAGGCCATTGCTGAAAAACATAAGTCTGGAGACTTCCGGAGTTTCTAGCAATGCACCAATAATATCAACCCGAGACCTGGTCGCCCGGTGAGCGTCGACGGGGTGAGTGACTCTAAAGGTATTGCTGACTTATTTGGAAGCCATTTTCGTGTACAGTCTCCACTAGGGCAAGGAGTTGGGGTGCCCACTGCTCAGATACTGAGTGGTCTTGTGGGGACAAGATATAAGGTTAAAGATGTAGCTGCAGTCATAAAGGCTATGACTAAAGGTGAATCCTCCGGCCACGATGGGCTCAGCATTTAGCACCTACAGCACGCAGGCCTGCATATATCGAGAGTGCTGGCCTTGTTTTATTTTCTGTGTGTGAGCCATTCATACCTACCTGTCTATCTTATGAAAACTGTTGTAGTGCCTGTAGTTAAGAACAAGACCGAGGATGTTGCCGACGTAAATAACTACAGGCCTATTTCACTTGCAAAAATTGTAGCAAACGTATTTGACGGCTTGCGTAATCTGTCACTGCATGACTTTCAGTTTGGGTTTTGGCCCAAACTGTCCATTGAAGCTGCAATTCTGAGTTTTAAGCATATCGTCAGGTATTATACGGATCGCAAAACTCCTGTGTACGCGTTTCCTGAATCTTTCCAGGGCTTTCGATCTGGTGTCATATAACATCCTATGGCAGAAACTGGAGAGTATCGGGTTACCGCCAGAACTGCCCCCTTAGCCAAAATACATTTCTGTAAACGTTAACGCTAACGCTTCGTGCAAAATGTATGGCAAAGACATTACTGGGCGTGAGTCACGTGACAGTTCTCTGTCTAACGCTTCGTGCAAAACGTCGTTGCCATACGTTTTGCACGAAGCGTTAGCGTTAACGTTTACAGAAATGTATTTTGGCTAAGGGGGCAGATCAATAGCGTCAGATGGGCGGGTGTAATATTGGAACCGTATAGGTTGGAGTACGGGGTGAGACAGGGGGGGTTGACCTCTGCTGCGCTCTTCAAACTTTATGTGAACGCCCTGATCGTTGGGCTCAGCAGCCAGCATGTTGGTTGTCATGTGGATGGAGTATGCGTCAATAATTTGAGCTACGCTGACGACATGGTGCCGCTGAACGCATCGGTCGACTGCGGTCTTAGGAAATTGATGCGGACCTGTGAAGAGTATGCCTCGAGCCATGGGTTGATATATGATGCAGGGAAAAGTAAATTCATAGTGTTTGGGGCTAGTCTAAGTAGTGTGAATAGTGTGCCTCCTGTGTGTATAAATAACGCACCGCTTGAGAAAGTGAAACAGTTCAAATACTTGGGTCACATTGTTATAGTTGATCTAGAAGACGATGCGGACATTGAGCGGGAGCGGAGGGCGTTGTCAGTCAGAGGTAATATGATAGCGCATAGGTTTGTGCGCTGTTCGAGGAAGGTAAAAATAACACTCTTTAGAGCTTATTGTACATCTCTCTACACGTGCAGCCTGTGGGCAAAATATACTCGTACGGCATACAGCGCCCTCCGCGTCCAGTTCAATAACGCGCTGGCGATGTTGGGGCTACCCCGCCACTGCAACGCCTCGGGCATTTTCGCGGAGGCGCGCGCCGACTGCTTTCACGCGACGATGCGCAAGCGGTGCGCGTCTCTCGTGCACAGAGTGCGTACCAACAGACTGGGCTTCCCCTATATTCGGCAATGCTGCAGCAGGCATATTGTTACATTGTAAGTGTTCTTTTTGTCTGTGCTTGTTATCCTGTCTGTACCCCTTTTATGTAAATGTTTGTGTATGACATGCACATTTGAGCGTAGCAGCAAGGTACGCACAAGTCAAGATGCGCATAGCAAAGGCCTTATAAGGTTAACCACGCGGAAGGCGTGGTTACAACAATACAATAGTTTTGTTGTAGGTTATAAACCTTGATTTTACAATGCAAAGAAAAGACGTAGG
Organism: Polia nebulosa; assembly: GCA_951329385.1. Taxonomy (NCBI): domain Eukaryota; kingdom Metazoa; phylum Arthropoda; class Insecta; order Lepidoptera; family Noctuidae; genus Polia; species Polia nebulosa. The sequence goes on from OX589596.1 coordinate 203,362, forward strand.
AAAAAGATGTTCTGGAAAGAATTAATATAAAATTAGGAACACAGAATGCACAAAGCTGACTCAACACGTAGTTTTCACGTAATTTATTAAGGTTGGCAAATATTTGCCAATGTAAACTGCAACTGCTAGAATTTGGCGGGTGGTTTACGGGTGAAGTCTCAGAAGTGTTCGACAGAACAAGAGAATGTGAATCCACCGCCAGCAGTTGGAATAAAGAAGAAAAAGGACTCCACGCTGCCCTGGCGGCCTTATATATCTACGCCGTCATTGACAGATGTCAACGAATCCAAAGACAATAGTATTGTCAGCAAACTAATATTGTTTATGATTTTCAAAATTTAGTTAGTGGCTTTTGGTCTCTGTGGTTTTTCCCATATGTTTAATTTTAATTGACATTGTAACGCCACTACGTTACAGAGTCTATTGTTACTTGAAATAAACTAATTTTATTTTATTTATTATTTATTGCGTTTCTGCGTTCTTCTAGTGTAAAGAAGGGGGGCCGCTGAAATTTCGCTGGGGTGTACTAAAACCGGCACTGGATGGCCATTCTCAGTTGAGCTACACGATAACTGACAAATGCTTGAACTGTCAGGACAGGTCCACTCAAATCTGCATGGTGCTTTCCTCAAAAGCTCAGACATTAACGTACATGGTTCTCATATTATTTCATCAGTACAGATTGTATGGACTTTTAAAGAGACTTTGACATCTTAGTTTGTTTCGGTGTTTCTTCTCAGGGTAGTCAGCTAGGAAACACCAGCCTCATCTAGCTTAAACTGACAAAAAAATTGTGACGTGTAAGAATGTTTTTAAAACCTATTTGCAAAATAAATATCATTTATCATTTAACTGAGCCCAGTCAGTGCTATTATAGTGGCACCTGAATGTATTGAGTACGAGACGGTACGAGGGTGTCGCGCGGCGCGGTGCGGAGACTCGTCCGGCTCCGCGCGGGTGGCGGAACAGGCTCGGTGAGTATTGTTACTGACGCGTGACGTGAGCATCATACATCAGTTAGTGGTAGGTATTCTTGTAGCAAATGTATGTATCGAGAATAGGGAGGCGTGAGGGTGGCATGGTGTGGTGGTCGCGGAGACTCGCCCGGCTCCGCGCGGGTAGCGGGACAGGCTCACCGAACATTATTACTGATGCGTGACGTGAGTGTCATACAGCAGTTGGTGGTATTTTTGTAGCAAATGAATGTGTCGAGAATAGGGAGGCGTGAGGGTGGCACGGTGTGGTGGTCGCGGAGACTCGCCCGCCTCCGCGCGGGTGGCGGGACAGGCTCACCGAGCATTGTTACTGACACGGGACGTGAGTGTCATACAGCAGTTGGTGGTATTTTTGTAGCAAATGAATGTGTCGAGAATAGGGAGGCGTGAGGGTGGCACGGTGTGGTGGTCGCGAAGACTCACCCGGCTCCGCGCGGGTGTCGGGACAGGCTTACGGAGCATTGTTACTGACGCGGGACGTGAGCGTCATACAGCAGTTGGTGGTATTCTTGTAGCCAATGAATGTATCAAGTATGAGGAGGCACGAGGATGCCGGGCAGCGCAGTGTGGTGGTCACGGATACTCACGCGACACCGCGCGGGTGGCGAGACAGGCTCGCGAAGCAGTGTCATATAGTAGTTGGTGGCATTCTTGTAGCAAATGAATGTATCGAGTATGAGGAGGCGTGAGGGTGGTGCGGTGTGGTGGTCGCGGAGACTCGCCTGCTTCCGCGCGATTGGCGGGACACTTGCGGAGCATTGTTACTGACGTGTGACATGAGTGTCATACAGCAGTTAGTGGTAGTCTTTTTTTTTTTAAATCTTTATTTGGAAAAAAGGCTTTAATCGCGAAGCGATTATGCCAGCCCCGTAGTTTTACAAAAAGACAAAATTAAATGGCTATGATCTTAACTTAATTAATTTTAGGATTAAATAATATAACTTAATAGCTAATTTGGATGTAGGTTTAGATAGGATCACATTACACATACCTACATCCCTTAAACATATGTTAAACTCTACTTCTAAAGCTCTCCGTTCTGCACAAACCCGAGCACACTCCACCAAAGCGTGGTAGGTGTCCTCCCTTACATTGCAAATCAGACAGTTTGGGGTGTCAGTAACTTTCATAAGATGCCCAAACGCATAGATTATATAACTTCATAGATTCCTGTTTTTGCCAACTTATCTACTATTTCGTTTCCTATCAGATCTACATGTGATGGGATCCACTGAAATTTAACAGTTTTGCCACTTTCCCTCAACCTTAAGTATGACTCTAATATGGAATAAGCTACAGGCAGGCCTCGTAAGCCCGAGGTGCACCGAGCTATATGTTGCAAAGCGCTCTTTGAATCACTAAGTATAACAAATTTTGTATATTTGCACGATAACAAATACGATAGACACTCTGAAATGGCATACAATTCTGCTGCCATTACAGATGATTTGCAGTTTAATGTGAAACTGGCTCTCGTGTTACATTGGGGATCAAAAAATGCTGCTCCTGTTCCACTATCATCCTTTGACCCATCACTGTAAATCTGATAGAATCCCTCATATTGTTGTGCAATAGTTTCCACAGATTTCCTTAGAAGTGCCACTGAAGTGTTGGATCTTTTAGGTCCTGTCATATTTGCAATTTTTAAGTTTATGTGTGACTTAATATCTATATTTGCCATCCATGTTGACATTGAGAACATCCCTAGGACCTTAGAACGATGTAAAGTTTGATTGGACATCTCAGTGTATACGATAGTTAGCAACGGTTTTTTCTTATTACGCCAATATGATTCCTGCTCGCATATCGATGTTAATTTTGATATCATTACTATGGTCTCACCATCATCAATAGACTTAGCTTTTAAGCAAAATTTGGCAGCTAAATATTTCCGTCTAACAAATAATGGTGGCAAACATAACTCCGATTCCATCGCGTGGATTGGGCAACTTTTCAAAAAACCGCCAACTACTCTCATGGCTTGGTTTTGAATTTTGTCTATCCTTGAAATGTTGGTCTTAGCACTATTATCTAACAAAAAACTTGCATAGTCCAATCGACTACGGATGATTGCAATATACAGTCGTCTTAAATGTAATGGGTGAACTCCCCATGACGAACCCGCTAGTACCTTAACGACATTCAAAAATTTCATGCTTTTTTCGTAAACTTCATTTATCTGTTTGCGCCATCTCAAAGATGAATCTAGCCAGAGTCCCAAATATTTAACAACAGGAACACTTTCCAAACAGACATTGTTGATATTGACGTGTATCTGCTGTAAAGACCTTCTCTTAGAAAATAAACAAATTTTACTTTTCGTAGAAGATAATTCTAGACCCAATGCTCCCAACAAGTTTGACAAACTATCTATGGCTTCTTGAAGAGCTGTAGTCATAAACCTAATGTCTTGACCAGAAATATAGAGGACAAAATCATCTGCGTATTGAGATACATAAACACCCATAATATCCTTGCAAATGTCACATGTCACTATGTTAAACAAAATTGGAGACATAGGGTCTCCTTGGGCTAATCCCTTACATGTCCATCTTGTAATCGAAGTATTACTCCCTACGTGTGACACAGCTAAATGTCTCTCTCTTAGGTATTCCCATAAATATCTGCATATTGAAGACCCTACTCCCATTTCATCCAGTTTAGATACTACTTTCAAGATATTAACATTATTATACGCGTTGTCTATATCAACGAAACATCCTAAAGTGTTCTGATTAGTAGCGTACCCTATTTGGATTTGAGATACCAATCGTACAAGATTGTCTAGGCATGATTGAGATCTTCTAAATCCTACTGTATTCTTAGAGAAAAGACCTTTGCTTTCAAAAAACCATTCAAGACGTCTAGTTATAATGTTGTGTAAGGTTTTGCAGATACAAGATATGAGTGAGATAGGTCTCAAAGATGAAATATTGCTCGGATCGCGCCCAGGTTTCGGTACAGGCACTACTCTAACGTTTCTCCACTGTCTTGGAACTTCACTTTCAGCTAAACATTTGTTGAATTAAGCGACTATCAACTCTTTGCTGGGAAAATTATAAACCATTGAATAAGATATATCGTCTTCCCCTGGAGCGGTATCCTTTATCTTCAGTACATTTAAAAGTTCCTGTTCCGAAATCTGAGCCTCCAACTGTGAGTTAATTGAACTAAAGACAGGACATGGTAAACTAACGTAATCTGGCGCCAATTGTCTTAAGAATTCACTAGCCCTCTCTGTATCTAAACAAATTCTCTTACTACGATATCCTTTAACCCATCGCATTTTGTTCCATAACTCTCTACTAGACACCTTCTCGTCTATACTGTCACAGAACTGACGATAAGATTCTGCACTTGCTTTACGAATTAGTCTCTGTGCTGTAGCAACCTTTTGTTTGAGAATTATGTAATTTGTGGGTATGGGGTTCTTCCTAACCTGTGCTAACGCCAATCTACGTTCCGCTACCGCTCTAGACAATTCGGGGGACCAGTATGACCTCGGAATAAACTTACTGGTGGGGTCTTCACGAATCTTTATGAGCGGAATAGATGCTTGAGACGCAAAATTAATCAGTTCTATTATTTCATCATATATTTGTTGGGTGGTGCCTGATAAACTAATACTATCAATTTTACTTGAAATTATTTCTGAATACTTCTGCCAGTCACCCTTTTTAAAGTTACGTTTTGATTTTGTTGAGTTATGACATGTTATTTCTGTGGAAATGAGAACCATTAAGTGATCACTACCTAAATTTTCATTTAAAACACTCCACTTAAACCGTAATGCAATGTCTGATGACGCAAATGTGACGTCAGGCGAGCTTTTTTGTAACTGATTTAATACTAATTTAAGTCTGGTATGGTCTCCTGTATTGAGGGAAACATAATGCCACTCATCCGCTGCATCGTGGATTTGTAAACCCCTGCGATCGCTTTTGTATGACCAGTTTGTATGATGCCCGTTGAAATCACCCCCAATAAAAGTTTTATTTGGCCAATTAGAAAATAACATTTTCCAATCCTCATCTGACGTGTGAATATTAGATGGGCAATATACCGCTACAATATTTTCTAAAAAGCTACAGTTAAATACTTTAATGTGGAGTACTTGAATGCTTCGATTACGTAAGCTAAAATTGGTAACCTGTGCTTTAATGGAGTTATGTACTACAATCGCAACGCCGCCATATGAATCATCCCGGTCTTGTCTATAAATAACGTAACTACCTATTTTCAAGAGACTGTCTGGTTCAAGCCAGGTCTCGGATATAATGCATATATGGATTTTACTTGTTATTAAGAAATTCTCAAAAGCTTTAATTTTAGGTCTTAAACTTTGAGCGTTCCACTGCGATAACTTTAAGTGAACAATTTTATTTTTAGGATCCATTACTCATTAAGACCAAAAAATAACTCTAAACACTTGTTCAAAATAGGCCACTCAGACATACGATCTACCACAACTAGTACTAACCATTTACTACAACACTTAATAACATCATAAAACTTTTCTTGGATACTCCGATTTCTCATATAAATAATATTTTTTAACCGTAAAATTAACTCGTCGAGGTGTACCTCTCGCGTATTGTTGACGTTTTCGCTTGCATCGTTATCAGTAGCCGGCGCAGCTGGTTGCTTAGGAATGCGGTCCGACGACTCCCGATGTCCCCACCAATCCGTTTTAAGTTTGTTATGCGAATGGGATTGCTTATTTTTATTACTTTCTTGCGGTGATTTAGGTCGATTCTGTGTAAACAACGGTGGAAATGGATTCGGAGTGTAATTATTGCTGCTTCCTGATTCTTCAAAAACTAAACCACTGAAGTTGTTGGTGTCCATCTTCTGCTTTTCGGTTTTCCTGACTGTTTGAGAACCAATTGGCAACTTGGGTCTAACATACATATTGCAGGCTACGTGATATGTACAGTTATATTCTGCCATAATTTCCCTCACACGCTTCTCTCGAGCATAAACAGGACAACTTCTGTTCAACGCCATGTGGTCACCCCTACAGTTGACGCATTTAAATGTTGTGACTTCGCAGTTATCGTGTTCTTCTGTACATTTAGGACATACAATTTTTTTGGACGTACATCGTATTTTGACGTGGCCAAACTTCCAGCAGTTTGAACACTGCGTTACTGGATACACAAAAGGTTCTACTTTGGCGCGTAAACAGTCAATATATATAAAACTTGGCAGGTATGAGCCTCTGAAGCCTACCTTGGCCACCTCGCTAGGTACCCAACCACCTCCGTCTCGTCGCTGTAACCTTTTCAAGGATATTATTTCAACTTCGTTGGGGCACTTGATCACTTTTAATGCCTCCTCGTCAGACAACTCAAGGTCGACATCCCGTATAATTCCGTAAGAAATATTTACGTCCATCGCACTATAAACCTTCCACTGTTTGTTTTGGAACTCCTGACAGTCCAGCAACTTGCCCACACATTCCTCAGTCGAAACCTCTATTTTTAACTTATATGGGTTAATATACTTAATTTTGACGATGTCCGTTAAACCCATACTGTTAAATAATTTTGCTAAAGCAAATTGTTTTGGTAACTTTTCGCGGCTCCATATAAAAACTTCTTTTCTAAATTGTTTCAGTTTCTTTCCTCTGTCTTTTTCAACTTTTGTCCAGCTTCCTTCTTCATCCTCCTCTCTTCCTCGTTTTGTTGAATTAACTAGTATATCTTCTTCCATAATTTGGACTTCACTGCAGATTGGTTCCATAATGTTGTCTACCGACTTGTTTTTGTTTTCTCCTTCCTCTTCCAGTAAAATTTGTGACATCCATCCTTCCGAGTTATACTCTTCTTGTCCACTGATACTGCCACTAACACCTGTGGCCATTATTAGGACGCGCTCATCAGTGATGAGCGCGTTAATATAATAAAATGTCGATTCTAATCACAACGATATCAACAGACGCGCGCGAGTGGTTCACACGAGTGCCGTGACAGAACTGTAGTGGTAGTCTTGTAGCAAATGAATGGCGTGGCGTGAGGGTGTCGCGGTGTGGTGGTCGCGGAGACTCGCCCGGTTCCGGCGGCGCGGGCGGCGCATTGAGACGCGTGATGTGAGCGTCATACAGCATAAAATTACAGAACACTCACTTTAAATAACCCTGAAAATATTTTCTGCCACACTATGGGAAGCTAGTGAATGTGCGGTGTAACGGTCAGCCGCTCTTACCGGCACATGGTGGCGCGGCGTGTAGTGCGAGTGCGACACGTACTCGCGTCTATTCAGAGTGGACCTTCTGCGCCGAGCCCTACTTGTCAAACTTATCCGGAGGTGTTCAGCAATGTTGGTCGGGTTCGTGTCACCGCATTGCGCTCAGTAAATACATTACGTGCATGTACCGACGACTTACGGCGACACCGCGACACCTCTCTCCGGCGCCTACAGATAAAACTAGCGGTTTTACAAACGAGCTTCGAGAGGTGGTGCGCCAGCAGGCGGACGAGGGGGAGGCGATGGGGACATGGGGAGGGGGGATACTCGCACATTAGGCAGCGTGCTGATAACCGTACCGCGCGAGTTAGGCGCCAATCAGATCGGATCCGCCGCTCGCTGATAAGGGCCCGATAGCTTAGCCAGGCGTTATCTTCTGACGGATTGCTTTGTATCTATACCTACAAAACATTCCAGTTTTCATGCCAAAATCTTTGATGCCAATATGCAAAAGCCAAAAAACTGGAGGAGCGTTTTCTGCTCCTCCAGTTTTGAAAATATCAACTCTCCACAAAATATCAACTCTCCACAAACGCAGAAAGACGATCAGACTGCGTTCAGAGCTTCATTTAAACTAACTTTACTAGACTACTACCCGTCATTATAGTTGAATTAAAAACCAGCTATTTATTGTTTTAATCTAACAAATGAACTGTAGAGGAAGCGCCATCACCCCGGTGTTGAAAAAGCGCCATCACTCTGGGCCATAGCAAACTATAGCTAGTTTAGTTTATTTTGTCATGTTTCATTATGTCTTATTATGTTTAGTTATGTCTTAAAAATAAGGGTAAAAGTATGTTTAATGTTAAAGTTTACTGAGGTAACTTTTCTCTACAGCGCAAGTAGTGTATGTCACAGCGTTAAAGCTGACCAATTGTAATAAAGCCCGTAGTTGGGAATTCTGGCTAGACAGCGATTGGTTGTTCAAATTCATGCTTCTCATGGATTGGCTACAAACAGTGGAAAGTTTTCGAAGTCCACCATGTAAAATTATGTACATATTGAAATACATATGTAAAGTTTGTTTGTTTTTGTTGTAGTTTATAGATTTATGAGAATGTAAAATTAGAATCTAAAAGTAAAATATAACGTAGATTCAGTTTGTCCATGGAATACATACTTTGTAGTATGTATATATGTTAGTTTTGTTGTTGGTAAGACCAGTAAATATGTAAAAGTAAATATGCAGGTGTTCATTACCTAAGAGATTAGTGAAACCCCTCTGATTGGTTATCGTCAGAATGTTGTAATGCCTGTGATTGGTCGACTGTTAATGTCCAAGTTAATTTGTAGAATAAACAAATTGTATTGGCTGTCCGGGTTTGCATTTGCTGCACTACGTGCTCCATAGAGTTTGGGTAGTAAATATAGGCACCCCTGGCAGTCAAAATCAGTTACTCAGCGTCAGTGACTCAGTGAGCTCGAAAGCCCTCTGGCTTCGCTCCTATCGCCTTGTACCATACCTTGTACGGCGGTTTATTGTCTTGTACCATACCTTGTACAGACTGTGTCTAGTTCCATACCTTGAACAGACTGTTATTACTGTCCACTATTGGGGCAGTAATTCTACTTGTTTTTCAACCGTAATTCTGTGTATTAAACCTGTGCTTCGTTTGTGACTTTTTACCATTTTACCTTGTTTTTTATGTACCAATATATACCATTTTATTAAATCTGTATCTCAAGTTATTGACCCACTTGCTCCATTCATCACACGTGCGTGTCGCAAGACTACAATACGCCAGTCACACACAAATCCTTCAACCCTCGCGCCTATCGCGAAAAGCATCGTCAACATGAACGTCAAACTGCAGCGACCGTATTGGGTACTTGGAAAAGATGAATCTCTGTTGAAAAAAATGTGACGTGATGTATTATTTCTACTATCGCTTAAGTGTAGGGAAGGTATTCTAACATTATATGTATAAACATTTCTTTCTGCTATCACTTAAGTAAAAAAAAATGCCATTATCGCGGATTGGGTTGGGCACAACGACCATAGAGCCTGCCTGAGGCATTAACTCCGCCTCTGTACTTCTGTGCATGAAGTGTTAAATAATTAAATACATCTGTATGGTCGTTGGTTGGGCACATACCTGTAGTCCCTTGTCCGCCACTGCTACATCTCCATGCGTACCCTCGTTCGGCAACTGGAGATAATTCCCTGAGACTGTATATCTCACGATTGAAGCACAATCAGCTATTCGAAATGAGCTGGAAATCTCTGGAGAGGACGAATCTAAAAATGAGAACTCGCTTCACATCGTTCAAGTAATTGCCCACAAGTTTGGAGTAAACTTGGAGGAACAGGATATTGACCTTGCTACAAGACTGGGTCCCCGTCGTCAGGAAAACCAACTAACAGCTGGAACCTTTACACGTCCCCTCGTAGTCACGTATTCGTAAGCGCAACGAGTTTCTAAAGACTGCCAAAACTAGAAAAACAATGACCTCTACCGACATGGAAATAGATGGGCCACCGAGAAATGTATACTTCAATGAGCGCCTAACTCACAAAAATCGACAGTTATTTCATGCCACGAAGCTATCCTCAAAACAACAAGGGTTTCGCTTCTGTTGGCATAAGAACGGCGCTATTCTTATACGGAAATAAGAAGGCAGCCCCTCTATCCATAACACAACATCGAAGACCTGGAGCATCATTTGGGCCCCTGCACTCCGGCACCTCGCCAGTCTTCTCCATCATCAACAAACAGTACTCCTTTGCTATTACTAATAGTAGTTTTTGTACCAAATTTCATTATCTTGTTACTTTTCTTTTATTGTTTACTAATTTACTTTACGTCTCAACCAAAACTCTCGATTTATTGCGTATATGCGCTTGTACTATACAAACACACCACACTCACACCACACTCACACCACCACAAACTCACCAAAATGTGCCTGCTTTCAACCATTCTCACCACATCATTCCGTCGTGACAAAACCTTTTATACCCAGTACTACTTCATCTTTACTCAGAAAAAATACCCATGGCGTCATTTGACATAATCCAAAATATAGAGGAACTTACTGCAATAGATTGTCTCGACCTCAATAACCTGAAAGAATGCAGCTGTCACACATTCACGATTCCGAGCCTAGCTTCAAACTACTTTCCTTCAACATCAGAAGTTACCAACGTAATTTCGATGACTTCTCAGTAGCATTCAATCGACTTGACATTGACATAGACGCCATCGTACAGACAGAATGCTGGCTAAGCCTGGACCACTTACCGGGTTATAAGGTTACTCGAGCAAATAAGCAAAACAACAAAAATGATAGTCATATACACCAAAATTTACTACGATGTAACTGTTATCGAATCTGAAATACTGGAAACAGATAGCCTTTTCCTAATTTTGGACAATAAGGTTGCAATACTTGGGCTATATCGTTCACCATCTTTTGCCAACCTCACAAACTTTATCGCTTCACTAGATGAGTTCCTTAAAACTGGTAATAAACATCCTACACTAATTATCACCGGAGATATTAACATAGACATCCGTAGCACCACAAAAATCTTGTCTTGATCATATATTTATAAAGAGTAATACCAAACCCAAAGGCTTGGTTTGCAAAAACTCCGTCACAGACCGATATAGTATTAGCCAACATTCCTTCCAAAAACACCTACACTAAGCCCCAATAGAAATCGCTGGGTACTTAAATAAAATTAAACGAGGACGATTTAGCAACAGACTTAGCTAATATTGACTGGGCTGACATCCTGTTTTTTTTCTTTTTTTGCCGGGGTGGAGAATCCTCATGGATGTCCTTCGCCTGGAGCAGACGAAGGGATCTGTCTGACTCTTACTGACTAAAAACCATCCCGGTGATCCTTCCCACACTTGGACCGGGGATCGTGAGAGCTAATATGACTTCCATGATCCCCGGCTAGTGCTGGCTCGCATATGCGGGCCACCCGAGGCCCGCGGAGAGAGTCAGATGTCCACCCCCCGCGACGTCCAATAGGGGCGCGCATGGAACACCACCACCTCGGGTCCCGAGTCCGCCGTCCTTCCGGACCTGTTTAAGGGGGCTGGAAGAGGGCGTTGTCCGCCCTCCGCCGACGCCCAGCACGCCTGCTGCGGATCGGAAAAGTGGCCACGGCCTCCCTCTCCCTCTCCGCAGCCTCTTTCTGTGAAATAACGTCTTCACAGAAGGAGATCACTGCATCCCACGATCTTGCGCTGCATCGGTTCACCGCCCCGCGTCCGCACCTTTTGCGCCACCGGTACAGTGAGGTGAGGACTCTCGCCTCCAAGTCCCAGGGTGGAGATCCAGCCAGTGCACAACCCGCCTCGTAGGAGATCGTGCGATATCCCCTGCTAGCCCTGACGGCCATCGCCCTCTGCGGTCTTCGCAGAATTGCGATGCTGCCGGCCGTCAGGTCAGAAGCCCACACCGGAGCCCAATAGAAATCGCTGGGTACTTAAATTGAACAAGGACGATTTAGCAATGTATTTTCTTGCAAATAAACAATTTGAATTTTGAACAGACTTAGCTAATATTGACTGGGCTGACATCCTCAACCAATACTGTCTTACCTCTGTTGCCGACTCATTTGCTGGAATTATTGCCAAATTAATTAAAACACACACACGCTAAGTTAAAATTCCCCGAAGCAAACATTTATTTATTTATTTATTACAGCTTAAACTATCATTACAAAGTGACCAATGTGACAGTTAAGAACTTAAACTAATAACCTAAACTATATACTTACATAAGTACAATAACCAAATTAAAAATAAAAACTAACACCATTATTAAATTATTGCACAATTAAAAACACAAAAAAACTTTTTAACAAAAAAATTAACCGACGAAAAAGAACTAAAAAGCAAAAAATAAATAAACCTTTTAAAGTCTTGAGTAATGAGCATATTTACCTACATAAAATATCAAATTTTATATAAACTAATTTTGAGTCGGCGCCAAACAACAATCTGATTATTAAATATCTAAATTTTATAAGTACTTACAAATGAAGAAGGCTGTAAGTAGGTAATTAATCATTTTAATAATTGGCGCCGACTCAAAATTAGTTTATATAAAATTTGATATTTTATGTAGGTAAATATGCTCATTACTCAAGACTTTAAAAGGTTTATTTATTTTTTGCTTTTTAGTTCTTTTTCGTCGGTTAATTTTTTTGTTAAAAAGTTTTTTATTTTATGATTTTTTGTGGCTCGCATCATCTTTTAACACTCTGAGGCTAATTTCTAATCCTCCATAATTCCTCTTGCCACTGAGCTGATGATGTAACCATTCTTCCATGAAGTTTCCAGGATATTGACCAGTTGAGGTTACCTCCAATATTGTAAAGACGTCTTTTTTCAAAGCATATTATGTGGTATTTGTCACTAAAACCAGTTTGATATCTAACTTATATTGTGTAGGAATGGTATGGTTTCCATCATCAGCTCAGTTTCAGGATGTGATGATTCCTAAATGCAAATACCTGATTTTATTTTTTTGGGGGTGGGAAATCATCTTATGACTTCTTCCGCTCTAGGGTGGAGCGGAAGGGCGTGTCAGACTCTTACTGACTAAAACCCACCCCTGTTCCTCCCTGCCCTACGTGCCCATGGGCGAGGTAACTCTTTCGAATTTATCCTCAACCCCCGGGCAGGCATTGGCCGTGGCAGGCCCCGTCCTTTGCTGACAACTCTTTGAGGCGCGCGTGGAACATTACGCGCCGTCGACTCTCGGGCCTGGTGCTGATCGGGCGGCGAGTTATCCACTACTCGCCGTCCGCAGGCCCGGGTCTACGATGGCCGGAGATCGTCTCGCGGCCCCTGGCGTCTCCTGCGGCGGCTGCGGCTGAGGGCGCTAGGGCGACTCGGCTGTTGTTGAGTCTCCCTAACGTATGCCGCCTCCCTCTTCGCGAGCATTACTGCTTCGCAGAAGGAGAAGACGGCTTCCCATTCCCTCTCGCTCCGTACCATGGCCTGAACCAGGGCACGGCGCGAGAGGTCGCTGCCGCCTATCGCATCCACGAGGACACGGCGGTGCTCTGCCCAAGCGGGGCAAACCTCCACCGTATGCTCCACCGTGTCCTCTGGGCGATCCTCGCAGTGGAAACACCTAGGGGTCACCTCCGCCTTGATCCGACACAGGTACCTCCCGAAACAGCCATGTACGGTGAGGACCTGCGTCAGGCGGAAGGTGAGGGCGCCATGGCGCCTCTCCAGCCACTCCTCAAAGAGGGGCACTACCGCCGCGATGGTGGCGTGCCCAGCGCTGGGTTGTGACAGTCGCTCTCTCCATGTCACCATGAGATCCTGTCGGAGCTCTGTCTGCCGAGCCGCGAGGTGTCGCGGCAGATACCTGATTAAGTTATGAAAAGTAAACAGAAACAATATTCGTGCCCAATTTTTGAGGTTCTCTCTCAATTTTTTCAGGATCCCATGATCAGATCCTAATGTCCTTGACATGGGACCACCCTTGAGGTATACCCTATCTAAGAAAAGTAGAATCATCAAAATCGGTTTATAAATAACGGAGTGAGGGCCGAACATACATATAGAAACGCTAAACGTATCCACAATTTTCGTGGTTTTCTCTCAATTTTATCATGATTCCAGTGTCACATCCTGACTTTCTTGACATGGGACCACCCTTGAGATATACCCTATCTAATAAAAAAAGAATAATCAAAATCGGTTCATAAATAACGGAGTGAGGGCCGAACATACATACAGAAACGCTAAACGTGCCCACAATTTTCGAGGTTTTCTCTCAATTTTATCAGGTTTCCACTGTCAGAGCCTGACTTCCTTGACATGGGACCACCCTTGAGGTATACCCTATCTAACAAAAAAAGAATAATCAAAATCGGTTCATAAATGACGGAGTGAGGGCTGAACATACACAAAAAAAAAAAAAAAAAATATATATATATATACGGTCGAATTGAGAACCTCCTCCTTTTTTTCGTCGGTTAAAAATACCTACATAATAACTTGCCTGTACATGATTCCTACATCTTAAGCATTATTTCGCTTGTAGCTTAATATAAATAGCAATACCCTTGCGAATTCACTCAAACCACATGTAAACACATCGATCTGGGTTTGAAGGTCGTTGATGGTACGGATAGCTCTGGTAAGGGGTGCCTTGGCAAGCAGGTCAGTTCTAGCTGCAGGTACCAGTAACAGTGGCGGACTGCGCCGCCTCCACACGTAGCGGTTCGGCACACATAGACTCAAGCGCTGCAATATGCCCGGGTTACTCTCCACTCCACTCCTAGGAACACTTGCATCTAAAATATTATTAAGTTTATCATAAAATAAATTCAAAATATCTTCCACATCGCTGTGCTCAAACATATCGGTCCAATCAGTAGATGCTAACATAGAATAAAGCAATTCATAATCCGCTTTATAAAAATTCCAACGCGGTCTAGTAGCAGTGCGTGTGCCGACGGTACCGGCAGGCGCAGCGACCGGGGCGCTAGCACCTGCGAGCCGCACGCTCGCCGCGAGCAACGGGTGATATGCGTCCACGGGCACGAGCGACCCATCCGCCATCACCACTGACACCTCGTGAAGACCCTAACTTAGTATCAAATCTAGTTGTCTATTTAAACAGTTAGGTACATTATTGTGTTGAGTGAATCCGTAATAGGACAAAAAATATTCATAATAATTCCTGACATATATGGGACACGAATATGGATTAAAATCACCTAACACAATTATTTATTTATATTTAGAACACAATTTCTCTATTATGCCAAACAGAACCATATAGTCATTCTCAGAACTACCAGGCGGAATATAAATCACTGAGCACAAAAATAAAAATCTTTTATTTAAGTAAACCGTTGCATTGACTAATTCAAACATGCAGGTGTCTACACATACGTCACTCACGCACACTTGTCGCAGCTCCAACCGATGTGTGGCCACTAAAAGTGCTCCTCCCTGTTTCCGACCGTCCGCTCGGACACAGCGAAGTATTTCATAACCTGATGGGATTAATTCCGGGTCATGTGTGGAAGAGTTGCAACCCATTTCCGTCACTGCATATAAATCTGCATCTATTAATTCTAAGCTATTTCTAAAGTCGTTCAGTTTTGTCCGAAGACCGCTTACATTTTGGTAATATAAATCAATGGTATTAACATAACATTCAGCCATCGGTCACACCCGGAATCATAAGATGTATGAGACACCGTGACAGGCTACACTTATCATTACGAGGTGACCCCACAAAAGAGATCAAAAAACTGATCTACAACCGCTACAAAAACTTCTGCAACAACCTCTCACGCAATCTTAGAATCAAATATGACACTCGACAAATCCAGGATATAACAAAAACTCTCAAAAGTTGTGGAAAGCTCTAAATTCAATGTACAATCCCAGCGGTCGAAGGTGCAATACATCTAACTTAGTCACAAACTCAATTGACCCTGTCGAGTCCCTCAATAAGTGCAACTCATACTTCACATCTGTAGGTAAAAACCTGGCTAATAAAATACTGACAAGACTATCAGAAACTCAGACAACCCTCACTAGTAAGTACATATCACCAAAAACTTCACCCTTCTCGTTCTTGCTACACCCCACTGACGAAACAGAAGTTTCAAACATCATACAACATTTAAAAATTGAAAGCTCGCCAGTTCCTGACAAAATCGGTGTAAGACTTAAAAAAAGAATACATAACATTATAACAACACCTCTAACCCACCTGGTCAACTCACTCTGGAAACAGGAATATTTCCCGAACAATGGAAGGTTGCGGAAGTAAGCCCAATACACAAAAGTGGTCCTAAAGACAAACCTGAAAACTACAGACCAATAGCACTACTCAGTATTTTATCCAAAATCCTGGAAAAGGTTTTAAACACCCGTCTTATTAATTTTCTTGAAAAACATAACTTAATTTCAAACAAACAATTTGGTTTTAGAAAAGGCAAATCGACAGAAGGTGCAGCCTCCTTGTTGACTAACTCCATATCAGCAACCATATAAAAGGGTGAACGTTGCAAGGCGGTTTTCGTAGACCTAGCTAAAGCGTTCGACACCATTACAACAAATCTTCTTTCAAAGAAGCTAGACGAAGCTGGCGTTAAGGGTAAACCACTTGAGTGGTTTCAAAGCTATCTCACCAATCGCCGACAATACGTAAAATCTGGAGAGCACTCAAGTGATCAACTTCCTATAAACTTTGGAGTTCTGCAGGGTAGTTTACTGGGCCAAACCTTAATTATAATATACATGAATGACATACTGAACCTCAAACTACTTAACGCTGAAATCATATCCTACGCAGACGATACGGTTATCACGTTTCATACTCAAACCTGGGAACAGGTCTACGGCCTTGCGGAAGAAGGATTATCAACGGTAGCGCAAACACTCAACCAAAACTTAATTACACTCAACATAAAGAAAACCAAACATGTTACCTTTTTCGAAACTCATTCATCTAGCCCTCCTCAAGTCTTGTCGAAAGGTGAAAAAATAAAAGAGCGATGGAAAGTTAACTTTGAAAAGTATATTCTTAGGTTTATAATTTAAATAGTATCATGACCACTTCATAATTTTACTAACAAAAATTTATATTAAATAACTTAAAAGATATATATACAAACTAACAATAATACCTAACATGTACAAATGCGTATGAAAAAACAACTCACTGGGCATCAAAAAATTCATCCACATCGCTGTCAATGGAAAAAGTGCCCAGAACGCTAGCAGCATTGCCACGTTGAATAGCAATGCTGATTCGTTGGCCAAAGAAAAGCCCAGCCCTCTGGTCACGTGAAGAGTCGACTAACAGCTTGCTGATATGCCGGAATACTCGATGAGCACTCGGACCCCATGGCCCTAGTGTTTCAACCCCAAACGGCTCAAACATGTAACTCCCTATAAGGTTGTTATATTTGCGCCATTTGAGGTTTTCTGCACCTGCAGCAGCCGCCCCAGCACAGCCTGCCTTGCTAAGAAGATGGGATGGCGCAAGGGTGTCGACACATGTTGCATCCCACACCAAAGGCCTACCCAACTTCCAAGGCATTATGGTCATTCCGTCTGGCCTCTTCCCATCGTCACGTGCTAAGCCATTGGGTTCTAAAACAGCTGGCACCCCGGCGGTGACAAGAGCCCGACGGATGATGTCATTAATGCTGGCGTGCCGTGCTATCCGACCAGCACTCCTACCGCAGGATAGGCCGTGGTGTCCGAGGCGGTAGACTGCTTCACCGCATTGACAACGATGTGGAGCTCCACTCGGAGCACCCAGACGCAAACATGTAGCGATCCGGAAAGTAGCGTCACTCAGCATGGTACCAATGTTGGGTGACGGTAGTGCCTGTAGCCAAAGGCCCGACTCCCACTCACCCACAGCCAGTAGGCGGGCACGCTCAGCAGTATTGGTGGACGTATTAATAAGATTATTCCGTACCAACCTGCAGAGCGGCTCATCCCACTGTCTCTGGGAAGATGGGTTCTCGGGCAACGCCGTGTTCGGGCAAGCCGCTTTCCAGGCGTTCACAGCATCGGTCAAGCTCGGCACCTCACAGTTAACCAGCGATGGGGTTAAAATTCGTGTGGTTAACTGTCGAGTGCTGTGGACCGAAGACAGGAAAAGTTGATGAACGAAGAGAATTAATGGAACGGTGTGCTCAAAGAGGTACAAGTAAATATGGGTTTGGTGAGAGAAATTAGCATGGATGAAGTAAGAAAGGCAGTTCAATGTATGTAAAATAGAAAGGCCATGGACCCTGATGACATACCAGTAAAAGTATGAAAGTATTTAAAAGAGGATGGATGTATGTGGCTGACTTTATTCTTCAATAAGTTGTTGTATGAAGAAGTGATCCCACAAGAATGGTGCAATAGTTCGCTGGTGCCCATCTTCAAGAATAAAAGGGATGTACAGGACTGCAAGAACTATTGAGGGATAAAGCTCATGTCACATACTATGAAAGTATGGGAGAAAGTGATAGAGAAAAGATTGCGAGAGGAGAGTGAGATTACCCCGAACCAGTTTGGATTTATGCCAGGTCGAGGGACAATGGACGCCACCTTCGCACTCCGTCAATTTTTCGAGAAGTACAGACGTGTGCACAAGAACTTGCACATGGTGTTCATCGATCTTGAGAAAGCGTATGATAGGGTACCTCGGGATGTGTTGTGGTGGGCCTTGAAAGAGAAATGTTTGCTTGGGAAGTATGTTGAGTTGATTCGTGCTATGTACAGACAGTCTAGTACCTACGTCCGGTCGACTGCTGGCAACACCGATGAGTTCAGTGTGGCTGTACGCTTACATCAAGGGTCTGCTTTAAGTCCTTTTCTCTTCCTGTTGATTATGGACGCTCTTACGTCAGAAATACAGGAGGAGGCATGCTGTTTGCCGACGACATTGTTCTGGTCGGTGAAGATGGACCTGAGATCCAGAGTAGATTGGAGAAATAGCAACAGAAGCTGGAGAAAGTTGGCTTGAAAATCAGCAAAACCAAAACTGAATACATATTCTGCAATTTCGGTGGTCTCTCCAGTTCTGAATCTATAGTGCTAAATGGCGCGCTTGTCCCAGTCTGCTCCGATTCTCGGTATATCGGTTCACTCGTGCAAAGTGATGGCGAAATAGATCGGACTGTTAAGCACAGAATTAACACTGGATGGGTGAAATGTCGGCAGGTCACCGGGACTATCTGCGACTCCCGCATTCCCCTTAAACTTAAGGGGCAGATTTATAAAACTGTCTTGTATGGTTCAGAATGTTGGGCCACAAAATGGATGAATGAAAAGCAACAGCATGCGGCTGAGATGAGAATGCTAAGAGCGATGTGTGGTGTTACGCGCATGGATAGAATTAGAAATGAGTATATAAGAGAAAGTCTGAAAGTGGCACCGCTGACTGAAAATTTGTGTGGAAATCGGTAGTCGTGGTATGGGTATGTGATGCGGAGGAATGAAAAAAATGTCGTAAAGAAAGTCTTGTGTATGGATGTGGATGGCTATAAGAGTAGGGGAAGGCAAAGAAACGATGGTTGGACAGTGTGAAAGAGGATATGGGTAAAAAGGGGGTGACTACAGAGATGACGACTAATAGAGGCGTATGGAAGAAAAATACATGTTGCGCCTACCCTAAATAAATTGGGATAAGGGCAGGAGAATGATGATTCATCTAGCCGTTCACCAGACCTTACATTGAAATTCCACACATATCTAAACTATTCATACACCCCACGGAAAGACTGATCATGCGACTGTATTGACCGAACACAGTCTATTCGTTATTTAGGTCTCCTAATTGATGAGAACCTATCGTTTAAAGCCCATATTCAATATCTTTCGGGCCGAGTAAGGAAACTCATTCACTTAATAAAGAAATTGGGAGACCGCACTCCTCAAAACATCATGCGAACGGTTTATTTCGCTATATGCCAGTCCATAATTCAATATAGCATATCCATTTGGGGTGGAGCTGGTAAATCAATTATGATAGAGCTAGAAAGAGTCCAGAGAGTCATTATAAAAGCCATATTAAAAAACCATTCCTCTACCCTACTGACTCCCTGTACAAAGAGTTTCTACGTGTTCGTCAACTTTATATTTTGAATGCATATCTCCGTACTCACAAAACCATAAAGCTTCGGCCTGACTGTCAATCCTTAACTTCTAAATGTATCTTTAACATTCCGCTTCAACGAACCACCTCACTCCTAGCAAGACGCTGTCCCGCCTATCTTCACACCTACGTGTATATATAGTCACCAGTAGCTTAACTTGTGACCCAAAAGAACTCTCCTCCTCTTCGTGTAAAGAGGCTTTAACAAAATGGCTAGTAGGTCTGTCATACGATGAAACGGAAAATAAACTCACATCAAGTAACTCGGAATGCCATCTTCACCACAGACATTAAAACTTACACACGCACTCACACCATCACACACACCTACACACCTTATCTTTATTTTTCTTGTTTTTTCAACTTACATATTATATCCTTTGTTTTATATTTTGTGTAATTTACACAATTGTAAGTTTAGCTTTAAATCAAGTTGTATCTCATTTGTTTTAATATTTCTATAACTTTACTTTTTACTTTTAACTTTATACAAGCTTCTTTTAATGAACGAAACATAGATATACGTTTATGTTTACACAACTCCAGTCCCCAAGATACAGGCAACGCCTAGTTCGGGGACCACTGAAAGAATAATTAATGTCATTACTAAAAGTTACAGACCGACACTAAGCTAAGATAATTTTAAGGTAATAATTGTAATAATGGATGAATAAAGGAGAACCCTGTTTTTGGGCCTAACTGTTACACGAATCAGATGTCTACCAAAATAGTCGTTTATTTTGCGTAATCAACCCATTTAAATCTTAGCCTTTGATAACAATGGCCAAGTGTAGAAAATGAGTAGATTTATATTTTTTGTTTTTAACAACTTTTGTAAATCGTCACAACACTTTTTTCATTATACGTCACTAACTTCACAAACGCTGACATTATGTCAATAGAGCGTACACTAAAAATATGATTGATTGAGTGGAAATCGATACTGTTACAAATAAAAATAATACTCCATTGTTTTAGTATATTTGTTTTTTTAGGTATCAAAATCAATGTAAAATAAAAAATCTGGAATCTAATCGATTTTTAACGTAAGCATCATTAAAACAAATAATGGATAAAATTGATTGCATCACGGATTGCACTAGAAAACGGCAAATGTCAGTCAACGTCTGTCAATTATCAAGTCATGTCATTAATATCATTCCCTTTTGATTCGTATTTTTGCGCAAGTGAAAGTGTTTTTCCGTACTTCTCGTGATTTATAAGACCTCTGGTCGAATACAGGACTCCGATATCGATTGCTTTCTGACTGTCCCTCGCCTGAACATTGTTGAAGTGAAAACTTCTTTAGACACGTTTGACATTTTTGAGATAGGAAAAAACTATTCAACTCGCGTGACACTGACACCGTTACAAGTGCAACGAAGCGTAGCACACAGTTTTCACTTCTGTCGGCAGTCCCCATGACTGCCTATTTTTGAAGTGAAAACTTCTTTAGGCGCGTTGGGCATTTTTGAGATGGGAAAAAACTATTCTACTCGCGTGACACTGACACCACTATAAGTGCTACGACGTGTAGCACACAGTTATCACTAGTGTCGGCAGTCCCCATTACTGCCTATTTTTATCCGACTTTCGTAAAAGGAGGAGATTCTTTGTTCGACTGTATTTTTTTTTTTTTTTATGTATGTCCACGCATTTCTCCGTCAGTTGTGGACCGATTTTCAAAATTCTTTTTTTATCCAAAAGAATATACTCCCGAGGTGGTCCCATATAAATTTTATCGAAATTGCTTTAGCGCTTTTTGAGAAACTGAACAAAAACGAAAAATACGCATATCTTGATGACGTTTTTGTGTTCTCCAAATGTTTAAATTCCACGTTCCATGTTATTGGGGTTTTTAGTTCTGGGGTATAACAACTAAAAAGCGAAAAATAAAAAACGTTTTTACAAAAAAAACAACCGACTTCCAAAAAAAAATACACTAAAAATTTAAATATAACTTTAATTTCGGAAGTTGGTGTCAAATATCGAAGAAATAAAATATAAATACCAACTTCCGAAGTTAAAGTTATTTTTAAATTTTTAGTGTATTTTTTTTTTTGGAAGTCGGTTGTTTTTTTTGTAAAAAAGTTTTTATTTATTTATTTACTACTTCAAAAACTAAAACAATAAGAGTGGTGCTTACTCAGCCTGTGTCTGTGGTTAACGCACTTTTTCTAAATTGAAACATTCTTTATGTAATAGATACTCGTAAGTAGCTACAAAAAACATAATCCAAAAAACACAATGATACAAAATCGGGGGATACAGTTTGGTGTTGCAGCTACATATATATCATCTCCATCCAATACTTTTTTTAAAACCTTGCCCCACACGCTAGGAATTATTGCAGTATCATGGATGCATTCCAGACATGTAAACTCACATGCACGAGACACCCAGACCAGGAACAAGTATCTGTAGGTCATACAAATATTTGTTCCGTGCAGGAAACGAACCCACGATTCGCAGCGTGGTAGCCAAACGCTCAACCACTGCGCCAACCGTGCCGTCGAAATTGGACACCGAACCCTGCCAAATCTGAAGTCGCTCACTTCAGATTAAACAGATTGTTCTTACTGAAAACCTTAAAGCTCTAACTGAAACTGAAAGCCTAAGCTTTTTTATTTACCTAAAACCTCATCGTGATAGGCTGCAGGCGCTGCAGCACAGACTATATAGTCCTCCTTGTAGATATCGATAACGACGACCCTTTGAAATTATTTTCCTACTGTGTGCCCGTTCCAGATTAACATAGGAAATAAAGCCTCAAAAGTAGAAAAATAACCTTAAATGTAGGTAAACACTGACTGAATTTACCAATTTGGCCATTGCTGGGAGACGTGAAAATTGGGCTCGTGAAACCTTCATATATGCTCTAGTTTATGGCCAAATTCCAGCCCTGTAACCCAAGTTTCTATGGAGTTTATTGTGGAGGGTCCTCGACCTTGACACTTCCGCGGGATATTCAGTTTCATCACCGACGACCGTGGGAACGGACCCGCCTATCCAGGTCGTCAAGTTCCACATGAGTCTACTTGAGTATGCCGAAAGAGTACATTAATACCTGCATAACCCAACCGTTGAAGGCGCGTACCTTGTTCCGACGATAGAAGGCTATTGAATACCTTCTTCAGGCGGCCAGGAAGCGCTCCAACGATTGCGTCAATGTCAGTAATCTTGATACTGTGACGATTGTAGACACAGCCTAATCTCAGTGGGTCTGCACCGGCCTTTAGCTGGCAGTTAAGAATGTTGGAGAGTCGATGGAATAATGATAAAGAGTAGATATGAATTTTGTTTTTATGTCAGACTAGAGTTTTGCACTCGCAAGTGGGCACAGATGTTTTTAAACCCAATATAGTTATTTAAAGTGCCCTCAGCTCTTTTCTTATCCTCCCGTGGCCAAGTTATCCATTTATGCACCGCACTCTAGCGTTGCCAGCGAGTGTGAAGTCTACCTTGAACTAACGAGAAAGTCCCAGGATCCCTGCAGGCCGTATTGGTGCCTTGGGGTCCTACAAATACCTAACGCTTCTGACAAACCCAATTAAACAAGTACTTGATTTGGTTTCGATTGGAAAGAGAGATTTCAGAGTTATGCAATCCAAGAGTGGCACAATCTCCCTTCGTTTTACACGCATGCCCGCACTTTTGCGAGTGTGAAACCTGTGTAACCATTTTATCCAAAAATAGTGCAGTCCGTCCGGCTCTGGAGATTTCCAATAACGCAAAGGACGGCCTGCTCGGGCAACATCTTGGGGGTTGATCGTGATTGCTTCCTTTTGTGATATTGAATAGCATGCTCGCTCGACCGCCCGAGTCCAACTAACTTCGGTGGGAACGAAACATTTGTATTGTTACGAGCTGGGTATGGGATAAATTATTTTACACCAATTAATTAACCAAATATCCTTTATTAACTCAACAACTTATAAACACAAACACTAATTCGCTAATAATCACTATTCTCTTCGCAATCGCTTGTATTCGCATCCGTTCGCATCCGTAGTCGAAATCAGACTGACCCACTCGCCCGCCGTCCGGCCTATTTATACGGTCATGGAAGTTTCCAGAACATTGTCGAACTATTCTATAGTGGAATATTCTAGAAACATCTATGAACTTCTATACAGTACCACAATGGAATGTTCTCGAACCTAGTGGAAACTTCTGGAAACTTCGACCACATTCTCGAACGTTCCAGAGTAATACGGTCGACGTAACACTGCCCCCTCCTTAGACATGCTCGTCCCGAGCATCATTAGTCCCGTAGTATCGCGCCAAACGGTCTACATGAACAATCTTAGGCGCACCTCGTGGACCCTTCTGTATTCGGTAGGTGACATCGTTGATCCTAGTCACGATTCGGTATGGTCCATCCCATTTTGCTTGCAATTTGGGAGACTTCCCTTTGCTGCGCACTGGGTTATGCAACCACACCAGTGAACCCTCGTCAAAACCTCTATGGTTTGCCTTCCGGTCGTATCGGGTCTTCATCTTATCAGACATTTGTTGGCCGGATTGTCTGATATGCTCATATACTGGGTGGCGCAAAAGTAAAGACCCTATTTGGTTCAGCTATAACATTTTTTCTAAATTAGAAAACTAGATTTAGATTTTTTTAAATGTATATTTGTGCCATTAAATTTCGTACCATTAGGATTTAAAGATGATGTCTTTTAAATGGTGACCTCCAGAGTTGATACACATTTGAGCCCTATTTATGACATTTTGCATAACTTGCCGTAACACTTCCTGCGATATGTTCGTTATTTCTTGACGAATGTTTTCTTTTAGAGCTGCGAGAGTCTGTGGCTTGTTCACATACACCCGAGATTTCAAAAAACCCCAAAGAAAGAAGTCTGGACTGGTCAGATCGGGTGATCTTGCAGGCCAAGGCAAATCGCCAAAACGAGAGATAACTCGGCCTGGAAAAGCGTCCCTCACTAAAGTAAAACGAGTAAAACGGTAAAACGGACGGAGTAAAACGGTCCATGTTTATTTTCAGTGTATTTTACATTTGTTCACTACACAATTTTCAACAACAGAATGACAGAAAATGTCATATAAAAAAAAAAAAGGTATTTTCTTTAGTGCCACTACTTTTGCGCCACCCGTTACATCATTCAACTTGTTACGCAAGTCATTCACATAATCGGTTACACTGCGTGGGGCATCAGGGGGGGTTCCAGTGATTAAATCTGCAGGTAACCGTAATTCCCTTCCAAAGTTCGCGAAGGCTGGTGTCACAGTCGTACTTTCGTGAACTGCACTACGGTAGGACAGAAGAAATGGCTGTATGTGCTTGTCCCAATCCCTTTGCCTGCTTTCCACAACTTTTGCCAGATATCTCTCCAACGTTTGGTTGAAACGTTCTACCATTCCATCAGATTGCGGATGGTAAGAAGTGGTTCTGGTCTTGTGAGTACCCATCAGTCGACAAGTCTCCTGGAAAACTTGTGATTCAAAATTCCTCCCTTGGTCGCTGTGAATTTCCAAGGGTACTCCAAAACGACAGAAGACTTCCTGAACCAATTTATCTGCGACTGTTGTTGCTTCTTGGTTGGGAATGGCGAAGACTTCTGGCCACTTTGTGAAGTAATCCATGACAACCATGAAGTACTTGTTTCCGTTTTCACTTTCCGGAAATGGTCCTGCAACGTCTAGTGCTATCCGTTCCCAGGGGGCTCCCACGTTGTATAATTGTAAAGCACCTCTGCTGCGTGTCTGGGGTCCTTTCACAGCCGCACAACTGGTACATTTGCGGCACCAGTCCTCAACATCCTCTCGACAGTGAATCCAGTAAAACCGCTCTCGTATCTTCAGTAGAGTTCTTTTTACCCCCATATGTCCTCCTGAACATCCATCATGGTAGAGCCGTAAAACATCAGGTACTTTGGCTTTGGGGACAACAATTTGTAGATGACAGTTGTCTCCTCGAGCGTTTTCCCATTTACGGCACAAGACTTCATCCTGGATAACCAAGCTGTTCCATTGTGCCCAATAGCTCTTTGTGATGGAACTTAACGCCGCAACATCACTCCACTTGGGTTTCGGAGCACCAGCTTTAATCCACTCAAAGATCCGTTTGAGGTCCGTGTCATTTCGCTGAGCAAGCTGTAGGGTTTCCTTCCATTCATTGCTGAGATCCATTCTTAGCATCCTCACGGGAACTACTTCCTTAGTCTCTTGCTTGGTACAATGCTTACAGTCTTCAGGGCAAGGTCTTCTAGACAGTGCATCTGCGTTACCGTGAGTTCTCCCACTACGATGTTCCGTTACGAAGTCAAACTCTTGTAGTAGTTCGATCCATCTTGCCACTTGTCCCTCTGGATTCTTGAACTGCAATAGCCACTTTAATGCAGCGTGGTCAGTTCGCAATTGGAATTTCCGTCCCAGCAAATATTTACTGAAGTGTTGCAATGTCCTTACTACTGCGAGTAGCTCCCGTCTCGTGACGCAGTAATTTCTTTCTGGTTTGGATAAAGATTTGCTGTAGTAAGCTATAACAACTTCCTGGTTTCCTTTCCGTTGAGACAACACGCCTCCAATTCCAGTATTACTTGCGTCTGTGTCAACTATGAAGCCATTTTCAGTGTCAGGATATCCCAGAATAGGTGTATTGCACAGACGTTTTTTTAATTCCCGAAATGCGATGTCACAATTCTCGTCCCAACAGAACTGTTGCTTCTCCTCAGTGAGTTTGTGTAAAGGTTTTGCAATGTCGGCAAAATTCTTGACAAACCGCCGATAGTAGGAGCACAAACCCAGAAATGCTCTGACCTGCGTCTTGTCTTTCGGAACTGGCCAATCCTTGACGGCGACGATTTTCTCTGGATCTGTCTGAATACCTTCCTCCGAAACTATGTGTCCTAAAAAGTTCACTTGTCGTCTGAAAAATGAGCACTTTTTCGGACTTAATTTAAGATTTGCCGTCCGGATTTTTGACAGCACTCGATTGAGATTTTGAAGGTGATCTTCAAATGTACGGCCCACGATAATAATGTCGTCTAAATAGACAAGACATGCGTCTCCGATCAATCCGGCAAGTATTTGCTCCATTAGCCTTTCAAACGTCGCAGGAGCATTGCACAATCCGAATGGCATAACATTAAACTGCCATAGCCCCTTTCCTGTTGAAAATGCAGTTTTCTCCTTATCCTTAGGGTCTATTTCCACTTGCCAGTAGCCACTTTTCAAGTCTAGCGTGGTAAACCACCTCATTCCAGTCAGTGTATCCAATGTGTCGTCGATCCTAGGCAGTGGGTAACTGTCCTTTTTCGTGACGTCGTTCAATCGTCGATAGTCCACACAAAAGCGCGTGTTGCCGTCCTTTTTCTTCACCAGGACCACAGGAGAACACCATGGACTCGATGAAGGCTCTATAACACCATCCTTGACCATACCCTCAATCATCATTTCCACTTCCTTTTCACGTGCAACCGGCAATCTTCTTGGTCGTTGACGGATTGGTAACTCGATGCCAGTATTAATTTTGTGCTGAACCAGTCCTGTTCTTCCTATGTCAGCATCATTTGTAGAGAAAGAGTCGGCGTACTGAAGTAACGTCTTCTTAGCCTTATCCATTTCTACTTCCGTTAAATCGCAGTTTTCCAAAAGTGTTGACACGTCAAATTTCAAACGGAACACTTTTCCTGATGGTACACCTTCCATGAAGATTTCCTCTGTACCACACTTCAATACTCCTTGATCAACGTCGATCTCACAACGATGTTTCCGCATGAAGTCTAAACCCAGAATGCAATCGTCCACTATGTCAGCCACGATGACATTATGCCGATAAATTTTGTTACCTAATTTTAACTCCACCTCCTTCCTGCCTCGGACGATTATGTGCTGACCGGTAGCTGTCAGTAATTGTATACGGTCGTGGTTATTGAAGAAGTCCCCAAGGAACCGACTTGCTAAGTGAGAATTGACGACCGTGTGAGAAGCTCCAGTATCTAACGTCAATTTGCATGGTTTTCCGTTAACTTCGCCTTTGATGATCAGACTATTTCCGTCATGGGCCTGTGAGATCGAGATCCTCGGGGCTCTTTCAATACCAGCCAGCACCCGCCCCCCAGTCCTGGCATTTACTCGTTTCCCTGCTGTTGCTGGGCAGTCGTATCAGTTGCCCTTTCTTGCTGGGATTGATCTTCTCTCAGTGAGCTGCGCTTTGGACATCTTGACCGAAGATGACCACTTTCTCCACAAGTGTAACATCTAGGGCTGTATCCTTGCGGACGATCGCGTACAGGTGATGCCACAACCTCCCTGATACGGTGTGTTCGATGGTCTTGCCTCACTGCCTCTACTTCCAAGGCATGGGCCAAGGCGTCCTTCAGTGTCTCATGATGTCCAAGTCTTACAGCGGCTCTAACTTCCAAGTCACGTATTCCGTCGATGAACGCTTGTACCAGATTGCCATTGATGAGTGCAGGGGCGGACTGGTATGCTTTCCGAACCAACTTTTCAACTTCCAAGGCCCACTGCTGTAGGTTCTCGGCACTACGTTGAACGCGATCCCTTAACTTAGCGCGAAATACGTGCTCCAAGTGAGCGTCGCCGTATCTGGACTCTAACGCTTCCAGCAGTTGTTCGTAGGTCACATCCTTGCCAAGAGCCTCAAGTATGGTTAGGGCCTGGTCTCGGAGGCCTAAGGTGAGCGCGGTCATAGCTTGGTCTTTGGTCCACCCATTCGCTTTCATAACGGCCTCAAATTGAATTTTGTAGGCCGACCATGAAGATGTTCCGTCGAATGGCGGCACCTTAAATCCACGTGCCGAAGGTGCAGGAAACACTGAAGGCACAACCCCGTCTCCAGCCCTAAGTTCACCTAAAGCCTTTTTCACCCCGGCAATCTGAACTTCAGCTTCTGAGATGCGATTCTCATGCTGATGAACCTGCTCCTTCATCACCTTGAACTCTTTGCCAAGTGTTGAGTGAAGGTCTTTAATGAGGAGCATCTGCTCTTCTTGGCGGCGGGCCTGTAACTCTTCTTGGCGGCGGGCCTGCTCTTCTTGGCGGCGGGCATGCTCTTCTTGGCGGCGGGCCTGTTCTTCTTGGCGGCGGGCCTGCTCCTCTTTATCTTGTCGAAGCTTCTCTTCCATTCGACGGACCTGTTCTTCTTGGCGGCGGGCCTGCTCTTCTTGGCGGCGGGCCTGTTCTTCTTGACGGTGAGCCTGTTCCTGCAACAGCGCCATTAGCGCAGACAAGTCTGGCACCGCTGGTGCTGAAGAAACTTCACATGGGCCAGCGACTGGCTCTGTCGTAGGCTGAACACCACCCGACGTCTGTATCGGAGAATCTCCAAACCGCCTCTGATCCATGTCTTGCTGCCGTTGACTCCTTGTACGAATACCGTCCGTGTCGTCCTTTGGTAAAATTGGCATAATTTATCCCTCACTTCTGACACCAATTTGTTACAAGCTGGGTATGGGATAAATTATTTTACACCAATTAATTAACCAAATATCCTTTATTAACTCAACAACTTATAAACACAAACACTAATTCGCTAATAATCACTATTCTCTTCGCAATCGCTTGTATTCGCATCCGTTCGCATCCGTAGTCGAAATCAGACTGACCCACTCGCCCGCCGTCCGGCCTATTTATACGGTCATGGAAGTTTCCAGAACATTGTCGAACTATTCTATAGTGGAATATTCTAGAAACATCTATGAACTTCTATACAGTACCACAATGGAATGTTCTCGAACCTAGTGGAAACTTCTGGAAACTTCGACCACATTCTCGAACGTTCCAGAGTAATACGGTCGACGTAACAGTATTATTATAACTTTCACTTTGAAGTCGGTTTTTAGATGCCTTTTATTTTTAGAGTTCCGTAGAAACACATAGATAGTCTGGCTCTATCGCGCGCGACGCATCGTGCTCTAGAGGAGTGGCAGTCATGCACGGAAGCGAGAGCGCGTAGGACGCTGTCGCCACGACACTAACAGAGGGTGCGGTTTGCATGAATTCATGCGAGTCGTCAATACACCATTTGATTATATTCAGTAAGAGAGTTAAAAGCCCGACTACAGAACCCTCCACCCTCCGGTGGACGACGTATATGAGAAATTCAAAATGCAGAAAAAGCAGTTGTAAGTGTGTGTGCAGTGTGTAGTGAGTGCACAACTGTAGGTACACTGTAAGTAGGCGTGAGCGACGTGACGGCGTCCTCAGGCTCACTCGCTGACACCGGAGGCGGCGGTAACTGTAATATCCGTAGCCTGATCAACGACAACTTGGAGATTTGCTTACTGGTTCAGTGATTCATGGGCGGTTTCCGAATTGACAATTTGAAGTTTATAATGAACTTTAAATACTCGTACCCCCAGAGGGTATGTGTGATCAAGCGCGGCGGCAAGCATCGCACTAACGAACACTAATAATATTCGGTGGAAGAGCTTTCCCTTTAGGTACGAGTATTTTCAAATTTATTTTCACGCTGATAGGCTAATAACTAACAACAATAAATAATGTGTGCGTGTATTAACTCTTGTCACGCTGTAGCGCGAGTGAGGTGACAAGCATGCTAAACTTGTAGTGATGGATGGCGGCCGCCCAGGCGCCCACAGCTGACCTTTCTCTAATTGGGGCCAAATCCTCGCAAAAGGAGAAACGATTAACACGAACCACCCCCCCGCCCCTACTCGCAGTCCTCGACTCACACCCGCGCCTTCCCGCGGGCCTCTATAAAACAAGTTATGATAATAGCACACCGACGATGCCACGCAATAACGAAAATTCCTTTTATTTTTCATTTCTCCACAAGTTTTGATTAATTTGACAAGAAAGTCAGCATTATCCCTCTTCAATGATATAATTAAATTCTAAAAGTACAGAAACACGGCCGGCTGTTTGTTTGTTAAGCGGCGAAGTTTCACGGAGAGGGAGGATTCCGGCGAGAGCCACAGATCATATTTAATTACACACGATAAATTAATTCACGCCGCGACCGACTATTGTTAAGTCGGCAACTCTATAGTTTGGGCATCGTCCCGCGACCACGAGAGGTTTACGAAGCACGGCATGTTACGTTACCATACGCACAAAGCGTATTGAGAAAACATTCATTGTGCGTACAGCTAGGGAGTGGAATTCCCTACCGGAGTCTGTGTTTCCTGATAGCTACAACCTGGGAGTCTAAAGCGTATTGAGAAAACATTCATTGTGCGTACAGCTAGGGAGTGGAATTCCCTACCGGAGTCTGTGTTTCCTGATAGCTACAACCTGGGAGTCTTTAAGTAAAGAATGAATAGGTTACTTCTAGGCAAGCGTGCTCCATCTTCGACCACATCATCGCTTACCATCAGGTGAGATAGTGGTCAAAAGCGTGCCTATGAACATAAAAAAAAAAAAAAAAAAATGTTGCAGCATGTATGTGGCATGTATGTGCCATGTATGTGGCATGTATGTGGCATGTACGAGTATGTGGCATATATGTGGCATATATGTCGCATGTACGTGGCATGCATCTAGCATGTATGTGGCATGTATCTAGCATGTATGTGGCATATATGTGGCATGTACGTGGCATGTATGTGGCATGTATGTGGCATGTATGTGGCATGTATGTGGGATGTACGTGACATGTATGTGGCAGAAGTGGTCGCCGCCTCAATGTTTGATAACTCAACTACAGCCCGGCTTGCTCCAGGTCCCAGATATCTTTGTAACTGTAATGCACTTCCAGACGCCTGATTCGTCAATGTTCGTAATTCAAATTAAACATGTTACTATTTTTAGATAATTAATCTAATTAATGTTACGGTGACTTAAAAATCTTAAGAAGACAACCTTCCCTTTTTTTTAAGAATAATTTAATGTTGACTTTGACAGTAATCCCGAATTAAAATTGTGATCTACCTACGCGACGTAGCTATTCTTTCCGCTTTTATTAGGGTTCCGTAGTCCTATCCTAATGGACAAGGAACCCTTATAGTTTTTAGTCTGTTCGTCTGTCTGTCCGAGGCATAGCGTAGAGATTGTTAGTCTAGTACTAGAAAGCTGCAATTTTGTATGGTTATATTTATTAATCACGCGACAAAACAGAAACAATAACATTTTGAAAAATATTTTTTTAATGGTGACTACCATTAAAAAAATATTTATCCATACATGTAAAGTGAGAATGACTTTTTTTTTCTCGCCTCGGGTAAATTATCGTTGGATAGGTCTTTCAAAACCATTGGACGTGAAAACTTTTTTTCGATTCAGTGATTCGTTTGCGAAATATTAAACCTTAAAGTGATATTTTCCTTCGAGTCGAGTGTCCAGCTAAAAGCTAAACTACGATACTAACTACGATTTTTTTCAGATTATTCAAGTCAACAGTGACTTGAAAAATCTGAAAAAAATCGTGATTGTAGTATATACAACGATAGTTTTAGTATATGTGAAACCCGAAAATGTGTCTAGTATTTTTATGTAAAGAATCTATGTACAAAATTTCAAAACCGTATCATGAATAATCACAAAGTTATAAGATTGTTATGTTACCTCGTTGTCCGTACAAAAACACGCTCACCATGCACCCGCGCCGCCCGCTCCTCCAGCGGGCAGCGTCGTCTTGAGCTCATTGATAAAATAATTTATTAGTAGTACCTAACCGTCGGCCCATTGTGCTGCTCGACGAGGTGGGTAAGCTCTTCGAAAGAGTAATTGCAGACCGCCTCGTAGGGCAGCTGGTGCGGGTGGGGCCGGACCTGGCGGATAGCCAGTACGGCTTCCGCAGGGGGCGCTCCACGGTGGACACCATCATGCGCGTACGAGCCCTCACGACGGGGGATGCAGAGGCCCAGGGTGGGGTCGTCTTGGCGGTGTCTCTTGACATCGCCAATGCCATTAACACCCTGCCCTGGAGTTGCATAGTGCAGGCACTCCGGTATCACCGGGTGCCGCCCTACCTCCGTCGTGTGGTCGAGGCTAACTTGACAGACAGGGCCGCCATCTACCCCGGTCACCAGGGAGAATGAAACCAGTGATAGATGTCGTGCGGTGTCCCACAGAGATCGGTCCTGGGACCGCCTCTGTGGAACATCGGGTACGACTGGGTGCTGCGCGCCGACCTCCCTAGTGGCGTCAGCGTAGTATGCTACGCTGACTACACGCTAGACCTGGCGCAGGGGAGGTCATACGAGGCGGCGACCGACCTTATGACACGCGGGATTGCGATAGTCGAGGATAGGATCCGGCAACTGGGACTCGAGGTGGTATTGCACAAGTCCGAGACCATGTGTGTTAATGGTCCTCGGAACGCGCCACTGATGGGTGCCCAGATAACGGTGGGAGGGGTTGATATCGGCGTCGAGGGTAAAATGAAGTACCTGGGACTCGTCTTCGACAGCCGGTGGAACTTCGTGGAGCATTTCCGACGTTTGGCTCCCAGACTGTGTAACGAAATGGAGATGCCGTACGTTGCAAGTTAATTTAAAAAGAACGGTTTGAGTGGATAAAAATTAATTTAATTAAAAAATATTAAAATACAGTGTGATGAAATAGAAAGACTTCGACCTTGGAGATCCCACAGGATAAGGGCTCGTGACGCGGCTCGAGGCTGAAGTTTCTGTTCGGCCACTAGGTGGTGGAAGGTTGCAGCATCTGTTCGGCCACTCGTGGTTGTGGGGTTCGGCCACGAGGCTGCAGCTCTCGTTCGGGGACGAGGATGTAGCTTCGGAGCAGAGGAGGAGAGTGTTAGTAAAAGACCAGGTTTACAGGGTCGCAGTACCAGAGTCCAGGTCCGCGAGGTTTGCCGCGTGCAAAACCAGGGTCCAGGTCCGAGAGGTTTGCCGTGTGCAGAACCAGGGT
Source organism: Polia nebulosa (assembly GCA_951329385.1). Classification (NCBI taxonomy): domain Eukaryota; kingdom Metazoa; phylum Arthropoda; class Insecta; order Lepidoptera; family Noctuidae; genus Polia; species Polia nebulosa. Next base: position 237,039 of record OX589596.1, read on the forward strand.
CCAGGTCTGCGAGGTTCACAGCGTGTAGCACCAGGGTCCAGGTCCGCGGGGGGTTGCAGCGTCTGGTTGGCCACGAGGTTGTAGCCAAAAGGAAAGGAAAAAGAAAGGAAAGGAAAGGAAAGGAGAACTACTCCCCTGATGCTCCCGTTCTGCTAGCCAGAATTAGACTGCCTCGTCCCTCCATCTGCCCTCTATTTATAAAGTTTTAGTAGCTGTACTAGAAGATTATTAACAACATTTTGAAACTTTAAAATATAACTGCGAGTGGCTAGAAAAAACAAAGTTCCTTTCAAAAGTTTACAATTAGTGGTAAATCAAAATCAAAATATCAAAATCAAAATACTTATTTGCAACAAATACATTTTTATAAAGGAAGATTAAATGTCCTATTAAGTCATTGTATTCTGCCTGCAAGCAAGCGTGAAAATTATTTATATTAATGTCACACATCATGCAATAAGTTTCTTATTATCATATACAATTTTCAAACATTCAATTAACTTCATTACTAAATAAAATTTTACCGTCATACATTCATTTACTAATTAAATTATTAACATATTTATTATTTCTTAACTGCATAAATTCTCTAACGATACAGAATATATACTCTATATACGATCAGCTCTTTTGTAGCCATTCTGTCAATTTTGTTTTAAAAATATTACCCTGTAAAAGTTTATTTTCATTTGGAATGTTATTATAAATCATTACACACATATTGTACACGTTTTTCTTAGAAATATCTTTATGACTTGGTAGTTGAAATAATATGTTTTGAAAGGGGCCCAGAAACGCCCAAAAATTTGCTTTTGTTAAAAAATTACATCTTATTTTATGATTATCAATCGCGGTATTCATTTATCAAAACAAGATTGCAACATTTTTGCACAAATAAAAAGTACCGAAATGAAATTAGGTAAATCCGTAATTCATTGGTTTGTGGATAAAATAAAAAGTGTTGCAAATTACTAATTGCATTCAAAATATAATCGATTCTTTTATTTAATCGATTTTTATGATGTAAATGCCAATTTAGTTCGTTTTTTTGCGATAATTATTATATTATGATAATTAAACATGCGAATTACTAGTGACCATGAATTCATTAGATCATAACAAAAACGCCACTGCACAATTTAACTGTCATGGTTATCTGTTCTTAATTATAATAATAATATAATAATAATAATATTCCACAACTATCACACAACGCCATCTAGTCCCAAGCTAAGCAGAGCTTGTGTTATGGGTACTAGACAACTGATAAACATACTTATTTATTTCTAAATACATAAATATTATAGATAAATTACACCCAGACACAGAACAAATGATTGTGCTGATTACACAAACATTTGTCCTGGGTGGGAATCGAACCCACGACCTCCGGCATAGCAGTCAGGGTCACTAACCACTAGACCAACAGGCCTGTCATTATGCAATAAAATAGAATTTAAAAAACTAAAAGAAACAATAATAATCTTTGAGGCGTTTTAATTAATTGGTTCACTAATTAATTCGTGTCGAATTATAATTCGAAAATCAAATCGATATAGATTTATCGATTTTTATGTCTGTTAAGTGGCAACATCAAATCTGACATTGTGACACTTTTGACAGCTAGGCGACTGTCGTTGACGTCGCTGTCAGTTATATGGTTATAACTGAATAATAATAAGTCAAATTTTGATTCTCGCCACGGGTTTCTTGGTTAGCACGTGTGTTTTGAGAGTTTCAATTGTTTTTGAGTGATTGTTGTAACTTTTGTGACCGTTTTTATATAATTGTGTTGTCCTTGTGTTCGTAAACAATTTTGTGTTGTAATTGTTTTGTGTATTCATAGTTTTAAACAAGATGGATAGAAATAAACCTCCCGATCCTGATCCTCCCGACATCCGAATTTCCCCTAATCTATTATCCCCTAACCCATTATCACAATTTGCAGATGTTGTTTGTAGCATCACAGATATGGAAACGACCCAGACCCATCAAACCTCACGTAAACGTCCCGGTAACGACGAAGTTCTGTCACCCACTCCCCAAACAAACAACCGAAAAGCCAAATAGGTCGCACTAGATATTCTGTAATGGATAAGGCCCCTATATCGTTCATATCTCTCGCATTGAAACCCAACCAAACGCAGACACCACGTTACATCCCGTGAACTTTGGCAAATTTCTTATGCTCAACAATGTCGCGAATGTAGTCCGCGATGGAGTAAACAAAGTTGGTCGAAATCGTGTGTCGGTAGAGTTTACTTCCCCTCAGGATGCTAACTCTTTTTTGGTGAATGGCTTGTTATTGAAGTTTAGTTATTCTGCCTCAATTCCAACATTCAATATTACAAGGATGGGCGTTGTTACTGGCGTCCCAACCGATATAACAGAAGAAGAGGCTATAACATACTTGTCTGTGCCCTCTGGATGTGGGAAAATCCTCAAAGTCCGACGCATTAATAGGAAAATACAAAAAGACGGTGCCAATGAGTGGAAACCCACAGAAACTTGTGTCATTACTTTTGATGGCCAAGTATTACCAAAACGTATCTATTGCTGCTATACTTCTCTCCCAGTCGCACAGTATATATATCCCACAATTCAATGTCGCAAGTGTTGCAGATTTGGACATGTTGCGAACCTGTGCAGGTCTAAACTACGCTGCAGTAAATGTGGCCACGATCACCCTGGTGATGGTTGCAACATTGCTGAAGGCGAGGCTTTTTGTGTGCTTTGCTCAGGTAATCACTTTGCCAATAGCAGGTCATGCCCCGAGCATGGTAGACAGAAGGCCATTAAGACAGTTATGGCCGAAAAAGCTATTTCCTATGTCGAGGCTAGCAAGATCATCCCAGTTCCTTCCCGTAATTATGCCAATGCTGCAAAAGCACTCTCATACCGCAAAACTGTCACTCTTAAACCCAAGACACATACCCCACTTTCCCCTTCATATGACAAGACTGTTCACCATCAATTAGTTGGTACTCCCCAATCTTCACAGCCTAATGGCTGCAATCTTAATAACAATTATGTTTCTTCCAGTAATTCTGTTTCCATTATTGAACTCCTATTAAAACTACTGCCTACTATTATCTCCTCTCCTTCTAGTTCTCAATCACCGTCCAACGTTGCCGATCAACTTATTAAAATTCTTTCCAACTTCAGAAATGGCGTCTCGCCAAGTATTCCTACAGTGAAATGTGAGGAGCGTGTGGCATAAAAAGCACGACCTCATATTTCTTTTTAACAAGTTCAAGCCTCTGGCTTGTTCCATAGCTGAGACCTGGCTCTTACCAAGTCTTAGCTTCCGTATGCCACACTTCAACATTCTACGATGTGATAGAGCCGACGGCTACGGAGGGTCAGCCCTGTTTGTCAACAATCGGGTCCCACTTTCTCCCTTATCTTTGCCTTCCCTTACAGGGGACATCAGTATTGTAGCTGGCAAAGTGGAAGGTATCACTGTGTTCTCAGTATACATTGCTCATCCTAATCATAACTTCCTAAGGATTTTGCGAAATGTTCTTGCCAATGTTCAGGGTCCTATTCTGGTTATGGGCGACTTTAGCTGTCACCATTACAGATGGGGATCTGAGCGTTGTGATTCGTTTGGGATAGCTCTGGTTGAGATCTTGGACGATTTGGATCTCTGCATTTTAAATAATGGTTGCCCAACACGCAGGTCTCCTCCTGGTCAACGGAGGAGTTGTGTGGACTTATCATTTTGCTCCAACGAGCTAGCAGCTTCGACCCATTGGGAATGTACAACCTTGTCGCATGGCAGTGATCATTATCCCATTATCATTTCTTTGATTAACAAGACTTATTTAGAAAAAAGTTCTCCTCCACTTTTGAAATACAACCTGTCCAAACCAGACTGGTCAAAGTTTGCTTCACTACTGGAGCAGAAAATTGATGATCTCCCAAATTTAAATGCAAGTTTACCCGTATCTTCTGGTCACCACCATGCCAAGAGTTGTTATGAAGGTTTTGTTGAGACTGTAACCTCTAGTGCCGACTCTTGTTTCCCTTTGAAAAACAGTGCCCGTAATAAAATCCCGTCACCTCCATGGTGGGACCAAGAGTGTACTCTGGCGGTCAGGTCGAGGAACGAAGCCGAAGCGCATTACAATCGGGAGATGACTACACAAAATTTGTTGGCCTATTTACAAGTGAATGCCAGATCCAAGCGACTCCTCCGTAGGAAGAAGCGTGCGGGTTGGGTTAAATTCTGCACATCCTTATCTCCCTCCACCCCAATTTCAGCTGTGTGGAAGAAGATTAATAGGTTTAGACGTGGCTGTTCTTCATCTATCTCCTCACCAATCACTAGGGAAACAGCTGAACTTTTTTTTGATAAAATAGCTCCGCACCTGGTTTTGATGGTGTGCCATACTCTTTCATTAGTCGTTCTGGGGACAAAGCTAAATTATATTTCTTAGATTTAATTTACTTTTGTTATGATCATGGTTGGGTTCCAGACCAGTGGAAACTACAAATCATCATTCCACTGTTGAAACCAGGCAAACATGTAGATGATCCGAATGGGCTTAGACCTATTGCTTTGTCTTCAGCCTTAGCCAAATTACTGGCTACACCTCATCAAAAATCGACTTGAGTGGATAGTCGAATCCAGAGGTTTGCTGCCGAACTACCAATTTGGATTTAGGAAAGGGCTCAGCACTATGGACAGTGTTGGCGTTTTAGTTACAGACATTCGGTTAGCGTTTTCTAAAAACGAGTCTGTTGTTGCAGCCTTTTTAGATATCTCCTCTGCATATGACAATGTTCTTCTTCCAGTTCTCAGGCAAAAATTGCACCAGCTGAGTATTCCCGGTAAGATGATCGAATGCATATGTGGACTAATTTTGTCTCGCTCCTTGGTTCTGAGAGTCCAGGGTGAGGACTTCGGGGTGAGACAGACTTGGAGGGGACTTCCGCAGGGCTTCGTCCTCAGCCCCCTACTCTATAACTTATATACAGTTGACATTGGTAGCTGCCTAAATAATAACTGTCATATCTTGCAGTATGCTGATGACTTAGCCCTGTATGTGTCAGACCCTTCTATCGTTGACGCTGCGTCGTCTCTATGCCTCTCCCTGGACTCTTTGAACCATTGGCTTTTAAACCATGGGCTGTCACTATCCGCTCCCAAAAGTTCGGCAGTAATCTTCTCTCGGAAAAGATCAATCCCTCACGTCACAGTGGCCATTTCCGGAAAAAATATCCCATTATCAAATAAAGTTAAGTTTTTAGGCGTCTTCCTTGATTCGAAATTGTCAGGTAAGCATCATATTAATCATCTATTCAAAAAATGTGAACGAGTTATCTCAATATTAAAAGTTCTTGCAGGTGTCTGGTGGGGTGCTCACCCCTACACTATGAAATTAGTCTATAATTCTCTTGTCCGTAGTGTATTAGATTATGGTTCGTTCCACTTGATTCCGTGTAACAAGGGTGCCTTGGCTAGACTAGATAGGGTTCAGTCTAAGTGCCTTCGGATCATCTCTGGGTGTATGAAGTCCTCTCCTATTAACGCGTTGCAGGTCGAATGCGCTGAACCTCCCTTAGCTTTAAGGCGGCAGTATCTGGCTTCCCGTTTTTTGTCCAGACTAGTATGTAGATCCTCCCACCCTCTTATTGCAAAATTAAACGAGTTAAATGCCTTATGCAGTAGCTCAAATTATTGGAAAAATAAGGAAATCCCATTAATCTTAAAACATTTTCGTCTGATCCAAAGTTTAGAAAGTCCGATCGTCCAATGTCCCAAAATCCCCCTTTTTAACTTCGATTATGAAGTCTTATGCTTCACTCCCAAAATCTTCTATAATATTGGTATATCCAAAAAGTCTCCTTCAGCGAATTCGGCCTTTAATGCGGTGGTAGGCGAGAGGTGGAATGAATTCCAAAAATTTTTCACTGATGCTTCCAAATTTACTGATTCCAGCTACACTGGAGCTGCGGTGTACTACCAAAGCTCCAGGATTGTTCTACAATATAAATGTCCTAAGGAATCCTCTGTGTTCACAGGCGAGTGTGTGGCTATATTAGAAGCATGTCTTTTTATAGAGTCACACCCCAACATTGATAAAGCCGTAATCTTCACAGACTCCCTTAGCTGTCTACAAGCTTTAGTTCAAAACCCCTTCAAGAGTAAACTGCACAGCTCCATAATTTTCAAAATTAAAAAAGCATTACTATCATGTGCTGATAGTCAAAGGGAAGTTCAGCTAGTTTGGATACCTGGTCATTGTGGCATTAAGGGCAATGAGTGCGCTGACACCCTGGCCAAAGATGCATGCTCATCAGCGTCTGCGGACCTCTCCCACAACTCTCATCAGGGGTATGACTTGCTGAACCTGCCAAAAGCAAATCTTCAATGTGCATGGCAGGAACAGTGGAATACTACTGGTAAGAAGAAGGGTAGGTTCTACTATGCAGTTCAGCCAACCATAAAAACAAAACCTTGGTTCTTCAAACATAAAAAAGTATCTAAATCTTTTGTATCCGTTCTTTGCAGAATCCGCTTAGGTTTTTGCTGTACTCCCGTCTTTCTGGAAAAAATTCGTGTTCGTGATTCCTCCTTATGCGAGTGCGGTCTAGAAGAGGGCACTCTTGATCACATATTCTTTGAATGTTCAAACAACATCCCTCCTTTAGATTTATATAGCCGCCTCCCTAAATTTAAGATTCCTCTTCCAGTTAATTTCCCCTCTCTTCTAACATATTCTTCGTCTGAACTACTTGTGGCGCTGATGAGCTTCATCCGTCACAACAACATAAAACTATGAGTCATAGCCCGAAATCTATCTGTCTTTGTAGTTGTGGTATATGTACATTTAATGTTTTAACCATTATTATATTTATGTATTATTATTTTTTGTTTGTTTCAGTCCAGTACTAACCCGCCAAGTTCAACTGTATCAATCGAAGATTTTTATCGTATTCCTGTCCAGTTTTAAAAAAAAAAAATAATCTAATGCACACTTGCTTTTCCAATTTACTTTAGACATTGGCAGAATAGTCGACATCGGCTCTGCTTGCCATTAATAAAAATAGAATAGAATAGAATAAGTCAACTTTGTTTGCATTTGTATTATTTTGTTTGTTTTTTTTCCGATTTGTTATTTGAGCAACGAATAAGCTTACTAAATGGACTCCGACAAATCTTACCCAACTGACCACGGCCTGAACATGGATCCCGCTCCCGTTTCTCACGATAACCCCTGCACGAATTTGGACTCGATATTCACTAATAATGATGACCCCAGCTTTCACACCGGCCACAGTTCTTCCCCGTCCTCAGTAACTTATTCAAGCGGACATTTACGCTGTGTCAATTGCGGTTTAAATGTCACGAGAATACGAAGACACAAGTTGGAAATTGCAGAAGTTCGAAATCTTATACAACAATCGGTTCGACCACAGCAGGTAAATAGTTGATGCATTTCACTGTCATGTCATGTCTTCCTCTGAGAAATGCTTTTTTACCGAGTTGAATTAAATATTTAGTATAAATGTCTAATTTTTATGCCTTGTTTATTAGGTACAAGTTTCGAGTGACAATGTAGTGTGCCACTCGTGTTGGACTGCTGCCTGGAATCAAATACGACATCCAACTAGTTAACAGCAAAGTGCACCGATTGTTGGTCATGGAAAAGTGTGCATCAGTTGTGGCAGGTCACTTTTGAGAATTATATCACACATACTCAGGTCCGATTCTCAGATTGCACCACGTGAGGTAAGTGTTCAACAATTTTTAATTTATGCAAGTGTGGTGCCAATATCTGACAGTGCTACTTTTAACTCTGTTTGCATGTCAACCTGAAAAGTTATTTTATTTTTTCACATCTACACAAGCTACTGACAAACATTATAGCCAACACAGTTGTGAGGTTGACTGCTCATTTTAAACTGACTTCGTTAAAAGGAGGAGGTTCTATTTTCGACTGTATGTATGTTTTTAACTCATCAACTACAGAGAAATGAGACAGTTGATTTTTCATGGTTTTTGGACAACTGGTAGTCCCTCAGTCCTTAATTAATAATTCATATAATTATTAATATAAGGCATTAAGTCCGCTTTTGTGCAGTGTTTTTAAACTTGTACATAAAATATGAAATAAATAATAAATATTAATATTTTATTTGTATTTGAGTTTAAACTAAACAAATCCTTTTTATTTTATTCAACGGGTCTTCATGTTTGTGTTCACTTGGCTCTTAGTTTTTATTATTGTTTCAGCTGCCATCATCATCTCGTGTGTGTCATGATGCTGGTGAAGGACTGAGAGAGCAGCATCACATTCAACTGCAGAACGGGAACCATCTAATCCAGTTAGTCTGTCCTCGTCTCAATCTGAAGTAGCAAGCATTGTATTGCATCCCGAAAAACAAAGCTTTGATACATCAGACAGTGTACTGCTGCCTAATTATGTAAGAGCACCAACAACACAAAATCAATGTTTTTTTTTCTGGTTGTAACGATTCCAATCGACGTACTGTTCCATCAGCATTGAAGGTACGTCTTTTCTGCGAGTACAATTATTATGTTCCTCCAGAATGTAGAAGCTGTAACTACCATTTAATTAGTAACTCTTGGTATTTACTTTTGGAATCAATATACAATCCTTCTACATATTTGATGATAGTCTTTGCTGTTGCTGCTGCATTAATTAATAAAATCCACACAAAAATAAGGGACAGGGATGATGCAGCTCAAATACTAGAAATAGTTCATCAAAATATGGAAACAAATAATGATTTATCTGAGTATGTTAGGGAACGCAATCTAAATAGAGCTAGGGCAGAGTTTAGAAATGTTAGGGAATTTCCTGTTTTAACTTACAGCGACTTAATATTAATTGCTTGTGGTACATACCAAATAAAGCAAGCTCGCTTGCATTGTATTGTCGGCCATCGAACGGTAGGGTCCTGTGCCCATGTTATAACAGTAATATGGCATTTAGGTAGGGCACGGCATCAGACTAATATTTTCCCTCCTGCTCATTTCCTGGATGATGTACTGATTGTATATGATACAAATGATGTATAATAACATAAAATACACTAGAGATATAATCAAAACCTTATAAGTATGTATGTATTACAGTAAAATTATTGTTAAAAAACTGTATTTGGGAAAATAAAAACCATTTTATATCTTAAAAATCCGGACTTTTTTTTAAACCAATACTTTTACCATTTCATTCTTTATATTGCATATTATCATTTCCATATAGTTTTATATGTGGGCACCCAGGGCCGAAGTGTCTATGGTTGGTGGGCATTCCCCTTTGGCCCTTTTTTGCCTTGGTAGAACCTCACTACGTTGCCTGAAGTAATGCATGTAGCTCTTTACGAAAATGCCGATATCTTTTATATGTATACAGGCCAGTGGAAGAATTTTATTCTTTTGAAATAGAGGTTTTACAGCTAGAATTTATCCTCAACCCCCGGGCGATTATAACCCGGACGCAACGTTTCTGAAGTTTGAAAATTCTGTCGGCATCAGTCGAGTTTCTCCACATTATTAGTCCATAGCATAATACAGATGACACATAACCATAGTAAGCTGAAAGAGCAGCTTCTACGGTAACATTTTGTCTTAGCTTTTTTAATGCAAACACAATCTTATCAAGTTTCTGACAAATATGTTCCACATTATTTTTCCAATTGATGCTTATCTACTATAAGTCCTAAAAATTTTAATTCATCCACTCGTTGTACCTTTTCATTTTTATAAATTATATCCAAAGCTAATTGTTTGGAATTAAAGGATTGAAATTGTATTAATTTTGTCTTGCTAATATTTATTTTTAAATTATTACTTTCCAGCCAACTTATTATGTCGTATAAGATCTTTTCGATAACTGATTTGTAATTGTTTTCATCCTGACATTTTATAACAACTGTAGTATCATCTGCGAAAATGATACAATTCTGCATAGTGGCCTCCGGAAGATCATTTATGTAAAGCAAGAAAAGTAGAGGGCCGAGAATGCTACCTTGAGGCACTCCACACTTATTTAATAGTGCTATTGAAGTGAATTTATCTTTAGAATAGATTCTGTCATTCGTCTTTACAACTTTACGAATTTCTGTAAGTTGTTTTCTGTCACTTAGATAGCTAGATAGCTATTCATATGCTTTTCCTCTTATGCCGTGGAGTTCCAACTTCTTTAAAAGCTTAGAATAATTTAGAAAATCAAAGGCCTTAGTCTTATCCAAAAATAGAGATACCACTGGATCGCCATTATTTAGGTTTTCTGTCACAAGTTTCATCAAGTTAAAAATCGCAAGAGCAGTTGACCCACCTTTACGGAAACCAAATTGCTCTTTGCATAATATGTCATGTGTACAGAGAAAATGATTTACCCCGGTAAGCATAGCCTTCTCCAAAAGTTTAGACATAGTGGGTAATAATTATGGTGATAGGCCGATTGTTATTAGGGTCTGACTTATTTCCCTTTTCAAATAGTGGTTTCACAATAGCCATTTTGAGCAGTCAGGAAATACACCTTCCCAAAACTCCAAGTTTATAACATGTTCTAGTGGATAATAATATAATATAGCGTTTATTTTTCTCCACCACATAATGAAAAAAAATTACAAATTCATAGAATATACATTGTTGGAATAGGTAATATTATAATATTCACATTTATGATGTGGAGACTGGAGCCTGTACTAGGAATACATGTGTTACAGGGCTCCAGGCCTCTAACTACCCGGATAAGTTACAGTTGTTCAAACGAGGAGCGATAATATCACGATTTGATGGAAAATACATAAACAAGTGGATAACATATCCAACTAGCACAAGCCTTAAAAACTTGTGTGGCGACGCCGTCATATCCACTAGTTTTGCCATTATTTAGAGGCATTATGATTTTATATACTTCCATTGCATCTACAGGATTCAGGAAAAAGTATTTTGATTAAGCTTAGTATCATTAGAATTTACTGGCTGATTAGATGTCAAATTAATAAAATAGTTAAGTATTAAATATTTTAAAAATGTCTAATGGATTATTATATGTCACATTATTAAAATTTATTTCGTCAATGTCATTTTTATACAAGTTATTATTATTTATTGTTGAGGAGGTATAAAACTTAACCTTAAACAGTAAAAGAAGAATAAAGTTGTGACTTGACCTGTCATTTTGTAAACATGTCAAAACAATTATGTAGCAAAACATTGAATTTTTCAGACGCAAAATAAGACTAAAATAGAAATCCTTTATATCATAAGGATCAGAAAATTCAGCTCTATCGATTCATGAAAAGATATTTATTATGTTAAATTTTCGTAAAACATGGATTTAAACGTTTCAAATATTGCAGCATGAGCTAAAACTATGATTCCATTTCATGAGATGATGACCAAATAGAGCAGAATCTCTGGTGTGGTCTGTCGCCATGGTATTTGGAGGCCAAGGTCCTTGCGCTGCTATGAGAGTGGCGCGAGGAGGCCAAACGCCGGGGCGAAACTCCGCTGCCGCGACATCTCGCGGCTCGGCGGACTGAGCTCCGGCAGGATGGAGACATGGAGACAGCGACTGTTGCAACCCGGCGCTGGGTATGCCACCATTGCGGCGGTAGTGCCCCTCTTTGAGGAGTGGCTAGGCGAGGCGTCACGGCGTCCTCACCTTCCGCCTGACGCAGGTCCTCACCGGACACGGAAGTTTCGGGAGGTTCCTGTGTAGGATAAGACGGAGGAAAACGTCCGGGTGTCCCCACTATGAGGATCGCCCAGAGGACGTGGTGGAGCATACGGTGGAGATCTGCCCCGCTTCGGCGGAGCCCCGCCGTGTCCTCGTGGAGACGATCGGCGGCAGCAACCACTCGCGTTCGGCCCTGGTCCAGGCCATGGTACGGAGCGAGAGGGAATGGGAAGCAGTCTCTTCCTTCTGCGAAACAGTAATGCTCGCGAAGGAGGAGGCGGAACGGGTGAGGGAGGCTTAACAACAGAGTCGCTCTCACGGCCTCAGTAGCAGCCGCCGCAGGAGACGCTTGGGACTTCGGACGTTGCGAGACGATCTCCGGCCACCGTAGACTTGGGCCTGCGGATGGCGAGTAATAGGAAGCTCGCCGTCCGATCAGCACCAGGCCCGTGAGTCGACGGCGCGTAGTGTTCCACGCGCGCCGAACAAGAGAATTTGTCAGCCACCACTGACGAGGCCCATCAAGGCCGATGCCTGCATGCCTAGGGGTAGCGGATAAATTCATAACTGAGTTACCGCTCTCCTGGGTACTTAGGCAGGGAAGGAACAGGGGTGGGTTTTAGTCAGTAAGAGTCTGACCCGCCCTCCCACTCCACCCAGAGCGGGAGATGTCATTATGGATGATTTACAAATCCCAAAAAAAAAGGTCCCTAACCGTACGGCGATTGTATTGTAATTAACTTTTGATGACATTTTCCATCACACTTGCAGGCTTTGGAGTGTCGTAATGGTCAAGTGTAGGTAGATATTACTATGTTCTTTATTCGCAATAATATCTACCAACCTGCTACTAATATCTATCTAGGTTACTTAACATGGTTTGTATTATGGTAGTTTACATATTTTAGAATAAGAACTTTTATGTTAACTTTTTTATACCTAATTATGTTTAATAAAGACCGTTAAAAATCAATAAACATCTTTATGTTTCCCCCTTCCCGCTTCTTCCCGCTTCGCGTGGAACACTACGCGCCGTCGACCCACGGGCCTGGTGCTGATCGGACGGCGAGCTACCCACTACTCGCCGTCCGCAGGCCCGGGTAAGACTGCAGTCTTAATGTTCGAATTCGCCTGCACGGTTCTGTGCACATAAATGCGTGAGGTTTCATCGCAAACAAGAACACATCATATAGTAAAAGCACGAGGCGACGACATTGTGTTGACCACATGCGCTGGACAAAGATAAAAGTATGTTCCTACTCGTTCCTCTCAAATGGAACCGCGCTCTTTCTCTTTGATTCATGATGAAAGAGTTCGATGTTCGGGTGTTTGTATGAGTGTGATGTGTTTGTAGAAGAAGGTCGTAAGTGCGACCGGTTGGCTATGCTATAGCTTCGTAAAATTGTGACTGCACTTCTGACTGTGATGGTACTTTAAAAGAACAATAGGGTAATCTTAGTTCATGCAGCCGACCAGCGGAGGTGAAGAGCAGGATGTCTCACAGACGCCACAATCAGCCGAGTGGCAGCCGACGGTGCGGATTATCTTGTTCTTGGAAATCACTGCAAAGGAAAAAATAGTAATGCAGACGTTTTGAAGGAGTAAGGTCGACAGGAGACGGGCTCAGGCTCAGTTAGTCAATGCGCGGCTAATGATGGCGGCACTGGAGACGTCTCTCCCAGCTACTCTCCCGACATACTCGACAACTATGCTTGACATGCGGTGAAAATAATAGACTTCGAAACCAACTTAGTCTATTGGTATGATACTGTGACTATATGTCCTTACTCCTAACTAATTAATAACAAAATACCTATTGCATTTAGAGTGCAACATTATCAGCACATGGCACACATGTGCTGCATACAGCAGCGATCCACTTCGAAGTCATAAATTGTCCCTTTTTTATGGGAAAGAACTGACAAGGGTTGCCTTACAGGTCAATTAAAATATAATAACGAAATGCTAAAGAAAGATTTCTTAACGCAACACAAAAACCTATGCCACATCTGATAACCATATACATGGTGCGGGCAAAAGAAAATTTTAAGGATTTAAGTGAGGTCTAGTTAAATAAAACCGGCAAAGTGCGTGTCGGGCTAGGGTTCCATAGCCACCCATTATAACATGCGGACTTAAAAGGGGGCTTTATGTTTATTACTATGAACATATTAATTAAGTTCACGGTTTTACGTTTATAATAAAAAAATAAAAAGTAGTAATAAATAAGAAACTATTTTCCAAGAATTTTGTATTTTGTACTAAAGAAGAATGGCAAAATTTCTATAGGAGCTGGACTCGACTTTTATTTTTCATGTCCCAAAATAAACTATAGCTAGATTGGTTTGTTTATATGTTGTAAATACCATCCCGTTTGAAAATTATTTCTAAATAGCCACGCTTTTTTATAATAACGTCAACAATATTTTTGAGGTTAGAATCTACAACTACCTTCTACCCGACTGCGGCGTAGCTTATGAGTCTAGCTAGCGATAAGCGAGAAGGGTAATTAGCGATCTCGTTTCTATTTATTTCGATTTCTCTCAAAGAATTACCCAAAAAATAGGACTTGTAGCAAAGCGCACCAACTCTTTGTTTGTCCATCGATCATTCAATCAAAACTACACCTATATTGCTCTAACCTGTACAACGTATAGTGTAGAAAACAAAGCTGGCATAACATCACACGTGAAGTCTTTCTTGAAAGACTTCCAAGCCTTTTTTGTGGTTTGACCACTTCAATTCTGGCTGAAGAGTTAGTCGCTAGATACCTACTGCCTTTCAGTCTTCAATGCTCAAGTTGCATAGATATTGACAAATCGAGTAATGGTTGTTAACAGTAGTAAATGAAGTATAATTGGTAGGAGTACTTAAATGAAAGAAATAGGCTTGACAAAAATACTTTTTATTCATCATCCTCTCTTATCACTACAGCATCGAGGAATGCTGCTGGCGCTGATATTGTCGTAGTATATTGTCCATACTTGAGAAATCCAGAAATGTATTAAAAGTGTTACTATAAGAAAGCGCATGTTCCACTTGTTCAGCCGTAAATGTTCTTAAACTATTTTGTGAATTGAACAACATATCCCAATCAGTACTAAATGTATGTTCTTCACAAATGCGAACATTTCTAAGCAGCAACTGAGATGGATTCTCTCTCACAATTCAATTCAAATCAATAAACTTAAATCTATGTTAGTCACAAAAATAATAATAATAAATCAATTCACAATCATGTCATCATTTAAAATCATTTATATTAAGCTGCAAATCTCTCATAAAATATGCAGCCTAACAAATCTATCCCACACTGCCGACTCTGGTCTTTCTGCGAACGCCCTTAAGATTCCGTTGCCACTACCTCTAATTCGACGTATCAGTGAGGCCGACTTCTTGCGCATTAACGCGTAAAAGTCGTCCACTCTCGCGTCAGCAAACATGCCCGAGGCACTGCAGAACCGAGGAAGTTTCAACAGAACCCTAAAGGCGTTGTTGTACTGAACTCTTAGAGCATTGTAGGCCCGCTGCGTGTAATTGGTCCACAGGGCACTAGTGTAAAAGCTTTGGCAGTAGGCTCTGAACAAAGTTACCTTTACTTTCGCTGAACACTTCGCAAACCTGTGCACCAACATGTTCGCGCGCACCGACAATGCCCGTCGCTCTCTCTCAATATCTGCGTCATCATTTAAGGTCTCGCTAACAATGTGGCCTAAGTACTTAAACTGGGAGACGCGACTCAAAGATACTCCATCTAAATACACTGGTGGTACATGCTCAGGTTGTTTGTTCTTACCTCTGATAACCATGTACTCACTCTTTTTAACGTTGTACTTTAAGCCGTGATCCCCAACGTATGACTCACAGATACCGAGTAGCTTCCTCAGTCCACCAACAGATGGACTCAGCAACACCATGTCATCCGCGTAACTGATGTTATTGACGCAAACATTATCTATATGACACCCCACATGGCTGTTGCTGAGCTCACCAATCAGCTGGTTTATATATAAATTAAATAGTCTTGGAGAGGTCAGTCCCCCCTGCCTCACACCACACTCAAGTGTATACTCGTCAGAATAAACATTTCCCCACCTGACCATATTCTTCTGATGTCTGTACCAGAAAGAGAATATACTTATGAGTTCAGCAGGAGCCCCGATCTCTCCAAACTTAGCCCAGAGCTTATTATAATCCACTAGGTCGAAAGCCTTCGACAGGTCGAGAAAGCATGCGTAAATAGGCGTGCTCCTATTAACATAGTATGAGACCGTGTGTTTAAGTGTTAAAATAGCACTTTCAGTTGACAAGCCTTCACGAAACCCAAACTGCGCATCCTGCAGGCTGATGTACTTGCTTAACTGTGCATCTAACAACCCATCGAAGACCTTCGCCATCACAGTAGCTAGGGAGATAGGTCTATAATTATTTTTTATCAGTCACATCCCCAGTGACATTCTTTGCTATAGGTACCACAATTGTTTCCGTCATCTTAGATGGTAAGTATGAGTGACGTATGCAGAAGGTAAATAGCATAGCTAAAACTCTAAATAAGTGACTACCTGCGTGTTGTAAGTGCTCAATGCTGAGTCCGTCACTGCCCGGTGATTTACCTCTTTTCATGTTTTGGATGACATTTTTCACACTCATGCTAGTAAAGCCAATTGGGCTCTCATGGACAGTGACGGCCCCAGCTTCCGCAGTCACAGCCTGGGCAGCAAGGGTTGATTCAACTTTAAGATGATTCACAATAAGGTCACGTTTACAGTTCCTCAGAGAACTTCCACAAAGTATGCAAACATGCATGTGGCCACGGGAAGATGAGGCACCAGGTTCATTACTTAATTCGGGGTTGACATGCTGCATTGCCAATTGTTTACAGACATCACATATGTAGTCTTCTTCAGTGATCTAAAATAAAAATTAGAGTTGTAATATGATGTATGATTGTGTCATGGTTTATGTTGGTATATGTAATAAAATGAATAGGTATAAATACGTACTATTATTGAAGAATTCCTCTCGCAGACCTTAGAAATTACTCTCGTATCAAAATCAAAAACGAGATGGCGGCGAAGTGTATCAACACATAGCAATCGCAGGGCTAGTTGTGGCGTCTGCATGATGTCTCTCACAAATATCCAAGAAACAAAATCGTCAAAGAGAATATAATTTCATTGCCGGGTGTCAATCAATGGCGCGGGTCGATAAACGATGACCACAGATTAAGTAACTTGTCGATGACAAATGACGTTTCGTTGTACGCATTTGAACAAAACTACTTACTATACACCAACATAATATTTTTTTATGACAAGAATCCAATACATAATAAATCAGCATATTCGTTGATTTGATGCCTTTAAACTAATTGAATAGAATTACAGTTAAAACTTTTCAGAAAAACGTGAATAATTACAGTCTTTGAATACCAAGTCATTTCATACGCGAAATGAATCGTCAAGAGGTGCGTTCTCCTCCTTCTGCGAAGCAGTAATGCTCGCGAAGAGGGAGGCGGCATACGTTAGGGAGACTCAACAACAGCAGAGTCACCCTAACGCCCTCAGCAGCAGCCGCCGCAGGAGACGCCAGGGGTTTCGGGCGCCGCGAGACAATCTCCGGCCACCGTAGACCCGGGCCTGCGGATGGCGAGTAGTGGGTAACTCGCCGTCCGATCAGCACCAGGCCCGAGAGTCGACGGCGCGTAGTGTTCCACACGCGCCTCAAAGAGTTGTCAGCAAAAAGATGGGGCCTGTCACGGCCGATGCCTGCTCGGGGGTTGAGGATAAATTCGAAAGAGTTACCTCGCCTCTGGGCATTCAGGGCAGGGAGGAACAGGGGTGGGTTTTAGTCAGTAAGAGTCTGACACGCCCTTCCGCTCCACCCTAGAGCGGAAGAAGTCATAGGATGACTTCCGACCCCCCAAAAAAAAGAAGAGGTGCGTTCTGAAACTATTATTCTAAATAATTTAGAAAAAGTTATAAAATCAAAAAAAAATGGGTAACTTTTTTTGTGGCTACTTATTGAGATATTTCTTGTGTTTTCTATGACCTTAAAAAATAAGGGTATTTTTCATGTATATGGCGTATTGGGACGACATCGTTTCGTTGTCTGGTCGATTTGGCCATCCTTCTTTAACAAGTAGAAACATTTTATAAATTGGGCAACTTCCTATCAAAACTAACAGAGCTAATTAAACCGTGATAGTTTTCTTTTAAAGTTCATTATATTAGATATTTATTACCATCACGAATTAATTTAGATTTTTCAAGTTTGGCTTTTAGATAGCACACTATAGGACAGGCAAGAAAATAAAGACATCCCCACTTTACATGTAGGGGTGATACACCAAAAAAATAATTTTCGAGATTTATTTTACCGTTTTGTCGGTATATTATTACGGGTACCCAAGCAAAGTTTTACTAAACAAAAACGCTTTTCTAATCCGATTATACAGGAAATTTACTTTATTTTCGTAAAATTTTAAGAATAACGTGAAAAGAAATATACTTTTTAGGGTGGGGTACGGTAATTAAGAAATTGTACAAATTAAATACCTAGATTAGATTATAATTCATAATTTGTGAAGTTTGTGAAAGTAAAAGAATACCATAAATAGGACAACGGGTTCAATTAGCGAGCTGCGCGGTGTTGGTATGGCCCTGCTGCCACCTGCCGTCCTGCTGCCACCTGCCTTGCCACGAGAGTCCTTTTGAAGACTGCTCAGTCCTGGAGCTGAGTTTTTGAAGTAAAGATTGTCGAGCGCGCCACCCCTCCCCTCCCCCGGCCGGGAGTTCACTTGACTCATTAGGAGCGCAAGAGTTAGCGCTTCAGGGAAACTTGCGCTTCTATATAATTCACGTCGTGTCGATAGCTGCGTTGAATTATTGATGCCATGATCACAGCTCTACGCTCCACTCGCAACTTGCCGCTCAAACTTGTTTAGAACATTGATCGCACGCAACTTCACTAATATAGTCGGCCAAACTTGACGATCTGCCTGTCGCAGGAGATTGTAAAAGATTTTTTTTTGGTTTGCTACCCTTTTTGTTTGAACAAGGAACCCTTATAGTTTCGGTCTGTCCATCTGTCCATCCGAGGCAAAGCGTAATCATAATGAAAGAAAGAAAGAAGAAGAAAGAAAATACGTTTATTTATGGTAATCATGACGCAAAAGACAGAGAAACACAACAAAAAAGAAGAAAAGCTGGGGAAAAACATGCGTCACATCCACGCAAAACTGCCATCGCTCAGCTTAATGCTATGACCCTTGTGACGTAAGGAGCCTTCGTGGGATAGAAAAAAGAACAACACGTAACTCGGTCAACGTTAAATAAATATATTTTAAATAGAGAAAGGGTGTGGGTAGGTCTGCAGTCACAATTTTAAATATTCCCCGGGAGATAGCACGCTACTGCCCTGGCTCAGCCTTGGTGTCTTGGGAAGCCACGTTGCGTTTGCCCCGGAGGTGTTGGCCGGCAGGCGGCAGCGCCGGCTCGCAGTATCGACAGGAGCCAGGGTGGGTCGGCCGGCAGGTGGTCTAGCCGGCTCGGGGACGGCCTGCTGAGGCCACGCGGGTAAATATACACCCGGCGTGGAGCGAGCCGCCGTGATGAGTGGCCTAGTGGCCGCGCCACGAGGCACTGCGGCAGGATGGCCGCGATGGAGGACGATGCAGGTGCGTGCCCAGAGTGCAGGGCTCCAAGTCCTCTCCCTCCATCTTCGGAAATTTGAGGATCCGGGTCTGGAACACTGGAACTGGTAATCCGGATCTAGGAACCCCAATTACAGGGGTTGAAGATCACGTAATTAAGTTGGCAAATATTTGCCAATGCAAACGTGCAACTGCTAGGATTTGGCGATCGCTTCACGGCTCAAGGGTGTTCGACAGAACAAGAGTGTGAGTCTCACGCCCGCAGCTGGATTAAGATTCGAAAAGGCCTCCACGTTGTACTCGAAGGGTTTTTATATCTACGCCGTCATTGACAGATGTCATAGAATCCAAAGACAACAGTGTTGTCAGTCAATTAAAATTGTCCATGCCTACCAAAGCCATCACAATGGCTTTTGGTATCTGGATTTATTCCGCACGTTTATGTTTCAATTAAGATTGTAACGCCACTACGTTACAGTACCCCCCAAAAAAGGTAGGATTTTTACCTGGGTAAAAATCCTTATGGTGTTGCACTAGCCACCATCTGAAATACGACCCTTTTATTCATCTTCATTCATTCATCATTAGCTCATTTCATCCTTTCATAAACCTATCATACCAGCAGACCACTTATTAAAGAAGTGAGTCCGCTTCCTAGCAAGTATGTAAGAGTAGATCGTCCTTATTTGACTAAATACTCGCGTAAATCAGACTTAGTTAGTGAATGTTTATTACTAAGAACCAATATATATATCAAAGTTACTAAAGAAATAAATAAAATATTGTTTTGGATTAAGGCTTGTTTAAGGAGTCTCCGCCCGCTCCTGCAGAGGCTTATTTTACCGAGTTGCAACCCGCTCAAATAGATAAATAAAATCAAGAAGTAAAGTTTTTTCTAGTTTAGGTTTTGATTAAGGAGTAACTATACCGCCCCTGCAATGGCTTATTTAATGAGTTGCAAACCGCTCAGATAGCAAAATAAATAAAAACTATGGATAAAAAGGACCCATAGTTGTATATAAGGAAAAAAAAAAAAAAAACTTGGTTCAAAGCAAAAAACATTGTAGAAAAGGTAAGGCCTTAATATAAACGGAATCACAAATCGAACCCACAACGAGTTACGAGACCAATTTCAGAACCACTAAAAATAAAATTATGTCGCTTATTATTGAGCAGACAAAAATTTCATTGGATTATTGATCAAACTGTAATGTGTTTAACATATGTAAACAAGTTTAATCAATTGTGATATTAGGTAATATTATGCAAGATGGTGAGTGTTGAAACAGCAATACAAAAGTAATGTGAAGTACTCCGTCTGTTACAAAAAATTCTAACTATTGAACGCTATGGTTGAATTCCTAAAGTTATGTTTAGATTTAAAAGAAATAAAAGTAAAATAAGTCAAATGATTGTTAAGCAACTGGTGCAACTAGTGTGTACACAGGCTAAGTAATTTCTGTAAGTTAAATTCTCAAGTGAGAAACTGAGTGAATAAAAAAAAATTCTTCAAAAAATAAAATTTTGTTTAAAAAGAGTAACTGGTACATTTAGTGTGTACACTGGCTAAATAACTTTTATAAGTTTACGAGTAGTTCTCTAGTGAGTTACTGTTTAAAATAATTTAAAAGAAAAATTGTTTTTTCAAAAAAAAAAAAAAATCTTGTTTAAAACCTAAGTGTTCAAACTTGAATATAAAGTTAAAAGTTATTGAGAGTATCAATTTAAAAAAAATAACTAAGTTTAAAATTTTAATTTTGTTTGAACATTCAAGTGTTACAAGCAAAATTTGTTGTTGACTGTACTTTAAATGATAACCTTACTAAGTTCTATACAAAAATTATGTTGTTATGATCTTATAGTATTTTAGGTTATAGTACAGGATATATGATGCTGACTTATTACAGGTTTGTTCTATATTAATATGATTGTTAATTAAATTATTAAGAAGTTATGAAAAGTTAAGTTATGTACAGTTTGATTTTAAATTTGAAGGTAACATTGAAAATTAAAAAAAAAATAAAAAGAAGGTAGGTTGACAATTTATGAGCAAAAAAATTATAGAAGTTGCTAGAATTTGTCTTCCAAGACTAGATGTTTAGTCTGGTTGTGCCTGTAATTTATACCCGGCACCCAATCTCTTCTACCGGCACACCGCTAGTTGCTAACCGATAGAAATAAGATTGGTGGTAGTACTTCCCCGGGGCGAGCCGTTCACTAATAGCTCTACTACTACGATATTATCTTAATAGCCGTGAGTACACATCAGTTGCTGTCAACCAAGAGAAAAAAAACGTTCTACACATGGACAACACACACAATTAAATAAAAAAAATTACCCACCAGGGAACAATGAAAATATGTGACTACAGAACCACGTTTTTGGGCGCCAGTGTGACGTAAGGAGCCTTCGTGGGATAGAAAAAAGAACAACACGTAACTCGGTCAACGTTAAATAAATATATTTTAAATAGAGAAAGGGTGTGGGTAGGTCTGCAGTCACAATTTTAAATATTCCCCGGGAGATAGCACGCTACTGCCCTGGCTCAGCCTTGGTGTCTTGGGAAGCCACGTTGCGTTTGCCCCGGAGGTGTTGGCCGGCAGGCGGCAGCGCCGGCTCGCAGTATCGACAGGAGCCAGGGTGGGTCGGCCGGCAGGTGGTCTAGCCGGCTCGGGGACGGCCTGCTGAGGCCACGCGGGTAAATATACACCCGGCGTGGAGCGAGCCGCCGTGATGAGTGGCCTAGTGGCCGCGCCACGAGGCACTGCGGCAGGATGGCCGCGATGGAGGACGATGCAGGTGCGTGCCCAGAGTGCAGGGCTCCAAGTCCTCTCCCTCCATCTTCGGAAATTTGAGGATCCGGGTCTGGAACACTGGAACTGGTAATCCGGATCTAGGAACCCCAATTACAGGGGTTGAAGATCACGTAATTAAGTTGGCAAATATTTGCCAATGCAAACGTGCAACTGCTAGGATTTGGCGATCGCTTCACGGCTCAAGGGTGTTCGACAGAACAAGAGTGTGAGTCTCACGCCCGCAGCTGGATTAAGATTCGAAAAGGCCTCCACGTTGTACTCGAAGGGTTTTTATATCTACGCCGTCATTGACAGATGTCATAGAATCCAAAGACAACAGTGTTGTCAGTCAACTAAAATTGTCCATGCCTACCAAAGCCATCACAATGGCTTTTGGTATCTGGATTTATTCCGCACGTTTATGTTTCAATTAAGATTGTAACGCCACTACGTTACACCCTATGCGAGACAGAGCCCCAGCGCTGGTTTTCAGCGACTGCCGGCACTGACGTCATGACGTCGACCGTAGCAAACAATGAGTAAAACTAAATATTAAACAGCCTAATAAATATTAATATTTAAGTGGCAACATTCCGTTCTCGCACACAGAACCGACCATTGTGGCGACACTTGGGGGAGGCCTATGTCCAGCAGTGGACGTCTTCCGGCTAAAATGATGATGATTCCGTTCTCTGCAACATGACGCACGAACCGCAGGCTTTGATTTTAATCTATGCCACTCAGCTGTCAGTAAACTATCTTTGACAATGTTATAGGTTATATAATAAAAAAAATACACAATATCATGGTGGCACGTAGCAGGCATTGACGCAATGACATCACGAAAGTAATAATGGCGTATGTAACTTGAAAAATATTATTATATTATTCAAGTTACATACCCCACATATACCG
This sequence comes from Polia nebulosa, assembly GCA_951329385.1. Taxonomy (NCBI): domain Eukaryota; kingdom Metazoa; phylum Arthropoda; class Insecta; order Lepidoptera; family Noctuidae; genus Polia; species Polia nebulosa. Next base: position 260,073 of record OX589596.1, read on the forward strand.
CGGCCCTGGCAAGAAAGGAGCAAATAGACCAATTATCACGGAACTGAACACTATTACAACAAAACAAGAGATTATCAACTCTGTCAGACGCCACAACAACACGAATCCAACCCAAAAACTGAATACCTCCCACTTTGGAGTAAGCGGCACCACCGATGCGGTCTATATAGTAGAAGACTTAACCAATAAAAAACCAGAAAACTTTTCTATTTGGCACGAGAGTTTTGCAAAGATAAAAAACTTTTTTACAAAAAAATAGAACCGACTTCCAAAAAAAGTGCAAAATAACTTTAATTTCGGAAGTCGGTGTTCCTGTTTTGTATCTTCGTTTTTTGACACCGACTTCCGAAATTAAAGTTATTTTGCACTTTTTTTGGAAGTCGGTTCTGTTTTTTTGTAAAAAAGTTTTTTATTTTTCACTTTTTAGTTGTGGCTCCCCATTAAACTGTGTTAATAATTCATAGACATACGATAGCAGCAATCGCGGTTGATTTGCTGTCAATTTTTGAAGAGTTCCGTTGTCTGTCTCCGAAACCCATCATTAGATCTTTTTGTAATTTAAATGGGACCATTTCGTAATAAACCCCTTTCGATCAAAAAAAAAATTTTGCAAATCGGTCAATATATGACGGAGTAATGCCCGAACATACATAAAAAAAAAAAAAAAAAAAAAAAAAATACAAACATCCGAATTGATAACCTCCTCCTTTTTCGAAGTCGGTTAAAAAACAATTCAAGTTTTGTTGGATTTCTCGCGGTAGAGTACTCATACGAAAAACGGAAGGACAACCAGCAACGCTTATTGGAAATGAACCACACGTTGGAAAACTAAGACAAGAATGACTAGTTTCTACATGGGTGCTATCTGTAAGCTCCTGCTTTCAATATTTTTGCATGCCATACTTGTATAATGTCAATGCGTATGTATACAATAATACATATACTAACGTATTGGCCAATGTACGGCAAATGTATTGGCCTCTCGGTGGCAGGAACCTTTCGAAGTCTACTGTTAAAAAACACATAAAATGTTTTAAGTATAAGTGTAAAATTGTGCAACCCATAATGGGTCACTTGCCCTCTTCAAGGACATACTTAGAATACCCGTTTTTAAAGTGCAGCGTTGATTATGCGGCGGCCAGTATTGATTGCTGATCGTAAAGGGCGAGTGTGTAGGCTTATAAAGGCGTACTTGTGCATTTTTGTTTCCCTTGCTGTTAAAGCTGTTCATATTGAGCTTGTTACAGACATGACGAAGGAAGCCTATATGACTGCCTTAAACCGTTTCGTGGCTCATCGTGGTAAAACCGAAAGCATCTTGTCTGACAGCGGTACCAACTTCGTAGGTACTTGTAATGAGCTGCGTAACTTCCTACAAGATTCCAATCTTGAATTTGAAGTTGCTCAGCAGGGCATTAAATTTACTTTCGCCCCTCCATACTCTCCTCACTTCAACAGTATTGCTGAAGCTGCCGTCCGATCTACTAACCATCACCTAAAGAGGCTCTTAGGCTTAACACGTTTCACCTATGAGGAGATGAGCAGTGCTTGACTCAAATAGAGGCCGTCTTAAATTCTTGTCCTCTTATCCCTCTTTCCTCTAATCCCTTAGATTTTTGTCCTTACTCCTTCACATTTTTTGATTGGACGACCACTTATGTCTGTTCCGCATCCACAGGTAACTGTGTTCACCATCGGACGTCTGGAGCGCTACCACAGAATGGAGCAGATTAAACAACATTTTGAAATCGTTTTCATTTGGAATATGTTTCTCTGCTCCAGCAAAAACAAAATGGTCATCTTCGGCGGGGCAGCTATCGGTGGGAGCACTCGTCCTCATTAAAGAAAAGGGACAACCGCCACTAGTGTGGTCTATGGGGCGGGTCATCAAGGTCTTCCCTGCGAGCGACGGGGCTACGCGAGTGGTCAAGCTGAAGACGAAGAAGGGGAAGATGGTGCGGGCCTACAACAACATCTGCCCGCTTCCTCTTACTTGAATCCTTCAACCTGGGGAGGATGTTCGGGCGTCTTCAACGACCTTCGGCTGACGTCGGGCAGCGGCGGAGGCGGCGAGAGGAGAGGGCGCGCGTGACGCGGGGCCTGGGGTCCCGTCACTTCACTACCGGTCTCCAACGACGATACGCGCGCGCAATTATCAACATTCTACTGGAGACTTGATTATATTCAGTTTTTACAGTCCACTGCTATTATTTAAACTCCTTAGATAGGTCCCTAACACTAACATAAAACAATCTACTCACACTCATATTATCTGCAGTTACACTTCAATACTCCACAACCACACTCACTCTTCATACAAACACATCCTAATACTCTCTCATTCCAACACTACACTTTTATGTAACACTACTACCTTGCCTTTAACGTCACTGAGTGGGTCTTTTTTACACTGTTATCCTTATGTCTCAGCGAAGAGTATCGTAAATGACTATGTACAGATCACATAACGACGCCTCAATTTAGTACACCCATACAACTACCGTTTAACAGTGGATAGCGTAAGTGAAATTATCAGTAATATTGATCAACTCTCAGTCTCTACTACACTTAATTGTAACCCAGAGGAATGTACTACTTATATCACTAACCCTTCCAAGCATTTAAAGATAATTACCCAAAATATTCGCTCTATTCATGCAAACTTCAACTCTTTCTTAACCCTCCTTTCTAGAATAAACCTTGACTGTGAAATCCTAGTACTGACTAAGTGTTGGCTGAAACGTTATGATGATACAATCCCAACTCATCTGCCTAGCCTTTTCCCAACTATCTTGGGGTCGGTTTCCAGTCTAACCAGATGCAGCTGAATACCAGTATTTTACATGTAGTGACTGCCTATCTGACCTCCACTACCCAGTTACTGGGTAATACGATACCCCTTGGTAAGACTGGATGTCAGACTTTCGGGCTTCTGACGACCCGTAACGACTGTCAAAGTTCCACGATTGACAGCCGGGACCAACGCCTTAACGTGCTTTCCGAGGCACGGAGGAGTCTCGGTATGTAAAGATGGTCACCCATCCATGGACCAACCCAGGCAAGCGTAGCTTAACCTGACGGATCGACCCTTGCGGCTGTTATTACTTTAGCCACGAGCTTCTCCGATACAATCCCAACTATTGATAACTATTCTTATTATCAAACAAAAAAAATCTTCAACCAAAATGATGGTGTATTTCTTTAAGTTAAAAATATAGAAACCTAGCTGCGCCCCGCTGTTTTACCCACCTAGACCGGAATAAAAGGTAGCCTATATGTTAATCTAGGCTACAAGCTATCTACATACCGAATTTCATCCAAATAGGTCCAGCCGTTTGAGCGTGAAGAAGTAACAAACATACACACTCACAAACTTTCACATTTATAATATTAGTAGGACTACACAGTCGAGGAGCCTGACTTCTCGGACGTCAGTTGTCTAGTGCTAAAAATTGGCACCGATAGGGCAATAATATGCATTTACCGATCTCCGTCTTTTAAAGACTTAAGTAATTTCCTACAATCCCTTAACTCTCTTTTGACAAGCCTGACATCATATAAAAACGTAGCTATTGTTCGTGACATTAACCTCGACATTGCCGGAACTATATCTTCCAACCAAACCTCGGACTATCTCGATCTCATTGCTTCTCATGGCATGCTACCTGCTCACACTCTTCCCACTCAAGAGAATGCCTGTCTTGACCACATCATGCTCAAATCTAACTTGTCAGCACTTACCGTAGTAATACACGCCTCTGTCACTGACCATAACCCTGTACTGTTATGTCTCAAACTAAAAAATGATGTCAAATCACGGTCATACACCACTTCAAAGACTAATTACGAAACTCTGGATAGTGAGATGAGCACTACAAATTTGCAATCAATTTACCAACTTACACTGGTAAGTTGGTAGCACTGGCTAATGAAGCGACCAAAAGTTTAGTCACCATTCTCGCTACCCTCGTAAATACTCATACTTCTATAATTAAGCTTCCAAACAACAAACGTCTTCTCAAACCGTGGATGACCGTTGGTATGCTCCGCTGTATGCGCAACAAAGATGCAATGCATAAAAAACTCAAGCTATCTCCAAACAACACCATGTTAAGTATTACATATAAAAGATACAGAAATTACTGCACAAAAATTTAAAAAAAAACTAAAAAGAGACTTTGACAGAAGAGAATTGAGTGAGGCTTCAAAAAACAATAAAAAGATTTGGAAGGTGATAAAGAGAGTAGGTAACTAATACAGGCAAGCCAATATATACCCAACACCGATTTACTGGCTTCTTCTACTTCACCTCAACTCTCAGTGGACATGGTAAACGAGTTTTTTGCCAATGTAGGCAGGAAACTTGCTGATAACTTTTCATGTCCACCTGGTAGAAATAAAATTACAACAGACATTACCTCCACTTCTTCGACTTTACAATCATTCGTCATGTTAGACACCGATGAGGCATGGGTTGAGGAATTAATAATGTCACTTAAAACAGATTCTGCTGTTGGCTGGGACAATATTCCAACAAAATTTTTAAAGCGCTATTCACTGATACTAGTCCCTTTACTTACACACATTTTTAATCTCTGTCTCCATACAGGCACTTTCCCTTCGTACTTCAATAAGGCCATCCTACACCCAATTCACAAAAGTGGGAACAGGAAGTGTGTAAATAACTATCGTCCTTTTGCAGTGTTACCTTCCATTTCAAAATTCTAGAACGCTTATTTAACAATAGACTAGTGAAATATCTGGAAGATAAAAAGCTTTTTTCTCCCAACCAGTTCGGGTTTAGACGAAACAAATCTACTGACAACGCTGTGGTTGACCTTATTGACTATGTTACCAGAAATGTTGACAAGAAAAAGAAAGTACTGTCAATATTCTTGAACCTAAAAAAGGCGTTCGATACAGTTTTGGTTCCTGACTTGGTAATACAGTTGGAAGAACTCGGGATTCGTGATCAAGCACTTAACACCTTCAGGGACTACCTTCAAACCCGAACTCAGTGTGTAAAAATACAAAATTACCTCAGTAGAGAAGTGCCAGTGACTTTCGGAGTCCCCCAAGGCAGTGTGATTGGTCCAACCCTATTTCTGATTTATGTAAACCAACTGTAATCTGAGATTGGGGGATGGAAAAATTATAGCGTTTGCTGACGACACCGTCCTTACATTCTCTGGCGACACTTGGAGCGATACCTTTGATACTGCACAAAAGGGTCGTTTTAGTGTGCGAAAATGGCTCAACATACACATTCTCACAATCAACACTGACTGAACTAAAATACTTACGTACAGCTTACAAAATTCCACTCAACCTCCAGATTCGTACACCTTAGTAGCGCACTCATGTTCACTGTCTGACAATATGACATGTACCTGCCCTAAATTAGAGCGTTGTCGAAATATTAAATATCTCGGAGTGACTCTTGACAATGGCCTGAGCTTTACAGCACATATAGATTTACTCACAAAAAGAATTAGAAAGCTAATTTTTGTCTTTAAGAATCTTCGCCACATTGTAGAAACACAAACTATTAGATATACATATTTTGCTCTTTGTCAGTCTCTTTTATCGTACTGTGTTTCCGCCTGGGGTGGTGCCCCCAAAACGGTACTGTTGAAGCTAGAACGAGCTCAGAGAGCCGTGCTCAAAATTAGCACCTTTCGATCCATCCTCTTCCCAACTGAGAAACTATACAGGTACTGTAAAGTCCTTCATCATCATCATCATCAGCCTATAGCAGTCCACTGCTGGACATAGGCCTCTCCAAATGCACGCCATTCAGCTCGGTTCTCGGCAACTCTCATCCAGCTGCTACCAGCCACCCTGCGAAGATCATCGTTCCACCTAGCCTGAGGGCGTCCTACCTTACGTTTGCCAATTCGTGGTCTCCACTCGAGAACACGTCTACCCCAACGGTCATCGGTTCTACGGCTAATATGGCCGACCCATTGCCACTTCAGCTTGCTTATTCTGTGAGCTATGTCGACAACCTTGGTTCTCAGCCGGATGACCTTGTTCCGTATTCGATCCCTCAATGAGACTCCAAGCATAGCCCGTTCCATAGCTCGCTGAGCGACTTTGAATTTATGGACCAGTCGTACCGTGAATGTCCACGTTTCGGCTCCGTAAGTCATAACAGGCAAGACGCACTGATTAAAGACCTTGGTGTTTAGGCTCTGTAGAATACGCGACGCGAAGACTCGTCGAAGCTTCTCAAACGCTGCCCAACCGCACCTCCGGCAAGGAGGCTCGCAGCCCCACGGTAGACCGTGCGGTATCCTCTGATCATGCAGATCGCCATGACTCTTTGGGACGCGTTCATCTGGCAAGCTGATCGCTGCCTCAATGAACGCGCCCCACCGGTGCCCCGTAAAGGGCCATGGACCGCACGATCCCCGCATAGAGCCACCGGCAGGAGGCACTTGGCTCCCCTAGATTGGACAGAAGCCGCCTCAAAGCGGCCCCGGCTTTGTCCAGTCTGGGAGCCAAACGTCGGAAGTGCTCGACGAAGTTCCACCGGCTGTCGAGGACGAGTCCCAGGTACTTCATCGTCCCCCTCGATGCCGATGTGAACCCCTCCTACCGTAATATGGGAACCCGCCGGTGGCGCGTTCCGGGGCCCACGAAAACACATGGCCTCGGACTTGTGCAATGCCACCTCGAGTCCCAGTTGCTGGATCCTATCCACGACTATCGCAACCTCAAGTGTCATACGGCCGCCTCGTGCGACCACCCCTGCGCAGGACTAGCGTGTCGTCAGCGTAGCAGACTACGCTGACGCCAATGGGGAGGTTGGCGCGCAGCACCCAGTCGTACCCGATGTTTCACAGAGGCGGCCCCGGGACCGATCCCTGTGGAACACCGCACGACATCTCTTGCTGGTTCCATTCTCCCTGGTGGCCGGGGTAGATGACGGCCCTGTCCGTCAAATACGCCTCGACTACGCGATGGAGGTAGGGCGGCACCCGGTGATACCGGAGTGCCTCCACTAAGAGTCGATCCCTGAGGGACACCCCTTGACACTTGGAGGGGGGAGGATGACACCGTTGACGCGTCCTCCCTTTGTATTTCTACATATTGAGACCTGATGGTAAGGTAGCTTTTAAACCACTCCACCGCATCACTGCCAAAGCCATAAAAAGCCAACTTTGACAGCAGTAGAGCGGTATTAATTGCGTCAAAAGCCTAGCAGAGCCAGAATTGTACCCTCCCGCCGGTCACGTGCTTCAAGGATATTTCCCACAACATTAGCTAGAGCCGTTGCAGTACCTCTACCCTTTCTGAAACTCGACTGTAGGTCAGGAAGTATTTCATTTGTTTCGAGGTATTCAATGACCTGCAAGTATACCACACGTTCCAAGATCTTAGACAGGCAAGGTAGAATACTGATAGGTCTCAAGTCCTTTGTATTAGCTGGGTTATTGTTTTTAAGGATAGGGAGTACAATAGCGCATCGCCAGAGTTCGGGGAACGTACGCGTCGCAATGGACTGGTTTATGATGTCTGTGATGACGTGCAAGGTAGTTGGAAACGTGAGAGCTAACATATCGAGACTTACACCATCGACACTCTGTGCATTTGACCCTAGACTCTTGATTATTTTTAGGACTGACTCAGGATTGGTAGTTGTAAGTGTGAATGAGGCAGGACCATACTTATGAGACTCAAAGTAGGACAATTGTGAGATGCTGTGATAACAATTACCTGGGACATCCAGAAACGTTCATTGTGCGTACAGCTAGGGAGTGGAATTCCCTATTGGAGTCTGTGTTTCCTGATAGCTACAACCTGGGAGTCTTTAAGTCAAGAGTGAATAGGTTACTTCTAGGCAAGCGTATTCCATCTTCGACCACATCATCGCTTACCATCAGGTAAGATGGTGGTCAAGGCGTGCCTATCAAGAATAAAAAAAAACTGTTTTGGGTTCATCATTTGGTCATTTACGCTCTTGGCGAAGTATGCCAGTCTTCTCGTTAGCTAGAGCTGTGATTGCTTGGTGCTTCAGATCAAGATGACATTTATGGCCCAGTAGTTTGGATTTATGAAATCTGTTCCTGGCTTCATCTCTCAACTTCGAAATTAGTCTGATGTTAGCAGTTATCCATGGAGTAGGGTGGGTTTTAAAGGTCTTCCTTGTAATAGGTGCATGGAGATCGAATAATTGAATCATAAATGTGTTAAATGTTTGCACCATAGTATTTACATCATTCATGTCACTAATAATCGACCATGGAATAGTTTCTAAATCTATGTTAAAATAGTCCTCTAATATGTCTCTAAGTGGACGAAATACGACAGATCTTGGAGTGGACTAATGCTTTTTAAAAATCGTCTCACATCTAATAAACGAGTGATGGCTAAGTTCACTTATATGATTCACCACAACATTACGGATTGAAGCATCAGTGCAGATTACATCAATAAGCGAACTACTATCACCCACAAAATGAGTAGGTGTTTGAACTACTTGATTTGAAGAAGTCAACAGTAAGCTTAAAATCTTCGCCTTGACAAAGGTTGGGTGCAAAAACAGGTTCAGGATTGGCTGCTTGGGCTTAATTATACTGAAACGGAAAACCTTTTATCATTGAATTATTAAAGTATTCATCATCACATATACTCTCTCATCACATAGGTACATACTTAGACTTATCAAATACACACTCACACATACATTTGGTTACCTTTTTAGTCTTAAGTTTAATTAATTATACTGTAAGCTTTGCATTTGTTATCTTTTAAAATTCATATATAATCTCTCGATAGAGACTGGATCCTGAAACACAGGGTATCCTAGTGCGGGATCCAGTGTCATGTTTACACTTTATGAATCAATAAATTTATTATTACTTCGTTTATTCATTTGATATACATATTATAATATGTTTTTAAATATTTAAATAAAAAAGATAAAAAAAAAAAACATTTAAAAATATAAAAAATAGTATCCCACCGGTATCGGGAACAGGGCCCAAGCTACCGGCGGTCAGGGCTCCAGAGAGAGGAACCGCCTGACAATGCGAGCCGTGTCCAGAAGTACTGCTTTCTGAATCAAGCCCTTGATCCAGCCGCCTAACGAGAGCCTCCTGAGGTGTTGGTCGAGGCTCGTGGCTATTAAGCCATTGGCTGACACGACTATCGGTACAATGATCGCTGAGTTCACATCCCACATGTCGACAACCTCGCGAGCCAAGTCAATATAATTGATTTGTTTATCTTTCTCGGCTTTCACGAGGTTCTCGTCATGTGGGAGGGTAATGTCAACAATCATTGCACGCCTCTCGATTCGGTCCACCACCACTATATCAGGCTTATTGGCTACAATAGTACTGTCAGTGATGATGGACCGATCCCAGTACAATGAGATATGACCATTATCGAGAACTGGGTCGGGCGCATATCTGTAGTACGGCACTTCCGATTCCACAAGAGAGTATTTCAGAGCAAGTTGCTGATGGATAATCCTGGCTACAAGGTTGTGCCTATGCAAGTACTCACCGTTAGCCAGACGAGAACAACCAGAGATTATGTGGCGGATTGATTCTCCCAGATGATGACATGCCCGACATATGTCAACCGTGCCGTCCTTCACAATAAATCTCTGGTAATTTTTCGTCATGATAACTTCGTCCATAATTGCACAGACAAAACCTTCTGTTTCCCCAAAGAGGTCACCGACACGCAGCCAGGCTACGGACGCTAGTTGGTCTACATCAGGCTCATGTAGGGCCCGGAAAAAGCGTCCGTGAAGTTCCTTACTCTGCCATACTTCTCTACGATCGTTAGTGTCAAGCACTAGATGTTTGCGTCAGTTCTCGTTAGCCAAGGAGAGTGGAGTAAGGTCCTTGTCCACCGCCACTACATCTCGATGCATACCTACGTCAGCAGCTAGGAAATATTCCCTTAGACTGCATACCTCGCGGTTGTGGAGGGTCTTAGCATTTAAAAAGCCTCGGCCTCCACACTTCCGCGGGATATGCAGTCTCATCACCGACGAACGTGGGTGATGTATTCGAAATGCAGTCAGCAGTGTACGGACACGCCTATCCAGGGCGTCAAGTTCTGTTTGAGTCCATTTGAGTACGCCGAAAGAGTACATCAATACCGGCATGACCCAACCGTTGAAGGCGCGCACCTTGTTTCCACCCAATAGAAGGCTATTAAATACCTTCTTCAGGCGGCCAAAGTAGCGCTCCTTCAACGATTGCTTCATGTCAGTAATATTGATACCTAACGCTTCCGACATACCCAAATACTTATAGGTTTCGGTTGGAGAGAGGGATCTCAGGTTTATGGAATCCGAGAGTTGAGTTCCCACGAATTCCACAATCTCCCCTCGCTTTACATGCATGACCGCACATTTGTCCACACCAAACTCCATCCTGATGGCACTACTGAAGGTTTTAGTTACCTTCAGTAGCTCCATCAGTTGCAGATTGCTAGGGGCAAAAAGTTTCAAGTCATCCATGTAAAGGAGGTGAGATATAACCTGACCACCTCTCTTCAACCGATAGCCTAGCCCTGAATTCTCCAGCAGTGTGCTTAGAGGATTCAAAGCTAGGCAAAACCAAAGCGGACTCAAACTGTCACCCTGGAATATACCCCGCTCGATCCTTACCGGTTCGCTATTCCTCTGGTTATTTCGACATCCTGGATAGCGAAGGACCGTCCTCCATTGCCCCATACACGACATGAAGAAGGTGCGTAGCGTTGCATCAACTTTATACAATTCTAGCACCTTCATGATCCATGTATGAGGAACTAAGTCATAAGCCTTCTTATAGTATATCCATGTCGACAGATCCTTTCGGAAACGCCGAACCTGCTGGCTAATGGTCATATCGATGAGGAGCAGCTCCTTAGTACCACGGGACCCATTCCTACATCCATTTTGAGAGGCAGACATGATACAATTACTATCTATATGTGTGTTAATCTTAGCTCTCAAAATGGACGTAAGAACCTTATAGACCGTCGGTAAGCACGTGATCGGTCCATAATTTTTAGGTTCCGCAGTACTACCTGTTTTATGGAGCAGGTGAGTTATTCCTGTTGTAAGGAACTCGGGTAGCGAACCAGAGTCCACGGCTGCCTGGTATTGAGATGCCAAGCGAGCGTGCGACCTTTATAGCCACTTTATCCAAAAACTTTGCAGATTTCCATTTATTATTATTATTTAGTTAAAGTATGCATAAAAATTTAACAGTTGTTTTGTTTTTGGGCTATTGACATCTGGCATATTAACATTAAAGTCCCCTAATAATATTACAATACTGGCAGTCAAGCCCCCGAGAAAAAACTCCAAAAGAACGATATGCAGTGCCTATGAGTAGTTTTTTTCCTATTGACATTAAGAGTTAACCAGAGCTGTTCAACATTGGGAGAATCAGGATGAGCTCTTACACGGGCAGCTACCCCGTTTTTAATGTAAAATGCGACTCTTCCACCGTGCCCATTACGTACAGACGTAGGTCGGGGTACGTGCTTGAGCTTGTACCCAGGCAACAATAGGCGCTCGGTTCTCTTCACCCGTATGCAACCAAGTGTCTTTGATATCCACAGAATGGTTAATCATGGCTTCCAAAAATTCATCCTTTCTAGTCCCTAGAGAGCCCGCATTCAGTAGTCCAAACTTAATAAATTTACTCGGAGTCATTTGCATTTGTCACTTGTGTATTGTATGTATGTCTTGTGTATCTGTGTTTGTATGTGTAAGTTTTTTACCACCTATTTAAATGACATGTACCTAATAAAAAACTTACCATTATATTGTGAACCAATATAGTTCACTTTCACCTTTTCTTTTCTAATTGCAATTTACAATACTTTGATTTAAAGCAATAACTGTGGAAATTTAGATAGTTTGGCACTTGGAAATATTTTCTTGAAGGCAGCTTTTTCTTTTTTATGCACTGGCTTTATTGTGTATTGTTGTATTTACTTATTTCTTCTAATGACGGCTGATGGCTGATTGCAAAGCCGGTATCTGACGCGATTATGCGTCAATTGCGTCGAACGTCGCGTTGACTGATGAGCAATGTTTTCGGGTTATTTTATTTTATTATTGTGGATAGAGTAGAAAATTATAATTTGTAACCCGCGTGGCACATATATTATTTAATATTTTCTTATTACTTTACACTATTTATTTACGTATTTTAATTACAATATTACCTAATACATAAACATTGATATTTAATTCAGTTATTATTTTATTTACCCTCGTCCGTGCGTCACTGCGGGGTGCCAACTGAAAACCAGCGCTGGGTGTCCAACGCCCAGCAAATGCTGAGATGGTAACCCTTTCGGTATGGGCACGCTCAGCACAATTTTATTGTATCTCTGTGTACCTACTGTTATTTTCTTTACCTTTTGTTTTTTGCTGTTGTGTTGTGTCTGTGTCGAATAAATGTTTATTCTATTCTATTTTATTCTAATAATTTTTGGATAATATAAGGGTATGTTGTAATAGTGTGACTGTTCCTGAGTGACCCCAGGCTGATTAAAAGTTTCGTTTTCTGTAATATCATAGATTTAGTGTCAATGTTCGGTTTTCCCCTAGGGGAAAAGGCCGCACCCACTCCCCGTACGGCCTCGTAGCTTTCGTCGTCCATACTGGATGAGTTCCCGCCAATTAAAGATCGAATTTCATAAGTATAAAGCAGCCCAAAACCTTGTTGTTGAAACAAGGAAGGGCCCGAAAGAAATGATTTTGTGAGACTTAGGAATTCAAGTTGTGAAACACATCAGAAGTGGTTTAGGAACATATAATATAACTAAGGGATGCAAAGTAAATCTTTAAGTAAATCTTTAATTAATGATAGTTCGTGTGAATAACCCTTACGCTAGCGTAATAGGTAGTTGGTCAACATCTACTCACACGATACCTCACATCGGCACTCATAATACTTTAGATTAACACTCCTTTAGTGACGCAAGCGGCTTTTCAGCGGCAATACGTCGTCATCATGCTTATAAGAAGCATGTCCCCTAGCAGCTTTCTCAAGCTATAAAACGTGACAGGGCGGCTTTACAGCGGCAGAACGTCGTCATCATGCTCTTGAGAGTCATGTACTTTGACCAGTCGTAGACTGTATATTATGATAAATATAGTCAACCCAACCCCAAGGAAAGTGTATCATTCGTACAACAAGTACATTCATAAAGTACGGTGCTGTGTGGACCGAAACAAAGGTCGCAGATAGAGAATATAAACTCAGGAATTAATACAAATATTAACTGGTAATATAGTTGAGAGTCTTCACTCAAGAAGTAAATAGAGTTGAACATTCCAACTCCCTTGAAATCCTACACAGACAGTCCAACAGCGCCAACAACACGCTTCTGTCTGTTAAGTTCTAAGAACTTTAGCCAACTAGCTCTCCCCGCGGCTCCACTCGCGTGTCTGTTTAAATTATTACTTAAACACAATATCAGCCTAGAATAAATCAGAATAACAGAACACTTCCTGTCACACTCACGGACAATCATACATAGCCTAAGTTGTGATGGATTCTCTATACCTACCTAAAGCTAGGTTCACTAGGAAGGGATTGAAATAAACAAAGTTTAAGGAGACTTTATACGCGTACAAATGTAAACAACCCGCTTTTCTAACGTCACACAAAACTTGCACAAGCGCTTCGTGGACTCAGTCTGTAGCAGAATTCATTGCGACGTCCTTGGTGCACACCAAAGTGGTTCAATCGTCACTCCACATTTCCTTAAACTCCCCAATTCGTGGATATACGGTACAGCCTAGAGGCTGATTCCATCCAATTCTCGTGCTTCGCCAAATTGTGTTGATTCAGATATAGGCCTACAAAACGGCCAGGGTTGGTTTTAACGAAACACGATTACCTAGCGATCTTAGAACGATTAGTTTGTGTAACCCAGCGAGGCCTAGGTGGTGGAACCTAACCCTGAGGAAAATGTGCATGAACCAAGAGCTACGCAAGCATTCTGAGCTAGACCATAAATATAGGAAGCAGTAACCATCACCAACGTTTAGTTAACCCCACAGTCCCACTTACAGGGTGGCCATTAAACCTGAATGTCAACTGCTCACCCTCCAGCTTCTCTATTGCCAAACGCCAGTGACAAATATATACCAGGGGGTAAATTTAAATATATATAGGTACATATTAAAATATGATAATACAGCACTAACTATAAAATATGATAGAATAGAGAAATAATCTCGCTACGCTAAGATAAATGATTATTAATAAACTGATGCTCAAATTAAACAGCCAAAACTCACCCATTAATTCATCATCACAACCACCGATATTCACGCACGTATCTTTACACTCTACTTACTGATATTTATACCATAGTATAAACCACACACATGATGTTCAAGTATGAACTAATACTCTTGTCTGATCTCTTCAGAGACGTAACCACACACACACTTTAAATACTAAATTAACCTATACTTGGACTAGTCCACTTATAACAACTAACTTAGTAACAATACTAGTACTTCTAGAAACTAAAACTGGGCATAGGCCTCCTAACTCCACCACTACGACCTGGGCTTCACCCGGTCTTAAAATCGACTCTCTCCTATCGCTCCACAAAACTGAATGTCCTCTATCAAGCTTCCGCCTCCATCGCCCGTGCTAACCCTATCTTTTTTTTATAGTGACGCTCTTAAAACACTTTGTCTGCTCGAACTTTTGCTAATCAGCAGGGAGTCGGCTCTGTGTTGCTAAGACCCTATTTTTTACTACACTTCACGTGCACTTTGCCCGAATGAGTCGATGATGTTTCATAGAATTTGTTAGAACCCATGACATCTTAATTGTCATGAATAATTGCTTTCGAAAAGCGCTGACATAAGTATCAGACCTTTCCTCGTAAAACAATTCAAGATTCCTGTCTCAAAGGGTCTTTATCTTGTGACGATATTTTAAACGAATAGATATTTCATTTTTAATTGCGTTCCCCTGTCAATCCTAACATTCAGATTTAAGTGTGTTTCTATAAAAAACCTCGACCATGTGCGCAAGGCGTTGGTTTTGAAATAAATGTATTTTTTATGAAATCCATTAAATAGGATTAAAGAAGGACGGTCATAATATATAAGTGTATTGATTTATAAAATACATACATAAAAAAGTGTTAATTGTAACTGATTATACACACTACCCGAACTGTGGAGAAACACCCGATAGAAACAGTTGAGACGCATATTTTCTCAATTAGAAATAATTAACAAGAACTTAAAGAATAACACAAAGAAAAATAAAACCAGAGAGTAGTTATGCATTTTCATTGACAGGTCCAAAAACCCGAGATATATCTTCATCAGTGCGGATTCTTTGTGTGGGGTCACCTGGCTTCTTCCTGGCAAGTATGCGGCCGCGCTTCGTCCATACAAATCTCCAGTCGAAGAGGCCAGCAGCGTCCCGTGCCCTCCGAAACAACTGGTGGTTGGTTTTTGTAAGACGCTCGTTGAGGAAGAAGCACCGTGCTGGGCCGAGCATATCAAGGTCGGCTGTCGTCGCACCACGCCGCACTCGTACGCTCACCAGCAGCTCATCGCGCAGATCACGACGCGCCAGGCGTACGACAATGGCGCGCGGGCGAGTTTCTGCCGCACCAGCGGAGCTCGTCGCATTGAGCTGCCTCCCGCCGACTTGTTACGTGCTGACAATGTCGCGCTCCTCAAACTTGACCCCTAGCTTAAGGCCTATGACCTTGGTGATGTGGATCGTGTTGTCAATCTTGGCCTCGGCTATATACATTGTTTCAATGTCATTCGCCAAAAGATCCTGATCCCTGTCGTTGAGCTCGCGCTTCAACTCCTCCACGATCCCGTCTACTGCCCCGGCATTCACCGGACCCGAAGAAGCCCGCCGCTCCAAAGCGTCCACTCTGGCCTCGAGGCCATCGATGTGCGTGCTGCATGTATTCATAGAGGTGTTGAGCTCCATCATCTCCACCTCCATTTCCTTGCTAAAAAAGACTTGGATCTCCGCACGCACCACCCTCAATTCCTCCATGATTAATTTCATGTCGGAGCCGGCAATCAGCGATATTTCCCGGGCCGTGACATCGACTATAGAGGTACTGTAAGGCGGTGGAGTAGCAACGTGAGATGGGCACGCAGACTGCATAGGTGCAGGTTTGGAACAGTTTTCAGACATATTAGGCGTACTAACAGTTTCCATGCACGCTTGTTCTACGGGGGTGTTTCCATCTTGAGAACCCTCCGCAGGGCCTCTGACTGGGGTCTCAGCCCTGTTGTCCCTAACGAGGTCCTATTTACATTCGGGGCAACGCCAGCTTGCAGTAATAATTGCTTTCGTAGCAACGCCTACACACACTCGGTGATATTGGGCCTGACATTTACCACACCCAGCGCCCTCCACTGTCGAGATGAAGCGACCGCAACCTCCACACTTAACACCCGGCATGATGGTAACAGTCGAACTTCTCAGTGGTTCTAGATTGGCAGGCTAGATGGCCCAAGAGATGACTCCAATTAGCACGTCAAGAGCTTGCAACCACTTGTTGTAAATAAATAGAGGGTAAGCAGATAATTACGCAAAGTCACTGTGTTATTGTTTTGTTGATTTGTGTCCCTTATGCGCTCTATTTATTGTTCACTTCAATATATGTCACGCTATGTTGCACTAAGTTTACAATTATAAAAAAGTTTCCACTGATAGTTGTGTTTAAAATTATTTCCGACAGCAAAAATGACAGACAGGTCTACACCGAGACAGACGTCAAACGTCACTCCAAATCATTCATAATCATTTTTTATTTATTTATTATTTATTAACTATCATTCATAATCATTTTTATTTGCAATAAGTATTGGTACAGTGTTGGTTTTAAAGTTAGTAATTAGTTCCTAGTCCATAATCACACATTTGACATGCAAAAGTTACAATGTACTTAATGCTCTATTATTCATACAACTCTATCATTCATAATTTTTACAATACTTTTATATATACGAATATTAATTATCGTCACATTAATTTAAAACAGATTATCATTAAAAATTATTACAATTTATAAATTCATTTATAGAGTAAAATCAAATTATCCAGCAGCTATAATTTTAACTTTATAAAAAATATTTTTTTAGGTAACTCTTTAAAGTTGTTTGGTATTTTATTGTGAAGTTTAAAGTTGCATTCATTGCAACAAAAATAATAATATTTATTATCTGCTGTTAATTCCTTCCAAATGTTTTTACAAGGGGTTCCAATCGTTGCACAGGTTCTTGTGTGTGCGATCGTTTCACACAAGCTGTGATCATCTTTTAAGATATTTATAGGGTTTTTGGTATGACATAAAATCATCCCAGGATTTTGTCTTATACAAGACTGGAGGTCAGCATCAGTAACGGTTACGTATGAGTCTTTTCTGAGGTTAATGGCAGCAAAACTTGAGATAACTTTCACATGTATCATGTCGTGGTTCAATATTCGTGGGACTGGAATGAGGTTGAAGATTTCATAAAGGTCTCTTTCGATGAGGGGTATCATTATTTCAATAATCAAGTACTTACTATAGTACTTGGTCCGCACTTTTATTAAGTTGTAGAGATCCTTGAGATTCAAATGGTTGACAGGAAGTGCCATGTCTTTGGGGATATGTGCTGATATAGAACTTAATTCCGTTCTCAGCTGTTGAGGAGATATCAGATGGAAGTCCAATTTTCCGTTGTAAATATTAGTTACCGTATCAAGAATGGAGTCTTGTATTTTCCTGAGGCTATATATTAAGTTATTCGCCGTCATAGCAGATGCTAAGAAATCGGTAACTAGAGTCATGTTCTGGACATGGCGTTGAAGATCTTGATAGGATTCTTTGAGATAATTAAACTTTTGATTTATCGATTTATGGTGTTTGTTCGCAGCTTTCTCCATTCTTTTCATGAGATTAAATTCGGCTTCCACGATTGAGGTTTGGTTTTTCCAGAGGTTATACAAATGTTTGTCATTTTCTTTCAAAAGGTTGATGTCTTGTGCGTATTTCTCCGCAAAACGCTGATCCAGCACACCAAACAAGCTGTTTGCGACGTAGCCTACTCCGTCTATTAGACCACGACGCCGGCGCCGCCGCTCGTCTCCAGTTACAAATGATTCATTCATTGTCAACATACTATCATAATGTTTAATTTCTTCGAACTCGTGCCCGAGTTGTAAGACGATACCGTCGCAAGGTGTGTGTTCTTTAATAGTGGAGCATAATGTTTCAAGGTAATTGATATACTTCTCGAGTGGCGACGTGCCTTCTTTGTAGGGATATGTGTCATAATAAACAATTAAACGCCAATCGTCTCTAATAAGATGCATGTTGGAGATTTTATCGAAATAAACGCTGTTGTTGCTCAGAGGAGTAAAACTATAAGATGCTTGAGATAAGTTTATTAGTGACAATAGGAATAGCGTTAATGATAGAGCTATAGTCGAGAATGAGGTACGCTTGGGATTTTTCTTCCTTGGTGCTTCATCCTTAGCGTTTGTGTCACTAGGAGGATTATTGTCTCTGTCTGCTGGTAATAGAGATAGCTTAACAACAGGCCGTTTTAGGAAACCATTTTTGGTTTTAAGGGTAACGACTCTGACGTGTCCGTCCGAACCAGGATGCAGTTCTACTACACGCCCTAGAGCCCACTTCCCAGGCGGGAGGTTTTCATCTTTAATGATAACAATATCGTTGAGACTGAGATTCCTTTGAGATTGTCTCCATTTAGCTCTAATGGATAACTGTGAGAGATAGTCTTTTTTCCACTGGACCCAAATATCTCTATAGATTTTTTGTACCAAGTGCCACCGAGTCCTGAGATCATTTTCGGTTTCAAAGATCGTTAAGATAGGCCCACTTGCAAGAAAGTGTGCCGGGGTTAAAAAGTCTATGTCCTCGGGATCCTCCTTCAAAGGACAAAGTGGTCGAGAGTTCAAACAACCCTCAAGTTGAGATAGGAGGGTGTTATATTCTTCGTAGGTGAGTTTCTGCTCACCAACAACACGCCTAAGATGATGCTTCAAGCTTTTCACCGCAGCTTCCCAAAGTCCGCCAGCAGAAGGCCATGACGGAGCATTAAAATGCCACTCAATGTTCATTTCTGCGACGTTAAATAATGTTTCTTGACTTGATAAGATTTCTGAGATTTCTGTGTATTCTTGTTTTAGGATCTTGTTAGCTCCAATGAAGTTACTCCCTTGATCACTGTAAATGTGGCCGGGAACTCCTCTTCTGGCTGACATACGTCTGAGCGCTGCAATAAAAGCCGACGCAGTGAGATCAGATACGAGTTCTAAATGTATGGCCTTTGTAACCATACATACGAATACTGCAACGTATCCTTTATCGGTTTTGATGCCGCGACCTTTGTTCGCTTTCACCAAAACATGTCCAGTGTAGTCAATACCGGTATGATAGAAGGGTCGACTAGGATTTAACCTGGATGAAGGCAAGTCACCCATGAGTTGATGTTTTAGAATGGGATCGTGTCTCCTACACTTTACGCACATTCTTAATCGTTTTTTCGTAGCGCGGTTTCCTCCAATGATCCAATATTTTTGTCGTATAAATCCACTCGTCATTTTCACTCCACCATGGAATACTAATTTATGGGATTCGTCTATTATAAGATCAGCTAATTTAGTTTGATTTGGGATAATAATGGGATGCTTCATTTCGGGGTCTAAACTCGAATGTTTTAGCCGTCCACCGACACGGAGTACTCCGTGGCTGTCTAAGATAGGATTAAGATTCAAGATCTGGCTTTTCTTGCTTAAAGGTTCACTTTTTTCAAGTTGAGATATTTCCTTGAAAAAGTATTCTTGTTGCACATGTTTTATTATCATTTCCGTCGCTCGTTTAAGGTCATGTAGGGTAAGGTAGTTTTCACGCTTTTTTTTGTAAATCAAGATGTCGTTAAATTTGTTTACATAGGCTAAAACTCGAATGATTTTCCTGCAACTGCTGTATTTCTCTAATAATTGTTTTATAACTGAGTTGCTAGAGTCAGCAGTAATAGTGTTTACTAACTTTTTCTTTCTGAGATCTTCAATTGTTTTATATAAGATAGGTTCAGGATTATTTTCAGGATTGTATTGAGGTAACCAATCGGGTCCGTGCCACCAAAGTGAATGATTTGCTAAATGGGATGCAGTCAGACCACGGCTAGCGCAATCTGAGGGATTTTCTTGAGATTTCACATACCGCCACCTATTTTTTGGGATAATTTCGCAAATCGTTTTTACTCGATTCGCAACAAAGGGTTTCCATTTTTCTGGTTCACCATTTATCCATCCTAGAACTGCCATGGAATCTACCCAGCCATAAGCTTGGATTTTGAGATCAGTCAGGGATGAGATTATTTTGGCCAAAAGTTTTGATAATAAAAGAGCTCCACTAAGTTCCAAGCGAGGTATAGATTGAGATTTTTTGAGAGGTACAACTTTAGATTTTCCAGCGACAAGGGTTACGTATGTCTTGTGGTTTCTTGTAATTTTACAATAAACAACACAAGCGTAGGCCTTTGTGCTGGCATCACAAAACCCATGAAGCTCAATTATGTCATTCTCCATGGCTTGTATCCATCGAGGTATTTTAAATTGGGATATATGAGGTAAGTCGGCCTTTATTTTTTTCCATTCTAGGGCAATGTTATGAGGAATCGGTTGATCCCAACCTAATTCCGTTTTCCATGTTTCTTGAAATAAGATTTTGAGTTTGATTGTGACTGGTGACACCCAGCCCAAGGGGTCAAAGATTTTTGAGATTTCAGACAAGAATTGTCGTTTTGTTGGGATATCTTCTGAAGTAATTTCTATTGGATGAAAGATAAAATAGTCTTCTTTCGGTTTCCAACGAAGACCTAAAGCCTTTGTAGATTCTGGCTGTTTAAAATGAAATTCTTCGTCATGAGGATTAATATGATCGTCTAAAAGTTCCGGCAAGTTCGAGCGCCATTTTCTAAGATTGAATCCGCCTGACTTGAGAAGGTTTGTCATCTCTGTTTTGAGATGTTTAGCGGCTGTCGCGGTATGAGCTCCATGCATGAGATCGTCCATGTAAAAGGAGGTCTCTAGGATATCAGGAGCGCAGCTATTGGGATAATTTGGCCTTTCATCGATGGCAAGTTGTTTCAATGTCATCATGGCCAGGAAAGGTGCAGCCTTTGTACCGTAGGTGACAGTCGCTAGTTTATATTCTTGCAAAGGTTGGGATTGATGACTTCTCCAAATAATTTTCTGGTACTTTTGATGACTATGATGTAGCCAAATATTACGGAACATCTTTTCAATATCTGCCGTAAATGCGTATTTAAACTGTCTCCATTTTAGGATAAGACTTAAGAGATCCTGCTGCAGGTTCGGCCCCCTGCACATAAGATCGTTGAGGCTGTGTCCTGTTGAGGTTTTTGCAGAGGCATTAAAAACAACTCGTAATTTTGTAGTTAATGACTCAGCTCGAAGTACGCCATGATGCGAAAGGTAGCAATCTGGAGTTACGTTGACCTGTGTCGCAGCGGGGATCATATGTCCGAGCTCTAAGTACTCGGACATAAACAAATTATAATCACGTGCCAGGTCGGGTTGCTTTATTAATTTCCTTTCGATTTGAAAGAATTGTGCAATGGATTTGGCTTTAGATTCACCTAATTTTTCTTCAAAATTTTCTTTAAAAGGTATTTTCACGACATAGCTGCCGTCTTCGCGCCTTGAGGTTGAGGACTGAAAGAAGTCAATGCAAGCTTGATCTTCTTGAGATATTGATAAGGGTTCGCGAATGTCCTCCATTTCCCAGAACTGTTGGATATCGGTGAGGTTGTTGAGGATCACATTGCACTGAAATGTTTTACAGTTACCGCTTAGGATCCATCCTAGCTGTGTCTGCTGGGCAATGGGTAACATTCCCTCGGAACGGCAGATACCATCCAATAGGATTTGGGAATAGACGTCAGCGCCGAATAAGATATCAACTGGTCTACTTTTGTAAAATTCAGGATCAGCTAGGGTTATTTGGTTAAGGGTTGGCCAGTTGGGTTTAGTGAAGGTATGACTAGGCAAATTCTTGACTAGTCTTTTCATTATAAATACGTCGGATTCGAAAGTGAAGTCATTAATTAACGACATGCACTTAATAGAGATCATGCCCTTACAGCTATTTTCATTGTTTCCGATTCCAGATATAAATCCAGTACATTTTTGCCGACGCAGGTTTAGAAGCTGTGCAGCTCTTTCAGTAATGATTGAGGTCTGAGATCCCTGATCTAGAAGAGCTCTCATTCTTTCGTAAGATCCGTCAGCTGCTTGGACCTTGACAATTGCTGTCGCGAGGAGTATTTCTGTAGGATCGTTTTGCATAGATACTGAGGTGTTCATATCTTGCTGAGGTGGAGATTTCGTAATAGTGGCCGTGCTCGGCCCCGGTCGCGACGCATCCGATGTAGCATTTCTTGACGTAAAACATTCATGTAGAATCGTATTATGGTCTTTATTGCACTCTTTACACTTTATTTCCGAAAGGCATTTTTTACCTTCGTGATAGTGCAAACAGTTGATACAAAGGTTCAAATTTGCAATTGCGTTTCTGCGAGCCGATGGATGCATTTTTGCCAACTTTTGGCAATTTTGTATGCGATGATCGCTTGCATTGCAAATACCACACTGTTTACGTCTTTCGTTATTTTTCCAATTGGACTTTGACGATTGCGAAATGACCTGGTTTGTCGAATAGGTATGATTTGAGGTGTTGTTATTTTGTTTGAAACGAGAATTAAATCCTTTTGAATGAGATTGCTGGTTATTAAGATAACCTTTAGATGACGAAGATGCGTGTTGGGATTGAGATGACTTTTGAATGAAGGGTTCTTGTTTCTTTCGCGAAGTTTCCAGCGACGTAAACTTATTCTCCAAAAACCGAAGAAATTCTTCCAATACTGGCAACTCCTTCGGAGACTTCAATGAGTCTATGTAGTCATCGTTGGTTTCCGGGTCTAATTTCTCTGCTAGGATACATACGAGGAAGGGATCCCAAGTAGATACATCGATTCCGAGATTTTTTATCGCGTTCACGCTTTCGTACGTTGTATCGTGGATCCGTTTGAGGTGACTCGCTGATTTTTGTTGAGATGTCGGGATATTTAAGAGGTTTTTGAGATGAGATATAAAAATACGACGCTTATTGTCATAGCGATGCGTAAGGATATTCCAACAAACGGGGTAGTTGTCTGAACTTATTTGAAGATGTTGGATTAATTTTTCCGGCTCGCCCTTGATCTTACTTTTCAGAAACTGCATTTTTTGGGCGTTTGATAAAGATGGATTATTGTGTACAGTTTCTGTAAAAAGATCTTTGAAAGAGATCCAGGATGTATAGCTTCCTTCAAAGGTAGCTATTTCCATTTGTGGGGTCGATTTCTCAATATGAGCTACCGACCACATCTTTCGGTTAATATCTCTTTTCAGGGTTTTATAATATTTCTCGTAGTTTGAGAACTGCTCGTCGTACTGGGCGTTGGAGCCGTTGAGCTCATTGTCCAGCTCCCAGTGTAGGGTGTCTATAGCTGACCAACGAGTTTTCAAGGTTTTTAAGATGTCTTCAAACTCCCACTTTTCAGAGATAAGATTGAGGTCAATGTCAGCAGCTTCTCTTGAAAATGCCCTAAAATTAGTAGCTTGTTTCTTCAAGAGGTCTTCTATATTTGCGCTATCCTTAGGAGGATTATTTTGAGATGAGAGATTCGAGGTTTGAGATATTGAAGATGGTTGGAAAGTAGGGGGTTTCAAAACAGGGGTTTGAGGTCTGTCTGTGGAAGGTTTATAATTCTGGATGGCTGTTTTTATATTGCTATATTTTACCTTCATTTGATCATACTGATCGGTAGTAAAATACGCATGAGATCGATCACCAAAAGATAAAAAATTCATATGATTGTTATGAAACTCCGTAAAATATTGCTCTAGGCTTTCTAATCGTCGACGTAGGTAGTCGGGGGTCTTCCGCTCTGCTCCATCTTTCTTAAAGTTGGAGTAAAGTCTATCTATGCCTTCAATGATTTGTTGTTGTGTAGCTAAAATATCTTCCATTGTAGCCATAGTAAAAGTCAGAAGAAAGATACCTTACTTGTAGGGTTTCTTCGGGGTCGAACAGGATCGCAAGATGAGATGAGTAGCGCCCTCCTAGGCACTGGGATCGAATAAAGTCGCGAGATGAGATAAAGTGGCGCCCTTCCAGGCACCGGGATTGACCAGGATCACGAGATGAGCTAAAGTGGCGCCCTCCAAGGCACCGGGATCACGAGATGAAACAAATTGGCGCCTTTCTAGGCACCGGGATTGAACAGGATCACGAGATAACGCACTGTATTTCCAAGGTTTCTAATTGCTTATAACGAAACCGGTAAAACGCACACACAAAAATCAACACACAAAGCACAAGGTTTTGCACACGCGTTTCGGTCCCGCTAACGTGCTCGAAGGACCAATGTTCGGGGTTGGATTGAGATAGAGATAAAAGATGAAAGACAGTTTAAGATCAATAAATTGACTATATTGTCTGTTTCCACAAATATAGGATTAAGATTAATTTATACTAGGATGAATGGTGAAAGATATGGGATTATGAGCCACGCGTACGGTATGTCTCCGAACTACGTACTAAACTATTGCGGTGTAAATGCAATAATATAAATGATGGAAATGTACCGAGCGGGTGGCGCAATAATGATGACCCAGGCAAACGTACTGTACGGTGGTTGACCCGTACATATAGTGACGCTCTTAAAACACTTTGTCTGCTCGAACTTTTGCTAATCAGCAGGGAGTCGGCTCTGTGTTGCTAAGACCCTATTTTTTACTACACTTCACGTGCACTTTGCCCGAATGAGTCGATGATGTTTCATAGAATTTGTTAGAACCCATGACATCTTAATTGTCATGAATAATTGCTTTCGAAAAGCGCTGACATAAGTATCAGACCTTTCCTCGTAAAACAATTCAAGATTCCTGTCTCAAAGGGTCTTTATCTTGTGACGATATTTTAAACGAATAGATATTTCATTTTTAATTGCGTTCCCCTGTCAATCCTAACATTCAGATTTAAGTGTGTTTCTATAAAAAACCTCGACCATGTGCGCAAGGCGTTGGTTTTGAAATAAATGTATTTTTTATGAAATCCATTAAATAGGATTAAAGAAGGACGGTCATAATATATAAGTGTATTGATTTATAAAATACATACATAAAAAAGTGTTAATTGTAACTGATTATACACACTACCCGAACTGTGGAGAAACACCCGATAGAAACAGTTGAGACGCATATTTTCTCAATTAGAAATAATTAACAAGAACTTAAAGAATAACACAAAGAAAAATAAAACCAGAGAGTAGTTATGCATTTTCATTGACAGGTCCAAAAACCCGAGATATATCTTCATCAGTGCGGATTCTTTGTGTGGGGTCACCTGGCTTCTTCCTGGCAAGTATGCGGCCGCGCTTCGTCCATACAAATCTCCAGTCGAAGAGGCCAGCAGCGTCCCGTGCCCTCCGAAACAACTGGTGGTTGGTTTTTGTAAGACGCTCGTTGAGGAAGAAGCACCGTGCTGGGCCGAGCATATCAAGGTCGGCTGTCGTCGCACCACGCCGCACTCGTACGCTCACCAGCAGCTCATCGCGCAGATCACGACGCGCCAGGCGTACGACAATGGCGCGCGGGCGAGTTTCTGCCGCACCAGCGGAGCTCGTCGCATTGAGCTGCCTCCCGCCGACTTGTTACGTGCTGACAATGTCGCGCTCCTCAAACTTGACCCCTAGCTTAAGGCCTATGACCTTGGTGATGTGGATCGTGTTGTCAATCTTGGCCTCGGCTATATACATTGTTTCAATGTCATTCGCCAAAAGATCCTGATCCCTGTCGTTGAGCTCGCGCTTCAACTCCTCCACGATCCCGTCTACTGCCCCGGCATTCACCGGACCCGAAGAAGCCCGCCGCTCCAAAGCGTCCACTCTGGCCTCGAGGCCATCGATGTGCGTGCTGCATGTATTCATAGAGGTGTTGAGCTCCATCATCTCCACCTCCATTTCCTTGCTAAAAAAGA
This sequence comes from Polia nebulosa, assembly GCA_951329385.1. Lineage (NCBI taxonomy): Eukaryota > Metazoa > Arthropoda > Insecta > Lepidoptera > Noctuidae > Polia > Polia nebulosa. The sequence continues at coordinate 286,179 of OX589596.1, forward strand.
CTTGGATCTCCGCACGCACCACCCTCAATTCCTCCATGATTAATTTCATGTCGGAGCCGGCAATCAGCGATATTTCCCGGGCCGTGACATCGACTATAGAGGTACTGTAAGGCGGTGGAGTAGCAACGTGAGATGGGCACGCAGACTGCATAGGTGCAGGTTTGGAACAGTTTTCAGACATATTAGGCGTACTAACAGTTTCCATGCACGCTTGTTCTACGGGGGTGTTTCCATCTTGAGAACCCTCCGCAGGGCCTCTGACTGGGGTCTCAGCCCTGTTGTCCCTAACGAGGTCCTATTTACATTCGGGGCAACGCCAGCTTGCAGTAATAATTGCTTTCGTAGCAACGCCTACACACACTCGGTGATATTGGGCCTGACATTTACCACACCCAGCGCCCTCCACTGTCGAGATGAAGCGACCGCAACCTCCACACTTAACACCCGGCATGATGGTAACAGTCGAACTTCTCAGTGGTTCTAGATTGGCAGGCTAGATGGCCCAAGAGATGACTCCAATTAGCACGTCAAGAGCTTGCAACCACTTGTTGTAAATAAATAGAGGGTAAGCAGATAATTACGCAAAGTCACTGTGTTATTGTTTTGTTGATTTGTGTCCCTTATGCGCTCTATTTATTGTTCACTTCAATATATGTCACGCTATGTTGCACTAAGTTTACAATTATAAAAAAGTTTCCACTGATAGTTGTGTTTAAAATTATTTCCGACAGCAAAAATGACAGACAGGTCTACACCGAGACAGACGTCAAACGTCACTCCAAATCATTCATAATCATTTTTTATTTATTTATTATTTATTAACTATCATTCATAATCATTTTTATTTGCAATAAGTATTGGTACAGTGTTGGTTTTAAAGTTAGTAATTAGTTCCTAGTCCATAATCACACATTTGACATGCAAAAGTTACAATGTACTTAATGCTCTATTATTCATACAACTCTATCATTCATAATTTTTACAATACTTTTATATATACGAATATTAATTATCGTCACATTAATTTAAAACAGATTATCATTAAAAATTATTACAATTTATAAATTCATTTATAGAGTAAAATCAAATTATCCAGCAGCTATAATTTTAACTTTATAAAAAATATTTTTTTAGGTAACTCTTTAAAGTTGTTTGGTATTTTATTGTGTATAAGTCCTCCACATAATAAAACAGTTTTTTATACAGAGAAGTCCTTGGTGCCCTAGGCAGAACTATTCAATCTGGATCTCTTACTTTTCGAGGAAACAAAGACAAATTTAGCACATTCTAAAATATAAATACTGGGTAATGTCAGGAGTTTTAATTAAAAAAATAATGGTTTACAATATTCCCATGGTGGAAAGCCAGAAATGGCTCGAATGCATTTTTTTGTACACTAAAGCATTTATCCGCGTCTGTTGAGTTACCCCATAGTATAAGGCCGTATTGTAGAGTAGACGCAACGCTTCCATGATACGCAGTCAATATCGTACTCTGCGACGAGGTCTTTCGCAGTGTGTAAAGAACATACACGAATTTGTTTAATTTATTGCATACTTTTTCTACGTGTTGCTTCCAGGGGAAGTAGCCGTCCAATACAACTCCCAGAAAAGTAGTATTCTCTGCCTTTAATACAGGTTGTCGATTATAATTAATGTTAAGTTTTTGTCGCTTACGACCATATGTCTTAAATTGAACAATTTTTGTTTTATTTATATTTACATGTAAATTATTAAATTTTTATCAAGAAATTTTTGATTCAATTGTATTATTAATGCCGTTTCTGTAATTATTTATGTCAGTATAAATTGGTGAAGTTATAAGAACTGAAATGTCATCCGCAAGTAATGTGCATGGTTTGGGTGTGTGTTCAGGAAGATCATTAATATATAATAAGAATAAAGGGGGACCCAAAACGCTTCCCTGTGGTACACCCGAGTTGTTGAATTTTGAAAGATACCTAATTCCAACCAATTCTTTATTCTCGGTCATACTTAAAATCTCAACACATTGCTTTCTACCTACTAGGTAGGTTTCAAGCCAATTGCCGAACCTCGAATACCATACTGTTCCAACTTGGATGGTAACAATCTATGAGACACAAAATTAAAAGCTTTCGACATTTCGAAGAAGCAGATACTCGGTTTCCTATGTCTACTTTTTGTTGTTTAAGGAAAGTATACATTTTCGTAGAGACTGTTAGTACTAGAAAGCTGCATTTTTGCATGAGTATATAATCTAATACCTTTAAACGAGTAATTTTTGGATACGTGTAAGTATATATATAATCTGAATCTCTGATGATGGATGGATTGATTGTGTGAGGAGTTATATAATAGAAAATGGAGTTAGTGATAGCGTGTTGCGCCGACCCCAAGTAACATGGGATAAGGGCAGGAAGATGATGATGATATACAAGCTGTAAGGGACAAGATACCGTAAACTTCGCGAAAAGGTTACACCTAATGCCAGTAACAAAATTATGATAGTCATTAATCTCGGTAATGATCGATTACAGAAATTGACATTTTTAAGCACGCAATGTATTGTGAACAATGCGATCTCAACGCTTCGCAATGAATGTAGGCGCGCGCGAGTGCATTGTACGTGGTAGTGCGTAGTTACCTACTACGTCTTATACACACAGACACACCTGTGTCTGTGTATATAAGCGTTGCGGCGCGACCACCTGGTCGGCCTCGCGCTCGGTCACCTGGCGCTTATACCTAAAATAAATACACTTTCTACTTTGTAATAAAAATACATTTTCGTCGATGTTTCCGATGTTTCCGATCGATGTGATAAACAACTAGATCAGATACTTAATAGACATAAGCGCATACGTGCGTCAAACGTTTAAAACGACAAATGTGTATAATGTTCCGTGGCACCTTTAACTGTTTTTCTAATGACGACAACATTGATATCACATACATTTTTAATCCCTCAAGAATAGTGAAGAAAAGGTTAGATAAAACACAAAAAAAAAACTTATGTTTTTGATAACTTTACGATAAGAACCTAAATTCGCGACCAACTGCACACCCGTTTGCGATGAACGTAAACACGGAACTGACAAAAATTCGTCGTCGGCGAAATGCTAAAGAAATAAAATTTTATTTATTAGTGTGGGTACGCTTTTGAATATGCCGACGCTCACAGACCGCATAGATCAATGAAATTGATAGACTGTACAATCGCATTAATTTGTACCTACTCACTCAGTAATTATTTTGATGTAGGTATACGAAATGTAGGAATGTGGTTTTAACGAAATGAGTAAGTAACGTTGTTGTATTGTATTGCTTAACTTAACTTTGTTGATAACAAAAATGTATCTAAGAATTATGTCATTATCAGTAAACTGTAACACATTTTTTTTAGATCTTCTTTACTTATTTTGATGAAGGTTTATAAAAATAAACTTCCTTCAAAATAAGTTCAAATAAAAGTAGTCAATGGGATATCATGCCTAACGTGTCGCGTCTGTTAGCTTCATAGGTCTGTGTGAGCATTTGCCGACAAAGGAACGTCGGCGGTCTTGTGTTGTGTGCGCCGATGTTGCGTGCGTACCTACTGGGGCCGCGATGACCTCCGGTGAACTTAGGAAATCAGCTGAGCAGGGAGCTTCTTGTAATTTTATTTACATTGCGTTTTTTTGTGAAAAAAGCGAACTAATTATTTTTTAATTAAAAATGTCATTGAGGTAGATAGGTATAATGATTTTACACAGTTTAATGTCAAAAAACGCAGATTTTTTTTTTCAAAAGTTAGGAAAAAGCCGACGAAAAATTTCAACGCTAGGAGGTCCAGAATCATGTACTGAATCACTGGAACACGTATGTGCGTTCATGTACCTTACAGCCTGTATAATCTAAATCTCGGAAACGGCTCCAACGATTTTCATGAAATTTAGTATGCAGGGGGTTTCAGGGGCGATAAATCGATCTACATAGCTAGGTTTAATTTTTAGAAAACGTCGTTTTATCCGTGTTGGAAGAAATTGAATTGTCATTTCAAGCAACAATCTTAAAAACTTTCGGTTGTTTTTTTTTGTAAAAAAGTTTTTTTATTTTTTACTTTTTAGTTGTTATACCCCAGAACTAAAAACCCCAATAAAATGGAACGTGGAATTTAAACATACTCGTAATTAGCGAAAAGCAAAACGTCATTTTTATGTATACGTATTTTTGGTGTTTGTTCAGTTTTTCAAAAAACGCTGGAGCAATTTCGGTAAAATTTTTAAGGGAGTATTTTCTTTCGGATAAAAAAATAATTTTGAAAATCGGTCCACAACTGACCGAGAAATCGGTGGAATTACATACAAAAAAAAACATACTTATAGTCTAACATAGAACCTCCTCCTTTTTCGAAGTCGGTTAAAAAACTCATCCAGGTACTTATATATAATCACGCAAAGAAAACGAAACAATAAAATTTTGTTTTTATGGTAGCATACAGGTATATACAGGTACATGTACAGTGGGGATGTTTTTAAGGTTCCGTATTTATTTATTTATTATATTCTTTCACAAGGGTCCAAACGGAACTCTATATTGCTGTCACTCACGTGTCCGTCTGTCCCTCTGTCTGTCCGTCGTCTGTCACAAAATTTTGTTCCGGAGAATTTTTTAACTTCCCATTGACCTATGAACTTAAAATATAATAATACTTTTAAACGAGCAAATCTTGTATATATTATATAATCTGAATCTCGGAAAAACAGCTGCAATGATTTTCATGAAATGTTGTATGCAGGTGGTTTCGGGGGCAATAAATCGATCTAGCTGTTTTTATGCAATGAAAAACTGCTACTAATTTCCCAAAAAACGAAATGCCAAAAAAAAATTAAGCAATGCTCGGTCATCCAGGTATATATACATATATTTTATTAACAAATACCAATATTGATAACAGATTTTTTTTTTAGATAATTCCCTCATTAGGTACGGAACCCCAAATGTGCCGGTTTTTATTCTCTCGCCTATCCTATAGTGGGAGGTATCGTTGTATAGGTCTTTCAAAATCATTTCGGGATTGTCACGTGTATTTTTCGATTCAGTGATTGGTTTGTAAAATATTATACTTTGACGTGATATTGTTTGTATGGTGAATAATAGTTCCTGATACTGTCTTTACGTATTTTAAATTGAAAATTAATAATAATATAGTAAATAAATGGAGCAATAATGATAAGAAAAAAAATTGTAGGTTAACTATTTATTTAATGGCGTCAAATTAAAATTACTTAAGGATCCTGATAACTCTGTTATTCCTAACATAGTGCTTAAAGAGCGATTGTTAGCACTTCTATGCCAGTTGCGGTTTTACAATGTGGTTCTAAAAGTGAAAAGACAACAAGTTTATTGGTTCAGTTTACATAATGGTTCTATGTGATGCTGTAAGTTGAATACTTTCAGGGTTTTGTTATTGTTTGAATAAAACCTTTATATATCATGTACCTACTTGACTAAGTAAATCAAATATATGAAAGTATATTATTTACAACAATAACTTTATAATAAGGATTCACTGGCAAGACCTGGTATGCAATAATATAAGCTACTTTTAATCCCGGAAATATTTAGGGTTCGTATTCTGCGCAGTGATAATACAGGCATTGGTCGTCGTCGTTGCAACGAAAAACTTGATGTGCCGTTGTCACCGTATGTACACACGGCTTCAGTATGAGATTTGATTCCAATGAGAGGTCAGTTCATACTGGAAATGCATAGCGTGGATATGTAACCGTATTTACATTTCAAAGTAGATAGTTATGTAGCTGCTTCACACATTTTTTATACCTAAGTTTTATCTTTTTCAGAATACCCTTCAAAATCGTGCAAACCTCGGAAAATAATAACACGTCGTTCACTGTACCTTCTGAGCAGGAAGAAAAAAACAAAAAAACATTCGGAATGAATTTTCAACACCGGAAGCTGATTGGAAGCAAATGATATGTATCATAATATGAAAGTTATATAAATGAGGATTTTAGAACTGCCATCGTTTTTATGGCTTCAATTAGTTCAATGAGCAAAATTCAACGAACATAGTGGGCTCAGCACAATTAAAAATGTTTTAGAAATTATGCTGAAACTTTGACTGATATGTTGTTGATTTCCTTGTGTTAAAGATATTTTGAGTAAAACCATATGTGTTAAAAGAATAATAAGTGTTATTTCTACACTGTATGTAAAAGAGGTAAAAATACAGAAAACCATTGTCGGTAATACAAAGAAAAATATTACAGAATAAATCCGTTGCACATTGTAAACATATATTGTGACAACATAATTTTTGATGTTAGGTTACATTAAGATGTGTTTAGGTGATATAAAGTTCCATTTAACTCACGTAAAGTAATAATTAAGAGTTATAATCATCATTCTCCTGCCCTTATCCCAATTTATTTGGGGTCGGCGCAACATGTCTTTTTCTTCCATACTCCTCTATTAGTCGTCATCTCTGTAGTCACCCCCTTTTTACCCATATCCTCTTTCACACAGTCCAACCATCTTTTCTTTGGCCTTCCCCTACTCTTATAGCCATCCACATCCATACACAAGACTTTCCTCACGACATTTTCTTCATTCCTCCGCATCACATGCCCATACCACGACAACCGATTTCCACACAATTTTTCAGTCAGCGGTGTCACTTTCAGACTTCCTCTTATATACTCATTCCTAATTCTATCCATGCGCGTAACACCACACATCACTCTTAGCATTCTCATCTCAGCTACATGCAATTGCTTTTCATTCATCCCTTTTGTGGCCCAACATTCTGAACCATACAAGACAGCAGGTCTGACCATTGTTTTATAAATCTTCCCCTTAAGTTTTAGGGGAATGCGGGAGTCACAGATAGTCCCGGTGACCTGCCGCCATTTCATCCATCCAGTGTTAATTCTGTGCTTAACAGTCCGATCTATTTCGCCATCGCTTTGCACGAGTGAAACGAGATACCGAAAATCAGAGCAGACTGGGAGAAGCGCGCCATCTAGCACTACAGCTTCAGAACTGGAGAGACCGCCGAAATCGCAGAACATGTATTCAGTTTTGGTTCTGCTGATTTTCAAGCCAACTTTCTCCAGCTTCTGTTGCCACTTCTCCAATCTGCTCTGGATCTCAGGTCCATCTTCACCGACCAGAACAATGTCGTCGGCAAACAGCATGCACCAGGGTGCCTCTTCCTGTATTTCCGACGTAAGAGCGTCCATAATCAACAGGAAGAGGTAAGGACTTAAAGCCGACCCTTGATGCAAGCCTACAGCCACACTGAACTCATCGGTGTTGCCAGCAGCCGACCGGACGTAGGTACTCGATTGTCTGTACATAGCACGAATCAACTCAACATACTTCCCAGGCAAACCTTTCTCTTTCAAGGCCCACCACAACACATCCCGAGGTACCCTATCATACGCTTTCTCAAGATCAATGAACACCATGTGCAAGTTCTTGTGCACACGTCTGTACTTCTCGCACAATTGACGGAGAGCGAAGGTGGCGTCCATTGTCCCTCGACCTGGCATAAACCCAAACTGGTTCGGGGTAATCTCACTCTCCTCTCGCAATCTTTTCTCTATCACTTTCTCCCATACTTTCATAGTATGTGACATGAGCTTTATCCCTCGATAGTTGTTGCAGTCCTGTACATCCCCTTTATTCTTGAAGATGGGCACTAGCGAACTATTGCACCATTCTTGTGGGATCACTTCTTCATACAACAACTTATTGAAGAATAAAGTCAGCCACATACATCCATCCTCTTTTAAACACTTCCATACTTCTACTGGTATGTCATCAGGGCCCATGGCCTTTCCATTTTTCATACATTGAACTGCCTTTCTTACTTCATCCATGCTAATTTCTCTCACCAAACCCATATTTACTTGTACCTCTTTGAGCACACCATTCCATTCATTCTCTTTGTTCATCAACTTTTCAAAATAAACCTTCCATCGCTCTTTTATTTCGCCATCTTTCGACAAGACTTTACCGAGTTCATCTTTCATACATTTTATGTGCATTATATCCCTCGTTCTCCTTTCTCTTAATTTTGTAATCCGGTAGAGCTCCTTCTGGCCTCTAGGGCTGTCCAGTAAATCACATAACTTTTCCTGCGCCTTAGCCCTGGAAACTGCAACCGCCTTTTTTGCCTTCCTCTTCCATTCTTTATAAATTTTCTTTCAAATTATCATTTCCGGTTTCTACATTCTGCCATACTTTAAACGAAATTTTCTTTTCTTTTAGCATCTTTTGCACATCTTCATTCCACCACCATGTATCCTTTTCTATCATGCCTTTACCTTGCGATTCTCCAAACACATCTTTTGCTACTCGCCTTATACAATCCGCCATCTCTTTCCAACATTCATCCACAGATTTTCCTTCCATATCCTTCATGTCTATCATTTTATCTACCACTTGACTCTTAAACATACTTGCACACTCCTCATTTTCTATCATACGCCATCTGATTTTGGGTGGGGGCCGTTCTTTGTTCCTACTGGACGAGACACTGACTGTTACGTCCATCATTATGAGCCTGTGTTGAGAGACTAAGCCTTCGCCTGGCAACACTTTACAGTTTTTGACTGTTTTGAGACTGTTTCGTTTCACCAAGAAAAAGTCAATTTGGGTCGCGTGCTGGCCACTTTTGTAAGTGATCAGGTGTTCGTCTTTCTTTTTGAACCAGGTGTTAGTTATTGCCAGGTCAAACGCCGAAGCAGCTTGCAGCAATGTCTCGCCATCAGTATTACGGTCTCCGTACCCCCAACCACCATGCACTCTCTCATAACCGTACTTCAGACTTCCTACATGCCCATTAAAATCACCCCCACAAACACCTCTTCACTCTCCTGTACATTCATCATCACACAATCGAAGTCCTTCCAAAACTACTCTTTTACACTATCCTCACATCCTGATTGGGGTGCATACGCACTAATAACATTTACTATCATACTCTCCACAACCACTTTAATAGCTATCACTCTATCACTTACTCTTTTAACATCCACCACACATTCTTTTAACTCACTATCCAAAACTATGCCCACACCATTCCGTTTGCCATCACTTCCACAGTAATAAAACTTATATCCTTCTCCTAATTCTCTTGCTTTTGCACCCTTCCATTTCGTTTCTTGCAAACACGCTATATTTATCCGTCGCCTTTTTAAAACATCTGCTAACTCTCTTCCTTTTCCAGTCATAGTACCTAAATTCCAGCTCGCACATCTCAATCTTAATTCTCTCACTCTCCGAGCTTGCGTCTTACGTCGCACCCGCCCGTTCTGGTGCGACAACCCTTGTCCATTTCCCACAGGAGCCGGGTGCTGCCCCTGCGCGTCGCCTGTGGGGTACGCCCTAGCCCTATCGCACATCATATTTTTCCAGACCATGTTGCAAAAAGGTTTTGGCAGAAGTTTTATAGCCGGCCGCCTGCCTGACGCCAACCCTCCTTGGGAATGCTGTTGTTGGTGGTTTACCCGCCACTGCGCGGGTGGCCCATGGTGCTATAGTAGTATGCACTAGGTCTCAAGCTCCCTTAGTCGCCTCTTACGACACCCACGGGAAGTGATGGGATGGTACTATTCTTTTACGTCCGACACCATACGGAACAATTAAGAGTTATAATGTTTGCACATATTGTTTGCCGCCACAAAGAAGTATTTCTAAACACCACTGTATTACCTATGGTTGACCGAGTAACCCATTATATAATCATTAATGGTTTAAAGGTGGTTTCTGACTCTCGCAGCATCTAGCTCTATAGGATTTATAATTAATACTTTTATGACACTAATAGCTTTTTCGCTACCTCTTGGGGCTCGATAGAACTCGTTAAGTGGTACAAAGTATTTCACTAACTCTATTTAAGGACACCAGCGGTTAGTTAGTGTTAGTAAACACCTTATAATTACTTACAGTGTTTTACGCTTCTTCAAGCTGTTATAGTAAACCTTAAGGTGTTTCAAAGCATCTAACTCTATTTAAATACATCAGCCGTTATTAAGTGTTACTAGACACCTTACAATTTCTTTCAGTGTTTTGCGCGCGCGAGTGAGCTATACAATGGTTCCCACCAACTCTATGCTATCGCTTTAAGTTATAACATGTTTCTATGTAACTGTTATTTCTCTTGAAGGTTTAATTGTTTAATCTTAACATCACAATAGATTCGAATATTATTATCGGAGCTCCTATATAACATTTATATTAATATGAGAGCTAAATAAAGGTTGCCCTTAGCGCCGAAATGTTAGTTAGGTAGTGTCCGTAAAACCGTGAACTCAATTCATGTGTTCACGGTTTTACATAAACTCTCGGTCTATACATAAAGCCCACTTCTAAGTCCGCATGATACCGACTACGGAACCCTACACTGCGCGTGGCCCGACACGTACTTGGCCGGTTTTTAATAAAGTAGTAAGGTGGCCATTTTACCTGAACATATACCATTTGTGTATGCACAGTGATTGTCTAAAGGCACGATTGTTTTGTAAAAACTTCGGTAATTTAAAATTAACTAGCAGTCAAAGTTGAGTAGAGTAGTGCGCGGCTCGACAGCGAGTGGAGTCCGAGTGTTGTATCGAGGGCGCTCGAGGCGCCAGGCGGGCCGGGGGGCCGGAGGACTCTCCGCGCGCTGTTAACATTCTTAGTTAGCTTGTAAATGAGACGCTCACAATAGGCGCGCACTCGGACCACTCCAAACAATAGGTTCATTAGCGCAGCGGTGCTCGCCGATGCTCGGGCGTGCTCGGGGGTGCTCGGGGGTGCTCGGCGGTCCTCGGCGGCGCTCTCCACGCCACTCGAGTGCCCTCATGCGATCGGGACCGCGCCGATCAATTGTGAGGATATCTCGAGATGTCATAACTTAGCACTGATTAATGGCTCGCTCCAGTGTCGCACCCGCCACCCGCGATGGTCCCAGTTCATTCCCTTTGTTAGCGGTTCGCATTGTTAGCACTGATCTGAATGATAAAATCTGTGGAACTATTCCACGAGATTAGTTTGTCATCTGTACTGGTTACTCTTAGCAACATTGTTCTTGCTGCACATCATTGATCTACTAAAAACTTCGGGTACGTAGACGAGAGCACTGATGCTGAGAGTATACGTGACCAATGCATAAGCTAGTGCTTGAACTAGTGTTTCCTGATGGTCTTTAAGACAATAGTGAATATGTTACTTCTAGGAAAGCGTAGTCCATCTTCGACAATACTGTCGCTAACCATTAGGTGAGAGAGATATTTGTAAAACGCGTTCATAAAAAAGCTGTAGCTTTTTAATAAAGAGCTTCTCTTCTCCGGCAATCCATTTGCAGAGGTACGTGGTAACTGAATAGGTATGTTATCGTTGTGGACGGCTGAGATCGAAATAATGTGTACATTAGTCGCCTTTTTGTAATAATGATCGAATAAACTTACGAGAATTCAATCGGCCAATTCGGATATTTTTTCCAATTCGGTTAGACGGTAATTTCTAGTTGGCTACGACAGTCGTAGCACGTTGCTACGAAAGCCGTAGCGCTCGTAGCAAGAGCTACGCAAACACGAACGTGTTAGATTAAATGAATTATGTAATATCATTTCATTATATATTTTGATTTTCCAAGAATATTGTTAATTGCATTTTAAACATGGGTCATATTTATAAACCTCTGAACAAATGTAGACGTACCTACCTAAGTAAATCTTATTGTGTGTACAAATATAAAACGCTTAAATTCTGAAAAGCTGAATTGATGATACTCCTATAAATTATTACGCATTTTTTAATGATCGTTGTGATGTATCTTGGATTTTATATTGCTACTTTAATGTAATAAGTTGTTTGAAACGATTGGGACAATACTATCAGATAGTGTCGATATTCTTCGAATATCAATTAAGAATTAAAGATCCATGTTATTAAATTGGTTAATACAATCTTATTATGTTTTTAAATAGTTGGACTACACAATAATTGATTATTATCACATCTATTATTAGTTTATTCATGACAATCTGTGATTGGTAGAAAATGGCGGGATATTATATGTGACGTTAACAAAAGTGTCTACTCATATTTTACTATAAAAGATGTGTTACTAGTTACTCTTATTCATTATTAAGTTGAAAGTTTAGTATATACAACCTCATGGAGAAGAAGCTCTGTTCTAATAACTGTTAATCTACTTGATGTGAAAGATTGATACCAAGGCTCGCGTAAGTTATTTGATGTTATAACTTGATTGTTGCTAATGATTGTGTTGATTCTGTGTATGTGCTATGTTAAGGCCCTTGTTTCTAATTATATTAAATGGTATTAAGGAATACCTATTCATGTTCTTTGCCTTGTGACTGTTATTGTTTCTGAATGGCAAGATATTTCACGATGTAAATTGGCACAAGTGATAGATCATAGAATTGGATTTATTGTGATATACGATTATTTATGATGTGTGGGTATACCATAAGAGAGCTACCATGGAGTTTCTTGGTTCGTTCTTCTCCATGAAGACCTAGTTTTGTGAACGGCCCATTAGATTTTCGATTCATGACAAGCCTGTTGGCAATAAATACCTTGCCTTGTCTTTCTGTGCTTTACTTAATAAACCCTTTCCCTACACACCACACTAATAGGAACTTACACACCTATAGGTACAGTAAATAACTAGTACATCAAAGCTTTATATGTAGGTAGATATAAATATCTACTCTTAGTTACCTCCATCCTGCTGACAAACGCGCGTTATGAAATAAACACTATAGCGTCTATTACAATGTAACTTAATTAAAATGTAAGTTTCGATTAGGTAATAGATGAGGCTCATCCCAAGCCGCCACGGCGCGGCGGCGACATCATTAAACTGAGTTCAACAGTAGTTTAGTCGCTGACGTCACGATTAATTGCATTCACGAGTGAATTCCTAATTAACGTCGCCGGCAGCGGCGCGAGCGGCGCTGATTGACATTCTTGCACAAGTGAGTACCGGCGCGAGGAGGGCTGCGGCCGCGGGGCACAGTGGCATGTGTCGTGAGGACCGAGCACGGGCAGCACGCGAGCTACGGACATTGACGTGCCGTCACTCACCTGCGGCCGAGCGTGTACCTGCTAAGTTTTATTAAAGTTTACGATGCTGGCGGCGCCGGACGGCCTGCACGCCTCCTCTGGACTCCGCTCGGGCGCGCTCGGCTCCGAACGGCCGCCGTCGGGCGATCTCAGCCGTCCACGACGATAACATACCTATTCAATTACCGCGTACCTCTACAAATGAATTGCCGGAGAAGAGAAGCTCTTTATTAGATTTTTCTTCATGATGTTTGCTCGTATTATCTGGCTGGTAATGGACTCTACTTGCGGACTAGTGCTGTCAAATCTATGATCTATATAGTCAAGGTTGTTTTAGCAAAATTATTAGGTGTAGAAAATAAAAATACATTTTGTCATTGTAGCCAAGCGCGCGCGCAGCTTCAGAAACAGTGTCAACTTGACGTTTGTGTTCAAACTCGCTTTTATCTCTTATAATCTGCGCGGACAACTGTCTCGGGCAAAATGCTAGACGAGGCGTCCGCGCGGATTTAGTAAATTCCTGTAAAAATCACTATTTTGTTTTGAAGGGTAGTTATGGATAATAATTATTCAATCACAACGGATGAAGAAAGTGGGAGCGGACGAAAATGTTGAGTAACGAGGATGCATCTTGAGTCCGATTGCCAAGTCAGGCAGAGTGGGAAGTTTTCCATAAGGAATATCTCAGTGGTGGCAGGTGGGTGGGAGTTTGGAAGTTATAGATGTGATACCCTCGACGTGCCATGCAAAGCACGTTAAGCAGTTGGTCCTCCGCATAATGTCTTCTATTGAACTATAACATTGTACCTGTGTTTGAGCACACACTTGTGTGCTATAACAATATCTCCTATCACTTTGATGGCTTGCCTACTGATATTGGCCGATATTACCAAATTGGGTAATTGAACTAAAAGTGGGTTCTAAGTTTGACGGCGATGTCATTCTACATAGTTATTTTATTTACTTATGTACAAGTACAAGTACAATGTCATTACAGATTTACCATCCAAGGCGTTGTACAGTGCAATCTTAAAAACCAAATAAACACATATTATTAAAAATACACAAAAAAAAAAAAGTGATACAAAATAATAATAATACAATAATTCAAAAATTGGCTATCATCCATATTCTCACATAATCTTAAGCTTTCACGACACACATCAATCCATCCCCCAGCAAACAAGTCACACTCCGGTGTTGAAGTCGAAAAGCATTGAGCATGGAAAGCTCACGAACGAGTGGCGTGTTAGCTCGTGTCCCTGTACGTGATGAATGAACATCTAACAATCTATGCGTTCGCGGCCCGAGAGGAACAAACAGTCTCACCAGCTGAGCCACTAGTTCAGGGCAATCAGATTCACCCCGAAGAACTCGACAAGCGAACATAAGCAAAAAGTGATTACGCCTTACTTGGAGGGAGGTAAATTTCAGCATTCCGAGCAAAAATTTAGTGGGATATAAAAAGAGTAATTATAAGTCAAGCCAAAAAAGTGATCAAACTTCTCATTTTATAACTAAGCAACTGGAGAATGAGATAGCCTCTAACAAACTAATTCGCCTTTTTTACAACGCTAACTAAATATTCTTTATAAAGCGTCAAGTAAAGACCAACAATTATATTAACTTGTCCTTCTTATTTATGCATTGCCATCTAATTTACTAACTCACCCATGGAATTTATATCTCATCATCATTTTACGTTTTACAGCTTCAATACAAGGTCCTCAATAAAATATAATTATAGCTTGTATAGACAACCTCATTTATTATATCTTAGCATGTAAAATAATACATCATATTCTTTTATTATCGTGAAAATAGCAACAGCAAGATTTGGCGCGAGTGCGCTAGGCGACAGCGCACTAATCAGAGAGCGCGATTTGATTCACGTGCCGACGGGTTAGTCACGTGTATTTGTTTATTATCGTTCGTGCGTTCGTATTGCAATTGTTTAATCTGTAATCAAACTTTTCGAAGAGTTTTAATTAGCTATGACTCTAAAAGTGAAAATGGAGTACCTTTGTACTGTTCTGACAAGGAATCGGAAGAAGAAGGTCATCTGTCGAAAAAAAAGCGAGGTGAATCTAAGAACTGGGTATTTGTAAATTAATAAAATCATCAATACAACTCTTTCAGTTAGAATTGATTTCAAATTTAGTATTTCATGAAATCATGACATTTGGCATCAATTCTAATTGAGAGAGTTGTATTGATGATTTTAATGATTACAGTTCTGTAAATACAACTTGCGACGGCCGCGAATCATATGTAACAATACTTATATTTGTGAGGGTAGATTTATAATAGTAATATCGTAGTGAACAGTCGACGGATGGGTCTTGAGTCTGATAGTCGAGTTACGTTAGTGTTATTTTTAAAAACGTTCAAAGTCGCTGGCAGTTATCAAATCATTTGACATTGAAGTGAATTATCAGTTTAGCAAGTTGCGGACATGATTCACTCTGGAACGAGGCACCGGAGTGATCAGTAAGGTTAGTTAAATCTGAACTATGGTAAATAATGTGATTGCGTTAATAATGTTATTGCGTTGATTTATATTTGTTGTTTAAATTCTATGATTCCCTTCTGAGGTAAGATTACACAAGTTTAGACTAAAAGCTAGACAAATGATTTGATCAAAACCTTGAGGTTGACTTATGACAGGTGAAACGTGACAAACAACATGGATATAAATTATTAGATACAGCGGTCAGACGATGTCTTGTTCTAACCGTCGACAATGACGTTTGATTAAATGTAATGCTGAGTGCAAGTAAAGCTCTTATTTGCTAAGAGTAACTATGTTGAACTTTTATAAACCTACGAGTAAGAATGTCCTTGTTCCAATAACAAGGTTTTAGACTTCTGTAAACTCATGGAATCCACATCATGGTTGGCAGAAGCACGTCTTGTCTGGTGTCGGTGCTAAGGGGTCACGCGGTGGCGGGGCGTGACTTTTTCCCCTTAGGGGAAACCAACCTGGTGACCTAGTATTTTCACCTGACAGAAGTGAGGGATTTAGGAGGGATATTTACACATATTTTGACCAACATACCACCTGATACTAACCTGGAAATTGTACAAAACGTAAGAAAATTTGAATTTCGTGGGCTACCCTGGAGCTTTCACCTTAAAAAGAAAGCTTGGAAGGCCAACTAAAGCGCGAGCTGCGTTAGTAATCCAATAATGGTTTATTTTCCTTTGATTACCTATACCTACTATATGTTTCTATTAATTACTATAAGTAAAATGATGGTTTTTTAATACACAAATCGATTTTTCAAAACTAAAGTCTTTTATTTTGTCTCCCCTCAATAGTTTCTACGTACTATTACTGGCTATAATTTACTATTTGATGATAATTTTAGCAAAATTTTGACGATCAATTACTGTGGGATGAGTTACATTTTAGACGTACCGAGTTAAAAAATTAAAAGCTAATAGAATTTTTTTTTTGATGTCATATATTAATATTTTAGAAGTTTACTGCTTGAATGCATATTACAATGAACTGCAAAAAAATTTAGATGCTAAAAAATATCCACCTTGCTGAGTTTTATTTAGAGTGGCTTCGTGAAGATAACTAGTGGCTAAGAGTCATTCATCATTCAGACGCTCGTTAATTGTGGCTGACTTAGTAATTTAGAAGGCAATGTAGATTTTTAGAGGCAAATACAGCTATTAAAAAGAAGTCAGTTTAATTAGCACCCATATAAAAATAGATAGTATCCGAACAGTTTCTTAAACATAAACCTAAGGAAGGTTTTTTAGATTTTCTCAAGAAGCAAGGCGTAAGTACTCTCATAGGGGTTCCAAGTAATTAAAGCTGACTCTAGTTTACTCGTGGTCCTGACTAAAGCCATATAAACACATTTAATTTTCAGAGGGTTACTAAATTCACACATGTTTCGAATCGTAAAACCTAGCTTAGGTTCCGCATATTATGTTCATGGAAGGTTAGTCTCGGGTCAAATAAAACTCCGAGATCTTTAACCGAAATAACACCAGCAAGCGGTTCCGCTCCTAGAAAATATTGCACATGCACAGGATTATGAGAACGACTAAAGGACTTAACACTGCATTTAGCAGTATTGAATAAGAGCTTGTTTTCAATGCTCCATTGAAAGAAAGAAAGAAATAGAAAGAAAGAAAGAAAATACATTTATTGGCTACAGTTGGAGGCACACAACAAAAACGAAATAAACAAAATAAAAAAACAGTAGATTTGAGAACAAAAGAAAAAATTAGATTGGTACTACTTAAAATAAAAGTAACAAAGGAAAAAATTAAGTGTGCGCCCCACGGCTGCGCCAAATAGGTCCAGTTCAGCTTAGATGCCAGACAACTAGTGCTTGACGCTGGTTTTCAACAGGACTTGAGGTGTCACGGACGTAAAACAGTTTTATAGTGTCTTGAGGTAGTGTGTTGCATAGTTAAATAAAAAATATTTAAAAAATACACCATAGTGTTATAATAGTGTGTGAAACAAAACCAAAAATGATATTAGGCAGCTATAGGTAACAAAATACTAAAGTGACTTCATATTTATATAATATAATAAATATTTATTTAATACATAATATTAAAACTGCATTTATTTCCCCCTCAATATTAATATTTGCTTGCATTTTGAGAATAAAATATCTAATACCACTAACTATTAAACCACACGTCACTAACCAACAACTACAACCAATCGACAACGTTTAATTTCGATCAAGTTAAATATTCTTATAACGCATGTCTCCCTCGCAGAAATATAAATTCTTTTTATTTCTACAATCACTTGTTGACGACAATGATGATGCATGTGTCCATTTTCTTGGAAATAGAAGGTCGTTAGTCAAAATAAACATCAAGCTATTGCTTTGTGAGATTGTCCATCGACTTTTGGAGTGTCAACCAAAAGTCGATAAGCAATCTCATCGAGTACAGGTTTTTTGCTCCAGAAATTTTAATGTGACTATTTTGTTCCATGTTCTTGTTTATGATTTCCAGGATTGAGTTAAGCAAATCTTCATAACTATTTTCTGAATCAGGAACGCCAAAAAAAAAAATATTTTCTTCCTCATTTTTGCTTGTCTAAGAAGTCGATAGTTTTTGTTGAGCCCTATTCTTTGCCCAAGTTGGTTTGTTTTAGACAAGTAAATGAATGTTGGCGTCCCGCATATAACTCGCGAAACATTTGAGTAGTTTTGGTGAAAAGGCGATTTTATAAGCTTGGCCAGTAGCATATCATTATCTACGCGATCAAAGGCTTTTTTTTAAATCTACACAACATTAATCTGTTCGCCATTGTTCAAGTATTGCGATATTAAGTCTACAAGGGCTCAAAGGTTTGTACTAACAGAACGGTTTGACTGAAAACCGTGCTGAGAGTCGCAAATAAATGGATGGATCTTTTTTTTTGTGGATTGGGAAATTATCCAATGACATCGCCCGCTCTAGCGTGGAGCGGGAGGGGAAGAATGTTGTCTGGACCTACAGCGGAATTTTATTTTAGTTTATTAATAGCTAATTCTACATCTTGCCATTCTATTTTAACAATGTGCATAAAGTTAGAATGGTTTTGTGACAGGCATTGTTTTGAGTTTCGTGATCAAGAACGGGCAACGTTGGGCAAGAAGACCCTTGCGAAGAAATTAGAAAACACCCTTGCCGTGTCACGGCCGACGTGCTCCACCCCATTATACTTTATCCTGGGTTAAAAGCCGGGTATCTATCTGGCAGAATCTTGTTGCTCCGAAATTTGTTTGGCATTAGACACTTGGCATAATCTTCTTTAAACGAATATTTGAGGCATAAAAATGATTAAATATAATCATTGTCTGGAAGAATGTGTATATGTCCGAATTTACAATGGCATACTTGTAAGATAGCGGAATTTTATATGGAATAATGACCTTTGGCAAAGTTAAAGTTCCGCATAATTTCGTTAAGCAAGCATAACATTTATTTAGAGCGACAATTATTTGCACAATTTTACTTGGCATACTATGAGATGGCAGAATTTCATTTAAAATCATTTTACGAGGCATAACGCCATTTCTATAAAATAGCATCTCTAACCTTAAATTAAAATTAAAATAGTGTCTTAAAAAGTCAATATGTTGTGAAACGAATGACTGCAAAACCGACTTCACGTAGTCTGGTCTGCCCTACCCCTATAGTGTAATTTAAGCCTGCGTAGTCGCGGAGGGGCCAGGCGGCCTGCGAGCTGAGGAGCAGGTGGTTTTGGTACGCTCGCCGCCCCAGCTGAGGCTGGCCGGCAGAGACGGCCAGCAAGGCGAAGCTGCGGTGGTGAACGTTAAAACCATCTGCGACGATAAGCTCGCTTGAGACCGCCAGAGCCCCGCAGCGCCGGAGCCGTAACAGAAATCATGCCTGCTGCATTTTGCATACTTTATTCATGATTGCTGCATGTATGCATCTTGCTTGCTGCCTGCTTGCTGCATGCTTTCTGCCTGCTTGCTGCATGCTTTCTACCTGCTTGCTGCATGCTTGCTGCATGCTTGCTGCGCGCTTTCTGCATGCATGTTGCATGTTGGTACGCACGCCGCCGCGGCTGAGACTGGCCGGCTCGCCGGCCAGCAAGCTGTAGCTGCGGTGGTGAACGTTAAAACCATCTGCAACGATAAGCGCGCTTGGGATCGCCAGAGCCCCGCAGCGCCGGAGCCGTAACAGAAACCATGCCTGCTGCATGTTGCATGCTTGATGCGTGATTGCTGCATGTATGCATATTGCTTACTGCATGCTTTCTGCGTGCTTGCTGCATCCATGCTGCATGCTTGCTGCGTGCTTGCTGAATGCTTTCTGCATGCTTGCTGCATGCACGGTATATGCTTGTTTGCATATTTCATGATTGCTGCATGCATGGTGTATACTTGTTTGATTGTTTGCATGCTGCATGCCTGCTGCATGCAAGATGTATGCTTGTTTGCATGTTTCTTACAGGGAATTAAAAACCACATGTTCACAATCAACTGTTTTATTTTATTTAGTGATAATAATACATGCGGAAAAATAATTAAGTAAACAAAATACATACACTATTTACATTAAACTAATTTAGTGTGGTAAGTGTGGAAAGAAATATAAAATTAATCTAATGTGATAGATGAGTCTTGCAATTATTATGGATATGAAATGTATGCCAAAAGATGATTATAACTATAAACTTTCTGAGATATGATAGTTCTGTCTTGTAATAACTATAGATAGGAAATGTATGCCAAAAGACGATTCTGACTGTGAACTTTCTGTGATACGATGGTTCTACTTTTAATTATTATGGATATGAAATTTATCCCTAAAGATGATTCTGCCTTACAAAATTATGAGTTTTAAATGTATGCTAAATAAGTGCCTGCCAAACGAATTTCTGCGAAATGAAATTTATGCTATCCACTGTTATGCAAAATAATATTATGACATAAAAAGTTCTGCTATAAAAGGTGGACCCTTAAAAGCCACCTTTGACTTTATATAACTATTTATATGCTGCAAAAAATACGGGAATCACGCTTAAGTTTGATTTGAATGCGTTAAATGTATTTGTCGTAATCATGGAATGAAATTTTAATACTAGACCTAAGAATAGAGAACTGATTGTAAAAGTCACTATTCCGAGTTGCTTTCCACTTTCTTTCAGCCTTACATCGAATGTCGTTAATTATCTCTGCTGTGAATTAAATATGTGTCTGTGCCTGAGTGTGGCATTGTAGCTCCTCAACAGATGACCAGATTTCAATTTGTTTTTTTTAACCGAAAGCTAGTTTAATTAGAGTACGTCGTCGGTGTGTATTGTGTGTATTGCATCTTGAGCGTCATTTTGATTTTTCAAACAAAATTCAATACTCCTCCAATCCCTTTTAACGGTAGTTTTACTATAATAATCTTTGCAATCTTTATTTTAACTAGATAAGTATTAGTTCTTACGGCTCTGAATAACCTTATGCTCTCCAGTAAGGTGAACGGGACCATCATCGACGTCTTGTACAGGACCAACTTATGCGTCCTGCTCAAGAGAGATAGCAGGATTCGTCCTGTTGCCGTGGGAACTACTTACCGCCGTATGGCAGCTAAGATTAGTTGTAAATTTTATGGTGAGGCTGTTTCGGAAAATCTTCTGACTTTTCAGCTTGGGTACGGTTCCAAAGGTATGGTTACAGTAATATATACCCTCGCCTGTTATTTGAAGATGGCAAAGCTTATATGATAGAGAAATGGTCATTAATACTTAATTTGCAAATGGGTTGCCTAGCTAAATGCAGGGCCTATATTGTTAAAAAATATAAACTTGTTTTTTTTTTTATTAATTTCCCCAATTTGCCTAGCTTAATGCAGGGCCTAGTTGTTAAATAATATAAACTTTTTTTTTTTAATAATTTCCCCAATTTGTTATTCATGAAAATCAAGCATGAGTCGCGAGAATATTACGCAAAGAAAAAATATAGGTTTCTTTCAGCGCCACTATGAAGTTATGAAGTTGCCGAGTCAAACTAGATTGACCTGGGGTTAAATTACTAAGTTTAGCCTTAGTTTTTAGGCAACAATACTTTAGGCTTAACTAGTTTGGAATTTATTGTATACTTTGCCTAGGCCTTCTATACAATGCCGAATGATCAGCCGTCAATGGTCTAACGACGGTCGTAAGAAACATTTGACGACGGACGCTGTACGGTGCTCGTTTTTCAATCTAAAGGGTTTAATGGATCCGTTCTCTGTCCGAGTCGGGGTGCCCTAAGTTCCCTAGCTTGCTTCGTTTGCTCTTGGACTAATTAGTTAGGTACTCAATTGCACCTAGGCCTAAAGTCGGGCAAAAACTAGTTTGGCCTAAAATCGGGATTGGCCGTTAATGTATCACTCATAATCTTCCTGCCCTTATCCCATGTTACTTGGGATCGGCGCAACACGTTTTTTTCATCCACTCTGTCCTGTCAGCCGTCACGCTATCACTAACTCCCTTTTCTTTCATATCACTCCTCACACAATCCAACCATCTTTTGTTGGTCCTCCCTCTTCCACTCCATCCACATTTATATTCATTACTCTTTTACTTACATGTGTTTCATCCCTCCTCTTCACATGACCATACCAAGATTAGCCGCTCCCTTTCAACTTTTCTGTGAGTGGCTTCACTGTCAAACTACCTCTAATGTACTCATTTCTCACTTTATCCATTTTCGTTACTCCACACATCCATCTCAACATTCTCATCTCCGCCACATGCAATCTTTTTCAACACTCTGATCCATACAGTACGACAGGCCGTTAATGTATCACTACATATGATAAAACATAGTCCCCTTCCGCGTCTGTACGCGATAAACTCAAAAACTACTGAACCATACAGTACGACAGGCCGTTAATGTATCACTATATATGATAAAACAAGGACCCCTTCCGCGTCTATACGTGATAAACTCAAAAACTAATGAACCATACAGTACGACAGGCCGTTAATGTATTGTAGCGACATCTATGACGCTACATACGAACTAGAACAGCAAAATTCCTACATCGCGCAAGCAGAGTTCTTCGCGCGATTTGAACATATACAACAGCCCGAAATCAACTATCGGGCAGTTGCCCGGACCAGACACAACACCCGTCTGGTCGGAGGATCCTCCCTTTTCAACGGAGGTTTTCGGGACTTTACACCCTGTTCCGCATACCTCTATAATGGTGTCCCTCGACTATGAACGTCAGCGCAGCCTTCGTGCAGCTACTACAGCGTGACGTCATCATCATCACTTCCTCCAAGCTCTTCAGCAACGAGTCATACAGCCAGCCAGTACAACGACAACGCCGACAACGATAACGCCGACAACGATACGCCGACAACGATACGCCAACAACGATACGCCAACAACGATAACGCCGACAACGATACGCCGACAACGATAACGCCAACAACGAAACGACGCACCGCTCCGACTTAGTACTCCGACTCACTGGAGCCTGCAACATCATCCCGACTCACTGGGATATCATCACCGCAGACAGTTCCGACTCACCGTGAACTATGCGCCTCTTCCGGTTCCGACTCACTGGAACCAGCCTTCCACTGGCCCGGCAAGCATCACGTATGAAAAACTCATCGAGAAGAGAACAATCGATCTCCGATCTCTCGACGGGAGTGATGTAGCGACATCTATGACGCTACATATGAACTAGAACAGCAAAATTCCTACATCGCGCAAGCAGAGTTCTTCGCGCGATTTGAACATATACAACAGCCCGAACTCAACTATCGGGCAGTTGCCCGGACCAGACACAACACCCGTCTGGTCGGAGGATCCTTCCTTTTCAACGGAGGTTTGCGGGACTTTACACCCTGTTCCGCATACCTCTATAGTATCACTACATATAATAAAACCAGGTCCCCCTTTCGCGTCTGTACGCGATAAACTCAAAAACTACTGAACCATACAGTACGACAGGCCGTTAATGTATTACTACATATTATTATGATAAAACAAGGTCCCCTTCCGCGTCTGTACGCGATAAACTAAAAAAGTACTGAACCATAAAGTACGACAGGCCGTTAATGTATCACTACATAATGATATAACAAGGTCCCCTTCCGCGTCTGTACGCAATAAACTCAAAAACTACTGAACGGATTTTTGTGCGGTTTTCACCATTACACAGCAGGATTCATTAGAAAGGTTTAATTGCATAATTTGTACCCGTGCTAAGCTGAGGCGGGTCGATAGTATCTTTAAATATTAATATTATAGTTAACATAAAGTTTGCCGCGCGACGGCGGCGACGGCGGGGGCCGAGCTCTGCTCCGATACCATTAACATAAAGCGTAACGAATACTATTTGGGATCAAACAAAAAAAAATAGTTTGAAACAGACTTAAAGCCATACTGAGTAGTTGTGATAACTTTGTGACTGAAAACGACGAACTCTAAAATCCTAATATCGAATACTGAGAGTGCGTAACACAAAAACACGAGCCCTCTGAAAACTACTTTGTTCAGTAATATAAATGAGAACGTGTGAGGTTCAGCTCACTCAAGCACGGATCTATTTGAGTTTTCCGGGAGGCGGGGACAGATCGCAATAGTGCGGATGTACGCGGGTGGCACCGCGGCACTGAGCGCGGAGTGCACGGTGAGCACAGTGAACACAAGTAGGCAGGCGGCAGGTAGCGCGACACAGAGATGTTTTCTTTACATTATACACGGATGAGCGAGCTTCACGGCTCACCTGCGAGGCTTTGTGTCTGATCTGCGACACCGAACATTTAAATAATTCAGGCCCGTTTGTGTTTGTTTACTCGCGTGCTGAGCGATGATGCGTGTGTGTGTGTGGTGAGATCACTGGCTCACACATGCACACATCGAATAATAGAATATTACGTGTCAGCGTGACTGCGCTCCGCGACTCGCTGTGAACACGCACGGTTCGTATTGCAGCTATCACTGTTTACAGCAATGGAACTTAGCCGTAGCTGTGATATTGAATCTATTGTCTCAATCAATGCACACAGCGCCACCTGCGTGGCCAGGCGTGCCACGGCTGCGGCTCCGAAGGGCGGATCGATACTATAATTTTATTGTAACGTGAATGATATTTGATTGCTGTTTGGACAGATCCTGGAGATAAATATATAAAAAATATTCATGTTCTTGATCGTGCCTACAAGCGTTATTACACCTTTGCCAAAAGTATTAGGCACTCCGCAACTTACTTTAAATAAAGAAAAAAAAAACAAGTTTTACGGTCCACTGGTTGACTTCGACGTGGAATCGATGACTATATACGAGTACCAGGTGTTCAAACTTATTCGCTCTCGAATGCTCCTTGACACAGGCCACTGAAGGGACACGGGTGGGTTAGTTACAGTTAACTTCCTTCCTTTACAATTGTTTGAAACGCCTTTGATGTAACTAAACAATTATCAAGCCATCTCCAAGCGCCTCACTTAGGGAGGTATATGTTATCTAAGCAACTAGATAACAACTCTAAGTCAGCACAAGACCAGTCCTACTCTGTATACAATTGCAATATTTCGTTCACAAAACAAATCAACAAAACAAGCACAACAACAACCAACAACAGCAACAGCAATTACCTCATTGATTTCAGATAATCACGTAGTGAATTCTAGTAGGTTCTCAAGGCAGTCCGTAGGCATACGTATACACAGAGAAAACTAATATACATCGATGAACACTGGGCCGAGCAGTTAATAGCAGCCAAACGCACACTGTTCCATTTAATCATGTTAACAGAACTACATAAATGCACACTTACGCTACAAGATCGGCCCACCTCCGACCCACCCAACACACCTGTCGCCGTGTCGGCCGCCGAGACGCCCGTCCCGTCGTTGCAAAATCCGCACGAATTTCTCAGAGAGAAGACAGATCATGGGGCAGTAGTCCCGTCTCCTGAAGCGCCACTTATATTTGTATTTATTTCAATGAAACCATTTACAGGCACAGTGAATTGTCAAGGTCGGTCATTAAAAATAAACTGGCCTAGTGCGTGTCGGGCCACGCGCAGTGTAGGTTTCCGTAGTTGCCCGTTGTAACATGCGAACTTAGAAAGTTTTATCTTTATTACTACGAACATACTAATTGACTTCACGGTTTAACGGGCAATAAACTTTATATTAAAAACGAAAATATAGTTTTTATTTTTCCGAAATTGTACATGTTATTATCCATTTAAATATTAAATCCATTTAAATATTAAAAAGCCAGTAGGTTTATTAAAGATTTTGTGATTTGTACGAAATTTTCCAAGTAGTTAAATTTTATATGTTGGGCGTCGGGCAACTTTTACTCATAAAGTTAGCCGTGATAGTTTTCCTTCAAAGTTACAAGTTATACATAATACTACAATCATGAATTTATCCAGATTTTTCAAGCCAACAGTTAAGCTTTTAGAGGGGGGGGGGGGGCTCGACTCGTACAAAAAATATTACTTTAAAGCTTAATATTTTGCAAACAAATCACTGAATCGAAAAATAGTCTGCACTACCTGTCAATCACTTTACATGTAGGGGAGATACCTAAAAAAAAAAACCTTTTCAAAATATTATTATTTCGTTTTATTGGTGTGATTGAATATAATGTTATTTAAAGTTTTAGTTGTTTTTTTTTATACACCCATGCAAAATTGCAACTTTCTAGTAGAAACCTACTAACATTCTCTTAGCTATACCTCGGACGGACAGACAGACCGAAATTATGTAAGCTATTTGCACGTTCCAAAGCATAGATCTTTCTGGAAAAGAACGAGCAAGAAACTCCTTGGACACTTAAAGTAAAAAAAAACTTTTGAGTAAAAAAATTATATGTGGTTAAGTGACATTTTCTCAGGAACAAAAACTATTGTCGCGTAAAAGTATTATATAATAAGAACAAGCCTATTAGGTTTGAAATCCGCTGAAAACCGCATCGAAAAAGCTTTGGAGTAAAATAAACATATTATTTACAGTATTCAAAAAACCGGCCCGTGTCGGACTTCGCACATGTAGGATTCCGTAGCGTGGTCATCTCTTGACTGCCACTGGCTTATTTTAATCTTTTTTTATTTTAATTATATGTTTTGCTTAAACATTGTTTTCACATGATAGAAGCAACAAGATAATAATGTAACCAGGATTTGTAATACAAAACATGGTTTAACCCATTAGGCCAATAGGTTTTTAATTGTGTCTGCTAATGAAGTGCTTGACGGGTTAAGAAAGTGTCCATGGATTTTCTTGCACGTTCTTCTCCATAGAGATATACACTTTGGAATGTGCAATTTACTTTATCTTTCTGACTGACCGACTTCTTGACACAAAAATGCCTGGTTTATTTGAAACAAATGTTTTGAGTTTCAGTTTTATCCTGAAATAAAATAGCGTGTAATGTGTGTCGGGGTGCGGTGGACCAGTGGCCGCACGCAGCCAGGCGCTGGCACCGCCGTGAGTGTGAACGTACAGATGAGATGTGTGTCTGTATGTATATGTGTCCGCTTTGTTTTGTTCGTTGCTCTGTGTCGTCGCACTGAGCGCCGGTTCCCTCTACAACTGTGGCTTTGTCCACAACATTTATTTTACTTTCTGCTGCAGCTAGCTCTCGTAAATGATCACACAGAGCTACTCATCACTTATGTGACCATCGCTACACCTATAATACGTACGTACGCAAACATATTCCTTTTTTTTTACAAAAAATAGATGCTGGCTGACTGACCTACATAACGATGAGGTTTGGAAACATAAAACTTTGGCAGAAGATACCTTTACCCATGGGCACGAAGGGAAGATAAGGTGAAAATACTAATCCTAAAGATTATATAAAAGAAAAACTCAGGACCCCGAGAAAAGACAAATGTATATACCCCAAATAATCACTTTGTACAGGGGTCTTGAGTAAATGTTTCTAAATAAAGATAAAATGAAATGAAAAGAAATCAGTTATTTACAGACTGTACTTCGTATTGCGAAAATCGCATTATTTTATGTACCTGTTTCGAAATAATAATGTTACGAGCTGGGTATGGAATAAATTATTTTACACCAATTAATTAACCAAATATTCTTTATTAACTCAACAACTTATTTACACAAACACTAATTCACTAATAATCACTATTCTCTTCGTAATCGCTTGTATTCGCATCCGTTCGTATCCGTAGTCGAAATTAGACTGACTCACTCGCCCGCCGTCCGGCCTATTTATACAGTCATGGAAGTTTCTAGAACATTGTCGAACTATCCTATAAAACATTCATTGCACGTACAGCTAGAGAGTGGACTTCTCTACCGGAGTCTGTGTTTCCTGTAAGATACAACCTGGGAGTCTTTAAGTCAAGAGTGAATAGGTTACTTCTAGGCAAGCTTGCTCCATCTTCGACCACATCATCGCTTACCATCAGGTGAGATAGTGGTCAAACGCGAGCCTATTAAACATAAAAAAAAAAAAAATCCTATACTGGAATATTCTAGAAACATCTATGAACTTCTACACATTACCACAATGGAATGTTCTCGAACGTAGTGGAAACTTCTGGCAACTGCAACTACATTCTCGAACGTTCCAGTGAAATACGTTCGACGTAACACGGCAGTGTCCTCCTTAGACATGCTCGCCCCGAGCATCATTAGTCCCGTAGTATCGCGCCAAACGGTCTACATGGACAATCTTAGGTGCACCTCGTGGACCCTTCTGTATTCGATAGGTGACATCGTTGATCCTGGTCACGATTCGGTATGGTCCATCCCATTTTGCTTGCAATTTAAGAGACTTTCCTTTGCTGCGCGCTGGGTTATGCAACCACACCAGTGAACCCTCGTCAAAACCTTTATTGTTTGCCTTCCGGTCGTATCGGGTCTTCATCTTATCAGACATTTGTTGGCCGGATTGTCTGATATGCTCATATACATCCTTAATCTACACATTGATAAGATTATTGCTAAGGCATTTCAAATGTATCATCTTGTATTGAGATCATCGCTAGATTTCAAGCGACCAGCCACTTTTCTGTATCTATTTAATTCTATAATCCGACCACAAGTTGAGTATGCCTGTATTATATGGGACCCTTATTATGATAAATATAATCTCGCCTTAGAAAAAGTGCAGCGCAAGTTTTTAAGAGCAATGCAGTTTAGATGCCATGAGATCCATTCTTAGCATCCTCACGGGAACTACTTCCTTAGTCTCTTGCTTGTTACAGTGCTTACAGTCTTCAGGGCAAGGTCTTCTAGACAGTGCATCTGCGTTACTGTGAGTTCTCCCACTACGATGTTCCGTTACGAAGTCAAACTTTTGTAGTAGTTCGATCCATCTTTCCACTTGTCCCTCTGGATTCTTGGACTGCAATACACACAATGCAGCATGGTCAGTCCGCAATTGAAATTTCCGTCCCAGCAAATATTTACTGAAGTGTTGCAATGTCCTTACTACTGCGAGTAGCTCCCGTCTCGTGACGCAGTAATTTCTTTCTGGTTTGGATAAAGATTTGCTGTAGTAAGCTATAACAACTTCCTGGTTTCCTTTCCGTTGAGACAACACGCCTCCAATTCCAGTATTACTTGCGTCTGTGTTAACTATGAAGTTTCGCATTTTCAGTGTTAGGATACCCCAGAATAGGTGTATTACACAGACGTTTCTTTAATTCCCGAAATGCGATGTCAAAATTCTCGTCCCAACAGAATTGTTGCTTCTTCTCAGTGAGTTTGTGTAGAGGTTATGCAATGTCGGCAAAATTCTTGACAAACCGCCGATAGTAGGAGCACAAACCCAGAAATGTTTCGTGTCTTTCGGAACTGGCCAATCCTTGACGGCGACGATTTTCTCCGGCTCTGTCTGCACACCGTCCTCCGATACTATGTGTCCTAAAAAGTTCACTTGTCGTCTGAAAAATTAGCACTTTTTCGGACTTAACTTAAGATTTGCCGTCCGGATTTTTGACAGCACTCGATTGAGATTTTGAAGGTGATCTTCAAATGTACGGGTCACGATAATGATGTCATCTAAATAGACAAGACATGCATCTCCAATCAATCCGTCAAGTACTTGCTCCATTAGCCTTTCAAACTTCGCAGGAGCATTGCACAATCCAAATGGCATAACTTTAAACTGCCATAGCCTCTTTCCTGTTGAAAATGCAGTTTTCTCCTTATCCTTAGGATCTATTTCCACTTGCCAGTAGCCACTTTTCAGATCTAGCGTGGTAAACCACCTCATTCCAGTCAGTGTATCCAATGTGTCGTCGATCCTAGACAGTGGGTAACTGTCCTTTTTCGTGACGTCGTTCAATCGTCGATAGTCCACACAAAAGCGTGTGTTGCCGTCCTTTTTCTTCACCAGGACCAGACCACAGGAGAACACCATGGACTCGATGAAGGCTCTATAACATCATCCTTCATCATACCCTCAATCATCATTTCCACTTCCTGTTCACGTGCAACCGGCAATCTTCTTGGTCGTTGACGGATTGGTAACTCGATGCCAGTATTAATTTTGTGCTGAACCAGTCCTGTTCTTCCTATGTCAGCATCATTTGTAGAGAAAGAGTCAGCGTACTGAAGTAACTTCTTCTTAGCCTTATCTATTTCTACTTCCGTTAAATCGCAGTTTTCCAAAAGTGTTGACACGTCAAATTTCAAGCGGAACACTTTTCCTGATGATACACCTTCCATGAAGATTTCCTCTGTACCACACTTCAATACTCCTTGATCAACGTCGATCTCAACCGTCTAATCCCAGGATACAATCGTCCACTACGTCAGCCACGATGACATTATGCCGATAGATTTTGTTACCTAATTTTAACTCCACCTCCTTCCTGCCTCGAACGATTATGTGCTGACCGGTAGCTGTCAGTAATTGTATACGTGGTTATTGAAGAAGTCCCCAAGGAACCGACTTGCTAGGTGAGAATTGACGACCGTGTGAGAAGCTCCAGTATCCAACGTCAGTTTGCATGGTTTTCCGTTGACTTCGCCTTTGATGATCAGGCTGTTTCCGTCATGGGCCTGTGAGATCGAGATCCTCGGGGCTCTTTCAGTACCATCCAGCACCCGCCCCCCAGTCCTGGCGTGTTGCTGGGCAGTCGTATCAGTTGCCCTTTCTTGCTGGGATTGATCTTCTCTCAGTGAGCTGCGCTTTGGACATCTTGACCGAAGATGACCCGTTTTTCCACAAGTGTAACATCTAGGGCTATATCCTTGCGGACGATCGCGTACAAGTGATGCCACAACCTCCCTGATACGGTGTGTTCGATGGTCTTGCCTCACTGCCTCTACTTCCAAGGCATGGGCCAAGGCGTCCTTCAGTGTCTCATGGTGCCCAAGTCTTACAGCGGCTCTAACTTCCAAGTCACGTATTCCGTTGACGAACGCCTGTACCAGATAGCCATTGCTGAGTGCAGGAGCGGACTGGTATGCTTTCCGAACTAACTTTTCAACTTCCAAGGCCCACTACTGTAGGTTTTCGGCACAACGTTAAATGCGATCCCTTAACTTAGCGCGAAATACGTGCTCCAAGTGCGCGTTGCCGTATCTGGACTCTAACGCTTCCAGCAGCTGCTCGTAGGTGCCAAGAGCCTCAAGTATGGTTGGGGCCTGGTCTCGGAGGCCTAAGGTGAGCGCGGTCATAGCTTGTTCTTTGGTCCACCCATTCGCTTTCATAACGGCCTCAAATTGAATTTTGTAGGCCGACCATGAAGATGTTCCTTCGAATGGCGGCACCTTAAATCCACGTGCCGAAGGTGCAGCAACCACTGAAGGCACAACCCCGTCTCCAGCCCTAAGTTCACCTAAAGCCTTTTCACCCCGGCAATCTGAACTTCAGCTTCTGAGATGCGATTCTCAAGCTGGTGAACCTGCTCCTTCATCACCTTGAACTCTTTGCCAAGTGTTGAGTGAAGGTCTTTAATAAGGAGCATCTGCTCTTCTTGGCGGCGGGCCTGTAAATCTTCTTGGCGGCGGGCCTGCTCTTCTTGGCGGCGGGCCTGTTCTTCTTGGTGGCGGGCCTGCTCTTCTTGACGGCGAGCCTGTTCCTGCAACAGCGCCATTAGCGCAGACAAGTCTGGCACCGCTGGTGCTGAAGAAACTCCACATGGGCCAGCGACTGGCTCTGTCGTAGGCTGAACACCACCCGGCGTCTGTATCGGAGAATCTCCAAACCGCCTCTGATCCATGTCTTGCTGTCGTTGACTCCTTGTACGAATACCCTCCGTGTTGTCCTTTGGTAAAATCGGCATAATTTATCCCACACTTCTGACACCAATTTGTTACGAGCTGGGTATGGAATAAATTATTTTACACCAATTAATTAACCAAATATTCTTTATTAACTCAACAACTTATTTACACAAACACTAATTCACTAATAATCACTATTCTCTTCGTAATCGCTTGTATTCGCATCCGTAGTCGAAATCAGACTGACTCACTCGCCCGCCGTCCGGCCTATTTATACAGTCATGGAAGTTTCTAGAACATTGTCGAACTATCCTATACTGGAATATTCTAGAAACATCTATGAACTTCTACACAGTACCACAATGGAATGTTCTCGAACGTAGTGGAAACTTCTGAAAACTTCGACTACATTCTCGAACGTTCCAGTGAAATACGTTCGACGTAACAATAATAATTAAATTGATCATCATCTGCCTGGCAACACTGCTGAAATGAACATTTTTGGCGCAGCCGTGAGGCACACGTATGTTTTTTTTTGTTAATTGTAGTGTTCCCAAAGGGTCCAAACGGAGCCCTATTGCTATCACTCACGTGTCCGTCTGTCCGTTGTCAATCTGTAGTTCCGAATTTTTTTTTAACTTCCCATTGACATATTATGAACTTGAAAGGTGATAATGTTTATTATTAAATTTACTAACAATATATTGATAAATCAGATTTTTTTCTTTGAAATTTACTCATTTGGTACGGAACCCTAAATATGTGAAGTCCAACACGCACTTGGCCAGTTTTCATTTTATTTCTCTTGTATTCGTATGTGCCTGGTGACTGTCGCCAAATAAATATGGTTCTTTCTTTCTTTCTATTCATCTTTGGGGAGCAGGTGAACAGCTCTAACAAAATGTTCGGCGTAGGATGTAGATGTGCTGGTTGTGAGTCTACCTGTTCATCACATAACGACCTTATTGAAACACTAGCTTCCACCGACTTCGTCCGCGTCAAACTCGTAAAACAGCATAAAAGCCACTTCGTCACAATTTCAAGGGATTTTATTTTCTGCGGGGAACCCTAATTCATCTTCTGAAATAAAAGTCGCTTTAGTTACTCCTTATTATATCAGCTCTCTGGCAGTGGAAGTACGTCATAATCGGTCAAGCCGTTTTAGAGATTGGCCGGAACAAACACACACACAGACAAAAATTAAAACAAATGTTTTTTTTTTTTAAATTCTTTGGGAAAACAAACTTTTAATAATCCTTAATGTCTTAAGTTAATAGTGTAACTCACAACGTTCCACATCCACATCCACATGTTACCGATTTAATTTTTTTTATATAAGAACTAACTAGGCATGCGAGAGAATTTACATTACATTATGAGGTTACAGTTATAAGTAAACTTAGTATGTTAATTTTTGAATTATTTCGAAATTTGTTAGATGATAGTTGAAATAGATCTATGTCCGAGAAAGTGCTATAATTATTTGCTAGGCGACGTAGAGGTGCGCGAACTCCAGCATTGGTGCGGCAAAATCGAATAGCGAATAGTGGGTGTGCGCGCACCTCGCGTCTTGTAATATAACAGTATCTAGTTACTACATAATCATCATCATATATATAGGCCTCCCCCAAGTGTCGCCACAATGATCGGTCCCGTGCGTCTCGCATACATCGGCTACCCGCGACTCTCACCAGGTCATCGGTCCACCTTGTTGGAGGCCTTCCAACGCTGCGTCTTCCTACGGACGCGGTCACCACTCCAGAACTTTTCGACCCCATCGACCGTCTGTTCTGCGAGCAATGTGCCCTGACCAATGCCACTTCAGTTTGGCGATTCTTTGGGCTATGTCGGTAACCTTGGTTCTCTTGCGGATTTCATCATTCCTGATTCGATCACACAAGGAAACTCCGAGCATAGCCCTCTTCATTGCCCTTTGGGTGACTTTTAGCCTTCTGCTGAGGCCCATTGTGAGTGACTACGTTTCTGTTCCATATTTCATCACTGGCAACACGCACTGGTCATAGACTTTCGTCTTGATACACTGTGGTATGTGGGACAAGAAGATACCGCGCAGCCTCCCGAATGCCGCCCAGCCGAGTCGGATTCGACGATTGACCTCTTTCTCGAAGTTAGCCCTACCTAACTGGACCGTTTGTTCCAGGTAGACGTACTCGTCTACAACTTCGAGTGTAGAGTCTCCAATCATGATAGGAGTGGGTGCTACATGGATATTTACCATGATCTTGGTTTTGTCCATGTTCATTTTAAGACCCAGTCTTTAGGAAATTCTACTGAGATCATTGAGCATTAAATTGTACTGAGGATCCATAGTCTCAGCCATGATGACTATATCGTCGGCAATCGAAGGGTGAGTGATGTACCACCTCTCACCATTGATGCAATCTCATTTTTAGTTGCACCGTCGGGACTCTGCCAGGTCCACTTCCTGTGCTCACGCTTTCTGAAGAAGGAGTTCATCATATAGAGACCCTCTTTCTCCATAAAACTGGCAAGTAGGTGTCCCCGGTGGTTCCGACGTCCAAACCCAAATTGCCCCACTCGCAGCTCGTCACCGTCTCGATTGCCTAATTTCTCGTTGAAGTCCCCCATGACCACGGTGAAGTGAGTTTTATGACCATGCATGGCTCTGGATATATCCTGATACATGGCCTCTACTTCGTCGTCGGGGTGTGTCGAGGTTGGGGCGTAAACCTGTACGACCTTCAATGAATATCTTGCCGATATTCTGAGTATAAGGTACGCCACCCTGGTCGACACACTCTCGATCCTCACCACATTGTTCACAAGGGACATATGGACGATAAATCCGACACCTCCCTGGGACTGCTGGTCACCCTCCCGGAAATAGAGTAGGTTACCGGATCTGAGAATGATCGTGCCCACCTCTCTTCGGACTTCCGATAAGCCCATAATACTCCATCGCAACCTGCTCAATTCCTCCTCAAGTTCAGCGATCCTGTCGTCAGTCCGGAGTGTTCTTGTATTGAGTGTTGCCAGGTCCAGTCGTCGGTTATTCTTGGGGTAGCCGGATCCACTTCGGAGATTTTTAGCAACCCTTGCCTCGCCGTGTCCTTGACCGCTACCGGAGCTTAGGGTAGGCAGGCTACCGGGCACTAGGGGCCATTTCTTTGTTGTGCGTCTCATTTTGGGGGGTTTACCATACGTTTACGTATCTTTTATATAAAGGATTCCATATTAATACGGCATATTCAAGTTGTGACCTAATAAGTGACTTATAAAGATGTATGTAGGTTTCAGGACCCTTAAAGTCTGAGGTCGTTCTCATCACTAAACCATAATTCTTAATTCTTTACTGTACACTAAATCTTAACATAAAATAATAATAATATAATAAATATAATAATTTTATGGATATGTTGATCAAGATAGAGTTTACTATTAAATATTACCCCTTTTTATTGTGGGTTGGGAAATCACCCAATGGCTGATCTGGGTGGAGCATGGCGTGGCGTGGCGTAGCGCTGGGTGGTGGGTGGAGCGGGAGGGCGTGTCTCTTACTGACTAAAACCCACCTCTGTTCCTCCCTGCCCTGAATGCCCAGGGGCGAGGTAACGGGCCCCGTCATGTATGCTGACAACTCTTTGAGGCGCGCGTGGAACACTACG
This sequence comes from Polia nebulosa, assembly GCA_951329385.1. Taxonomy (NCBI): domain Eukaryota; kingdom Metazoa; phylum Arthropoda; class Insecta; order Lepidoptera; family Noctuidae; genus Polia; species Polia nebulosa. Next base: position 321,566 of record OX589596.1, read on the forward strand.
TGCCGTCGACTCTCGGGCCTGGTGCTGATCGGACGGCGAGCTACCCATTACTCGCCGTCCGCAGGCCCGAGTCTACGGTGGCCGGAGATCGTCTCGCAGCGCCGGAAGCCCCTGGCGTCTCCTGCGGTGGCTGCTGCTGAGGGCATGAGGGCGAGGCTATCGTTGCAGCCTCTCCCTCACCCGTTCCCCCTCCTCCTTCGCAAGCATTACTGCTTCGCAGAAGGAGGAGACTGCTTCCCATTCCCTCTCGCTCCGTACCATGGCCTGGACCAGGGCCGGGCGCAAGAGGTCGCTGCCGCCGATCGTCTGCACGCGGACACGGCGGGGCTCCGCCCAAGCGGGGCAGATCTCCACCGTGTGCTCCACCGTGTCCTCTGGGCGATCCTCACAGTGGGGACATTTGGGCGTTTCCCTCCGCCTTATCCTACACAGCAACCTCCCGAAACTTCCGTGTCCGGTGAGGACCTGCGTCAGGCGGAAGGTGAGGACGCCGTGGCGCCTCTCCAGCCACTCCTCAAAGAGGGGCACTACCGCCGCAATGGTGGCGTGCCCAGCTATGGGTTGCGACAGTCGCTCTTTCCATGTCGACATGAGATTCTGCCAGAGCTCTGTCTGAGTTTTGCCTCGGCGTTTTGCCTCCTCGCGTCACTCATACAGGTGCGCGAGGATTTTGGCTTCCAGATCCCATGGTGACAGTCCGGCAAGGAGGCTAGCAGCCTCACGGGAGACCGTGCAGTATCCTCTGATCATACGGATTGTCATGACCCTTTGGGACGCGTTCATCTGGCAAGCTGAGCGCTGCCTCAATGAACGCGCCCACACTGGTGCCCCGTAGAGGGCCATAAACCGCACGATCCCCGCGTAGAGCCTCCGGCAGGAGGCGTTTGCCCCCCGCCCCCCTCCAGATTGGGCAGGAGCCGCCTCAAAGCGGCCCCGGCCTTGTCAAGTCTGGGAGCCAAACGTCGGAAGTGCTCGTTCGTCGAGCACTTCCACCGGCTGTCGAGGACGAGTCCCAGGTACTTCATCGTCCCCTCGACGCCGATGTGAACCCCTCCTATCGTAATCTGGGAACCCGCCGGTGGCGCGTTCCGAGGACTATGAAAACACATGGCCTCGGACTTGTGCAATGCCACCTCGAGTCCCAGTTGCCGGATCCTCTCCACGACTATCGCAACCGCGCGTGTCATACAGCCGGCCGCCGCCTCGTGCGACCACCCCTGCGGAAGTCGCTGTCGGTGCGTCGCCGTCTTGCGTGAGGTCATGTAACGCTTGCAATCTGAGGTTTGATATCGAACTCGCCGCGTTTTCGCTTTACAATCCGTCTGTACCTACCTGTTCAATCCCCAGCGGCGCAGTGATTACTGTGAAATGTGATTAAAATTAAACAACTACGAGAACTTTGTATATTAAGTGCTACAAGTTTTATTTTGGTTACACGAAATATGGCTGACCAACCCAAAAGTAAGGCAACCCTTCTGGCGTTGTTACATGTACAGGGTGAATACTGCCCATGGAAAGAAACAACAACTGTCATCAGGTAGAAACAGTATTTAAAACATGACCTCACATTTCTGTTACAGTATGTAATAAAGAAAACAAACGCAAACTTGATTGAAAGACATATAGGCACACGTCAGAGTGACGTTGAATGAACGACATACAAGCACATGACAGAGTGATGTTGAATGAACGACAAACAGGCACATATCAGAGTAACGTAGAATGAACGACATTCAAGCACATGACAGAATGACGTAGAATGAACGACATACAGGCACATGTTAGAGTGACGTTGAATGAACGACATACAGGCACATGACAGAGTGACATTGAATGAACGACATACAGGCACATGACAGAGTGCCGTTGAATGAACGACATACAGGCACATGACAGAGTGACGTTTAATGAAAGACATACAGGCACATGACAGAGTGACGTTGAATGAATGATACACAGAATGACGTTGAATGAATGACATACAGAATGACGTTCAATGAATGACATACAGGCACATGACAGAGTGACGTTGATATGGAAGTAGTGTTGTTTGAAGGATGCTCACACAGGTGTGCAGCACATGCACACCTGCACTACTGGACTACAAGCCGACAGACTGGGAGCGGTGAGTGGTGACAGCGGACAGACACAGGAGCGCACTGAGCTCTGAAAGTGCACGAATAAGCCAAACCAAAATTTATACAACTTGCCCACAAACTTAGCACCCGGCGGCGGCAGCAGACTATGAAGTCTTGTCTATTAGCCCGTTCCTGTGTACAGTGTAGTGGCACCTGTGTACTGTCACCAGCCGCCCCATCCTCCGCCCACCTTACCCCGCTCACTAAATAACTGAATCATAGATTACTATACTATCCGCGCCCGTGCGTGTATGTGTGCAGCGCGGTGTAACGTGCACACGCCCGCGCCCATGCCTGTGTGTGCACAGCGGCTGACCGCACGCGCGCGGGCGGTGGCGGCTGCGGCTGGCGACCGCTGCATGCACTACGCCATTGTTTTATTGTTTTCACGGTAATTCATATTTCATGAATATCGGGGAATTAATTTTCATCCGGCGCACTGTGTCCGCATGCTGCATAACACTACGAGTATACACACATGACAATATGTTACCGCTTATGTACGTAATTCAGTGAAAGTGCAGATTAACACTAGTTAATCTGCAGATTATCTGGCTGAGTTCTTCAAAGTGGCAAAAATTGTTTCAGCCCTTACATTAGCTAGTTAATCTGCAGACTAACGACCAAGCATACGGTAAAGTTGATAAAACTGTTTCTGTTTTTTTGGTTTGGATAAAACATTCAAATTCATTGTAATCTTCTTCTAATATAAAATAAATTAAAGATAAAAAAAATATTATTAAAAACAAGCTTTTGTCTCGGACAATGAACTAAAAAGTTAAAAATATAGTGTAGTAAGTATCTGGCATGAAGCTTACCTATACTCTTAAAAGCGTGAGGCACTACCCTTTACAGGTTACAGGTTAGGTAGTTACTATAATTCTGTACACGCCAAATATTTACTAGACTGTATTTTTAACTTTTGAGTTCATTGTCCTAGATAAAAGCTTGTTTATAAAAATATTTTTTTACCTTTAATTTATTTTTAACTTTTCAGTTGGCTAGTATTTTAAAGTAGGCGTGTTATTTTAAAATATTCTATGGATATTATGATGTGATATAAAGTGCTCCTCAAGACGAATCAATTGAGCCCAAACTCGGTGAGCTTATATTGTTTTATTACAGGAATGCTGTGACCACCTTCCAGCTTTATCATCAGACCCTGGATATCGTCTAGATGTAAAGTTCTCCTTAAGAAAAATTAATCGAGCCCAAACTCGGTGGGGTTATGTTGTTTTATCACAGAGATGCCGTGGTCACCTTCCTGCAGCTGCAGCGTAAAATGCTCCTCAAGACAAATGAAACGAGTCCAGATTCGACGGGTTTATCTTATTTAGTTTAAAAGTTCCTATGGACATCTTCCGTCTCCATCATCAGACCAGCTTCATGGTATCATATCATTGTATTGTCACCAAAGATACATAAGTGCACCAAATTTGAGTGAAATCGGACATCGGAAAGTGGGTCTAATTTGAGTTGCAAGATTCCACCCGAACAAACATAGATACATATGTAGGATAGCCAGGATGTAGCGAGCTACAAATCAGGCATCAGGTGGGTCTGTGTAGGTGTATCAACAGCAAAGCAATTATTCAATTTAATTAATTTGAGACTTATAAACATGGTACTTTAAAATACTAGTAGCAATAAAACGTAGGACAGTTCCGATGCGTCTTCACTCCGTGACTTCCAGGCTAAGACTGCCCGACAAGGTGGGTTCTCTCCCACCTCGAAGTCTAACGGAAACGCACCGACTCTGTAGTGTTTATAGTTGCCGCCAGGTAACGTGCTTTGTTTTGTTGCCAATTTGACTACCAGATACGACACATACATACATACATTGCAAGTTAAATAAAAGCTTGTAAAAATCTCGTGTCATGGTGTTTGTGGTTGCACTCCCCCGAAATGGCTCGACCGATTTGAATGTTTTTTTTTTTATATTTCGTAGGTATGAGAATAGGTCGTAAAGTCGGTAAATAGTTGGAACTGTAATATTCTTTATTCTATACATTTCCTAGGCATTCTGTACAATGTCGGATGTTCAGCCGGCAATGTGCTAACGACGCGATGTTGGCTTATATGTAGTTAACTGTACGGCACATTTCTATAATGTCTTTATGTTCACGTAGTATCTATCTGAATACCGTTCGCTCGATAGTATTCAATCATAAATCCAACGGGCGAGTAGACGGGCGAGTGGGCCAGTAGAGTGGCTCTTCAAGAAAACGCCAGCGCCGCGCTCTGACGAAAGTTTTCCGACTTTTCAAGTAAGTACTTTTAATGTGCTCTCGAAATATGGAGGAGTAATAAAAATAAATAATTTGTCAGTTACGTTGTGCACTTGTGATCCCGACATCATGATTGGAAGCCTGTACTGACTCTACAAAACCGAACTAGGTTTTGTAGAGTCAGTAAAGGCTTCTTAATATAACGAATTCAAATAAAAGAAGTAAATGAATAAATAAATAAATCATAAATAAATGTATGTTTGCTGATAATGTAAATCTTTATCAATTCCAGTGTACAGAGTAACCTGTTAATAGAATAGAGTGAATAATGATACAGAGCGTTCAACTCAAACTTTTCCAGGCATCCACGTGTCGGTGCAGGCGGATTGAAGACGGTTGGCGAGAAATCCTGAGAGGTCTGCGTACTCGTATGTCCAGCAGTGGACGTCTGTTGACCGCTCGGTGAGCGGAGCAGCTCGTGCATACTGAGCGCTACAGGCTTCAAACAACATGCCATGAAGGCCCATCTATATCTATAAATAAAACACAGAATGTTGAGTCTCAAACGATATTGAAAAATTCCACCAAAATATTGCAATTTCGCGACAGTCGAGCAGCCCTTTGAAACATGATATTCGGTATAAATATTCCGGGTACGTTATCTGTAGAACGTGAGGTTACGTGACAAATATACAGACGAGATAATACTGTTCGCTATTCAAAGCGGCTTCCTCGGAGCGTACAATATGACGTGAAGAAACAATCTCTCTCCGGTCTCTGCGCGCCGCTATCGGCTGCCGAGGCCACGCCGCGCCGCACCCATCCCGAGCCCAGCCATTGACAAGCCATACCCTTGTAATTACAGTCGGAGTACGCGCCCAAGTGTCTGTTCATTAATATTGACTAACACGTCGTGTATCGTTTAATTAACGGTACATAATTGAGATGGGAATCTTACGGAATCACATCAACAATGAATGTAATGTAAACATGAACGCTCCACTAACGTGTTCGGAGGAACAATGGGTACGCGGCATAGGCGTGTATTTACACTGGGGCAATTATAAACAACAAACAATATAGCATGTTTGCGTTTGTGTTGCGCCGTGCGCGGGCGGCCGGCGCGCCTTGTTTAAACTTTAATCACGTACAACTTGGTGCTCCTACACTTTTCACTTGAGTTGCTAACTTCTCCACGAATACTTAGAGCCGCGGCCCGAGTCACGCTTGGTGCGGTGCGGCGCGGTGCCGAGCGGTGCGTGCCGCGGCACTGTGTCCGTAGCGTGCCAGCAAGTTTGTCTTAGCAACACCTTCCTCTTCGTTAAGTTCGTAGCTATGTAACATGAAGCAGCTACAAGCATATCGCCGCCCCTTGCCGCCGCGCGCCGCCGACCTTTTATTAAACAGATTCGCCATAATTTTCGCATTGTTTGACCAAATTGTTAATCTATGTGCCGATAGATGGCGTTGTTCATTTGTGGGCGTTTTCTGAATCTCGTTGTTAAGATTCTCCGTGAGTTGACTGGGTCGAAAATGTTGTCAGGCAAAAGTGATCTCAATACACGGCTGTAAATCAATTGAGTTGTTTTAATCTAACTATCTTCATCCCTGCTAAGTAAAAGAGTGCTGCAGAAGTGTCTTTCAGTGAAAGTTTGTGACGCCTAGTAAACGGGTTGTTCATATGGTCCTTCGAGCCGGATGTGTTTTTGTGTATCAACCTTGGTCGAGCAAGTGGATCGCTTGCGATAATTGACCAAGTCCACAGCATCAGTGAAGTGCTAGTGGCCAGTGGCAGCAGCATCAATGCGGCGGTGACAATCAGCAGCAACTCCTGGGAGCAGCAGCAGCATCGCGAGAAGCGAGCTACTGCAGACGGTGCCGGGTGAAACGACATCGTCAGGAATCAGCAGCAGGGTGACCTCTGAACCTGGAGGAGGTTTGGGACGTGCGTGACGTGACGCAACGTCAATCTACCAGTGGACGACTCATCATATCATCAGGTGGTATCAAACGAAGTTAAAACCGTGAGTGACCTTTCAATAATAACTTGGTGCAATTTGTGATTTGATCTTCATCAATTCGGAGTTTAGGACTTTATTGCTTCGGATTTTAAAACTGTCATTATAGAACTTTAAAGTTGTGTGTTTATGTTTACTATATAGTTGTGTTTTGAAGACTTGCAATTTTAAAACATTAATATTGGTCTCGAACATTGATAATTCTGTGTTGTTCTTGTAGTTTATTTTAGTTAAATAATTTGCTCATTTCAAGTTGTGTGCTGTTATATATTTAATAGATAATTGCCACTTGTTTTAATTACAATATAATTATGGAATCGTTAAGTAATAAATTAGAAGACAATTGTTCAAGAATAGTCAAAGCTTATAGTAACTTTAAAAAATCTCCTAAGGATCGAATAACACGTCCATATGTTAAAGTAAGATTGGAAAACTTAGATAAATTGTGGCAACAATTAGCAGACGGTCATAGTCAATTATACGAAGCATATGATCCGCAGGAGTTAAAAACTTGTACTTATGTTAAACAAGATTGTTATGATCAGACCGAAGAGCTTTACATTCAATATAAAACTGAGTTAGAAACTATTTTAGAGTCATTTGAAGTTAAAGAGGAAAGTCAAATAGAATATCCTAAACATGTACAAAGCAATGTAAAACAGTGTCAAGTTAAATTACCTAAAATTGTCATCCCAACATTTTCCGGGAAATATACCGAATGGGTTTTTTTTTTTTTTTTTTGGGGGGTGGGAAATCATCTAATGACTCTTTCCGCTCTGGGGTGGAGCGGAAGGGCGTGTCAGACTCTTACTGACTAAAACCCACCCCTGTTCCTCCCTGCCCTACGCGCCCGGGGGCGAGGTAACTCTTTCGAATTTATCCTCCACCCCCGGGCGGGCACTGGCCGTGGCAGGCCCCACCCTTTGCTGACAACTCTTTGAGGCGCGCGTGGAACACTACGCGCCGTCGACTCTCGGGCCTGGTGCTGATCGGACGGCGAGTTACCCGCTACTCGCCGTCCGCAGGCCCGGGTCTACGGTGGCCGGAGATCGTCTATATACCGAATGGGTAACCTTTCGAGATTTGTTCTTATCGCTCATTCACCACAATAAGTCTATAGATGACGTACAGCGGATGCAATATTTAAAAGGGGTATTTATCTGGGGAAGCGGAACAACTTCTTAGACATATTCCTATATCAGAGTCCAATTATGAACGGTGCTGGAAACAACTTAACGCGCGATACAATAATAAGAGATACTTGTCACATTTTATACTAAAAAGGTTACTTAGTCAGAAGAATATTAATAACGAATCAGCTGTTTGTCTCAAAGAATTAATTGATAACACTTGTGATTGTTTAAATGCTTTAACTAATCTTGGTATCGATGTCGGTAATTGGGACCTTATCGTTGTTCATATAATCTCTTTAAAGTTAGATCCAGAATCTCGAAAACAATGGGAATTAAACGTTACTAGTGAGAAATCATGCAGCGATGAGATTCCAACTTTCGAGCAATTTAGAAGTTTCTTGACCAGCCGATATCGCGCTTTGGAATTTTTGACCGCGGGCTCTAATGCGGGTAAAGGTAAAAATACAGAACCGCCAAAGGCCTTCCATGCGGCGACTAACAATGTATCGGAATGTAAATGCTGTAAAGAAAACCATAAAATTATGCATTGTAAGAATTTTATAAAAATGGATGTAAACACCAAACGGGAGTTCGTTAGACAAAACGGTTTATGTTTTAACTGTTTAGGAAACAACCATTCGGCTAAGCAGTGTCTGAGTTCATCTGTATGTCGTGATTGTAGACGCAAACATCATTCCTTGCTTCATCCCGCGGGTTCAATTCATACCGATGACAGTTCGGATCGTAAAAATAGTAATGTATCTCAAAACGAGAATGAGAGAGACGCGGCTAAACCATCCGGATCGACTAACTCGGACACAGTAGCAACGTTCTTCTCGGCTAACCAGCTACAAAGGACAAATCAAGTTTTATATATACACTTTGTTTACTTCAATCCCTTCCTAGTGGACCTAGCTCTAGGTAGGTATAGGAAATCCATCACAACTTAGGATATGTGTGAGTGTTCGTGAGTGTGACAGGAAGAGTGTTCTGTTATTCTGATATATTCTAGGCTGATATTGTGTTTAAATAATAATTTGAACAGATACGCGGGTGGAGCCGCGGAGAGAGCCAGTTGGCTAAAGTTCTTAGAACTTAACAAGCAGAAGCGTGTTGTTGGCGCTATTGAACTGTCTGTGTAGGATTTCAAGGGAGTTGGAATGTTCAACTCTATTTACTTCTTGAGTGAAGACTCAACTATATTACCAGTTAGTATTTGTATTAATTCCTGAATTTATATTCTCTATCTGTGACCTTTGTTTGGGTCAGATACGAGCACCGTACTTTATGGATGTACTTGTTGTACGAATGATGCACTTTCTTTGGGTCGACTATATTTAACACATTATACAGTCTACGACTGTTTAGGGACAATGTCTCCTAAGAGCATGTAGACGACGTTTCTGCTGCTGAAATTGCCGCCCCCGTCACGTTTTACAGCTTGAGAGAGTTGCTAGGGACTTGCTTCTTATAAGCATGGTTACGACGTATTGACGCTGGAAAGCCGATTGCGCCACTAAAGGAGTGTTAATCTGATGTATTATGAGTGCAGACGAGTGAAGTATCATGTGAGTAGATGTTGACCGACTACCTATTACGCTAGCGTAAAGGTTATTCACACGAACTATCGTTAATTAAAGATTTACTTAGCATCCCTTAGTTACATAATATGTTTCTAAACCACTTCTTATGTGTTTCACAACTTGAATTCCTAAGTCTCACAAATCATTTCTTTCGGGCCCTTCCTTGTTTCAATAACAAGGCTTTGGGCTGCTTTATACTTATGGAATTCGAATTATCATCGGTTGGAGCCATGACCAGTCAGGGACGGGTGGCACAAGGTATGTGCTGTAATAACCTAAGTAATAAACTTAGTTCTGGAGGGGCACTACCTTTTCCCACAAAGGAAAACCGAACCTAAACACAAAAATCTATGATATCACAGAAAACGAAAATTTTTATCAGCCTGGGGTCTTTCAGGAACAGTCACAATAACGCCTATCTACAAAATGGATTGAAGGACGATGTCAAAAACTACTGGCCTATTTCGGTTCTCTCGACAATGTCTAAGATACCGGAAAAAGTTCTAAACACTAGGTTAATCAGCTTTTTAGAACATATTAGGATATTTTCGAATGCACAGTTTGGTTTTAGGTCATTAAAAAGTACTGAGGACGCCATCGGACAGCTTGTCGATCACGTCACATCCCAATTGAATATTAAAATAAAATGTATCGGCGTGTTACCTTGCCAAGGCTTTCGACACCGTTTCCATACCATTGCTCGTAAACAAGCTTGAACGGATTGGTGTTCGGGGTATGGCCCTAAAGATATTTTAGGACTTTCTTAGTGATCGTACACAGCGAGTGAAAATTCGGGAACATGTTACCTCAGATGCTCTTGTTACAAATGGGGCACCACAAGGTAGCATTCTTGGTCCTAGTCTCTTCCTAATCTACATTAACGATCTTTTTCAACTAGCTCTTGCAAATCTTGATAATTCTGTAAAACAAAATTTCGAATTTTTAAACATTATGGTTACTGAAGTTTATAGTGAACGTATTATAGATAATGATTTTCCCAGTCCCCCAGTCTGCTCCGATTTTCGGTATCTCGGTTCACTCGTGCAAAGCGATGGCGAAATAGATCGGACTGTTAAGCACAGAATTAACACTGGATGGATGAAATGGCGGCAGGTCACCGGGACTATCTGTGACTCCCGCATTCCCCTAAAACTGAAGGGGAAGATTTATAAAACAATGGTCAGACCTGCTATCGTGTATGGTTAGAATAGAATAGAAAAGAATAAAATAGAATAAACATTTATTCGACACAGACACAACACAACAGCAACAAACAAAAGGTAAAGAAAATAATAGTAGGTACACAAAGATACAATAAAATTGTGCTGAGCGTGCCCATACCGAAAGGGTTACCATCTCAGCATTTGCTGGGCGTTGGACACCCAGCGCTGGTATTCAGTTGGCACCCCGCAGTGACGCACGGATGAGGGTAAATAAAATAATAACTGAATTAAATATCAATATATATGTAACAGGTAATACTGTAATTAAAATACGTAAATAAATAGTGTAAAGTAATAATGTTTCAGAATGTTGGGCCACAAAAGGGATGAATGAAAAGCAATTGCATGTAGCTGAGATGAGAATACTAAGAGCGATGTGTGGTGTTACGCGCATGGATATGATTAGAAATACTCATTCCTAATTTTATCCATGCGCGTATATACGAGTATATAAGAGGAAGTCTGAAAGTGGCACCGCTGACTGAAAAGTTGTGTGGAAATCGGTTGTCGTGGTATGGGCATGTGATGCGGAGGAATGAAGAAAATGTCGTGAGGAAAGTCTTGTGTATGGATGTGGATGGCTATAAGAGTAAGGGAAGGCCAAAGAAACGATGGTTGGACTGTGTGAAAGAGGATATGGGTAAAAACGGAGTGACTACAGAGATGACGACTAATAGAGGAGTATGGAAGAAAAAGACATGTTGCGCCGACCCCAAATAAATTGGGATAAGGGCAGAAGAATGATTATTATAGATAATTATTTTCGGAAAAAAAAAATTAGGAGAAGAGAGGGAGGGCCCTATCACTCACGTGTCCGTCTGTCCGTTGTCTATCACAAAATTTTATTCTGAAGAATTTTTTAACTTCCCATTGACTTATGAACTTGAAGGAGACCATTTTTTTTTGGGCCCACTAATAAATGATTACGTAGATTAATCGTACTACACATAAAAAGTTACCACCTTACTAATAAACAGACCAAAAATTATACAAAATTATATCAAAAAAAAAAGAAATAAAAAAGTAAAAAAAAAGTAAAAAAAAAAAATTGTAAAATAAAAAAGTGATAATTGGTATTTTACTACGGTGCGTGGTGGTAATAGTATCGACTTTAAATGTGTATAAAGAGAAACTAAACTAAACTTATTTTTAATGCTGTTTTTAAAGGCTATCGCAAATATCGCGTAACGTGGTTTGAAAAACACCGTGGAACGAAACGTAGTACCTAAATAAGTATGTTGTTTGACACTGGCTGATGACAGACCACATAATTTAGGGATGTCAATTCTCTCCGTAATAGATCAATTTTTGAATCGATTCGAATCAAAGTCTGTTATCAATTCGCAAAAAAAAAAAACGAGAACTAAAAAATCGATTTCTCTAAAATCAATCTTTTTTCGATTTGCTTTCCGAATTAGTGTTTATTTTCTAACTGTCAGACAATCAAGACGTAATTAAATGACTTAATATTAACAAAAAACACAGATTAGACAAACGAAACTTAAAAATTAAAACATTTTATCTGGAAAGGAAACTAAACACAGCCATCTCGAAAGTTTTTGAATAAAACTGAACTGACTTTACGGGTTTGGGTACAATCAACCTATTGTAAATAGTTTTGTGGTTCTTTCGATTTTTTTTTAAAACATGATCGATTCTTCAATTTATCGATCTTAGATCAACATCCCTAACATAATTCTTTCCGTTTCTTTATTGTTGCGTGAAAGTGTTTTTTCAGTTCTTTTTGTAATTTTTTTTCGAAACTTTTTTGAAAACGGCATCTGTAGTTATAGCGCATAATCCACAAAGCTGTTGTCTCCATTGTGCAGTAAGATTTCAACGCAATGTGCGAAGCCAGCTAGGTACTATCCAAGACATCTTTTGAAATTGATGATGATTAACAGTACTTAATAAATACTTTTTGTTACGTAACATAATGTGTTTTATATTCCCCTTACACAACCAGCATAGAATATTATATAAAACTTCAAGAGAACCACAATCTCCACAGATGGGGGTTCGTACGGTTCTGATCTTCAGTTTTTATGCGGCGTCTCTCTGGAGAGCATGTTTCACCATCCATCTTGCGCCACACGCCTTATTACCTGTTAAGCTTAAAAAAAAAACAAAATAACAAAGGCAAATAACGTGAGTAGGTAGGTATAACCTAATGCTAACATAATTAGTAACAAAGGCCACAACGTGACACATAGAATAAACACAATTAGGAATAATCAAGATATAACATCAAATAACTTATGTGAGCCTTGTTAGTCAATCTTCCACAATATCTTAACAGTTATTACAATTTGAACAGAGCTTCTAATCTACGAGGCTATACTACACTTTCAGCAACTTAATATACATGAGCCACCATTAGGGCCTGTACCAACAAAGAGTTGTATCAAAAGTGACCCAGTGTTTCAACGTGTCGTCCTGTGTGAGTCGACACTTTTACTCAAACTTCAAATGTTGTAATATCCTGCCATTTTTCACCATTCACAGATTATCATAATTGACTTCAATTCATCAATTCTTATGTTGTCAATCCGTTTTAAAAAATAAAATAATTAAGGAATTCAATAACACTTGATTTGAAATTCTTTGTTAGTATTCGAAAGAATATTAACACAAACTGACAGTATTGTACCAAATGTTTCAATAAACTTGTTACATTAAAGTAGCAATATACAATCCAAGATAAATCACAATGGTCATTTAAAATTACGTAATAATTTATAGGAATATCATCAATGTGGCACACACAACAATATTAACTTTGGTAGGTACTTCTACAGATGTTCTGAGCTTCTTATTCAATTCAATTCAATTTCTTTATTTCAGATAAGGAAATCCATATAATGTTAGTAATAGTATGACTTAACCTAATGTTAGTATTAAATTTAAATTAACAATAATGGCCAATGTATCATTGACCTGTTTGTGGTGTACTTACCACCAGCTTACTTATCAGTGTGTCTGAACCAAACCAATACCAACCAATACTAAAAAACCAAAATACCAATGTTTAAAATGCAACAAACAATATTCTTGGAAAATGAAAATAAATGATTTAGTGAAGTACAACTAATTCATAATCTAATACGCGCGAGTCCGACTCGCACCGGGCCGGTTTTTTTGGGTACCCAACATACATCTAGTTTATAAATAATATAAATTACGAGTATTTTATTTCAGTAGCCTTTAGTTTTGCTAATCTGTGATGTTCTGCATTTAAATAAATACGAGTAAGTAAACTCTCTCTGTAATTTCAGGAAGCAGTGGAATGTGTTGTAAGCTAGCGAGCGCTCACTAGCTCACGACACATTTGTCGTGCGCTCACTAGCTAACGACACATTCTATTGCTTCCTGCGGGCAAACTTGACTGATATTAGTCAAGTTATAAGTGAAGTCTGTTCAACTGCATCTGGAAGTAAGTCGAGTGCGGCTGTAGTTGGCGCGGAACTTAATCGGCGCGCGATAGAAATTAACTAATGACCAATTAAAAACATTTTTATTTAAGCATTCGAATGCTTAAATAAATATGCAAGTATGATGTTCTTTATTTTACCACAGTAAAATAAAGAACATCATACTTGCATATTTAAGTGTGTGGTCATTACTATCTTTGCCGGGTGGCCGTCTTCATGAGTGGCGTGCAGTTAGATATTATTACCATGGCATAAACTATTCTTGAATAGCAGCGGTAGGTTCAAGAATAGTCTGTATATTATACAGACGTAGATATGGTCGGCACGAAGTTACGTACGTTAACACAGTCACGCACGCGAGGTAGTGTTCATATTGTAAAAGGTACAGACTGTGCGTGTAAGAACCCCATAAGTTGAGCAAGTTAATCACATTATTTTGTTAGGTGATTACGGGCCATAAAGCCGGCGGCGGGGTGTTGTGCTCGCAGTAATTAATCAGGCTGAGTGTGACGACGCCGCCGCCGCGCCGCCCGCTAGCACTCGCGCCCTCGCGCTATCCGTCACTCCGTCACTCCGCCACTCCGCGCACTCGCGACTGCTGCCGGAAAAAACGCCGCATTAAAACTTTCTTTGAGTTAATCGCTTTGCTTGTGGCTCACCTGCCGAGTAAGCAGTGCAGGGCGCGGGGTGCAGGGTGCGGTGTGCAGGGTGCGGGTTGCGGGGGCGGGGTAGGGGCACGCCATTCAGGAAAACCACCAGCAATTTAATTATTTTATTGAAACTTTTTGCAGTTTCAAACCTGTCTTTGTAATGGGATTGGTGGATAAGGGGAGTAGCCCTACAAAGACTACAAGTTTCTTCACAGTTTATTCTTCTTGCGACTGTAGCGAACTGTTCTTCTATACCACCGAACTGTACTGTATCAGAAAGCGCACTTACTATTTAAACTCGTACTCATCTAATTCTCAAAATGAACTTTAACTCGTATGAGTTCTCAAAATGGACGAACTGTCCGGGAATAAAGACGACTCTTATAATCGGCCAACTGTACCTAAAAAAAATATTCCCGAACGTGGGCGTAAAAACGTCAACAAAAAATGATCTATAAAGCTATTCACTTATAACATGAACTATACGTGGAACTATGATCTATAAAGCTATTCACTTATAACATGAACTATACGCGGAACTATGATCTATAAAGCTATTCACTTATAACATGAACTATACGTGGAACTATGATCTATAAAGCTAATCACTTATAACATGAACTATACGCGGAACTATGATCTATAAAGCTATTCACTTATAACATGAACTATACGCGGAACTATGATCTATAAAGCTATTCACTTATAACATGAACTATACGCGGAACTATGATCTATAAAGCTATTCACTTATAACATGAACTGTACGCGGAACTATGATCTATAAAGCTATTCACTTATACCATGAACTATACGCGGAACTATGATCTATAAAGCTATTCACTTATAACATGAACTATACGTGGAACTATGATCTATAAAGCTATTCACTTATAACATGAACTATACGCGGAACTATGATCTATAAAGCTATTCACTTATAACATGAACTATACGCGGAACTATGATCTATAAAGCTATTCACTTATAACATGAACTGTACGCGGAACTATGATCTATAAAGCTATTCACTTATAACATGAACTATACGCGGAACCATGATCTATAAAGCTATTCACTTATAACATGAACTTTACGCGGAACTATGATCTATAAAGCTATTCACTTATAACGTGAACTATACGCGGTACTTTTGTGAGACGCTGGGGAAGACCTATGTCCAGTAGTGGAAGTCTTTCGGCTAAAATGAAGTATACTGATCCTTAACATATCCAAATTCTGATTCGTATAACTTATTTTTAGGGTTCCGTAGTCCTAACAAGGAACCCTTTTTTTTTGGAGGGGGGAAGGATATCATCCAATGATTTCTGCCGCTCTGGGTGGAGCGAGAGGGCGTGTCAGACTCTTACTGACTAAAACCCACCCCTGTTCCTTCCCTGCCTGAGTGCCCAGGGGTGCGGTAACTCATGTTGAGAATTTATCCGCTACCCCTCCCCTAGGCATGCAGGCACCGGCCACGATGGGCCTCGTCAGTGGTAGCTGACTGAGCTTCCCTCACGCGTCCCGCCTCCGCCTTCGCGAGCATTACTGCTTCGCAGAAGGCGGATACTGCTTCCCATTCCCTCTCGCTCCGTACCATGGCCTGAACCAGGGCCGGGCGCGAGATGTCGCCGCCACCTATCGCATCCACGAGGACACGGCGATGCTCCGCCCAAGCGGGGTAGACCTCCACCGTATGCTCCACCGTGTTCTCTGGGCGATTCGCGAAAGACGACACTTTTTTTTTTTTGTGGGGCGGAAATCATCCAATGACTTCTCCCGCTCTGGGTGGAGTGGGAGGGAGTGTCAGACTCTTACTGACTAAAACCCACCCCTGTTCCTTCCTGCCCTGAGTGCCCAGGGGTGAGGTAACTCTGTTTCGAATTTATCCTCAACCCCCGGGTAGAAGACCACGACCCTGGAACGCAAAGGGCAACAGAAGGAACACGCACGGGAGGGTTTTAGTTTTAGTCAGTAAGAGACTGGCATGACCTCTGTGTGGGTCACCTGAAGGACACGGTGGAGCATACAGTGGTGCTCTGCCTCACGTGGGCGGAGCACCACCGTAGGTGCAGTCGTAGTTGCTCAAGCCAAATATAAATCTTATGCGAACATTTTGAAGTCACTCAAGTTTATCTAGTTGTGCCTCAGTGAGATCGAGATAACTGACATCAGCGTGACTAAGAATGGAGAGCAAAAGGAACTGTGCAAGCGCCATTTTAGTGGTAGTTGGGGTAAAGTTGACCGTCTAAGGGACTTGACAGAAGCAAATATTTTACGACTTACCTCTTGTAATTGGGGCCCAAGAAAGGTGTTGTCTATCTATTCTTAACATTCTCGCTTAACTGAATAGCAGTGCCGTTGAAAATAACCTGAGGAAGCTACGACTAGTTTACCTCAGGCATCAAACTAGAGTTGCCAACAACAAAGATCCTGGATCTTTGATGGGTTAACCTGCAAACCATGTGCTTCACTCCATTCGCAAATTAAAGTCAAGTCCTGGTTGATGATATTAATAGTAGGATACATCATCCTTATGTGGAGCTAGCAAATCATCAGCGTTTTGGTGGCAAAAATATTTTATTTGAAAATGGAACTAATGAGTATTGAGAAGAGTAAAGGACATAAGACGCCACCTGAGGAACACCGGTACAAGTATAGCACCAAGAAGAGCAAGACTCATCTACGCCAATACGCGGCCGGAGTGGGGCGGCGCAGCTTGCATAGTTTTAAATACATTGGTGGTCCAATAATACCTATAATATAATCGCACAATGAAATTAATTTATTGGCCACGTGACGTCTTCGTCGAGACAAGGTAAAGTTTGTTTATTTTCCGTTATTGATTGATTGATACCAACAAGGGAAAATACGACCAACTCAAGGAAAAAGAAGTAAGCCAAATTGAATAGCCCCCAGTCATGCAGCGCGTGCCTGATTATATGAGCAATGCTGGAATCTCACTGCAGGTATCTGACTTGACCACAGACGTTCTTCGATCAATCGGGCAAACGATCATTCGACCGAAAGTCCTTCGATCGTGAGATTTGGGCAATCGTGATGCACTCAAAGTCACAAATGTTAAACTGAGAACATCATAGTTATATATCAATAAACAGTTATTTGTTATAACAATAACAAAACCATTCCCAGCAAGACAATCAGGCACCACAGAAAGCAAGCAAGCAAGCAAACATTAAGTCCGCCTTTGTACATTTGTGTTGCATGAAGTTTTAATAAATAAATAAATAAAGCACACGTTCAACAATAAAGTAAAATTGCTCCAAACATATCACTTAACATGGAGAAGGTCGAGGTTAGGCGCTTCCGAGTACTTCGTCGCGGATTGAGTACATTATTACGTTCTGGGCGAGTTGGGAGGCAGCACCAGAGCGACGCATTCCGCCGCGAGCGCGCACCAATGTGAACCTGGCCGAGTGCCCGCTCAGCCAGGCGGCGCGGTTTCTCACTCTTAGCATCATTATAATACGACCGCTCATCCTACTCAGAGCTATATAAAATAAATCTAACAAATACTCTAAGAGGAGATAATAAATTTTGGTCATTTTCAAATGTTTTTAGATGGCTGAGCCTTGACGCCATGATTAGTTTTCATCATTCATCATTGTAAGGCGTAGTGAAACTATTTTGAACCATTCATTGCTGCCTATATTTAAATAAAATAATCAGTACTACTAATAAAAAGGAATAACTCGGGGCCTATATGTTTTCTACAAAGTAAATAACTTTTAGTTAATGTCTCGGAAAAATGTACGTGTTTAGTGTAGATAATTGCGTATAATAAATAGGCGGTGACGGCATCGCATCGATAACGCGAGACATTATCGTAATTAAATCAGTACCCCCGCCTCCCCCTGACCGCTGCACCGGGCTGCCGCCCGCGGGCTCGCTGCCTGCACCGCTGGAGTGCGCCGCAGAACTGCACTCACAACAGTAACGTGGACGCTCGAGAAAGATTGTACCGGGCGGTCGACGCTGTCTGGGGGTTGGTATATAGCAGGATCAGAGAAACCGAAACACTGAGTCACCAATTCAATGACGTCGATGCGTGATGATACTCAATTGTTAAAGAGAGATACATGGCATTGGGGGCAAGTCGGGGGCGCGTGAGCGCGGGGAGGGGTAGCGGTATCGCCAATAAAGTACCTTTTTATGCATGCAGGGCCACCGCGCGGCCACCTCACAGCCTCAGATATTGGCTCGTAAATCAGCGCGGGAACCTCTCACTCGTCGTAGGGTGGGTAGCGCCGCTGGGCTCGCGGCTCGCAGCTCTTCGTAAATAAGTAAGACGCGGCGCGGCGGCGCAGCGGACTAATTAATTTATGAGCGGCGTGGAGCGCCGAATAAATAACAAATATTTCAACAGTTTATATTTCATAAAGCCCGCGACGTAAACGACCGCTTTTATCGTTATTGTCTAAACAAAGTGGAACACAAGGACGTTAACCGCATGCCAGCGCACACTACCGCACACTAGCGTACATGAGCGTGTAACATTTTTAACCGACTTCAAAAAAGGATTCTCAATTCGTTCGAATCTTTTTTTTGTATTTTTTATGTATGTTCCCCGATTACTCGAAGACACCTGAACCGATTTGAAAAATTCTTTTTGTGTTTGAAAGGGTATACTTCTCCATTGGTCTCATTTTTTTAGAGATCAGAATTTGGTGAAGATCTGATGAAGAACTTCGGATATAGATAATCTCTTCAATAAATGAGAGCAAACCTTCTGGAATTATTTCAGAATCGCATGACTGTTTATTGTTTACACCACTTCTTATCATAACATCACGACGATACGCTCTGAAGGGTACACAGATTTGTACAGTTCACCCTGATACACGCTAATTTCACCAATTATGTTCAAATTCCATATTTTGGGGCTATCAATTCGGGCATAACTTTACTATTTAGTTTTAGTTATGGGGTACAACAACTAAAAAGGGAAACAAAAAAAAACTTTTCACAAAAAAATACAACCGAATCCGAAATTAAAGTTCATTTGCAATTTTTTGTGTTTTTTTTTTTTTTTGGAAGTCGGTTGTATTTTTTTGTAAAAAGTTTTTTATAACTGCTACAAGATAATACTTTAAAAGTAACAGATTAAGGGCTGATTTTTCAATAGTCAGATAACTTTTAACTGAGGAATAAAAATGGCATTTTGACAGTTTTTGTATAGAAATTATGTCAAACCGCAATTTTTATTCCTCAGTTAAAAGTTATCTGACTATTGAAAACTCAGCCCTTATTGAACTAAATCTATTCAAATGAGCTAGATAGTGACCTACATCAAGCTATTTAAACTTCTTAGCAAATTAAGGTACGGAGGGAAATGTAGAAAACAGATAAGAAATAATTTATTATATATTAGATGGGTAGAAATCAACTGTTATAATACAACATTGAAAAAGCAGGCCATAGCGAAAATATTATAATCGTTATGATTCAAATCACAATACAACAGGAATATTAAAACACAGTAGTGGGTACAATAGCAGAAACAATAGGTAAGATACTTAACGTCACCAGTCGCTGATCCTTCAGGCAGCAGACGAAAGCAGACAACCCCCCCTGACAACCGCGGTGGGCCTATTTATACTGGTTCAAATGTTTAACTACCGTCATTAGAGAACTCACAGTCAATTTTGGTTGTTGCAACACCTCAATAAATA
This sequence comes from Polia nebulosa, assembly GCA_951329385.1. Taxonomy (NCBI): domain Eukaryota; kingdom Metazoa; phylum Arthropoda; class Insecta; order Lepidoptera; family Noctuidae; genus Polia; species Polia nebulosa. The sequence goes on from OX589596.1 coordinate 341,663, forward strand.
TTTCCACAACTATTTGAAATGATTAACAATGTAATATAAACAATAGAATGTAAATACCTTAATCTTTTAAGCAATACAGCAGCAACAGATATTATAGTAGTAATAAAAGTTTATGTTCGGTGTTTTCACCGAACACATGAGTTAGCAAATACCGCCGTGACGCGTTGACCTTATTTCATTTCTTTGTTACAACACACTTAATACTTTTAAGTTGACTTAAAAGTCAGTGCACTTTGGTAAACCGCGTTAGCCGGGTGTATTCTAACATTCATCAACATTTCATTTAACATTAAGAACAGTGTGAGAGTAACTCAATAAATAGTGTTCAACATAAACATTTGTTTCTCCTCAAAAACACCGACACCTTGTTACGTACCCCGACATAATTTGGTCCTTCGAGCCGGATCTCGCGTCGCGTAATTTTGGTAATTCAGAATTTCGGTGTGCGAGGTCTGAACTATCGTAACAAGAAATAGTGTGTACGTCGTGGGGCTGTCGGATCAAACATTGGAGCAGAGCAGTGAAATAGCAGCAGAGGCTGAGTACCAACAACGGAGAATACAAGTAATAAATTTCCTTATTTATAGTCAGTAAGGGCGGCATTTTTTAACATCCTATGACAATGGCGGAACTCATTGAGACGCAATCAATGATCTATGATAGCATCATAAAACTTGGCATTAACTTGAAGAAGGATAGTGCTGATAGGAAAACAGTGGACTACTTTAAGCGGAAGCTTAACACCTTAGAGAGCTATTGGGACGATTACAAAACTAACCATGAGCGAATTGAGAGCGAGGTAAGTAAAACTGATACTTATTTTACCAGCCGAGAGTACGAGAAGACGAGTAAGGTGTATGAGTCAACCAAGGCGTTGATTAACCAACAGTATCAGCGGATCTGGAAAACAGGAAGTCTGACAACAGATGAGCAAACAACATGCCGCGACCGATCACCCTCGGCGTCAAGTAGGCGTGCAGAAGTGGTACCAGAAGAGGAGGCGGGACCGAGCTTCTCGAGGCAGCTGAGCGACCCACCATCTCACACAGCGAACAGGGAACCAAACAACAAGCTAGACGATTTGTTGAAAAAACAGTATGCCAATTTTAAAGCCTTTGTGCGTACAACCGCAAACATAGATGTGGACTCTATCTCCGATAAGTGGGAATTTGAGGACGTATTAAGGTCACTACAGGCTAGATGGTCAGCTATCGACTTAATACATTGGGATATCGAGATCGAATTGGAGCGAGAGAATGAACAATACAGCAACATGTACGATAAGTAAGAGAAAAAGTTCAACAACCTGAAAAGGGCTATTAACACGAAAATGTGGTCAGTAGCACACAGGGAAAAATCAACACCTCAACTTGAGATACCGAACTTCAACGGAAACTACAACCAATGGGTGTCGTTTAGAGACCTATTTACGGAAGTTATACATAACAACCCCTCATTATCAAGCGGCCAAAAGATGCAGTATTTAAAGGGTAAGGTTCGTGGAGAAGCAGAGAAACTCATACAACATCTAGCGATAAGTACTGATAACTATTTGGTGTGCTGGAATATTCTCACCAACAGGTATGATAACAAAAAACTAATATTCTCGTCCCATATGAACATCTTGTTAGGCCTGCCAAACATACAACAACTGTCGCTACAGCAGATTAAGCGAATGCATGACACGACGCTGGAATGTCTTAACGCCATCAAAAACTTGGGAGTTGACACCACATCGTGGGATCCAATGATCGTACATATTCTAGATCAAAAACTAGATACGGAAACATACACGGACTACATAGAGTCGCTGAAGAATTCGAAAGAGCTACCGGTTCTATCAGAGTTCTTAGATTTTTTGGAAACAAAATTTACCTCCCTGGAAACAGTTCGCCGTAAAGATAGTGTACCCTCGAAGACTTCATCTCATCAAAACAATCATTCAAATTCAACATCGAACAATAAGAGAATTAATTACCACGATTCAAACAACAAAGGTAACGGAAATAGAACAGTTGTGAAATCGATGCACACGTCAAACATAAAATGCCCTCTTTGCGAAAACCAACACGGCATTTATAATTGCAAAACATATTTAAAAATGAGTGACGACCAAAGGCTAAAAACTGCAACCAAATTAAAACTTTGCACGAATTGTTTATTTAGCCATTTCGGAAATCAATGCACCTCTAACTTAACATGTCGAAGATGCAAAGATAAACATAACACCATTTTACATGATGCATTCGCAAAATTAGGAAACTCATTAACGCTGTCGTCAAGCGGCAACAACGTAGAACAACCGAAAGCAAAGCGCAATGAACCCGTGACGGGTACCACGAATGCTTCTCAAGCAGAGAAGGCGGAGATATTGCTAGCGACTGCTCTGATAAAGGTCAAAAGTGTGGATGGAACTTACCAAACCATGCGCGCCCTGATCGATCAAGGGTCCCAGATATCTTTAATAACTGAGAAAGCTGCTCAGATGTTAGGTATAAAGAGACGACGATGCAAAGGAGTCATCTTTGGAGTGGGGCAAAAGGAAAACAATTCTAAAGGGATGATAAGCATAAGATGTACCGAAACCAACTAAAAGGAGCTTACTATCCGACATATCAAAATTATATGATCCACTTGGTTGGCTGACACCCCTATCCACAAAACTAAAATTATTATTTCAAAAATTATGGAAACAAGACCTACAGTGGGATGATAAGGTGTCAGATGACATACATAATGAATGGGTCAAATTGACTACGGATATTGACAACATTAAACATTGTAAGATCCCTCGATGGATATTAAGCAACGAGAATGACGTCATCGAATTGCACGGCTATTGCGACGCGTCAATTGACGCGTATGCGTGCGTGGTATACGCACGAAACAAACATCAACAAGAAACAGTTATAGTTGCAGCAAAGTCAAAACTTGTACCAAGTAAAAAGAGCGTAACATTGCCACGAATGGAGCTTTGTGGTGCTTATCTACTATCTAAGCTCATCAACAAAATCAAACAGAGCATTAGTTGTCCGTTAGAAATCTACGGATGGTGTGACTCTATGGTGGTCATAGGGTGGCTACAAGGTGATTCAGCACGTTGGAAACCATTCGTTGCTAATAGAATCAATTCTATAAAACAAATAATGCCGGAAAGCTGCTGGCAATATGTGAAATCGGGAGACAACCCGGCTGACTGTGCCAGCCGAGGTATAACAGCGCTCCAACTACTACAACATCCTTTATGGTGGAAGGGACCAGCATGGCTAGCCTCCTATGACGCAGAAAAAGAACAAAAACCGCTTATCTACCAAACAGACGAAGAGATGAAAAGGACAAAATTGGTAAACGCGGTTCAAGACATTAATAATAATAGTATAATAGATACTTTATTATTACAACATAATTCGTTTATAAAAATAACTCGTGTCTTAGCATGGGTACTGAGGGCATTGACGCCAAAGTCGCAACGTAAACATTTACCGAAGTACCTAACACTACTAGAACTGCGAAAAGCCAAAACAGCTATTATAAAACGAGTGCAAAGTACAGCATTTACGTCAGACATAGAAATGCTAAACAAAAATGGAATTGTTGCAACAAACAGCAACTTATTGAATTTAAATCCTTTCGTCGATAAAAGCGGCTTTCTCCGAGTAGGAGGACGTTTAAGGAACGCGACCATGAGCGACGAAATGAAACATCCGAAAATAATCCCCAACAAAAGTCGACTAGCGGAGCTACTCATAGAAGAGGCTCACCAGTTAACATTCCATGGGGGTCCTCGACTGACTTTAGCTACTCTCAGACAACAATACTGGATAACAAGCGGATACAGTACAACCAAAAAACAGTTAAGAAATTGTGTAACTTGCCGGAAGTATGAAGCAAGGAAACAATACCAATTGATGGGTGACCTTCCTGCAGCTAGAACCAACCCCGCTCCACCATTCTACCATACTGGGGTGGACTACACCGGTTTTGTAAACATTAAGGCAAACAAGGGGAGAGGGGTGAGAACACTGAAAGGCTACGTGGCAGTATTCATATGCATGGTCACGAAAGCTGTTCATTTGGAATTAGTGTCTGACCTTACCAGTTCAGCATTCTTAGCTGCACTTAAGAGAATGACGGCCAGGAGAGGAACACCACATCACTTGTATAGTGACCAAGGAACTAATTTTATCGGAGCTAATAGATTGCTGCAAGAGGAGTACAATCAATTAGAACAAGTTTTCGGTGATAGTTGCCAGGCAGAAATCGCTGAAATGAACATACAATGGCATTTCAACGCTCCGTCTTGGCCAAGCGCTGGCGGGCTGTGGGAAAGAGCCGTCCGCAGTCTGAAGTTCCACCTGAAAAGAGTGGTTGGTGAACAAAGACTAACGTTCGAAGAGTTCACAACTGTACTAACACAACTGGAAGCGTGTCTGAACTCGAGGCCGTTATGTTCGCTTACAGAAGACATTGAAGATCTGGATTATTTATCACCGGCTCATTTCTTAACGGGAAGATCCGACTTAACAGTGATTGAGACGAAGGAGGATGCTAGAACAAGATGGCATTTAACAACAAACATTTTTAAACAGATATGGCAAAAATGGAGGAATGAATATTTGAGTCAATTAACAGCGAGAGAAAAGTGGTATAAACCTCAAGAAAACTTAAAAATAGGCAACATGGTAGTCGTACACGAGGACAACATCCAGCTGGACGGTGGATTATAGGCCGAGTGATAGATCTGCATCCCGGTAACGAGGGTTATGTCAGGGTGGTATCATTGAAAACGAAAAATGGCATCATAAAACGACCAGTAGTCAAACTTTCTCTATTGCCAGTAGAAATCAAAACAGATGACAAACAAAACAGTTCAAATGAAACAGACAAACCAGCTGAACAGAGCTTTGAGAACCGGAAGAACAGGAACGGAACAAGAAAGGCGACACTTAGCACGTTATCGTATGTCGCCATGGCACTAACCTTTTTTATGTCAATCTGCAGCATTGCAACCTGCAGCTATAATATAACAACATTAAACGTTAACCAATCTTTCTACTTTGACCCAGTATCCAGAATTAGCCTCGTAAAAGACAGTTGGGTCCTAGTTGTATTCTATAACATGTCTCCATATTGGGAAGGTATACAGGCGTTTGAAAAAGTAACAACATATCTGGATAAAACATGCAAAACAACAGGTAGCGAACAGTGTAACATGATAGTCCCACAGCTGATCCATGAGAGTAATGAACTGAAATACTACAATGAACTTCTGATGACGCAACACGTAAGCGGACACTCCAGACGGCGGCGACGGGGACTTATCAATGCAGTTGGAAACATTGCAAATTCTATTCGGCGTATTAGACGATAAATTCGCGGAAAAGTACAGCAGAGACATCAACATGATACAACAAAATGAAAAACATTTAGCCAGTTTATGGAAGAATCAGACGTCAATCGTAGAATCAGAGTACAATCTGTTGAAAAGAACAGAAGAAATCATGGCAAAACAACATAAAATAATTAACAAACATCTCATTACGCTGGATAACATCTCAAACAAATTACAAAAAGAGATAAACAACATATCCCTACTTCAAGAATTTACCATGACAGCCTTAACAGCCAGTAATTTACTACATAACCTTAAAAGAACTCAAGATATCTTACTTGACATTCTAACCAATGTCCACCATGGACAGTTTAACATTCATCTGCTTACCCCTGAACAGCTCCAAAAAGAGCTTAACATTATCTCTGGGCATTTATCTGAGGATCTAACATTGCCCATTGAACCACACGATATTCGGAAACTTTATTCTCTGATAAGCATTAAAGCACGCATAACTGACCAATACTTCCTGTTCCAAATAACGTTCCCTCTTATCAGTAGAGACCGATTCAAGCTGTACAGGATCCACCCTGTACCACACCAGACGAACAACAGTATGTTAGAGCTCTTACCGTCCTCAGAATACGTCGCTACAGATCTCAAAAGAGACTTATATCTTACCATTACGCCGGAAGAACTCTCCCTATGCAAACAAGAAGATGATATATTTATGTGCGATTGGAAAAAGCCGATATACCATCTCGGCAATGAGAACAACTTTTGTGATCTTGACCGAGACACAGATTCGTGCAAGGTACGGAGGACCAAGTGTGAAAACCAATGGACACCACTTGCAAACCCGTCACTATTCCTATATCATTGCTGCAACAAACAGACCGTCAAAGTAATCTGCGGAGAACAGATAGATAAGATAATATTGAGCAAAGCTGGGGTCATTTACATGGAACCAGGTTGCCTGTTGAAGGGTCAGGACTTCACTCTGAACATTCATAATCTAAACAAAAACAGATTAGATATGAAGCCGGACCTTTTTATACCTGAGATGGATCAGCTAAACTTAATTATCAACAGCACTATGCCTCTCCAAAACACACAAGACGCAGACGTAACAGATTCAGGCGAAATGGAGGACGCCTTAAAAAAGCTACACCGACGGATCGATGACATGAAAAACAGCCAAGTGGAGGTCGATCAAATATTATCCCCTCATGACATCCATCAGTATGCCGTGAGCTACGTCCTGGTCGGCGCGCTGGCGCTGGCGGCGGGAGCGCTGCTGTACAGATGGCTGCGGAGGCGAGCGCGCCGCGCCCACATCACATCGGGAATGGAGCTTCAACCCACCAGAAGTGTTAGTGATGTGAACGTCAATAGTGTTAGTGCTAGTGCGCGGCAAACATAAGTGAACGCAATTTTATTGCGATACATAGTTATAGTGAACTAAACATTACATGGTGGATAGGGCGTGTCCTCGCGTACTTTAGGAACAATAAGCTCCTAGTTTATGTTAAAATAAACTTTACTTTTCTTCTACTAACATTTTAATCTTAAGTTGTCTTGATTTCACCTTGTAAACAGTATCATGACTACTTCATAATTTTAAATTAAAATTAAATTAAATTAAATTATCATTTATTTCAGGAAATTCCCATATTAATACAACAACATTATTACAAACAATATAAAATAAAAATATAATCAAAATCATTAGATAAAATTGTTAGCAGGAATATTGACAGCCATATACAAATAAATAGTTAGCTTCATATATGGCTCTCAATATGCCATTGTCAGAAACATGTACACGGCTCATAAACGCGGCCCTAGCCTTACGCAATACAGCAAAGAAATCGTCAACCCTGTTCTCCGCAAACATGCCGGACGCACTACACCGCCACGGTAGCCCAAATATGCACCTAAATGCATTGTTGTATTGCACACGTAAGGTGTTATATGTGCGTTGAGTGTGTTTGTACCAGAGGTGGCCAGTGTAAAGCGACCGACAGTACGCATTAAACAGAGTGACTTTAACTTGGCCAGTACATTTAGCGAAACGCCGAGCAAGCATGTTACTTTTCGCGGCCAACAATCTCCTCTGTCTCTCTAAGTCGTCATCGTCTCGCAGTTTATTCGTTACGATATGTCCGAGATATTTAAAACTTTTCACAACTTTAAGTTTGGTGTTACACAACGATATATCAGGTGTAGGTAAGGGACTGTTATCATATCTAAATACCATTATTTCCGTTTTCTTTACATTATATTTGAGACCATGCTTACTAGCGTACACTTCACATATATTCAGTAGCTTTTGCAACGCCTTGACAGAAGGACTGAGCAACACCATATCGTCGGCGTAACTGAGGTTATTAACTGAGACATTATCAATAGAACAGCCGACACCTGCGCCGCTCAGCTCCCCTATCAAGTCGTTAACATACAAATTAAACAATGTAGGGGATGTCAGACCACCCTGTCTGACACCCGAATCTAGAGTGTATTCACCAGAAAAACTTTCTCCCCATTTTACAACATTTGTTTGACCTTCATACCAATACTTCATAATGTTAATAACTTCAGGAGGTATACCTGTATTATACATTTTGTCCCACAGGACATTATAATTTACTGCGTCAAAAGCACGACTTAAATCAAGAAAACAGGCATAAATATTTGTCTTTCTGTCTAAATAATACTGAACAGTTTTCTTTAACGAGAAGATGGCGGTATCAGTAGAAAGATTTGAACGAAAACCAAATTGTGCATCATATAACTTTATGTTTTTTTAATAGATGTGGGTGCAATATCCTTTCAAATATTTTAGACAACACGGTTGCCAATGAAATGGGTCTATAGTTAGTAATATCCGATATGTCACCTTTTTTATCTTTGACGAGTGGTATTACCGTAGTTTTCATAAAACCCGGCGGCAAGTAACTATGCCTTAAAAATAAGTCATACAGTACAGATAGTTTTTCAGCCAACTGAGGACCTCCCAGAAAAATATGATCCAGAGTCAGACTATCGTGGCCCGGCGACTTACCGCGCTTCATTTCTCGCACACATTCACTCACCATATCTGGTGTTATAACGACACTCAGCTGCTTCACCGCCGGCGCACGCCAGCCGACCTCCGGATCGCATGACTCGCTAACGAAACCGGTTTTAAATTGCGCGGCAAATGCCTCCGCTATCAGCTTTGGCTCCTCTATTTGATTCACACATAACGCACGACTCGGTTTGTGTGATAATTTATTAGTTGATTTCCAAAACTGCTTAAAATCACGGGAGGCTCTTTGGCGCGATTTTACTAACAAAAATTTGTTTTATCACCGCCTATCTTTCGGGGCCCAGAGTATGTTCGGTGTTTTCACCGAACACATGAGTTAGCAAATACCGCCGTGACGCGTTGACCTTATTTCATTTCTTTGTTACAACACACTTAATACTTTTAAGTTGACTTAAAAGTCAGTGCACTTTGGTAAACCGCGTTAGCCGGGTGTATTCTAACATTCATCAACATTTCATTTAACATTAAGAACAGTGTGAGAGTAACTCAATAAATAGTGTTCAACATAAACATTTGTTTCTCCTCAAAAACACCGACACCTTGTTACGTACCCCGACAGTTTATATATATAAAAAAAATATATACATTGGGGTCTTGATCCAAATAAGTACTGTTAGCACATACTTGTGATATTATCGAAGAGATAGCTATGTACACGATACACAAGTACTGCTCAAGTGTGCCATATTTGTCCGACAAGTCACACGTGCCAATGTCTCGTTCTGATTGCTAGCAACCTTTTCGTCATTGACGGGGGTGGTGGTCCTTGTCCCTCCCTCCCCTGCTCCCCCCTCACCCCCCCGGCTCATAATAGAGCCTTTAGACAAAATACATTTCAGTTAACGTTCACGCTAACGCTTCGTGCCAAAATGTATGGCAATGACATTTTGCACGAAGCGTTAGATAGAGAACTGTTACGTGACTCACGCCCAGTAATGTCGTTGCCATACATTTTGCACGAAGCGTTAGCGTTAACGTTTACAGAAATGTATTTTGGCTAAGGGGGCTTTTTTTTTTGGGGGGTGGGAAATCATGCTATGTCATCCTTCTTCCGCTCTAGGGTGGAGTGGAAGGGCGTATCAGACTCTTACTGACTAAAACCCACCCCTGTTCCTCTCTGCCTTGAGTGCCCAGGGGCGAGGTAACTCGTTCTCAACCCCCGGGCAGGCATCGGCCATGATGGGCCCCGTCCCTATTGCTGACAACTCTTTGAGGCGCGTGGAACACTACGCGCCGTCGACTCTCGGGCCTGGTGCTGATCGGGCGGCGAGTTACCCACTACTCGCCGTCCGCAGGCCCGGGTCTACGGTGGCCGGAGATCGTCTCGCGGCGCCCTGGGCACTAATTGTATACTATTATTTATTTAAACTTTTTGCACTAATTAGAAACACTATACAAAGCGGACTAACTGCTTGTTCATGTGATTACAATAGAAATAGATGTTTTCATCTATTTCTCTTTATCCATTTCTGATATCAAATACCAAGTGATTTGATATTTCATGCATAATATTTAAATAATGAAAGATTCTACAAAGTTACACGACGCCTCACTTTCATAAAACATATTTTGTCAAATTACCGAGATCCGTAGTGTCTGCGTACAGACGCCACGGCGTAGGTCGTAGCTCCACTACGGCGTAGCTCGTAGCACTACTACGGTGTAGCACATAGCACCACTACGGTGTAGCTCATAGCACCGTTACTTTTTGTTGCGGCTTTTATGGAGCGTTTGATATTGGCAGTTTTTTTTTTTTTTTTTTTTTTTTTTGTTTTTTTTTTTTTTTTTTTTGGGGGGTGGGAAATCATCTAATGACTCTTTCCGCTCTGGGGTGGAGCGGAAGGGCGTGTCAGACTCTTACTGACTAAAACCCACCCCTGTTCTTCCCTGCCCTACGCGCCCGGGGTCGAGGTAACTCTTTCGAATTTATCCTCCACCCCCGGGCAGGCACTGGCCGTGGCAGGCCCCGTCCTTTGCTGACAACTCTTTGAGGCGCGCGTGGAACACTACGCGCCGTCGACTCTCGGGCCTGGTGCTGATCGGACGGCGAGTTACCCGCTACTCGCCGTCCGCAGGCCCGGGTCTACGGTGGCCGGAGATCGTCTCGCAGCCCCCGGCGTCTCCTGCGACGGCTGCTGCTGGGGGCGCTAGGGCGACTCGGTCTCTGTTGAGTCTCCCTAACGTGTGCCGCCTCCCTCTTCGCGAGCATTACTGCTTCGCAGAAGGAGGAGACGGCCCCCCATTCCCTCTCGCTCCGTACCATGGCCTGAACCAGGGCACGGCGCGAGAGGTCGCTGCCGCCTATCGCATCCACGAGGACACGGCGGTGTTCTGCCCAGGCGGGGCAAACCTCCACCGTATACTCCACCGTGTCCACGGGGCGATCCTCGCAGTGGAAACACGCAGGGGTCACCTCCGCCTTGATACGACACAGGTACTTCCCGAAACAGCCATGTCCGGTGAGCACCTGCGTCAGGCGGAAGGTGAGGGCGCCATGGCGCCTCTCCAGCCACTCCTCAAAGAGGGGCACTACCGCCTCGATGGTGGCGTGCCCAGCGCTGGGTTGCAACAGTCGCTCTCTCCATGTCACCATGAGATCCTGCCGGAGCTCTGTCCGCCGAGCCGCGAGTTGTCGCGGCAGCGGAGTTTCGCCCCGGCGTTTAGCCTCCTCGCGCCACTCGTACAGGTGCGCGAGGATTTTTGCCTCCAGATCCCACGGTGACAGTCCGGCAAGGAGGCTCGCCGCCTCACGGAAGACCGTGCAGTATCCGCGGATGATGCGGATCGCCATGACCCTCTGGGCCGCGTTCATCTGGCGCGTTGAACGCTGCGTCAACGAACGCGCCCACACCGGTGCCCCGTAGAGGGCCATGGACCGCACGATTGATATTGGCAGTTAGCGCGATATCCGCCGCGCACCGAAATTAAAATTAATTTTGTCTGTAACGTACTTGTCACGCGTGAGACCGCACAAAGCGTTACATTTTGTTCAGAACGGTGACAAATAATAAAGTACTCAAGTATATAATATTTACCGTTGTAAGCCTGCTGTCCCGTCTGTCTCAGGAGACATGACAATATAATTAATAGTTTGCGAGAGAGAGTGGAGTGTGACGACCTGCCGGAACTCCCCCAGGTGACGAGTTGCTGTGGGGCGCAGTGTCAGCGGCACTGAACGCATCAGTAGGTACAGTCTGTTGTCAACATTGTCTAACCCACCCTAAAAACAAACGAATTTGGACCCTCTGCATGTAATATTAAGGTTTATTCAAGTTATATGAGCTTATCAGACAAGTGCTCGAGGATTTGATGAACAAATACAATAATTATACAGACACGCAAATTTGATCTTTAAAACGTTAGCATTAGGTTATATTTTATAACTATTTGTTACAATATGATAAGTTTAATAGCTCATTTTAATGATTGAGTTCAAGTAATTCTGGTCTCGTGGTCTGTGTATAAGACTGAGAGAAACAAGTTTCGAAATCAAATCCTGCGACAAAGATATTGTTTTGCTTTTAATATAGAATTTATATTTCAAAACTATTTTTTGTATTATTGTAAAGAACTACAGACTACATAAACTTTTTAAAATGGTAATATTTTCACATAACTTGTAATAAGTGGGTAATTGAAAAATAAATATTCGTATTCATTATAAAGCTGGTATTCAAATGCTACTATGGAGTGATTATTTAAAATACAAAATAATTTGCACGAGGAGAAGATGGCTGCTCGTGCTGTGCAAGAATAAACTTTATGATAGTATACTATATGGTTCAATTTTTTTTAAATATTGCGTCTAGCATTACAACTAAGATCAAATTTCAATGCGGCTTATAAGAGTTGTGTAGGTCTTGTGGTCACTAAGGTAGTGCGATGTTCATCGTTGTCTACGTTCGAAACCAAGTTTAACCTCAATTTAGATATTTTATTACACTTTTTTACATTTCTTTAATAGACGACGTAGGGTATTGTCTTTTTAAACGGGCATTTTGTATAGAAATAAAACTAAAAAATTGCAAGTTTAAAATGATTATTATTTCATTAAAACACTTGTGTTGAATCTTCTCAAAGATTATCTCAGCAATCGAAAGCAGAGGGTTAGAGTGGGTCAGTATATTAGTGGGGACACGGCAGTGTCTTACGGAGTCCCCCAAGGGAGCGTATTGGGGCCCACTTTGTTCCTTATTTATGTGAACGAACTCTGTAACATGCGTATTGCAAACGCAAGAATTTTTTCGTACGCTGACGACACTGCAGTAGTGTTCACGGGTAACTCTTGGCGAGACGTTCAGCTTAGCGCATAATTGAGATTATCTGAGATTGCTGAATGGCTGGGACGAAATTTGCTCACACTGAACATATCTAAAACTAACTACATATGTTTCAGTCTGTGCAATCGTACACAACCCGGTATTGATTTTAAACTTAAAGTTCACCTATGCGATGCTGGAAGACACTCACACTGCAACTGCTCAACTATAAACAGAGTAACTCATATCAAATATTTGGGTATTATCGTCGATCATAGATTATCTTGGCATCCCCACATTGATCAAGTAGCTAACAGAATCAGAAAATTAAGCTGGATTTTCAGGACACTTAGACATATAATACCTATAAATGTATGTACTCCCTCAGGCAGGAACAAAAACTTCCTAAATATGATATATTTAGCGCTTGCACAATCAGTATTGCTATACTGCATCCCTATTTGGGGGGGGGCTTCAAAAACAAAATTTTTAGAATTAGAGCGAGCACAACGGGTTCTCATCAAGTGCATGTATTTTAAAAAACGGAGATATTGTACTGAAAAACTTTACCAAATCAGTAACCTTTTAACGGTCCGGAAGCTTTACATTACTCAAGTTGTTCGCACAACTCATAAATCACTAACCTATGACCCCAGAGTATTGGCTAGAAGAAGAAAAGACATTATATTAAAAATACCACAAACAAAAACACGATTTGCTAGTATTCAACTTTGTAAACGATCTGCTCAGCTTTATAATGCTATTAATAAACACATTTACATCTACCCTAAGAATTGTTATGAATGCAAAAATACACTAACGGAATGGATAGGAAAACTAACCTATGGTGAGGTTGAATCACTTCTACAACAGACGTACTAATACTATACACCCTCACATACATGCACACACACTCACTACACACACCCACACACACACACACACACACACTCATTACACACACCCACCCTCATTCAATTAAATCACCTTGTTTTTAATTATGTACTCGTATTGTATAGTTTACACTTCTTGTTTTTGAAGGAGCGGAGTCTCCTAATACAGGCATCTTTTGCTTAAAAGGAGGCTCCAATCTCAAATTTGTTGTACGTATAAGGTTATCAAATGAACTATTATTATTATTACTTAAGTAAGATAAAGTAAGTAAATACTCATGTATTTCCAAATTAATATACTTTTTATATTAGTATGCCATATAAACATTAAAAAAGGCATGTTTATGCTTAAAAGTTTGTTATCGAGAAAATTAATTCATCTGTGAAATACTTTACAAATTTATAGCAGCCTATATGTAGTGAATAAACATGTTATTTAAATAGAAAAAATCTATTTATAACAATAACATCACCACATAATCTGCAACATTTTAATGGTTTAACAATCAATCCATTGAGCATTTACTTATATGGTGTGTTTAAATATACCTACTAGATGAACTAGTAGTGGAGTGGCGCACCGTCCCCTGCTATAACTTGTTGTAAGCGGCTACGCATACCGCGCACCATGTTCCAACACAAATCTTTGCCTCTCATGTGCTCCCAAGTCGATGTCACGACCTCAGCCAAGTTGTGTTTGTTTCGCACTTCCGTTGTGTCCCAATTTAAAACCATTTGACCCCATAGATTTTCTATAGGGTTCAAATCAGGACTTTTAGATGGCCAATTAATAACTGTCACACCTTATTGAGCAGCTAACCATTCCCGCACAATGCCTGCACGGTGGATGGAGCAGTTATCGTGCATGAAATAAATATGTGACGTTAGATAGGCAATTCGAACAGTAGGCAGCATGACGTCACGCAGAATCTCCAAATACAAACTGCTATTAAACCTACCACCAACTTCCACCAATTCACCAGGTCCCATGGATGACATCCAGCCCCAGTAGCCCAGGGTTATTCTACCGCTGGTTCTACAAGGTAGCAAGCACTTCTCGTTGTAACGTTCTCCTTTCCTCCGCCATGAGATTTTACGTCCATCTTTGTCCGATTTAAATGATTTTTCATCAGTGAAGATCACAACATTTTCTTCCCAATTAAAATTTAAATATTCCTGGGCAAAACGGACCCTTTCTGCACGATGAGCAGATGTCAATGCAATTTTCTGTGCCAGTTTATAATTATTTATCCCAGCAACGTGTAAATGCCTTCTCACTGTTTCCACTGAAATATTGTGGTTTATTGCGGTTGCACGAATGGGCAAAAATGGATTTTCAACGTGGCTTGAAACAATAGCCCGGTGGCGTTCAAATTCGGGACTATACTTAATGGCTTTTGCTTCTGGACGAATCCGCTGAATATTTCCATTGTCTCCATAACTCCTTAGCCATAGCCTGACCGTATTTCTCTAAAACAAAAATAAACATTTTTGGAACCGTGTGTGTAACTTGTAAGGAGTGAATGTAATGGTAAAATAGCCAACTACGCGTTAATTAATCACAGTCAATAAAATAAAATAATAGGTATAAAAAAACACTTACTGCTATATTAAGTCGGCGACCAATCTCTCTAATTCCAACATTCTGCTCATGTAAAAATATTATTTTATGTTTGGTTTAGTCGTCAAGTTGCGATATGATGCTTTATTACAGCAAATTGCTTAAAAATACTTAACTAGTTAAACGATTTACAAATGTGTGTGCGCAGTCACTGCTATTAGGCGTAGTGTAACTTTTGTTACTTAGATGAATTTATGATCTACCTCACGAAGTAAATATGTTTTACTTCGTATTCAACCATTCTTGGTAAATATAAATTCTGTGAACTTAAAGTTTTTTAAATTACCCACCCGTTTACAAGATAAGTTATTAGGCGAAAATCATATTGGTCGTACTTTAATATTGCAAGCAATATTGTAGAAATGAAAACAAATTAAAAAAGAAACTGATGTATAGGTGGACTGTGTTTTCGAACCCACATGCTGTTCGTCGTCAATCCAGCATCAAACCGCTAAGCCACAAGAACTTGTTGGGAATACGCGAAATTAAAGATTCGGTTGTAATTATGTAGTGTGACTTAAAAGCTTTTCAACTTTAATGTTAACGATGTTAATGATTAGCTTAACAAAAACATATATAATGCCGGTGGCTCCGACTATGTTGGGTGGGTTTACCTTAACGTTACGTGTTAAAGATCAAATTTGCGTGGCTGTGTTATTATTGTATTTGTTTTCATCGAGTCCTCGAGCACTTGTCTGATAAGCTCATATAAATTAAATAAACCTTAATGTTACAGGCAGAGGGTCCAAAGTCGTTTGATTTTAGGGTGGGTTAGATAATGTTGACAACAGTCTGTACTACTACTCTATTATACATACTGAAACAACAAAAAAAATACACTTTTTATCACGAAAAACCACAAAGTGGATACATTCCGGCACAACAAATCCCCCCCCCCCCCTCTCCTTTTGTGCCGCGCAACTCGGCTCGTGAACAAAACTTAGCACAATGACGCTCTGAACAGCCTAATGAAGTATCGCACCAAAAATAATGTAACATCGAAGTTGTTAATCTAATCCAATCCGGGTCCATTGTGCACGACGCCGCCACCCCTCGGCCCCCCTCCTCCACTCGCGCGCTGATAAGACACCCTGAGAACTTTTGTCACGTTCGTGTCTTATTGTTATCTTTACTTTGACCACTATTTAAACACATCTGACGGGCTAGGCAGAGGTTCGAGTCGGTGATCGGAAGTCATCAGGAGCAGGTAAGGTGAGGGGGGAGGAGGGTCGCCCTCATGCGCTCACTGAACACTCTACCTTCACAACTAACTCACTATTTAGATATTCGACCTGAAAGTCGTCAAACTTGTAGGTACGAGTCAGTTCATTTAGCTGGACGTATTTTTATTAATAATTTTGTCTACAGAATAATATATAGAAATGTTTCAGAACGCCATTGTTTTACTTTCTCATATTGATTTGTTATGGTGAGAAGCGCTCTGAGCCGCGGCCACTTCGTGGACAATATGCTACTTCATACTTAAGGTGATAGTTTCATTGTGCTTTTAACTTACTAATATGAAACAAACATCTCACTAGTGAGTAGTGCTTGCAGCCGCGCGCCGCAGAAGACGTGAGTGACGGCTGTGACTGAACTCAAAGGCACTGTGTGTTGGTATCGTACTGGTGTTGCGTCCATGAGGCGAAGGCCCTCAATTGAAAGTCTGTGGAGGCTCAGAATAACATTGCACGCCTGCAGAGCTGCGCTGGCACGTACCTGCCACAATGTTGATATCTTTTTGCCTTCAAAACTACCTATGTACGCATTTATTTATTTATTTTATTTAATCCTCTTTAATTTCTTAGTAGTAACAACACATCTTTTTTTTAAACATAACTTTAGCTAAGGACCTCTCAACGAGTATAGGCCTCCTCCATGTCACTCCACTTTTTCCTATTTTGGGCTGTTCTCATCTAGTCGTTGTTTGTGAATTTTATTAGTTCGTCTTCCCATCTTTCCAGGAGGCGACCTCTTTTCCTTTTTCCATATGTACACATTAGACACGAATAAAACAAGGACGTAACGATTGCCATTGCGACGCCATTTTAATAACTCTTATAACTGTCATCTAAGAACGGCTACTTATGCAAATAATATGGAGAACATTCTTCTGTCGTGTAAAGACTAAGTAGAAATATGTCAAATCATTAAAAACATGCTTGTGCCCGGGTGGCGCCTACAAACATTACACTTGTGCCCGGGTGGCGGCTACACACATTACACTTGTGCCCGGGTGGCGGCTATACGCATTACACTTGTGCCCGGGTGGCGGCTATACGCATTACACACATACACACATTACACACATACACACATTACACACATGCACACAATGCACACATACACACATTACACACATTACACACATACACACATTACACTTGCGTGATTAAGTGCCACGATTTTAAAATATTATAAGCCTGCACATGTTTGTTAGACTTCTCTGCCCAGCTTGTGGTCATATTGTATTTAACTTTTTGGTGATTGTGTCCTGTGAGTACAGCTCAGCAAGTGCTCCTGTGTGTCACCGGCGGCACCATCTCGCGCGAACTGCCATCAACCGCAGCCGTCCGCTGCGAGCACTACTACAGAGCTGTACAAACTATTCACGCGCAATTAACTTTACTACAGAGCTGTACGAACTACTATAGAGCTGTACAAACTACTACAGAGCTGTACGAACTACTACAGAGCTGTACGAACTACTACAGAGCTGTACGAACTACTACAGAGCTGTACGAACTACTGCAGAGCTGTACGAACTACTACAGAGCTGCACGAACTACTACAGGGCTGTACGAACTACTCACGTTCAATTAACTTTACTTATCCTACTAATATTATAAATGTGAAATTTTGTGAGTGTGTATGTTTGTTACTTCTTCACGCTCAAACGGCTGGACCGATTTAGATGAAATTTAGTATGTAGATAGCTTATAGCCTGGATTAACATACAGGCTACCTTTTATTCCGGTATAGGCGGGTAAAACCGCGGGTCGCAGCTAGTATCTCTATACGAACAAAAATACCCAGTTGAAGTTACCTACGTCAGTGATACGAGCATTCAAGAAGAATCTAATTGAAAATATCTTCAAAATCCTCTCTTGACTGTGTATTCCTCATGCCGCGCTCGATCAGTCGCCGCCGAGCGCTGAACGCTGACGACCAGCTCTTAACTGTAAGCCATTTTAATAAAACTGTCCATTTGCTTTTAGCTGCAAATTCCCCATCGGAGGTGTCGCACCGTTGACGCGCGACACGCTCGTGACGCTAATGCGACAGCGCGACAAGCGACTTAGCCGACTGTTCCGAGCAAGCAGCAGTGAGTGAGGTCACTTCAACACTCTATCGATCAGACTAATTGTTTGTACTCATTATAATATGAAACTTCATTGGTTCACTTGTTTATGAAATCAAATAACAAAGTTATCGTTTTGATTTTTTAGACTAGAGGCCAATTGCACGTTTGTTTATGGTCCAAATGTACGGTATGACGGTGTCGGCTCTCGGGTCACGTGGCCCGGCGGTGACCCCGCATACTAATGACGGCGCTGAATTGGTCGCTGACGTTAGTTATACGAGTGCACTGCCTCGTCCTGCAAGGTAAACACAGCGAGAAGAATCGGGTGCTAAAACTTCAGTAAATAATAAAATGCTATATAGCTAAAAAACCGTCCAAGTGCGGTTCGGGCCACGCGCAGTGTAGGGTTCCGTAGTCACCCGTTACAATATGCGGACTTAGATGGGATCTTTATGGGCGGCTGATAGGTTTTTTGATGTGCATAAAATAAGTCATTTTATTTTATCACTTTGTTGGTGTTATTAAGATTTATATACGTACCCAAGCAAAGTTACAGCTTCTAGTATTAACAGTCGCCAAACTAAGCCGTGGACGGACAGACGGGCACGACGAAAATAGTATAAGGATTTGTTAGGACTACGGTACCCTAAAAAAATAAAGAGAGGTTCAAAGATCAGGATCAGAGCGAGAGTCAAATCATCACTGCATCAGCCCATTAGTCTCCGTTAAGACACCATAAGTATGTTACATACATTTCATGAATTGTATACAGAATGATTTCTTTAAGGGGGTGCGGGTGGAGAGATCCTAAACAATGGGGGATATGATAAAAACTAAAACTGCCTCATTGGATTTAGCAACACTATCTGATGGTGTATAGCGCTATTCCTCACAGTTCCGGATTTGGCCATCAACGCCTCGGACGTCCACGCACACACAATTACAAACAATTGACAAAATGACCGCTCGATGAGTTTTATATTATGTTCTTCTGCCTGCGCATCTGTGTTAGCTAGACTTATACGTTAGGAGAAAGCAGACAGTCTCAGTGCGCTGTGGTGGCTAGCTATGTTCCTACACTGTTTATATTCGGGCACAAGCTGGAGCTCGCGACTGACGCAAGAGGGTCAGCTGGAATGAGGCTGTCGACTGCGAGACATTAGCGACCAGTGCCGACGTGCTGACCTCACTAATTCACTAATGTCGTTTTCCTCTTTCTTTAAACACACATTAATTAAATCAAATCAATTAATTTATTTGCATAATACTAGTATGTACCTATATTAAAATTACACAGAACTACAGGCGTAGCATGACCAATCCTATCTCTATTCCAAGAATAGACAAAGTTCTTTTTATCTAATTTTTATCTCTTGTGCCCGAGCATCATGTTTTACATTGTATAATTTTGTTGACTAAAGAATAGAAACATTTCTTCTCTTCAGTTTTAACATCGCTTACTTAGAACGGTAGAAATCTTTCTACAATCTGTCATTTTGTCTATTCTTCCGTCGACAAAACCCGTTTCTATGGTGGTCATGCTACGCGTGCTGGTGCAATGAGACAGTGGAGTTGCGACAGGCAGATGGGACGTTCGGGAGTCAGGATATGGTGGCACGAACCGGACAGGCTCGTCCAAACTGGACAGTGGACGTGAAGACTCGTGAAACGTGGAAGGAGTAGAGAGAAGCCGGTTCCACCCAGGAGTGGAACACTGCAGGTTAACTAACAAAGAAATAAAAAATACAGAGACACAATATTTTGCAGCAAATATTTGTAACTTTTATAAAAGATAGAAGTGGTACCTAAACTTTCTTCTATAAATGTTAATGTTCTTAATAGTAAGTATACACGCTAAGTTACGACAATACACATTACACCCGGCAGACTGACTTGTTCAATGTCCAAAAAAATATACGGCAAAGAGAATAGATCGGATCGGAATGTATCACAGAGTGGCACATCGCGAACATATGAGTCGTGTGACGTCACAGCACGGCGCGATCACTGCAAACACGCCGCCGACAATATAATCTAAACGACAAACAATGCACTACACGCGTTCATCTGTTTTGTATCGATCCCCACCGACACTCGCCACTGCCGCTCATTCTTTTGATGAATATTGGCGAGCGAGCTGCGCGCCGTGCGCACAGCTGCTCGGATGATTGAAACAAATATTGTGAAGCGTATATAGTCAGCTCGAGTCCGAGGCGGAGGTGTGCGCGACACATTCCGGCCCGCAGACAGCGGCCGACACCGGCATGCGGCATCCCTTGGCATTCGGAACACGCATTTTGAACAGTTCCCGTCACGGCTCGATTTTACCTTACGCAAATTAATTTCAAACGCAACGGTTATCGCTTCCATCGTCGGTGAACACTTCGTTGTGTAATTGCACGATTTATTTCTCAAACGAATGTCTCGAGCCGCGCTGACCGGCGACAAAGGCCGGCTGGGCGTCGCGTGGTGCGGGACCGCTCGCCCGAGTTATGCAAAATGTTGCTCAATTTGTTTAGAATAAAGGGCTCACTCCATCGCCCGACGCCGCCACTGTGTCCGACTCACCTGCGACACGAAAATTGATATTTATGCAAACATCGTAATTAACACTACAAAGATTTTCATCGGCGCGTGTCTCGATGAAGCAATCTCTATGTAAATGTTTGGAGAGCTCGCGTGGTTGACTCATTTATTGGAGGAGCAATTTGAACAATATTTCAGCGAGGAATTTATTTAATCGCTTCAAAAAATTCAGTTACTAAGTAAGTAGGGTGCTAATACAGATTTGCTGATTAGCGTGTGAGTCGATGTAAGACAATTATTTGAAACTGAAACGTTTCTAAAATAAAAGCTCTTGATTTGAGTTCAACGGGATTGGTTTTAGAAAATACTGATGCGCGACACCGGACACGCGGCATGCGAGACTTGCCGCTTCGCCGCCGTGCCGACAGCGGCTCAAGCGGTATGTCCCGACGCGCCGCCCAGCTAGGCTTGGGCAAAAATTATCGAATTATCGATATTTTTCCATACAATTATCGTCGGTATTTTTAATCACGATATATCGATATTCGATATTTATTTTAGAGTATCGAATTCGTATCAATTTCGATACATTTTTTAACGCAGCTCAGGTTTCGTGTTTAATGTTACCACTTAATCCTTGCATGCTACTCGCGCATCTTTTACTTTAAAAAATCCAGTGGCAATCTTTATGCAATTGAATTTAAAGTAAGACTATAAGAGTCTTACTTTAAATCAATTTCATTTTAGTATTTTCGTACAAACAGCCAATAATTGGCTGCTTACATTTGTATTATTTTTATAGGAAGCCTTGTGTTGAAAGCCAATAGACAAAAGGCTTCTTCAGTGTCTTCTGAAAGAGTATCTTCAGCCGTGAATCTGACAGTACCCGACAATAGAAGCCGCCTGACAGGCGAGTATATCAAACAGAGGGTGCTCCTAATGTCCATATCTGATGACTACTTTTTTGATTAAATTGCTATGTAACCAAAGCAGTCCACTGACTTGAGTGGCGCCCGCTCCGGGTTGTCCACAAAGGTATTTTATAAAATTTTTAAGCTTGAGTATTAACCTTTCTCGCGACAGATTTTAATTGTGTCTCGCTCACTGTGTGTCCGCTAGACGCGGTAAAGGTAATAAAAAATACTTTTACAATATATTTTTTTTAATTTTGAAAGTTTTGGGAATATTTTTGAATAATCTGGCGAAAATTGACGATATATCGATATTTTTCACTTGATAATTACCGATACTGTTTAAGAATGACGATACGATAAATATCGATAATTTTTTTCACTTGGCCGCCAGACAACGCCGTCGTTATGCCATCAGAAAAGTTAGACATT
This sequence comes from Polia nebulosa, assembly GCA_951329385.1. Classification (NCBI taxonomy): domain Eukaryota; kingdom Metazoa; phylum Arthropoda; class Insecta; order Lepidoptera; family Noctuidae; genus Polia; species Polia nebulosa. The sequence goes on from OX589596.1 coordinate 364,032, forward strand.
ATACTGACGTTGACACAGCACGGTTACTCTATTTTAGTTATTTCCATAGTGTTATATCTTACGGTATTCTTTTGTGGGGTAAAGCTGCGGACATAGAAAATATATTTGTTTTACAAAAACGTGCTGTACGAGCAATATACAGGTTAGGGTCAAGAGTTTCTTTAAGAGAAATGTTCAAAGAGATTGGAATTCTCACGGTGGCATCTCAATTCATTTTTGCAAACATATTACGAGTATTATACATTAGACAAAATATACATTTATACAAAAGACCAGTGATTTCCACAATTTTAATACGAGAACTAAGCATAAACTTCATGTTCCTTCCCACCGTGTTCGTAAGGTTCATGGTTCGTTTGAGGGTCTCGATATCCACTTTTACAATAAGCTACCCCGTTCTTTTCTTGACCTGCCTTTTAATGCATTTAAAACTAAAGTTAAATCTAGTCTCTGTTCGAAGGCATACTATTCCATCAACGACTATTCAGAAGATAATAATAGTTGGTCGCTGTGTTGAACGCAAGACAATGTTACACTTGATGTTCTTTCTCCATTTAGCTTATGGTTATGACAGATTATATGATTTCATATAATAATTGTTTATTAATTCTAGTGTGATGGCACTAGTTCATCACTTGTGGCTTCGAATCACAGCCCTTTGATAGATTCTATCTTTGCACGTGTAAGCAGGCACACCAGTTATGTATGGAGGCTTATTTAATTTGGCTTAGTGTTTATGCTTGAGTTCGTTCTTAATGGCATAATTGAGTGTGCTAGCTAACAAGTGACGGATTATTTAATTTTATGATTATATTTTAGACGATATATCTTTATTTTTCTGTTTTACATACGTTACATACACATATGTTAAGATTGTTGCATATAATTATATAGATTCAAGTTCTTCAAACTTAACAGACGTGTTGCTGGGGAGTTTGTTGGCCACTTCTTCTTTACAGCTAAAACACTAGGAAGTGGAGACGGGCGGGCGTTTTTGGGGGACTGTCTTTATGTAGAACTTCGACGTTCAAAAAGTGCTGGCTCTCAACCTAGTTTGAATAAATGACTTTTGATTTTGATTTTGCAGTAGCAGGGTTCCATGTTTTTAGGGTTCCATACCCAAAGGGTAAAACGGGAAGGTTTATGTGTACTTAATATATAAATATTTAATATAGTAGCACAGAAATCTGGATGTTTTGAAAAAAAATGTCACCACATTACACATTGCTACCGTGCGAAGGAGGCATACATAAATGTAGGATAGTTACGCTTTTTTGTGATTTGATACACTTCAATGTTACTCGCCACCAACTTTTTATGCAGATTAACGGCTTTATTATATTTATACCCGTCTTTAAATAGTTATGTGCGGCCCCCGCATCAGCCCCAGCAGCCCGCACGCGAGCAGCACACAGTCCTCTCTACCGCCCGTCGCCGCGCAGATACCGCGCAGAACGCTCCTAACTCTAAAATAGAGCAATCGATGAGCCAAATGCCGAATACAACGAAACCGCATATCACTGCCGACGATTTGTTACTCACAAAAAGTCCGGGTCCAATAAATAAAAGCGTACATTTTGGAATGAAAGCATTGTTTGCGGTTCGCCGTGCACGGTTACTTGATCTGTTCGTGGAAGCCAATTCGTTTATTTGAATCAGAAAAATTTCATTTAAATATTGTTAAGACCTATAATACTACTCTCGTTTACACCGCTGCCTCGGGGTCGAAAGAAATATCCAACTCCTGTATCAAATTGTCCGTAACAAAATAAGGAAGCAGTTTTTTTTTTAATTTTGCCGCCGCCGGTGTGCCTTCTCGCGCGCCTGTAAATTAAATCATTTAAAGGAATCTCATCTGTACGGTCCCGAGAAAAAATCTAAATATACAAATTATATTGAACCTATAACCTATAACAATTTGTAGTTAGTTGTAATCAAGCGGCACATGTACTACTACCTAATAAGCAAGCTACTTACTGATGAGTCTGTTGTGGGAATGTAACAGACGTCACAGAGCGTCGCTGAACTCACAAAACCAGTGCACACCAACAGGAGAGCAGCACTCCTTCATTCCGGGGAATAAAGATACACATCTTGGTGTGTGTGGTCAGATGTGACGTGCCGTGAGGTTCATATCGACACGAATATTCTACGCACTCTTATTAAAGGGCTGCTAACGACGCTCCAGCAGCGCCAGTTCGCATTCCGGAGCGCGCCACATGCCGCACTCCGCACCGCGCTGCTAACGTGCTGAGCAGCATCAACATTTTATTAGTTGGACGGGCGCCAGCCGCGCCAGAATTAAGAAATTATATCTATATGAAGGTATGTGGCTACACCCGAACACGGCACGCGACAATGTCGAGTTAATTGCTTGCACAATTACGTACAACACACGTTCATGAGATTCTGTGAGTGTGTGCCTCTGAAATGAAAATACAATTACCTAGTACAAACCTCGTTCTTCCATTGCGTTTCTTTTTAATTTTCACGATTTTCCATTTTGTGCCGCTCGTGGGGCCGGGACCGGGCCTCGTCCGGCACGCCGCCGGCACGGAGCGAGCGACGACGGACAAAAAGTAAGTCGTAACGTGTAATACAGCGGACATGCGAATGTACCATGTCGAAGCACATCGTGTTGAGTAGTCTGTAAGGAATGATTTGGTGACACGCTGTGACGTGTAGCTGTATATATAGTGATCGAGGACGGAATGATTAGGTGACACGCTGTGACGTGTAGCTGTATATATAGTGATCGAGGACGGAATGATTCGGTGACACGCTGTGACGTGTAGCTGTATATATAGTGATCGAGGACGGAATGATTCGGTGACACGCTGTGACGTGTAGCTGTATATATAGTGATCGAGGATGGAATGATTCGGTGACACGCTGTTTAGTAATTTATTTAAGTTTGCTCAGTGCCAAACAAACAATAAGCGTAAGTCGCCGGTTGCCGTGAACGAAACTCGAAGCAGAAAACTTATGCCGTAGTCGTGACTATAAGCTTAGCGGGATCGCGGCATGTTTGATGTGGGACCATTGTGTAGGAATTAGTTCATTCCTGACACAATGCCTACTGACCACAAACGCGTACATAATACACTGCGGGTGTATTTATTTATTTATGTAAATAGAGTCCTACTTATTTATATGTGACCGCAAAACTTTGTTCATGCAAACATTAAATTAATGAGATGCGTCAGTATGGACGAATCACTGAATCATCATGTACTTATGAACCTTTCGTAGTTTTGTGTAACTTGATCTTGCTAAGAATGTACAAATAGCAGCCTTCGCTTTAAAACAGACTGAATTATACAAAAGATTTGTCAGAATATAATACACAAAGCTGGAAGTAATAATCGTAAAGAACACAAGTACCGCAGGTTTATAAAGAATTTACGTGCTTACCCACTTAGACGGTTCTACCCACGCGCCGCTTGATTAACATTCTACGCAAAGAGTCCACTTTGTTTAGAAATATTAGTAACTACGGCTGTACTGCAAGCCATGAGCCGCGCACGACACAAACCTTAATTTTGTATGACTGATGTGCGCTAAGAAGCGAGCGTGCTGCGGGCATGCGAACCCGTGCCTAGTGTTATTGGTGCGCATGGGGCACACCGAAACTGCGCTCCTGTGTGCTGGTGTGACCAAAGTTTTGACACACAGCGGTCGTGTGTGTGTTGATGTGACTGTAGTTGTGACGACCGCGGCTCTCACAGACATGGCAATTGCTTTCAGAATCCACACTCTTGTTACCTAGTTCGTATCTACTTGTCAAATGCGTTACACTTGCAATATTAGCTACTCACTAAGCATATCTCATTTTGAAAGCTGAAGAAACAGTTTTATTTGGAAAAAGTTATTGGTGTCTGCGACAGAATGCTCTCATAAGTACCTCTCCTCGTATTATTTGATGCGTATTTGTATTGTGTGTGTCTAATTTTGTTAGTGATTGTATTAATGTGTAATATTTTAATTTTGATTCTAATTTTTATTTTTGTTTTTAAATTTGATTTTAATTTTGATTTTAATTTTGACATTGTAATTCTAATGTGTATTTTTAATTTTTGATTGTACGTGTGTGTGTTTGTTATTTGATTGTAATGTTTTTAATTATGGACTCTGGTCTGAAATAAATTTATTTATTTATTATTATTTATTTATAAGTAAATTGCAAGACCGCTATGTGTCGTCAGTTGTCAGCATAATATTATTATTCCGTCAAGAAAATACCATCTCAATGAAATTCCTTCTTAAATTTAAAAACAAAGAATGAAAATATAAGAAAACTCGCAACGAAGAAGTCGCTCTTGCATTGCTGTCAACAGTTAACAAATGGAATACCACTTTAACTGTGAAATAACGTCCAAAGAATCGCTATTAAATATGTATGGCGAAGTCGCTCGGCGTCGCCTGTCTCCGACAAAGGCAAGCAAATATAGTCTCATGAAAGCATAATCCCATTAGAGCCGACGATGGCGCTCGACCGAGAGGAGCCGGGCGCAGCCGGGCGCGTCCTGCCAGCGCAGCGACGAATAATTATAAAACTCGTCGGTAACGCATCACTGTCACTCGGGCTCTCGTAGTCTCTCAGGTTCCTCACAGTCTGCGCGCTGGGGAAGACCTATGTCCAGTAGTGGAAGTCTTTCGGCTGAAATGAAGTATACTGATCCTTAACATATCCAAATTCTGATTCGTATAACTTATTTTTAGGGTTCCATAGTCCTAACAAGGAACCTGACCGGAAGGTTTTTTTTTTTTTGTGGGGTGGGAAATCATCCAATGACTTCTCCCGCTCTGGATGGAGCGGGAGGGCATGTCAGACTCTTACTGACTAAAACCCACCCCTGTTCCTTCCCTGCCTGAGTGCCCAGGGGTGCGGTAACTCATTTTCAGAATTTATCCGCTACCCGGGCCTGCGGACGGCGAGTAGCGGGTAACTCGCCGTCCGATCAGCACCAGGCCCGAGAGTCGACGGCGCGTAGTGTTCCACGCGCGCCTCAAAGAGTTGTCAGCAAAGGACGGGGCCTGCCACGGCCAGTGCCTGCCCGGGGGTGGAGGATAAATTCGAAAGAGTTACCTCGCCCCCGGGCGCGTAGGGCAGGGAGGAACAGGGGTGGGTTTTAGTCAGTAAGAGTCTGACACGCCCTTCCGCTCCACCCCAGAGCGGAAAGAGTCATTAGATGATTTCCCACCCCCCAAAAAAAAAAAAAAAAAAAACCCCTAGGCATATCCGCTACCCCTAGGCATAACAAGGAACCCTAAGGTAAAGTTTCGCTTTGTCTATCTGTTCGACCGCGACTTAGCTTAGAGACTTTTTGTTAGTACTAAAAAGCTGTGATTTTGCATGGGTATATAATTATGTAAGAGGAGGGGTGTTGTTCCAGTAATGAAAACCGCTTGATTACCCATTTTTTTTGGGGGGGGTGGAAAATCATCCAATGACTTCGTCAGGTTCTTACTGACTAAAACCCCCTACCCCCCCCTACCCTGTTCCTTCCCAGCCTGAGTGCCGAAGGGGGAAGTTCCACCACTGCTTTTCCCCTCAGGGAGAAGAAGTGGTGGAACAAACTCCCCAGCAACATATCTGTCTAATAAGTTAGAAGACCTTTTATGCGAAATACACAATTCAGAATTAAATAATTATTTAAAACCACTTCAATATTATATTAATCATAATTCAATTTAAAATAAAATACTAAATTACACGTCCGACTTACTCGAATGCCAGGGCACCAGGGCTTCGCCCTCTAACTGCGGTGTCTGCTGCCACCCATAAAAACGGGTGCTCCATTGGGGTCCCGATCTAGGTATGGAAGACTTGGGTGACTGCATATAAGAACCTACCAGGCAGGCGATGGAACTAGCAATCACCTATGTGTATTGCTATGTGTAATACTGTAGGCTCGAACGTATGTTCACGGTAGCTAGGCGGGCAGTCACCGCCAGGTGAGACCCCCAGTTACCTGAGGGAGGCTCAGCGGATGACGACCATCGCAAAGCCTAGCGCCCGCACTGCGCACGTCTTATAAGCACCGCGTTTGTGGTGGGGCGTCGTCAGTGGGGCAAGATACGTAACGTTAGTATTAGTTAGTAAACTTGTTTGTTCCGTCAGACGTGCACCACTAGGTGCGATCTGCAGGTGCGCATGCACCTTGTTATTTCAAATGAGTAATAATTGCGCTAACATACATATATACCTGTCGTACCCGGTAGTCAAATTGGCAACAAAACTTGACTTTGACTTTTGACTTTGATATTATTGAACTTTTTACTGGATTAGATATTATTTACACAGTGGTATTAATGATTGCGCGTGAAACATAAAATTTAGAATTTTCTGATAACATGATTTCTAGTGACCTTTCATTAAACAAAGTTTAAACGTTAACAAATCCATTGTGCGTACGGCTAGGGAGTGGCATTCCCTGCCACAGTCTGTTTCCTGATAACTACAACCTGGAAGTCTTAAGTCTAGAGTGAAGGTGGAGTGGTGACTTCTAGGCAAGCGTGCTCCATCTTTGACCACATCATCGCTTACCATCAGGTGAGATAGTGGTCAAACGTCAGGCAAATAATGTTTTAAAAAAAATGTGAGGGTAGTCAATTTATTAGATAATGGTGCCAATTCTGGTTTGCACAAACTAAGCTTAATTTGGACTATTGCTATCTTTTTCTCTCTGGTAAAACAGGAAAGAGACGGACAAATTTGGTTGAATTAATATTTCCATGCGTAAACTAGTTTGACATCTCTAAATTAGTTCATAGCTATAGCCGTCCTTTTCTTGCACTGCCTTTTGGTAAAGGATAGCGATTCTCTAATTTTGCTTTGGTTGTTGAACAAGAGAATCGGCACCAATGGTATTGAGCGAACGGTTGATTTAAGTGCGATTGATAATAATTTTTCGAATGACGTCAAGAGTAAATAAGTGCGTCAAGAGTAAATTAGTGATTATAAGTAAGTAAAGTTGAATAATTTTGCGAATGTTTTATTAAGGGAATACTGACTATTCGAGTGAATAAAGACGAATTAAAAATTCAATTAGTCTAACCGTATAGTGCAGCGGCGACCGTATACGAGGTTTGTGGAAGAACTTAGAATAATTTGAGAACGTAACTCTTTTACACCAATGTGTAAAGGCTAATTGTTTCCCTTTTCGCAATCACAGACGCGCTTATGTTCAAGTTCGCTATGTTTTTTAGTTCCAAGTGTAGATCGTGGTAGGAAGATACTCGAGCCCAGGTACCAACTGACGTTGTGTGAATCAAATGATGAATTGGCTTCAGTTTAATATGTGTGAACAGGTTCTGAGTTCAGTGAGTTGGTGACTATACCAGGGTATTGTAGCGATAGCCCTGGGTGGTTTAGACGGGAGAGTCTGTACCAGGTTGTCGTTGCGGTAGCCCTGGGTGGTGTAGTCAATAGAGAGGACTCTGCATTCCCGTGGGGAAGTGCGAGTGTAGCAATTGTGTATTTCTGAGCTATGAAATAGCTGTTGACCGTGAATAAGATACCTTTTTTTTGTGGGTCCTACGCCCAGTACCTTTCCTGCGGTGGTAGCGGCCGGGGCCGTGAGGGCCACTCCGTTGAGCTTCCCTCACGCGTCCCGCCTCCGCCGTGGAGACTGCTTCCCATTCCCTCTCGCTCCGTACCATGGCCTGAACCAGGGCCGGGCGCGAGAGGTCGCTGCCACCTATCGCATCCACGAGGACACGGTGGTGCTCCGCCCAAACGGGGCAGACCTGCACCGTATGCTCCACCATGTGCTCTGGGCGATCCGCGCAGTGGTAACACCCGGGCGTTTCCTCCCGCCTGATCTGATGTAGGAACCTCTCAAAACAACCGTGTCCGGTGAGGACCTGCGTCAGGCGGAAGGTGAGGACGCCGTGACGCCTCTCCAGCCACTCCTCAAAGAGGGGCACTACCGCCGCGATGGTGGCGTACCCAGCGCTGGTTTGCGACAGTCGCTCTCTCCATATCGCCATGAGATCCTGCCGGAGCTCCGTCCGCCGAGCCACGAGGTGTCGCGGCAGCAGAATTTTGCCCCAGCGTTTGACCTCCTCGCGCCACTCCCAAAGCAGTGCGAGGACCTTGGCCTCCAGATCCCATGGCGTCAGTCCAGCAAGGAGGCTCGCCGCCTCACAGGGGACCGTGCGGTATCCTCGGATGAGCCGAATGGCCATGACCCTTTGGGACGCGTTCAACCGGAGAGTTGGTCACCGCCTCAAAGAACGCACCAACACCGGTGCCCCGTAAAGGGCCATGGACCACACGTTCCCTGCGTGGAGCCTCCGGCAGGTGTTTGGACCCCCCAGATTGGGCAGGAGCCGCTTTAAAGCAGCACTGGCCCGCTTCAGTCTGGGAGCCAAACGTCGGAAATGCTCTACGAAGTTCCACCGGCTGTCGAGGACGAAACCGCGTGCCGAGGACCATGAAAACACTTGGCCTCGGACTTGTGCAATGCCACCTCGAGTCCCAGTCGCCGGATCCTCTCAACGACTGTCGCAACACCGCGTGACATCAAGTTGGACGCCGCCTGGTACGACCTCCCCTGCGCCAGGACCAGCGTATTGTCAGCGTGACAAACTACGCTGATGCCGCTTGGGAGGTCGGCGCGCAGCACCCAGTCGTACCCGATGTTCCACAGAGATGGCCCCAGGACCGATCCCTGCGGAACACCGCACGACATCACTCACCAGTTCCATTCTCCCTGGTGCCCGGGGTAGATGACGGCTCTGTCCGTCAAGTAAGCCTCGACTACGCGACGGAAGTAGGGCGGCACCCGGTGATACAGGAGTGCCTCCACTATGCAACTCCAGGGCAGGGTGTTGAAGGCATTGGCGATGTCCAGAGACACCGCCAGGACGACCCCACCTCGGGCCACTGTATCCCCCGTCGTGAGGGCTCGTACGCGCATGACTGCGTCCACCGTGGAGCGCCCCCTGCGGAAGCCATACTAGCTCTCTGCCAGATCCGGCCCCACCCGCACCAGCTGCCCGACGAGGCGGTCTGCAATTACTCTTTCAAAGAGCTTGCCCACCTCGTCGAGCAGCACAATGGACCGGTAAGCGGACGGAGAGTCCGCGGGGCGCCCCGGATCCCCTTGATCAGGACCACTTTCCCCGTCGCCAGCGCATGTATGGAGAGAGGCCAATTTCCGCCAACGAAGCGGAAACTGGCCCCTCTCCATACATGCGCTTAGGAGCCCTCTCAGTCGAGGCGCGAGAGCCTCTTGCAAGGCCAGGACCCAGACTTTCCCATGAAAGCCATCGGGTCCTGGGGCGGCGCTTTTGGAATTGAGCCTACGCACCGCCGCTCTCAGCTCTACCTCGGTCACCTCGGGAGCATCGTCACCGTCGGGTTGGTCCGCGTCAGACACCGCAGGAGGCGGAGCCATAGGCGGGGGAGTGTGTTACCCTCGCGAAGGGAACAGAGCGCTCACCACGCCCTCCACGAGCTCAGGCCGGAGACTATGCATCAGCGGGGGGCGCCCATGGGCGGAGTTTATCCCGCACCACTCTGTATGGGCGCCCCCACGGATCTCTGTTCAGAGTCCCCAGCGACTCCTCGCGGGCCAAGTTTTTGGCCCGCCTGATTTCAGCTCGGAGGGCGGTCCTCGCCTCTCTGTACCCCTCATACAGCTCCGCCTCGATGGCTTCCGCATCCGGCGGGTGGTTACGGAGCCTGCGGTGCCTGGTGTACCAGCGTCGCACGGCAACACACGCTTGGCATAAACCCGTAAGCGCCGGCGACCACCAGTACACCTGCGCCGAGCACAAGGCTGGACCCGGGGCATTGCCACGTCACAAATCTCGGACATGGCCTCCTGGAACCACTCTGCCTCGTCGTTAATGTCGGCAGGCCTGTCCGGTGATGTCACCCAGGCCTGCACGATCGAGGCTTCCAGGAGTAACTCCCGGTCCAGCTGCTTCAGCGACCAACGCGGACCACTCGGGGTCTGTCGGACCGGCACGGTCGAGGTCTGGGCGGAGACGTCGAACCGGATATACCGGTGATCGGAATACGTCTCCACCCCCTCCATGACGCGCCAGTCAACGACACGCGGTGACAGAGCGGGGCTTGCGAACGTGATATCCACCACCGATTCACTCCGCATCCGCACACACGTGGGGACAGAACCCCGGTTTTGGACGACCAGGCCTGTCTCCAGAGCCCAGTCCTCCACCATCCTGCCCCGTGCGTCCGTGTACCGGGAACCCCAAGCCAAGTTCTTGGCATTGAAGTCCCCGAGGACGAGCACAGGGAGGGAACGGTACCCGACGACGACGTCTCTCAACTCCGCGAGGGAGTTGTGGAACTCGGCGAGAGTTCGGTTCGGAGAGAAATAAACCCCCACCACGGCTATCTCCCCGAACCGTGCTGCCACGCAACCCTGTCCCCTCTTGATGTCCTCGAGGGTTGGGGTACCGGCGGCGGCCCACGAGATGAGGGTCACTGAGCCGTTCAAGTCCTTCACCCAGTCATCCCTGGGTGGGACAAAGTACGGCTCAGCGACCACGGTGATATTAATCGACCACTCCGCCGTGCTCTGGAACAACAGGTCCTGAGCATCGGCGCAGTGGTTGATATTCGCCTGGAGGAGGCGTAATGGAGCCGTTATTGGCATTCCATTACAGCCTCCTCCTGAGCCCCCTGTTAGGGTCCCGCCGCCGCGGTGGTTGCGGCGGTGACGACAGCTATGGGGCGGCAGCGGTGGAAGCGGTGGCGGCGGCTGCTGCGGCGGTGACGGCGGTGGCAGAGGGCTTGGCCCTTCCCCTGGCCTTGGCGGGTGGAGCGCAGTGATTGCTCCCAGCCCGGTGATCGGCCAGCTTGCCTGCTGCCGCACATACGATGCAGTGCGGCGCGGCGTTACACGAGCCGGCCTTGTGACCGGGCTGACCACAGCGGAAGCAGTGGTCACTGCGGTCCACCTCCAAGGTGCACTTAGCCGCCACATGGTAGCCCACATGGCAGTGGAAACACCTCAGAGGCCTGGGTTCCAGCAGCTTAACCTGCCCTAATACCCAGCCCACCAAAAGTCTCGGGCCCCCCGCGGTGATGGTTCTGGCCGCTGACACGGGGCAACTTACCGTAATGGTTTGCAGCCCCGCAGTGTCAGGATGAATGGTGCCCGCCCTCACCTGCTCAGCAGAGCACCCTCCAGTCCTGGCAACAGCGGCCACCACCTCACCCTCCGTCACGGAGTCGTCCAGGCCCATAATGCGGATGTCAGCGCATTTCGTGGGCCTGGACACCCGGGCCTCGTCCACCAGCAACGCCCTGATCCTTTCGGCCAGGGCGTCAGCGGCTGGGCCGCTGAAGGCACCGGGGACCTCCAGCATCCGGGCTCCGGTCTTGGTGACCTTCACCCGGACGCCGTTGGCGCACCCCACCTCGTCGAGGCTCACCGCCGCCTTCGTCTTAGCGAGCACGGCGCGGTAGGTCACGCCCCTCTTTACCGCCTCCGGCTGTAGTGTTATTGTTATATATGTGGGTATGTTTTAAGCTAGCGCTCAATTGTGTTTGTAACTGACATCAGTTCAATATACGCTTGGCTCGTACGCACGTCTTTTATTTAGCAGTGGCGACGAGGATTAAAAATATAAAGAAACTTTGTTCGGTACAGAATAGTTTTAGATTGTGCCGTGTACCTAATCGTGGACAACAATTACAATGTCAGTGGGCAAAATCAAAGACTTTGATGTGAAAACCGGTAACTGGTCAGCATACGTTGAGCGGCTCGAAATGTACTTTAGTTACCAACTTTAATCGCGATAATCGGGGAACAAGCTTACGAATTGTTGTCCACATTAGCGAGTCCTAAGAAGCCGTCAAGCTTATCATACGCAGTCGCGGTGGATCTACTGCGAGCACATCTGCAACCGACACCCTCAATCTTGGCAGAAAGGTATAGATTTCGTCAAAGGCGGCAAATGCCAGGCGAATTGATAGCCGACTACGTGGCTGATTTGAAAAAGATGGCGAGGTACTGTGAGTTTAAAACAAACTTAGAAGAAAACTTACGGGATCAATTTGTGTGCGGTCTGCGGAGCGATATTATTCGGCAGAGATTATTCGCGGAAAATGATCTGGACTACAATAAAGCGCTACAGTTAGCCAATACCCTGGAAGCAGCCGAGCGGGACGCCGGGGCTGTCGAGGGCTCGCGGGATCAAGTTTCGGAAAGGGAACTTAGCGAGAGGATGCACAAGCTGGAAAACGGAAATTGCCCAGCGTGTGGAGGCAATGGACATACACAGCAAAACTGCAGGTACAGAGATTTTGAATGCAGTTACTGTGGAAAAATGGGCCATTTACGAAGAGTATGTAAGAAGAAAGAATACGATCACCGTATGACAGCGGCGAGTCCAAAGTCCAATAGCACGCGGGGAAGGTCACGCAGAGGTCGCGCGCCCGGAGCGAGTGGCTACCGCGCGGCGGACGAGCGCGACGGCGGGAAACGACGCAGCGGTGCGGCAGCGCCTGCACGCGGCGCGAGCGCCCGGGGGAGCGCCAGCGCCGCCAACGCAGCGCACTACCTACGAGAACTGACGGCGAGAGACAGCTCCGGGGAAGAACGGGACGCGTCGTGTGATGACGAGGAGGCAATGTACCAGATGTCGTTAGCCAAGTATAGACCGGTGTGTATGATAGTTAATGTAAATAATAAACCCTTAAAAATGGAAGTCGACACGGGGTCGGCGTTATCTTGTATGAGCTATTTTACATACAACCAAATGTTTAGAGATCTACCTTTACAAACATGTAAATTAAAGTTAATATTTTATGACGGCTCATCTGTTTACCCGATAGGTTACCTAGAGACAAATGTGGAATATAAAAACAAGGTGAAAAGGTTAGATCTATATGTAATAAATAAGGGTAGTACCAGTTTATTAGGAAGACAGTGGTCGTCTGAATTGTGTATTGAAATACCTAAGCTAAACAAGTGTACAGAAATCCATAATATAGTAACAAGTAAAAATAACTTGCTAAATGATATTATCTCCAGGCATGAGAACCTATGTGACGGCACATTGGGCAAGTATACCGGGGAGGAGGTGAAGCTGTACGTGCGGGACGGAGCGCAGCCGGTGTACTGTCGCGCGCGTCCGGTGCCCTACGCGCTGCTCCCGGGAGTGGACGCGGAGTTGGACGCGATGCTGCGCGCCGGCGTCGTCGAGCCCGTTGACCGGTCCGACTGGGCCACACCGTTGGTCATAGCGAGGAAGGCGGACGGCGGAATACGACTGTGTGCGGATTATAAGGTGACACTTAACAAAGTTTTGTTGGTTGATAGGTATCCGGTTCCAAGGGTAGAAGAATTATTTAGTAACCTCAGTGGTAATAATTATTTTACCAAGATAGATCTATCACAAGCTTATAACCAATTAGTTTTAAATGAAACATCGAGAAACTACACAGTCATTAACACACATAGAGGATTGTTGAAATACAACCGGTTAGTGTATGGTCTCTCTTCTAGTCCAGGAATTTTTCAAAAATTAATGACAAATCTCTTTAAAAATATACCCGACGTAGTAGTATTTTACGATGATATTTTAATAAAAAGTAAATCTTTGGATTCTCATTTAAAAAGCGTAGAACAAGTATTTAGTGTTTTGGAAACGAATGGCTTAAAAATTAAGAAGGAAAAATGTGAGTTCATAGCTGACCAAGTGAAGTATTTAGGGTTCATAATAAATAAAAAGGGAGTTCGAGTAAATCCGGAAAAATTAAAACCAATATTAGATATGCCTCACCCAACTAATGTATCAGAATTAAAGTCGTTTTTGGGCATGGTTAATTTCTATGGAAAATTTATAAAAAATTTAAACTATCATATTAACCCTCTTTATGTCTTGCTCAAAAAGGGAAGGCACTGGAAATGGACAATGTCACATACAAAGGTTTTTAATGTAACTAAAAAACTATTGTGTAGCGCGGACGTTTTAACACATTTCGATATGTCGTTGGAGAGTATAGTAACCTGCGACGCGAGCTCGCGCGGGCTCGGCGCCGTGCTGGCGCAGCGCGCGCCCGGCGGCGGCGCCGAGCGCGTGGTGGCGTACGCGTCGCGCTCGCTTACCGCGGCTGAGCAACACTATAGTCAGATTCATAAAGAAGCTCTTGCAATCATATTTGCAATGGACAAATTTCATCAATATCTGTTTGGGAGGAAGTTCACTTTACGTACGGACCATAAACCTTTGGCAACAATATTTGGACCTCATGGACGTATTCCCAACACGGCGGCTAGTCGGCTTCAGAGATGGGCTATTAAATTATCAGCCTATGACTTCAATATAGAATATATTCGCACGGACAAGAACACAGCTGATGTTTTGTCTAGGTTGATTAGCGAGCATAAGGAGGGAGTTTGTAAAGAAGAATTAGACACTCCGGAACAAACATATTTACATTTTGCGGCAGAAGCATTACTTTTAGACTCAAATAAATTAAAAAAAGAAACGGCTTCGGATTGTATATTAAACAGGGTTGCTAGATACATTAATGATGGATGGCCGGTCGATGTCGAAATGAGAGAACTAAAACCTTATTTTAAGGGTATCATTTAAGCTATCACCAATTTAATTAGTTTTGTGTTTCTTAAATAATAGGGTTTGTCCTCCAAATAGTAGATCTGTCACCAAAATGTAGTCACCAAACAATGCAAAATCAGTTCCACAATAAATCACCTAAAATCCTGAGATATAAGGTCTAGTACCAAATAAATGTTTTTGTATGTATTATAATAGGTGTGTCCTAATAAGTATTTAAGCAAACTAATTTAAAGAGATCACCAATAAATCATATTATGTTACTAGAAAATTGCATTAAGTTCAAATAAAAAATTAGGGTTGTCATCATCGTTTCAACCAAAAGATTCTGCTACTTAACTAGACTCCCAAGGTTTTAAATTTCCACTGGTAGTATAAATTATATTTAAATAAAATTTTTAGCAGAGTAGTAAATAAAACAATTAAAGTCAAAATAATCAATATTTATTGTTTAAAATAATTACCACTGAACAATCAGCGCTGGTTTAAAATAGCTGGCTTATGGCTAGCAGAATAATAGATAAAACACTTAATTAAAGTTAAAATAATTGGTCAATCTTTAAAGCGCGCCAATTTGTCTCCGCCCCTTTGATAATTTTTTCATTAAAATTATAAATTGATGTATTAAATTGGTAACGAATACTATTAATTTAATATCTGAACGAAATAAAATGTTACTACTGTATTGGTGACAAAATATCAAATAAAAAGGAGTCGCAGTCAGTGATCGATAATCGATTTATTTGGTGACATATCTACCATTCTGAGCACAGAGCTATTATTTAAGTAACAAAACTGTTATTATAAGAACGAAGTTTATATTCATGTAATGCAATATAATTTTATTGGTTATCGATCTCTTATTTTACACATATATTAACATTAATTTGATAATTCATACCTGGGAACAATTTTTGTTTATCTGAGAACGAAAATATTTCGTGGCGATAGATCTATTTATTAGGTGATACAACTTGATGACAAATATAAATTTTGGTGATAGAAAATATAGTTCCCTTATTTTAATAGAAAAAACGAGTTATATTTAGAATTAGGTTGTGTGATGTGGGGACATAGGGTCGTTATTCCAAACTCTTGCAGGGATAATGTAATAATGGAGCTTCACGAGGGTCACATGGGGGTAGTGAAAACAAAGGCATTGGCTTGGAGCTATGTGTGGTGGCCCGGCATAGACGAGGTTATAGAAGCAGCGTGTCGCGCCTGTACCATATGCGCCGCGGTAGCTGACGCTCCTCCAGCGCACGCACCACGCGCCTGGCCATGGCCAGACCGCCCATGGACCAGAATACACATTGATTTTTTAGGGCCAATAGCGGGGCAAACTTACCTTATTGTAGTGGACGCTCATTCGAAATGGATAGAGGCAATTAAAATGACTAGCACTACAGCGAAAGCTGTAATAAAAGAATTGCGGGAAATGTGGGCGAGATTCGGGTTGCCGAAACAGGTGGTTAGCGACAATGGTCCACCATTTTTCAGTGCTGAATTCAAACAATTTTTAAGCACCAATGGGATTGAACAAATTTTTTCAGCCCCTTATCACCCGGCTTCGAATGGGGCGGCGGAAAACGCCGTTAAAATATGTAAACGCAATATAAAAATAGCAATCAAATCTAACACAGATATACACGCTTCTTTGTGTAGATTCCTACTGGCTTACAGAAATACACCACACTATACTACCGGCGAAAGTCCGGCAAAGATGTGCATAGGGCGCAATCTGCGCATGCGTCTAGATTGCTTAAAACCTGATCAGAAGGAATTAGTAAAGGCTCGTCAGAAGCAGGCGGAAAAGTCAGCTGGGGGAAAAGTTAGACAATTTACGTCGGGGGACAAGGTCTGGTTTAGAGATTATCGGGGTTTTGATAAGTGGATAGCGGGGAAAGTGATAGAAAGGACAGGTAGTACGGATTACATAGTTAGATCTATCAATGGAACCGAAGAACACAGACATGTCGACCAACTAAAGCTTAGAGTGTCAAGAGATGTTACTAAGATAATAAATTGTGACAGTCACCCTGTACGCGAAAGACCCGTAAAACGATTCCGCCCTTCGCTAATTTTTCCAGTAAACAACGACCAACAGTCCGGCGCACCGGTCGCGGGCCCGAGCTTAACTGAGCCGTTGGTAGCCGAGGGCGCATCACCTACAGCAACCGACGATAGGGATATTGTGTTAACATCAACTCCGCTAAAAACATCTAGCGTGCCCAATGTGCAGGAAATAGATAATCATGGCTCGAATAACAATGTGCCTAATGATCAGCCTAATCTTCGGCGTGTACGTAAACCTGTCAAACGATATGGTATCGAGGACTGTTATAAGTAGAGAAGGGAATAGTATTACTATTATAAGTTTAGTTAATAAGTTTAAATATGTATAAGTTAGTTTAGTTGTGTTAGTCATAAGTATATTAGAAATTAAGGGTGAAGGTGTTATATATGTGGGTAGTTTTAAGCTAGCGCTCAATTGTGTTTGTAACTGACATCAGTTCAATATACGCTTGGCTCGTACGCACGTCTTTTATTTAGCAATTATCACTACAGCTGCGGACTTCGGGGCGCGGAGCCTAGCAGCGGGGACTCGCCCTTTCTGCCGCTTCCTCCTCTCCCTCCGTTTGGCCGCCCTTGCAGTCCTGCCCGCCTTCCTTTTCTCCCCGGCCACTTGCCATTCGGCAGCCTCGGCCGTAGGAGGTTGGGGAGTCGGGACAGGCTGCGGCGGCCGTCTCGCCACCTGGGCTGGACCCTTTGGGGCTTTCGCCGCCCGTGCAGCCACTCCACCCAGTTTGGGCGGCGCCTTTGACGCCTTGGACGGGGCCGACCCCGCGGGTCTCAGCACAGACCCGCTGTCGGCCCGTCCCACCGAACCGTGCTTGGGCGCAGCAACCGCGGCGGCGGCAAACGAGCCCGGTTGCCGCTGGCCCAAGACCGGCTGGCTCGCCGCTAGCGGGGGGCACAGCACAATGCCCTCCAGCACGGAAAACCGCCTGTTGAAGGCAGCCAGCTCCTGCCGCACCAGGTTGAGAACTTGGTTCTCCGCGGCGGGCAGGGGCCGACCTGGCCCGTGCTGGAGCTCCTCCTGCGCGTCCTTCCGGGGGCCAGCTCCTCGGAGCTCGGCCAGGTCTGCCCGGAGCTTCTCGTTCTCCTTCATGAGACGCTCCGTAGTGGCGGTCAGGCGGGCGACCTCCGCCCGCAATTTGGACGTCTCGTCCAATGCAGACGGAGGCCCGCCGAAACTCGCCTCGGCAGCCGCCACTATGGAGGCCGTGGCCGCGGATGTGGCCCTGCTCCTGAATGAAGGAAGCCTTTTTTGGATCACATCCTTGATGGCGGCCTGCACGACCTCCGCAAGCCTAGCCGCTCGCTCCGAGTTGGAGCTGACGGCGTCTGGCTCTCCGCCCGAAGATCCCGACATGGGGACCAGGAGCCCCGCCGCAGCGGGATGGCGCCCCTCCGCGGCGAGCCTCGTGGCTCTCCTGCCGGCCTTGGTAGCCTTGTTAGGCCTCCTCACCGCTCCCCCTCCCCTCCTACCGGTGGGTATCTTTGGAGGCGGAGCCATCACCTCTACATCAGAGGATGACTCTCCGCCATCCCCCGACTTGGAGTGCTTTTGGTTCCGGAAGAACCGCGAGCACTGACTCACGGCTCCTCCGGAAGCCCTCCCCTCCTCGCACTCCGGACTCCCAGAGCCCAGAGCGGTGGAGAGTGGGTTTGGCTTTCTTCGCCCGACCGCGGCTTGTCGGGCGTCTTAAAGCTAAAATTGATCATCTCCTCGAATGAAGGAGATGATCGGGAGCCTCCTCGGCTCTTGATGCCGTTGCCGGCATGCGGAAGAACTAACTCGCCCCCCCCCCCCCGCAGTATATGAATGGGGGCGTGACGCTCCCATAGGGAGCGCAGCGGGTTCGCCACCTAAGAGGTGGTTGCCGTCCTGGGCTAACGCGGCTCCAGCCATTCATCCCATCGCCGAGCCTCCAAACTTAGGATTAGGTGGTTGGTCGCATCAACTGTCAATCGTCGATGGTCGACTGACAATGGATGCGACCCCCGGTGTGTTCCTCTTGGTCAGGTCTCTCTCCTGGACCCCTCCGGCACAAGTGAGTCACTCATGCCGTAAGTCCCCAGGATCATGGAGACCCACAAGCCCCACCACGACGGCAACGTGGAGACACTCGGTGGGGACGTATACTGTGCTATGGTTATGTTGTTTCAGATTAGCACACGAGGACGTGTGTCCTCGCAGGATGGTCGTGTCGTCTCTGGTAGTCAAATTTGCAACAAAACAAAGCACACCACCTGGTGGCAACTATAAACACTACAGTTGGCGGGTTTTGACAGAGTCGGCGCGTTTCCGTTAGAGTTCGAGGTGGGAGAGAACCCGCCAGTCGGACAGTCTTCACCTGGGAGTCATGGAGTGAAGACGCATCGAACTGTCGTACGTTTTGTTGCTATTAGTATTTTAAAGTACCAAGTTTATAAGTTTCAAATTAATTAAAGTGAATAATTGCTTTGCCGTTGTTATTTATTGCACGATATACCTACACAGACCCACCTGATGCCTGATTGTAGTTCGATTCATCCTGGCGATCCGACATACCTATATTAATAACTGCGCCTACATACATAATATACCTACATTAATCACACCGACAAAACGGTAAACTAAAATCTTAAAATATTTTTTTATTCAGATCTCGCCGACACGTAGTGGAGATGTTTTTTTTTTCTTGTCTATCCCATCGTGTGGGGTATCCTTAGATAAGTCTTTGAAAAACATTGGGCTTGGGAAAACTGTTTTTCGCTTAAGTGATGCGTTTCCATAATATTAAACTTTAAAGTGCTATTGTTGTTAGAGTCATGTGCACCCCCTCGCGCCTAAAAGCTAAACAGGTGGCTTGAAAAATCGGAAAACATGCATGATGGTAGTCACAGATAATATAATACTAGCGATAGCAGTATATACGAGTAATTATGACGAATTTTAAAGGCAAACTATCACGGCTAAGTTAACTCTGTTAGTTTAAGAGTAATGGTTATCCAACTTATAAAACATACCTACTTGAAAAATTTCGTACAAAATTAATCAGTTAAGGATGATTCACGTTACACGTCCACCGTGCTCCGGCCGGGCTAGTCATTCATGCTACACCGGGCTGTCACCGTGTCGCCACCGGGGCACGGTCAAGCATGAATCAAAAAGTATACTATAGATGTTTGACCATGCAATTGTTTGACCGGCAATTGTTTCCCGGCCGGGGCACGTCCGGGCCCGGTCCACACGTTCATGTTACACCGTGTCGCCAACGGGCCGTGCCCTGGCCGGGAAACAATTGCCACCGACATTTCAACGCCGTGCCCGTGGCCGTGACATGGTGTAACGTGTCATCCTCAATCATCCTTTAGATGAAGTTGTTACTTATTGAAAACGGATAGTAAATGTATAAAATTATGGAAAAAATAAAATGATAACATACACAACGTTACAACCTCTATCCCATAAGGGGTGGTTGGAGACGCCCCAAAAATAAGCGCTTAGATGTTGCAAGTATTTCACTTCATATTTCGTAATAATAAACATATAGCCTGCTTTTAAGTCCCCATATTAAAACGGGGACTACGGAACCCTAACCTGCGTGTGGCCCGACACGCACTTGGCAAGGTTTTCTTCGATGGTTTTTCAAGTTCCTGGGTATCTAAGGATGTAAATATTTATATGAGTGTTCTTTTTTCTACTTTTGGTAGGCACGCGTTTGACCACTGTCTCACCTGATGAATACTATCGAAGGCCTTTGTACCTATATAATCTTTTCTAGGGTGTGGTTTAGTGCCTGAAAGTGGTCGATCGTTGAAAAAGTGAGCTGAAATCCGACTTGTTCTGGTGGCTGATGTATACCCCGTTTTCTATCTATGCGATTGTGCATCACTATAATAAAAATCTTATAAATGTGTAACGTCAAACGTATTAGGCGGTAATTGCCGATATCGCTGGCTATCGATATCGAGGAGCTCGTGGCTAAAGTAATAACAGCCGCATGGGTCGATCTATCAGGTTAAGCTATGTTTTCCGGGGTTGGTCCATGGATGGGTGACCATCTTAACATACCGAGACTTTTCCGTGCCTCGGAAAACACGTTAAGCCGTTAGTCCCAGCTGGGTTGTAGAGATAAGATAGGCAGTCGCTCCATGTAAAATGCTGGTATTCAGCTGCATCCGGTTAGACTGTAAGCCGACCCCAAGATGCTTGGGAAAAGGCTAGGCAGATTGATTGCCGATATCGCTTTTATTGAATTTTTTATGAAGAAGAACTATGTTTGAGTGGCACATTGGTTTAGGTACTCTTCCAGATGTTAGTATTGTGTTAAATAGGTTCGTAAGGTGGGGCAACAATATGGTAGAGCCAATCTTTATACTACTATACAAATTTACTTCTCAAAGGATTCAAATAAAGAAGGAATTTCAATGTAACTAGCAGATTCGGGACATATTCATATACTGCACTGTGTGGTAAGTGTCCATACTGCGGCTGCAGGGCCGGCAGGCTCGCTGGCGGCGTGGCCACGCGCCCGCCGCGCTCACAGGTTCACAGTGCGAGGTCACATCATCTAGGATTCAGTGCGCGGCACGTGCGCGTGACCCGTGCAGCCCTGACAAAAAAACTAACTTGTCTCCGGACGACTAAATTCTGTACATTTATACTACTACTAACTCACACTTGAGACAATGAGATTTAGAAGTAAAGGACGGGAATAAGTGGAACAGGATCGTTGGATCAAGTCACCCTCCGTCGTAAATAACGCTACAAATGTTTAGAAGCCCACCTCCATAAACTGCTACTTTACGTGCGGCACACGACATATGCATTCGTAGAAGGTCCATTGTTATAACAAATTAAGAATACGTAGTAGTTTTTAAAAACACCGGTAAGAAAATGATATATATAAATTATCTATAAATTATTGTAACCACTATAAGTTATTATTTATTAATAAATTAATTTATCCTTTTTTATTTATTTATCTATAATATTTATGTATTTAGAAATATATAAGTATGTTTATCAGTTTTCTAGTACCCATAACACAATCTCTGCTTAGCTTGGGACTAGATGGCGTTGTGTGATAGTTGTGGAATATTATTATTATTATATTATTATCCTTAGGCATCATTGGTACACCTTGCTACGACTCAATGTGCTCGCGCCACACGAGCTGCATGCAACACATCGCTATACGCACTACACACTGAAGGTGCTCACGCCACACGAGCTGCATGTAACACATCGTTATACGCACTACACACTGAACGTGCTCACGGCACACGAGCTGCATGTAACACATCACTATACGCACTACACACTGAACGTGATCACGCCACACGAGCTGCATGTAACACATCGCTATACGCACTACACACTGCACGTGCTCACGGCACACGAGCTGCATGTAACACATCACTATACGCACTACACACTGAACGTGATCACGCCACACGAGCTGCATGTAACACATCGCTATACGCACTACACACTGAACGTGCTGACGCCACACGAGCTGCATGTAACACATCGCTATATGCACTACTCACTGGATGAGGTGCGAGCACGTTCAAAGTTGCACACATCACTATGTGGCTAAGTGTGTACAATCAGAGTCAGCTGCCCTCAATTGTAAGCACTTGACTGAAGTTTTTCGAGAGACAGAGGTGTTACCGCGTCATTTCGATTCCGTCAAGTAGGCCTTCTGCGACTTCTTCCTAGCCACGCTACCCTGCGGCTGGCGGCACGCGATGCGGCGCACATTTAACAACTTTTCGCTTAATGTACTTTTATCACTACATAAAAACGGTTAATGGCGCGAGTCATCAATCGGGCAGATTGGTTGGTCCACGTGGTGCGTGCTCATGAGCCCGCTCCTGGCTGCTCGTCCTGCACGGTCATCGGCTCTGGTGATTGATGACCCCCCCCCCTCCCCCCAGAACCCGGACACACACCCCACAAACCCCCTCGTAGACCCTACTACGTAATGGCGATGTAATTTGCGCATAATAACAGTTTGATTCATTAATTTTTTGCACACATTTATTAAAACGAGTTTGAATGATGATGAACAGTTTATTTCTTCTTTTTTTGTGTGCAAAGATGGCTGTTAGGAGTTCTTGTTGTACCTGTACCAATATTAAACTCTGAAATATATAGAGGAGTAAAAAACACGATATTACAGTATTTTATAGGGTGAGAAAATCTCTAAAATGGACATAAACCTTGATCGCAATCCCGCACCGTGACTGTAAACGGCAAGAAAATAATTTAATTATTAGGAAAAATAGGACGTTTACAACACCTTCGAACAAGTTTGCAACGGTTTAGTGTAAAATAACAGCCCGTGGTGTGACTGAGCAGTGCGCGCTGACCGCGGGCTGCTACACAACATCATCATCTGCCGCCTTTTCCCAACTGTCTGGGGGTAGGCTTCCAGTCTAACCGAATGCAGCTGAATATCAGTATTTTACATGGACCGACTGCCTATCTGACCTCCACAACCCAGTTACTGGGTAATACGATACCCCTTGGTGAAACTGGTTGTCAGACTTTCGGGCTTCTGACGACCCGTAATGACTGTCAGATCCACGATTGACAGCCGGGACCAACGGCTTAACGTGCTTTCTGAGGCACGGAGGAGTCTCGGTATGAAAAGATGGTCACCCATCCATGGACCAACCTCGGCAAGCGTAGCTTAACCTGATGGATCAACCCGTGCGGCTGTTATTACTTAAACCATTACCAAACCGAGCTCCTCCAGCGGGCTGTTATTAGCGGGCTGCTACATAACCATCATACAATTACGAAATGTTTCGGCAAGCCCGCCACACTATTCCCAAACCACTGTAACTTCTGTAAGCCAGAATCAACAGTGGCGACCACCAGAAAACGTCGAGGCAATGAAGCTCAACGAGTCCCAGAAAAACGATTAAACTATCTTGGGAAATGTTTCGGCGGTCAGAAACTCATTACCATAATCGCGAGTATCGGCGCGGACCGGCCCGGACCGGCCCGGATCAGTGCGGACCAGCCCGGGCACGCCCGGACACTGGCCGGCAGCCTGAATCAACCCTCATTACAGATACCGAGCCCATTCATTCAACCAGTGTCGTATCATTATTCTGATCGCACGTTTAAGGCAAACATACTCGTATGTCAGTTCAGTATACTCGTAAGACCCAACCGGAGAATAAAACGTGTCGTACGTAAAAACTAGTGAAGGACCGAGACCGAAGGTTCGATTTTGGTTTAGGTTCGTCGAAACTAGCTTTTTAGAGCTGACTGACATATAAAAAAACCGGTCAAGTGCGTCTTGGGCCACGCATAGGGTAGGGTTTCATAGTCGCCCGTTATAACATACGTACTTAGAAGAGGGCATTTTTTTTTTTTTTTTTATTTTTTAGGCTGGGCGACTAGTAACAGAACTAATTGAGCCGTGATAGCTTTTCCTTCAAAATTCGTTAATACAGGGTGTAACGGAAATGTGTGGTCATAATTTAAGAACTAAATCTGCCCATCGATATGAACAACTTTCTTGAAAAAAACCTGAGGAATTTCTCAAAATTTATTTTAGTTCCCATACAAATATTGATCAGCTGGTGATAAATTTTCTATTTTTTCTTAGAGAAAGTGTTTCATTTCCATGGGCAGAACTTGTTCTCAAAATATGACCACAACTTTCCGTTACACCCTGTATACAACCCTCACGATTTTTTTTCAGATTTTTCAAGCCTTTATCTTTTAGACGGGAAGGGGACACTCACTCAAACAAAAAATATCCTGAAATCCAGACCACTAGTTAGTTTAAATCCTGAGACCTTCCACAAGCTGGTCACCGAGGACGCGATCCTCATTGTGTCCCAAGCACTAGGTGATTACACCGCATACTGCATATTAATTGCGTGCTGTAATCTTGTTCCACGTACAATCAGGGTACGACACACATTTAAACTTCATATATAGTAATGGTACATATCGAACTTAACGCAACAAGGCATTCTCTACCAGTCAACCTTTGGTATATGACGATGAGAAGAGACCAGATGGCATGACGTTAGTGCCTCGGAAGGTTGCGCCATCTCAAGTTCCAAGTACGGCGGGCTGTGCTGTGCGCAGCGGCAGCGGGAGCGCCGCCCGCTGCCGCTGCGGCCTCTGCCACTTATTGCTAATTACAGTTTTGAGCCGTTTGGGGTCGAAGCGCTTGTGTCATGGGGTTCCAGCGCATATCATCTTTTCAAAGATATTAGGTCTTTACCTATGAAATGGTCGTTTTATGAAACTGCTCACTTTGAGCTGTCATAACTTAGGATTGACTAGGAATTATAAGTTCAAATGAACTTAATAATTAAAGCAGTTTATTCCTTTTTCAAAAGCTATTCATTTGTTTTTGGGTTTAATTTTTTCTGTAATATTGCTATATTTAAAACGAAGAAATCTCAAAAAAAAATGTGCTTTTTCATAATTATGATACGCAATATCAATGACGTATAACTTCCACCACCTTCTAACAAACGAGCTGCATTTTTGTGGTTTAATAGCTTTCGTTTTGGAAATTTTGTCCTGTAACCGCCCAGAGAAGAAGGGTAATTTATGAGGTCTCGTTTTCCAAAAAAAAAAAACAATTGAAACATACACAGCTTATTCGTTAGCATGTCTAAGTCCGTATACGTCACATATATTACGTACCGTTTGAGACACATTGTTTCCACAGTAGTACTCATATTGTTTCCACAGTAGTACTCATATTGTTTCCACAGTAGTACTCATATTGTTTCCACAGTAGTACTCATATTGTTTCCACAGTAGTACTCATATTGTTTCCACAGTAGTACTCATATTGTTTCCACAGTAGTACTCATATTGTTTCCACAGTAGTACTCATATTGTTTCCACAGTAGTACTCATATTGTTTCCACAGTAGTACTCATATTGTTTCCACAGTAGTACTCATATTGTTTCCACAGTAGTACTCATATTGTTTCCACAGTAGTACTCATATTGTTTCCACAGTAGTACTCATATTCCAAAAAGAACACAAGTTTATTTTTATTTGAAATGGGTTTGCTCTTGACTCTAGTCTAGGTCAAAGGTGACAGAGACAGTCGATGGTTTTCTTAATTTCATACAAAAACTGTTATAAATACCAAAAAAAAACATATTTCAGAAAATATAGCCCGAAAAAATCAGTGCGTCTTGCCTGTTATGACTTACGGAGCCGAAACGTGGACACGTGGACACGATACGACTGGTCCATAAATTTAAGGTCGCTCAGCGAGCTATGGAACGGGCTATGCTTGGAGTCTCATTGAGGGATCGAATACGGAACGAGGTGATCCGGCTGAGAACCAAGGTTGTCGACATAGCTCACAGCAAATTGCTGAATAAGACAGCTGAAGTGGCAATGGGCCGGCCATATTAGATGTAGAACCGATGACCGTTGGTAGACGTGTTCTCGAGTGGAGACCGCGAATCGGCAAACATAAGGTAGGACGCCCTCAGGTTAGGTGGAGCGATGATCTTCGCAGGGTGGCTGGTAGCAGCTGGATGAGAGTTGCCGAGAACCGAGCTGAATGGCGTGCCATTGGAGAGGCCTATGTCTAGCAGTTGAGCCCGAATAAACATAAAGTTTATTTCAATTTAAAATTCCTAGTAGATCCGAAGTTATCACAGCTCAAAATTATCCGTATATATATTTTTTAAATCGGCAACTTCACAGATGAAGACCTAATATATCTCGCCGACTTATTGTCACTGCGTGGGCAGAACGCTGGCTCGTTCTTACCCCAAAGAATATTAGCGTTGCCATTCAGAAAATATCATTTTTTGACGTGGAACTGATGAAGAAGATCACAGGTGGCCATAGGAACTTTTAAATGAAATTTTTTTCACGGGTGGCAATATAAGAAGATAGCTACGCGCGACTATGACAAAATAAATTGAACGAAAAGGTTCTGATGAAAATGGTAGGTAGGTACTATCAAACTGATCTGATGATGACGCCGGGGTAGGCACGGGAACTCCGTAGTAAAACAATGAATCCTAGCCGTGTTTGCGCTTATTGTAATTTTCATGAGCTGCACTCTGGCTATAAGGTACCATCGAACTGATCTGCTGATTACGCCGGAAGTTAAGCACGGGATCTCCGTAATAAAACAATGTATCCTAGCCGTTATTGCGCTTATTGTATTTGTCATGAGCTGCACTCTGGCTATAAGGTACCATCGAACTGATCTGATGATGAAGCCGGGGTAGGCACGGAAAATCCGTATTGTATCCTAGCCGTGTTTGCGCTTATTGTAATTGTCATGAGCTGCGCTCTGGCTATAAGGTACTGTAGAGACCCTAGCCCTCTTGTGGGCTGTAGGGTTCCTTCCTCAGTAGCCCTACGACGTTAACGGGGGCGTTGCGTAGCACTGCAACTCGTTGGCACAGTGCGAGAGGACTGTGTGGATGGGATCTATCTACGGGGCGGACAATTAATATATCTGAGGGCGACTGCAATTTACTATATTCAGTATAATATGGAACATTACATATTAGCCCACTCAGTCGGGCTCGCGGACCTACTTCGTCTCTCAGTCTGACACAAACGTCCAGCCTAACATTTCTTAATTTATATCAAACGGCTTTTCAAGAGTTTCTAGAAACTTCTAACCTGCCAGTCGGCAACATAAGGCCTTCAACATAAGGTCGTCACATGAGCTACGCCCCTACGAATAGAAGCGCAAACGCTAGTAAGTCTTCTATTCAATTAAATATTTGAAAAGCCGAT
Source organism: Polia nebulosa (assembly GCA_951329385.1). Classification (NCBI taxonomy): domain Eukaryota; kingdom Metazoa; phylum Arthropoda; class Insecta; order Lepidoptera; family Noctuidae; genus Polia; species Polia nebulosa. The sequence goes on from OX589596.1 coordinate 391,433, forward strand.
TGACGCCTACCTAACCCTATCCAGTCTTCCCTACCTATGGGAGGTACATGAAGAAGCAGAGTTCACCTATGGATAGCCAAAAATGAACCCCGAGTAGTGTGGTCTTCTTTCTTATTATTAGTTAAGCCATTCGGCGCACCACATATCCCGGTAATGCACATGGCTTCAGTGAGGTAAAACCTCCCTAAAAAGCCACACTGCTCTGCTAAACTTTCTGACCTAAGATGCCCTAGTTAGCATCTACCCAGAAAGGGTTTACAAAAATAAAATTCAAAACTGTAATAGTTTTAACTCCATTAGACGCTTATGAAAATCAGGAGAAAAACGACCACCGTTATGAACACCTACTCACTGTTCCTGAACTTCTCCCAGAGTGCTCCATAAATATAAGTTGAAGAATACTCTCTAATATAATAATTCATAAAAATTTGTCACGGGCTCGGTAACACCATACAGGATCAACTCGACCCTACTTTGCGAAAGCACTATACCCCATAAACAAAGCTGGTATAAACCGACAACTAACTCGGACAAATTTCCCTAGGAGAGAGGATCGCAATCCCTCTCTCTCCTATCTGTAGTAATATCTTTATTAAAATCGCACTCTGTAGGAGTTCCCGCACCTATTTCTTCCTAAATATGACTATTATGATCAATTCCTTGCTCATGGTATGTGGTCACATCTTCCATCAGTCTTCAGTCACGTCCGTGCACCTCATCATTTCGGTTACATGAAACACACAAAAACACAACGATTAATATCACATAAAAAAACAATACAATTGAGAACCTCCTACTTTTGAAGTCGGTTAAAATTTAAACTTTTTCTACATTGTCAACCGTACTAACGTTGACGTACCAGATATCTGACAATTATTTGTCATGTCAAATGACATCTGACACCACTGTCTATTCTCTAAAGTTCTTTTTAAGAATAAAATAATTTTCAAAAAACAATTTATAAATTTCTTCCTAAATTTCCAAAATTTATATTTATTTACAGAATACTGCTTTAATACATTGTTTACAAGCATTTCCTGACTTCTTTCGCATATTTTTACTTTTATCGAAGAATTTGGATCATCGTATTTACTACGTCCATACCTTATATTTATGGTCGAAAACTTGTTTGTCATCTTGCTATGACAATACATGTCAGCTAGAATGCATAAAATAAACACGAAAATAATTTTATGTTTATCAAAGAAATGGAAACTATCCCTCTTCGTAAAATACGGGAGGGCACATATCTCCTCCTCCAGCATATTCTGTGAAAAATGCCGCTCCGCTTGCTGTGAAATGTTGTGACATTGTGAAGTGATATTTATGATGCAGTTTTCATCCCGATAGATATCCGCTGGACTATCACCTATTGAAACAATAATAGAAGGATTCTGCATCACTTCCACTGGTACGCACCGCTGTTCGGACTCTACCGCCATTTCGAAGCTCTCCTGCTCGCAAATATCAGTAGAAACACACTCAACCTGAACAATATTATCGTCACAAGAACCATGTGTCTCCGACGGAACTTCCACCTAACAGCTTTCCATAACGACGACATCAGCCGAAACAACTTCCAAACAAATAAAATTTTCATTCGACTCGTGCTCGCCATTTGTTTCTTTCAATAAAATTGTTTCTTATTTTTCTGGAATATTACTAACAGGAATAATTGGAAAGAACTGACCCGATTCTGTATCTTCATTGTCACAGCTTCGGTCATCATCGCCTAGACCGCAGTCTTCACATTCCTGGACATCATTGACTAGGTTGGCATCAGCGCAACTCTGGTCACCATCGTCCTCCTCATTTGCTTTGATTGTTGAGCTAGAAAATAACTCTGCATGATTATCCTCGCTCACATTATCCTCGGACTGTTCACCCGCCTCGGACACAACGTCCGGCCTCTCAAGATTAATACAACATTGATCAATTATCTGCTTGCAAGAAACACACTTGCATGGGAATTCTTTCCTAAGCTCTGCGCACAGCGTATCAAATTCCATTTCATATTGGAACGTATATCGAAAAACGTGCTGGGCTGCGCCTTGTAGATAAACCCCTAAAATAAGCGAATAATCGCTCTTTCGCCACCCATTGGCAATGGCCATCGACACAAACTCGTCGATAAACTCTTCAAGGCACACTTCATATGTGTGGCCTGAAAAGTATCGCATTTTTCTTTTTATTTGATTTATCACTTATGAAAACAGAACCACTCAGCTTGGATTATACTCCTCTTATCCTGGCCCTCGTAGTCGGCGACCGCCGCCACATGTAGAGACCCTAGCCCTCTTGTGGGCTGTACGGTTCCTTCCTCAGTAGCCCTACGACGTTAACGGGGGCGTCGCGTAGCACTGCAACTCGTTGGCACGGTGCGAGAGGACTGTGTGGATGGGATCTATCTACGGGGCGGACAATTAATATATCTGAGGGCGACTGCAATTTACTATATTCAGTATAATATGGAACATTACATATTAGCCCACTCAGTCGGGCTCGCGGACCTACTTCGTCTCTCAGTCTGACACAAACGTCCAGCCTAACATTTCTTAATTTATATCAAACGGCTTTTCAAGAGTTTCTAGAAACTTCTAACCTGCCAGTCGGCAACATAAGGCCTTCAACATAAGGTCGTCACAGTACCATCGAACTGATCTGATGATGACGCAGGAAGGTAAGCACGGGATCTCCGTAATAAAACAATGTATCCTAGCGGTTTTTGGGCTTATTAGAATTGTCATGAGATGAAGGCTATAAATAGTTTTAATGGGTATATTCTATAGATTACTGTAGAAATGGTACATAATTATGATTTAGCTGTGGACTACCACAGCTAAAAAGTGTAAAATAAAAATCTTTTTACAAAAAAATACAACCAACTTTTTCTAAACTAAAAACAGAAAAATAACTTTAATTTCGGAAGTCGGTGGTTCTGGTTTTGTTTCTTCGTTATTTAACACCGAGTTTTGAAATTAAAGTTATTTTGCACTTTTTAATAATTTTTTTTATGGAGGTCGGTTGTATTTTATTGTAATAGATTTTTTCTTAATTTTTAAATAAACTGTTTAAACATTTTTTGTTTTATGTGTAAAAAGCTGATTTAAATATTTATCAGCCGTTTTAATAACAGGATTACAACTTCTCACCACTGAAAACAGAAGTGAACGGCCAACTACCTCAACAAAGTAACTTTTTTCTAAGGATTTTGTATTTTGTACGAAATTTTCCAAATAGGTACATTTTATAAGCTGGGCGACTATTAGGGAGCGTCCATTAATTACGTGAGGTGATTTTGGTAATTTTTGACCCCCCCCCCCCCCCACCCTCTCTCCCCCCAATTTGATGTAATGAGATTTGACTTAACCCCTTCCCCGACCCCCTTATCTCACGTGAGATTGTAAAAATGTATATTTTGTGTGTCAATCTATGCTTGACTGCATTGGATCCATTAAAAAAAAAGTGTGTGTGTACTTATGTACTCACGTAAGAAGTTATACTTCTTTGGCGTAACAAGATAAAAAACCAAACTGTCACAAAGTTTACAAAAAAACTTTTTACAAAAAAACTACAACCGACTTCCATAGATCAATGCAAAAAAATGAAAAATAACTTTAATTTCGGAAGTCGGTGTTTCAAGTTTGGTTTCTTCATTATTTGATACCGACTGCCGAAATTAAAGTTATTTTTCATTTTTTTGTATTGATCTATGGAAGTCGGTTGTAGTTTTATTGTAAAAAGTTTTTTATTTTTCTCTTTTTAGTGTAGAACTCTTTGGAGTTGCCCAAGCGTGTAAATAGCTGTGGTTCTCTGCAGGATGGAGGACAGTGTTACGGCCAAACACTTGGATTGAATGCTGGCCCAAAATTGCCTATATTTGTCTGTATAACTTCAAGTTAGGAGTGGTTGGCAGTAGACGGCGCATGTGGCCTAACTCTAAGCTAGTAAAAACAAGCGGTACCTGACTCTTTTCTTCGGCAGCCTCGCAGGATCCCGACGAGTGGCCACTCGATTCTCTTCACACCAACACTCCTGGTTATTCTTGTTCACTAGTTACACGGACGCGGTAAATATGGGTTATTTATTATGCCCGGAAAATCCCCAACGTTTACGGGATATTACTCGGGATTTTAGTGTATTTGCGGGGACGATGTTAATAAGACATTAATTTAGTCTGCGGTGAATGCGTATTGCCTCGCGGCGGAAGGCGCACTGACGTCGACTGCTGCACCTTAGATTGCCTATGGTTCCCGTAAAGCCGGCTACACACTTGTCTCACATGCTAAAGCAGGACACACACACGTCGTGATACCACACCCCATCCAACTTGCAGAGTGGCGGCAACTCGCCACACCATGCTCCCCGCCTTGAAAGGTCCAGGAGCTTTCAAAAGCTGCTAATCTATGCGGCGCGAGTGAGGTTCAAGAAGCGGTGATGATATGTAAGCATTTACTTGTTGAAGAGCTTTGAGGGAAATCCAAGCAGCAGTCCGAAACACCATCGCATTGATATAATGCTCGGGAAAAATACTTATCAGTATCCTGAGAATGAATTGCGGTTCGACTTGACTATGGTAAGTCGAATAAACTAAATTACAACTATGTAATGGCGTACCATTGGAACGTATACTATGAACCCTAAACTAAACTAAACTAAATTACGTAGTAATAAAAATCTATTGAGTTGGCAAAGGATACAACTTAGTGACAGGACGTTTATACGTGCCTGACGCGGTTTTTATTGAAGCGACTCGAATTACACCATCCGATCCCGGAAAAACTTCCTCTATGATACCTAATGGCCAAGTTAATGGAGGTACGTTATCTTGACCCAAGAGAACGACAGTACCTATCTCTATAGGGCGATCGGGAGTGCACCACTTCTGGCGAACTTGCAACGTGTGCAAGTACTCAATTCGCCATTTATTCCAGTAGGATAACACAAGTTGATCCAAGAGCCTTTTGCGGTTGTTTAGGTTTATGTTTTCTTCTGTCAATTCAGAAGAAGGCAAATACGTGAGTGGACTGGACATTAAAAAATGCGCGTGCGTGAGTACCTCCGGATGTGGGTCTGACGAAATGACACTAAGTGGTCGAGAGTTCAAAAGGCACTCAATTTGCACCAATACGGTCGAGAGTTCCTCGTAAGTGAGAAGTTGTTTACCTACGACTCTAAACAAGTGAGTTTTAACACTCTTAATATTCGACTCCCAAATACCTCCGAAGTGTGGAGCTCGCGGCGGTATTCTTGTCCACTCGATGCGTGATTTAAGAAGCTCATTTTTAATATCCGTTTGAACAGTTGAATTTAATAAAAAAGAATAAATATCATCCAATTGCGCCTTAGCGCCAACAAAATTGGTACCATTGTCTGAATACATAACAGACACTGGACCGCGGCGGGAAATAAATCTCTTAAATGCGGATAGGAAAGCCTCAGATGTGAGATCCGATACAAGCTCGATATGTATGGCTTTAGTCACCATGCATACGAACAAACATATGTAAAGTTTCTGCGAACGTTGACCTCTACGTCGAATAGGTATGTAAGCAAGCGGCCCGGCGAAATCTACACCGGTGTGTACAAAGGCTTTAGCATCACGGACACGGTATCCAGGAAGTTCAGCCATTTTGGGTACTGGATGCTTAGGATTTAGACGGAAACAAGTATAACATTTCCGACAACGAGAACGTATAACCGTTCGGCCACTCAATATTCAAAACCGCTGCCTTATAATGGACATCAATAACCCTGGGCCCGTATGGCAGTACGTATTGTGATAGTGATCGATAATTAGATCGACTACGCGGTCGCGTTTAGGTAAAAGCGCGGGATGCTTGGCTTCATACGGTAAGTCAGATTTAGACAATCTGCCCCCAATACGTAAGATTCCGAAGCTATCAATGAAGACAGATAAACAGCGCAACTTCTTAGCTGGAAGTTCACCTGCTTTAATTAAATTTAAATCGCTCGCAAAATGTAAACTTTGAACTATTCGAACAATGAAATTTTCGGCGGTTTGAATGTTTTTAACAGAACTATGACTATGTAGTCTGTTTGTAAATTTAAGAATGTACATAAATACACGTAACAGTTTATTCCATGAGCAAACACGGTCAGCTATAGTATCTAAAATACGCGGTTCAGTATTCGAAGTTTCTACAAGAAAAACCTTTGATTTAAACTCCGGCAATGTTTCACATTGAGCAGGAGAGAACTTTAAAGGCCACTCGCTCATGGGCTGATGGAGCCATCTGGGGCCGTTCCACCACAACGAGTGTCTTATTAAATCCGACGGCAGCATGCCGCGAGACAGACAATCGCTAGGATTCTCTTTCCCGGACACGTGACGGAAACAAGCGGCAGGTAAGTTTTCCTGTATTTGAGCAATGCGGTTGCTGACAAAAATAGACCATCTATGGGGAGATGAGTGGATCCACGAGAGAGCTATGGTGGAGTCCGAGAAAGCGTGAACACCTGCAATAGGTACACGAGCGGAAAGTTTATCCTTGACTACGCGAACAAGTTTAGACAGAAGTAAAGCGGCGACAAGTTCTAATCGAGCTAGCGTTGTTATTTTTGCGGGGGAGACTTTGGACTTTGCACATAAGAGTCGGACAGTGATATCACCTGTAGGGTTGGTAATGTGTAAATAAATACAACAGCCCTAACCAGTAAAGCTGGCGTCGCAAAAGGCTACGATGTTCACTACAGCTTCTCTAAAGACGCCAATGTGGCGAGGAACCTTTAGAGAAGAGAGTGAAGGAAAATCGCGCGTAAAAGCGGCAAACCGATTTGTGATGGATTCCGGAGAAACCTCATCCCATCCTACTTTAGCTAACCAAAGTTCCTTAATTAATACCTTCGCGTACAGCACAACGGGTCCTACAAGGCCAAGTACGTCGAACAAGCGGGCAACTAGCGATAGAATCGCGCGCTTCGTGCATTTATCATCCACGGCGATTGTTGTCAAAGAAAAATAATCATCAGAGGGTTCCCAGGTTAATCCAAGGATTTTGAAATTATGGACATCATTATCCATGCCAGAAAAATTAACTGGTAAGCAATGAGACTCTGGGAGAATCTCTAATAAAGCGGGTGAATTGGTAGCCCATTTGACTAAGTCAAAGGAACCTACTGTGACGTAAGGAGCCTACGTGGGATAAACAAATGACAACACGTACCTCGGTCAACGTTAAAAATATATATTTGAAATAGAGAAAAGGGTGTGGGTAGGTTTGCAGTCACAATTTTTAATATTCCCCGGGAGGTAGCACGCTACTGCCCTGGCTCAGCCTTGGTGTCTCGGGGAAGCCACGTTGCGTTTGCCCCGGAGGTGTTGGCCGGCAGGTGGCGGCGCCGGCTCGCAGGGTCGACAGGAGCCAGGATGATCGGCCGGCAGGTGGTCTAGCCGGCTCGGAGACGGGCTGCTGAGGCCACGCGGGTAAATAAGCACCCGGCGTGGAGCGGGCCGCCGTGATGCGTGGCCTAGTGGCAGCGCCACGAGGCACTGCGGCAAGATGGCCGCGATGGAGGACGATGCAGGCGCTGGCTCAGAGCGTAGGGCTCCAAGTCCTCTCCCTCCATATTCCGAATTTGATGAATCCTGGTCTGGAAAACTGGAGCTGGTAATCCGGATCTAGGACCCTGGGAACAATGTCCAGCGTGTCTAAGGTGGAAGATAAGCTTCTCCGCTGATTTTGACACCTTGGCATGAGCAAAGCGGCTGTACGTGCGCTAACAAGTGTGGTTGTCAAAATCAGACGGAGTTTACAAAGGTGAGGCGGAAAAGCATGAAAACATGCACATTCGAGAGCAGCAGCAGCCACGCGCAAGTCAGCATGTACATAGCTAAGGCTATATGTATGTGTATAGTAAAGCTAATCACGCGGAAGGCGTGATTACAATATGCGACAGATCTTTTGTAGGTTATGAGCCTTGATTATACAATGCTAAGAAAAGAAATTAGGAAAGACATGTTCTGGAAAGAATTACACAAAATTAGGAACACAGAATGCACAAAGCTACCTGTATGCTGTTCAAACACTCACCCAATTACAGGGGTTGACGAACACGTAATAAAGATGGCAAATATTTGCCAATGCAAACTACAACTGCTAGGATTTAGCGATCGCTTCACGGCTCAAAGGTGTTCGACAGAACAAGGTGAGGGTGAGTCTAACGCCAACAGCTGGATTAAGATTCAAAAAGGAACCACCTGGCGTGTATCGGGTTCTTATATCTACGCCGTCATTGACAGGTGTCATAGAATGCAAAGACAATAGTGTTGTCAGCTAACTAAAATTGTCTATGCTTACCAAATTGGCTTTTGGTCTCTGGATTTATTCCGTATGTTTATGTTTTCATTAAGATTGTAACGCCAGTACGTTACACTACCTTCATTAAATCAATTAAATCGCGGGATAGACGCATAGCTGTCAGTTCGTCCGAAACAGAGTAGACGTAGTCGTCCATGTAAAACTGAGTTTCTACCAATTTAGAAGCCTCAGGAAAGCGGTCGCTTTGCTCACACGCCAAGTTACGCAGTGTGCGCATCGCTAAATAAGGACTAGGCTTTAGTCCGAAGGAAACGCGGTTAAAATGAAAGGTGCGAATAGGCTCACCTTTGCTAAAACGATACAAGATTCGTAAATATTTGCGGTGGTGCTCTTTTACACCGATACGTAAGAACATTTGTTTTATATCCGCTGTCATCGCGACAGGGAATGTACGAAAACCAAGTAATAGCAAAAACAAGTCTGCTTGCAAATTAGGTCCGACATGCAAAATGTCATTGAGCGACAACCCCGAGTGAGTTTTGGCGCTAGCGTCCAAAACCACTCGAATGCTGTCCTTGTCCGATCTAATGACGGCATGATGCGATATGTAATAACCCTCCTCTGTCAATTCAGAGTCGGGCACTTCCGCTAAATACCCCTGAGTTATATAATCCGCGATAGTTTTATTATAATTCTCGCGTAGGGTCGGCATTAACGTAAACTTACGCTCGAGCGCAAGTAAGCGCCGATGGGCGTAACCGCGCGAGCTACCTAGCTCGCTGGGTGAGCGCGCAAAAGGTAGATCGACAAAGTATCTGCCGTCTTCAAATAAGACTGAAGAATTAAAATTATTTTCACACTCTAATTCGTCCGGACTAATAAAACGTTGAGATGGAATTTCCTCTAGCTCAAAAAACTTATGTAAATTTGACTCGACTTCAATGTCGGCCTGCGCGGTAAACGAAGATGCAATGTGTGTCACATCACTACTACAACAATCAATATCACCCATAAGTACACAACCGAAGCTAGTCAGTATAGCAGGGGGCGCGCGGGTGCCTGAGTCGACCCTGTCTCCCAGGTAAATAAAGGGGAACAATTGTGCTCCAAGCACGACGTCTACTCCGCCCGGAACATTCCAAGTCGGATCGGCAAGCGGCAAGTTATTTAAGTATGACATGTTATCATTGTTATTTAATCTAATAAATTTCGCGGGAAGTCTATCTGTAATACAATCAACAACTAACGCTTGTATCGAAAACTTCGTATGAGGATCAATCCGAGATTCTATGTTGAGATGAATAAAACCGTGTACTGGTTTCGATGTCATTCCAACACCTTGTAAAGATGAATTGCGTAATTTAATTATGGGTAAATTCAAACGTTTACAACAGTCCACAGTAATTAAATTATTTTGCGATCCGTTATCTAGTAGGCACCGAACCACCTCCTTATTTCTGATGTCGCTATAGTATGCAAATAACTGCGCGGTCGCTAGCAAAATAGTTGACCCAGTTTTAACAGCTGTAGTGAGCCAAACAGATGTATCCTTAGTAGGCACTTGTGGCTCGGGCGATAATAACTCATCTTTTTCTCGGAAATGTAAGAGAGAATGATGGGTCTTTTTACAAGTTTTACAAACGTTACGTGACTTACATTTAACCAAAGAATGGGATAGACTTAAACAGTTTATACAGCCACGTTTAGCTTTAATAAATTCAAAACGTGCTCGTGGTGTACTAATATTTTTAAACTGCGGGCAATCGAACAGCTGATGTTGTACGTCATCCTTATCGCATAGCGTACATTAGCTATTTGAAACCGGTTCATTACGTGATACGAACGATTTAGCGGTGTTATTTTTTGTTTGATGATTAGCTGAACTAGACTTAGCGCGCGGTTCCGTCTGTAAATTATTACCGTATGAGCGTTGTAGTACTTTAACATATTCTTGCATGAATGCTATAAACTCCGCATAGGAAGGTAATTCTTTTTCACTCACACGGGAATCAAACTGTAAGACAGTTTGCGCGTCAACCTTTCTTAAACCACAGTGTAATAAAACAAAATCCAGTAAGTCTGGAATGTCTAACTGCTTCAAGGCTACGACGGACGCTGAATATCGTTCCACAAAAGTATTGAGGCTCGCGGCATTTCCGGCGCATTGTTTAATGTCCAGTATATTATTGAGATAATGAATCCCTAAACTACGCTTATCTTGATACCTTTTAACGAGACTGTTCCACATAACGTTGTATGTATCACCTGTAGGAACAATGCCTGCGGTTAGTTTTAAGGCATCATGAGTCAATTTACTGATCAAGTACTGGACACGCTGCGAGTCAACCAGATCGGTATTTAAATGAACATTGCTGCGAAACATTTCGTAAAATATGGGCCAGTTTTCCGCTTTACCGTCAAACGATGGCAAATCTATGGGCGGTAATTTTATCCGAGTACCCCCTTTGTGTTCCGATGTTTCGTTTTTCGAAAGTATGAGATTACATTTATATTTAATATTAGAATATAAGTCTTCAATAGAATATAGACTCGAATAATCTGGTGCGGTTTGGTCAATCTCGAATTGCAATTCATTCATTTGTTCTACTATTTCCTCAAATTTGTTATATTGCTCAGTAATTGTTTCTGACTGCGCTAAGAATGTCTCATTTGAACGTGAATCAAAGTTCGAGATGTTTCTGGAATCATTATATATGCGATTAACTCGCTCGAAAATCATTTGTTTTTTAGCGGTAAGCTGAACCAATTTAGCTTCTTGCTTGCGGGACGCCATTTTGGGGCACTAATAAAGTTATGTGCCTACTGTAATGACTTGTACTTAATTTGTACTGAATTTTACTGATGCCTATCCAGGCTCGAAAGGACCATCTAATGGAGTTGCCCAAGCGTGTAAATAGCTGTGGTTCTCTGCAGGATGGAGGACAGTGTTACGGCCAAACACTTGGATTGAATGCTGGCCCAAAATTGCCTATATTTGTCTGTATAACTTCAAGTTAGGAGTGGTTGGCAGTAGACGGCGCATGTGGCCTAACTCTAAGCTAGTAAAAACAAGTGGTACCTGACTCTTTTCTTCGGCAGCCTCGCAGGATCCCGACGAGTGGCCACTCGATTCTCTTCACACCAACACTCCTGGTTATTCTTGTTCACTAGTTACACGGACGCGGTAAATATGAGTTATTTATTATTCCCGGAAAATCCCCAACGTTTACGGGATATTACTCGGGATTTTAGTGTATTTGCGGGGACGATGTTAATAAGACATTAATTTAGTCTGCGGTGAATGCGTATTGCCTCGCGGCGGAAGGCGCACTGACGTCGACTGCTGCACCTTAGATTGCCTATGGTTCCCGTAAAGCCGGCTACACACTTGTCTCACATGCTAAAGCAGGACACACACACGTCGTGATACCACACCCCATCCAACTTGCAGAGTGGCGGCAACTCGCCATACCACTCTTCAATAAATGATAGCAAACCTTCCAGAATTGCTGCAATCGCATGTCTGTATATTGTTTTCACCACTTCACAACATTACATCACGCTCATACGCTCTGAAGGGGTATACAGATTTGTACAGTTCACCCTGATCCTAATTTCACCAACCATGTTCAAATTCCCTATTTTTGGGGCTATCAATTCGGGCATAACTTTACTATTAATTTAGTTTTAGAATGTGGTACAACAACTAAAAAGTGAAAAATAAAAACTTTTTACAAAAAAAAATACAACTGACTTCCATAAATAATACAAAAAAATGCAAAATAACTTTAATTTCGGAAGTCGGTGTTAAATAACGAAGAAAGCAAACTAGAAACACCGACTTCCGAAATTAAAGTAATTTTGCATTTCTTAGTATTATTTATGGAAGTCGGTTGTATTTTTTTTTGTAAAAAGTTTTTTTTTTTGTAATTTGTAAGTCGGTTAAAAAGGAAAACAATCATTCTTTATGAACCACAGACTATAGCTAACTTCAGGGTGTCGGTTTTTTGTGACGGTGTGCGCGCGCATCGGAAAAGTTACTCTCATCATTTTTCCCTAACCTGCCAAAAGAAGTATAACTTCAAAAAAAACAAGCTTAACAATTTTTTAGTTAGGACTTTACTCAATTTAATCCTGTTTTCTCGAAATTTACACTGTTTCTTATAGGAAAAAAAATTACGTAGTACTTGCCGAAACCCCCCGCTCCCCCACTTGAGACTGGGTGAGATTTGGATCGACCCTCTCCCCCTCTAAATGCCTAACGTAATTAATGGACGCCCCTTATTCTTAAACTAACAAAGCTAACTTAGCCGTGGTAGTAGTAGTTAGCTTTTATGTGGGACAATGAACCAAAAAGCTACCCATTACAGGTTAGGTACTTACTTTAACTCTGTGCCTCAAGCTTTTAAGAATAAGTACTTACACGCCAAATTTCAGATTTTTCAAGCTAAATATTATGCTTTTAGGAAAACGCTCGACTAACAACAATATCACTTTAAAATTTAATATTTTGCAATTGATTCACTAACACGAAAAATAGTCTTCACAACCCCAATGATTTTGAAGGCCCTCTCCAACGATACATTGGCAAGAAAAACAAACATTCCCACCTTCCATGTACGAGAGATTCCAAAAAAAAACATTTTTAAGATTTAATTCTTAGTTTTGCTGGCGCTATTTATATACTCGTGCCTAAAAAACCGGTATCCATTGAAATAGATACAATGTTCATTACATATATTATGTAGTTACTAATACATCAGACACTATTGATTATATTATAGTTTCCTCGTAAGTCATAAGTAGCTCGTAAGTCGTAAGATAAAGTGCTCAAGACGTCTAGCGCAAAGCAAGTGAGCGTAACTACGTCATCGTCACAATTTCCATTGGTGTGCTGTGACGATGGCGTAGTAACGTACACTCGGTGTGCGCTAGACGCTTGAGGGGTCAATCAAACTACTGACCAGTATTATTCGACCAGTATAAGTCTAATAGGTTAATAAACCCGCCACTTGCTAGTAGCCCTAAAGCTGCAATAATTAGCCTACTACCTCACTGTTAGCCTTGTAGGAAAAGTGAGTGTGTGTGGAACAACTCAGTCCCTAAGACATAGTGAGTGTAAGTGTGTGGAACAACTCGGTCCCTAAGACAGAGCTTCCTTATCCTATGATCTCTAAAATAAGAGACGCTAGTTCAAGGTATTGCCAGAACATTGTCACACACACAACGGGTGGCCATAAGCTCTATATTGTTCTGATCTCTGAATACGCGAATCTGTACCGGATAGAAGGAAATAACTACTAGGGGTAAATAAAATTATGTTTCAGTTTGCTGCGAAGAAAATTAGAAACAAAACTTCGATGATATATCGATGATTTAGTAAATTCTACAGGCTACTTACCTGCAAGGCTCAGGGACAAACAATCTCTTGAGAACTCGGAACGTCTTTAATAACCAAATGTAATAAAAACAAGTAACAATAAGTAAATACTTCGCCATAACCAGGCTCGGGTAAACTTTGCGCAACTTTCTGTGTAATCTTCCATCTTGTTCGATGTTTTCCAGTATTTGATACGTTTTGGGAGTTGGCGAAGTTTGTGCGGAGTGCTAAGTAAACGGCAAAAGTATTATCGAAGGAAGACTCACACACAGGACGTGGCGTGGTGCTGTGCTGTGCGGTGGGGTACAATGCTGTACTACTCTATGCTGTTCTGTGCGGTGGGGTACAGTGCTGTACTGCTCTGTGCTGTTCTTAGGGTGGAGTACAGTGCTGTACTGCTCTGTGCTGTTCTGTACGGTGGGGTACAGTACTGCTCTGTGCTGTTTTGTGCGGTGGGGAAAAGTGCTGTACTGCTCTGTGCGGTGGGGTACAGTACTGTACTGCTCTGTGTTGTTCTTAGGGTGGGGTACAGTACTGTACTGCTCTGTGCTGTTCTGTGCTGTAGGGTACAGTGATGTACTGCTCTATGCTGTTCTGTGCGGTGGGGTACAGTGTTGTACTGCTCTGTGGTGTGCTGTGCGGTGGGCTACAGTTCTGAACTGCTCTGTGCTGTTCTGTGCGGTGGGGTAGAGTGCTGTACTACTCTGTGCTGTTCTGTGCGGCACTCTGCTGTGCTGTGTGGCTAGGGCTTATAGTAACAGTACGGTCGAGAATATCTACTCGGACTCTGTCAGGTATACGTACGTTCGTGCCCAAAAGACATAGTAGCATATCTACGTTGAATGGCAATGCTAATTCTTTGGTCGAAGAACGAGCCAGCCTTCTGGTCACCCCAGGCCTGCGGACGGCGAGCAGTGGGTAGCTCGCCGTCCGATCAGCACCAGGCTCGAGTCGACGGCGCGTAGTGTTCCACGCGCGCCTCAAAGAGATGATTGTCGGCCACCACTGACGGGGCCCATCGAGGCCGGTGCCTGCATGCCTAGGGGTAGCAGATAAATTCTAAAAATGAGTTACCGCACCCCTGGGCACTCAGGCAGGGAAGGAACAGGGGTGGGTTTTAGTCAGTAAGAGTCTGACACGCCCTCAACGACTCGACGCCGACGTCATTGGATGATTTCCCACGCCCCCCCCCCCCCCCCCCCCAAAAAAAAAGCCCTCTGGTCACGCGAAGTGTCGATCAGTCGGCGAGAAATTTAAAATATTTGCGCCGGTTGAGGGTCCCAGCAGCCGCAGCGACAGCGCTGGCAAAGCTCGCCGTACTTGGAACCAGAAATGCCGCAAGTTTGTCGATACAGATAACGTCATGCCACCTGATCTCTTCCCATCAACACAAGATGCACCTAGGCGTAGACAGGTGGCGAGCCAAAAATATGCGTCATCCATAATATGTAGAATACATCACGATTTTAAATTATACACTTCGAAGATTTGATCACCGGTATCTCATTGTCATGAATTACAATTAATGTACGACTGCGTATACAATTTGTTAATTCCCAGGTTAGAATGCTCTCAGCAGAATTAGAGGATATCCGAAGGTGCGATTGTCCAGAGAGCACGTTCAGCGGAATGTGTGCCGGGAGTCGGGAGTCGCAGGCGGGAGGTACATGCAAAGACGTTAAAAACTGGGTATATGGGTCAGCGCGGGCGGCAATCTGCAGAGGCGTCGGCGAGCGTACCCCCTCCACCCCCGGCGCGGTACACCCCGCGCCCCGCACCCAGCACACGCCCTCCTAAAACGTTGACATCTAGTGAAATGCAATTTTCCACTCAGTTCGAGCCGCGACGAGCCGCCTGCGAACTACAATAGCTGAGTTATCGCGACGCGTCGCTAACCAGCCCCTCCACGGAATTGACAATAATATTTTGTGTGAAACTCTCGAATCGCAGGTTCACAAAAGCTACAAAGCGATTGTTGAGAAATTCAGAGAAATTCACCCAAAATAAATCTGGCAGCTCTACGTTCGGCTACAATAAAAATGCTCTAACCTAGTTTATGAGTTGGAATGGTTGCAAGGTTGAAATCGATGCTGTATTATATTAGATGTCGGGAATGCGACGGCAGTGACGGGCAGAGCCGCGGACTATTGCTAGCGCGGTCACGAGCCGGCCCGCCAGCGTCCGCAGCCTAGACTCAGTAGTGCACTACTGGTGCTCCCAAGCCGTGCTGTGAGCGAGCGGTGTGGCGCACCTTCTGCAGGTGTGCCTGCACTGCGATGTTCTTATTACATCGCGGTGGCCGGTGCGCCTTCTCTTAAATCTTTTATATGGCTGCAATTTCACTCTCGGTACATATCAGACATTTAAACTGTTCTTGACTCACTGGCTGAATTACAGCAGCAATTTCATTTTGTAATTAGCTGTTTGAGTCGGCGTCGCATTCTGTATTTACTGAGACTAACTAGGCATCGAAATGGCCTCTCAAATAAATAATAATTGTCGTCTATTTTCAGTAACACTTTAATAAAAGCCGTCGTCACACAAGAAGAGTTCGCTTCGCCGGCGACGGTTTATTTTCGCTTTCTGTAGTCCATTTCCAAGTCGTTTTGTGTCTGCAATTAGGCTGTATTAAGACGACAGCGGGCGGGGTAGGCCAGAGGAGGTTAGCGGGAGGGGAGGGGGGTCCAGTGTTGTGCACTTCCTTGATTTTTGTCGCAAGTATTCAGTAGGTGGAGGAGATCGCAACTGCGTTTACTTAACATAGAACACTCTGATATTAACCACCTCGTTAACCGTCAGCTCCCGCGCGTCCCACATCGGGGACGAAACAATAGGTTTATTTGTAATGAGTTTATATGTTAAAATTCAAATGTTTAAATTCCACGTTCCATGTTATTGGGGATTTTAGTTCTGGGGTATAACAACTAAAAAGCGAAAAATAAAAAACTTTTTTACAAAAAAAACAACCGACTTTTTTACAATAAAATACAAACACCGACTTCCGAAATTAAAGTTATTTTTAAATTTTTAGTGTATTTTTTTTTGGAAGTCGGTTGTTTTTTTTGTAAAAAAGTTTTTTATAAGAACAAAGTGAACACAGTACCTATTTA
Organism: Polia nebulosa; assembly: GCA_951329385.1. Lineage (NCBI taxonomy): Eukaryota > Metazoa > Arthropoda > Insecta > Lepidoptera > Noctuidae > Polia > Polia nebulosa. The sequence goes on from OX589596.1 coordinate 408,205, forward strand.
CAGAGTAACTATTGGATATAATTTAAGTTTTTGTACACCAATTTTTACCTCACAAATCACTATTAAAATGATGTACCATACAGTAATGTTGACAGTAACAAAGCAGGGCCACACAGCTATTGAACGCCAGCAATACTTGAGTGCGTGCGACAAACCCGAGGTATCTCGGCGACGGTATCGGATGGCGCATCAGTTCCATCAGCCATTACCGCCGCCGTCGCCTAACGCAGAGATATCAAAGTTACGGATGTCATTATTTTTCATCCGCAGCTGTTATCGAGCCCGCCGCTTCTGCCGCCTTCACCGACAGCCTCTTCACACAATCTAATATTCAGATTTGCTTTAAGACCGCCGACGTTTGCCGCATACATCTACTAATACTTGTGCCTGGTGAACGCCCCACGTGGCGCGGTGGCTTTTTTTTTTTTTGTGGCTACGGTGTGACTATAAAGTCACGCATATTTCTGTTTCTGGCGGGTAAAGTACCGATAAAACGACGTACTTCATGTTACTATGTACTGGAACTGTAACTGCCACTCTTGGGGAATCTTCATCGAGGATGTTGGCTGCATCTTTCAGTTTCACTTGTTATAATGTTTGTGGGTTACTATACCAACAAGTGACTCTTTTCTACTGACACAATGTGGGAAAATCCATTTGGGCCATCCATTACATATGTACTAAGCCTCCTCCGTGCCTAGGAAAGCACGTTAAGTCGTTGGTCCCGGCTGTCTTTTATAGATATTTGACAGTCGTTACGGACAGAGAAGCCAAGAAATCTGACACAGGTCTTGCCACTTCCCGGTTTCGGATGAATTGTCATCCAAACTAAATATGTACCAAAACATGTAACCATGCAATGTCATGCATGGTTAGCTAAGTGACGTAATTCGAAATCCAATATGGCGGACTAGGTATCAAATGAAAGAGTTTGCTAAAGAACACGAAAAATAAAAACATAAGTGTGTGTTTTTAGTTTCTTTAAACTAAACAAAATTAATGCGAATAATAGACAAATTTATTAAATATGTATGACCTTTACTAAACTGTGTCTATGTCATATTTGTTTTACCCAGAAGATCGAGAGAAACGAATAAGTATATTAGTTACAAATTAGGAATTGGCATTTTCTTCTATTACTAATATGTTTTTATTAGTAATAAAAGAAAATGCCAATTCCTAATTTTTCTTTATCTTTTTAGTTGTGATACCCCATAACTAAATAAACCGGCCAAGTGCGAGTCGTAGTCACGCAATGAGGGTTCCGTACAAACTAGGAGATACTTATGTTATAGTTCTTCCATCACCGGAATCGAATCTCGAATAAACTTAACTTTGCAGTTGGATAACTAATGATCATTCATCGACATAGATTGCGGTCAGTTTATCACCGACAAATAAGTTTATAATCGTAAAAAAAAACTACAAATAAGTTATACGTTAATGTAGGTTTCTATTCTCTTACAAGTGTCAAAATAAATGTATGTGCCAATATGACCATCTCCCAGGCATAAACGGCCGTATTTATCGCTTTGTAAATCGAAAATTAGACGTCATAAAAATAATTAAAATTCTGTTTTACGTTGTGCTATTGAAGCCCTTTCATACTATAGGTACACCACATCATATTTGTTCGTATATATGTGTGTTTTTTTTATTTTTGTGATGTAATTAAGAAGGAGAAACCCGTTTCTGGGACAACTGTTACACGAATCAGATATGTACTAAAAAAATCGTCTATTTTGCTTAATTGACCCATTTCAATCTAAACTTATTAATATTGACCTTAACTGTTGATTGAACTTATTGATATTGAGGCTACTCAATAACAATGGCCAAGTGTAGAAAACGAGTAGATTTATATTTTTTGTTTTTAACAACCTTTGTAAAGCGTCACGACACTTATATCATTAAAAGTCACTAACTTCACAAACGCTGGCATTATATCAATAGAGCGTACCCTAAAATATGATAGATTTAGTGGAGTGGTGTGGTGGTGGTGGATTTAGTGTGGCTCCATTGTTTTAGTATAATTGTTTTTTTTGGTATTAAAATCAATGTAAAATAAAAAATCTTGTATCTAATTGATGTTTAACGTAAGCACCATTAAGAAATCATTAAAACAAATAATCGATCAAATCGATTGCATCACGGATAACTATAATAGCAGCAAGCTAATTGTACTAGTAAACGGCAAATGTCAGTCAACGTCTGTCAATTGTAATGCCATGTCATTAATATATAGCGCTTTTCGTATTTTTAACTGACTTCAAAAGAAGAGGTTCTGTATTCGACCCGTATGTATGTATGTATCTTGTTTGTCCGCGATTTTCTCGAAAACTACTGATCTGATTTGAATAGGGTTTCCTTCAATTTCATATTTTTCAAGGAAGGTTTAAGTATTATAGGGACCTGGAGCACCTTCTCTTAGTGCAGGTCCCTGGAGATTCCTTATACGCATCTGGGGGCTGTCGTACTCGCTGGCAGCGCGAGAGTGTGGTGTGCGAGAGTGACTGCTTATGTGTGTAGTGTTATAAAGAAAAGAGGGATCACGAACTTATACGTTATATTGAATAATAAAATAATACATGTGCTCTGTTCGGACGAGCTAGCAGAAGTCAACCCAAAAACAAAAGTCTTCTTTATTCTTTATAATTTCAATCGGCGTTCCAAGAGTTTCTAGAATGTTCCATACTTCCAACGTGCCAGTCTCCACCATAAGGTCGCCAACATAAGGTCGTCACATGAGCTACGCCCCTACGAATAGAAGCGCAGACGCTAACTAGTAAGTCTTCTATTCAATTAAATATTTGAAAAGTCGATTGAGGCCTACCTAATCCTACTGCGAAAGGCCCTACCTGCGTGAGGAATTATGGAGATGCAGAAGTCCATCTATGGATAGCCATACTGCACCCCGAGTGATGTGGTCAACTTTCTTTTTATTAATTTGAGCCATTCGGCACACCACATATCCTGGCAATGCACATGGCTTCAGTGAGGCAAAACCTCACTAAAAGCCACACTGCTCTGCTAAATTTTCTGACCTAAGATGCTCTAGTTAGCATCTACCCAGAAGGGGTTTACAAAAATAAAATTCAAAACTGTAATAATTTTAACTCCATTGGACGCTTATGAAGACCAGGAGAAAAAACTACCACTGTTCTGAACACCTACTCACTGTTCCTGAACTTCCCCCAGAGTGCTCCATAAATATAACTTGAAGTATACTCTCTAAATGATACATAAAAATTGTCATGGACTCGGTCACACCATACAGAATCAACTCGATCCCACTTTGCGAAGGCATTATACCCCATAAATAAAGCTGGTATAAACCGACAAAAAACCCGGACACGTTTACCTAGGAGAGAGGATCGCAATTCCCTCTACCTCCTAACCGTAGTAACATCTTTATTAAAATCGCACTCTGGAGAAACTCATACCTATTTCTCACTAATAATCGCCTAACAAATTTATTTCCCTGCTCATGGTATGTGGTCACATCTCCCATCAGTCTTCAGTCACGTCCGCGCAGCTCATCATATCGATTACATGAAACACACAAAAACACAACGATTAATATCACATAAAAAACAAAACAAATGAGAACCTCCTACTTTTGAAGTCGGTTAAAATTTAAACTTTTTCTACATTGTCAACCGTACTAACGTTGACGTACCAGATATCTGACAATTATTTGTCATGTCAAATGATATCTGACACCACTGTCTATTCTCTAAAATTCTTTTTAAAAATAAAATAATTTTCAAAAAACAATTTATAAATTTTTTCTTAAATTTCCAAAACTTATATTTAATTACGGAATACTGCTTTAATAAATAGTTTACAAGCAATTCCTGACTTCTTGCGCATATTTTTATTTTTATCGAAAAATTTGGAACATCGTAATTACTACATCCATACCTTATATTTACGGTCGAAAACTTGTTTGTCACGTTGCTATGACAATACATGTCAGCTATTTAATTGATACAAAAATAATTTTATGTTTATCAAAGAAATAGAAATTATGCTTCTTCGTACAATACGGGAGGGCACATATCTCCTCCTCAAGCATATTCTGTGAAAAATGCCGTTCCGCTTGCTGTGGAAGGTTGTGACTTTGTGAAGTGATACTTATGATGCAGTTTTCATCCCGATAGATATCCGCTGGACTATCACCTATTGGAACAATAATAGCAGGATTTTGCATGACTTCCACTGGTACACACAGCTGTTTGGACTCCACCGCCATTTCGAAGCTCTCCTGCTCGCAAACATCAGCAGAAACATACTCAACCTGAACAAAATTATCGTCACAAGAACCATGTGTTTCCGACGGAACTTCCACCTCACAGCTTTCCACGCCGATGACATCAGCCGAAACAACTCCCAAACAAATAAAATTTTCATTCGACTCGTGCTCGCCAAATGTTTCTTTTACTAAAATTGTTTCTTGTTTTTCTGAAATACTACTAATAGGAATAATTAGAAATAACCGACCCGATTCTGTATCTTCATTGTCACAGCTTCGGTCATCATCGCCTATACCGCAGTCTTCACATTCCTGGACATCATTGACTAGGCCGGCTTCAGCGCAGCTCTGGTCATCATCGTAATCCTCATTTACTTTGATTGTTGAGCTAGAAAACAAATCTGTATGATTATCTTCGCTCACAATTTCCTCGGACTGTTCATGCGCCTCGGACACAACGTCCGGGCTCTCAAGGTTATAAAAACACTGATTGATTCTCTGCTTGCAAGACACACACTTGCATGGGAATTCTCTCCTAAGCTCCGCGCACAGCGTGTCAAATTCCATCTCATATTGGAACGTATATCTAAAAAAATATTGGGCTGCGCCTTTTAACCAAACACCAAGAATTAACGAATAATCGGTCTTTCGCCACCCCTTGGCAATGGCCATCGACACAAACTCGTCGATAAATTCTTCGAGGCACACTTCATACGTGTGTCCCGAAAAGTATCGCATTTTCCTCTTTTAATATTATTTTAACACTTAATAAAAACAGAACCACTCAGCTTGGACTATACTCCTCTTATCCTGGTGCTGTCGCTGCACCAGTCCTCCGCTTGTCCACCGCACACCGTTACCGTTGCCGTCACTCTTACATACGGCGCTCGTACCCGGCGCCTCCACCACTTATAGGGACCTGGAGCACCTTCTCTTAGTGCAGGTCCCTGGAGATTCCTTATACGCATCTGGGGGCTGTCGTACTCGCTGGCAGCGCGAGAGTGTGGTGTGCGAGAGTGACTGCTTATGTGTGTAGTGTTATAAAGAAAAGAGGGATCACGAACTTATACGTTATATTGAATAATAAAATAATACATGTGCTCTGTTCGGACGAGCTAGCAGAAGTCAACCCAAAAACAAAAGTCTTCTTTATTCTTTATAATTTCAATCGGCGTTCCAAGAGTTTCTAGAATGTTCCAAACTTCCAACGTGCCAGTCTCCACCATAAGGTCGCCAACATAAGGTCGTCACAGTATGACATGAAGATGAACAAAGAAGGTTCAACATATAATAAAAAATCTGGTATCTAATTGATTTTCGATTGCATCATGGATACGGAGTAAACGGCAAACTGAATACCAGTATTTTACATAGAGCGACTGCCTATCTGACCTTCACAACCCAGTTACTGGGTAATACGGTACCCCTTGGTAAGACTGGTTGTCAGACTTTCGAGCTTCTGACGACCCGTAACAACTGTCAAAGATCCACGATTAACAGCCGGAACCAACAGCTTAACGTGCTTTCCGAAGCCCGGAAACGAGGAGGACGGTTGGATCCATCAGGATGGATCAACCGTGTGGCTGTTATTACTTTAGCCACGAGCTCTCTACGTTATATACATATAGAGGACTTTACATTATATACATTACGTATAGACCTTGTAGCAGCTGGGATCAATGACCGCTCGCCGCCGCCGCGCGCGTATATTCATACAACTACCGTCACGTTGTCGACGCGCGATGGTTATAGCAAAACTACCCGCTCATTTATGATGGTCCAATATTATTGTTTTAGTGTGCTACCCTATAATATGAAAACGAAATGTACTTATACAAATACCAGCTTCTAAAAATATAAGCTGAATGGCTTATATTTTTCTTAAATACTTATCCCCATCCGAATATTCTTTAACTTAAATACCTCCCCCGACGAACACTTGAAATGGCAGCCAACGACGAAGTTGCACAATTTGAAACCGTAGTCAACCCGCAGAAGCCTGGTGATGAAGCGAAGTTCAGCCTCCTGGTAGCTCACCTCGAAAAGACGGACGTCGAGCAAATAAGACACATTATTATGGGAAAGAAGCACGCTGGCCGCTACGAAGAGGCTAAGAAGAGACTGTTGTCCGTGTATGAAAAGTCAGAGACGAAACAACTACAAAAGCTGCTCACCGAGATGGACTTGGGAGACCAGAAGCCGTCTGAGCTGTTGCGTAGCATGAGAGAGCCAGCACGTGACAGGATGCCCGATACCATCCTACAGATACTCTGGATGAGACAAACGATAACGAAAAAAGCAAAATAATATAAATAGTCCTTTTATAGATTTCGATAACGACAACCCTTTGAAGTTATTTCCTAGCGTGTGCCCGTTCCAGATTAACGTAGGAAACAAAGCCTCAAAAGAAGAAAAATTAATGTAGATAAACATTGACTGATTTTACCAATTTGGCCATTGCTGGGAGACGTGAAAATTGGGCTCGTGGAACCATCATATCTGCTCTAATTTAAGGCCAAATTCCAGCCCTGTAACGTCAGGCCCAAGTTTCTATGGAGTTTGGATTTCTCCTTTACGGTTTTGAGATTTTTACCTTAACTTGTGTTATAAGAGATTGCTTCTTGCCAAAGTTCATGATTGTAGGTCAACGAAAAGTACCCTCTAGGTTTTGATTCCCTTGCGAATGTCAAAACATGCGGCAATATGTGGAATTACCAGCTGTATCTATTGATTGCGTTAACTTAGTAGTTTGATTTTTTCACAGCTCCATACTTGAGATCACCACGCATTCCTGGCACCTAAAGGTTCCCGGCAGATGTACGGACGGACGGACAACAAAGTGATCTTTAATCTTTTTTTTTTTTTTTAAAACGTTGCCCCACACTAGGAATTACTCCTGTATCGTGGGTGCGTTCACAAACATGTATACTCACATACACAGGACACCCAGACCTGGAACAACTATCTGCAGGTCATACAAATATTTGTTCCGTGCGGGCATCGAACCCGCGACACGTAGCGCAGCAGCCGAACGCTCAACCACTGCGCCAACCGTGTCGATCTTATAAGGGTTCTTTTTTCCATTTGAGTTACGAACCCTAAAAGTGAGCAAGTTCTATAAATCATCTTTTTTGATATGTTCTTCTTATGATGGCAATAAAAGATTTGAACCACCCGTGGGTCACAAAAAAACTATTTCAATGGCAGACTCGTAAGATCCTGGGAGGTCGTTAGTTGAACAAATTTTCAGCATCCCTTTATGCGGTGGAGTGTCGGAGGCATGCACCAGTGAGAGTGGTCATTAGCGCCGCATGTGTCGACGGCCGCGGCCGGGTGTCGGCGCCGACAGCCGAGCGTCCGCGCCCGTGGCTGGAGACCTGCGAGCCAATCAGCGGTATTAACGAGGAGTCGCGCGATGAACGAGTGACACACGTGGAACCACATGACCTTGCTGGACGGAACTTGGCATTTACGACTACCATAAGGCGCTTGATAACGCCAGAGATTGACTAGAAAATTTCATCCATTTGGATCTTCGGAGCCAGCGACAAGTATTTTTTCAAATAATAGAAGTAACAAGGTGTACGGTATCTGTAGATGTAGTGTTTAGTGGGCAAATGTAGATGTAGTGTCTAGTAGGCAAATGTAGATGTATCTAGTGTCTAGTGGGCAAATTTAGATGTAGTTTCTAGTGGACAAATGTAGATGTAGTGTCTAATGGGCAAATGTAGATATAGTGTTTAGTGGGCAAATGTAGATGTAGTGTCTAGTGGGCAAATGTAGATGTAGTGTTTAGTGGGCAAATGTAGATGTAGTGTTTAGTGGGCAAATGTAGATGTAGTGTCTAGTAGGCTAATGTAGATGTATCTAGTGTCTAGTGGGCAAATATAGATGTAGTTTCTAGTGGACAAATGTAGATGTAGTGTCTAATGGGCAAATGTAGATGTAGTGTTTAGTGGATAAATATAGATGTAGTGTCTAGTGGCCAATGTAGATGTAGTGTCTAGTGGGCAAATGTAGATGTAGTGTCTAGTGGGCAAATGTAGATGTAGTATTTAGTGGGCAAATGTAGATGTAGTGTCTAGTGGGCAAAGGTAGATGTAGAGCCTAGTGGGCAAATGTAGATGTAGTGTCTAATGGGCAAATGTAGATGTAGTGTTTAGTGGGCAAATGTAGATGTAGTGTCTAGTGGGCAAAGGTAGATGTAAAGTCTAGTGGGCAAATGTAGATGTAGTGTCTAATGGGCAAATGTAGATGTAGTGTTTAGTGGGCAAATGTAGATGTAGTGTCTAGTGGGCAAAGTAGATGTAGTGTCTAGTGGGCAAATGTACGATGATGGTTGTCGGGCCGTTTGTATGTGTTAAAATCACGCAGAGAACTTTGATAGCGCGATGCAGAATTTGTGTGTCGTCAAGTCTAAGTTGTAGTTTGTATGTGGCACATTTATGCCGCTAAAAATTATCACAATTAATATAATCAATAATTTTAAAAAAAAAAACACAATAGAAGTTCGAAAGTAATTTGGATCCTTGTCTCGTATAGAGAGCTCCCTTCGCTTGCTTTCTCGTAGGAAAGCGCGCCTTCGTATCGCTTCACTAGCTTGTTTAGAGCCTCTCCACTCGCGTGTCTAATGTGGAGCTCGCGTCGCTATTACAACTATATAAGTTGCAGTTATTTTGTGAACATATGAACCTTTTTTTTTTTTTGGTGGGTGTGGGAAATCATCCAATAACTTCTCTCGCTCTGGGTGTAGCGGCACGGCGTCTCAGACTCTTACTGACTAAACCCCACCCCTGTTCCTTCCCTGCCTGAGTGCCCAGGGGTGCGGTAACTCATTTTCAGAATTTATCCGCTACCCCTAGGCATGCAGGCACTGGCCACGATGGGCCACGTCAGTGGTGGCTGACAATCATCTCTTTGAGGCGCGCGTGGAACACTACGCGCCGTCGACTCACGGCCCTGCTGCTGATCGGACGGCGAGCTACCCACTGCTCGCCGTCCGCAGGCCCAGTTCTACGGTGGCCGGAGATCGTCTCGCGACGTCCTACGCCCCGTACGCCCAGTACCTCTCCTGCGGTGGTAGCGGCCGGGGCTGTGAGGGCCACTCCGCAGAGGTTCGCCCCGGCGTTTGGCATCCTCGCGCCACTCCCAGAGCAGCGCGAGGACCTTGGCCTCCAGATCCTCTGGCAACAGTCCGGCAAGGAGGCTCGCCGCCTCACAGGATACCGTGCGGTATCTTCGGAGGAGCCGAATGGCCCGGAACCGGCGAGCTTGTCGCCGCCTTATAGAACACGCCCACAACGGTGCCCTGTAAAGGGCCATGGACCGCACGATCCCCGCGTAGAGCCTCCGGCAGGAGGCGTTTGGGCCTCCCAGATAGGGCAGGAGCCGCTTCAAAGCAGCACTGGCCCGCTCCAATCTGGGAGCTAAACGTCGGAAATGCTTGACGAAGTTCCACCGGCTGTCGAGGACGAGACCCAGGTACCTCATCGTCCCCTCGACGCCGATGTGAACCCCTCCTACCGTTATCTGGGAACCCGACGGTGGCACGTTCCGAGGACCATGAAAACACATGGCGTCGGACTTGTGAAATGCCACCTCGAGTATCAGTTGCCGGATCCTCTCAACGACTGTCACAACCCCGCGTGACATCAAGTCGGCCGCCACCTGGTACGACCTTCCCTGCGCCAGGACCAGCGTGTCATCAGCGTAGCAAACTACGCTGACGCCGCTAGGGAGGTCGGCGCGCAGCACCCAGTCGTACCCGATTTTGCACAGAGGCGGCCCCAGGACCGATCCCTGCGGAACAACGCGCAACATCTCTCGCCCGTTCCATTCTTCCTGGTGACCGGGGTAGATGACGGCTTTATCCGTCAAGTAAGCCTCGACCACGCGTCGGAGGTAGGGCGGCAACCGGTGATACCGGAGTGCCTCCACACTATGCAACTCCAGGGCAGGGTGTTGAACGCATTGGCGATGTCCAGAGACACTGCCAAAATGACCCCACCCTGGACCACTGCACCCACCGTCGTGAGGGCCCGTACGCGCATGATGGCGTCCACCGTGGAGCGCCCCGTGCGGAAGCCATACTGGCTCTCCGCCAGATCCGGCTCAACCCGCACCAGCTGCCCGACGACGCGGTCTGCAATTACTCTTTTGAAGAGCTTGCCCACCTCGTCGAGCAGCACAATGGGTCGGTAAGCGGACGGAGAGTCCACGGGAACATGTGCACCTTGCTGAACAAGTTCAGTGCCGTGGAAGAAAACTTACACTAGCGGTACTCTCTCAAGTAGCAGTCCATCCAGTTCCACTCCGGCCGGTTCCCTATACTCCGCAGTATGATGGGCTGACCCGCATCCGGCGTTAGATAGTAACAAGTAGCAGTCCATCCAGTTGCACTCCGGCCGGTTCCCTATACTCCGCAGTATGATGGGCTGACCCGTATGCGGCGTTAGATAGTAACAAGTAGCAGTCCATCCAGTTCCACTCCGGCGGGTTCCCTATACTCCGCAGTATGATGGGCTGACCCGCATCCGGCGTTAGATAGTAACAAGTAGCAGTCCATCCAGTTGCACTCCGGCCGGTTTCCTATACTCCGCAGTATGATGGGCTGACCCGCATCCGGCGTTAGATAGTAACAAGTAGCAGTCCATCCAGTTCCACTCCGGCCGGTTCCCTATACTCCGCAGTATGATGGGCTGACCCGCATCCGGCGTTAGATAGTAACAAGTAGCAGTCCATCCAGTACCACTCCGGCCGGTTCCCTATACTCCGCAGTATGATGGGCTGACCCGCATCCGGCGTTAGATAGTAACAAGTAGCAGTCCATCCAGTTGCACTCTGGCCGGTTCCCTATACTCCGCAGTATGATGGGCTGACCCGCATCCGGCGTTAGATAGTAACGAGTAGCAGTCCATCCAGTACCACTCCGGCCGGTTCCCTATACTCCGCAATATGATGGGCTGACCCGCATCCGGCGATAGATAGTAACAGGTAACAGTCCATCCAGTTGCACTCCGGCCGGTTCCCTATACTCTGCAGTATGATGGGCTGACCCGCATCCGGCGTTAGATAGTAACAAGTAGCAGTCCATCCAGTTGCACTCTGGCCGGTTCCCTATACTCCGCAGTATGATGGGCTGACCCGCATCCGGCGTTAGATAGTAACAAGTAGCAGTCCATCCAGTTGCACTCTGGCTGGTTCCCTATACTCCGCAGTATGATGGGCTGACCCGCATCCGGCGTTAGATAGTAACAAGTAGCAGTCCATCCAGTACCACTCCGGCCGGTTCCCTATACTCCGCAGTATGATGGGCTGACCCGCATCCGGCGTTAGATAGTAACAAGTAGCAGTCCATCCAGTTGCACTCTGGCCGGTTCCCTATACTCCGCAGTATGATGGGCTGACCCGCATCCGGCGTTAGATAGTAACAAGTAGCAGTCCATCCAGTACCACTCCGGCCGGTTCCCTATACTCCGCAATATGATGGGCTGACCCGCATCCGGCGATAGATAGTAACAGGTAACAGTCCATCCAGTTGCACTCCGGCCGGTTCCCTATACTCTGCAGTATGATGGGCTGACCCGCATCCGGCGTTAGATAGTAACAAGTAGCAGTCCATCCAGTTGCACTCTGGCCGGTTCCCTATACTCCGCAGTATGATGGGCTGACCCGCATCCGGCGTTAGATAGTAACAAGTAGCAGTCCATCCAGTTGCACTCTGGCTGGTTCCCTATACTCCGCAGTATGATGGGCTAACCCGCATCCGGCGTTAGATAGTAACAAGTAGCAGTCCATCCAGTTCCACTCTGGCCGGTTCCCTATACTCCGCAGTATGATGGGCTGACCCGCATCCGGCGTTAGATAGTAACAAGTAGCAGTCTATCCAGTTGCACTCCGGCCGGTTCCCTATATTCCGCAGTATGATGGGCTGACCCGCATCCGACGTTAGATAGTAACAAGCAGCAGTCCATCCAGTTGCACTCCGGCCGGTTTCCTTTACTCCGCAGTATGATGGGCTGACCCGCATCCGGCGTTAGATAGTAATAAGTAGCAGTCCATCCAGTTCCACTCCGGCCGGTTTCCTATACTCCGCAGTATGATGGGCTGACCCGCATCCGGCGTTAGATAGTAACAAGTAGCAGTCCATCCAGTACCACTCCGGCCGGTTCCCTATACTCCGCAATATGATGGGCTGACCCGCATCCGGCGATAGATAGTAACAGGTAACAGTCCATCCAGTTGCACTCCGGCAGGTTCCCTATACTCTGCAGTATGATGGGCTGACCCGCATCCGGCGTTAGATAGTAACAAGTAGCAGTCCATCCAGTTGCACTCCGGCCGGTTCCCTATACTCCGCAGTATGATGGGCTGACCCGCATCCGGCGTTAGATAGTGACAAGTAGCAGTCCATCCAGTTGCACTCTGGCCGGTTCCCTATACTCCACAGTATGATGGGCTGACCCGCATCTGGCGTTAGATAGTAACAAGTAGCAGTCCATCCAGTTCCACTCCGGCAGGTTCCCTATACTCCGCAGTATGATGGGCTGACCCGCATCCGGCGTTAGGTAGTAACAAGTAGCAGTCCATCCAGTTCCACTCCGGCAGGTTCCCTATAATCCGCAGTATGATGAGCTGACCCGCATCCGGCGTTAGATAGTAACAAGTAGCAGTCCATCCAGTTCCACTCCGGCAGGTTCCCTATACTCCGCAGTATGATGGGCTGACCCGCATCCGGCGTTAGATAGTAACAAGTAGCAGTCCATCCAGTTCCACTCTGGCCGGTTCCCTATACTCCGCAGTATGATGGGCTGACCCGCATCCGGCGTTAGATAGTAACAAGTAGCAGTCCATCCAGTTGCACTCCGGCCGGTTCCCTATACTCCGCAGTATGATGGGCTGACCCGCATCCGGCGTTAGATAGTAACAAGTAGCAATCTATCCAGTTGCACTCCGGCCGGTTCCCTATATTCCGCAGTATGATAGGCTGACCCGCATCCGGCGTTAGATAGTAACAAGTAGCAGTCCATCCAGTTGCACTCCGGCCGGTTCCCTATACTCCGCAGTATGATGGGCTGACCCGCGTCCGGCGTTAGATAGTAATAAGTAGCGGTACATCCAGTTCCACTCCGGCCGGTTTCCTATACTCCGCAGTATGATGGGCTGACCCGCATCCGGCGTTAGATAGTAACAAGTAGCAGTCTATCCAGTTCCACTCCGGCCGGTTCCCTATACTCCGCAGTATGATGGGCTGACCCGCATCCGGCGTTAGATAGTAACAAGTAGCAGTCCATCCAGTTGCACTCCGGCCGGTTCCCTATACTCCGCAGTATGATGGGCTGACCCGCATCCGGCGTTAGATAGTAACAAGTAGCAGTCTATCCAGTTCCACTCCGGCCGGTTCCCTATACTCCGCAGTATGATGGGCTGACCCGCATCCGGCGTTAGATAGTAGCAAGTAGCAGTCCATCCAGTTGCACTCCGGCCGGTTCCCTATACTCCGCAGTATGATGGGCTGACCCGCATTCGGCGTTAGATAGTAACAAGTAGCAGTCCATCCAGTTGCACTCCGGCCGGTTCCCTATACTCCGCAGTATGATGAGCTGACCCGCATCCGGCGTTAGATAGTAACAAGTAGCAGTCCATCCAGTTCCACTCCGGCCGGTCCCCTATACTCCGCAGTATGATGGGCTGACCCGCATCCGGCGTTAGATAGTAACCAGGTGCACTCCGGCCGGTTCCCTATACTCCGCAGTATGATGGACTGACCCGCATCCGGCGTTAGATAGTAACAAGTAAGCGACACTTTCTGATTGTAATCCACTGATTTAGTATTTCTGAGGCGCGTGGTGACCCTGCGGTAATCCTCGTGAGTTGGGGCGGCTCGGGCTGGCTCGGGGTGGCTCGGGGCGGATCGGGGCGGCCTAATACAAAGTGCTCCTTCACTTCGATTACCTTCGCTACAAGTATTTACACATGAGAACGGTGCCGTATTTTATGTGACACGTAGCATCTCACTAATGGCGGATTGTTATCTCAGGAACAAATCGTGACCACCACCTTTATATATGAGACTTACCTCAGCAACGCTCAAACTACTAACAATTTCTTTCGCAATTTCCGGCGGAGAGAAAAGAATTCTGTACCAAATATAAATGTGAAGAAGAATTTCCTCTTACATATTTTAGTCTCTGAAAATATGGGAACTATATTTTCTATCACCAAAATTTATATTTGTCATCAAGTTGTATCACCTAATAAATAGATCTATCGCCACGAAATATTTTCGTTCTCAGATAAACAAAAATTGTTCCCAGGTATGAATTATCAAATTAATGTTAATATATGTGTAAAATAAGAGATCGATAACCAATAAAATTATATTGCATTACATGAATATAAACTTCGTTCTTATAATAACAGTTTTGTTACTTAAATAATAGCTCTGTGCTCAGAATGGTAGATATGTCACCAAATAAATCGATTATCGATCACTGACTGCGACTCCTTTTTATTTGATATTTTGTCACCAATACAGTAGTAACATTTTATTTCGTTCAGATATTAAATTAATAGTATTCGTTACCAATTTAATACATCAATTTATAATTTTAATGAAAAAATTATCAAAGGGGCGGAGACAAATTGGCGCGCTTTAAAAATTGACCAATTATTTTAACTTTAATTAAGTGTTTTATCTATTATTCTGCTAGCCATAAGCCAGCTATTTTAAACCAGCGCTGATTGTTCAGTGGTAATTATTTTAAACAATAAATATTGATTATTTTGACTTTAATTGTTTTATTTACTACTCTGCTAAAAATTTTATTTAAATATAATTTATACTACCAGTGGAAATTTAAAACCTTGGGAGTCTAGTTAAGTAGCAGAATCTTTTGGTTGAAACGATGATGACAACCCTAATTTTTTATTTGAACTTAATGCAATTTTCTAGTAACATAATATGATTTATTGGTGATCTCTTTAAATTAGTTTGCTTAAATACTTATTAGGACACACCTATTATAATACATACAAAAACATTTATTTGGTACTAGACCTTATATCTCAGGATTTTAGGTGATTTATTGTGGAACTGATTTTGCATTGTTTGGTGACTACATTTTGGTGACAGATCTACTATTTGGAGGACAAACCCTATTATTTAAGAAACACAAAACTAATTAAATTGGTGATAGCTTAAATGATACCCGAAAATATGTACACGGAAAACGGACTCATTACAAAGGATGTATCAACTGTTTTGAACAAAAAGAAAACCAAATTGAATTTGGTGCACAAAGCGCGAGCCACTTGACAAGCTGAAGACCGGCGGACAGAGCACAACAATAAATCGCCACAAGGGGACAGCCCAATATTCAGGCGACAGGCTCCTCCAGCCGCGACCTCCGCCGCGCCGGTCCTCGCGCCCTCGCTCTCCCGCGCCCCGCGCCCCGCCCGCGACCCTGCAGGGACCCGCGCTCCCGTAAGGACACAATTTTTGTTTGATCCCCAATTTGAATGTAGATGGAAACCGTCGCGTAATACTCATTTAAATGACGAGCGGGTCAAATTTTGATTGGTTTTTGAACAAGATATCGAAATAAGCCTCAATCTGCGCGGCGCATACCCAACGAGTACTCGGCAAATTAGCTGTGAGTGGCATTAAGTACCAGCAGTCCGCGAGCGCGCCCCAGCAATGAGTCATCGCAGCAGATGGGTTATGACAACACGCTGTTATTTACTTCTTTGTAATGTATCTACACCTGGCACGCACGTGATGCACTACTGCGCCGCATGCGACAGTTTGCTACGTTGTGTACTACCGTGTGGTGGCTCTCTGGAGGTATCTGTCGCTCTCTGTTCGCAACTCGTATGAGTAGCGTTCGCTTTCATCCCTGAAGGAGTTGGCAGAGTGTCAAAATGCGACATTTCCTAACGGCTCTCTATCTTATTTTACATTATTATTTAATACTGAATCTGGTGATTGCAAATAGGTAGGTAGCATCTTGACAAAAAACTGGTCAAGTGCGAGTCGGACACACGTGCAAAGTGTTCCGAAGGGATCATATTGATTTCAACATGATTATTTATATCCTCCTTTTTGAAGTCGGTTAAAAATAATAGATTTCTAAATAGGTTTTCCTATAATCTATATCTAAATAACTATTTACTATATTTATATTGAAAATTTTAGACTCCGTGGTTTCGTAGACAAGGATGTAATGGTAAATATTCATCTGATTTGTGAAGTAGAGCGGAAAATAAAAAAGCGGCCGACTAGGCCGAATACTGAATAGTAGCCGAATATTCCTGGCGTCGCTATTGAAAAGATCTGTTTGTCTTTAGAAACAAAAGTATTGTTAGTTGAGTAGTGCCCTGTATCACTGTACGTCATAAGCGCCCGCTGCACATACCAGCACTCCAGTTGTTCACTGCCGTCTTCAGACATGATCAAAATGAATACTGAAAAAAACATGCCACAAGCCCGCGTCCGCCTGCGACTCGCTCCTCTCAACGCTACAGATTTGAATTAATTACACTACATTAGGCACCTAATTGACTTGATCATTAATTGATTTGGTAATCTGAAAAGCAAATCGTACACACAGCGTTTATCATTGCATAAAGTAAAATATTTTAAAATCTAAAACGTTGGTGTCATCTACTCTTATCAAGGAACAACAATGAACTTTAAAGCAAGAAGAAAACCGTTGGACTTGGCTTCGTATAAATAAAATGATGCAATCTACGCCAGAGTCATTCACGTTGCTTTGTTTCATTACCATCAGTTAAGATAATCACGTTTGCATCGAGTGTGAACAAAGTATGTGCTGCGGAGCGGCGTGTGATTCAATTTGCTCGACAGCGCACGACCGCGCCCGCTCCGTTCCGCTCGTGCCGCGGCGCCCCGCTCCGCTCCGCCGCGCAACTGCACTGATCAGCGTTTACTTAATCAAAACGTTAACAATGTTTTGAAATTCGTCCTACTGAAATGAAACCCTAGACAAACAGATTGGTCACTTGTTGAACAAACAGAAATCATTTAAGCTGTTATGGTGGAAATGTGTATTCATTTGAAAGTTATTTCTTACCCTACTCAAAAAATCATCGTTCAATTTTTTAGATATGATCTAGCATCCTATGAGGCTAAGTTTTCTACACGCTAGAGATCAAGAACATTCAACAGACATCAATTATCATTCATTTTGTACAAAAACTTGTTGAGATACTATGTATCCGTATGTCCGTGTTTCTGGTTTTGTGTCTTCGTTTTTTGACACCGACTTCCGAAATTAAAGTTATTTTGCACTTTTTTTGGACGTGCGTCGGTTCTATTTTTTGTAAAAAAGCTTTTTTTTACATTTTAGTTGTGGTTCCCCATTAAATTGTGTTAACAATACATAGAAATACGATCCCAGCAATCGCAGTTGATTTGCTGTAATTTGTTGCAGAGTTCCGTTGTCTGTCTCCGAAACTCATCATCAGATCTATATGAAAATTAATTGCGACCATTTCGTAATAAACCCCTTTCAAACGAAAAAAGAATTTTGCGAATTGTCTATATATGACGGAGTTATACCCGATCATACATAATATATATATGTATATATATATATATATATATATATATATATATATATATATATATATATATATATATATATATATATATATATATATATATATATAAACATCCAAATTGATAACCTCCTCCTTTTTGAAGTCGGTTAAAAAACCGATCAGATGATGCGTGTCGGGCCACGCGCACAATAAGTTCAGTGACTATTACTCAACTAACAGAGCTATCTTAGTCCTTATACTTGTACACCTTAATCCGTTATTATATAATATACTACTTTCATGATTTCATCAGATTTCTCAAAAAAAAAATTCACTTTAAAGTTTTAAATTATTCAAACGGATCACTGAATCGAAAAATAGTCTTAACATCCTCAATGTGTTTGAAGGGCCTATCAAACGCTATTCCACATAATGATAGATGACAAGAAATTATTCATCCCCACGTTATGTGTAGAAGAAATTACTTTAAATATTTTTTAAGATTTTATTTTATCACTCTTTCGGCTTGATGATTCGGCTCCTATTTGTGTCTGCTGAGTTAAAAATTACCTAACATGAAAGGGATGAAGGGGGCTTCGTTCGCTCGCTTTGTTCGCTCACTCTAGTGTCATGTCATCCCCTTTAAACCAAACCTATCCGTGGTGGGGTGCCCTAAGTTAATAAATAATCCTGCTGGCTGGCCAAATAATAAATTGAAGCTGATCAAATAATAATGTTTAGCTTATCAAATATTTATTTCACGATGTGGTTACTTCAGTTAGGTCTCACAGTGCGTCATGTACGTCATGGCTTTTTTTTGATTGCCACAACGCGTGATGACCTTTTTTTTAAGTGTCATGACGTGAAATTCGTAACTTGAACCTTTTAAAAAAAAAAAGTTTCCGTACCCGAATATTTTGCTGTCACTCTGTCTGTCTGTCCGTCTGTCTGTCCGTCGTCTGTCACAGCAAAACGGCTGGAGCTACAGTCTTCAAATGTTCACAGTATAAGCATTTTTGCTGACCCAGAGCCATACTAGTCACAAATACATTTGTTACGAAATCCTAAATTAGCGAAGTCAGACACGCACTTGGCCGGTTTTTTAAGGAAGACACGTGTTGTGAGTCATTTTTAAGGAAGACACGTGTTGTGAGTCATTTTTAAGGAAGACACGTGTTGTGAGTCATTTTTACTCATTGAGCGATTAATTTTTTGAGCGTAACAGATACAAACACCGTTTCTAAAATAATTTTCATAATGTCGGTAAGAAGAGGAACGGCATCGAGTGTCGATACCGATTCTGTTCAGAGAAGTGATCGCTAACAGCGACTGTTACGGAACGGATACAATAGGAACAAATCCCTCTCTGAACGCTAATGTTTCAGCTTCGGGGGAGCATCGCGCCGTGCTCCCAGGGGATCAGCAGATACACGAGGACACAAGAACGTTCGTGGTTGTGTAGCAGTACAGATCATAATCATTTATTTGTCAGAACATTTTCGCCATGTATGTTACATGGTCTTAACTTTACACAGAAGTGTCATCACATTCTACTATCACATATTAATAATTTTTATTGTTACAGTGTACACACAAACAGTGTTACAGATTGTTTTTCCGATCGATAAGCAAAAACTATGCAAAGATTACATTGGTCATCAAGTAATAATAATTATAGTTATTTATTATACAACCCTATTATTATTTTATACTAAACCTCTCTAGGGATCATTGTACTCATTATTACGAACAACTTTTACTATTTTTTTTTTTTTTTTTATATTTGATAGGCTCGCGTTTGACCACTATCTCACCTGATGGTAAGCGATGATGTGGTCGAAGATGGAGCACGCCTGCCTAGAAGTAACCTATTCACTCTTGACTTAAAGACTCCCAGGTTGTATCTTACAGGAAACACAGACTCCGGTAGAGAATTCCACTCTCTAGCCGTACGTGCAATGAATGTTTTCTCAAAACGCTTTGTGCGTATGTACTATGAAACCAACCTCGAAATCGCGAAAAATAAAACCGCTGTTCAGTACATTTATGTGCGAGTAACTCGAGTAACTAAAAGTTCTTAAAACTTAACAGACAGATGTGTTGCTGGGGAGTTTGTTGGCCACTTCTTCTTCACAGCTAAAACACTAGGAAGTGGTGACGGGCGAGCGTTTTTTGGGGGACTGTCTTTATGTAGAACTTTGACGTTCAAAAAGTGCTGGTTCTCAGCCTAGTTTCAATAAATGACTTTTGATTTTGATTTTGATTTTGACTCGACATCATCTGTTACAAAGACTTACGCAGTCACACGAGAATGTAAAAATTGTATGAAAATAATACTCAACATCATTTGCCATAAGACAGCGTCATCGCGTGTTATCGTCGAGCACAGATGTAGTGCGCGTCGCACGAGGCGCCGGTGTCTGCGGGCGGAGAGCGGCGCGGTGCGACTCGGTTCGGCGGAGGAGGCGCGGGGGAGCCATATTATCGTAAAATACTCACAAAATGGCGACCACGCATTTTTGCACAAACCTTTCTGCATCAGCAAATTAACTTTCAGGGAGAATATTGAGTAAAAATGTTACACTCCATTGTACTGGCAGCGGCAAGGTTACGTGTTCTTTTACTCGAAGAATAATAAGTAGAACACTCATGTGCACTATTATTTCATTGGAGTAAAATATCGCTCACTGTTTTGTTGTGCCAACAACGTGTAGTTTTTAGGGTTCCGTCCTAAAAAGAACAAGGTATAGTTTCGGTCTGTCCGTCTGTCCGTCCGTGGCATAGCGTAGAGACTGTTAATACTAGAAAGTTACAATTTTGTATGGGTACATTGTATATAACATATTAATCACGTCACAAAAACCAAGCAACAAAATCTTGAAAAAGGTTTTTTTTTTGTGTTAGCTCCCGTACATGTAAAGCGGGGATGATTGTTTTTATCTCGCCTATCCTATAATGTAGGGTATCATTAGATAGGTCTTTCAAAATCATTGCAGTCCTGTTGGGTTGCTTGGGCTTTACTTCACTCCAGGTAAGACGAGCTTTAGACTAACTTGTTACTGCTTGCAAAATCATACACGGAACCATCGACTAGTTATCATAGAGTCCTAGTTTGCATAGAGCGCTGTGTAACATTTTTGTTCCCGATAACTATTACCGGGCGACACGGCATAAATTATTTATGGTACCACGTTGCCGTACGGTTGCGCGATGTATGACCCATTCCGGGAATGGTGAATGGTGAATGTGAATGGTAAACGCACTCAACGCTCTCCTAAAGTCCAGTCCTGGGTTAGATCTGTTCGCTGATGAATGGAAGGAGACGCTGAATGTTTTTTTTTTTTTTTTTTTTTTTTTTATATTTAAAACGAAAAGCAAACATGTAAAATTTTGGAAAAATAAAACCCTTTTTTTTCGTTTTTAATTTAAACGAGAAGAAATATGAAATATCATCCAATAGGCATATACGCATTAAAGTAATATTGGAAACCCGTGGATTTGAATATAAATTGATTTTCAATAAACTGACTCTCGTTCGTATACTTGGCTATAAAATATTGTAATACAACATTAAAGGCGTCGTATTTCTAGCGCGAGATAACTCCACGGTTATTGAATATTTGAAGGCAAACGATATTGAGTGTAGACGGTGACGGGCTCGTAGTGTGGGCGTTAAGCAGAGAGGTGGCTGAGTACGTCTATAACGTGACGTCATCTGTGAACGTTTGTGCCAGCAGTAGAGGTAGCATGCGGGGCGAGCATGTGACGTCATCTGCGTACGTCTGTGCCGGCAGTAGAGATAGCATGCGGGGCGGGCACCTGACGTCATCTGTGTACGTCTGTGCCGGCCGTAGAGATAGCATGTGGGGCGGGCACGTGACGTCATCTGTGTACGTCTGTGCCGGCAGTAGTGGTAGCATGCGGGGCGGGCACGTGACGTCATCTGTGTACGTCTGTGTCGGCAGTAGTGGTAGCATACGTGGCGGGCACGTGACGTCATCTGTGTCCGTCTGTGCCTGAAGTAGTGGTAGCATGCGGGGCGGGCACGTGACGTCATCTGTGTACGTCTGTGCCGGCAGTAGTGGTAGCATGCGGGGCGGGCACGTGACGTCATCTGTGTCCGTCTGTGCCTGAAGTAGTGGTAGCATGCGGGGCGGGCACGTGACGTCATCTGTGTACGTCTGTGCCGGCAGTAGTGGTAGCATGCGGGGCGGGCACGTGACGTCATCTGTGTACGTCTGTGCCGGCAGTAGTGGTAGCATGCGGGGCGGGCACGTGACGTCATCTGTGTACGTCTGTGCCTGAAGTAGTGGTACCATGCGGGGCGGGCACGTGCCGTCATCTGTGTACGTCTGTGCCTGAAGTAGTGGTAGCATGCGGGGCGGGCACGTGACGTCATCTGTGTACGTCTGTGCCGGCAGTAGTGGTAGCATGCGGGGCGGGCACGTGACGTCATCTGTGTACGTCTGTGCCTGAAGTAGTGGTAGCATGCGGGGCGGGCACGTGATGTCATGCTACCACGTCCGCTTACTCTTCAGAGACGGAACCCACAGTAAAGAGCACACGAGGTGCCACAAACATCTGCTAGCAGCCGCGACACAATGGAGTTAGTCAGCGTATGCTCATCATCCACCGCGCGACATCAAATGAACCAACAGTCTATGAACACGAAGCTGTTACTTCACGACGTGGTTCAAGTTCGCAACCCTTTCACTGACCGCGACCCCGACATGACCCCCGCAAGTCCTCGCGACCCCACGCACCCCATGACCCCGCCACCCTCCACTAAAACCGTTCATAAATTATGTAATTATGTCGATAATGGAGAGAACAAAATGGCCTCAGAGACATAAAGTAATGACTCTTAACGACGGCCATGAATAAAATATGGGATGGCTCGCGTGGCCGCTTCGGATAATCTTACAAAAAACACTCCAATTTGGACGAAATTGCACCCGAACTCGGTTCTTACGAGGAACGTTTTTTCGATTTCTATCATTTGAGTAACACTCTGCTAATGATGTTCTGTGCAATATAACGGTAAAATAAATTCAATCGGTTCTCCGTTAACACGTGATTCCTGCGGATATTACTGGAACATTCGCTGAATGTATAATCCGCTTGGCGTGCTCTCACAGCGCCGCGGCTCTACAAGGGTTCGCACTCTGATATCGAGCAGTTTTGTATGTTTTCTATAACAGCTGCTTTTGTCTACGACACGCCGCCGTCGGAATATATTCCCGTAGCGCTCGTAGCGGGCTACGTACTACGCGGTTGCTACGACGCGCTACGGACGGCTACGAGCTACGCACTTTCGTAGAGTGCGTAGCTCGTAGCGTAGCACTTCGAACAAGCGACACATCATTATTTAGGTTTCATGTAAGCCAAAGTGTTTCCTCTTTAGCTAGCGTTCCGCCCCGGCTCGGGCGCAATAAAATTTTCGATGGATTATTTTCTTTCATACAAACTTCATCCTAGAAATTATTAAAACAGCAAAGCAGTTCTCATATTTTTAACCGACTTTCGAAAAAGGAGGAGGTTCTATGTTCGACTGTATGTTTGTTTTTTTTATGTATGTCCGCGCATTTCTCCGTCAGTTGTGGACCGATTTTCAAAATTCTTTTTTCATCCGAAAGAATATACTCCCGAGGTGGTCCCATATAAATTTTATTGAAATTGCTTTAGCGCCTTTTGAGAAACTGAACAAAAACGAAAAATACGCAGATCTTGATGACGTTTTTGTGTACTCCAAATGTTTAAATTCCACGTTCCATGTTATTGGGGTATTTAGTTCTGGGGTCATCATCATTCTCCTGCCCTTATCCCAATTTATTTGGGGTCGGCGCAACATGTCTTTTTCTTCCATACTCCTCTATTAGTCGTCATCTCTGTAGTCACCCCTTTTTTACCCATATCCTCTTTCACACAGTCCAACCATCGTTTCTTTGGCCTTCCCCTACTCTTATAGCCGTCCACATCCATACACAAGACTTTCCTCACGACTTTCTTTATTTAGTTCTGGGGTATAACAACTAAAAAGCTAAAAATAAAAGATTTTTTACAAAAAAAACAACCGACTTCCAAAAAAAAATACACTAACACTTCGTTTTTTTTGGAAGTCGGTTGTTTTTAATTTATTTAGATATACAATGTCGAGACGACAATACAGCAAAAACTGGAAACACTGGCAGCATTCGTCAGCAGTCATGAACAACTATTACTTTGGGACCAACGACAACAAAGTCGACTGAGTGACGTTGATGAGTATTGTTAGTGCTAGGATTTATTGTTGTATTGTCGTCTCCACTTTCTTTTTTTTTTTTTATGTCCATGGATACATAATGAGGGCCCTACTTCAGGAAGTCCCAGCCGTGGGCACATTACAAGCTGATCATGCTTATCGCACGTCGACGAGTGAGCGAGGATCACGAACAGTGAAGCACCGCTCTCGCGCGGAACAAACTATTGTCGTCAGTTGTCGGCTTTCTGTGACGTCACGCGAGGCCCAGTAAAGGCTAAGGCATGCACCGCAGCCTGTGGCAGGACACCAGTACACCAGGAGCAGGCACTCGGCGTCATACGAGTAGGTGTCTTACACTTCCAAGTAGAAAGTGATCCACTGAGTAGTGTTCGTCCAGCACTATGTCCTAGACAGTCACATTAATGTGACAAGTACCAGTAACTACATACTTGCAATTCCGGCCAGGTTCCACATTCTATATTGATTTACATGTTTGTAAGTACTCGGTAACTCGGTATACCTAGATAAATAAATAAAGAAAAAAGCATGTAAGCACGTCTGACTGTGATCCTAGTTTACTGACTGCCGCCGTGCTCAGCGCACCTTACCTTAGCATTGTGGTATGAGCATGAATGTGTGACAGTAAAGTTGATGAGGAATCTGTATCACTCGCTTGTATTGCTGTATCACAACCATGCTTCATTAAAATAAACTTTTTTTTTTTAAATAGTCCGATTCCTGAGGGTATATCAGGGTGAACTGTACAAATCAGAGCTTACCAGCGTGATGTTATTAAGTGGTGTAAACAATAAACAGACATGCGATTGCAGCTGAGCAATTCCGGAAAGTTTGCCATTATTTATTGAAGAGTTCCATTGTGTATCTCTGAAGTTCTTCATCAGATCTTCACCAAATGTAATGGGACGACATAAAAGCACCAGCTTTCAAATAAAAAAAGAATCATCAAAATCGGTTTATCCAGAAAAAAGTTCCGAGACACAAAGAAATACAGTCGAATTGAGAACTTCCTCCTTTTTTTGAAGTCAGTTAGTCAGTCTGTAAGCACAGATCTGGCCAGCAACATCTATCTAAGGTCACGGATCTTGTGACGCGAGCACTGAGGCGCTGGTGGTGGCATGTGATGTACTGCGAGCACATTCAAAGATTCCTTTACATTTATCTGCACAAAAAACGCCAAACCTTAATTGAAACAATTTTCAGTAGGCATCATAACGTCTCTACTAAGCTCACAATCATGGCATCGATGAGCACAAGTAGCCAGAAGTCAGCTACATCAGCCGCGAGCCGAGGACGCGCCGGAATTGATTAAAATCTGGGAAAGATTAATCGTCATCAATCTTTTCTTGTCGGCGTCGAGTGAACCGTGCCCCTGCCCCCCCCCCTCCACCCCGCCACACCATGCACCCCGCACCGCCCGCGCCGTGCCACCCCGTCCCCGCACCACCTCCCCGCACCGCACCGCCAATATTGAAGTCTCAATGAACGATTCTTCCGCTCACATCAGCCGCCTGACTGCCGGAACTTTATTGTGATGCTAAACCGAACAGCCTCATATTAGAGTATACGCGTTGAGCGCCCCTCGTCGACGCGTCCGCGCAGAGCTTCCAGCTGCCTTCCGTCACGCTCATATACGCTATATAATGCTGCTTGCACTACAGCTCCTACTGGACGAATACGAAAGTAAATATCTCGGTTTAAGTAAGCAATAAAAATAATATAAAATTTACAACCACAGTTTCATATCTGCAGCTATCGAAACGTTCCGCCCGGAGGCCGGCATGGCATGGCTCCCAAAGTCCCGACGCGCTGTAAAAGTAAACACGTACACGTTCAACTAAAAGTTGTTATTAAAAAGTTCTTTGATATATTTCTCCCTTTTCCTGCCAAAACTGTAAGGAACCTACATCAAAGTGGAAGCGTGATCGTATTCAGTGCTAACGAACCCCCTCCCCCCAGCTACTACAAGCGGAGCCTTTTCACGAAACACATACGTTTCTTTATAGCAGCCCTCCCCCCCCCCCCCGCACCGCAACGCGCTAACGTAAGCATCACATGTACGTATGTGTATGTGGAAGGTATTACGCACATATCTTTATTACATTCCGTATGGAAATTGTCGTACAAACACAATAACCCGTAGATTCGTGTAAACATGAACAACATACGATGTGAGCAGTGGATATATCTCGCGGAACGGATTCATGGTACAACTCAATGGAGCAGAAAAGAGGCAAAGGGACGCGACAAATGATATGGAACGATGACATCCAGGTGGGCGGGCCGGGTCGCACCGGGCCGCGCGAGCCGGGCCGCACCGGGCCGGAGCGCGCCGGGCCGGACGGGGCGCCGGACGGGTCGCGGCCAGTCTCGCGTGCATTGCCGTTATTTGATGCTTCTTGAAAGCGGAATATTACGAGATTGTTAACCACTCACGTCCAACGTTTAACCTCGCTCTATTCGATCTATTCACTCCGTCGTCGCCATCGCAGCGGTTTATTTCACAATTTCGTGTGCTATTATCGAGTTAGGCTAACGCAATGTACAAGAGATCAGGTATCTGGGTGGCGTTTAAAGAACACCTCACGGCGAGATGTGAATGTAAGCAGGACATGACAATACAGACTATAAATCAATCAATTTCCCGTTCAGATATTGTGTAACTAGTGTGTAATTTTGCTCAGCGATTACCAAGTATCGCGTGAGCATCGCGCTACCCATTCATAGCCTGATTAAACAAATGACGCTACAATACAACACGACAGGTGCGGGTCCCGCCACGCCGGAGTGCTCTCCATCTGTAGCAGTCTCCACAGAAGTGGAATGACTTGAAGATGACAGGCTTCGCCGCTGACGTACTTACTTGAACGATGCTAAGTGATATTAACAATGTTATTCCACCATTCATTTAACATTTCTCAGTCCCGCACGAGGCCGGTGGGCGCGTCACGGTGGCACGACGGCACGGTAACACTGTGGCGTGGCGGCATAGCGGCATTGCAGCACGGCGGCACGGCGGCATGGCGGCAACTTGGCACGGTGGCACCGTGGCATAGCGGTACGGTGGCAGGTGTATTTATAAATCGCGTGAGCTTCTCCGCTTGTTTGCTGCGATTTGTTTACCGCACGACCCCCGGCGGCACAGGTGGCAGGTGGAGGAACAATCGACACACACGAGTATCACGCGATGGTAAGCCGCGTACATTTGAGGACGCCGAAACAAAAAAGTAAGAGAAAGCTGAAATCGTTCCAGGCAGGACAGTCATATAAACTAGATTGAAATCGTGTGTTCCGCATACCTTTAAAAAATGTTACAACACCTTGGAGTGCGACTACTATGGCGCACACAGCTCGCCACTGTTCAGAGTTCGGTAATACTGTGAGCATCATAAGAATGGCTCCTAAATAAAAGGGAATCATTCATCTTCCACTTGTCAGCCGGAACAAAGTAGCGCGATGGCGGTCAAATTAAAAGGAAAATGTTTTTATGCTCTAACTTGAACTTGGCTTTTAGAAGCTGAGTACCTACAGTCACAATACAAGTCACCTGTGAATCATCACAGTGAAAATAATAGAATGAAGAAGGCTAACAATATGTGCGTTCTCCCTAGTGAATTTCACGAAAAGTAAAAAATACGACGCCATTTTTCATCCATGATTACTTGACATTACTTAGAATAGTCAAGTTTAAGAGCCGAGCGTCGCGGATGGGCAACGCAACGGTATACAAAGATTCCTAATATTTATGCGCAAATTCTGCCACTCCTGTATTTCCCGCGAGAAATCAACTCACTCATGGTAAAAGTCATACGAGCTCTGTTGTATATAATGTAAGCAGAACTAATGTGTAAACC
Source organism: Polia nebulosa (assembly GCA_951329385.1). Classification (NCBI taxonomy): domain Eukaryota; kingdom Metazoa; phylum Arthropoda; class Insecta; order Lepidoptera; family Noctuidae; genus Polia; species Polia nebulosa. Next base: position 436,136 of record OX589596.1, read on the forward strand.
GTCAATTTCAATTAAAACCTGAACAAAGTGTCGACAACTTCCTAAAATCGCGCATTACCAAGTTGTGACATTTAAAATTCAATTAGAGCGGCACAGCATCTGTCGGCATCTTGTATGAGCGGCGGCTCGCACTCTCCGCGGACTCGTGCGAGTCCATTACGTGTATTAGTGACGTCCGTAATCCGCCGGTAGCCCGCCGCCGGTAATACGGCTGAAGGGTCCGCGCCCTGACATCTGGCGGCGGGGGCACACACACATACCTCGAGAGGAGATACATGCCGCCGGGAGATGGATCACTAAAGGGATTATCGGGCAGTTACAAAAATAAGAGCGTGGAATGAGCCACGCGCCATCCAAACCAATCAATAGGGCGCCGCGACGTGCCCGTGCTGTGTCCGCCACACGCCTGCCACACGCTCGCCACTCGTTTCGCTCATAATACAGAAAAATGCACCATTTACCCACTAACTACATTATTTGTCGCAGATAACTGTAACCCTAAATTAATGAAACTCTTTAAATACCTCTGTGAGATTGTGGCACGTTTTGATATTTGTCAAATTAATCCTGCAGTAGTCGCGCGAATAGATAAATATACTCGTCAAACTATGTCGTTTTTATTTAGATTTTTAAGTTTTCAACGCTATCTAGCCTAAATTATAAACAGGTAATGCGTCTTCGCAGAAACCACCATGCGTTGGTGTGGAGTGGTTCGGTCGGAAGGGGAGCATCTATATCAGTGGATGACACGTCATCCGCGCGACCAATTAGGTTGGTGTGATTTCATCATTCATTATTGATGATTTTTTTTACTGAAATGTATTTTTTGTGTGTTTAGTAATAATAGGTTAATAGCAATCGAGGTCGGGAAAAGGTTTTATAATCCAGTAAGATGCTGGTCGGAATCTTGACCGTACTTCCAGGATGTCCTGATAGCCGTGGTATACCTGTCCACTCCTTAAGCACCTCAGAATATGTTGCCTCCTTGTTCCTACGTCACACTACTTGCCAGTGACCGTTTTTGGGGGCCCATTTATTGAGTGTGCAAGTCACTCTCTGCCTTTTTTATCGATGTATTTTAATAACATTGTTCAGGTAGGGGTCGGGGGCTTTACATAGTTCTTGGTATCCAGTCCACTTTAGCCTCCCAAAACCATAACCCGATATCTTTGTTTTCCTTATCTTGCAATAGTTTCACACCAACCGTGGGATGTCCTTGGTTGCACTTGTATAAAGGTTGGTGCCTAGTTTCATAAAAAAGCGTCTAAGGGGCCTCTGCGAGTTGGTTAAAGCCCCTTGTACTTCTAAAGGCCCGAGACCTCAGGGTCCCGAGAAATTGAAATGATGCAAAATAATCGATATGGTTTGCATTTACGTTAATAAATTACAACTCCAGATACAAAATCTCAAACAATCAGAAGTCAAATATTGCGCATTATGATTTTTAAAGCCAAATAGGTGAATTTATATTAAGAGCTCTTAGTTGTAAACAGAGAAGTTTTTATTTGATCTACTAGCGAGCCGCCCCGGCTCCGCACAAACCTTCTTCGTTTATCGCTCTTTCTGTTAGTGTAAACCGCATTACAATCCGTTACGTGGTTTGGGAGGAGTTGGCGGAGAAACAGACAGACGCGAAAAGTGACTTTGATTTATACTATGTAGAGAAGAGACGTTGTGTTATTTGTTTAAGAGCAACCAGGGTTCTTATTGTAATAAACGCTTAATATCACTAAATGTATTTATTTAATTCTAATCGTTCGTTGATGACAATTAGTAGTCCACGCGACCTCCACCGCGGCTCCAAACATAGATTTACGATGATCAATATCCGGGTGCTTCTTCGAGTAAGGCAGATTGGTGATTTTCGTGACAATTTTCAATTTTTTTTGTTAATTTATATTAGAATCTTAAAATATACGTAAAAGTAATATTTTTTATAAAGAAGGCACCTCAGAGAGCGATATACTTACAGAGATAATCAAGGTTAAAAAACTGGAGGCCACGCTAATCACAAAACACCCCACGAAAATGAAAATTTTAATTTAACTTTCTCAAATGTGTTACTTATTGTTACTTAAAGAAGTTAATTTATTATAAGATAAAAAAATAGGTAGGTTACTAAGGCAGAAAATGTTTTTTAGTAGTATCAGTCCAACATTATTTATTATTTGTTAAAGAAATTACAAGAATATAACACTAATTTAAACATTTAAAAAAAACACTTTCTCTTATCAGTCATTTGTTAGGAACATAATCAGTATTTTTAATTATCACAATCATTTACTTCTTATTTTACAAATTAATTATAAATACGCCTGGTTTTTGAACTTGAACTCTTTATTATATTTAAGCCTCTCTCTTCGTCTTCTTTCGGATAACTTCTTTCTTTATAATTTTTCTTCTCTTGTTAATGTCATTTTTGGTCTAAAATGTTAATAATCCATTATAATTTTTCTAAACATGAATATAGGTAGGTACCTAATCTTACGCTATTTTATTTGTTTTATTTATTTATTTATGCATGATTAATGTACAAACGCGAACTTAATGGCATATGGCATTATCTGCCAGTTATCTATTTCTATTGTTCTATTCTTAATATTATAAGGTACTTATAAAGTCAGAAACTCATCGTATGTGACATTTTATTTTGATTTAAACGAATTTACATTTAACTAAAGTAATAAAAAATATTTTCATTCATAACTAGTACAAAACTCAAAGTTATTTCATTTGCATGGTCGAAAATTGATCTGCGTGGGTCAAAACTACCACGTAAACCACGCAAATCACGACCACGGAAATCAAAATAAATCCTTTAATCTAAAAACATACAAAAACCTTTTAAGTAAACAAACTGTGTTTTGATTATAAGTTACGTTACCCTAAACTTGTTCGCTACAATATTTTATTAAATAAATAAATTCAAAGACACTGGAGATAATTGTACCACGCAAATCAAAGTTTTGAGAAACTTAACCCACGCCACGAAGTTCTTATCATCTATTTTTTGAAAACTCGACGCACCATCACACAAGCACTCTGTCCGGCCGTCGGAGCGCGACTAGTTGTAACTTGAATTAGGATGCATCATCGGGCCGCGAATTTAGATATGTGCTAGTGAAATTATAATAATCCACGCAAATCAGCAATTACCTCGGGACAGTCACATTTTTTTTTTGTTTTAGGAAATTTAGTTATTTTAGAACTATAGTCTAAGTTTTCATAGCATTGTAAACTTCTTAGGACTTAGTGTTTTTTTTTGGTAAGCATGTAGCGTTTATTTTAAAATATAAAATTTACTAAGTGACCAGATCGGGGCTTGGGACACTCCACGAAAATCAAAGAATGGGGGTATTTTATTTTATAATGATATTTAATTATAAAGACAATTGATTAATAATTAGTAACCCAGCTAAGAGAGGATTTAAGGTTTACGCGAAAAAAAAATGCTGATTTTTCGATTTCAATTATTTTTAAGTAAAGCCGTTTCAAAAACCTGTCCAAAAGGATGACCCAAGTTGTGTGTAATGTTATACTAGCAAATTATGGACTTTGTCTGAAATATAAGTTTTTTTTTATTTTTTTTTATTTAGCCGATGGGCCTCCATCGGCTAAATAGCCGATGGTGGCTCTTATTGAGCTTTTTCATTGTGCAACATTTAACAAACTATCATTTTGGAGTGACTGTGACGAGCTTCGAGCACCCCACGCCAGGCAGCGGGCTCCGGGCACCCTCGGGCAACGGGCACCAGGCATCCCACGGCGAGCAGCGGGCACCGGGCACCTCCCCCGGGCAGCGGGCACCGGCCACCCCACGCTGGGCAACGGGCACCGGGCAATGGGCACCGGGCACAACACGCCGGGCAGCGGGCACCGGACACCCCACGCTGGGTAGCGGGCATCGAGCACCTCACGCTGGGCAGCGGGCACCGGGCATCCCACGCCAGGCAGCGGGCATCGAGCACTTCACGCCGGGCAGCGGGCACCGGGCACGCCACTCCGGGCAGCGGGCACCGGGCACCCTACGCCGGGCAGCGGGCACCGGACACCCCACGCCAGGCAGCGAGCACGACTTGACCAATAAATCCCGTCTGTAATCTAGTCGATGGCAGGAAGGAAGCGCCGCTCGGCTAATGACAAATATAGATTAGCTCTCCATCAATTGATTCGATCTCAAGGGTCACCCGCTGCTGACTCGATTTGGTTTGTAATTATAACATACTTGAAAGGGACTGAGATGACTGTGCACCTTAGTGAAGAGGAGGTCGTCTAGAGATAATATAAAAAGCTCGCAGGTAGGGGTCAGTAGCTATGTGGGGAACTTCGAAACGTAGGACGCGATCGAAGCGTAGGAGGCGTGACGAGGCGCGCGGCGGAGCGGGCACGAGCGCGGCGCGGCTTGCATGGTACAATGACATGAGAGTTGATCGTCCTCCTCGCGTCTCCTCGCGACGCCGCGTGTTGTCCGGTGCCACAAGACCCTCTAGCCTGATGGACGCACACCTCACGACCTCCCGTCCTACGCACTCCTCATTGAGCTTATTTCAGACTTCATCCAACATTGTTCTCACATCGCAAACTGCTTCATGAATTGTATGTGCTAACTGGAAACCAAAAAAAAAATAAACTGTGTAATAAGCTATGAACAAGTCTGCTTGTCGCGTTTATAAACAGGGCGCTTGTGATCGTGGACAGGAAATGACATCCGTGACATTTTTATCGAAAACATTTTTAAACATTACCCGGAGATGCATTAAATTTAAAACATTCTACGCCGCAGCAGCGTTTTAAGATGATAAAATAGCACGATGAGTCATAATATCTACAGATACTTGCAAATTTACATGGTAAATTTTCCAAGTGGCCGAGGATGACCAAATCCGAAACTATGAGGAATAGCTATAAATACTGAAAGGAGTCTCTGGCTAGATTTCGATGAAAACTAAAACTGCATCATTGAATTTTTGAAAAATCAATATTCATAACAATAAATAATAATGCACGCTGTATTATTATACGATTGTGTCGCTAATTAGGATAAAATTCTAGAAAGTAATGACATATGGCAATACTATAGGAATTTGCATTTTTTAACATAATTAATTTGTATTAGGCTTCCGTACCCAAAGGGTAACCAACGGGACCCTATTACTAAGACTCCGCTGTCCGTCTGTCTGTCAGTGTGCTCATGATCCGTAATAGGTAGACAGTTGAAATTTTCTCATAGCGTGTATTTCTATAGCCGCTATAACAACAAATAATAAAAATAAATTAAAAATTAAAGGGGGCCCCCTGAAACTTAGAACTGTCTACCTGCGGATCATAAGATACAGCCCAAAAAAAAAACCTAAACATGTTTCTACAATCAAGAGCAAACCAATATAAAATAAAATAAATAACGTGTTTTTTTTTGTTTTTTTTTTTCAGTTTATGGTACGGAACCCTTCGTGTGCGCGTCCGACTCGCACTTGGCCGGTTTTTGTCTTACGTTACATCCTAATTACAATTGGTTACAACTCTTTTCCTTCATTGAAATCTAATATAACGTGAAGCTGACTCCACTGCGGGTGTGTATTGAAAAAAGATAAAGCTGAGCAACCAAAGACATCACCATTTTATTAAAATTCAACACTTTATTTTGAATTTGCTGTATGTCATTACTTCCCAGGAGTTTATGTTTTGTGACTCTATTCAGTATGTTCCATCATTTAAAGAGTATTGATAATATACCAACAGATAATAATCTTGGTATGAACTACGTATTGTAGGCCCGCAGTAAAAGGTTCCATCTATTAGTGCGGGCTGTCAGGTGAGATTCCCTCTCCGGGTACATTAGTGCTGCGGGCCGCCGCCGCCGCGCGCCGTCACGGCTCGGGATACTCCCGGCGACTAATTAATTCCGTCACCTGTCCGGCTATTAGTGGCTCGAGCCCGAGATATCCAGATTAATTCACATCGCGCGGCTATCCACTTCGCTCAGCCTAATGAAAACTGAACCCGCTATTCGAACATGAATTCCTGTAGACACAGATAAAAGAAGCCACAGATTTCAGTATGAAAATAATTATTTATCACCCGTAGTAAGTGAAGTTGTGACTAAATGTTTCAAAATCAAATAAAAAAGTCATTTATTCAAACTAGGCTGAGAGCCAGTACTTTTTGAACGTCAGAAGTGGCGCAAATATCTCCCCAGCAACAGTAAGACATGTGTCTGTTAAGTTTGAAGAACTTGAATCTATATAATTGCAGTAATAATAATAACTTATGTAAAACAGATAAATAAAAATATATCGTTCAAAATATAAAATAAATATATATATATAAATAAATTAAATACTATCCGCCACTTGTCAGCTAGCACACTATTTACCCGGATGTCCCTACTGTGAGGATCGCCCAAAAGACATGGTGGAGATCTGCCCCGCTTGGGCGGAGCCCCGCCGTGTCCTCGTGCAGGCGATCGGCGGCAGCGACCTCTCGCGCCCGGCCCCGGGTCCAGGCCATGGTACGGGGCGAGAGGGAATGGGAAGCAGTCTCCTCCTTCTGCGAAGCAGTAATGCTCGCGAAGGAGGAGGCAGAACGGGTTAGGGAGAGGCTGCAACGACAGCCTCGCCCTAACGCCCTCAGCAGCAGCCGCCGCAGGAGACGCCAGGGGCTTCCGGCGCCGCGAGACGATCTCCGGCCACCGTAGACCCGGGCCTGCGGACGGCGAGTAATGGGTAGCTCGCCGTCCGATCAGCACCAGGCCCGAGAGTCGACGGCGCGTAGTGTTCCACGCGCGCCTTAAAGAGTTGTCAGCAATAGGGACGGGGCCCGTCATGGCCAATGCCTGCCCGGGGGTTGAGGATAAATTCGAAAGAGTTACACTCAGTCGCTCCACCCAGAGCGGGAGAAGTCATTGGATGATTGACCACCCCACAAAAAGCTAGTGTTGCCCAAATGCAAGACCAAGACGAGACTTAGGCCAGTCTTGGTCTTGGTCTTGCGTCAATACACCTGGTCTTGGTCTTGGTCTTGGTATTGCGCTCTCAGTCTTGGTCTTGGTCTTGGTCTTGCAGCAAGAGTCTCGCAAGTCTTGCAAGTCTTGCAAATATCTATTAGCATATTGCTATTTATTGAACACGTTAGTTTAGATTTTAGATTATGATTCGCGCTGTAAGACGTATGTAGTTACAGAATTATAATCATCAAAATCATCAATACAACCCTGCAAGTTCATAAAGATCGAGGAATTATTAAAAAAAAAAATTACTTTTTCAAGGACAAACTCATTCCTCGACCTTTGAATATCAATTTTCAATCTTGCTGCTCACATTTTAGTACCTAGGTATGTCAGTCACTATCTATCATTTACCGATATTAACAATGATTATTTCGAAATCAAAATATTCGCAATTCAATAGATGCAATACCTACTTAGTTATTAATTATCATCTCGCCCGACATCTTTAAACGCTGTAGTGTTCGAATTCGAGCCAGTGTGTGAATGTATTTATACAAGAAACTGAGAGCATTCAATTTATACCTACTTACTGCTGAGACATCTTCAAGGTCATTTAATTTTATCCTCCTGTACCAACCCTACCAAAATAGGTAACAATTTTGTGTGCCTCTGTCCGTACTCTTTGTCGGCGAATGCGGCGCTCAAACAGTGTCAAATGCTGTGATACACTTGTTGCAAACTGCGGCGTCTTTGTCGGTAAATTATCAAATAAGTAGGTATATAATACACCGACCGACCAACAGTTTATTCGCAGAACGTCACATTTTCCCAATCAACCTTGAACCTTAATTCTTTAGCAATAAAGTTGAAAATCTGTTAAAGAAATTTGACAGATTGTAGTAGCTTGATGTGCTGGCGTCTGTACCATAACATTGGTTGCCGTAGAAACTGTTACTAGACCTACTCGACTCGCTGTTAGTTTTAAATTTTGCTGAATAGAAGAATAATATAAACTTTGAAACATAAGTAGGTACCTACATAATGTTTATATAATTTTGTTGGCTATAATTTTAAGCACATACCAACCTACGAGTACTAACGTTAGATCTGCACATTAGACATAAACAAGCATAAATATTATTATAGGTAGATACCTACAAGGTATGAACTTTGCTAGAAAGTGGAACAGATTTGTGAGTATTAACACGCTACCTACTTAATAAATAGTTGAAACATAATAAGTACTTACCTACCTAATCAATACAACCTTTTAGGGTTCTTTCAGACGAGCGGCACGTTGCCAACTGCAGATACAACTGCAGCCCTTAGTTTAGTGTTATGACGACACCTACGGTTTTGATACTGGGGAACGTCTCTCAAAATCGGGATTGAAACCAAATACCTACTTAATAACGCCCAAGTCTCAGTTTGTCTTAACTGCAAGACGCAAGAGTCTTGCAGGCTTAAGTCTTGTCTTGCTCAAGTCTTGCAGGGTTCAGTCTTGGTCTTGGTCTTGCTACAATAAGGCGGTCTTGGTCTTGGTCTTGGTCTTGCGAATATGCAAGAACAAGACCAAGACTGCAAGACCAAGACCGATTTTGGGCAACACTACAAAAAGCTAGCACACTATTATGCACTAGCACACTATTTTGCCATCAAGCACAGAAAACTCGACCATAAACATTAAACCAAATTAAATAAACCCTCAGGCATAACTAGTGTGCCCGCTTTCACGTGTGGCACAACGGTAGAATCTATCGTGATTCGAAGCCACAAGTGTTAAACTAGGGCCATCACAGTCAAATCAATAAACAAATATTAGGAATATCAACACATATAAGCTAACTATGGGGAAAGCAAGGACACTTGATGAGTGTAACGTTGTCTTGTGTTCAACACCGCGACCTTATGCGCGAATAGTATACCTTCGAAAAGAGATTAGATTTAACTTTAGTTTTAAACGCATTAAAAGGCAGGTCAAGAAAAGATAGGGTTAGCTTATTGTAAAGGTGGATACCGAAACCCACAAACGAGCCATGAACCTTACGAAGACAGTGGGAAGGAGTTTGTGCTTTTTTCTGGTGTTAAGAGTTACCGCGGCAAGAGGCTGAACTTAGATGAAATACTCGCCACCATCGACCGACGTAAACGTTACAAACGTAATGACGTTATTAATTTCCTGAGCGAGGCGCGCGGGGAGGTGCGGTGGGGCCGACGAGGGGGAGGGAGGGCGAGAGGCGCTCGGTACATCACACGACAAAATATCGTTTATTTCGTTCATCCTCTATCACGTCACGTATGTTTTATCTCAAGTTCATCTGAATAGCGTCCTAATCTGAATGTTTTATTCATAAAGTTACTTCCAGCATTTCTTTCGACAGTAAAACAAAAATAGAGACGAGTAAGTTATCCGGAGTTTACGAACGTTAACATCGTACGAGGCAAGGGCGACGTAAAGTATTCAGCGCAATAAACAGCGCGGAGAGTACCCGGTTTCGACTTCCGGGCACAAGTGACACAACGTGAAGCCCCCTTTCTAACCCCCCTGATCTGTAACGGCGTTACTGACACGCCGTTACAGATCAGGGGGGTTAGACAAAATACTTTTCTGTTAACGTTAACGCTATCGCTTCGTGCAAAATGTATGGCAACGACATTACTGGGCGTGAGTCACGTGACAATTCTCTCCGTAGGTAATGTCCTTGTCATATATTTGCACGAAGCGTTAGCGTTATTATAAAATTTATTTGGCTAAGGGGGCTGTTCTGTAGCCAACATACGGTAACAAGTGTGCGCGCCCGCACTATCCGCAACCCGCAACCCGCCTCGCACGGGACGCGCGGCCCCTGGCGCTGATCGCGACGACGTGTGGCGTGCGCCCGCTCAAGATCGTCTCGGGGCTGCTGCAGTACCGATACTACAGCAGCACTAAACATGCGTCCGCCACGTTACGTCCACCACAAGTAACTCCTACACTGCGGCGCCTCACTTACGCTGTAGTTATACGTTGGCAAGCCGAAGCTGCTCGCACATTGGGCACGAGACCGACAGATCACTGCATACGACGATTGTAGAAAATAGTGCCTGCTTGGTTTAGCACTATTTCTAGTGTTGGTTGATAGATTGGTTGATTCGGTTGAGTTTATACCGGAATGTTAATGGTTTGGTTGTTGGTTTACGAATAGGTACTGGTTTAGTGATACGCAATAATATGGTTCAAAGTTATATTGTACACTAGTTAACTATTAAATGGTAAAATGGTAATAATTATTAGCTAAATTAGCACTAAGATGGTTTGATTCGAGTTACGCGATTGGTATCTGAATACGCACTTACTGGCGATAGTTGCGATACATGCATTTATGGAAATGCATGCAGGCAAAAGTGCTGAGCTGTTCGGTTGCCAATATTGTACCGAACATATTCCCGAGCACAAGATGAGATAAGAATAGGGCAAAGTATTCATCAAATCATCTTAGTTGTATAATATTACAAGAAATAAACCAGAAATGGTAAACAAAAGTAAAGTAGGTAAACAAATTAAAAATGGTAAACAAAAGTAAAGTAGGTAAATTAAAAATGGTAAACAAAAGGTACTTAAAATAAGTAATTTAAATCGTAAACAAAGGCAAAAGTACAAATTATGGTTACTTATCTCTAAAACATAAATTCTTTTAAACTAATGAGTCTTCCACTGTAAGCGCACTTTCTTTTCGCACTTTAGGCAACGTAGCCCTTTCCTTTTTGCCCGTACTACGCATAGCACTGGGCCATCGTCTGGCGAAATATGCACTTATACCTATAGGTTCACTCTCACTTTGCTGACGGTCAGCTGTACTCTGCTTTCGCGGTTGCACTTCACTATATATTCTGGTTGGCTCCGATGTAGTCGCCACAGACTCCTGTCTGTGGTGAGGCTGCGCCCGGCTGGCCGTAGAAGGCGAGCAGCAACTCGCTCTTTTCCAGATCCAGACTGCTGCCGCGCATAGTACAACTCTCAACAGTATGTAGACGATGGTATACTGGTGGATGTCATGGATGAATACGTCATCTACTTCTGCTTTGGTGGTTTTCAGTGTTTTAATTTGTTCTCCAAGAATGAATAGAGATCTATTCAGACTCATGTCCTCTGGTAATGCTGTTTCTGTTGGTATTCTGATGTTCACAATATGGTTTATCTGGTCCAGCTCTGGCACGAGCAGTTGTGGTGAAAAAAATAATTGGTTGGACTGCTGTTGTAAAGAATACAGTGTGATATCTTTACTTTTAATAAAGCATTTCTGATTCATACTAATGACCCCTGCTCGGGTCAGCTGGCGCACGGTAACTTGATCGTCACATATGATTTTAATTGAATATGTGTCACAGCAAAAATATAAGTATTGTGACGTTGAGTGTAGTTCAACCCATCTGTTTCTGCACTCTGTTCTTTCTGTTTTGCACCTTTGGTTTATTGGGTTTGTTACGCAAAAGTTTTTGTCATTTTCCAAATTTTGGATTGGTTTGAAGAGCTCACATATAAAGGATTCTCCATGGTACAAGCATGTGTCAAGTTCATGTATGGTTGGTATGAAATAGGCATCCTTTTTTAGGTTTACTGCGACGTATTCTGATATTGGTGTTATGGTAATCATACTGTAATTGGTTTGTTGTGGAATTGGTATTATCCTGGATAGTTGGTAACTTTCTCTTGCTATGAGCGGGAATGTGATTTCGAAAATTACATATTCTTCGGTAACTCTCGCTTTTGTTCTCAGTAGCTTGTAGATGCGCTGAAGGTCTGTCTCTATGTTTTCGATTGGAAGTGCTAAATCTTGTGGCATTTGCCCATAGATAATTTGTAGCTCTCGTTTGAGCTGCACTGGTGTCAGTAGATGAAGACTGATTTGGCCGTGGTATATTTCCGATATGGTATCTATTAGGGTTTCCTGTACCTGTTTCAAGTTTTGCATCATATTAATGGTAGCTATAGAGACTAATGTGAAGTCTTGTTGTATTGTCATCCCACCAATTTCTTTTTGCAGCCTACTGTTAGCGTTGTCTAAAGCCGTCAAATGTTTATTTATGGTTTTATGTTGTTTTGCTATTATGGCTTCAGTTCTCTGTAGTATATTATGCTCTGCTTCGACGATAGAGGTCAGCTATGGAAAAACTTGTTTTTCCATAGCTGACCTTGGTGTTTCAGATTACGGTGAACAAGTTCAATGTCCTGTCTGTATTTTTCTGCGAAGCTTTCGTCTAATACTCCGAACAATGAGTTAGCAATTGAGCCGACAGCGTTGATAAGGCCGCGTCGTGTTCGCAAGCGCTCGCCGTAATGCTGGCTAAGCAACAGCTGGTTGTAGTATTGCAGTTCATTGTAATCGTGACGTATTTGTAGGAGTATCATATGACAATGACTTGATTCTATAATTGTTTCGCATGTTCTGTCGAGATAGGTCGTAAAGTCTTTGATGGCGTTGTCCCCTTGCCAGTATGGAGACATGTCAAAATATGTGACTAGTTTCCACTTATCTCGGATTAGTTGTACTTTTCCTACAGTGTCAAAGTACAAAGTTTTGTTGGTATCGAATTGCGTGATGTTATATGAAGCTGTTGTTGGTAGTATTATACAAAAAAAAAAACAAAAAAAAACTAACAGTGCTAGTGCAAGGTTTACTATCTTGGGATAGGTACTGTACGTTCTGGTATTTGGTTGCGGGCGATTATCTGGTGTCTTTTCGGATTCAGTACTTTGATGTAGTGGTTGTTCTTCTGGTATGGTTGGTTCCGTTTGGTCTAAAGGTAGCACTGATAGTTTAACTACTGGGCGCTTCATGTAGCCGTTTTTAGTTTTTAGAGTGACTACTCGTACCAATTCATCTTTTCCTGGATGGACTTCCGTCACATGACCCATTGGCCACTTTCTTGCTGGTAAGTTGTCTTCATGTATCATTACTAAATCTCCCACGTTGACGTTCTTCTGTTGTTTCAACCATTTGCTTCTGGTCGATAGTTGAGTTAAGTACTCTGTTTTCCATCTCTTCCATAAATCTTCGAATAGTTTTGACACTAGATGCCACCTGGTTCTGGCGTCGTATGCTGTGTCAATTATGGTTAAACCTGGTCGTGCTGATAGAAAATGGGCTGGTGTGAGGAAATTAAGATCCTCCGGGTCTTCTGATAGCGCACAAAGTGCTCGTGAATTAAGGCAAGCTTCCAGTTTCGATAGTAGTGTGGTGTATTCCTCAAATGTAAGTTTTTGTTGTCCAATCACACGTTTGAGGTGATATTTGAGACTTCGCACTGCTCTTTCCCAAAGTCCTCCCGCATGAGGCCAGGAAGGTGCGTTGAAATGCCATTCAATTTGTAGCTCTGTTATCTCTCTAAAGAATGATTCGCTGAAAACATTTTGAAGATGGTCGTATTCTTCTTGCAGCATTCTGTTGGCTCCCACAAAATTGGTTCCGTTGTCGCTGTAAATATGACGTGAAGCCCCGCGTCGTGCTGCCATTCTGGTTATTGCGGCTAAGAAAGCTGAGCTGGTTGAATCTGAGACGAGTTCCAGATGCACAGCCTTCGTCACCATACATACGAAAATAGCTATGTAGGCCTTGGTAGTTTTTATCCCGCGTCCTTTGTTTGCTTTTACGTCCACAAAGCCTGTGTAGTCGACGCCGCAATTGTAGAAGGTGGATTCCGGGTTCACTCTGGATGATGGTAGATCACCCATGAGTTGATGTTGTTGGATGGGCTCTTGCTTTTTGCATGTAACACACTGTCGTAGGACTTTCTTTGTAGCGGAATATCCGCTGATAATCCAATAGTTTTGCCGAATGTTTGACAAAGTAAGTCGCGCTCCACCGTGGTAGGTGAGCTCATGAGCATATTGGATGATTAGCGTGGTAAGTCGATGGTTGTGTGGTAATATGATTGGGTGTTTCATGTCTGTACTTATTTGTGCGTTTCTTAATCTGCCCCCTACTCGCAGAATACCGTCTTGGTCTATTATAGGGTGTAATGGTAAAAGTTTACAGTTCGAATGCACGTTTCCGTTTTTAATTAGGCAGTTAACATCGCTGGCAAACTCCATATATGTTGCACACTTTTTATAATCAGCAGTTTAGCGCGATGCAGTTCATGTAATGTGAGATAATGTTGACCGCCTGTCTTGGCAGTAGGTAATCTTAGTATCCATGCAAAAACGCGTACAATTTTTGCGAATGAATTCAATTTGTTTAATAAATGGTTAATAATGTTGGTATGGTCATGGTTGTTTTCTGGTAATTTTCCGCCACTACTGCGTTAGTCCGTTTTATCTCTAAGCAGGTTTCGTAGGTGGCTTGTAGTATGTCATGGTTTTGGAATGGTTGAACCCATGATGGCCCTTACCACCACAGATCGTGGTTTTTCAATTGTTTGGTTCTCAATCCACGGCTGGCACAGTCGGCTGGATTTTCATTGGTTTTTACATAACTCCACTTTTCTTTTGGTATTAGTTTGGTGATAGCTTTCACGCGATTTGAGACGAATGGTTTCCATCTCGCTGGATCTCCTTGAATCCATCCTAATACTGCTGTTGAATCACTCCAGCAATATATTTCCTGGTTATACGACTGCAAGCAAGTCTGTACTTTTTGCATCAGCTGCGATAATAGTTGGGCACCCATTAACTCCAACCTTGGTATCGATATGTCTTTGCTAACAGGCACTAATCTTGATTTTGCGGTGACTTACCTCGTTACTTACCTCGTTAGCATTATTTTGGTCACTGACTTTGCAATATATAACAGCGGCATACGCCTTATTCGACGCATCACAAAAGCCGTGTTGTTGCAAGCTATGGTTTTCCTTTGTTCCTAACCATCGTTTTACGTCTATGGTGTTGATGTCTTTTAATTCTTCCCTTAAGTTTAGCCACTGGATCTTGATATCCTCTGGTAGCGCGTCATCCCAGTTAAGATTTGATGACCAGACGCTTTGGAATAGTATTTTCATGGTGATAGTTACTGGTGTGAGCCAGTCTAATGGGTCAAATATTTTTGATATGTCGGAGAGAAGCGATCTTTTGGTTGGTTTTGGTAATGATGCTGGCTCCAGTTTTGAGTCAAAGATGAATTTGTCCTGTTGCGGGTTCCATCCTAGTCCCAATGTCTTCGTTGAGTCTGGCTGCTTAAACTCGTAGATTTGCTGGTTCCGCATATCTTTTTCTAAGTCAGCGAGTAGTTTTGGTTCGTTAGTGTCCCATTTTCGTAAATTAAATGCCCCCCCCCTTGCTGAGTAGTTTTATTAAGTCTGATTTAAGCTGTTTTGCTTGTTCCATGGTGTTTGCTCCACCACAGTAGTCGTCCATGTAGAAACACTCTTCTAATGCCTTTGCTGCATCGGGGAAATTTTGTTTTTCCTCGGCAGCTAGTTGCTTTAAGCACATCATAGCCAAAAATGGTGCTGGCTTTGTGCCGTAAGTTATAGTTGTGAGTTGGTATGTTTGAATGGGTTGGTATGGTGAGTCTCTCCATAATATCTTCTGATACGACTGGTCTTCAGGATGTACCATTATTTGTCGATACATTTTTTCAATGTCAGCAGTATAAACGAACTGGTACTGCCTCCATTTTAAAATCAGCTCCTGCAGGTCCTGTTGCAGGTTGGGACCTCGGTACATGATGTCATTTAAGCTATGTCCAGATAATGGTCTAGCAGATGCGTTGAACACAACACGCAACTTTGTAGTGGTTGACTCAGCACGAGTGACGCAGTGGTGTGGTAGGTAGCACTCGTGTTTCGTACTGATTGCTGACGGTATCATATGGTTTAAATTATGGTACTCGTTCATAAATTTGGTGTATTCTGTTTTCAATTCTGGATGTTTTTCTAACTTTCTCTCTAAGTTGCGGAATTGTGTCAATGCTAATGGTTTAGTAGCCCCTAGTTGCTCCTTGGTTTCTGGTTTGAATGGCAGTCGGACTTGGTATCTCCCATTTTCTAGTCTCTCTGTTGTTGACAGGAAATATTGCAGACATTTATGATCTTCGGTGGACATTTCAGTCGCCTGGTTGATGTCTTCATTTTCCCAAAATCTACGTAAATCGTCCGTATTGTGAAGAACGACGTTACACACGTAGCGTGGTGTCATTGTCCCACAAAGCAACCATCCTAATTGCGTTTGTTGTGCTATTGGTTGATCCTCGCTATCGCCCCTCAAAAGGCCACCTAAAGCTATCTTGCAGTATACATCTGCTCCTAGCAGTAGGCCCACTGGTCGGCTGATATTAAATTCTGGGTCTGCCAAGTTAATGTTTTGGATGTGAGGCCACGTTGGTTTTATGAATGATTTATTTGGTAAACTTTTGATAAGATTGTTCATTACAAGAACCTCACCTTCTAAGGCGAACTCACTATGAATTGATTTAATTCGTATGGTCATTACTCCCTTGCAGCTATTTTCTTTTTCTCCTATGCCGAAAACGGTTCCTTTGCAAGAATATCTTGGTATTTTCAATACTTGTGCCGCCTTCTCACTTATTAACGAAACCTGAGAAGCCTGGTCAATTAAAGCTCTCATTTTATGGTATGTGCCATTGTGTCCTGGGACTTCCACTAAAGCTGTAGCTAAAAGTGTCTCGTGCACATCATCCCAGGAAACGTGGGTTGAGGCTGCTGCTTGCTCCTCATTGTTTACGCGTGATGTTGCAAGTGTTTGCACCTTATGGTTTGGTTTTGCTGATGCGTTTGGCCTGGTTTTGGTTGTAATTGCATCATGCAATAATGAATTATGTTTACCGTTGCATTTGCGACATGTTTTATTCGATAAACAAGTTTTATTTAAATGGTTGTACAGGCAATTCGTGCAACAATTTAGCTGGTTGACACTTTTTAGTCTTTGCTCATCGGACATTTGCAAAAATTGTGTGCACATCCATAACCCGTGGTCAGCGTTACACAATGCGCAGGTGATTGACCGCGACACATGCAGCGATTTCGTATGGTTTTTCATGTTGTTTGAATAATTTTTATTTGATGACTGCTGGTGATTAGTTGAACTATAGTATTTCTTCTGGTTTGCTTGATAATTTTGGTTTTGTGGTTGGATGTTCGTCTTTTGGTTATTCGATTCATGTTTACGTCTTGATGCTTCTAAGGCCGTAAACTTGTTTTCCAAGAAATCTAGGAATTCTTAAAGGACTGGTAAATTCCTGGGATTCTTCACCGACTCGATGTATTCAGCGAAGGTCTCACTGTCAAGTTTCTGTGCTAACAAAAGTACCAACAGCGGGTCCCAGGTGGTGATATCTACTCCTAGGTTCTGTATAGCGTGGAGACATTCTTTGGTCATGTCATGTAGTTTTTTGATGGTCCCGATGGATTGTTGCTGCATGCTAGGAATGTTCAGTAATGTGTTGACATGAGACGTGAAAATTAGTCTACTGTTATCATATCTGTGGTTTAATATTTCCCAGCATACCTCGTAGTTATCTGGGCTAATCTGAAGATGGTGTATTAGACGCTCAGCTTCTCCTGATACTTTACTCTTTAAGAACTGCATCTTTTGTGCGTTTGATAGCGATGGATTTTTATGAATGGTTTTTGTAAATAAGTCTTTAAACGACGTCCATTGGTGGTAGTTGCCTTGAAATGTTGGAATATCCATCTGTGGAGTAGATTTGTCACGATGCGATACAGACCACATTTTAGAGTTGATGATTTTCTTCAAATCGTTATACATTTTTTCGTACCTGTTGAACTCTTCTTGGTACCAGACATCCTCTTCTCCGTTTTCACCTTCTATGTCCCAGTGCAGGCTATCTATAATAGCCCACCGACTTTGAAGAGACTTTAGTGCGTCGTCGAACTCCCACTTGTTCTGCAGTTGGTCGATTTCTATGGTAGCTACTGTTCTCATGAACGCCCTAGAGTTGATGGTTTGCTTTTTTATTATTCCTTCTAGCTTACTTTCTTCACACTCCTCCCTACGTTGCTGTTTTGGTGCCTGTGAATGAGACGAATCCCCTGCTTGCTTCGAAGGATCTGCTTCTACCGACGGCGGCGGCGGAGGCTGTTGAGGCTCTTGTTGTTTTGACACCAAGTGCTCCATGATTTTGGTGATTAGCTGCTTGATCGACAGATACACTTCTTCTGCCTTATCAAAACAATTCTTGGTGAAATACACATGGTTAAAGTCAGCAAGCTCACAGAACTTCGTATGGTTACGTTGATACTCTCTCCAATAATTTTCTAATACCTCCAATTTCCGCTTGCAGTAATCAATGGTTTTACGTTCAGCTCCGTCTTTCTTGATATTAGTTAGAAGTTTAACCAAAGAGTCGTAGACCTCCGTTTGGCTGACTGCTAACTGCTCCATTATGCTCCCGGTCGGCTAAATACGCGAGTGAAAATAAAGTGTATAAAATGGTTTGGTCTGACCTTATATTCTTCTTACGAGATAGCTGCCCAATTTCTCCAACTGGAACTCACTGCCTACTTACACTCCCTACAAACTGGTAAAACACACACTGGTTATAAGGTCCCCGCGCACAAACACTTCACTGTACTTCGCGAACCGAGTCCTTTGCTCGAAGGACCATGTAGAAAATAGTGCCTGCTTGGTTTAGCACTATTTCTAGTGTTGGTTGATAGATTGGTTGATTCGGTTGAGTTTATACCGGAATGTTAATGGTTTGGTTGTTGGTTTACGAATAGGTACTGGTTTAGTGATACGCAATAATATGGTTCAAAGTTATATTGTACACTAGTTAACTATTAAATGGTAAAATGGTAATAATTATTAGCTAAATTAGCACTAAGATGGTTTGATTCGAGTTACGCGATTGGTATCTGAACACGCACTTACTGGCGATAGTTGCGATACATGCATTTATGGAAATGCATGCAGGCAAAAGTGCTGAGCTGTTCGGTTGCCAATATTGTACCGAACAACGATCTTGTTTCAATAACAGGAAATGTTAGCGAACACATAATAACTCATATTCTATGGAATATATCGTATTCTTTCATTTATCGTGTAATGGTTTCCAATATAGTAGATCCCCGTTATGTGCTGTCACTACAAGTGGCACTATCGTCACGTAGCTAATGTCAGCCGGCATACTTCATCCCGCCAAACTATATTTTCCTGGAAATTTTACTGTAGCTTGTTCCAGCTATGTGATTTTGTATCTAGTTATTTAGTAGTCTCTGAGCTCCAGGTACACTTGTAGAGACCAAGAGTCTCAATAACTACGAGTATGATACGCTTAACATGAGTCACTATCACTACGAGTATGATACGCTTGACATGAGTCACTATCACTACGAGTACGATACGCTTGACATGAGTCACTATCACTACGAGTATGATACGCTTGACATGAGTCACTATCACTACGAGTACGATACGCTTGACATGCGTCACTATCACTACGAGTATGATACGCTTGACATGAGTCACTATCACTACGAGTATGATACGCTTGACATGAGTCACTATCACTACGAGTACGATACGCTTGACATGAGTCACTATCACTACAAGTATGATACGCTTGACATGAGTCACTATCACTACGAGTATGATGCGCTTGACATGAGTCACTATCACTACGAGTACGATACGCTTGACATGAGTCACTATCACTACGAGTATGATACGCTTGACATGAGTCACTATCACTACGAGTATTATACGCTTGACATGAGTCACTATCACTCTACATAATTCCAATGTCTTCTAATGATCGTTTTTCAACTAGCAGAAGTTATCGAGACTGGCGATGTGTGTGACGTGTTGATGACGTACCTGCACATCTCGGGCAGAGGCGTCGACTTCGTGGGTGCTCGGAGCTTCAGCACCCACGAGAAACATTACTGTATTTTATCTATTTTCTTCCTTACTGCCGCCACGGAACCTTTCGCTTGTCATATATAAATAGATAAACTCTTTTTGTTTTTGTTTTCGTTCTAAATGATGCTATATTTTTCGAGCTCCCTTCTCGTGCTCTTGCACCTTAGTTCACAATCTTTTATGCAAGGAACTTCTATTCCTGTGTGAATGGCAATAAGAAAATCGAAACAACACGATGTAGAATTTTCGATCACGCTATGCTCGCTATTATATCCTAAATTCTATTAAATCTGATTTTCTGTATAAGTCACTTATGCTTGCCGAGATGTTACAAATTTCGAGTACGAACTAACTACAAAATTGTATTTTCTAGGAAAACTATCTATTAACACCATTAGCTGACATAGCAAAGGGCTTTTCATTTTTATGAGGGCATTTAGCCCATGGCGCCAAATCTTCAAATACCTACTCATGATGATAAATATCTCATGATGATAATAAATATCAGTAGGTATTTGAAGATTTAATGCTCACTTGAACATTTTTCATGCACTTTGCCAATTGGGATAACCCGAGCACTGAGCAGACATGAGATTTTCTAAAAATGGGCGCCTCTGATCACAAGCCACAACGCAATCTATTCCGAGCCCGGTGCGGGGCTGGGAGGGAGGGGCTCGACCACAGTACCGTTCCGAGGGATGATTATGTCGCTGTGCGACCTATTGACCCCCGCCGCGATCGCTGCTCCACTAACTGTCGCTTCCCAACAGTTCCTCTTTAAAACTTTGCAATATTACAACGCTTAAATTTAATGAAATCTGTCAGTTTGTCACGGCTTCTCAACTTAGATGAATGTACTCACAACTTTAGTCTCGATAAATGACAATGTGAAGCTTACAGCCGAGTCGTGTGGGACGATAGCAAACAAACACGATGAGAGTAATAACACAGTAACGTACGATCGGAGGAGGACGCCTCCCTCACACACACACACACACACTCACACTGAACGTTTCCGAGATCATGTCGTGAAGCAGCAAAAAATACTAAGCTTGAAGGGAAAATTAACAACTGTAATTTGGAAAACGTTGTTTCTGGTTTTTTTTCATCGTTCTGTAAAAATTTTGCACTGTTAGTGTTTTTTTTTATATGGGAGTCGATATTTTTTTTTTTTGTAAAAAGTTTTTTATTTTTCACTTTTTAGTTATGGTAGGCAGCTAAGGGTCTACCCTTTATAGCAGAACTTTTTATGTCATAATATTATCTTGCATAACAGCGGATAGCATAAACTTCATTTCGCAGAAAATCATTTGGCAAACACTCATTTATAATACATTAAAAACTCATAATTTTATAAGTCAGAATCATGTTTAGGCATAAATTTCATATCCATAATAATTAAGAAGTAGAACCATCATATCGCAGAAAGATCACAGTCAGAATCGTCTTTTGGCATACGTTTTATATCGATAGTCATTAAAAGGCAGAACCATCATATCTCACGAATTTTACAGTTAGAATCATCTTTTGGCATACATTTTAATTGGTATATTGTTTAATTAATTATTTAATTACCTTTCTGCATGTATTTTCACTCAATAAAACAGTTGATTGTGAACATATATGGTTTTTATTTCCCTGTAAGAAGCATGCAAACAAGCATACACCATTCATGCAGCAAGCATGTAGCATGCAAACATGCACACAAGCATATACCATGCATGCAAGCAAGCAGACAGCATGGAAGCGAGCATGCAGCTTGCAAGCGAGCATGCAGCAGGCATGGTTTCCGTCACAGCTCTGGCGCTGCGAGGCTCCGGCGGTCCCACGCGAGCTTATCGTCGCAGATAGTTTTAGCGCTCACCACCGCAGTTTCGCCTTGCTGGCCGGCTTTGCCGCCCAGCCTCAATTGTGGCGGCGAGCGTTAGAACCATCTGCTCCTAACCTCGCGGGCCGCCTTGCCCTTCCGCGCCTACGCGGGCTTAAATAACACTCTAGGTGTAGGGCAGACAAGACCACGTGCAGTCGGTTTTGCAGCGATTCGTTTCTGTTACTAACTTTTGTAGCACAACATAATTATTGACTTTTTAGGACAATACTTTAATTTAAGGTTAAAAATGCTATTTTATAGACATGGCATCATGCCTAATAAAATTATTCGAAATTAAATTCTGCCATCTTAAAAGTATGCCATTGTAAATTCGGGCATATAAACATTCGGCCCAACAATAATTATATTAAATAATTTTTATGCTTTAAAAATATTCGTTTAAAGAAGATTACACCCCAAATAAATTTCGGACCATCAAGTTTCTGCCAGATAAAGGGGACCAATTCTGATAAACCGGAAAAAGGCTCGCATACATCGGAATCATTTATTTAAATTTGCTTCATCATAGTCGCTTAGCTATCTTAATCGGGATATCCTATTGCCATCGGTAATGATACTTTCTGAATTGGAATGCTTGAGTTGTTGTAGAAAACACCAAAATCGCTTTATTAAGTATGCCTACAATACTTGAGAAGTTCCCTCAATTCCACATGGATCCTACCATCCGAACTGGATTTAAATGAAAAAGGCACCAATCTGGAAGTATATCTTTTCTAACAAAAAAGAAATTTCCCAATCGGTTTTCAAATGATGGAGATCGGAGCTAACTAAAATAAAACAGGAAAAATGTCCAATCGAGTTGAGAACCTCCGCCTTTTTTTGAAGCCAGTTAAAAAGTAGGTAACTCGAACCAACCACAACACTGATTGATATCACCTCTAGCATTCGTGCCGCTGCCTGTACTGCAGGGCTCGGGGGAGCTCGGGGGAGCTCGTGGGAGCTCGGAGGAGCTCGGTGGAGCACGAACGCACAACACTAACGTAACGTACAATCGACGGATTAAAAAAAAAACAATAAGACTGACTAACAAAAACCTACTAAACGGTTGTTGTTGTTGGAATTAATTTTAATTCAATCAAGATTTGATGACACCTACTGAATCAGACTGCTTGAAAAGTGACTAGTTAATTTTACATTTTAGTGAGTTAGGTACATGTTCGGAATCGTCTCCTCGAACTCTTTATTTTAATACCCCACATGACCAATTGACCACGTCACACAAAAACATTACCAACATTCTGGGGTATTCGGGTAAAAATACAACTACACTTATATCTTTAAATTTTATTATAATATTTGATTTTAGTTTTCATTTTGTCTGGTAGTCTCGATAAGGCTAACTCGCTCAGTAACTAATTTCAACTTGAATCGTATATAATAATAATAAAGCCTAAAATGTTGTACCTATGTAATGGTGCCCAAGGCTGTGCCTAGTTTTTGACCAACGATACCTCCATTTTGTACATTTGAATGATGAAATAAACAATTTTTACTTTTACTTTACTTACCTAATGGCGGTCGCCATTTTGTTTTTTTTTCAAATTCATATAACTTGAGCCACTTTGGGGGTCAAGACCAATCTAATAATAACTCATTTAAAAACTATCTATCCGTTTAGGCTATAGGGCGTGGAAATAGACATACAAAAATACATAACTACATCCACAAACTCTCGTAAAACATTACCCTCCTTCTGGCCTGGTCGGGTAAAAATACAACTTAAAGCATTTTGATTTCTTATGCGGCAAGCACAATAAGTATCACTTATGTATCTTATCTCACTACAAAATTATATGTGCGAAACGGGTATTATGAATTTAAAATCGTCAAATTTCACGTAGTACATTACATTACCGAGCTAGCCCATTGTGCCGGGCGCGGCGCAGCGGCGGCGGCGGGCTGCCAGGCGGCTATCACTGAATCATATCAATCACCCTGCCCTTAAGCTTCGCTTCAGCGCAAGGCGGACAGATAAACAAAACAGCTCAAATTGAAACTTCAGCGAGTGTGATCCGACTCCAACCCGAACCACAAAATAGAAGGAAAACGAGTTGAACAGTCTGTGTAAGTATCTATTAGCACGGTGGGTCGGTGGCGTCTGACTGCGGGTTTTCAGATTTAAATACAACATGTGTTTTTTTTCGCCTTGTGATACATTTTATTTATCTTGTTTTCGTTTGGGTTTAAGTTTGAAAGCCTATTACTAAAACTCCGCTGTCGGTCTATCTGTCACAGGGCTGTATCGTAATGGAAAGAATCTTGATATTATTATTTTCATGAAATGCCTATGTCACTCTCAACTCAACTTTTTGAAGACCTTTGCAATACATTTAGCATCAAATCTTTGAAATTGTGTAGAGTAGCTGCTCTATCTGACTCCAAGAGAACATATTCCGCTACTTTACAAGCCACTTACACTACTTACTCGGGGCTATGAGATGGAAATGCGACTGTCGTGTGTCTCTGAAGCCGTTAGACAATATTCACACACATGTGTCTACTGTGTATATGTTGGTACAAACTTCTAACTAAATTGAAGTTCATCACACAAAATCTCGTGAGAATACGGCAAACTAGTTTAATAGCTGTCAGGAAGCGAATATCAAACCGAACACCGCACCGTTGTACCGCGAGCTCCGAACTGAACACAACTAACTTTGTTCTAGAATTACAAACTTTTATCAGTTGTTGTAGCTAAGTACTCGCGAAATTCACTGGCAATATATTAAATTACCGAATGAAAGCTCTGGGTGTTACCAGTTGTCAAGCGATCCTCGTGACGTTTGGAGAAGCGTGATAATATTATGTTCATCTTCATAATCATTACAAAATCTCAATTTATGAAGTATTTAAATGTCACAGCTTGAGATAAGAGGAAATGAACATAAAAGATAAGTAGGTACCTACTTCAACATAATGTTTGATTGTTTAACATCGGCTCGTTGGCTGTTTGTTGTGTTATTTGTGATTCAACGTAGCCTCCCTGGAGCTCGCGCTCCGTGGCAACAACACGGCCCGGAGCCACAATTCACAAAGCTCGCTATAATAAACAATACAATTAGACGCGGAGATGATTTATCTGTTCTCCGGCAGAGGGCACACGAGGCGGCGCGGCGTGGAGAGTACCTGGCTCGCTAGACTAGTTCCGCACGGTAAAGTGCAGTTGGAGCAATCAGTCTGGATATAGAACATCTAACCTTAGCAAAATCTTCTTTGACAATTAACTTTTTGTCAAGCGTGTTTCAAAGTAGTATTTTAAGCATCCCCATTAACTACATCTAGCTGGTCAGTTACTGACATGATCACTTTTGCTCAAGATGAGCAGTCTTGCTGCAAATGATTGCTGACTGCTAGTTCCATCGCTCTGTACTGAAGCTTCAGTGTGTGTGCACTCAGCGTCGCTCGGGAGTGCACTACTCTGAACTGATGCCGCTAAACTAAGAATAGGCCGAGGAGGGCACCTCGGCTGAGCGATCAATACAAAGCCACGGTGTGTGGTGAAGATGTCTGTCGACGCAGAATCGAAGTTATGCCGAAACTAGCAGTTTCTCATGAGTGCAAGCTACTGACTACAATATCGAAACACAGAGGACTCTGTGCCTCAGTCTGTGCTCGAGGTATGAGCCACGAGTGCGCCTCTGTGCACAAGGCGCGAGGGACGAGCGCGCCTCTGTGCTCGAGGCAGGCACGAGGCACGAGGCATGATCGCGCCTCGCGGCTACAACAGATAGGTTGCGTTTCGAAACAGAAAATCGTCAGTAATCGAGTGTAATCTTGCCGAAACGCTTGAAATGTTAATTATGACGAGATCCGTCTTCTTCGTTACACGATCTGTTTCCGGAAGTCCAACCGTTTGGCAGCATTTAGTATTTATACTAAATCAACGTTGCGTTTATTCTATGTGCATAAAGCAGTGTGTGTGGTCAATACATATTAACATGAACCAATTTAATCGATTAAGAGCCTAATAGCATTTGTCTTCAGTCTAGCAATAAATAACATGCAGAGTAAATTTTTAGGGTTAATACTATACTATGACACATCACAAGCAACGCTCGGCGGACAGCATATGTAGGGAAGTTTCCAACGAAAATAATAATAATTCATTCTAATGGGCGCGTCGAGAGCAAGTGACCGCAGCCACTACGTAGCCGCCCCGCAGCCGCCACGTCAAAGCCACGCAGCGTCCGCAACCACTGAGATGCACCCACATCAGTAACACGTCGCACTCAATAGTTAAGTTTATAGGAGCAGAGGAACCACTACGCTACGTGAAGCTACGGCACACACTCGTAGTACCCGCTACGGCGTAGCAGGATGTAGCAGTTGATCTTCTGCATCGTGCCTACGCTTTACACAAATTTTCGCAAACAGTGGAGTACTTGGCGCGGCCTGAGCAAACAGACGCGTGCGAAGGGGGAGGGACGCGTGTGCGACCGGGTGGTGCGACTGTTATTATAAGAACGTAAATGAAGCTCGCCGCGGTGTGGACACAGGTGGAGGCGTATTCTGCGAGGTCCGTCGCGTTCATACTGACACATCAGAAGACTAGCATTCTGAACAGCACAGAGCATACGTGGGATATTAATCGATCCTTGCATTTATTATTAGCCATTTTATTTCCGGACTGTATTACCGACTGCTTTGAAAATAAATGAATCCCTCTGTCACTTTGCCCGACATTCACATTCCGAGCGTAATTGGTACCAAGTATACACCGCGTGTCGCTTATATATGTTATATCTAAGGAACTCTGAATAACTGTGTAGCACGGTGTCACGTCACCAAGTACAAGTGAACGATGGTGACGGCCTGTAGGTATCGGTGCTTGGGAGATATGTAACTTTCTTTTTTTTTAGTGGGAAATTATAAAATAACTTCTCCCGGTCTGGGTGGTGGATCTGATGGCTGTATATATATGAATATTCCATTTTGACACAGAGCGCAGAAGTGCGCGCAACGCACAAGCGCCGCTCACAAGGACTCGCCAACTAAATTGAAACGACGATTCGCGTCGACAACTCCTTGTCTGCCGGAACTGAGACATCGATCGCTCCGATATGTGTCAGTACAGATGTGTTTCAGTACGTACAACACAAGGTCGCGAGTGCCGACGATGTCACATGAGAACACAGCGCGAGGGATGGTCACCTCACTTGAACATACTCTGTAACACTTTGGTCACGACGTAGTGCCTATGAGGCACGGTATCACAGCGTAGACTATTCTGACGCGGTAGACAATTTACACTGAGTGGCACTTCTATCAATACATTATAGAGAATCGAGTCAAAGGGTAGAAGTTATATCTAATTATCTACAGTGTTCTGATGCTTATACATAATTAAAAGATATCTTCAAATGTGTAGTGAACTCCCCGCCGCGCGCCGGTAGCTGCAGGTGGCGCGGTGTCGCGCGGCGTCGCGTGGCGTCGCTCGTCGTCGTCACCGGATCATAACGAACGTGCAAACATCCTGTTTGCGCGCACTCGCTGTATCACTTGCTGTGACGTCACGCGCGACCATGTTTGTTGGTTGGCTCAATCAGTAGCGCTACTTCCTATATTATAACTTATGGGGTCACGGCAGATCATAAATCAAACAGAATCGGAGCAGAGTTCGTATTCATGAACATGAAACAGGTCAATAATCTGTATCCGAATAGAGCGATATTATAGTGTAGTGTGCGTCGAGCGAGAGACACGAGTCGGGACCACAACCCTGGGCTTCGTTATGCTGCTCAAAGAGATTACTTTATTTAGTTCCTTCAGACTCGAGTGCATCTAACAAAGCAATGAGAATGTTAATTATCTTGTGCGCCGAGCGGTCGACAGAGTGCTCGGTGCGATGCGGTGTCATCAACTTTCAGATATGCAAAGCTAATCTCCGACAACTGATACCGATATTCCGAGTTCCAATCGGTAATTTGATTTAACCGTGCTCCGGTCCGCAGCGCTGTCTCCTCCCCCCCCCTCTCCCCCCACACCGCACCGCCGCCTTCCGCTTGAGCCCTAATATATTCATACATTTACTTTAAGTATACTGTACTGTTGGTTTTCGCAAACTTTAACATTCTATACTTAAGGCACTATTAACAGCCAACGACCTGGAGTGGTTAGCTTGCGTGTTCTGTGCTGAGCTCACGTAACGCGTCGTACGTCCACCCAGTAATAGGGACCCATCAAGGAGCGCTGTCCGAAACTAGACGCATTATTAATTTATTATACATAAAACAACAGAATACTAAAACACGTATACTAAAATAAATAATTAAATGATCTTTCAAATGGTGAAGGTTTCATAAAAATACGCTTTATAGTTTTTGCGTGATTCTCAATTTTTTTTCCGCGTTAGACATAAACTAATTACACTATGTTATAAAAATATAATTTCAAATATTCACATATCAAATTACGAAGAAAATTGTTTAGAGTAACATATATTTTTTTCAAAGAAATAGGACGTTAGTCATTTAGACGTGATGTTCAATTAAAAATCATTAGAAGTCGTATAACTCCGCCTTAACCGACACTCAAAGTCAATGTTGTTTTCATTTTGTGCAATTCATGAAACTGGCGTCATAGTTCAACTCGTGAGGGACTGTTGACATTCTCCAAACTCTGACTGTACATCGGACTGTCCTCAGGTGCCAGTCGAGCAGGTCCCCTCAGACATTCATCTGCATAAAGCTCGCATAAATCTGGCAGCGTCTTGTTGTCTCTCCTCATCATCGGCTGCACTAACATCATTCACCGCTAGAGCGCCATGTATCCCCATAATGTCATTATTTCATATTTACATTTATATTATGCGGTAAATAGACTTTTTCCATTCATGAGTCGAGTCGGTCGAGTGTGAGATCGCTGTTGTTCACTGAGTAACAATATGCTTCGGGAGAAGCGAGCAGCTTAAACAACACATTATCAGTGACAAGCTGTGTATCAGAAACAAAGGTAATTTGCATTTGTAATTTACTTAAATAGTAAAATAATAAATACGCATAACAATTAGTAGGTACATTCGATGAAGCGTAGCTGCGAGAAACAGCACTGAGCCTAAACAGACATCGAACGCACTTCGGGCAAAGTTCTTCCTTCGGAATATTCTTAGTATCTATCATACGAATAATTAATGTAAAGTACTTCTTTTACACAACTTGATGTATCTCTACGAAGTAAATATTCACAAGTCGCTGTTCCTGACAACTCAATATGAAACAACAAAGAAATGCCTGTCGTTCTGTGCCTGACACAAACCTGCTGGAGGTGAGAGGCTCAGTGAGCGCCGTTTTAAATATTTATTCTTTATTCCACAAGGAGTTCATTGTTTTAACTTTGTTTAATAGAGGTGGGACGTAGTTTCACAATTAGGTATTATGTTAACCGCCTAACTTTGGGGAGCGGACGAGTTAATGTAGATTATCCTCATTCAAGCTTTAGCAAAGTTTGTCCTGTCCAGCGAGATAAACAATAACGGAACGAGTGGGAGAACAGCGAGTATTGTGTCGCCTCGTGCCGGTGCCGGGCATTGCCACTAATTAGCGCGGCCGGCGCACGCCGCTAATTACATTATCAAGTTTCATTGCGATAACAAGTCGCTCTCACTTGTTGTTGCTGGTTTAACTCAGATTAGCCTATTGAGAAGAGTTAGACACTATAGTTCCATGTTGCTACAGTTGATGTAGAGATTCCACTGATTTATCTAGTTAGTACATATTTCTGGGTTGAAAATTCAAAGATGGGACGATTAGAGGGGAATGGGAAGCTGTCTTTTGTTGAAATGCCAATGTAATAAATACTTAATGCAATGTGAATGTCGTAATGCTTCCAAAAATACTTAAACCGATCTTTTAGTGGTGAAGCAGACGATTGTCAAAACGTTGGGCTGGGGCTCGTATACCTACCCTTGGTTTTACTAAGAAAACAAATATTAAAATTTCCTTTCAGTAGAAAGTTTTTTTCCAGTTAACAATGAAAAACTTCAAAGGCATTTCTCAGCAAACAACGATGCTTTAGAATTTTAATTAATAAGAAGCTTTTCCTCATTGCAGTTCCTTGTAGGTATGAAGTGCAGGTCCTATTGTGAGAAATCTTGTTGGTGATTCCTAGTTATACATATGTGAGTGCCGGTATGAATTCAGCGGAACTGGTCCCTCCCATAACGTTGAAAGTTTACGTTCCTTGTAATACATGCAAGTACCACAGCGACGTGTTACAATATCTACGAAATGAACATCACTCGTTCTAATGATAATTATAAAATTTCAAAGAGAAAATGTGAAACACGAAACATCTGATGTGCAATTAAATTGTCGGCAGAAGAGTGGGAGAGTAATCCTCTTAAAACTCTTTGTGCATATAGAGTGAGAACATTACGGAAGCACACTCAGAAGGTGTAGTGCGATCAGCACGGGGCGGCGCGCGTTCGGTGAAACCATTGTTATACTACATGCTGTGCAATAGAGAAGTGTATCAGTCGAGAATGTTCCGTGCTGCCTTCACCGCTGGGAGAGTGGTCGCGCGAGTGGCTGCCGCGAGTGAGTCTTCTCAGCTCAGCGCACGCAGGCGAGGGGCGCCGGCCGGGCTAACGCGCGCCACTGTGTCAAGGCCCCGCTCAACTCACCAGAAATACTCCACTAGAGAGATGCACCAGTCTTAACACTCACTTAATATAGTGCGCCTACTTCTCACAGCTTTTCGACAGTTATTTGGCATTTCATAATAAACCTGGGAGTTCAGCTTTAGTCTCAAGTGTCAAGCTGTCTCCGCGCCTAGATTTTATTTCAGGAATATAAAATAAAAAAGGGAAGAAGAGTCAATGAAAAGAACGTTATGAAAAGATACCTTAATTTCACAAACTTTGAAAGATCTTTTTAAACACGCGGCGGCCGATGTTTATTTTCTTTTAACTGTTTCGGTACTGTGTCTGTACCCAGGTGATACTGTGTCTGTACCCAGGCGGTACTGTGTCTGTACTGAGGCGGTACTGTGTCGGGACCGTGTCGGTACAGGCGCGTCGGTTACACGCCGGCACCACTACGACGCGCTTCAGCTTTATTAATCATTTGCTCGAAGCCATTGTCTTTGCGACACCATATTACAATACCAAGATGGAACCTGCTTATAAATTGCTTAAAATTAATGACTTTCGGTTCTAAATTAATGAAACTTCATCCGGTTAGTGTCGATACCTCCCGCGCCGTCCTCCGAAACTCCTAAGTACAGAAACGTGTCTAAATTTCCTAAACACGGCTCGAATCAACGATCGCCAATAGTAAGTACTATATACGAGGCCGTAGTATGTACATCGAGTGGCTCACGTGGGCTCGGCACCGGCACATAAACAGACTATTAGAGCGAGCGGCGACAGGAGGCGCGGGAGACACACAGTCACGTTAAGCCGTTAGAGGTTGCGATATAGCGAAGTGGGATGTATCTGGGGCAGGTTAAAACTGGGAGAGATTTAAACCGGTCACGGCCTTGAAGCCCGGCCAAAAGCGTGCGAGCGGCGCCGCCCAATCCAGCTAGCGAGCGAGGGGCTCACTATTTATGCACATTGTTGGTCAATACTAGCCGAACCCAAACCGCCCGTCAGCGTATGCTTATGCGATGCCACTTTAAGGAAAACGGAAGATCCTTATCCCGAACTTATTTCCCGTGATAGAATTGTTGGGAGGCGTGTGCCTATTATATTAACAGATACCATCGGGTCTCTGACAGCCTGATATCGCTGACTTAATGTCATCAGTTCCTACAAGTTATTGTTTACTTCTCTCGTTGTTCGGGGTTGGATTGAGATAGAGATAAAAGATGAAAGACAGTTTAAGATCAATAAATTGACTATATTGTCTGTTTCCACAAATATAGGATTAAGATTAATTTATACTAGGATGAATGGTGAAAGATATGGGATTATGAGCCACGCGTACGGTATGTCTCCGAACTACGTACTAAACTATTGCGGTGTAACTGCAATAATATAAATGATGGAAATGTACCGAGCGGGTGGCGCAATAATGATGACCCAGGCAAACGTACTGTACGGTGGTTGACCCGTACATGCTCCCAGGGGCAAAGATAGGGGTTAGTAGGGTAAAGATGGAAGTGAGATTTACAAGATGATAAACAATATTCAACTTATCAACTAAATGACAAGGATAAGGGTTAATAGTGAGTGATTAACAATATTTTGAACAATTACACGTAGTTACTAGAGCTTAGATCGGGAAGGGAAAATACGCGAAAAACAGGGGACGAGGCCCTATCTTTTGTTTGTAAACACTCGCTGGATTTAATAAGATTTTTGGGATCACTTTTCACGGATTGTCTAAATTGACCTTTTTCCCTAAGATCACAACACTCACTCACTGCACTTTTCACTTGGACTACAGATTGCCTTTTTTCCCTAACCGCACTACACTCACTTATGACACTCTCATTTCCGGGATGTGAAGAGATCGCAGTAGATGCCTCTCCAGCAGGCACCGAGGATCCTCGACGTGTTGACCGCCTATGTCGCCGCCAACAGTATACCACCGCAGTTATCAGGATTCCAAAGATTAGAGCATACAAGACGCTATAAAGATGTACGTCGTGATAGGATATTTTATCACTTAATGGTTCAGTTTGTTTCATGATCTCAATTTGTTTCTGTATATCTTCAAATTGTCGCAATATTTCAGAATTATTAGGATTTATTTCTGGAGTTTCAGGGATAGATATATTGATTATATGATTAATAGGTGATATTTGTGGAGCAATAATTTTTGCACCTGTACTCATTTTGCTAGACAGCCTTTTATTAGAATGGACAACAAAATTGTCCGTCTTTATCATACAGCCTTCTTCCACATTCAGCAGACCTGCATTCATCAATTTAACGGCAGTAATTTCGCCATCACAGAGAAGTTTAAAGTTGCATTCATTGCAACAAAAATAATAATATTTATTATCTGCTGTTAATTCCTTCCAAATGTTTTTACAAGGGGTTCCAATCGTTGCACAGGTTCTTGTGTGTGCGATCGTTTCACACAAGCTGTGATCATCTTTTAAGATATTTATAGGGTTTTTGGTATGACATAAAATCATCCCAGGATTTTGTCTTATACAAGACTGGAGGTCAGCATCAGTAACGGTTACGTATGAGTCTTTTCTGAGGTTAATGGCAGCAAAACTTGAGATAACTTTCACATGTATCATGTCGTGGTTCAATATTCGTGGGACTGGAATGAGGTTGAAGATTTCATAAAGGTCTCTTTCGATGAGGGGTATCATTATTTCAATAATCAAGTACTTACTATAGTACTTGGTCCGCACTTTTATTAAGTTGTAGAGATCCTTGAGATTCAAATGATTGACAGGAAGTGCCATGTCTTTTGGGATATGTGCTGATATAGAACTTAATTCAGTTCTCAGCTGTTGAGGAGATATCAGATGGAAGTCCAATTTTCCGTTGTAAATATTAGTTACCGTATCAATAATGGAGTCTTGTATTTTCCTGAGGCTATATATTAAGTTATTCGCCGTCATAGCAGATGCTAAGAAATCGGTAACTAGAGTCATGTTCTGGACATGGCGTTGAAGATCTTGATAGGATTCTTTGAGATAATTAAACTTTTGATTTATCGATTTATGGTGTTTGTTCGCAGCTTTCTCCATTCTTTTCATGAGATTAAATTCGGCTTCCACGATTGAGGTTTGGTTTTTCCAGAGGTTATACAAATGTTTGTCATTTTCTTTCAAAAGGTCGATGTCTTGTGCGTATTTCTCCGCAAAACGCTGATCCAGCACACCAAACAAGCTGTTTGCGACGTAGCCTACTCCGTCTATTAGACCACGACGCCGGCGACGCCGCTCGTCTCCAGTTACAAATGATTCATTCATTGTCAACATACTATCATAATGTTTAATTTCTTCGAACTCGTGCCCGAGTTGTAAGACGATACCGTCGCAAGGTGTGTGTTCTTTAATAGTGGAGCATAATGTTTCAAGGTAATTGATATACTTCTCGAGTGCCGACGTGCCTTCTTTGTAGGGATATGTGTCATAATAAACAATTAAACGCCAATCGTCTCTAATAAGATGCATGTTGGAGATTTTATCGAAATAAACGCTATTGTTGCTCAGAGGAGTAAAACTATAAGATGCTTGAGATAAGTTTATTAGTGACAATAGGAATAGCGTTAATGATAGAGCTATAGTCGAGAATGAGGTACGCTTGGGATTTTTCTTCCTTGGTGCTTCATCCTTAGCGTTTGTGTCACTAGGAGGATTATTGTCTCTGTCTGCTGGTAATAGAGATAGCTTAACAACAGGCCGTTTTAGGAAACCATTTTTGGTTTTAAGGGTAACGACTCTGACGTGTCCGTCCGAACCAGGATGCAGTTCTACTACACGCCCTAGAGCCCACTTCCCAGGCGGGAGGTTATCATCTTTAATGATAACAATATCGTTGAGACTGAGATTCCTTTGAGATTGTCTCCATTTAGCTCTAATGGATAACTGTGAGAGATAGTCTTTTTT
Organism: Polia nebulosa; assembly: GCA_951329385.1. Lineage (NCBI taxonomy): Eukaryota > Metazoa > Arthropoda > Insecta > Lepidoptera > Noctuidae > Polia > Polia nebulosa. The sequence continues at coordinate 470,312 of OX589596.1, forward strand.
CCACTGGACCCAAATATCTCTATAGATTTTTTGTACCAAGTGCCACCGAGTCCTGAGATCATTTTCGGTTTCAAAGATCGTTAAGATAGGCCCACTTGCAAGAAAGTGTGCCGGGGTTAAAAAGTCTATGTCCTCGGGATCCTCCTTCAAAGGACAAAGTGGTCGAGAGTTCAAACAACCCTCAAGTTGAGATAGGAGGGTGTTATATTCTTCGTAGGTGAGTTTCTGCTCACCAACAACACGCCTAAGATGATGCTTCAAGCTTTTCACCGCAGCTTCCCAAAGTCCGCCAGCAGAAGGCCATGACGGAGCATTAAAATGCCACTCAATGTTCATTTCTGCGACGTTAAATAATGTTTCTTGACTTGATAAGATTTCTGAGATTTCTGTGTATTCTTGTTTTAGGATCTTGTTAGCTCCAATGAAGTTACTCCCTTGATCACTGTAAATGTGGCCGGGAACTCCTCTTCTGGCTGACATACGTCTGAGCGCTGCAATAAAAGCCGACGCAGTGAGATCAGATACGAGTTCTAAATGTATGGCCTTTGTAACCATACATACGAATACTGCAACGTATCCTTTATCGGTTTTGATGCCGCGACCTTTGTTCGCTTTCACCAAAACATGTCCAGTGTAGTCAATACCGGTATGATAGAAGGGTCGACTAGGATTTAACCTGGATGAAGGCAAGTCACCCATGAGTTGATGTTTTAGAATGGGATCGTGTCTCCTACACTTTACGCACATTCTTAATCGTTTTTTCGTAGCGCGGTTTCCTCCAATGATCCAATATTTTTGTCGTATAAATCCACTCGTCATTTTCACTCCACCATGGAATACTAATTTATGGGATTCGTCTATTATAAGATCAGCTAATTTAGTTTGATTTGGGATAATAATGGGATGCTTCATTTCGGGGTCTAAACTCGAATGTTTTAGCCGTCCACCGACACGGAGTACTCCGTGGCTGTCTAAGATAGGATTAAGATTCAAGATCTGGCTTTTCTTGCTTAAAGGTTCACTTTTTTCAAGTTGAGATATTTCCTTGAAAAAGTATTCTTGTTGCACATGTTTTATTATCATTTCCGTCGCTCGTTTAAGGTCATGCAGGGTAAGGTAGTTTTCACGCTTTTTTTTGTAAATCAAGATGTCGTTAAATTTGTTTACATAGGCTAAAACTCGAATGATTTTCCTGTAACTGCTGTATTTCTCTAATAATTGTTTTATAACTGAGTTGCTAGAGTCAGCAGTAATAGTGTTTACTAACTTTTTCTTTCTGAGATCTTCAATTGTTTTATATAAGATAGGTTCAGGATTATTTTCAGGATTGTATTGAGGTAACCAATCGGGTCCGTGCCACCAAAGTGAATGATTTGCTAAATGGGATGCAGTCAGACCACGGCTAGCGCAATCTGAGGGATTTTCTTGAGATTTCACATACCGCCACCTATTTTTTGGGATAATTTCGCAAATCGTTTTTACTCGATTCGCAACAAAGGGTTTCCATTTTTCTGGTTCACCATTTATCCATCCTAGAACTGCCATGGAATCTACCCAGCCATAAGCTTGGATTTTGAGATCAGTCAGGGATGAGATTATTTTGGCCAAAAGTTTTGATAATAAAAGAGCTCCACTAAGTTCCAAGCGAGGTATAGATTGAGATTTTTTGAGAGGTACAACTTTAGATTTTCCAGCGACAAGGGTTACGTATGTCTTGTGGTTTCTTGTAATTTTACAATAAACAACACAAGCGTAGGCCTTTGTGCTGGCATCACAAAACCCATGAAGCTCAATTATGTCATTCTCCATGGCTTGTATCCATCGAGGTATTTTAAATTGGGATATATGAGGTAAGTCGGCCTTTATTTTTTTCCATTCTAGGGCAATGTTATGAGGAATCGGTTGATCCCAACCTAATTCCGTTTTCCATGTTTCTTGAAATAAGATTTTGAGTTTGATTGTGACTGGTGACACCCAGCCCAAGGGGTCAAAGATTTTTGAGATTTCAGACAAGAATTGTCGTTTTGTTGGGATATCTTCTGAAGTAATTTCTATTGGATGAAAGATAAAATAGTCTTCTTTCGGTTTCCAACGAAGACCTAAAGCCTTTGTAGATTCTGGCTGTTTAAAATGAAATTCTTCGTCATGAGGATTAATATGATCGTCTAAAAGTTCCGGCAAGTTCGAGCGCCATTTTCTAAGATTGAATCCGCCTGACTTGAGAAGGTTTGTCATCTCTGTTTTGAGATGTTTAGCGGCTGTCGCGGTATGAGCTCCATGCATGAGATCGTCCATGTAAAAGGAGGTCTCTAGGATATCAGGAGCGCAGCTATTGGGATAATTTGGCCTTTCATCGGTGGCAAGTTGTTTCAATGTCATCATGGCCAGGAAAGGTGCAGCCTTTGTACCGTAGGTGACAGTCGCTAGTTTATATTCTTGCAAAGGTTGGGATTGATGACTTCTCCAAATAATTTTCTGGTACTTTTGATGACTATGATGTAGCCAAATATTACGGAACATCTTTTCAATATCTGCCGTAAATGCGTATTTAAACTGTCTCCATTTTAGGATAAGACTTAAGAGATCCTGCTGCAGGTTCGGCCCCCTGCACATAAGATCGTTGAGGCTGTGTCCTGTTGAGGTTTTTGCAGAGGCATTAAAAACAACTCGTAATTTTGTAGTTAATGACTCAGCTCGAAGTACGCCATGATGCGAAAGGTAGCAATCTGGAGTTACGTTGACCTGTGTCGCAGCGGGGATCATATGTCCGAGCTCTAAGTACTCGGACATAAACAAATTATAATCACGTGCCAGGTCGGGTTGCTTTATTAATTTCCTTTCGATTTGAAAGAATTGTGCAATGGATTTGGCTTTAGATTCACCTAATTTTTCTTCAAAATTTTCTTTAAAAGGTATTTTCACGACATAGCTGCCGTCTTCGCGCCTTGAGGTTGAGGACTGAAAGAAGTCAATGCAAGCTTGATCTTCTTGAGATATTGATAAGGGTTCGCGAATGTCCTCCATTTCCCAGAACTGTTGGATATCGGTGAGGTTGTTGAGGATCACATTGCACTGAAATGTTTTACAGTTACCGCTTAGGATCCATCCTAGCTGTGTCTGCTGGGCAATGGGTAACATTCCCTCGGAACGGCAGATACCATCCAATAGGATTTGGGAATAGACGTCAGCGCCGAATAAGATATCAACTGGTCTACTTTTGTAAAATTCAGGATCAGCTAGGGTTATTTGGTTAAGGGTTGGCCAGTTGGGTTTAGTGAAGGTATGACTAGGCAAATTCTTGACTAGTCTTTTCATTATAAATACGTCGGATTCGAAAGTGAAGTCATTAATTAACGACATGCACTTAATAGAGATCATGCCCTTACAGCTATTTTCATTGTTTCCGATTCCAGATATAAATCCAGTACATTTTTGCCGACGCAGGTTTAGAAGCTGTGCAGCTCTTTCAGTAATGATTGAGGTCTGAGATCCCTGATCTAGAAGAGCTCTCATTCTTTCGTAAGATCCGTCAGCTGCTTGGACCTTGACAATTGCTGTCGCGAGGAGTATTTCTGTAGGATCGTTTTGCATAGATACTAAGGTGTTCATATCTTGCTGAGGTGGAGATTTCGTAATAGTGGCCGTGCTCGGCCCCGGTCGCGACGCATCCGATGTAGCATTTCTTGACGTAAAACATTCATGTAGAATCGTATTATGGTCTTTATTGCACTCTTTACACTTTATTTCCGAAAGGCATTTTTTACCTTCGTGATAGTGCAAACAGTTGATACAAAGGTTCAAATTTGCAATTGCGTTTCTGCGAGCCGATGGATGCATTTTTGCCAACTTTTGGCAATTTTGTATGCGATGATCGCTTGCATTGCAAATACCACACTGTTTACGTCTTTCGTTATTTTTCCAATTGGACTTTGACGATTGCGAAATGACCTGGTTTGTCGAATAGGTATGATTTGAGGTGTTGTTATTTTGTTTGAAACGAGAATTAAATCCTTTTGAATGAGATTGCTGGTTATTAAGATAACCTTTAGATGACGAAGATGCGTGTTGGGATTGAGATGACTTTTGAATGAAGGGTTCTTGTTTCTTTCGCGAAGTTTCCAGCGACGTAAACTTATTCTCCAAAAACCGTAGAAATTCTTCCAATACTGGCAACTCCTTCGGAGATTTCAATGAGTCTATGTAGTCATCGTTGGTTTCCGGGTCTAATTTCTCTGCTAGGATACATACGAGGAAGGGATCCCAAGTAGATACATCGATTCCGAGATTTTTTATCGCGTTCACGCTTTCGTACGTTGTATCGTGGATCCGTTTGAGGTGACTCGCTGATTTTTGTTGAGATGTCGGGATATTTAAGAGGTTTTTGAGATGAGATATAAAAATACGACGCTTATTGTCATAGCGATGCGTAAGGATATTCCAACAAACGGGGTAGTTGTCTGAACTTATTTGAAGATGTTGGATTAATTTTTCCGGCTCGCCCTTGATCTTACTTTTCAGGAACTGCATTTTTTGGGCGTTTGATAAAGATGGATTATTGTGTACAGTTTCTGTAAAAAGATCTTTGAAAGAGATCCAGGATGTATAGCTTCCTTCAAAGGTAGCTATTTCCATTTGTGGGGTCGATTTCTCAATATGAGCTACCGACCACATCTTTCGGTTAATATCTCTTTTCAGGGTTTTATAATATTTCTCGTAGTTTGAGAACTGCTCGTCGTACTGGGCGTTGGAGCCGTTGAGCTCATTGTCCAGCTCCCAGTGTTGGGTGTCTATAGCTGACCAACGAGTTTTCAAGGTTTTTAAGATGTCTTCAAACTCCCACTTTTCAGAGATAAGATTGAGGTCAATGTCAGCAGCTTCTCTTGAAAATGCCCTAAAATTAGTAGCTTGTTTCTTCAAGAGGTCTTCTATATTTGCGCTATCCTTAGGAGGATTATTTTGAGATGAGAGATTCGAGGTTTGAGATATTGAAGATGGTTGGAAAGTAGGGGGTTTCAAAACAGGGGTTTGAGGTCTGTCTGTGGAAGGTTTATAATTCTGGATGGCTGTTTTTATATTGCTATATTTTACCTTCATTTGATCATACTGATCGGTAGTAAAATACGCATGAGATCGATCACCAAAAGATAACAAATTCATATGATTGTTATGAAACTCCGTAAAATATTGCTCTAGGCTTTCTAATCGTCGACGTAGGTAGTCGGGGGTCTTCCGCTCTGCTCCATCTTTCTTAAAGTTGGAGTAAAGTCTATCTATGCCTTCAATGATTTGTTGTTGTGTAGCTAAAATATCTTCCATTGTAGCCATAGTAAAAGTCAGAAGAAAGATACCTTACTTGTAGGGTTTCTTCGGGGTCGAACAGGATCGCAAGATGAGATGAGTAGCGCCCTCCTAGGCACTGGGATCGAATAAAGTCGCGAGATGAGATAAAGTGGCGCCCTTCCAGGCACCGGGATTGACCAGGATCACGAGATGAGCTAAAGTGGCGCCCTCCAAGGCACCGGGATCACGAGATGAAACAAATTGGCGCCTTTCTAGGCACCGGGATTGAACAGGATCACGAGATAACGCACTGTATTTCCAAGGTTTCTAATTGCTTATAACGAAACCGGTAAAACGCACACACAAAAATCAACGCACAAAGCACAAGGTTTTGCACACGCGTTTCGGTCCCGCTAACGTGCTCGAAGGACCAATGTTCGGGGTTGGATTGAGATAGAGATAAAAGATGAAAGACAGTTTAAGATCAATAAATTGACTATATTGTCTGTTTCCACAAATATAGGATTAAGATTAATTTATACTAGGATGAATGGTGAAAGATATGGGATTATGAGCCACGCGTACGGTATGTCTCCGAACTACGTACTAAACTATTGCGGTGTAACTGCAATAATATAAATGATGGAAATGTACCGAGCGGGTGGCGCAATAATGATGACCCAGGCAAACGTACTGTACGGTGGTTGACCCGTACACTCGTATCATTAGGTATTCTTATGATGCCAAGTGTTCTGTTACCCACCTCACGTTCTCATGTTCTGGAAGAAAAAACCTCATTAATTTCAATGAACAAGCAAGTACTTGGATGAGTAAGTCGCTATCTTCCTAGTAGTAAAGTAGAAAAGAGGGACAAGGCAGGTCGGCCCCAGATGAATGGGGCGCACGCTCTAGGAGAAACAAAAACTAGTTTTACTTTCTGTTTTGGCTAAGAAACTCTCTCGATTGCTATCCTCATCCTTAAGTAAGGCTGCATTTTCCAGACAAGACAACTTCTGCGAAAAAACCTGAAGCTATCCAATAACAGGCAACTTGCGAGTTAACCATAATATCTAGACATGTACATCGATCATACTGGCCGACACTCTGGACAGTTATGTTCTCGCAGATACCTACAATGTGTGGCCCCACACATCCTACAATGTGTGGCCCTGCACTCTACCGGCCCACACATCCTACAATGTGTAACCCTGCACTCCACTGGCCCACACATCCTACAATGTGTGGCCCTGCACTCTACCGGCCCACACATCCTACAATGTGTAACCCTGCACTCCACTGGCCCACACATCCTACAATGTGTGGCCCTGCACTCTACCGGCCCACACATCCTACAATGTGTGGCCCTGCACTCTACCGGCCCACACATCCTACAATGTGTAACCCTGCACTCCACTGGCCCACACATCCTACAATGTGTAACCCTGCACTCCACTTGCCCAAACATCCTACAATGTGTGGCCCTGCACTCTACCGGCCCACACATCCTACAATGTGTAACCCTGCACTCCACTGGCCCACACATCCTACAATATGTGGCCCTGCATTCCACCGGTCCACACATCCTACAATGTGTAACCCTGCACTCCACTGGCCCACACATCCTACAATGTGTGGCCCTGCACTCTACCGGCCCACACATCCTACAATGTGTGGCCCTGCATTCCACCGGTCCACACATCCTACAATGTGTAACCCTGCACTCCACTGGCCCACACATCCTACAATGTGTGACCCTGCACTCCACCGGCCCACACATCCTACAATGTGTGACCCTGCACTCCACCGGCCCACACATCCTACAATGTGTGACCCTGCACTCCACCGGCCCACACATCCTACAATGTGTGACCCTGCACTCTACTGGCCCACACATCCTACAATGTGTGGCCCTGCACTCTACCGGCCCACACATCCTACAATGTGTGGCCCTGCACTCTACCGGCCCACACATCCTACAATGTGTGGCCCTGCACTCTACCGGCCCACACATCCTACAATGTGTGGCGCTGCATTCCACCGGCCCACACATCCTACAATGTGTGGCCCTGCACTCCACCGGCCCACACATCCTACAACGGCCCCTGCACTCCACCAGCCCACACATCCTACAATGTGTGACCCTGCACTCTACTGGCCCACACATCCTACAATGTGTGGCCCTGCACTCTACCGGCCCACACATCCTACAATGTGTGACCCTGCACTCCACCGGCCCACACATCCTACAATGTGTGACTCTGCACTCCACCGGCCCACACATCCTACAATGTGTGACCCTGCACTCCACCGGCCCACACATCCTACAATGTGTGGCCCTGCACTCTACCGGCCCACACATCCTACAATGTGTGACCCTGCACTCCACCGGCCCACACATCCTACAATGTGTGACCCTGCACTCCACCGGCCCACACATCCTACAATGTGTGACCCTGCACTCCACCGGCCCACACATCCTACAATGTGTGACCCTGCACTCTACTGGCCCACACATCCTACAATGTGTGGCCCTGCACTCTACCGGCCCACACATCCTACAATGTGTGGCCCTGCACTCTACCGGCCCACACATCCTACAATGTGTGACCCTGCACTCCACCGGCCCACACATCCTACAATGTGTGACCCTGCACTCCACCGGCCCTCACATCCTACAATGTGTGACCCTGCACTCCACCGGCCCACACATCCTACAATGTGTGGCCCTGCACTCTACCGGCCCACACATCCTACAATGTGTGACCCTGCACTCTACCGGCCCACACATCCTACAATGTGTGACCCTGCACTCTACCGGCCCACACATCCTACAATGTGTGACCCTGCACTCTACTGGCCCACACATCCTACAATGTGTGATCCTGCACTCTACTGGCCCACACATCCTACAATGTGTGACCCTGCACTCTACCGGCCCACACATCCTACAATGTGTGACCCTGCACTCTACTGGCCCACACACCCTACAATGTGTGGCCCTGCACTCTACCGGCCCACACATCCTACAATGCCATCCACATAAAGCTACATAATAATATGGGCTGCTACTAAAAATGTAAAACGTGGGTGTGGACCAATTTGCAAGCTACAGTTCCATCGCTAATTGATTCCTTAAATGACCAAGATGAGCTCACCCTCGCTTGTTACTTGCGTTATCCCGTGACTTCCCTCTCGTTCTTTCTCTTTCCATTTTCACTTCTACGTTACCCGTTAACCGTTGCGCTGATTGTGCCTACGTAAACGGCCAGAAGTTACTTTCGACTACGCGCGTCGAAAGTAACTTCTGGCCATTTTTAATGGAGTGATCAATCATGCTTGCTCTTCGTTTCTGTATCTGATCACTCTCGTAATGTTTTATTAATTGTTCTTTCTCTTGTACCTACTTATTGCATTTCCTTAAATTTAATCCCCGGTTTATGTGAGCCTTACACATTCCTATCAGGGGGTACCTAGTGTATCTACCTACATAGCGCGGAGCTTTGGTATCATGTGCTAGTAGTAGTGTGAAGTAATAGCGGACGGAGGTTGGACGCGAGGCGCGCGGTGTCTAGTGCCGGCCATAGTTGCATTCCGCACGAGCTAGACAAATAGCTCGGCGCGCACCCGCCACCGCGCGCACCTGCACTGCGACCCGCTCGCCGATCGCTGCATACATTACTGTTTCTGCACGAAGATACCGATCAAAGCTTCCAACGCCGAGAGTATTGGATAGGGACGAGGTGGCGGTATGGCTGGCGAGTGCGAGAGCTTATATTCGAGTAGCGGTTATCACGTCCGCAGTCGTCGGAATGGTTACGTGACGGCACGAACACACCACTCTTGGCACGAACCCCATACCTTCTCGGTTTCTACAAATACTATAAATATAGAGATCTTAACCCAGATGCAAATGTTACTTTATTTTATTTATTAGGGACAAAAAAACAGTTACATATTAGAGCGTACAATTAAAGTCCTTAAACTAAATTAACAAACATGTAACCCACACCATTGTCCACAAATAAACAAATTAATAAAAGGAATAACAGACTACGATCAATAAAATTAAATCTTAATTATTAAAAAAAAGGAAAATCTGGGACTGGCTAGGTACTTTACATAAATTAATATTTCTCAGATAAAAGCCTGCAATGCTTTTGCTTTAAAATTATGATTGGAAAGTGAGAATATGTCTAGTTCCATAAAATGTAAATTGTACCTACATGTCCACAAGGTGACGAAGAGGTGCAAGTATTCCAGCGTCAGACTTACAGAAGTCTGAAATAAACGAGGTCCACGCACTCCTCGCTGGGTAACAGTTCTGGGTACAATGTAAAATAATTTATTAAACAAATCAATGCAGTCAAACTTATTGTTAGACAAGCCATGTAATATCATGACTACGCGAAGCAAACGCATGGACTCTAAACTCAGAAAACTGTATCTCTTTAACAGCTGTACATAAGGAGCCTTAGAATGATAACTGAATTTAGCCTTAGAATGGTTACGGGTGCTTTTACCTGTTTTAAATCCGGTTCGCATCAGGTACTGTGACGATTGTAGACACAGCCTAATCTCAGCGGGTCTGCACCGGCCTTTAACTGGCAGGTAAGAATGTTGGAGAGTCGATGGAATTATGATTAGAGAGTAGGTGTCACATTTGGTTTGAGAGAAGAGTTCTGCCAAAGAGTATAACAATAATATGAGTTCTGCTGCCCCGGCCGAAGTGGGCACACATGTTATTCTTATTCTCTAATTTATATAGTGTCTCTGAGTGCCCTATTCCTCTTTCTTTATAACACTGTACACCGTAATCAGTCACTCTCATAAACCACACTCTCGTGTTGCCAGCGAGTGCGACATACACCGAGCTTTGAAGAACGTCCCAGGATCCCTGCAGGCCGTACTGGTGCCTTGGGGTCCTACAGTACCTAGCCACATTCCGGGCAGCAGTTAGTTAAACGATTCGCCGATTAATTTGTTCAATAGCAGCCAATAGTCCGACGCTGTCCGTCGCCAGTTTGCCGCTTTATAACCGAATAAACGCGGCTCGGCGAGCTGGTGAAACGTGGAAAGATTGCTCTCAATTCGTTCCAGTTAACGGCCGAGCTTGTATCGCGCGTGATCTGATAAAATGGTACAATGCAATTAGGGCTGCTGCCGCACGTTCCGGCACGACCCTCAGCTCCGGTGTCGTAGTATCTTACACACTAACCGTACCCGTTTTATTTACTCGCCGTATACGCCAACTCCCTGGGGCGGCCAGGACGAAACAATTGCCAAGTTCATTGTAAGCCGGCTACCATCTTGACACATACTTATGTCCCTAGTACGAGTATGTACACTTCTCTCAACGTTTTCATATTTAGTTTGTTGTGTGACGGTTCTGGAACATGTGAGGCGCTCTCTGGAGAGTTTCGTTGTATTTGATCGTGATCGGTTTGTCTTCCTCTCCCTCGGCTCTACAGCAGAAAAAATATTCATGTCACGAAAGTACGCTTAGAAAATACTTTAACCTTCTACGTACTTACCTAGAGTATATTCTTTGGGTGATACTAATGTTTTAAGTATTCGTCTATGTATTTTAGGATACAAATTTACTTTAATACCTATATACTCGTAGGTATCACACCAAGTCAGTCGATATACATTGTCTGCTCGACTGTTTCTTCGACCTTAGATACTGATCGTTAGCCACAGGCGGCAACCCTAAATGCAATCCCAGCTGGCGTTGATTTTATTACACAATATCTGAAAATGAGCGCTACTCGGCCCGTACGGCCTTACGTTACGAGTTACGGTTATCGCGCACCTCTCATATCGTAATTAAATGGCGGCCACTCCACTCGTCTGTCTTTGACAAAATAAGCAGTTCGCTATGTTCGGATCGGAACGGGACGAAGCAGCCGCTCTCTCTCTCATTGTACCTACGCATTGTACCTACGCAATGTACCTACGCATTGTACCTACGCATTGTACCTACGCATTGTACCTACGCATTGTACCTACGTATTGTACCTACGCATTGTACTTACGCATTGTACTCGTACCTACGCATTGCGCGTGTTGGAAATGTCATTATGTCACCGGATAATTGTGAACACCATAATTTTGTAATAAATCTTGTGAATAGATCGTTTCAAATACAATAAATCTCATCCAAATGCGATTTTACAATTTTACGGGATTTATCATATTATACTAACCGTGTTTGCAATTATATTTGCAATACGGTGACAGATGCAAGCGAGTGTGCAAACAGCGCATGTTATTGTGTACGACCCTGTACGTGACTACGCACTGTTTGCTTACGGATTCATTACCTACTACAAAACTATCATTAATCAAATTATGTTGTTACTTACCTAGTTTGTGTACCTACTTGGACACTAGATGATCTGAGCATTGTAACACATAATGTGGCGTTGCTCGACATTTTATCAGGCGGCTCCTTAGTGCCAAACCTTGTATCTGGTAACTGTTAAGTTACAAGATACAAGGTTTGCCACTATTAGTTGGCAAGCGACAAACACTGCGGAAGCTGGTCAGCCTAAAAATAAAAAACCTAAACCTCCGTCAGTTCATATGTTCCGACTTTCAATCACATCTGATTGAGGGGTCTCCTAAACCCTGGCTGGATATCTCAATTTATTAAGACCACGAACCGCAAGATAACCCCGAAGCAGTCGCTAACCCCATAGATTGACAAAAACAAATTTAAGGAGCCCAATCTCGATAGATTGCGCCTGTGACTGTTCCTAAGGAGCCCAATCTCGACAAATTACACCTGTGACTGTTCCTAAGAAGCCCAATCTCGATAGATTGCGCCTGTGATTGTTCTTAAGGAGCCCATCTCTATAGATTGCGCCTGTGACTGTTCCTAAGGAGCCCAATCTCGATAGATTGCGCCTGTGACTGTTCCTAAGGAGCCCAATCTCTATAGATTGCGCCTGTGACTGTTCCTAAGGAGCCCAATCCCGATAGATTGCGCCTGTGACTGTTCCTAAGGAGCCCAATCTCGATTGATTACGCCTGTGACTGTTCCTAAGGAGCCCAATCTCTATAGATTGCGCCTGTCACTGTTCCTAAGGAGCCCAATCTCGACAGATTGCGCTTGTGACTATTCCTAAATGACCCTAGGCCTAGTCCGATAAAATTTTAGTTTGTTCTAAATAAGGATATTTGAACAAACTACTTTATGAGAGAATCCAAACCTAAATGTAGGCAGTTAGGTTTGGATTCTCTCATAAAGTACATTTGCCTAAAATAAAGTACGGGTGGCATCCCTACGAGTTTCACAGCCAGCCAGTATCCACGGCTTCTACTGGTATCCTGACCACCAGCATGCAGCGTATACGCATTACTGGTCAGCATCATCAGCATCTTTCATTACCCCCAACCTCATCAACGACCTTGACGCAGCAAACTACACCTTGAGCCGGTCACATGTAGAGCCTTGAAGAAGCTCTCCTAGTCGACACCAGCAGCCAAGCCACTACGTCATACACAACCAACCATCAGGCAGTTGCCTAGACCAGACACAGTACCCATCTGGTCGGAGGACCCACCCTTTTCAATTGAGGTTTGGGAGACTTTACACCGTGTCCCCCATCCATACCTCTATTTTTTTTTTTAAACGTTGCCCCACTCTAGGAATTACTTCCTGTATCATGAGTGCGTTCACAAACATGTTAACTCACATACACAAGGCACCCAGACCCGGAACAACTATCTGCAGGCCATACAAATATTTGTTCCGTGCGGGAATCGAATCCGCGACACGCAGTGCAGCAGCCGAACGCTCAACCACTGCGCCAACCGTGTCTGTCTATTAGGCCCTGGACTCAACTTTGGACTATACCTACTTCGTGTTTGTCAAAACAACACCAACAAACCCAAACACAACTAAGCTAGGTAAGTACATTATTTGGAAGAAGAATACCTACCTATGGCCTTCTTCTGGCTCCATCTAAGACCCTGAATACTATCTAGAACCTGAGAACTACCTATGTTTGTCTATCAAAATTAAACCTATAGGTATTCTGTTTCTTGGCTCGCGGATAAATTCGAAATAGAGTTCCCGCGGCCCTTGGCACACAGGCAACTGAAGGAACAGGGGTGGGTTTTAGTCAGTAAAAGTCTAACACGCCCTCCCGCTCCACCCAGAGCTGGAGAAGTCATTGGATAGTTTCTCACCACACAAAAAAAAAAGTATTCAGTTTCGTATCTCTACCACTAACCGTTGAGGAGTGCCCTCGTGAGGAAACATTCCTAGCAGCACCATCAGGTTATTTCTATCATTTTTAGTATACATAGACTCATCTAAGCTAAAATACTTTGCTAACATTAGAAAGAGGTAAAGTTTTTAAGTTTGTTTGTAGGAGTTAATCTCTGGAACTACCGTAAACCAGGGTTACTTTGATCAATATTGAACTTTGAAGGTATACATGAGAAATAATCTTTTTTGTGGGTGTAAAAAAAAACAAAAAACGTCTAGCAATCGGTTTTTTTATTACTCTCGATTCATGTAATAAATAATAAATGAAAAAATGTGGCTTGAAATTCAGAAAAAAAATAAAAACTGTCTCATCAAAGTTAAACTTAGGATGGGGTTACTTTGATACCCCCATATTTTATTGCGTAACTACAAAGTAACCCCAATAATGATGCCAATAAAATTTAAAGAATTTAAATCTGTCAGCAGGAAAAATAAATATTGTCATTTTTGTCTTATGGGGTTACTTTGATTTAGTGAAAGTCATCAAATAATAAACATTTCTTTATTAAAAATATTGGAACCCAGTAACTGATGGGTTGTGGAGGTCAGATAGGCAGTCGCTCCATGTAAAATATATTTATTCAGCTGCATCCGGTTAGACTGGAAGCCGACCCGAAGATAGTTGTGAAAAGGCTAGGGAGATGCAGATGCATGCTATTAAAAATGTTGGTACCAAAATTTTAACTAAAAATCAGTCCTTCTCAGATATTTATTTTTAAATTATTTTCATTTACTAAACAAGAACTTAGAACTAATTAGTCTTCATAAAATCAACAAGGTAAAACCTGTGAAATAATTATAAAAGTAATTAGTTTTCGACTTTGGTCAAGCTTTTTGTAAAAAAAAATAGGACTACTTTAGCAAGTGAGGGAGTGGAATTCCCTGCCGGAGTCTTATAGGACATCATCATCATCATCATATATAGAATAGGTTACTTCTAGGCAAGCGTCCTTCATCTTCGACCACATCATCGCTTACCATCAGGTGAGATATTGGTCAAACGCGTGCCTATCAAAAAAAAAAAAGTAACAGTACATGGAATGCTAGGTCAAGCCTCTTTGATTTCCTAATAGTCACGTCACGTCCAAACCTATCGATTATCTGCAGCGATTAAGGTGAAAGCTCCAGGGCAGCCCGCGAAATTCAAATTTTCTTAAGTTTCTTTGGAATTTGCAGACCAGTGTCTGGTTGTATCTAGGTTAAAATTTGATTCGAGGGCGTAGCAAGTATGTATTTCTAGAATTATAATAATTAAAATCATCAATAAGTACAGCTCTTTCAGTCAGAATTGATGCCAAATGTAAGTATTTCATGAAATCATGACATTTGGCATCAATTCTAAGTGAAACAGTTTTATTGATGATTTTAATAATTACAGTTCTGTAAATACAGACTTGCTACAGTCGCGAATTGTATTTTGACCTAGATACAACCTGACACTGACCTGCAAATTGCAAAAAAAACGTAAGAAAATTTGAATTTCGCGGGCTAAAATGGCGCTTCCACCTTAAGGCGCCTCACTCACGACCACTAGTCGATTTTAAAATCGCCATCGAGTTGCCAGCGATTAAGTGGCTATGTGTGGACCTAGCTTAGGTATTTGTAGAGCTTAGTACACACAAGTTTTGTCTAGTATCGTCACTATTGTTTAGGCATTATTCTAAATACTAATGTAACATTTTTTAAATAAAAATTAAATTGGACTTTTATTTAGTCCACCACCACCGCGTTAATTTGTGATGTACGTTGCATAAACATATCATTCTAATAATAAAAGTCGTAACACACGTTTTGATTTGTTTCGAACGGACCACGGATTTGGTAGGTACGCTTCCGGACCATATCAGACCGTCTGTAGAGTAAGTAGTACGCGAACATAATTATTATTTATTTGAGTCCGGCTCGGTCCGCCTCGGATATCTGACAGGGTTCTCAACTTAGGGGTTTTCCCCCTAAATTTACGGGGTAAATAAGAGGGATAGGATTTTTATAAGGGCTCTCAGAAAGAAACAGTCATAAAAAATATTACAAAACAAAATTATTATGTTTCTTTTAAACGTTGTGTTGTGATTTTAGGGGTTTTTGACTTTAGCTTTAGGGGTAAATATTTTTAGAAGTTTGTAACACCGCGTGAAGCAACTGTCCGGTCTGGTTCTGTCCGACCGATCGTGTATAGCGCAGCTTTTACGTTCAAATACCCAGTGGAAATGTTGGTTATCTTTGTCTATGCGCAAACCAGAAACAATGTTTTTTTGATACCAACATTTAGAAACAAAATGTTAACCTCAAAATGATATGGAAATATTATCAAAATAAACTTAAAACATATGAAAACAATGTTATGTACAATTCCATATATATCATAAAGTTACATACAAAACAATAACTGCATGACGGTACTACGAATGCGCGTTTGCTAATTTATCTACACATTTTAACTTTGACGTTTATTTTCGCGGTAGGCAAACGTTGATTCTTTCATTGAAACGTATAGAATTCTGTTGACGTCTACAAGTTTTTACTTTAATTACAATAAGTGGCGCTTAAATTAAGCTCTAACTAGTATTAAGAAAGACAGAAAACTTAGGTAAGTGGGCTGAAATATGTATTTTATTGTTTTATGTGAAGGGACAGTCGATCACTTCCGTTGAGACAGGAAAAGGAAGTGTGTTTTATGGCGGTCGAAGGCATGGCTATTACAACGAGCTTGACATCCTTATCCTGTTGAATTTCAATCAATAATATTGAGACGTAAAGCGCGAACTGTAATCAAGGAAGATATTATTTACTCTGTAATATTCAATAATGCGTCCACTTCTATGCCGTAGTAACATGAGATAGAATCTAATAACAAGAAGACTGCACATTTTTCACTGATATTATTAAATAAAAATTTTGTTCTCAATAATTTGGTCTCATTTTTTACATGGTAGTAATGATTTTTGTTTCCTAAGTAATTACATCCATATAAATGAACAAAGATAATTCTTCTGCATTGCTAATAATATTATTTAGCAAGGGAAGTCTCATAATACTGAATGATTTCCAACATTTTCACTATCAACAAGACTACAAAGTAAACCATATCATTAAACAACCAACTGAACCAAGTTGATATGTGATTTTACTAAGCGTTCACTTTTTTCTATCATACTAATATGCCTTTGTTTTTAAGTTAAATCTCAAACTCATTTCAATAAACCATTTTTCAAACACTTAGGAATTGGTCCGTCAGACAGAAAAAGCTGTCCATACCAAAGCCTAGTTCTCTTCTGCTTCGTATTCTAGCTAATTTATGATATCATTTTATATTCAAGTATAGATGATATGATATTTTCAGATGAACTACAATGACTTCAGACCTGTGTTCCGAGGATGTGGTGGTGCGCATCACAGCACCGCAGATAATAACTGTAAGTGTAGCTCCGGTGTGTTGGTGTTGGTGGTGTTATGCTTTATTAATCAACATCATTAGCTGGTAGGAATTATGATGAGCAAAAATTTACATAAAATAATTTGTTTTTATTATTAAGTAGCTACTTGTTTTTCATATTTGCTACATCAAATAATAAACAGGTGTAAATAACAATAATCGCAATGGGGCACATTTACAATCAATTACCTTAAAATCTAAAAGAGCACAGATGCTTATTCACCGTACATAAGTTGGACCTATGTAAAGAGTAAATTTAAAAGGCACATCAAGATTTATTTACAAACAACAAGTAGATCTGTTGTAGAATAATCTTTTTAGTGCTCTAATAATTGAATATAAAGATATTTTTTTCTATTTTGTCTATGTACAGAAATGGACCTTGGAAAGAAAAATTTTTTTTTGAAAGATATATTTTCTTATTTTTTAAATCGTTGCCGCACACTAGGAACTATTCCTGTATCATGGGTGCGTTCACAAGCATGTAAACTCACATACACAAGACACCCAGACCCGGAACAACTATCTGTAGGCCATACAAATATTTGTTCCGTGCGGGGATCGAACCTGCGACACGCAGCGCAGCAGCCAAACGCTCAACCACTGCCGTCAAGTGCCGTTTTGAGAATGCATTAGGTGGGGTGAGGTGTTGTAGGAAACCATGGTGTGCTGTTTAAAACCGCCCTTTGCAGAATCTGTTTAGTAGATCTGTCAGATAGAGAAAGCTGAAGTTGACTTTTAAAACTGCTCACTGAGCTCTTTCAAGAGGCAGTAAATGAGTTTTTGGTGCTCCACAAGTAATTCAATGTGTCTGTGAAACATGAAATAGGCAATAATTGCCATTGAAAATGAAAGAAGTTTTGGTTATCTGAGTGATGAGTGGCTGGTCTGGTGCAGTCGCAGACGCTGGTGTCGGGCGGGGGCGCGGGCGCGCGTGTGGCGGCGTCGTCGGCGGCCGTGGAGCTGGGCCGGCGCCTGCTGCTGGCGGCGCGCGCGGGCGACACGCCCATGGTGCTGGACCTCATGGCCAAGGGCGCGCCCTTCACCACTGACTGGGTACGTCTCTTACCTACGAGTACGAGTGCTCACGACACGATACAAGTACTGTGCTGTTATAAGGCATTCAAGGGGCTCTAAGTTTTTTTTAGTACTTACGCAAGAACTTGATTACTTAAGTTTTTGTTTGACGATCGTCATTTTGTTACTCAAAAGTTGTGACAAGTTTTTCTGCAAATAATAGGGAAAATGCATGATATTTTTTTATTTGTTCAATTGAAGACTTATAAAATATAGTGAACAAATATGAAGGAATTTTCAAAATATCATCATCAGCGACAAAGTTATAACGCTTTAAACCTGTGAAGCCCTGCGACTCACTGGTGAGTCGGACAAAAAAAAAAAAATATTAAAGAGAAAAAAAAAAAAAATCGGCCGTCAACCCGGGTTGTCGTCGGGGTTCAATTTGACAACCCGGATTTGGCCGCGGGGGTTGAAGGGAGTTAATAATTAGAAAGAAAATCCGACGTGTTTTTTGACGTCAAAGGACATGGCGCCCATACAACTGCCATAGAAAACAGCGTTTTCGAGAGAGGAACATATAAGGAAGGAGAAAGGAAGGAAGGGAGGGGAGGTTATGAGGGATATTTGTTTAAAATTGTTATATAGGTATCGTTAAATTTTCAATCGATTTTGATTCTGCTTTCACTGTTCGTATTATGTTTATGGATTTCCCCCCATTATAAATTATAGCATAATGTGTTATTCTGATGTATAGGCATTATTACTGTAAACATTAAAATCCGTTCAGTAGTTTTTGCGTGAAAGAGTAACATACATCCTCACTTTCACATTAATAATATGGGTAAGAATGAGATAACTCGCTTCAGTTCTGCTAAAAGCAAAATTGTCTCCAAAATTGAATGGAAACAAAGGGTAATTAGATCGCGGTCGTGTAGTGTGGTCGGTAACTGGTACAGCTGGGCACGTCGCCGCTGCACCTGGCGGCCGGCGGCGCGCACGTGGACACGTGCGCCGTGCTGCTGCGCGCCGGCGTGTCGCGTGACGCCCGCACCAAGGTGGAGCGCACGCCGCTGCACCTGGCGGCCAGCGCCGGCCACGCCGCCGTGGCACGCCTGCTGCTGGACGCCGGCGCCGCCGTGGACGTGCGCGACATGCTGCGCATGACGCCGCTGCACTGGGCCGTGCAGAACGGGCACGAGGCGGCGGCGGCCGAGCTGCTGCGCGCCGGCGCCGACCCGCTGGCGCTCAACAAGTTCCACAAGTCGCCGCAGTCGCTGGCGCTGCAGCTGCGCCGCGACGACCTCACGCGCCTCATGGACGACGCCCTGCGCCAGCGCGAGGCGGCGCGCTCCGTGTCCGCGCTGGTGGACGGTACGCAGCCCACGCCCATATCCGGCCTCGCCTCACCGGAGGGGCTTATCGAAATTATTTCCGCTTTTGGATTTTAAAATTGATGCTTGTTTTTTTCTGTTGTAGAAGAAATGGCAGAAGCCGCCGCAGAAGAACCTCAAATCCAAACATTTGAAGCCGTACAAAGTGAGTCAGTCGTCCATTTTGTTCTTCGTTTTCGTAATAAATTATTATGTTGTCCCATGCTCCTATCTAAGATACTTATAGATTATTGCTTCATAGGAATCCAGGATTTGAAGCCTACCAAATCGAAGCAAACTGAAAAGATTATCAAGCAAGAACTAAACCTTGAGGTATGACCTTCAATCGAAATTCGGAAAAAGTGAATAAGTTAAATGTAAGGCTAATGTTGTAGTGTATGTGCAGTGCGAGGTGGGCGCGGCCAGTGCGGGTAGTGCGGCGGCGGCGTTGCTGCGCTCGCACGGCATCACGCTGCTGCCCACCGACGACGGCAGCACCGTGCTCAACGCGCTGCAGAGCGGACGCACCGTCGTGCTCTCAGGTACGCACACTACGCTCGCACGGCATCACGCTGCTGCCCACCGACGACGGCAGCACCGTGCTCAACGCGCTGCAGAGCGGACGCACCGTCGTGCTCTCAGGTACGCACACTACGCTCGCACGGCATCACGCTGCTGCCCACCGACGACGGCAGCACCGTGCTCAACGCGCTGCAGAGCGGACGCACCGTCGTGCTCTCAGGTACGCACACTACGCTCGCACGGCATCACGCTGCTGCCCACCGACGACGGCAGCACCGTGCTCAACGCGCTGCAGAGCGGACGCACCGTCGTGCTCTCAGGTACGCACACTACGCTCGCACGGCATCACGCTGCTGCCCACCGACGACGGCAGCACCGTGCTCAACGCGCTGCAGAGCGGACGCACCGTCGTGCTCTCAGGTACGCACACTACGCTCGCACGGCATCACGCTGCTGCCCACCGACGACGGCAGCACCGTGCTCAACGCGCTGCAGAGCGGACGCACCGTCGTGATCTCAGGTACGCACACTACGCTCGCACGACATCACGCTGCTGCCCACCGACGACGGCAGAGAGGTGAGATGAGGCAGGAAGGTGTCATTTTGCCGAAACTATTCACCGCCGCCATGGAGGAAGTCTTCAAGGTTTTGCAGGTGTATTCGCAAGTATTTTATGAATCTGTTTTGGATTTTCTCTAAGCGATCTATGTATTTGTGGTAACACGGATTCCATATTTCAGACGTGTACTCCAAGTGACTTCTGACAAAAGTACAGTATAATATTTTTAAGGTTTTAACTTGTGTGAAGCACTTGGATAGCCGCATTATGAAACCCAGATCACATGGAATTAGATCTGGGACTACTTGATCACCTAAGGTATAAGATGTGGTTATGATGGATCGCTTTCGAGAGTATGTTATAACCGAGCATTTAGCAGGATTCAGATCCAGTTTATTTCTTAGACAATATTCCTCCAAACGGCGTAGATCATCCTAAAGTTTTATCATGTCCATCTGCGATGATATCGCGGTATAAATTTTCATATCAGTGAAGCATAACAGTTTGGATGAGGTCAGACAAGATATCGTTGATGTAGATTATAAAAAAGTAATGGACAGAGCAATCCAAATCCAGAGGAACCCCGCTAGGGACAGGTACCCAACTAGATATATTATAATTATTTAATACTACGGCTTGGGACCTGTTCTTTAGGTAAGAAGAAAACCATCTGAGTAGGTCCCCGCGTATTCCCAGGCCGTCTTCTTCTTCTTCCTCGCTCTTTCCCACCTTATGTGGGGTCGGCTCTCCTAATTTTGTTGCGCCAGGACAATCTGTCCTGGGTTGTTGGGTCGGGCAGTTCTTCCTCTGATAAGAGTTTCGTCATGCTGGTCCACCACGTGGCAGGAGGTCGTCCTCTACCTCTCTTCTTTTCAGGCAGTTGCAACGCTTTTTTCACTACGTGTTCCTCGTCTCTTCGCATCACGTGACCATACCATCTGAGCCGGCTCTCAGTTAGTTTCTCTGATATGGGGGCGACTTTGAAACTACCACGGATATGCTCGTTTCGCACTTTGTCTAGCCTCGTCACACCTCCGGACCACCTCAACATCTTCATCTCGGCGGTGTGGAGCCTTAGTACGTGTGTCTTTTTTACTGGCCAACATTCCGCTCCGTACATCATAGCCGGCCTTACCGCCATCTTGTAGATCTTGCCTTTGGTTCTGATAGGCATACGAGTATCGCATAGAACCCCGGTTAGTGATCGCCACTTAAGCCACGCCACGTTCACTCTGTGTTCCACGTCTGCATCAACGTCTCCCTGGTCTGTGATAACTGAGCCCAGGTACTTAAATTTATTTATTTTCGGAACAGGGGTCCGATCCGGGTAATAGATTGTGGCTGGGCTGCTGTTGTCGCTAAACTGGCATTGCAGATGTTCGGTCTTCGCTCTACTAACTTTTAGGCCTGCGGATTCAAGGGCTGTTACCCATGCACTCAAGGTAGTTTGTAGTTCGGCTGTTGAATTGGCCATGAGGACAATATCATCCGCGTACAAAAGATTCCAGGGCAGTGGAGCATGGATATGTTTCGTAGTAAAGTCCATTACTAGGTTAAAAAGGAGCGGACTAAGGGCAGAGCCTTGGTGAACTCCTACTCCCACCTCGAATTCCTCTGATAGCCCTGCGGGACTCTTGACTCTAGTACGAACGTTATTCGTATGCGTATTCCCAGGCCGTATAGCTTTGATAATAAGATACAATTATCAATTCAATCAAAAGCCTTGCTATAATCCGTATAGACGACATCGACCTGCTTGCCATTAACCATAGCGTCAGTGATAAATTAGATGAGAAGTATCAGGTTCGTTGACCTACCTTTCAAAAACGCATGCTGAAAGGAACTAAAGAGAGCAGCGTATACCTGATTATAGATTATCCTTTCGAAGACCTTGGCTATAATGCAGAGTTTGGATCATCATCATCATCTTCCTGCCCATGTTACTTGGGGTCGGCGCAACACGTTTTTTTCTTCTATTCTGTCCTGTCAGCCGTCACGCTATCACTAACTCCCTTTTCTTTCATATCACTCCTCACACCATCCATCTTTTCTTTGGCCTCTCCATCCATTAACATTTATATTCATATCTCTTTTGGTTACATGTGTTTCATCCCTCCTCTTCACATGACCATACCAAGATAAGCGGTTCCGTTTCAACTTTTCGAGTTTGGATATCGGTCGATAATTCAACACGTCAGTTTTAACTCCTTTTTTATGTACAGGCGTTATAAACGCCGATTTCAAAAGCTCAGGAACAACACAAGTATCCAGGGATTTGTTGAATAGAAGCGAGATAGGGTGGGCAATCGTAGGTGCACATCGTTCAAGAAATTTAGATATTATACGGATGTATCTAACTTAAAAAGTAAGTTAGTAACTTCCTCAACGTTGACCATGATGCCACAAATCAGATGCTAGGTTAGAGGATTCAGTAGGAACAAGGGGGAAGATGTATGACTATTGCTTGTATCGAGAGAAGTTGAATGAAAGTATGCGGAAATTGCCTCGCATATTTATTCGCCGGTACGCAAAGTTTCACTATTATAATTTAAAGTGCTTGGCATTTGAGTTATGACGTTTTTTACATTCGTCCAAAAATATTTCGGGTTGTCTTTGATTTTTCTGTTAAACTCAATTAGTTAACGTAACACTTCTAATACTTTTACGCTTTCACGTAGAAGCTTAAACGTTAATTCGTCACTTTTATTGCCGTATATCTTAAACTTTGTGAAGTACTTATGTTTTTCTTTGATTGTTTTAATAAGTGACGAACTATACAAAGTTGGATACGTTTTGTTTCGAAACAATTTTTTCGGAATATACTTTGTGTGTAAATTTAAAATAAATGGATTAAAAACAATCGACTGTATCCTCTATTGAACACGAAACAGGATGATATCCGCGGGGAACCAAGGTTACCGGACATAGCCCGAAGAATCGCCAAACTGAGGTAGCAGTGGGCAGAGCACATTGATCGCAGAACAGATAGTCGATGGGGCCGATACACCTAGCGTTTTTTCTTGCGAGTCTAACGAGGTATAATTTAATTGTAGTTACGTTTTAAATTACACCGTTTACACATGTACTAAACTCAACTTTGCAGATGCTGGCAAATTAATGCTGAAAGAAAGCGAGACATCGCCATCGGCGAGCAAGGTGGCGTCCATCGCCAGCCAAGGCAAGGGCATGGTGCTGACGGCCACACCCGTCCGCTCGCCGCCCAGGCCCGGCGTCAAGATCTTCACCATCAACAACAAGCTGCTGGCCGTGCCCAAGGACAACAAGATACCCGTAAAGAAGGTCATCAACCCGCAGGACATGCAGGTTAATTCGGTTTTAGTTCTGTAGCGAGTGAGAGAGAGTTCCATTTCGCAGGACATGCAGGTTAATTCGGTTTTAGTTCTGTAGCGAGTGAGAGAGAGTTCCATTTCGAGTCTCGACATCTTTTTGTCCGAATACGACATTCATAAATAATATTTTTTAATATTCAGGTTAAGTTCGTGCAACTGCCTGCAGATGCAAAAATAATCTCCTCGTCGAAAGTGGTTCCCATGAAGGCGAAGAACAGAATCGTGCCCCGCGCGGCCACGCCCACCGTGACGTCACTGGCCGGTCAGCGCCCAGCCGTCAAGATCATCATGAACAAGAGCAACTTCAACAGACTCCTCGCCGGCGCCGCGCGACCGGAGTTGCCGGCACCCGAGGTAAGAGCGGCGCTGCCGGCGCCCGAGGTATGCGCTGCGCTGCCGGCGCCCTAGGTACGTGCTGCGCTGTCGGCGCCCTAGGTACATGCTGCGCTGCCGGAGCCCTAGGTACGTGCTGCGCTGTTGGCGCCCTAGGTACGTGCTGCGCTGTTGGCGCCCTAGGTACGTGCTGTGCTGTCGGCGCCCTAGGTACGTGCTGTGCTGTCGGCGCCCTAGGTACGTGCTGTGCTGTCGGCGCCCTAGGTACGTGCTGTGCTGTCGGCGCCCGAGGGTCCGACGCAGCCGAGCGGCATTGCAAACTGGAATGATGAATTTTATTGTGTTCGTTCTTTTGGCAGGTGACAGTGAGTGGCGAGTCCCCGCGCGGTGAGGCTGCGGGAGGCGCCGCCGAGCTGCCGGGCGCGCGCGGGGCCGTGCGCGTGCAGCCCGGGGGCGCGCACGACGCCGTGCTGCGCGCGCAGCTGGCGGCCGCACAGCGCTCCCTGGCGGCGCTACGCAAGGAACTGAAGAACACGCGGGCGCGCCTGGCGCAGTACGAGCGCGTGCCGCTCTAGCGCCGCACGCACTACAACATGCCTGGCGCCCACCTCATGCCCTGCGGCGCAGCTGGCGGCCGCACAGCGCTCCCTGGCGGCGCTACGGAAGGAACTGAAGAACACGCGGGCGCGCCTGGCGCAGTACGAGCGCGTGCCGCTCTAGCGCCGCACGCACTACAACATGCCTGGCGCCCACCTCATGCCCTGCGGCGCAGCTGGCGGCGGCACAAGGAGCTGAAGAGCACGCATTTTTGTGCTCCAGAATTGATTGGCAACGCTTAACCTGAACAGCCCTTACTGCACCACCTCGTGGTGGTTACCACCCTACATACCTTATGAAAAACAATAATTATCTCAAACACCTGACAGCTCTGCTTCCGATGGATCTGTTTAACATATCGTCGGTTAGCCACGTTGGAGCTACGAGTGAAGTGACTCTATTATGTTACATTAACATATTTAATCTAGAGATTAGATAGGACTTTTGTAAGAATTTTGTTAATCTGTAAATGAATTTTCTAAGTCGTAGACTCTCTATGATAATATTATAATAAGTGAGTGTAAAATGCACCTACAAATCAAGTTGTGATAGGTATTTACTAGTTTTCAACAAAACTTGTAAGACTAAAGTAAGGCCATAAAGACGAGATAAACAATGTAAACGAACTTTCTGATTTTCCAACCCCCAAAAAAGAGGTGTTCATAACATTTTCATTAGAAGATATACTAATTTTAACTTATTGTATTCGTGGTCGTCATTACATGAAGTTGATTCGTCCAAGACTTCGAATTAGTTATATTTCTTACAAAACTATCTATTTTATTATCTATCATATTACCAATTTAAGTGTAAAAAAAATCGCTATTTTTATAATGTGATCCACACTATTTTTCCAGGTGTCAGCAGATACATTTTGGATTCCTTGTAGAAGTTTTATCACATTTTCAAATTTAAATGTGGTATTATTGCGAGTCACGTACCCCTTCACGTCAGCCCACACAAGTCCAATCGGATCCGGATGGAGCTCGCAGTGATAAGGTGGCAGTCTTTGAATTTCCACCTTATATTTTTTTAGCGAGCTCATCCTCAGCGTAGGTAGTTCGAGCTCATCCTCAGCGTAGGTAGTTCGAGCTCATCCTCAGCGTAGGTAGTTCGAGCTCATCCTCAGCGTAGGTAGTTCGAGCTCATCCTCAGCGTAGGTAGTTCGCCTTCACCTCGTTCACTTTCATCATAACTTCTCTGCCTTTACATTTTTTTCATCATAGCTTATTAAGTTTATTTCGAAGCTAATCTTGAATACTTGCTTTTCTCCATGCAGTGGTGGAACTTTTTCTCGGCGTCTTGAGTGGTAAAGACCATTGTTCAGTACAACTACCGCATTTTCAACAAGTTTTGGTAAAATATTCTCTAACCAGCACTCAGACTCTCTCGTCTATTAAAGCATTGTTTCTTTGTCGTTTTATACAAGGTGATTTTTTAATCGTTTAAAACATTTAAAGGGGTGAAAGTATTCATGAATACGAGCAACTTTTACTATGGGGCCAACTTTGTAACTCGACTTAAAAAATCAGCTGTTCCATTCAAATTGTCAATCCCTACTCCACCGAAATGTATGGAACAGCTGATTTGTAATTTGCTTTTTGAACCAAGAATATGTGTATTTTTCTGATCCTATTTTCTGCGTTTCCGTAAGAACCTTCTACTTTAAAAAAGATGAATGAAATCAGTAGTTACAAATATGGATCCATTTTTATTATAGGGTGACTGGTAATTAGTGACCGATACTTAATCACGTGATTGTACTCACAATAATAAACAACTTTCCCAAAGAAACATTTTTTATACTCATTCCATTTATCACAATAACAACAGCCGTATGAAATTCGCGCGCGCGCCTTTGACATATCAGCTGTTAGCCGCGTAACGCCGTTCTGTCTCACTATAATTATGTTTATTTGGAAAAGTTTTTTCTTATGAGTACAATCACGTGTTTAAGTATTGTGTTAAAAATGCGTTTTAAACCGCTATTATCACTATTACCCAAGGTCTTTAGACCTGTGACAAGGTTCATACACCCGGAACCTGACAATCTGTAGTTAGGTACACGATGGCCGCCTGTCAACGGGGACTGACATGCCGAAACGTGACGCGCGCGGAGCTTGAGATGTTAATTACCAGTCACCTTATATATAGCAAGCTACACCGATGCCCAAAATGTTCGCAGTTTCTAATTTGTATTTGTTTTCTAAGGATGTTCATCAGTAGGCCAAGTTTCCTTCGCGTATTTATGCACATTAATGACCATTTGTTTTTTGTTTAAAGTAAAATACGTCCACTGTAAAAAAAAAGCAATGGGTTAACAAATGTTCCTAATTTTTTTTTTCTCAAAAATGCGCTGAAAAAGAGATCATAAATTAACCTAACCTTTTGACGTTTTGCGTGGTAAATTAATATCTTTCAAAGGTTGTATTCAGCTGCCAGACTGTGATTCCATAATTAAAATCAACAAGGGAAACTAGCAATAACGAATTGCAAAGAACAAATAACTAATCAAATACGGGAACAATAAAATACGTCACTTCGAACTCAATCCGAACAGGAATGAACTTGTTCACAAAAACCGGACCAAATGTTGATAGCTGCAGTACTGACCGCTAGTACCACGAATCACACAACGACAACCATCAAACGATGGCGTCGAGACAACTGACGTCTCTATTGCATGCAAGAAATAAGCAGAGCTAATAATCGCTTCCTATCGTAATGTAACTTAGTAGAGGTTAAGTTGTTTACATTCTTTATCTCGTGTCGTTGACCTTACTTTAGTCAAAAATATGTCATTGGTAAAACTAGTTACATTACTTCTAATTGCTCTACTTAGTTTCACATTTTCGGCAAGTTTTGTATGCAACTCGTCTTCAAAACTTGTTTTCGGCATAAACAATAAACGGAAACGTATAATAACTAGATGATATAGACGTTTGCGTTCTAACGGGAAATAGAAGTTAATTATAGCAACAATACACAAGATGATTTTGAATGTAAATAGTAAAGTAGACCCAATTAGAGGTGCAAGGCGAAAGCCACTTATGTAGTAAAATATGATTAAGGAAATAAAACATTTAATTTTATAAACCAGTCATTTATTTACAATGTTACCTTCCTATTGTTTTATTGCTCAACGCAGTGCACAGCGTGGCAAAAAAAGCGCTGTACGGTCGTTGCTTTCCCACATGGTACTTACAATCTGAACCGATGCGCGTTTCGACACTACGATGTTTATAAGCCATGTTGACGGATGTTGTCTTGTAGCACGTCGCGCTAGGTGTTGTCGCGGCGCTGCGTGCGCGCCTGCAGCACGTCGCGGAACTGCGACAGGATGGCGTTCTCCCGCTTGGCTCGCTCCTCCTTGCTGAAGGCCGCCAGCGCGCGCTTCTCGTCCGCCGAGTAGATCTGGTTCTCCTTGCGGATGCGCACCGCCTCCATGCGCCGATGCCTGCGGACACACGACACATGAGCACCACTCGCCCCTGCCGACGCCCCGGCAGCCCGCCGCGCTCGCGCCACTTACCTGCTGCCGCTCATGACGTAGCCCACGGACTCGTAGGAGGCGATCTCGTCGGAGGTGAGGCCGATCTCGCCGCGGCGGGGGATGCGCTTGCCCTCGGCCACGAAGGCGGCCATGGCGGCGCCCTCGCCCGGCAGCAGCGCGCGCCCGAAGTCCTTGTGGCCCAGCGCCGGGCCCACGCGCGGGGACGGCCCGAACACCTCCGGGGCCATGTCCGCCGGCTCCGACGAGACAAGTTTGGAAGATATTGATTCTCCACTTGCTTCTACTTCATGTTCTTCTGTGAATTCAAACAATATTATTTTAGTAATTAGTATGACACTGGTCATATATCGCTTAAGGTGGATCCGCCTGGGTATGGTAAATATACACATTTACCTCTCGTTACACACTAATTATTGACAGTATTTTTTTTTTCTTGTGCGTCCCTTAGAAAAAAAAAGTGACGCTAGGATGACGTAGTTCCAGCGGAAACAGTTTTTGTTGAATAACCCCCCAATGGTTGGATGCACAAATTTGTACTTACCATACACATTTGCACGACGTCATACACTAAATATCTGCTAAACTGAAATTAAGAAATTCGACATTTTTCCGCTGCGACTACGCACACTATTATGATAGGAAAATAATTATTTTTAAAAAAGGTTGTAGTCGTGACTCGTGTTGGACATTTGAAAGATCATTCTATCTTGAGATAAGTTAGTTGATAAAATATGAAATTACCTAATCGTCTGACCATTAAAAGAATTTCTGGAAAATTATACATCGTTGTCAATGTATTCCTGATCGTAATCACAATAATCGCAAAAACAGTAGCCAGTTATCTATTGTCGAGTTTTTGGTTGAGTTGACGAAAACTACAGAATTCACGATATTAAGTTCATTCTTAAAAGTTACGCAAAAGTTATGTTGGATGCTAATCTGCGGGTTCGCTGCGGCTACTATTTTTCAACTAAATATTATATTATTATAAATGTAAAATGAGTCGCAAAAAGTAGATCGTGGCGGTAGCAAGTATGTATTTATAGAATTATAGTAATTAAAATCATCAATACAAGTCTCTCAGTTAGAATTGATGCCAAATGTAAGTAGGTATTTCATGAAATCATGACTTTTGGCACATATTACCTTTTGGCATCAATTCTAAGTGAGACAGTTGTATTAATGATTTTAATGATTACAGTTCTTCTTTAAATACGTACTTGCTACGGCCGCGAATCGTATTTTGACCAACATACAACCTGATACTAACCTACAAATTGCAAAAAACGTAAGAAAATTTGAATTTCGCGGGCTACCCTGGAGCTTTACCAAGTGTTTACTACACACACGTTGTACGGTTCACGCACAGGCAATAATATGCTACCGCCACGATCTACTTTTTGCGACTCATTTTACATTTATAATAATATAATATTTAGTTGAAAAATAGTAGCCGCAGCGAACCCGCAGATTAGCATCCAACATAACTTTTGCGTAACTTTTAAGAATGAACTTAATATCGTGAATTCTGTAGTTTTCGTCAACTCAACCAAAAACTCGACAATAGATAACTGGCTACTGTTTTTGCGATTATTGTGATTACGATCAGGAATACATTGACAACGATGTATAATTTTCCAGAAATTCTTTTAATGGTCAGACGATTAGGTAATTTCATATTTTATCAACTAACTTATCTCAAGATAGAATGATCTTTCAAATGTCCAACACGAGTCACGACTACAACCTTTTTTAAAAATAATTATTTTCCTATCATAATAGTGTGCGTAGTCGCAGCGGAAAAATGTCGAATTTCTTAATTTCAGTTTAGCAGATATTTAGTGTATGACGTCGTGCAAATGTGTATGGTAAGTACAAATTTGTGCATCCAACCATTGGGGCGTTATTCAACAAAAACTGTTTCCGCTGGAACTACGTCATCCTAGCGTCACTTTTTTTTTCTAAGGGACGCACAAGAAAAAAAATACTGTCATCTCTTTAATTATTAAGTGTAATGAGCTGAGATTTTACATGTGAATAGTTACATTAATACACTAAATATCTGAATATGTTTTATTACGATTTTCCTTTAAAAAGTCCTACAATCGGATGTCATAAAATATAGTGGTCCAGTCGTAGTAAAATATGCCATTGCTCATTAATTACTAAGAGCACATAAATGAAACTTGGCAAGACATTCTAGACCCTTAAAAGACACAAATAAATGTGATAAGTGAAACTCTAGAGTTCCTATTCTAAGTACTTGGACCTAATAACCTTATTTTACTTTTATGTGTATATCTTTTGAACGGTATGTTTTTATCAAAATCTGTTTTCACAAACATTACACACAAATTCAAAGCAATGAGCGAGAAAAATTACAACTCTGCACTAAGCCGTTTTATATGATTTTCATCAAATAGCCAAACGTCAGCGCAGCGGAAACTTGATTATCTTCATAGTTTTATGACACACAAATTTCATTTAAATATACACATTTACCTCTCGTTACACACTAATAATTATTGACAGTATTTTTTTTTTCTTGTGCGTCCCTAAGAAAAAAAAGTACCGCTATGATGACGAGTTCCAGCGAAAACAGTTTTTGTTGAATAACTCCCTAATGGTTGGATGCACAAATTTGTACTTACCATACACATTTACACGACGTCATACACAAAATATCTGCTAAACTGAAATGAAGAAATTCGACATTTTTTCGCTGCGACTACGCACACTCCTTCGAGCCGGATATAAAAGGAGCGTAGTATCTCTACTAGCGTTAGCGAATCGGTCTGGCTGGTCTCCCAGAAGAGGGTCGCCCTCTTGGATTGGGAACGCGCACATAACGTTGTGGAGTGCAGACACACTTAATATCCTAAATACCTACCTGATTTTCACCGCGACTACAACCTTATTTTTGTTGACTTTTAAAGACGTCTATCTCGAGATGTACTTACACAAAAATACTTCCGAAAGCTCAAAAAATACAACACAAGAAAATAAAACTGAAAGGCGAGGCGGAGAAACTGGTTCAGCATCTTGGGCGAGTCTGAACTGTCAAAATTTTACTTTAATGTGCCAAGAAAAACATTTCGCTTTAATCCACCCATACGTTTACCTCAAACATCCTTGAATATTATAGTTGTACGAGCCAATAATGCTCATACAGCAAAAGTACGTTTACTCGTACCTTATTAAATAATTACTCAATTCAGTCGTAACTAAAACTCCATCCCGCGCTCATGTGCGGCTCAGATAACTAAACAAACATAACTTTACACTGTTTCCATAAATAAACTATTGAACTTAACAGTGGTTTCGTGTGAACTAACAATTACCTACAACAACTACCGGGGTATCTGTCAACGACGACAAAAACCCCAACAGTTATATTGTGCGCGCAAGCAGTAGTTTCAATGATGTATGCAAGGAATATGCTTTAGATCCATTCACAATTAGTGTGAATTCGGCGAGAAGGTGCAGCGGTGCAGGGAGCCTATTCCATGGCTCCCTGAATGTGTTGTAACAGCTGCCACACTGAACTGCTTCAAAAAATAGATAGGACAAACAAAACATCTCCAAGCTATTTGAAACACACACATCAGCTAATTAGCTGCTAGTGTGTCTGTCTTAACAAATTATAATAATAATAAAATCTATCGTCGGCCCCTTCAACTTACTATGGGATCAATAACATATCGAACGAATAAATGGAAGTGCTGTTATAAACTGTACTTCTATAAGCAGAAAACTTCATCTTCAGCGGTCTACTTGACCAAGGCTCTTAAGCAAACCTAATAACGGAAAACGTGGCAGACCTCCTCGCAGCTGGCACTCGAGGCGCTGCTAGAACAACACTTACTTCCTTGCTCGACCCACACCTCCTCGCAGCTGGCACTCGAGGCGCTGCTAGAACAACACTTACTTCCTTGCTCGACCCACACTTACTTCCTTGCTCGACTCACACCTCCTCCTCACTGCTGACACTTGAGGCGCTGCTAGAACAACACTTACTTCCTTGCTCGACCCACACCTCCTCCTCGCTGCTGGCACTCGAGGCGCTGCTAGAACAACACTTACTTCCTTGCTCGACCCACACTTACTTCCTTGCTCGACCCACACCTCCTCCTCGCTGCTGGCACTCGAAGCGCTACTAGAACTCTTCGCTTTCTTCTTCTTTGCCTTCTTTCTTGCTTTCTTTACTTTTTTCAGTTTCTTCTTCAACTTCTTAAGCTTCTGTTTGGTGTCTTTGTCCTTTGACTTTTTACTCTTCTTCTTTTCTTTACTACTGCCTGAGTTTTCAGGTTGTGACTGTTCTTCTTCAGAACTGAAAGTGAGAGAGCATAGATGACAAAATATGTTTGTATTAGCTACTGAGAATAATGCTTATACCAAATGTAATGTGACATAATATGGGAATCTATTATAGAAGACCTCAATCACATTTCCTTGCATCAGGAATAAGATATTAAGTGCTAAGCCCTTACTCTGCCCTGAGCGGTGACTTGCCCCAAACAGAGGACACTCCAATTTGCCCAATCCTCTCCCTCTCTTCTCGTCTTGCATCAAAGAATTCTTCCTCTTGAGGTTTGTAACGGGCTCGTGCTGGAGGTCCACCTCCTCCTAAACCTGAAAACATAATATTGAATAGGTATATTATTTTCATCAAAAATAGTATAACTTTAAAGTTAAGGATCAGACCCCCTCTTATTAGTGAAAGCAGAGGGTTCCGAACAAATTTTTTTTTTTTTTTCAGTTTTAAACTATGCTTGCCTAGTTAGTTTCGAAGATAAGGGTGGAATGGTCATTCTTCATCTATTTTGAAATTAAGAAAAAATTATAATATCATTTCTCATACTCGGCAAGTAGTGTTTGTTTGATCCGAATAGCGGGTGGATGCTGCTTTGACCTTTGGGCGGAAAAACTCAATCTCTTTTAAAAATAGAGTGCGTGCACGATAAGTCTGCGCGCGGATGGTGGCGCTGCATCAAATTGCAGGCCTAATTAAATCTATTTCCTTCATTTATTTAAAAACGATATTACATAACTCCAATAATTGTAATTGACAGAATTAAATGGCTAGGTATATTATTAATGTACTAGATTATATTCATTAGAACATTATAAAATTAAAAAACTTTTTTACAAAAAAAACAACCGACTTTCAAAAAAATACACTAAAAATTAAAAAATTACTTTTATTTCGGCTTTTTAGTTGTTATACCACACAACTAAAAATCCCAATAACATGGAACGTGGAATTTAAACATTTGGAGTACACCAAAACGACATCGAGGTAAACGTATTTTTCGTTTTTGTTCAGTTTCTCAAAAAGCGCTTAAGCAATTTCGATAAAATTTATATGGGACCACCTCGGGAGTATATTCTTTCGGATAAAAAAGAATTTAGAAAATCGGTCCACAACTGACTGAGAAATCGGTGGACATACATAAAAAAAAAAAAAAAACAGTCGAACATAGCACCTCCTCCTTTTTCGAAAGTCGGTTAAAAACGTTTAATTTCGATTTCGACCGCTATCAGACTTTCGTTTAGGTAGTCGGCTACTAAAAATTTTACATAATTAAGAAAAATATTGCATAGAATAGAATAAAATAAAAAAAAACCCTGGTCAGCAACACCCAGTGTGAATTAAAAAAAAAAAACCTAATAAACGGGACAGCCCGCGGCGCGGCGGCGGTGACGCGGTGTGATCCATATTTAAAAATGATAAAGGACTATATAATTTGGCGGGATACTAACTCGTGTAAGCTGTACCGAAATTCGAAATATCAAAACCATAGCAAAAGAAACGCTCATTTATAGAACAGTATTATCCATATAGCATGAGCCCACAGTCCGCAGATGTTGCATTACAACAACTCGTTATTTTTTCCAAATTCTTCACAAAAACCTAATATAAAAATAATAATATTATATAATATTTGTTATAATTTTCATCATCCACATTCATTTCGTCATCAACTCATCACTGTCATCATTGCAAAGGTGCTCTTCATCTTCACTCTATGAAGAACTTCACGTCACTAAGGCGTAATGGCACTCAGATGAGCGGTATTTATAACCCCAAACGGTCATTTTCTAATTAATATGAATTTTTTTAAAAGTCATACACAATTGTTGAAAATTGACTGCATGTTGTTTGCAGCTGTTAGAGGCCCCCTCCCCACGCGCTTCACGCGATGTGGTGTGTTGCTACATTCCATTTTGACAGAGTCACAGAGGTGAGCGCCATTACCCAGTGAGCACTATTCCCCCTCCCTACCCTAATCTTTGTTAGTTTTAATAATAAAAATTAAGAAAAACGGTTTTAAAAATTAGATTAATTTTTTGGTCCTGGTGGTGATAACCTAGCTTTTACAGTATAATCTCATTCACTTGCCTTGAAGAAGAATTTTACATAAATTAGACAAGACGAATACAAAATGTGTTCAATAAATTACTAAATGAATACTAACCACCACCCAAGCCTCCTCCACTGTACTCCTTGTAGGAGCTACGTCCCCGATCTCCTCGCTCCCAGACGTGTGGCCGCTCTCGCTCCACACCAACGTCATTGTTCTTGGTATGTGCACGGTCTTCACGGCTGCCTGTCCAGTCTTTACTACGCACCTGGCTTCGGTTGCGGCCACCTCTGTCCCTGTTACGGTCCTCACTGCGTGCTTGGCCTCCTCTCTCCTTGCTTCGCTCTCTGCTATGGTCTCGTCCACCTCTGTCTTTACTTCGCTCTCTGCTGCGGTCTCGCACACCTCTCTCTTTGTTTTGCTCTCTGCTACGGTCCCGTCCACCTCTCTCCTTGCTTTTCTCTCTGCTGCGGTCTCGACCAGCTCTCTCCTTGCTTCGTTCAAGGCTGCGGTCTCGTCCACCTCTCTCTTTACTCCGGTCACGGCTGCGGTCGCGACCGCTTCTCTCCCTGCTTCGGTCTCGGCTTCGGCCGCGACCGCTTCTCTCCTTGCTTCGGTCTTGACTATGGTCGCGACCACCATGTTCTCGGTCACGGCTTCTAAATGTCTCACGACTGCGGCTCCTGTGACGGCCGCGATCACGATCACTACCCATCCTCGGGTCTTCGTCACAACTTTACAATTACTTCAGAATTGCGACACCAATTATCTATGCTTTCATAAACAGATCCGCTATATGAATTCATGTAAAACACTTCTAAAATCAAGGTACCTAGTGCTTAATAAAATCGACCAAATATAGTAAGTAATAATTATCAATACCAAATCAGCGTAACAGCACCCGTATCCGTATACTTATAGTACTCTTTGGTAACAGCGTTCCTTACGTTGCGATTGAGTGATTTGTTTGACAATGACAATTGACTTGACAATGACATTGTCATAAATTATGACAGTGACGTCAGATTGATGGTTCTGTTTTTTAAATTCCGTAGCTGAATCATAAAACTTCCAAGTTTAGGATAATACCTTAGCATTTTGCATACCTAATCAATGTCTAAAAATCAAGATTTATCTTGATAAAATATTATTCTTATCAACCCGCGGAATCCCCGACGATCGGGTCCGACTCGATCTTTACCACTGACTTATAAATCCTACGGACTTAGGCATTTTTTTTTTGACAATATATGGAATCATTGAAACAGGCGCGATCTTGGTAAAATGGAGCTGAGGATTTTATTGTAGTATTCCTACCTCAGCAAAGTTTGCCGAGAAGGCTGACTCGACACATTTGTTGCCAAATACTACAAAAAACATTACATCTGCATTCTAATGGAAAAAAAGTAAAAATACACTACGTAAGACTAGGCAATATGGTCAAAAGACTTTAGCCTTCCTGTCGGGGTAAATAAATAAAAAAAAACATTATTTGTCAAATTAATTACGCCAAAAACTCCACATAGTTTTTGGCGGGATTTTCTTTAGTCCAGTTCAGTGGCTGTTTTAATTATTCGTTTATTGATTCCTAGTGGATATTGTGATGTAAAATTGGTGTAGTTTTGTGTCTCAAGAGTCTACGCAACTGGAGAATATGTGGAATCATTGAAACAGGCGCGATCTCGGTAAAATAGAGCTGAGATTTTTATTGTAGTATTGACTACCTCAGTGAAGTTTGCCGAGAAGGCTGACTAGACACATTTGTTGCCAATTACTGCAAAAAACATTAGAATGTGTTACATCTGCATTGTAATGGAAAAAAAAGTAAAAATACACTACTAAAGACGAGGCGGTATGGTTCATGACCTTAGCCTGCTTGAGAAAGGGCAAAGAAAAAAAAAAAAAAACAAATATTTTATTGGAACAAAAACATATAAAAAATTATTTTGTGTACGCTAATACTGCGTTAGTTTAGTAACTGTGTCGCAGTTATTAGCGCCCACCCCAGGAGCAAAAGACAACTGAGTTCCATAAAAAACATTTTGGTTATACATACAGGAAAAGTTAGTATAAACATTTAATAATAATAAAACTAGGAGTAAACATTTATTTATAAAAGTTGTAGCAGTATATTATTATGTGGGTGAAGTGAGTGTGTGTGTGGGTGAGTGTATGTGCTAGGGAGGGTGTGGAGGTGCGTGCGTCTATGTCTGTGTGGGAAGGGTGGGTGTAGGTGTATGCGGAGAATATGGTATGAGTACAATTTAAATTTGTATGAGGCTAAGTCAGGTTTAGGAGCCATTTTTCAATTTTCAGTTTACACTCTCGTAACGAAAGCGGATAGATATTTAATTTCTCATTTATTTTGTTGTAGATAACAGGACTTAAAAATTATAACTTCTTCTTGCAATTTTAAAATTAACGATCTCGGTCTGACAAATTCTGTTAACTCTACGTTTAAGAGTATTGAGATTAGGGTCATATTCAATATCAGTATGCTTACGTAATAATGTACTTATCAGAAATGCTTGTGTTACAGTAGGAACTTTGCAAAGAACATACAAATCGTGCGTGGGGAAACGAATAGGTTTATATGTCACTTTTAGAATGGATCTTTGTGCTCTTTCCAGACGAAGTAGAAGGCATTTACCAGAACTTCCCCACGCGGTAATGCAGTAAGTTATCACGGAATGTGCTAGTGCAAAGTATACAGTTTTTAACGTGTGGAAATCTGCCGAGGTTCTTAGGTTTTTAAACACAAATTTTAATTTTCTGACACGTGACACCAATAACTCAATCTGCTCATTCCAGGTCATTGTGCTATCTATAATGACCCCTAAATATTAAATTTGATTAGTACGCGTAATTGTAGCACAGTTGCAGGTTACACTTGTATTCGAGAGGCATTTGTGAGCAGTTAGTGTGAAGGAGGAATCTGGTTGTGATGTAAGCCGTGGTGCAAACTTTATATACTTTGTTTTTTCTAAATTCAGGGTGAGCAAGTTGTTATTTAACCAATTCATAATATCCCGTAAGGCAAATTCTGCATGAAAGCGCACATCTGCCCAGTCACTTCCATGAACTAGTAACACTGTGTTATCAGCGTATGTTATGATTTTGCAAATTAGTATGGTTCAGTCTACAGAGTTTATTGATATAGACAAGGAAGAGGGTGGGTCCCAAGACACTGCCCTGAGGAACTCCTTGGGTGAGAAACTGTTCCTCACTTACGTGGTTACCGATATTTACAACCTGTGAGCGTTTGGTAAGGTAGCTTTTAAAAATATACAGGGGTAACCCCCTTACCCCAATTTGAAACAATCTCGTGAGCAAAAGAGGGACAGAGACAGTGTCAAATGCCTTCGAGAGGTCCAGAAAAACAGCTATTGTTTTAAGCTTATGATTTAAATTATTTGCAATAGCTCCAGTTAAATCAAGTACAGCATTTTCTGTGCTTTTACCAGACCGAAATCCGTATTGGTTTTCGACAACAATTTTGTTAGTGTTTAAATAACTGAGAAGTCTATTATTTAAAATTTTTTCAAGGATCTTAGAAAGAGTAGTGAGCACCGAGATAGGTCTGTAGTTATTTACACTGACCCTGTCCCTACTTTTATAAATAGGGTGTACAATAGTCCTTTTGAATATAGTGAGAAAGACCCCGGTTTCGAAAACGAGATTGAAGACATGGGAGATAATAGGGATAAGAGTGTTTCTAGCAGCTCGAATAAGGGTTGAAGATATACAGTCCCAGCCTACTGCGGTATTAAGTTTCAACCCCAGGATAATTCTTTCAATCTCTTCATTATCTGTACCATATATGGCCATTGAATCATGTGGTGCCCCAGAACTAATATCAGACTGGGAGTTATAAGGAACACTTGTAATTTTGGATGCCAGAGTTTTTCCCACATTTGCGAAGAAGTCATTGACGTGATTGAGTGAAAGACTAGGATCTGAATGAAGAGACAGAAGTTCATTGGGAGAAGTCTTATTACTCTTTAAGTTAGATATAGTTTTAATAAGATTCCAGGTAGCTTTTGGATTTTTACGGTGTTTCGAGAATTCAGATCTTTCATACTGGCGTTTAAGTTTTTTCAGTAGATTGTTGCAAAAATTTCTATAACGTGTGTATGTTATTTTAAGAATGTGATTATCGGGATCTCGATTTGTTTTACGATAAAGATTGTCACGGTTTCGTATACATTTCAAAAGCCCTGAAGTAATCCACGGTTTAATAATCCTTTTTCTACTGGGAATAACATGGACACTTGTATTTTTTCAACTACCGTAGAGATTATATTAACGTGATTAGCTGCGGCGTGGTTCGCATCATTCTTGCAGTCTGTTACAGATGAAAAATCAGTACTTTCTAGCAATGCCACACAAGCGTCAATATCAACGTGGCTACGTGATTTGTTAAATTTAGGAGTTTTAGTTGTTAAGTTTGCAAAAAATTATTACTGAGGCATGATCTGTTATATATGAGTCGAGAACAAGTACGGTTGCAGGTTTATTTGATTTAATAATTACGTGATCCAGATAACTATGTTTACGGGTAGGGAAAAGGTGACCAGGTAGCATTCCATGCGTAGCAACTGTATTCAGGTACGAATCCGCATCTGTATCGTTTTTATTCGGCAAAATATTAATATTTATGTCTCCAAGTAAGACAATCGTTAATATTTTTAGTAAATACAGAGTTTCATCTAAGCTATCAATAAAATTTAGGGTGTTCTGATATGATGGAGAGCGATAAATTGCTATAAGTGCTACTTCAGAGTTAATTTGAAATATGATACAATTTGCTTCACGAATGGTACGAGTATGTGTTACTACAGTGCAACGTAAGTTTAATTTGGTATATACTACTAAGCCATCATTTTGATTTGTGTATTCGGACGCGTGTATATCAAACCCAGTCATGTGAGGTAACAAAGGACATTTACTAAGCCAGCACTCATATAATACGATAACGTCAAGATTGACTTTAATTCGGTTTAGTAATATTGAAAGATTATGAAAATTGGAGGAATTCGGAGGGCTTCTTATATTGAGATGAAATAATTTCAGTCCATCTGGTGCACTGCCTATATATGAGTGGCATTGTTCTGGGGAACATAAATGTGCATCAGTAACAGAAAGATTTTCTAGATCCTCTGTAATACTTTTGTTTTCGGTATCCATATTCTGAGTTGAAAGTTTAACAAGGATACAAGACTGGTTGGTAACTTTGATACGCTTGGACTACCCTGGTTAAGGTATTATGGGTATAGTGAAACTTGTACGACAATCCCGATAAAAAATCCTGACTGATGAGAGCTCCATGAATGTATGAATGTGACAGTGAGTGTCGAGGTGCTTGTGTATGTATTAGTGTAATATAGAATAAATAATTAGTTAAAATATTTAAGGTTTTTTGGTGTGTATGTGTAGTAGTTATGAACGCGAGTAAGTAAGAGTGTCTTTTGCCTCTTATGTGAAAGGTGTATTTGTTTTTGCGTGTGAGTGTGGTTAAACAATGAGAAAAAGTTGCATAACAATTGGCATGACATTTTTTGGCGAAAGGTTATTATTATAAAAAGGTAACAGTAACACATGTTTCTTGATAGTCAATCCTCTAATACTATATTTTTAAAATCAGATTCAGAGTTTATAGAGTAGGAATTTGCTCCTTCCTTCTTGCGAATATAGATCCTGCCATGAGCAGTCCAACAGAATTTAAAATCGTTGGTTTTAGAGAATTCTCGAGCTAAGTAATATAGTCTTTTAGCCTTAAATGTTATGCTTTCAGATAGAAAAATGATTTGTCTGGGCCTTCCAGATGTAGCTTAACAGTTGATAGTTTATTTTGACTATTAGTTTTGTTATGTTTTTTCACTGAGTTTATTATATCTTCTTTCATAATAACTGTTGTAAAATTGATTAAAATAGGTTTATTCGATTCCGATTTAGTTTTCAACCTGTACATACGAGTATCCTTTATATCAGATTTATTGATGTGGATTTGCCAGTGTTGATAATAATTTTTGTAAGTTCATCTTTGGATTCGTTTTTACTGGGAGGTACATTTTTGAGCTCCAGGCAAGAGGCCTTCTGATATCTTTCCAGGATTTCAACTTTTTCTTCTAACAACTGGATATATGCAAGATTTTCTTTTTCTAAGCAGTTAACTTGCCATCTTTCAGCAGGTCATCGTATTTGTCAGAGACAAAGTTAGCAGATTTCTTAATAGAAGAGTTAAGTTCTTTTAGTTGATTAGCAGATATCTGAAGAGAATTATATTTTTCATTCTGTTTCTTTTCAAAATCAGAGAAAAGCTTTTTCATCTCAGTCATAAACACATTTATTTCATTCACCTCTTGAAACTTGCGTTTCCTCAATGTTATGTTAGATTCTCATTCTAGCGTCTTTGTAGACAAGTCGGGTTCGGAGGCATGGAGGCTAGAAGGTGACGAAGATGGTGGGGAGCGGTTTAGCTGCATAATTAGTTTTCAGAGATATGACTAAATAAAATTTATCATTACTTTGTTTTAATCACGTTTTAATGACAATCGTCATATTCTAGCATTTCTAGCTATCTCCTCGTAAAACAAACATAACCTACAAAATGCTATCTATTTACAACGTAGTTATCCAATAAAGAGGTATAATTAAAAGTTGGACTTTTGTTGGTAGTGGTGAAGGCTGTACACGTGCTTTTGTCAGTGCTATGAGTTTTTTAGATTTTAGTGAACTTTTTTGTGTTAATCTTGTTCGTGACTGTTCCCTGAGTTTGTGTTGTTGGTTTAAGGTTTGTTTTTTTGTTTGTAATTGTCATTTTTTAACAATAGATTGCCAAAATGAGTTCGAAAAAGCCTCATGACCCCGACCCCCCCCCCCCCCCGATGGACTGTTTGATCTTCCCTCTGTACTGACTATAACCCTCCCCCATGTCACCGAAGCTCCCTCGCAAGACACTAATATGGATACAGAGACCTCTAGTCGTAAAAGAGTCGCTGGTTCGCCCCCTGTTATTTCTAATATACCGCCCAAGATTGCAAAAAATATAATCGGCAGACTAACTTACACTATAAGAGATAATACACCGTATATTGTTCATGTTTCTCTTAAAAATGAACAGACCTCAGGCACTGTGCTACAACGAATTAAGTTTGGTATGTTTTTGACCAGAAATAACGTCAATAATGTACGTCTCGATAGGATCAAACGTATAGGTTGCGTATCGGTTGAGTTCAAGTCACATCAGGATGCAAACAGTTTCCTTAACAATAAAATTTTAACCCAGATCATTACATTGTCACCATTCCACAATTTGACATAACACGAATGGGTATTGTAAGAGATATACCGGTTGAGTGGTCGGAGGACGATGTTATCAAAAATATCCAGGTTCCGAAGGGCTGTGGCTCTGTCATTAAGGCTAGAAGAATGAGCCGTAAGGTGTCTTCTTTTGGTGTGACTGAGTGGAAGCCTACACAAACTGTTGTACATACTTTGGATGGCCAAGTATTGCCTAACCGTGTGTTTAGCTTCTACTCAGCTCTTCCAATTGAAAGATACACATACCCTACCATACAACATTATTGCCGTTTTGGACACACCGGCACAGTCTGTAGATCGAAGCCAAGGTGCTTCATGTGTGGTGAAGATCATCCAGGTGATGGATGTGAAGTCACCCGTAAATTCGGCTTCTGTATTTCATGTACTAGTAACTATTTCGCAAATGATAGTGCTTGTCCTGAATTGGGCCAACAGAAGAGCATCAAAGCTCTGATGTCAGAGAAATCAATCTCGTATGCGGAGGCAAGTCGGGTTTTCCCACCTGTTCCCAGATCATATGCCGATATTTCTAAATCTTCCCTTAACACCCAAAACCCGAACCCCTCTCTCACCTGGCTATAATAGACAGGCTCACCTTGACCTCACTCAAAATTACTCTTTTTCCCCATCTAGAAAAGGCTGTGCCCTTCCAACGGAAGTTACAGAGCCTAGGCCTTACAGACAGGAGAACAACTCAAGGAACATCCTAGATTTAATTACCAATTTATTAATGTCTGCACTCTCGAGTCTAACTCAGACCATACCTGACCACGTTGCCTCAAAACTGACCTCCATTTTAAATTATATTCACAATGTTCCATCACCTGATATTCCTTCAGTGGAATGTGAGGAGTATTACTCCCAGAAAGCCTGATCTCTCTTTTTTAATCAATAAATTTAAACCATTGCCGAGACATGGCTCTTGCCTAATAGTAATTTCAGGTTGCCGTGTTTTGGCAGCGTCCGTAATGACAGAATTGATTGATATGGGGGATGTGCTTTGCTCATCAATAGCAAAGTATCATACTCCCAAATTCCTCTAACCTTCGTTGGCGACAGCATAAATGTTGTTGCTGTTAAGTCTGAGGATATAAATATTTTTTCTTTTTATATTGCGCACCCACAGCCTGAACATCTTTCGGTTATTAAAAATTTGTTATGCAGTGTTAGTGGTCCAATTCTTGTTATGGGTGATTTCAATTGTCATCATTATCGTTGGAGATCAGATACTTGCGATAACTTTGGCATAGGCTTGCTTGATGTATTGGATGACCTCGGCCTCTGTCTCATCAACGATGACAGCGTTACACACCGGTCTGCACCTGGGCAGAGTAATTGTGTCGACTTGACTTTCTGTTCATCCAATATATCTAGTCTCCTCATTTGGCGTCGTTTGGATATGATCCATGGAAGTGATCACTATCCCATCATAATTGAATTTCCTTCCAAAAATATTCCCACCAAAGTTACCCCCTCCCCTCTTTTAAAGCACCAACTAAATTCAGCAGACTGGGATTTATACTCGAAAATTTACGAATTTCTTCCCTTCCAAAAGTAAACAGAGATAACGCCCAGGATCAGCAGACTGGGATTTATACTCGAAAATTTACGAATTTCTTCCCTTCCAAAAGTAAACAGAGATAACGCCCAGAATCCACAGCAAGTGATTGCTTCCCATCCAAAAAACTCCCTTCTGGCAGACTTCCTTCCCCGCCATGGTGGGATAGGGAATGCACTGACATGGTCAGAGCCAGGAATGATGCTGAACTGACAGCTAACTGCGATATGAACCTGGATAATCTCATCGCCTTCAAGCAGATGTTAGCGAAGTCCAGAAAATTCTTCAAAAGGAAGAAACGTGAAGGTTGGTCGAAATATTGTAGTTCGTTGAGTCCATCCACCCCGGTTTCAGTGGTGTGGCTAAAGTTGAAGCGTTTTCGGAGCAGTTTAGCACCTGCCTCACCTAACAATCTCACAGAAGAACTGGGTACCAGTTTTTCTCAAAAGTCGCTCCAGCTTATGTTCCAAGCATAGAGGAAAGATGCTAATGATCATTGCTCATAAAGGCCTATTGCTCTATCGTAAATACTCATACAACTTTTAGAAAATTTAATAAAAAACCGTCTAGAGTGGTTGGTGGAAAACAGGAGGCTGCTCCCAACGTCTCAGTTCGGCTTCAGGAAAGGTTTAGGCACGTCAGCGGTCCGGCTGGCCCTCAGCAAGGACGCGTCTGTGGTTGCTGTCTTTCTGGACATTTCAACTGCCTATGA
Organism: Polia nebulosa; assembly: GCA_951329385.1. Classification (NCBI taxonomy): domain Eukaryota; kingdom Metazoa; phylum Arthropoda; class Insecta; order Lepidoptera; family Noctuidae; genus Polia; species Polia nebulosa. The sequence continues at coordinate 514,526 of OX589596.1, forward strand.
TTCGACCCTCCTCCCTAATCTCAGGCAAAAGCTGCACGAGCTGAGAATCCCGACTAGGGTTTGTCGTATAATTGGAAGCATTTTCACCAATTGCATCATCCAACTTAGAATCCCTGGGGTTGACTCTGAACAACGAACGGTCTGGAGTGTGTTACCTCTAGGATCTGTCCTAAGTCTCCCATTATACAATATCTATACAGCTAATCTACCCTCGTCTCTTAATTTCGACTGCAAAATTCTCCAGTATTCTGACGATATTGCACTAATGGTCTGCGGCAGTTCCATTTAGGATGCCGCTCAATCGATGAATGTGTCTTTGTCCTCGCTGAATCAATGGCTTTTTGATCACGGGTTTTCTTTAAGTGCACCAAAGAGTACAGCAGTCATTTTTACCCGCAAGCGTTCTATAGCCACAATAGATATCAACATAGATGGACAAACTATTCCAGTCAAAGATAAGGCTAGGTTTCTGGGAATAACTTTGCTTTGAACACAAGATTGTCTGGGCTCGACCATATTAACAACATGGTCAAAAAATGCGAACGCTCTGTGTCTGTTCTTAAGGCCTTGGCCGGGGTGTGGTAGGAGCTCACCCCTACACCCTTAAACTGGTCTATAACGCGTTGACCAGAAGCGCTTTGGACTACTGCAGCTTCCTTATTGAGCCCTATAACAAAGAAGCGCTTAGGAAGTTGGACAGCATTCAGGCCGAGTGCCTGAGAATTGTCATTTGAGCCATGGAATCCTCTCCCATAAATGCGCTTCAAGTAGAATCTGCAGAACCGCCTCTACACCTTAGGAGACAATATTTGGCAAACCGTTTCCTATCTAAAGATTTTTCCCTTTTATCCCATCCCTTACTTCCAATTTTAGAGCAAGTCGATCTTTCCTTTAATGATTCTTCTTATTGGAACAACAAAACAGTTCCTCTATTGATAAATAGGTACAGAGAGCTTAAACAACTCTCCTCGCCAATTTGTCAATATCCAACTCTCCCGGCCTTCTCCGCCGCTTATGAAGCGATTCATTCCGAACCAAAAGCCGTCTTGGGACTTGGTATCTCAAAGATTTCTCAAAACGCCAGCAGCGACTTTAAGTTAGCTGTCAAACGTTATTGGGAAGGATGGAATTTCTTTTTCACTGATGCTTCAAAATTATCTGAAACATAATTATTTTGAACATGTACTGGTGTGGCAGTTTATTTTCAGAATTCTAAAATTGCTTTGCTTTTCCAATGCCCACCAGAAACATCAGTCTTTACAGGAGAGTGTATTGGTATTTTAGAAGTCATACACTATATTAAATCCCATCAAATAACAAGATCAGTATTTTTTTCAGATTCCCATATTAGTATTCAGGCATTAAATCAAAATCAAATTCATAGTAAAATTTATAGTAAAATTATTGTAGATATAAAGAGCTTGTTATTTGATTGTTCCCAAAACGGCATGGACATCGAGATAGCCTGGATCCCCAGTCACTCAGGTATTGTTGGCAATGAGTGCGCTGATTCGTTAGCAAAGTATGCCACATCGAATCCGGTTGATCGAAAGCACTACGTAGTTCATACCTACGATTTGCGAAATGTAGCCAGACCTAAGTTATTTAACTCGTGGACTGAAACATGGAAGACGATATCCAAAACCAAGGGCTTCTACTATGCAGCAGTTCAGCCCGAAATCCAACGTAGGCCTTGGTTTTTTAAATGCCATAGATTGTCGAAGAGATCTGTTTCGTCACTGTGTAGACTAAGACTCGGACATTGTTGTAGCCCAGTGTTCCTGAACAAGATGCATGTCCGAGATAGTTCCCTGTGCGAGTGTGGTCTTGCGGAGGGTACTTTGGACCATAATTCTTAAAATTATGATTTAAAGTAGGTACAAATTGAGCATAACTCGGTATTCCGACAGAATTTAGCAATATGTCCATACCGCAGACACTTGAGGCATTGTTTGACAGGAGGGATATATCTGCTCACCTCGTGGCGCCATGAGTCCAGGTGGACGCGAAGGTAACTGCAACTGCTTGAGTAGGAACGAATTCAACACCAAAGAAATTCTTTACCCTACGCATGAAGCGCCTTACTTGTACCACGTTTTTGGAACTGCCGATTAGTGAAAATATTTCTTTGTTCAACATGTTTACAGAGACTGAAGTAAGAACTCCAGTAATCTCTGTGTCTGCCGCGGGAATGGTAGCTTTTAGGGCCAATTGATCCAATATTTTTTATAAACATATTTGCATTATTAGGCAAATCAAATGTAATGCCATTTATAAATTTATTAATTGAACGCAAATGCATGACGCCTGCGACACCATGTTCGCGTATACCTTTAGAGAGAGCCATGCGATCCGTATCACTGAAAGGCTTGTTTTCTTCTAGGTGGTTCAGGAATACAACCAACTCTTTTTGATTTGTGTCCTCTGGGTACTTTCGTATGTAACCCTTTACTTTAAAAATTTGGTACTTGTCTTTCGGGTCCTTATCTGATGAAAGAGTTACCGCTGATTCCCCTGAGTCGGAATCAGTAGTCGCCTGCTGGGATTGGGAATCTGAAGGTGATTCTCCATCCTTCTTTTTTCTCTTTTTAGCCATTTTGAGCTAATATAAATATTAATGCAAACTATAAACAAAGTCTAGTTTTGGTATTTTGGTAAAGAAGATTTATAAAAATACTAGCTTCCGCCCGCGGCTTCGCCCGCGTGAAAAGTTGATTATAAATTTGAGTGCTATTTCCTGAGAGTAGCACGTTAAAAAAACACTGTAGAAATCAAAATCCAAAGTCAGTTATTTAAATTAGGTTGTGAGCCAGAACTTTATGAACGTCGTTCTACATAAAGAAAGACCCTACATCACTTCTAAGCTTCTTGCCCGTGACTCCATCTGCGTAGACATCCGGATGGAGTCCAGAGAAAAACCGAACATTTGTGAAAGATTAAAAGTTAGTACGGGGTAGGATCATGATAAATTAGAATTTCCTACATTAGCAGGGTTTACCAAACTTGTACGGATATTTTTTGCACTACGCCGAACATCTCTTTTCTATGGGTTATCATTTTTTTTTTTGCATTTATATAGATCTACGTCTGAGGTCGACCCAGTGGACACGGTGGAGCATACGGTATAGGTTTGCCCCGCCTGGGCAGAACACCGCCGTGTCCTCGTGGATGCGATAGGCGGCAGCGACCTCTCGCGCCGTGCCCTGGTTCAGGCCATGGTACGGAGCGAGAGGGAATGGGGGGCCGTCTCCTCCTTCTGCGAAGCAGTAATGCTCGCGAAGAGGGAGGCGGCACACGTTAGGGAGACTCAACAGAGACCGAGTCGCCCTAGCGCCCCCAGCAGCAGCCGTCGCAGGAGACGCCAGGGGCTGCGAGACGATCTCCGGCCACCGTAGACCCGGGCCTGCGGACGGCGAGTAGTGGGTAACTCGCTGTCCGATCAGCACCAGGCCCGAGAGTCGACGGCGCGTAGTGTTTCACGCGCGCCTCAAAGAGTTGTCAGCCAAGGGAAGGGGCCTGCCACGGCCGGTGCCTGCCCGGGGGTGGAGGATAAATTCGAAAGAGTTACCTCGCCCCCGGGCACTCGAGGCAGGGAGGAACAGGGGTGGGTTTTAGTCAGTAAGAGTCTGACACACCCTTCCGCTCCACCCTAGAGCGGAAGAAGTCATAGGATGATTTCCCACCCCCCCAAAAAAAAAAAAAAAACGTCTGAGGTCGAAGTTTTGTTGTTTATGTTAAATTAACTTTTTCATGAGTTTGGTAGTTTACCTGCGGCTTCATCCGTGGATGATGTTTCTGATGTCCTAGTAGGTTGTGAATTTATACCGCTCAGGATGCAAGCCCCAAAAATACTGATTCACGACTCTGGTCTCCTGGTAGTTTGAGAATCTATACCTCTCATGATTCCAGCCCCGGAAACACTTCTTCATGATTCTGTTCACCTGGTAATTTATGAATCTCTTAACTCTCATAATACCAGCCTAAGAATATATTTTGTGATTCTGATGTCCTGGTAGGTTGTGAATCTATACCGCTTGGGATTCTAACCACAAAAATACTGATTCATGACTATGGTCTCCTGGTAGTTTTAGAATGTATACCTCTCATGACTCCAGTTCCGGAACTACTTTTTCGTGAATCCTTATCTCCTGGTAATTTGTGAGTCTTTATCGCTCATGATTTCAGTCCCCGAAATACTTCTCATGTTTCTGATCTCCTGGTAGGTTGTGAATATATACCGCTCAGGATTCAAGCCCCGGAAACACTTCTTCTTGATTCTGGTCTCCTTGTGGTTTCTGAGTCTTTACCGCTCATGATTTCAGCCCTGGAAATACTTCTCATGTTTTTGGTCTTCTGGTACTTTGTGAGCGTGTCCGCTCGTTCAGCCCGTCTCTGGATTTCTACTTCCACCTCAGCCTTCCCTAAGATTTGTCATTTACCGGGATAAAAAGTAGCCTATGTGTTAATCCCATTAGTGCTTCTGATCTCGACCTGGGTAGGTTGTGAATCTATGCCGCTTAAGATTCTAGCCCCAAAAATACTGATTCACGACTCTGTTCTCCTGGTAGTTTTAGAATCTATGCCTGTCATGATTCCAGCCCCAGAAACACTTCTTCATGATTCTGGTCTCCTGGTAGTTTTAGAATGTATACCTCTCATGACTCCAGTTCCGGAACTACTTTTTCGTGAATCCTTATCTCCTGGTAGTTTGTGAGTCTTTATCGCTCATGATTTCAGTCCCCGAAATACTTCTCATGTTTCTGATCTCCTGGTAGGTTGTGAATATATACCGCTCAGGATTCAAGCCCCGGAAACACTTCTTCTTGATTCTGGTCTCCTTGTGGTTTCTGAGTCTTTACCGCTCATGATTTCAGCCCTGGAAATACTTCTCATGTTTTTGGTCTTCTGGTACTTTGTGAGCGTGTCCGCTCGTTCAGCCCGTCTCTGGATTTCTACTTCCACCTCAGCCTTCCCTAAGATTTGTCATTTACCGGGATAAAAAGTAGCCTATGTGTTAATCCCATTAGTGCTTCTGATCTCGACCTGGGTAGGTTGTGAATCTATGCCGCTTAAGATTCTAGCCCCAAAAATACTGATTCACGACTCTGTTCTCCTGGTAGTTTTAGAATCTATGCCTGTCATGATTCCAGCCCCAGAAACACTTCTTCATGATTCTGGTCTCCTGGTACTTTGTGAGTCTTAACCGCTCATGATCCCTGGGAAAACATGAGAAGTATTTCCAGGGCTGAACCCTGGAAATACTTCTCATGTTTCTGGTCTCCTAGTACTTTGTGAGCGTATTCGCTCGTTCAGCCCGTCTCTGGATTTCTACTTCCACCTCAGCCTTCGCGAGGTCTTGTCATTTACTGTGATAAAAAGTAGCCTATGTGTTAATCCAAGCTATGATCTACCTGTGTGCAAAATTTCATTGTAATCCCTTCAGCCATTTTTGCGTTACCTTCAGCCAAACATACAAACAAACAAACATACAAACTTTCGCATTTATAATATTAGTAGGATTCTGATCCCCTGGTAGGTTGTGAATCTATACCGCTCAGGATTCAAGCCCCGGAGTACGTCTTCTTAATTCTGGGCACCTGGTGGGGTGTGTGAAGCTATACAGGTTAGGATTGTAGCCCCGTAAATACGTATTCATGATTCTGGCCTCCTGGCACTTTGTTAGTCTTTTCCGGTCATGATTTCAGCCCTGGAAATACTTCTCATTTTTCTGGTCTCCTGGTAATTTTTAAATCTCTACCTCTCCTAGTACCAGCCTCAAAATATGTTTTGTGATTCTGATCTCCTGGTAGTTTGCGACTCTTGTGTTTCTGGTCTCCTGGTAATTTGTAAATCTCTACCTCTCTTTATACCAGCCTCGAAATATGATTTGAAATTCTGATATCCTGGTAGGTTGTGAATCTACACCACTCAGTATTGAAGCCCCGGAAACACTTCTTCTTGATTCTGGTATCCTGGTGGTTTGTGAAGCTATACAGCTTAGGATTGTAGCCCCGAAAATACCTATTCATGATTCTGGTCTCCTGGTACTTTGTGAGTCTTTATCTCTCATGATTTCAGCCCTGGAAATACTTCTCATGTTTCTGGTCTCCTAGTACTTTTTGAGCGTGTCCGCTCTTTCAGCCTGACTTTGGATTTCTACTTCCACCTCAGTCTTCGCTAAGTCTTGTTATTTACTGGGATAAAAAGTAGCCTATGTGTTAATCCAAGCTATGACCTACCTGTGTGCAAAATTTCATTGTAATCCCTTCAGCCGTTTTTGCGTTACCTTCAGCCAAACATGCAAACATACAAACATACAAACAAACAAACATACAAACTTTCGCATTTATAATATTAGTAGGATTGTGCAAAATGTAAAAATTAAATATTTTGAGATTAGAAAGCACGCCTTTCCCCTTACACGTTTTCCGGCCTTTTTTTCAGATTGAATCGTGCAAAGAGTAAGTTCCGTGGCTGTTTTAATTATTCGCTTATTGATTCCTAGTGGATATATACTTCAAAAACATTAGAATGTGTTACATCTGCATTCAAATTAAGACTTGGCTTAAAAGTCTGTAGTGCTATTCTGTAATATACTCACCGTGAAAACTTAGGTGAAGTGAACGTGAAGTGGGTTGTCAATCCATACAATCAAGGTGGATTGACAGTTCACTTCACGCTCACTCCACCTACGTTTTCACGGTGAGCTGTTAACAGAATCGACCGGCTGGTAACCTAGCCAGCGGCATAGCCACAACACTTAAAAAAAAAAGTGAAGGATTGAGGCAACACAAAATATCTTATTATCTATATCTTGTGTTTTTGGCGGAATTTACTCGAGTGAGAACTTCACTGGCTGAACAGTGGCTGTTTTAATTATTCGCTTACTAATTCCTAGTGGATATTGTGATTAAAAATTGGTGTAGTTTTGTGTCTCAAGTGTCTACACAACTGGACAATATATGGAATCATTGAAACAGGCGCGATCTCGGCAAAATGGAGCTGAGAATTTTATTGTAGTATTGACTACCTCAGCGAAGTTTGCCGGGAAGGCTCGACACATTTGTTGCCAAATACTGCAAAAAACATTAGAATGTGTTACATCATAAAAATAAAATAAAAATACACTGCTGATGACTAGGCAGCATGGTCTCTGACCTTAGCCTGTTCGAAATGGAACAAAAAACAAAAAAAAAAGGTTTTGGCGGGATTTTCTCGAGTGAGGTTCAAATCAGCCCACGAAATAGAAAAAATAGGTTCAGCCGGCCGATCCTGTTCACTGCTCACCGCGAAAACTTAGGTGGAGTGAGCGTGAAGTGAACTGTCATTACACCTTGATTGTATGGATTGACAGCCCACTTCACGGTCACTTCAGCTAAGTTTTCACGGTGAGATTTTACAGGATAGCTTTACAGTTCACCGTGAAAACTTAGGTGGAGTGACCGTGAAGTGAACTGTCATTCCGCCTTGATTGTATGGATTGACAGCCTACTTCACGTTCACTTCACCTATGTATGTATGTATGTATGTATGTCGGGCTGGTTTCCGCAACTCCACGCCCAAGGCGCGTATTTTGCGTACAGGTGGGACTGCATTGTCATTCGATCCACCCCAGCTCCTCGAGGAAGGCCAGCAGCACCCTGGTGTTACTGACCATCTCGCTTAGGTTACCTGGATGTCCGAAGTGTTTTGCCCTGTATGCAGCGACTACTGGGCAGCTTAGCAGCAGATGAGCCGCTGTCTCGTCCTCCTCCATGCAGGCTCTGCAGAGTGGACTGTCTGTGACTCCTATGACAGAGAGATGCTTATTAAAAGACCCATGGCCAGTTGTAACGGCCGTGACTTTCCGCAACTGAAGTTTGGTCAGTCGTAGGGCTTGCTTTGTGAAGCGGTCATTAATGGAGGGGAGCGCCTCCTTGGCCTGCCTACACTCCCTATGATCAGCCCATAGCTTGTTGTGTTGATCTCTGTTGCGTTTCCTTACCAGATTGCGTAAGAATCCAAAGGGGAGAGGCACAATGGGTTCAGGTCCTATCGCTGCCATGCTCGACCCCCTTCTGGCGAGTTCGTCCGCTGCATCGTTGCCACGGGAATCGCTGTGTCCTTTAATCCATTGAATGGTTACTTTGTTGTGTTTACCTACCTGATTTAGGCGTTGGTGACACTCGTATATCAGCCCAGAGTTAACTGTTTGGCTGTTTAGCGCTTGCAGGACTGCCATGCTGTCCGAAAGTATACGTACCGAGTGGTCCTTAACATCCCTAGCTAGGATGGCTGAGGCTGCCAGGGAAATTCCCAAGCACTCTGCTTGGAAGACTGTATTATGGACCCCCAGTGGTGTGGCTATATGGATGTTGAGGTCCTCCGAGAAGATCCCCGCGCCCGTGCCAATATCTGTTTTGGATCCATCAGTGAAGATCCGCAGTTCTGCGGGGCACAGCCCCTCACAGCGGTGGTCCTCATGCAGTTGGATTTTGTATTTTTTGTCAAAGACAAATTGTTTGGGTATCCGGTCGTTGATTGCTCTAGTTATTGGGAGGTCGTTGTTTAGTCCCATGAGCAGAGCGGTGTGTTGAGTTTCTCTCTTACCCCAGAGATCCAGTGTTTTAAGGCGTACCGCGGCCATCGTCGCCTCCTGCTGAATAAACAGATGAAGCGGCGGGAGGCCCAGCATGGCTTCAAGCGCTGCCGTTGGAGTGGTCCTCATGCAGCCTGTGGTTGCCATGCAGGCCAGCCTTTGCATGTGTTGTAGTTTGTTTACGGCTGTGACTAGCTTGGTGCGGGGCCACCACACCACGGCACCATAGGTGATCATGGGCCGAATTACTGTGCTATACAGCCAGAGTATAATTTTGGGAGATAGGCCCCACCTCTTACCTATCATTTTCCTACATTGCCAAAAGGTGATGCAGGCCCTGCTTAGTTTATTGTCTAGATGAACACTCCAGTTTAACTTACTGTCTAAAGTGACCCCTAGGTATTTGACTTCGTTAGATAACTGGAGTTCTGTATTGAATAGCTTAGGCAGGCTAAAGCGGCCCAGCGCTCGTTTTTGGGTGAACATGACTAACTCAGTTTTGATGGGGTTTACTGATAAATCATACTCCCTGCACCATCGTTCCACGATGCGTAGCGCTTGTTGAGTGAGGTTGCAGACCGTTCCAGTCACCTTCCCAGGTACGAGGATTGCGAGGTCGTCTGCATAACCTATTGTGTAGTAACGATTCGCGTTGAGCTTGGTAATCAGGTCATTGATTACCAGATTCCATAAGAGGGGTGAGATAACACCACCTTGTGGGCAGCCCCGGGCTATCAGGGCCAGCTGTTGTTCTTCCTCAAGGCGAATAACACGTTTGCTTAGCATGTTGGTAATCCAGTCAATTAATACCTGTTCCACACCATGCCTTGTGAGGGCGGCACCAATGCTGGAGAAGTTTGTCTTGTCGAAGGCTCCTTCGATGTCTATGAACGTGCCCAGGCAGGTACCTTTCTGGTGAATCGCTTCTTCTATCTGGCTTACCACCATGTGAAGAGCAGACTCTGTTGACTTACCCGAGCTGTATGCATGTTGGTTACCGTGTAGTGGTACTGCTTTCAAGGCGCCATCTCGCATCTCCCTTTCGCATAGTCTTTCCATCGTCTTCAACAAGAAGGAGGTTAGACTTATGGGTCGGTAGGATTTGGCGTTTGTATAATCACTCTTACCTGGTTTAGGAATGAATATTACTTTCACTTCCCTCCATACCTTTAGAACGTATCTCCAGGCCAGGCACGCTCTCATTATAGGCACCAGCCTTGCTGCCAATGGGACCCCACCCCACTACAGTAGGGCAGGAAACACCCCATCGGGCCCAGGTGCTTTAAAAGGTTGGAAGCTTTGGATGGCCCATTGGATTTTTTCCAGTGAAATCATCCTGTGTGCGTACAGCCAATCGTCATCCGATGGTGTTTGTGTATTGTCTTGCCAGTCGGTTACCTGTGCGAAGACGCTCCCTGGGAAGTGAGTTTCAACTAGGAGGCGTGTCGTTTCTTCAGGCGACGTGGTGAGCGTGTTGTCAGGTTTACGGAGTGTGGCGGGCCCAGGAGTACCCTGTTGCGCCAGTATTTTCCTTACCCTGTTTGCTTGTTGACAGGACTCAATACTGCCACAGAATTTCCGCCATCCCGCAGTACGCCTGGTCCTGATGCATTTTTTGTAGCTGGATTTGGCCGCATAATATGCATCCCAGTCCACATCCGCGCATGTGTTCATGGCTCTGTTTAGAGCCTTTCTTACCTTACCGCGTTTGCGTTCCAGATCCGCGCCCCACCAGGGTTGTTTACCCGGTGTAACGCGCGGGGTAGTTTCTGGGCAGGCAGTATGGTAGCTGCTTATCAGTGACTCGGTGAGCTTGCCTACGTGTGCGTCGATTCGCGTCGTATCCTCAAGACTCATCGAATCGCATGGTGCTTCCAGCTTGGAGCTTAGGCTGCGTTTGTATACGGTTCTGTCCGTGTTGCGCGGATTACGCCGCGGTGGTTTAGGCGGTACACTGACCTGTACGTCAAAGCGGATCCACCTGTGATCTGAGCAGGAGGCCTCCTTGGAAACCTGCCACCCAGTTGCGAGTCCCGCTGCGCCTTCTGTTGCCAGAGTAAGGTCTATGATTGTACGGCTGCGTCTGGTTACGAATGTTGGTTCGGAGCCTGTGTTTAATAGGGATAAGTTGGTTGTGAACAAGTAGTCCACTAGCGCCTTACCTCTTGCATTTTGCGAGTCCATACCCCACAAAGGGTGATGTGCGTTTGCGTCAGCCCCTATCATCACCTCAACTCCGCTACTCTCGCAGTGAGTAACGAGGCGGACCAGGTCGTGAGGGGGCGGTTCCTCCGCCTCAGGCATATACACTGAGGCGAAAACAATAACCATCTCTTCCTCACCGCGCTGCATCGTCAGCCTTGCTGCAGAGACATCTCTGCAACAGAAGTCATTTAAGAGCTGTGCTTTAAGGTTACCTGTGACATAGATACACGATCTAGGGTGATCGTGGTCCATAGTAACAAGCTTACCACCAAGATTGGAGAGTCCTCGTATTTGACCACCCCTAATCCACGGCTCCTGGATCAGGGCAATGGCCGTATGTTGCACCTCCAGCCACTTGCGCAGTTGAGCCGTCACGGTCTGACTGTGGTGGAGGTTTGCCTGCACAACTTTACTGGCCAACGAAGGGGACGCCATCGCAGGCAGGATCCTCCTCGTCACCTTCCAGTCGCAGCCCGGCAAACAGGTCGCCCTCGTCGAAGCCATCCTCCCCCGGGCCGGAAGCCGGGGACAACACACAGTCGTCGAGCTCCCCGCCCGACAGAGGGACGGCACCCACAGCGGCGTCAGGGGCAGCCGACTCCACCACTGCAGCGGGGTCGGCCACCGTTGTCTCCGGGTTGTTTGTAGGGGGAGTGGTCTCCCCTGCTTCCACTATCTGGTTCGTGGCCCGATCCCAATTACGGAGGACATCTATGAACCTACCCTTGGGACCCTGGAACTTGATGTACACAGACCCCAGACCAATGGATAGCCGGCGCTCGGCGTCCATAAGTGTCGGGATCTGGTCTTCAGGGACACCCAGCACCACGAACCAGCATGTATCCTGCTTGTCGGCGTGTATCTCCCACCTCCTTACGTCGACCCAGGGGTTCTGGTAACAGAGGGCTCGGCCAATGTTCCTCGAGTCCTCGTACACTCCGTGGTCGTCAGGTATGGCGATGCCACAACGCACCCGCTTCAGGATCTCCGACTGACTCTTAACGACTAGCGAGGTGCTAGCCGAAAGAGCCAAACCAGAGACCGTCTTCTTCAGCCATGCTAAAGTGTGGTCGTTTCCGCACCACAGCTTGAGGACTCCTCCGACATACCGCGGCTTGGCGTTGAACGTCGGTCCGGGTGTTCACTTCACCTAAGTTTTCACGGTGATATTTTACAGAATAGCACTACAGTTGAGTTCTGTGGCTGTTTTAATTATTCGCTTATTGATTCCTAGTCGATATTGTGATGTAAAATTGGTGTAGTTTTGTGTCTCAAGTGTCTACGCAACTGTACAATATGAGGAATCATTGAAGAATCCTATTGTAGTATTGACTACCTCAGCGAAGTCTACTGAGAAGGCTGACTCAACACATTTGTTGCCAAATACTGTAAAAAAACATTAGAATGTACATTGAAATGCAGATGTAACAGATCTGCATTCCAATGAAAAAAAAAAAACAAGAAATTAAGGACGTAAAACTAGGGAATATGGATAAAAGACCACAGCCTTCCCTTCGGGGTTAATAAAAAAAAGACAAAAAAAATATTATCTTCTATCTGGTTTTTGGCGGGATTTTGTCGAGTGAAGTTCAGTGGCGGTTTTAATTATTCGTTTATTGATTCCTAGTGGATATTGTGATGTAAAATTGGTGTAGTTTTATGTCTCAAGTGTCAACGCAAATGGACAATATGTGGAATCATTGAAACAGGCGCAATCTCGGAAAAATGGAGCTGAGAATTTTGTTGTAGTATTGACTACCTCAGTGAAGTTTGCCGAGAAGGCTGACTCGACAAATTTGTTGCCAAATACTGCAATAAACATTAGAATGTGTTACATCTGCATTCTAATGGAAAAAAAAGTATAAATACACTACGTAAGACTAGGCAATATGGTCAAAAGACTTTCGCCTTCCCTTCAGGGATAATAAAAAAAATATTTATATCTTCTTTCTATCATTTGCTTTCTATCTTGTTTGTAGCTAGCTACATATTAGTAATCTGTGCTTGTTTGCGCTTTTGCGGTCGATTCAATAAATTAAATTATTTTTTAACAACACGGAACGCTTGATTTGTGAAAATGAAGTTATCTACGCCTAGATATACGTTTTGTTTATTTTTTCAAGTGATTTTTATGATATGTGATCTTTTATTTAACTGTGTAAGCTTATTTCCCCGAAGTCGCGATGGACTACTTGTACTTTTCATGTAAGATATGAATTTCATGTAATTAATAAAATAATAACAAATATACAATGCTGCTTCTCCTAGTTACATTTTTTTAATAGATTTCAGGATTTGTTCCTCGTGTTATCCATAACCACGATGCTGATGACCTTTTTCTCCACCTACTTATTTCAAGTAAGCATTTTTTTTTATCTCAGGGCTGGTAATAGGTTGAGTGTTCCGTAGCCTCATTTATTACAATACTTGATCTTGATGATCACGAAAAAAAGAAGACTAGTGAACCAACTTAGTTTATGCAATGCAGCCCACTATAGATTTTAAAATGTTTTTCTTTTTATTTATTTAAATAGGCAGGCCTAGTTGAGGTGTTGGTGCGCAAGTTCCGCGCTGCTGGGTCGGTGTGCGTGGCCTACATGGTGGCCAGCATAGCGCTGCACGCGGCATGGTTGCTGGAGAAGTGGGCCGAACCCGAGTCAGTCTCCACGCCGCTGCTGATCTGCCTGTTCACACTGCAGAGATGCCGTGAGTTAGATACTCCAGTGATTGGTGAACCTACAGAAATGAGATTCTGTGTGGATGTCAAATAAGTACTAAATATCACTGCTGAAATAAAAGAATTGTTGTGATCATGCTGAACGTGGAACATGCCTGATAGAACACTGGCACCACAAAACTTTAAATTTGAACACAGCAATTAAGCAGCATTACTGGTTGTGGCAGGGGAAGATATAGTGGTCATGATAAACTCTTGGCTGTAATTTTCTTATTTTTCGTTTCAGTGTCTCCATGGTACTATTTCTTTTACAAGCGAGCAGCTCTTCGAGTCAGTGACCCACGATTCTATGAGGACATAGATTGGATCAACCAGCAACTCCAGGCACACTAGATGATGAAGCTTTCTCGATGGGCGTCAGGGCATACTGCAGCAGACTGATATAGGAATAATATTAGGAACTTTAATCATGTCATCATGGCCTATTAATATTATTATATCTGCAAAATTGTATCAGGAATAAAACTTGGCTTTGAATTGTGAGTATAAATAAAATGCTTAAGAGTAGGAGCTTGTTTATCTGTTAAATACAATGTAAACAAATGTTACATATTGGAAGCCAAAATAACAATCATACTGTCTTTCACAAGTATTTTACTTTTATGATGTTAATATGCCATGGCGATTTTATAGCAGAGGTTTCGTATGTACTTAATGAATATCTTAACAGTCTACTCTCTTATCACAATACCTGTGTTGTAACAAGACTGGTGAGATATTTATAACCTCATTCATTCTAGTCATGTGGTTGTACCATTATAAGGCAAACATGTATTACTAAAATCTATAATTCAATTATTCTAAGAAATAATCATTAAATAAATTATCTTGAAAATTATTTTTGCTTTATTGCTGTAGTCTACATTACTATGATTCTTGAGATCACTCTGTTTATAGACTAGTGACTATACAGGTTTGCTTTTGACAGCAACCTTATTTTAACCTAATGATGTACCTCTTCTGTACCTTTCTCACAGTTTAGTTTCTATGGATTTGCCTGCAACAGAACTTCATAACAACTAATGGTCACGGGCAAGACAGCAGGCAGTCAAAAACGGGTATACCGAGTATACACCCGCGATTAACTACGTAAAAAATATCCTCAGAATAACATAGGCTATTGTCCCATAAACTATCTTTAACAAAGGCGTCGCAGACAGACCACTCTGCAGAGGCTGCTTTAGCGCCGAGGAATCGGCCACCTACGTCATCCTGGAATGAGAGGCCGTCTCAACTTGCACAAATCTACGGAACAGTGAGTTCGCTCCGCAAAGCCTGTGGATCCCCTCACGAAGCTTCTGTGCTTTTCGGCGGAGCTAGGTTGGCTACGTAAGCCAGGGCCCCCCTGCACAGCGGGTAGCAGATTCACTACTCAATCCCTAAGGCGGAAGGAGACGCCTGGGTGTCATGATTGTGTGGATCGCACGGAGGGTGGTCCTCCGTGCGATCCGTGTGTGGAGGTCTGCCCCGCTTGGGCGGAGGGCGGAGCACCACTGTGTCATGGAGGCGATCAGCGGCAGCGACCTCTCGCCCCGGCTCTGGACCAGGCCGGTACGGAGCAAGTGGGCACGAGAAGCTGTGACCTCCTGGTAAGCAGCCAGGCTTGCGAAAGAGGAGGCGAGGAGGGAGAGACAATCCTCGTGCCCTCACGCCCCCAGCCGTCGCAGAAGACGCCCTGGTTTTCGGGAGTCGCAAGCCGATTCCCGGCCACCGCATTCGCGGGCCTGCAGACGGCGAGTAGTGGGTAGCTCGCCATCCGATAAGGACTAGGCCCGAGAGTCGACGGCGCGTAATGTTACACGCGCGCCTCTGTCAGCAGAAAATTACGGGGCGCGCTAGGGTCGATACCTGCCTAAGGTCGTGGAGAGTCACCGTGGCCGTTGGCACAGACCGAACAAGGGTAGGTTTTAGTCAGTCTGACACGCCCTCTGAGGAGGCTCTGGGATGTCAGACTATGTTGTGAGAATGGTCTAGATGACGTCTCGATTTAAATAAGTTTAGGAGTCTAGGTTTAGTATGTTGCGGTTCGTAAACTCCTAATTTATACTGCTTCGTCTGGTCATAGAAGGTTAAATGCCGTTTAATTAAAGTTTTTTGATAACTTAATAATGTTCACCTTTATTATGTGAAAGACCCAGAAATACAACCTTCTGTGTCGACCAGTGCGCAGTAACTGGCCGACCGATCATACGTCTCGCTAACATAAACTTTAGCTTATCAAGCGTTCTTTGTACTTGCATTGTGTCCCTACACTACATCTGCATCCCCCCAAAATTTTAAAAATATTTTTTTTTAATTAAGTACTTACTGTCCTAAATATGGTACTAAAACTTATTACAATTTATACTTATGAATAGTACTGGGAATCTATATCGTAGTTTTATAAATAATTCAGTGTTACATCCTGTAGGAACAGAGAACAACGAATAATAAATTTAAGTACCTACAACTATGATTTCTTTGTTAACATTGTATATCTTAAAGCTAAACCTTTGTTCTTAGTATATTACAAAGAAATTTCTTATCGAAAAATAAGTAAGTGTGACCGTTGATTCATTTGACGACAATGCCGAGTTGCGTTTTCTCATTTACATTAAGGTTGATTAATACTAGTTATTGTGCAGGCTAACAATGGTCACTGTTACAGGATAATATTACAAGTTAAATCTGACTGGCGGCTTAACAGTGCGTCCGCTCTTGGTTTTTTTGTATAATATAGACTTGTCATTATTCTCATCTGGTGGTAGTGGTACAATGCTATAATCTGGATTTTTGTTGCTAGTTTCTGAATGCTCATTAAGTACATATGCAGGTTTTGACCTGTCTATTGATATACCTACTACTTTTCCTGTTGGATAGCTGAATTTATTACGTATACTTTGGGTGTTCTTTCTACAACGCGATAGGGGCCATCGTAGGTACGTAGGCGTTAATGGTGGGCGTATCGCGTCATTGCGAACAAATACATAATATTCACAATTTTTTAAATCGTTATGCACGAATAGTGCTCGTAAGTCTCGCGAAATACGGGGTACAGGTTTGAGTTTACTAATGGTAATTTTGATGTTTTCTAATTCTAATAGAGTATGGTTGTCGTGCTGTTGCATGTCACAGATATTGTAGAAATCGCCTGGTAAGCGAAGCGTTTGTCCGTATACGTATTCTGCGGGACTCGTGCCATTGTCACTTCTTCCTACTGCGCGTAGTCCTAATAATACTGTAGGCAGTTCATTACACCAGTAATGGTTGTTTTCTAGTCGTGCTGTTAATGCTGATTTCAATAGTCTATGCCAACGTTCAATAATACCTACCATTGCTCTGTGGGTGGTATGGTGTAGTGCGCAGTTTTTTAATACCCATTAGTTTCATTAATTGTTTGAATAACGCACTCTCGAGTTGACGACATTGGTCGCTTGTAAGCCTTTCGGGACAGCCAAATCTGCTAATCCATGTGTCGTATAATACCTTAGCTACTACTTCTGCTGTAATTTCTTTGACTAGTATCGCCTCAGGCCAGCGTGTACATCGGTCAATCATAGTTATTAAGTACCTATTGCCGTCATGTGATAATTTCAGAGGTCCGACTATGTCGATATTTACATGTTCAAAACGTTTACTTTCTGAATATTGCTGTAAGTCTGAAATAGTGTGCCTGTTACCCTTGCATTTTTGGCAAGATATACAACACTTTGCCCACCGGGTAACATCTTTATTTAGGCCTGGCCAAAAGAACCTTTGTGCGATTATCTTGCGTGTTGCTCTAATACCGGGACAACTAACATTATGTATCGAGTCGAATGCCATTTTTCTATAATTTCTACATGAATTAGTTGAATTTTCACAATATACAGCTGTTTCGCAATTTGGCATGAAATATTTTTTTATACATAAATTATCGTTTGATTCTCTCAATAGCTGTGTGAGCTCGGTGTCATTTACCTGAGTTCGTGCTAATTCCGCGAAATCAAGTACAGTCGGGCAGTCAATTGTTTGAATGCGCGACAAGAAGTCTGCTCCTGCGTTTTTTTTCACCTTCTATGTACTTATCTGATTGTTGTAGTGAATTCGCTAATGAATAAAAGTTGTCTTGTACGTCTAGGTGTTTCGGAGTCACTTTGTAGTTTATCAAATGCGTAAATTAACAGCTTGTGATCCGTGAAAATACTCGGATTATCCTGTGAAGCACTGTTGAAGGGTTATTACCTTCCAATAGATATCTAAAATGTTTAACTGCCAGGTAGATTGCTAACAACTCCCTATCGTACGTGGAGTACTTTAGTTGGGCTTTAGTGAACCTCTTTGAAAAGTAGCCTAATGGTTGCCAGGAGTCGTTAATTTTTTGTTGCAATACCGCGCCTGCACATGTGTCTAAGGCATCGGTCATAAGGGCTACAGGTACACAAGTACGGTACGTACGGTAGATACATAAGTATGTCTGGCGGCTCTGGGATGTCAGACTATGTTGTGAGAATGGTCTTGAATTCTTGATGACGTCTCGATTTAAATAAGTATGTCTGGCGGCTCTGGGATGTCAGACTATGTTGTGAGAATGGTCTAGATGATGTCTCGTTGATCTCTGACTATGTTGTGGGAATGGTCTAGATGACGTCTCGTTGATCTCTGACTATGTTGTGAGAATGGTCTAGATGACGTCTCGATGATCTCAGACTATGTTGTGAGAATGGTCTAGATGACGTCTCGTTGATCTCTGACTATGTTGTGAGAATGGTCTAGATGACGTCTCGTTGATCTCTGACTATGTTGTGAGAATGGTCTAGATGACGTCTCGATGATCTCTGACTATGTTGTGAGAATGGTCTAGATGACGTCTCGTTGATCTCTGACTATGTTGTGAGAATGGTCTAGATGACGTCTCGTTGATCTCTGACTATGTTGTGAGAATGGTCTAGATGACGTCTCGATGATCTCAGACTATGTTGTGAGAATGGTCTAGATGACGTCTCGATGATCTCTGACTATGTTGTGAGAATGGTCTAGATGACGTCTCGATGATCTCAGACTATGTTGTGAGAATGGTCTAGATGACGTCTCGATGATCTCTGACTATGTTGTGAGAATGGTCTAGATGACGTCTCGATGATCTCTGACTATGTTGTGAGAATGGTCTAGATGACGTCTCGATGATCTCAGACTATGTTGTGAGAATGGTCTAGATGACGTCTCGATGATCTCAATCTTGTGAGAATGGTCTAGATGACGTCTCGATGATCTCAGACTATGTTGTGAGAATGGTCTAGATGACGTCTCGATGATCTCAATCTTGTGAGAATGGTCTAGATGACGTCTCGATGATCTCAGACTATGTTGTGAGAATGGTCTAGATGACGTCTCGATGATCTCAGACTATGTTGTGGGAATGGTCTAGATGACGTCTCGATGATCTCACACTATGTTGTGAGAATGGTCTAGATGACGTCTCGATGATCTCACACTATGTTGTGAGAATGGTCTAGATGACGTCTCGTTGATCTCTGACTATGTTGTGGGAATGGTCTAGATGACGTGTCGATGATCTCAGACTATGTTGTGGGAATGGTCTAGATGACGTCTCGATGATCTCAGACTATGTTGTGAGAATGGTCTAGATGACGTCTCGTTGATCTCTGACTATGTTGTGAGAATGGTCTAGATGACGTCTCGATGATCTCAATCTTGTGAGAATGGTCTAGATGACGTCTCGATGATCTCAGACTGTTGTGAGAATGGTCTAGATGACGTCTCGTTGGTCTCTGACTATGTTGTGGGAATGGTCTAGATGACGTCTCGATGATCTCAGACTATGTTGTGAGAATGGTCTAGATGACGTCTCGTTGATCTCTGACTATGTTGTGGGAATGGTCTAGATGACGTCTCGTTGATCTCTGACTATGTTGTGGGAATGGTCTAGATGACGTCTCGATGATCTCTGACTATGTTGTGGGAATAGTCTAGATGACGTCTCGATGATCTCAGACTATGTTGTGAGAATGGTCTAGATGACGTCTCAATCTCAGACTATGTTGTGAGACTGGTCTAGATGACGTCTTGATTTCTCGAATAAAACTCGTGCATGTCATGATAAATTCTCGTTTATTTACAGTTCGGACAAACAATTTCATGAAGTTCCAATGTTCACAAGCAGACTCTTATAACGAGTCGCTAATGTTTTGCCAACAGCGCGCGCGCCTTGGACGCTAAATGTAAAGATCCAGAAGATTCCCTTTAGCCAACCAGACTTACACACCAACAGGACATAAATTGTTGATAAATCAATGTCTGGCTAACTTACATATGTACATAATTCTATTCGAAAACGTAACAAATTTCCCTCGAGTTTACTGTTCTAATTTTAGTTGAAATCTTTCTTCACTTATGTGAGACTAGCTGCTGCCTGCGGCTTCGCCCACGAGGAATTAGTACTTTCCCCATTATAAATTATAGCCTGTGTGCTATTCTAGACTATAATCTATATTTGTACAGATCCGTTGAGCCGTTCTAGCGTGATTGAGTAACAAACATCCATCCAAACTTGCGCATGTATAATAGTAGTAGGATTAAGAAATAAATCGATGCACGTCTGATGACGTTAGAACGCAAAGGGAGAAGAAATTACAATTTTCAAGGACACGTGAGTGACAGCAATAGGGCTCCGTTTTGGACCCTTCGGGTACAGAACTCTAAAAATGTAAAAATACATTTTATGTATACATACCTATATGGTATACAATAATCAATAAGCTTTCAAAAGTTCCATGAGGTATTTTAATTTGGAAAATTGATACTCTATTAAATAACTAAAATATGAAATTCTTATAATAGTCGATGATTAGGTATATCTGTACATATGCAGGGTGTAACGGAAAGGTGTGGTCATATTTTAAGAACGGTTTCGGCCCATCGATATGAACAAGAACAAGTTTCTTCAAGAAAACTAAGGAATTTCTTAATTTTTTTTGTTATATCTCATACAAATATTGATCAGCTGATGGTATCTTTATATGGAAAGTCAAATTACTTTTTTTGGGATTTTTCTATTTTTCTTAGAGAATGTTTTCATTTCCATGGGCAGAACCGGTTCTTAAAATATGACCACACCTTTCCGTTACAGCCTGTATTTAGGAAGAAAATCTATAGTATGACAGCATTTAATAAAACATTTCGAAGATGGCTTTAAATTCTAACACCATTGTATAAAGTTATGCGGTACTCTAATTTACTAATGTTCCAGTAAAAATTAAGCCAGCATTTGCATGTTGACATAGCCAGAGGCGAACGTTGTTGCATCTGCGTCCGAGCCACCAGGGCCGCCGGGGCAGCCAGCCACCGGGGCCGCCAGCCGCCAGGGCCGCCAGCCGCCAGGGCCGCCGGGGCCGTCAGGGCCGCTCGCGCGTGCGCTCGCGCGGCGGGGCGTCGGATCAGAAAGCCGAGCGGCACAGTGGGCAGTTGGACTTGTTGCTGGTGGTGAACCACTTGCGCTGCGAAGTAAACGTGGCACTCGATCAATCGTGTGTTTAAGGCACTGAGAAGCATTTTAAGCATTTATTTTATTTAATAGTTAAACACTGTAACGTATTTCCTTTGTAAACGTCACATGTACCATATTTATTTCGATTATTGCCATTTTTTGGACATATTTGTTGGAGTTGAAGTCAAAATTCGCTTCTGGCAACATCAAAATTCCTAAATTGCGTCTTAGTACGTTAGTTTGGTTACAACTCTATGCGATTTTTATCGGTGTTGACAGGAAACGTCAAAGTTTGACAGTTCACTTTTTCGACTGGCAGATTTTCAGGTCACATCGCTTCTTTGCGATAATTTTACATCCATGGAAATCATGGTTTGTTGGTGCCCAGTTCGCATAATCCTGGCGGCTGGAGCCCAAATATTGAATGGACGTTATGTTCCAGAAATGATTTCGGTGGAATCATAAATATAAAATGATTATATAGACCAGGTGTCTAACATCATTTTTTTTCCTTTGTTAAAAAGCGGTAAGTTATTTGATTGTCTTCGCATAGAGCGCTCAGTAGTGTTCTAAATTTGAGGTTCGCATTCCCTGACGTGAAATTCTTTTTTTTCAGCTGTAATTCCGGCGCTTTTTATTTTTGATTGATAGTTTAACTTTAAATTTGAAGTTTTGGAGGCGGCCCCTAAATTGGAAAGTGGACAATTCCAGACGGATGTTTCTTACAGGAAGATTTGGTTTATTTTTTCCTTATTATAATTAGCATACAATAACAGGGTATGTAGTTAAAATTTTTTTTCTTTTCACCTCACAACACGTGCTACGGTGCATTATTGAACAAAATTATTGAACTATATTATTGACCTAACCAATAGACCAAACTTATGAATAAGTAACCTAAATAATTGTTGAATATACAGGAGAAATAATCTAAAATGTTGTAGTTTGAATTCTCTCTGTTGTCACCTTCCCTAAGATTAAAAGCCATTTTTGCCGCTGACTTCTATCCAGGTAATTACTGTGTTAATTTGTTTATTGACGCCTGGCGCCCGAGGTTCTTTTTTTATATTCTTATTTTGGCGTTCAATAACCTAAATTTGTTTAGCACAGATGAAATTTAAATTTTGTTACACACATTAGTGGTAAAATACATACCCACATGGCAATTGGCGCCCGAACAGGGACTTGAAACAATTTTTATTAGGTTTTCTTGGTCATTTTATTATTGGTTAATTAATGCACTGTTTATTATGTAGTACAGTTTTCAAACATACTTTTTGAATTGTAACCCTAACCTTTGAACTACAACTTATGTATAACTTATATATTTAGTTGTAAACAGTATTAACACTGTATTGTACTGTTATTTTTCTATGTGTCTGTTTCAGCATTGTTTAAATCTTCCAAAATCAACTATTACATTGTGTAAACCGTCATTGTTATCTTAGTTAACCTAAAATTTGATAATAGTTAAAGTTAAATAGTAAATAAATACTTTTAATGTTTTAATTGAGTAAATTAAAATAACTAAATAACTGTTTTAAGTAAATAAGATTTCTTTGTGAGTCAATACTGCACCTACTAGTGTTTCAATAAGTGAAATTAACTTTAAAAATCTTCATTAGTTCACAATAATAATTACTTAACTTTTATACTCTATAAATTTAAAATATTGCCTTTGCAATGGATAAAGCAGTTCAGTTTCCTCCGCTTCCTGCGTTGAAGGACAGTCATGATGTTACACCGGTTGTTGAAAATCCTGCGGCACCTGAGATTGTTAATTTGACAGAAGTTCAAAATCCATTTGAACATAATGATAGAATTGCTCATTCTTCCTCTGCTTTTGCGGTTAATGTTTTGCCTTCTTTTAATTCTTTGAATGCTGATGTTTATGAACATATTAAGAAGAATATACCGTCTTCAACTAAGTTACCTGACTTGAAAAGGGGTAAAATTAATTTTGATGGAAAAGCATGTGTGCGTGAATTCATAACTCAAGTTGAGGAATATTTCTTGTATAAGAATTTTGATGAATTTGTACTGGTTAGATTATTTAAAAACATTCTTTAAAATTTATAGTTCTGCTCCAATATTATTTGTTAATAGTAGACCATATTTGGAATTCTTAGATAGCAAAATTAAATATTCGGGTTTGTTGGATACCGGTTCCAGTAGTTGTGTTTTAGGTTCTAATAAACATAAACATTTTTTGAATTTAGGTTATAAAATTAATACTGTTTCTAATGTACTATGACATTGCCAGTCACTTGTGATAATTTAACTAAAAATATAACTTTTTAATTATACCTTCTTTTAAACCTGATATAATTTTAGGTTTTGATTTTTGTTTGGATTAACTGTAAATTTTGATAAAATGTCAATTTTGTAAAGATAGACTTCGGTATCTTGGTTATATTGTGGACAGTAATGGTTTGCATACTGATCCTTCTAAATTAGAAATTATTGAAAATTATCCTCGCCCTGAAACCGTTAAACAACTTAGAAGTTTTCTTGGCTTGTGTTCTTATTATCGTAGATTCATTTGTAAATTTGCTGATATAGCTTCTCCTTTAACTAAATTAACAGCTGGTAGTAAGAATTCTAAAAGATCCTTAATTTGGAATGATGATGCTGAGAATGCATTCATTAGATTGAAAGAAACTTTAATTTCTGCTCCTGTTTTACAGTGCCCTAATTTTGAAAAACCTTTCTTTTTACATTGTGATGCTAGTGCTGTAGGAATAGGTAGTGTTTTGAGTCAGGAGGATGATAATAGCGATCAACATCCTATTGCATATTATTCTAGATCTTTAAATAAATGTGAACGTAACTATAGTACCACAGAACGTGAGTTATTAGCTATGTTAGATTCAATTGAACATTTCAAACCTTATATTGAGGGAATGAAGTTTACCGTGGTCACAGATCATGCTAGTTTGAAATGGCTTTTAGGTCTTAGTAATCCTAGTGGACGTTTAGCACGTTGGGCCGCTAGAATTTCCCAATTTACTTTTGATATCATACACAAAAAGGGTTCTTTACATTTAGTTCCTGATGCTTTATCTCGCCTTGAAATAGCTGCGATTGATGTTACTCAGAATAATTTAATCTTGCCTGATGAAGATATTCTTGATCCTTGGTATAGAAAAACATTTATTAATTGTCAAAAGTATCCTTGTAAATTCAGAAATTTTCGAGTTGAAAATAATACTTTGTATAAATATTGTAAAAATAAATTTGATCTTAACAGTAAACTTAACTGGAAAATTGTTATTCCTAAAGAACATATTTTAGATACTATTCGTTCAAATCATGATAATTTAAATTCTTGCCATCTTGGAATGCATAAAACCTTAAATAAATTAAAACAACACTATTTTTGGAAAGGAATGTTTGGTGATGTTCAAAAATATATTTCTTCTTGCGATATTTGTAAAGCATATAAACATAATACTTCGCCACCGCTTGGTATGATGATAAATCCTAAAAAAGTTGATCATCCCATGCTTATGCTTTCAGTTGATATTATAGGAACTTTACCTAAATCTTATTCAGGTCATAATTATATTCTTTCAGTTGTAGATGTATTCACTAAATATTGCTGGATATTTCCTATGATTAATGCTACTTCCAAAATAATTTGTAAACTTTTTGAAAAGGAAATCTTTCTAAAGTTTGGTTGTCCTAAAATAATAGTATGCGATAACGGTTCTCAATTCATCTCTAAATATTTTGTAGAATTTTTGAAAGGATTTAATATTACTAATATTTTTTATAACACTTTATACACACCTCAAAATAATCCGGTAGAACGATACAACAAGACGGTTGAAACTTGTATAGCGTGTTTTGTTAAAGATGATCAAAGAACTTGGTCAAAATTTTTGCCTCATGTTCAATTAGCTTTAAATAATAGTGTGAATCTAGCTACAGATTTTACACCAAACTTTTTGATGTTCGGAAGAGAGCTCATTTTTGATGCTTCTCTACATCATTTTAGTAGTTCTATTGATGACTTAGATAATCTCGAAGTTGGTGATAGAAATACTTTTGCTGTTTCTTTAAGTTCACTTAGTGAAATTTTTGTTAGGGTTCAATCTCATTTATTAAGAGCTTATAAACGTAATGCTCATTATTATAACCGCCGTCGGAAAGTCATTTCTTTTGATGTGGATGATATTGTGTGGAGAAGAAGTTTTGTTCAGTCTAAGGCTCCGGCTTTCTTTTCTGCTAAGTTAGCACCTAAGTTCATTAAGTGTAAAGTAGTCTCAAAAGTTTCACCTAATGTGTACGTTTTGGAGGACCTTAACAAAGGTACTTCAGGTCGTTACCACATTAAGGATATCATTAAATATTAAAAATTATTTTGTTTTGGTTTCTCAAACATTAGTCTTGGTTTTTATATCTTTGTTGGAAGGGTCTACCAATGTTTGAATGATGAATGAAAGGGAATGGTAGTTTGAAAGAGAATAGTATGTTAGTTAACTTCACAGCAGGCTATTGAAATCGATTTCTAAGTTTTTTTTTTTTAAATAACTTAGGTCATTTTTGGATTTTATAAAATTAAACTTCGGCTTCTCGCATATTTTTTATTGTTCCATATCAAAAGATCTTATTGTATATTGTTTTTATAATAATATATTGATATTATATTATTATATCTTTTAATTTTAGCTAATCTTTATTATATTAGTTAAGATTATTATTAACTTTAGTCTTTAATGTTCGAGTAAGTGTATTATAATGCTACTTAGCTTGTAAGATTCTCGGATGTGACATTTTTTTTGCGTTTCGCTTCAGTTTTGGACGGATGCTTTTGCTAGGTCTTTCCTACGACTTTCCTCGTGGAATTCCTATTCTTTTGATTCGGTTTTCCCCCGATATCATATTTGTTTGCTATTGTGCCCGGAAGATTGGTGGTGTTGAGCCGATCACAATATGCATCTTTTTTGATTATTCGGTTTTCCCCCGAAGGTCATTTTTTTTGTTTGCTATTGTGCCCGGAAGATTGGTGGAGTTGAGCCGATCACAATATGCAACTCTTTTTGATAGCGATTGTGTTCGGGA
This sequence comes from Polia nebulosa, assembly GCA_951329385.1. Classification (NCBI taxonomy): domain Eukaryota; kingdom Metazoa; phylum Arthropoda; class Insecta; order Lepidoptera; family Noctuidae; genus Polia; species Polia nebulosa. The sequence continues at coordinate 540,578 of OX589596.1, forward strand.
GTTCGGTGGAGTTGTGCCGATCACAATTTGCTTGTTTTGCTTTAGGTCGTTTTCCACGTCCGTAGTTATGCCTTTTATGTTTGCGTCTGGGAACGTTGTTCTGTTGTACCAGACACGAACTTAGGATTTTTGCATACTTGCTTAGTATGAATTCTTACGCTCTGTTAGTCAGTGGCGATAGCGCCTAACTGCACTCTCTATGGGTTTTAAGTGTTCTTCTGAGTAATTAATTTTGATCAGCTAGTCAGTGGCGATGGTGCCTAACTGCACTCTAATTTGGATAGGTGTTTTGGTTTCTTTTGTTAGTTAGTCAGTGGCTATGGTGCCTAACTGTACTCTAACTGAACCATTGTTTGGAGGTTTATCTCTCAAATTCTTTTCGAATTTATTTATGAAAATCTTTTTTTGATTTTGAGTTTTTTAGATTCCTATGGTTTCTTGACCTAAGTTGGTTTCTCTTGTATGTTTCTTCAAGTATCTTTCAAACATAAAAGAAAGTTCCTTTCTTTTATTTTTTCGGGGAGGGATGTAATGTAACGTATTTCCTTTGTAAACGTCACATGTACCATATTTATTTCGATTATTGCCATTTTTTGGACATATTTGTTGGAGTTGAAGTCAAAATTCGCTTCTGGCAACATCAAAATTCCTAAATTGCGTCTTAGTACGTTAGTTTGGTTACAACTCTATGCGATTTTTATCGGTGTTGACAGGAAACGTCAAAGTTTGACAGTTCACTTTTTCGACTGGCAGATTTTCAGGTCACATCGCTTCTTTGCGATAATTTTACATCCATGGAAATCATGGTTTGTTGGTGCCCAGTTCGCATAATCCTGGCGGCTGGAGCCCAAATATTGAATGGACGTTATGTTCCAGAAATGATTTCGGTGGAATCATAAATATAAAATGATTATATAGACCAGGTGTCTAACATCATTTTTTTTCCTTTGTTAAAAAGCGGTAAGTTATTTGATTGTCTTCGCATAGAGCGCTCAGTAGTGTTCTAAATTTGAGGTTCGCATTCCCTGACGTGAAATTCTTTTTTTTCAGCTGTAATTCCGGCGCTTTTTATTTTTGATTGATAGTTTAACTTTAAATTTGAAGTTTTGGAGGCGGCCCCTAAATTGGAAAGTGGACAATTCCAGACGGATGTTTCTTACAGGAAGATTTGGTTTATTTTTTCCTTATTATAATTAGCATACAATAACAGGGTATGTAGTTAAAATTTTTTTTCTTTTCACCTCACAACACGTGCTACGGTGCATTATTGAACAAAATTATTGAACTATATTATTGACCTAACCAATAGACCAAACTTATGAATAAGTAACCTAAATAATTGTTGAATATACAGGAGAAATAATCTAAAATGTTGTAGTTTGAATTCTCTCTGTTGTCACCTTCCCTAAGATTAAAAGCCATTTTTGCCGCTGACTTCTATCCAGGTAATTACTGTGTTAATTTGTTTATTGACGCCTGGCGCCCGAGGTTCTTTTTTTATATTCTTATTTTGGCGTTCAATAACCTAAATTTGTTTAGCACAGATGAAATTTAAATTTTGTTACACACATTAGTGGTAAAATACATACCCACATGGCAACACGTAATGATATAACACCATAAAAATAATTCGGCAAAAGGCGGGCGAAGTGCTACTATAAAATATTAAATACGAAGTGACTTATGATTACATTTTATCTTCAAACTGTAACTGATGAAAAATTTTAAATTTTTGAAAAAGTACTTTTCTGAACTGAATCGGACTCGGAGCAATAATGTACATGCAAAACGAACAGGTCGTGATGTGTCGCATACCAGGCAGTTGGTGTGGAACTTGTTCTTGCACTGGGCGCAGAGCACGCGCGGCAGGCGGCCGGTGTGCGGATGCAGGCGGCAGTAGCAGATGTAGCACTGCGGCGACGCCTCCACTTTGGCGCTCACGGCGCGCGTCCACATCTTCAGCGCGTTCAGCAGCGTGCCGTTCTATATTTAAATTCAAAATATTTTATTTCACATAAACTTACATGATCATTTCATATAGGGTATGTCGTTAAGATAGTGGTGATACTCTCAAACGACCTTGACAATTTATGAAGGCAGCATAATATACCAGCCACACTTGCAGCTCGCTGTCAGGTCAGGTCGGGACGTGTACCTGGTAGGCGAGGTAGAGCGCGACCCAGTGCGTGTTGGCGCCGGGCCCGCTGGCGTGCGGGGCCGCCAGGCGTGGGGCCGCCAGCGGGTGCGCGCGGGCCAGCCACACGCGTAGCTCGATGAGGCGCTCCTCCACGTTGTACACACACGTCACTTCATTCGATGACCACGCGATGCGAATCTGGGGGATACCGCACACCAGATTGTTAAGGGTCCACGGATCTTGGTACCTTGGTGGTATACCTGCGTCGCGCAGCTACACATGATATAATACCCTAAAATGCCACGTTGCTTAGATACTTGGAATTAAAGTTACACATATAAAGTTTATTGCTTTCAAATATCTCCACAACGCGGCATTTTAAAGTGTCCTCAAACCATTATACCAGTTTATTTATGCGTTGTGATTTTGTAAAAAAATTAAAATGACATAGAAAAAAGTTCAAACATCTTGTTATCTTAGATTTATATTCGACAAATTACAGTTGTAGCAGTACGGCACTATTGTCAACAAAGTACAGTAATTATTGTTCTTTTCAAATCAAAGAATTTATTTCAAATAAAACATTTACAGGCACTTTTGAATTGTCAGTCTGAAAGCTGAAGTTAAATGCACATTCCAAAGCGTAGATCTCTATGGAGAAGAACGTGCAAGAAACTCCATGAACACTCTTTTAAACCATGTTATGTATTACAAATCCTGGTTACACATATCTTGTTGCTTCTAATATGTGAGAACAATGTTACTAAAAAATAAATAATTCAAGAAACATAAAGATTAAAATAAGCCAGTGGCAGTTAAGAGATGCCTAGTCTCAACTGACGGCACCCGTTCGCAAACCAGATGCGTGGATCAGCACCACTCAACTCAACAATTCTGAAGGGAACCGAATGACCCGATACAGGCGCCACCATCAGCGAGACATTTGAGTGAGCATGACAAACTCAACTGCCATGCTCGTTCATGTCAAAGAAAGCATTAGTTACATAATAACATATAATGCCCTGTAGCGACATTACAGCGTCAGCAATTGCAATGTAAGCATTCTCATAGAAAATGCACAGGCGACGCGGGCAAGCCAGTCGTTCGGTGAGCCCCACTCGGGATAGTGTTATCGTGACGTGAATTGACTTTGTGTAACAATTAAGTGTGATCGTGTAACTACTGTATGATCAAATAAAACCACGAGTGAACTCTCTGTCAGTATATTCATTTATTCATCCTGCAATCCAAAATACACGAGAAACTAACATTGGTGACCCCGACGTGATCAAGCAGGAAAGGATATCGCGTTACACAACTCAGCTGGGCGACTCAACTACCACGTGGGAAGTGCCTTGCATAATAATTTGTAGAATCAAAAAATGGCATCAGAAAAGGTGAAGGAATTGCTGAACGAGGAGCAGCAGGTTACCAGCATTTCAGTGTCAGCACGCATTCCAGATTTTTGGCGTGATGAACCCAAGTTGTGGTTCATACAAACAGAAGCGGCATTGAACCCACAAAAGGCATCCGACGAGGCCAGGTACCAAGTTGTGGTTTCCAAGCTAGGCAAAGAGGTGTTATCGCAGGTTACGGACATATTACTGGACCCACCTGCTTCAGGAAAGTACGAGGCGCTAAAAACGCGATTATGCAACATTTACGCGCAGTCGGAAGCCCGACAAGTGCAGAAGCTGATAGGGGAAATGGAGCTGGGAGATCAGAAACCATCGCAGCTGCTGCGGAAAATGAAAGACCTAGCATGAGGAAAAGTCACTGATGAAACATTGACAGTTCTTTGGAAAAATCACTTGCCCACCACTGTGAGTAGTGTTCTAGCAGCCACAGAGTCAAAAGACACGGAGATCTTGGCTTCGGTAGCGGACAAAATAATGGAAACAATTACGACAAAAGATAATATTAGCAAAATAGACGCACCAAAAGAAACGACTGACATAATCGCCGAAATAAGAAGTCTAGGGGAACGCATCAAGGGATTGGAGAGCCGTAACTCTAGACCGAGGTACAACAACTGGGGAAGACAAAATTACAGATCAAGATCGCGAGACCGCAGCACCAGCAGACGACGAACCCCGCAAGACCCAAATTGGCTTTGCGTATACCACTTTCGCTTCGGACAACGCGCCAATAAATGCGTGGACCCGTGCAATTGGAACAAGCAAAGAGGGAACAAGCCGGAAAACTAGAAGCGGAGCGGAGAGTGGCGGAAATCTGCGCTCCAAGAGTGAACCACCGCCTAAGTGTAATGGACGTAAATACAGGCGTACAATTTCTAATTGACAGTGGCGCAAATGTATCGGTATATCCGCGTAATCTCGTGAGTGTAAAAAGTGCATCAAAAGAATGTGAACCCAATAAATATAAATTGTTTGCGGCGAACGGCACACCAATAGAAACATATGGACTAATAACGAAAGAACTAAATTTTAGACTACGTCGAAACTTCAGATGGGTATTTATAGTGGCAGATGTAAGACAACCCATAATAGGCGCGGATTTCCTGGTAAAGTATAAATTGTTAATAGACCTAAGCGGCCGCCGACTGATTGATAGCGAAACACAAATGAAGGTTGTAGGTTGCATTTCTGACTCCAACCAACCCACGATTAAGACAACAGTAGATGATCACCCATACATAGATCTATTAGCAAAATATCCGAATTTAACTAAGCCATTTTCATTTAAAGAGATCCCAAAACACAATGTGTGCCATCACATCGAGACCAGCGGCGCACCGGTTCATTCACGCGCTCGCCCATTGCCCCCAGACAGATATGCTAAAGCCAAAAATGAATTTCAACTTATGCTAGATTTAGGTATTTGCAGACCCAGTAAAAGCGCATGGGCCAGCCCACTACACATAGTCCCAAAAAAGGACGGCAGCATTAGACCGTGTGGCGATTATAGAATGCTAAACGCAATGACTAAGCCGGATAGATACCCCGTCCCTAGACTACAAGATTTCACTTACATATTAGCGGGCAAGAAGGTATTCTCTAGCCTAGATATTAATAGGGCCTACAACTGCATTCCAGTAAATAAAGATGACATAGAAAAAACAGCAGTCATCACCCCATTCGGATTATACGAATTTCCCAGAATGCCCTTCGGTTTGCGCAACGCAGCCCAAACCTTCCAAAGATTCATGGACCACAGCGTGTTACAGGGATTGGACTTTCTATACTCATTCGCGGATGACGTCATCATAGCTTCGGTCGACGCTGCCGCACACAAGCGACACCTAGAGGAGGTCTTTAAACGATTTAACGCATTCGGCATCACAATAAATATATCTAAGTGTTGTTTCGGGCAGGAAAAACTAAATTTTCTAGGTTACGAAGTATCCGCGGAAGGAATTCGGCCCCTGCAGGACAAGGTCAAAGTGATAAGCGAGTACCCAAGACCAAAGACAGTAGAAGAACTACGCAGATACCTAGGTATGTTAAACTTTTATAGATCACACATTCCACACGCAGCACAGGACCAAGCAGAAATGAACAAATACCTCCACAACTCAAAGAAAAAAGACAAGACTATCATCGAATGGACAAAGGAGGCGGAATGCGAATTCGAAAAAAGTAAGGTCAGTTTACAAAAGGCAGCTTTGTTGACACACCCCCTACCAGATTCCCCACTAGCATTGATGACAGACGCATCTGACAGCAGCGTGGGAGCGGTATTGCAGCAACGCGAAGGTAACAACTGGAGTCCTTTAAGTTTTTTCTCCAAATGACTTACTGAAGCCCAAAAAAAGTACAGTACATACGATAGGGAGTTATTAGGCATATATTTAGCAATAATACATTTCAGAAAATTAATAGAGGGTCGCGAAGTAGTGATCTACACAGACCACAAACCCTTAGTGTATTTGTTTAGTAAACTAGGTAGCGAAAAGGAAACCCCCAGGCGAACCAGGCAGATTATGTACATTAGCGAGTTTACAACAAAAATAAAACACATTAGTGGTGCTGATAACGTCACAGCGGATTCATTGTCGCGCATTGAAACAATAAACTGCCCAATAGGTTTCGATTTAGTAGAACTAGCCCGCGCACAGGAAACCGATAAGCAGCTCTCAGAATTATTACACAGCTCTAAGAACAGTAGTTTGCGTTTCAGTCAACACAAAGTTGCAGGCACAGAGCATCACATTACATATGAAACATCAACTGGTAAGGAACGAATGTACCTACCAGTACAGTTTCGCGATAAAGCCATCGAAACCATACACAACATCAGTCACCCAGGTATTAGAACTACCAGACGCATGATGGCTGACCGATATTTCTGGATAGGCATGAACAAAGACGTTAGTAGAATAGCAAAGACATGTATTCGGTGCCAAAAGGCAAAGGTACATCGACACACTCTGTCAGAATTAGGCCAATTTCCCAACTGCGACCGATTCGAACATACACACATCGATATCGTTGGACCGTTACCTACTTCACAGGAAGGCCATCGATATCTGATAACGATGCTAGACAGAGCTACCTCATGGCCAGAAGCAATACCAGTTTCAGACATCTCGGCAAATTCAGTAGCAAAAATCGTATATGAAAACTGGATCGTCCGATTCGGCTGTCCCTTGAGACTAACAAGCGACCAGGGCAGGCAATTCGAAAGCGAGATATTCAAACACTTAATGCAATTTTTTAGGAGTAGAGAAAATACGCACCACTGCTTACCACCCCCAAGGAAACGGAGCTGTGGAAAGAATGCATAGGTCATTAAAAGTAGCGCTTAGGGCAAGATTGAACAACGAAAATTTGTTAGCAGAGTTGCCAACGGTTCTGTTAGGACTCAGGGCCGCACCACGGTGCGACACTAACGTTAGCGCGGCACAATTAGTGTATGGTACCACTTTAAGATTGCCAGGAGAATTTTACGACAACACCCAAGCACAGTTTTACGATTCACACGAGTATGTCCAACACGTAAGGGAAACCATTAATAATTTAAAACCCAAACCAAGTCAGCACAGGGACTCCAGAACAATTTTTGTACACCCAGAGCTAAAAAAATGCAGCCACGTGTTCGTTAGGCGGGATATGGGAAAGAAATCATTGCAACCACCATTCGACGGACCATACAAAGTCATCAAGAGAAGCGATAAAATATTCACAGTACAGTTGCCAAGCGGTATTAGTAACATCTCCATAGATCGAATAAAACCAGCGTACCTATTAAACTCACATGATGAACAAAACTCTGAACCGTCGCCGGTAAACGCAAAACCGCAAAATAAAAGTGACAGTTGTTTGGAGCCAAAAATAGCAAACGAAAAACCAAGTAGAATAAAAAACGGCATACTGATAAAAAACGCTATCACTCGCACCGCACGCGGTCGAGTCGTAAAACGCCCAGTAAGGTTTAACGTATAGGCATATACAACATGTCCATCATACATCATAATAACGCAAAATAATGTTAACTTGCAACAATGTAGTCATTATAATTGCGACAACACTTTGTAAAAAAACAATGTAAAACATAACGAGTCACCTCAAACCGAATATTGTAATTGGACACCGGAATTGCCGATTCGAGACAAACGGGGCAGCAACCTAACAGTCTTTCAATATTAGAATAATATCATTCAGTATACAACGAGTACTTGTGTAAATTGTCAATATGGGTAAAACTCAAAGCAAAGACCAAGTTATCATTGCACAAGGAGGCCCAAGCATATCAGAAGTTGAGAAACATCTCTCGCAGCTTAGCATAACTCAGATAGCAGTATTAACAATCTTTGGCATAATAATCGTGTACTTCATGTACACAAAATGCAACGCTAGAACAAAAAAGTGGATTGGCAAACAAATGCTCATCGCAGCGCCAGCCCAAGAACATATTAACAGTACATCAAGAGCAGTTCCGATGTCCAAAGTTGTCATTACCTAAAGGTATTTTAAAATGCATTTAATCTAATTAGATACCTATTTCATTTGCAACCTGGTAAACAGGCGAAATACATAGTACGAAAGAAAGAAGAATGCGAGTAGCGAAGAAATGAATGAATTTACACGGCGCTACCAGGGGAACGCTGCAGGTCCAAGGGATGGTATTTTTTTTTGTTTTATGGCAGGGCGAACACATGGTAGCTACCATTAATACCCACAGAGCGAAAGGAATTTTTAAATAATAAGTTAGAATAAGGCCTTATATATTAAGTACATTTTATTAACCATAAGCTTTGTCATTTCCAGACCATTGTTTACATTCAACGTCCTACGAGTAACATGACTCTGTATAACGCCACCGGCACATTCCGCTGAAACAAGCAACAAGCTAACTAAACTTAGGGTCCAGTACACAAACGTAATATTAGATCTGGTTCTGTATAAAATTAGTAACTAAGGAACACTTTTGTAAAAAAAAAAAATTAATATTTTTTTTTTTTAAATAAGGGGGGAATAGATGTAGCGACATTACAGCGTCAGCAATTGCAATGTAAGCATTCTCATAGAAAATGCACAGGCGACGCGGGCAAGCCAGTCGTTCGGTGAGCCCCACTCGGGATAGTGTTATCGTGACGTGAATTGACTTTGTGTAACAATTAAGTGTGAATAGTGTGATCGTGTAACTACTGTATGATCAAATAAAACCACGAGTGAACTCTCTGTCAGTATATTCATTTATTCATCCTGCAATCCAAAATACACGAGAAACTAACATGCCCCATGGTACTCACATTTACAAAATTAGAAAATGCTTCGAAATTATACAAAACTATTGAAAAGTTAAAAAATAAAAAGTAGGTACTTAAAAACAAACAAAAAAAAAACACATAATAAACATTAACTACACAAACAAAAATAAATTAAATATACCTCAATCCCGACTTCAAATGCACTCAACCACCCCTTTAGTTATGTCCATCAACATTTATAATAAGTTGCCAGATAATAACAGAGAAATAAGCTAAATAAATCATCATCTGCCTAGCCTTTAACTAGGTTACTTCTAGGCAAGCGTGATCCATCTTCGACCACACCATCACTTACCATCAGGTGAGATAGTGGTCAAACGAGTGCCTATCAACGATAAAAAAAAAATCTAACCACGTTTCTGTCACACATATTATGTCAGTCAGAACTTAAAATTGACATTAGAATTTCATGTGGCTTCGTTTTCATGCCTCTCACATTCTGATCAAAATGGAAATATTATCCATTAAACTAAATAAAAAGTAAACATGACGACCAAGAACTCAATTAATAATTCAAATAATAATTATACAATTTTTTCAAAACTCTGCTCATCGTTAATTAGAATAGAACCCGAATTTTCACTTTTACATACAAAAATTTTACCGTAGCGAAACCAGACAAACTTATAGGATTTTTCTTTGGCCATAAGACGTGCAGCAGCATGTATAGACTTATATGTCGGAGAAAGGTGCTCGGATACACAAATTGGCCCCTTGCCACCGCCATAGCCCAAAAGACTTGTGTTCAATCTATGCTCAGAGTGTGATTTATTGTATCTAGTTATTGCAGAATGCGTCGTCGTCGCGATATCTAGGACTACGCAGCTTCACTATTACAAAGCGTGGGCGAGACTTGTTGTTGCTCATACTGGCCACTCTAACGCACTTCATAATATCCTGCGATATTCCTCTATATGACACAATACTAGCCAATTGCGTTACAATGGTCATTAACACTTCATTCTTATTTTCAGGTAATCCGTGAATTTCAAGATTCGCCTCCCGCATATTCTGATCAAAGGAATTTATTTGCGTTTTCAGCTGAGCCATAGTCTTTTGCATATCGGAGTTCTGAGAACGAAGTTCAGTGTTCTCACGTTGCACACCCTGAAGTTCAGTATAACTATGGTCTGTGGTTCATGAAAAATGATTGTTTTCCTTTTGTAAACTTTGTGACAGTTTGGTTTTTATCTTGTTACGCCAAAGAAGTATAACTTCTTACGTGCATACATAAGTACACACACACTTTTTTTTTCTGTGGTGGGAAATCATCCAATGACTTCTCCCGCTCTAGGTGGAGCGGGAGGGCGTGTCAGACTCTTACTGACTAAAACCCACCCGTGTCCTTCCCTGCCTGAGTGCCCAGGGGTGCGGTAACTCATGTTGAGAATTTATCTGCTATCCCTAGGCATATGGATCGACCCATGCGGCTGTTATTACTTTAGCCACGAGCTCCTCAATAAGCAAAATAAAATAAATTGAAGCGATTTCTCGAATCAAAGTCATACTACACAAGTAAAGGAGTTCTTAAGGTGTGTCCAAACATTGAGCGACAAGCGTGCGCGGCTGCCGCGCTATGTTTGGACAAAAGCTGCGCGCGAACGTTGCGATCTAGCTGCCGCGCGCAAACATTGCTCAGTATCGTTCGTCGGTAATCGTGTCTGGACGTGTTTGCGCTTCTCAAAAATGGACAATGAAACATCAATTAGACTGATTGAAATATGTGGCTCATTTAACGATTTCGAATAATAAGCAGAGCTAGAACACTGATAACCGCCATTGTAGTTTAGGTTCAGACTGAATTCAAATGCGTGGCGTGTCTCGCATATTGCCGCGCAAACATTCGTCGGATTGTCCTAACTAGAACGCGGCAGAATTGTTTCCTGGACATGCCGCGTGTTGCTGCCGCGCCTTTGCCGCTCAATGTTTGGACGCACCTTTAGATGATAAATCGATTCCAAAATATATTTTTTCAACACATTCGCTCAAAAAGTACATTTACGAAGCCTGTATACATCGTTCGAAAGTTAAAAATTACGCACCCTATAATGGAACGTGCGGTAAAATAGGTACTCCCACCTAAGTACCTATTTTACCGCACGCTCCATTGTATAGCGTGCGGTAAAATCGTGCGTATCCTTCACGGTTTTTTTTTAATTTCCATAAAAAAAACATATAAGAATTCCACCAAGGAGTTTCAAATTAAGTACGAAAAAAAAATATTACGTCACGGGACGCCCGGCAGATATGAAACATCTATTTCATGTGTTGTGTTTTTTTGTGTTGTAGTTGTTGTTGGTGTTGTTGGTTGTGGTGGTGGTTGTTGCTGTTGTTATTTGTGGTTGTTGTATTTATTTGTTGCTGTTGTTTGTTGTTGTAAATTTTGCTGTCGGTGGTGGTGGTAGTTGTTGTTGTTGGTAGTGTTGTTGTTGTCGGTGGTTGTTGTTGTTGTTTTTGTTGGTTGTTGATGTTGATTGTTGTTGTTGGTAGTGATGGTTGTTGTTGTTGTTGGTGGTGGTGGTTGTTGTTGTTAGTGCTGTTGTTGTTGTCGGTGGTTGTTGTTGTTATTGTTGTAGTTTTGTGTTTGGTTGTTGTTGCTTGTGGTTGTTGTTAATTGTTGTCGTTGTTTGTTGATGTTGGTTGTTAGTTGTTGTTGTTGGTTGTTGTTGCGTTACTTTTTTTCGCATAGATGTTTCTAAGGAGAAAGGAATCGAGAGCGGTAGCGTAGTGGGGGCTTCGGGGCACGACGGCGTCATGCCGTCACAACATTCGAGTCGGTTTTACTGCCAAGCCGCGCCGATAGTTGTTTCAAATCAAAAACAAAAGTTTTTTTCATCACCTATTTATTGTAGGTACTGTTTTCTCGCAAAAATGTTGAAAAATGTTGTATGACACACGTGCGGATTGGTATTTACAAACTCGTGACTATGGTAAGCCCTCGACTTTGTCTCGGGCTTACATTCGTCTACTCGTTTGTAAAAACCAACTTACCGCATACCATAAATAACTGTTTTCTCTCTTTTATAGACCAAACATTTTGTAGACAATAGATAATCCAATATAAACATCAATATAACCATAATAAAATAACAAAAATTATTGAAACTATTATAAGAATACGAAGAATAATAACGCAGTTTTCAAATTATTTTGATAACTACGAAGACCTCACCGACACACACTCGATAATGAACTACGCGGCTGTAGCGGCATGTCGTGTAGCTCACGTAAAATTCCCTAATGACAGAGCTACACGACCGAAACCAGCCGTGCCGACCTGGCAGCGCAGGATCGAGTGTCGTATTGGTGGGGCCAGAGCACTCATCGGCAAACTAATCTGCTTCAGGGAAGGCAACACTCGCCCAAGAGTGATGTGCTTTGTGAGACGGGCGTTTTCGGGGACTGGTGCCAGCTCCCGAGATTATATGTCCCGTGTCACAGAGCGCACCGACAACCTGAAACAGAAAGTGTATGCATGGGCAAACCGCATCCGTAGGTATAAGCGGCGGGTGGAGCGATACACCCAGAATCGCACATTCCGGAGTAACGAAAGGTGGGTATATAGGACTTGGGAGCGACCGGAACAAGGTGTGACTGACACGCGTCTGTCGGATGATGACGCCATGAGTTCATTCTGGTGCAACATCTGGTCGGTGCCTGTCAGTCACACCGAAGGTGATTGGAATCGGGAGATCGAGCGAGCGTGCGATCCAATATCAGAAATGGGGGCAATCACTATCAGCCCCCAAGATGTAGCCCATGCGGTCCGTCCGATGCCTAATTGGAAATCCCCAGGGCCGGACGGGCTGCACAATTTTTGGATAAAGTGGCTACAAAGGTCGCACGCCCGTTTGGTATCTCAATACCAGGCAGCCTTCGAGTCTGGTTCGCTACCCGAGTTCCTTACAACAGGAATAACCCACCTGCTCCATAAAACAGGTAGTACTGCGAAACCTAAAACTTATAGACAGATCACGTGCTTACCGACGGTCTATAAGGTTCTTACATCCATTCTGAGAGCTAAGATTAACACACATATAGATTGTAACTGTATCATGTCTACCTCTCAAAATGGATGTAGGAATGGGTCCCGCGGTACTAAGGAGCTTCTCCTCATAGATATGACCATTAGCCAACAGGTTCGGCGTTCCCGAAAGGATCTGTTGACAAGTTGGATAGACTATAAGAAGGCCTATGACTCAGTTCCTCATACATGGCTCATGAGGGTACGGTTGACATATGTCGAGCATGTCATCGTCCGGGAGAATCAATCCGCCACATAATCTCTGGTTGTTCTCGTCTAGCTAACGGTGAGTGCTTGCATAGGTACAACCTTGTAGCCAGGATTATCCATCAGCAACTTGCTCTGTGGAATCAGAAGTGCCGTACTACAGGTATGTGCCCGACCCAGTTCTCGATAATGGTCATATCTCATTGTACTGGGATCAGTCCATCATCACTGACAGGACTATTGTAGCCAATAAGCCCGATATAGTGGTGGTGGACCGAATCGAGAGGCGTGTAATGATCGTTGATATTACCGTCCCACATGACGAGAACCTCGTGAAAGCCGAGTAAGATAAACAAATCAAGTATATTGACTTGGCTCGAGAGGTTGTCGATATGTGCGATGTGGACTCAGCGATCATTGTACCGATAGTCGTGTCAGCCAATGGCTTAATAGCCACGAGCCTCGACCAACACCTCAGGAGGCTCTCGTTAGGCGGCTGGATCAAGGGCTTGATTCAGAAAGCAGTACTTCTGGACACGGCTCGCATTGTCAGGCGGTTCCTCTCTCTGGAGCCCTGACCGCCGGTAGCTTGGACCCTGTTCCCGATACCGGTGGGATACTATTTTTTTATATTTTTAAAAGTATTTTATTTACTTTTTCATTGAAATATTTAAAAATAAAATTTATATGTGTTTACAAATGAATAAACGAGAAGAATAATATAATAATAGTGTAAGAATTTCATAATAATTACTAACAATTATTATACAGGCTGTAAGGAACAAGATACCGCAAACTTCGCGAAATGGTTATACCTAATGTTAGTAACAATATAATCATAGTCATTAATCTCGGTAATGATCGATTACAGAAATTGACATTTTCAAGCACGCAATGTATTGTGAACAATGCGATCTCAACGCTTCGCAATGAATGTAGGCGCGCGCACGAGCGCGTAGTACGTAGTTACCTACCACGTCTTATACACACAGACACAGGTGGTCGCGCCGCTACGCGCTTGTACCTAAATACACTTTCTACTTTGTGATAAAAATACATTTACGTCGATGTTTCCGATCGATGTGATAAATAACTAGATCAGATACTTAATAGAATAAGCGCATACGTGAGTAAAACGTTTAAAACGACAAATGCGTATAATGTTCCGGGGCAACTTTAACTGTTTATTCTAATGACGACAACATTGATATCACATACATTTTTAATCCCTCAAGAATACTGAAGATAAGGTTAGATTAGGATAGATAATAATAAAGAAGCTTGTAAGTACCTACATTGCGCTCCAGGAATGTAGGTATAAAGCGCCTGCTACACGGTCGCCAATCGCGTCCCTACAGAAGTGACCTTGGTGATTTTGAATTTTGAAATTTCTTAGGTACAGCTCTGCCGCTCGCCAACCACGAACACCTCTGTCGGGGACGCAGTTGGCAACCGTGTACTTAACTAATGAACCAACTCACCTTAAAGTTCGTTCATTTCTTACGAGGGAGGCGCCAACGTGCTTCATGCCTTCATGCATGAGCATTTTCCTGGGCACTGAGGTGTTGTTTCAAAACCACTTAACAAGCAGAACAAAAAACACACATACACTAACACAGAAAATAACTTATGTTTTTGATAACTTTACGATAACAACCTACATTCGCGACCGACTGCACATCCGTTTGCGGTGAACGTAAACACGGAACTGACAAGAATTTGTCGTCAGCGAAATACTAAAGAAATAAAATTTTAAATGTAGGCATGTGGTTTTAACGAAATGAGTAAGAAACGTTGTTGTATTGTATTACTTAACTTAACTTTGTTGATAACAAAAATGTATCTAAGAATTATGTCGTTATCAGTAAACTGTAACACATTTTTTTAGATCTTCTTTCCTTATTTCGATGAGGGTTTATAAAAATAACCTCCCCTCAAAATAAGTTCAAATAAAAGTAGTCAATGGGATATCAATTTTTGTAGACACTTAAAAAATGCCTAACGTGTCGCGTATTGCGTTTTTTTTGCGAAAAAGCGAACTAATTATTTTTAATTAAAAATGTCAATGAGGTAGATATGTATAACGATTTTATACAGTTTAATGTAAAGAAAACGCATTTTTTTTTCAAAAATTAGGAAAAAGCCGACGAGAAATTCCAAAGCTAGCGGGTCCAGTATCATGTACTGAATCACTGGTACACGTATGTGTGTTTATGTACCTTACACCCTGTATAAGTATATATAGCAGCATACTATACCTGTAAATGAAGCACCATTGCCCTTCATTTGAATTGTCCGCGCTTTAAGTTTTATCCATGGTGGCAACACCAGCAGGCTGGCACTATGGACGTTCTATCCTCTTTGGCTTTATAAAACGTCATAAAATATTCCACGTTGTGAATTGTGAAAATATTAATATTATTTGAAGCAATAGCATTTAATGTTGTTTCTCTTTACAGGTTAGTACCTAAATAATAATAATTTGTACTTATGCATAGAAGTAAGTTGTGTGTGTAAACGCTTTTGTAATTCATTTGTCTTAAAAATAAAATTACTCTTTACAGAGCAACAACTTGGCTTTTTTGTTTCAATAAACAACATATTACAAAACAACATTATTTATAGCTGTTGTAAAGAATGGAACAGTTAAAATTTGAATTTGCGGTGAAACAAAGCGACGATCCGAAAACAAATGTGATATGCATAACCTCAATTATGGATACCAATAATAAAACTTTCATATTCCCGGAACATTTACAACCGGCGAAACTACATGATACGTTAATAAAAACTGATATTTTTCAAAAATTAAGAGCTACACTTCAAAGAAGACACGAAAAAAGACAAGTATGGATTTCAGTAACGCCAGAGATACTTAGCGCTTATGTGGACGAAGTTGGAAATATGCAGTACAAAGGATATTTACTGGAGGAGATTACAGAAGCAGCAGGTCAATCACAACAGCAGGTTTTTATGAATGAAACTACAACAGTGGCATTTTCAAGACTCCTAGAAAGTATTGCTGAACTGAAGAAGGAATCAAAACAAACTAATTTGAAGAAATTAACAGAACAGTTTGTAATCGAGAAATTCACTAAAAAAACATCAAGTGTAACACAGTGGATGGCCATCTTCGAAGCCGAGTGTAGTCGTATAGGTATAAATGAAGATATTCAAAAAATTCAAGCATTTCGCTTATTTTTGGACGATTCTTGTCAAGATTGGTATGGTTCTATGCTTATTAAATATACAATAGATTCAGAATGGTGTATTTGGAAAGAAATATTTTGTGAAACATTTATGAACAAAGGCTGGACACCAATAAGGTACGCTATTTTATTTAACTATAGGCAGGGCTCATTGCTAGATTATGCTCTAAAAAAAGAGAGGCTTTTATTGGAGATCAACCAATTAATGGAAAAACCTACTTTAATTGATTTAATTGTAACTGGGCTGCCTAATTTTATAGCAGATGAAATTGATAGAAATACATTGAAAGAGACTAAAGATTTATTTAATAGAATTCGGGGTTTAGAACACTTAATGAATAAAAGGATTGTGGATAAAAAGAGGGTAGATTTGGAAAGTAAAACAAAAGAAAAAAATTTAAAAGACCGACCATGCAGGATCTGTGAAAAAGAAAAAAAATTGACTCGATATCATTCAGAATCTGTATGTTGGTTCAAGAATAAAGACAATGATCGTATTAAAAAAGAGCAAATTAGGAGTGTTAATACTTCTGAATTAGAAATGAGTTTAAATGAAGTAGATCCAAAAAACTAATAATTCCACCATTAATCAAAATTAAGTTAAAAATAAATGATTCCATAGAAACTTTGGGAGTTTATGATTCAGGATCAAATGTTAGTTTAATTAATTCAAGACTATTATTTTGGAAAAATTACCCGAAAAACATAAACAATAATCAGGCAAATTTAAAAACGATTAATGGTGTAAAAAAGGCTAGAGGAGTAGTATCGTTAAAGATCAAGATTTTTGAAATAGAAAAAACTGAATGTTTTTGTCATTGATGAACAAAACTTTGATTATGACTTCTTGATTGGATTGCATAAAATCTTTTCAACTAATTCAAAATGAAAACTTAGAAATCTCACAAAACTTAAACATAAAAGAAAAACAAAAAAATGAAAATATTCCTGGCTTAACAGGTGAAAAAAACACAATAGGAAAACAAAATAATGAAAATATTCCAGGCTTTACAGGTGAAAAAAAACAAAATAAACAATATTTGATTGATGAAAATGATGATAAGTGTAAGGTCAAACTTCAATGAAAACATAGAAGTTACAAATTTCAACATTTCAGTAAACCATTTAGACATTCAACAACAGTCAAAAATTGATGAATTAATCGACAAATATAAACCATTATTTGCAAAAGACAAATATGATATAGGTACAGTAAACGGCTATGAAGCACATATAGATTTGCTAGTAGATACATATTGTAGCAAAAGACCATATAGATGCAATTTTGAAGATAAAAAAGAAATCGAACAACAAGTTTCAAAATTATTAGAAAAAAATCTAATAGAAGAATCTTATAGTCCTTTTGTTGCTCCAGTAACACTAGCCTACAAAAAAGAAGAAGGAAGAAAATCTAGACTATGCATAGATTTTCGTGATTTGAATAAAATAGTGGTTCCTCAGTCGCAACCATTTCCACTTATAGAGGATTTAATGATAAAAACGAGAAATTGTAAGTATTTCTCTACATTAGACATTAATTCTGCATTCTGGTCTATTCCTTTAAAAATTGAAGATAGAAAAAAAACAGCATTTGTTACTCAAGAAAATCATTTCCAATGGACCTGTTTACCATTTGGCTTAAAAACTTCACCTGCAATATTTCAAAGAATTCTAAGTAGCATTATTAGAAAACATAAATTATCAGATTTTACAGTAAATTTCATTGATGACATTTTGGTAATTTCCCAGACATTTACTGAACACATAAAACACTTATCGCTGTTATTGGAAGCAATTTCAAAAGAGGGCTTTAGATTGAAATTTTCTAAATGTACTTTTGCACAAGACTCCGTAAAATACTTAGGTCACATAATAAAAAATAACACAGTTACTCCACTAAAGGATAATTTAATAGCTATAAAAGATTTTCCAGTTCCAAAAACAAAAAAAAATATTCGACAATTTTTAGGCAAAGTGAACTTCTATGGAAAATACACTTCTGGACACATCTATTGGCCCACCTTGTATTTTCAGTTTCGTTTGGTCCTAGCTAAAATTTTATATTAGGTCGAGCAAAAAATTTTTATGCAGTTTTGAACCTGGCACATTCACAATTTCATTCAATAGTCTTTTTTTGAATTTCGAACACAGAATTTAAAGAAACAAAAGACAATTTGGAGCCTGTTCGTTGATATCAAACAATCGAATACTAAGAAAACTTGGTTTTATTGGTTTACTTGGATTTAATTCTTGAAAAAGTGATTGATATCTTTGGTTTTGCAACAAACATTACTTATTCTTAACATTAAGGTGAGGTTCTATCAATAATCTATGGATACTTTACCTGAAGTCGCCGCCCAAGCTGTGGCACTTATTCAGGCCGGACACAGCCAAAGAAACGTGAGTGCTCAACTTATTTTAAGTCGATCTGCGGTCCGAAATGTTTATCGGAGGTACCTAGAGACTGGCGGCTTTGTTCGTCGCCAAGGAAGGCCACGATCTCGGGTCACAACTGAAAGGCAGGATCGATTCATCGTGACGACCAGCTTGAGAAATCGTCACCTTACCTCCATTGAGATACAAAACCAACTTCGCGACTTCCACGGAGTATCTGTGAGCGCTCGAACTGTTCGGAGAAGGTTAAAAGAACGCGATATGGTACCACACAAGCCAGCTAATGGGCCCAAACTAACGCGAGCCCACCGAACAGCGCGCCTTCATTTCGCACGCAGTCATTTAAATTGGACACAGCAAGATTGGAGCCGTGTACTCTTTTCTGATGAGTCTAAAATTGTGTTACATGGCAATGATGGAAGGAAGAAGGTCTACCGACGTAAGGGAGAGCGTTTCGCACAATGCTGCTTTGAAGAGAGGGTTGCTTATGGCGGTGGCTCATGGACTGTCTGGGGCGGTATATCCGCGAGCGGCAAAACTCAACTTGAGGTTGTTACAGGACCACGGCTGCCAACATTAAATGCTGAAAGGTACATTCGTGAGTGCTTAGAACCTAAAGTGATACCATACGCGGACTATGTGGGCCCAAATTTCCTTTTTATGCATGATAATGCAAGAGCCCATGCGGCCGGCATCGTCAGGGAATATCTTCGGGATGTGAACATCACAGTTATGGACTGGCCATCCAGAAGCCCAGACATGAACCCCATTGAGCACATGTGGGACGAGCTAAAAAGACGTGTTAGGGCTCGTCAGCCAGTTGCCCAGACGATGCAGGAGTTGAAAACTGCCATAGAAGAGGAATGGGAGATGATCCCTCAAAATTTCATAGAGCGGTTGATAAACTCTATGCCTAATCGTATAAGAGCTGTGGTAAATGCCCATGGAGGCAACACGCGTTATTAAATTAAACCTTTATTTGATAAAACATGTTTTTTATTCAAAAATCAATTGCCTTTAACAAGGCGCATATCCGACTTGTTAGGCGTAGCTCCATGTCGTATAGTATTCTGAATTCAAATTTAAAACAATACGATCGAAAAAGATGGTAAAATGTATCAGGTTTAAAACTGCATCAACAGTTTTTGTTCAATCTAGCAATCATATTTCGGTAGGGGCCATCGAAACCTAAACTCTAAGGTGGGCCAATAGATGTGTCCAGAAGTGTATATACCAAAAATATCAATAACATTAGACCCTTTACACAATTTGTTAAGAAAAGATCAGAAATTTACCTGGACAGAAAAATGTCAAGAATCTTTTGACACAATAAAGAAACTGCTTTGTTCAAAACCTATATTAGAAATCTTTGATCCGGATTTACCTATACATATTTATACAGACGCTAGTATACAGGGTGTAGGGGCTATTTTGAAGCAACCACAAGAAAATGGGGAAGAAAAGCCATGTGCATATTTTTCGAGGAAATTAAATGACAGTCAGAAACGGAGAAAAGCTATATACCTAGAATGTTTAGCAATAAAAGAGGCAATAAAATATTGGCAACATTGGCTCATAGGAAAAAAATTTAAAGTGTTTTCAGACCATAAACCTCTAGAAAAACTGAATATTAAAGCAAGAACCGACGAAGAACTAGGAGACCTCACATATTACTTATCACAATTTAATTTTGAAGTGATATATTCGCCGGGAAAGGACAACTTAGAAGCAGACAGTTTAAGTAGAAACCCAGTATTAGAATCACATGAAAATCAGGAAGAAGTTTTAAAAATTGTAAATTTGATTAAATTAGAAGACATCCAGAACGATCAAGAAAAAAATGAAGATATAAAACTGCATAAAAATAAACTAATTGAAAAACATAAAATTTACTTCAAAAGGATAGGAAAAAAAGAAAAAATTATACTGACGGAGGAATTTAGTAAAAAAATAATAAAAAACATACATTATACATACTGCCATATAGGAATGAAACAAATGGAAAATAAAATCAAACCATTCTATGCAGCAAGAAATTTAACGAATAATATAAAAAAAATATGTGACAACTGTGAAATATGCATAAAAAATAAATCCAGAACAAAATTTAAATATGGATTGATGTCTCATCTCGGTCCCGCTACGTACCCTTTTGAAATAGTCTCCATAGATACCATTGGTGGATTTGGTGGCACCCGCTCTACAAAAACATATTTACATCTTTTGGTAGATCATTTCACCAGATATGCCTACATTTTGACATCTAAAACCCAACATGCAAACGATTTTATAAAACTTGTAAAAAAAGTAGTACCAGAAAATAGAATTGGCATGATTTTATCAGATCAATACCCGGGCATTAATTCAAAAGAATTCAAAGAATTATTAAAAAAACAAAACATACCTATTATCTTTACCGCAGTGAATGCACCTTTTTCAAATGGTTTAAATGAACGGTTAAACCAAACATTAGTTAACAAGATAAGGTGTAAAATTAATGAAAAAAATTATAAATCAGCATGGACAACTATTGCTCATGAATGTACCCAGAAATATAATGAAACCGAACACACTGTGACAGGGTTTTCTCCAATTTATTTGATGGAAGGAAAAATTATTAATATCTTACCAGATGAATTGAAAGAACAAAAAACACAAAATGATTTATTACAAGACAGACGGATAGCATTGGAAAGAACAATAAAATCACACAATTATAATAAGCAACAATTCGACAAGAACAGAAAAATTTGCCAGTTAAAAGTGGGAAACTCTGTATATGTGGGAAACTCTGTATATGTGGAAAATGGCAACCGATTAAATAGAAAAAAATTAGATGAAATAAAAATTGGACCTTATAAAATTATAGAAAAATTATCAAATTCAATTTATAAAATAAATACGGGCCACAAAAAATTAGAATCGAACTTGTTTCACATTACAAAACTCATACCAGTACCTTAGGATATTTTCACTGTTTAAGGGGGGGAGGGGGAGATGTAAATGAAGCACCATTGCCCTTCATTTGAATTGTCCGCGCTTTAAGTTTTATCCATGGTGGCAACACCAGCAGGCTGGCACTATGGACGTTCTATCCTCTTTGGCTTTATAAAACGTCATAAAATATTCCACGTTGTGAATTGTGAAAATATTAATATTATTTGAAGCAATAGCATTTAATGTTGTTTCTCTTTACAGGTTAGTACCTAAATAATAATAATTTGTACTTATGCATAGAAGTAAGTTGTGTGTGTAAACGCTTTTGTAATTCATTTGTCTTAAAAATAAAATTACTCTTTACAGAGCAACAACTTGGCTTTTTTGTTTCAATAAACAACATATTACATACCTATATACACTAACCTTATTTAAATACATAATATTATATACCCAATAAAACACAACTAACAATTTATATTGCTTGAATAACTACTTATATTAATTTATATTGCTTGAATAAAACTTTAAATAAAATTAAATATGAATGTTATGTGTTTTTAATGATTTCCTGTTGAGGGTTGCGACAAAGGCCTTTTGTGCTTGCGCATACGCTATGTTCAAACAACAATAACTCTTAAAGTATTAGACATACAGTTGTGAATTTTATGTTGTATTGTAGCTTAGCTTAAAATCTGTCGATCTAGTAAAAAAAATAAAAAAGTTGTCGGGTATGTTTTGTGTAGTAATTAACAATTATTGGTTGAATTGCATACTTTTTCTTTTTTTTTCGATTTTCACATTTTTTTCAAAAGTTGTGGAATTGTGAACACATTGCTTTGTAATGCAGATGGTAGACAATATTATTGCCTTTCGAATAAGCCTATTTTTATCTTAGTATGACTAAAACTTTGAGATATATGATTTTTTTTGTACTCGCATAGAGCATATTTCTGCTCGTAAGAAATGAACGAACTTTAAGGTGAGTTGGTTCATTAGTTAAGTACACGGTTGCCAACTGCGTCCCCGACAGAGGTGTTCGTGGTTGGCGAGCGGCAGAGCTGTACCTAAGAAATTTCAAAATTCAAAATCACCAAGGTCACTTCTGTAGGGACGCGATTGGCGACCGTGTAGCAGGCGCTTTATACCTACATTCCTGGAGCGCAATGTAGGTACTTACAAGCTTCTTTATTATTATCTATCCTAATCTAACCTTATCTTCAGTATTCTTGAGGGATTAAAAATGTATGTGATATCAATGTTGTCGTCATTAGAATAAACAGTTAAAGTTGCCCCGGAACATTATACGCATTTGTCGTTTTAAACGTTTTACTCACGTATGCGCTTATGTCTATTAAGTATCTGATCTAGTTATTTATCACATCGATCGGAAACATCGACGTAAATGTATTTTTATCACAAAGTAGAAAGTGTATTTAGGTACAAGCGCGTAGCGGCGCGACCACCTGTGTCTGTGTGTATAAGACGTGGAAGGTAACTACGTACAGACTGTTGTCAACATTACCTGACCCACCCTAAAATCAAACGACTTTGGACCCTCTGGCTGTAACATTAAGGTTTATTTAATTTATATGAGCTTATCACACAAGTGCACGAGGACTCGATGAACAAAAATACAATAATAACACAGATACTCAAATTTGATCTTTAACACGTAACGTTAAGGTAAACCCACCCAACATAGTCGGAGCCACCGGTATTATATATGTTTTTGTTAAGCTATTTTAATCATTATCTCGTTAACATTAAAGTTGAAAAGCTTTAAAGTCACACTACATAATTACAACCCAATCTTTAATTTCGCGTATTCCCAACAAGTTCTTGTGGCTTAGCGGTTTGATGCTGGATTGACGACGAACAGCATGTGGGTTCGAAAACACAGTCCACCTATACCTCAGTTTCTTTTTTAATTTGTTTTCACTTCTACAATATTGCTTGCAAAATTAAAGAACGACCAATATGATCTATGATCTTGTAAACGGGTGGGTAATTTAAAAAACTTTAAGTTCTTTATAATGAATACGAATATTTATTTTTCAACTACCCACTTATTACAAGTTATGTGAAAATATTACCATTTTAAAAAGTTTATGTATAGTCTGTAGTTCTTTACAATAATACAAGAAATAGTTTTGGAATATAAATTCTATATTGAAAGCCAAACAATATCTTTGCCGCAGGATTTGATCTCGAACGTTGTTTTTCTCAGTCTTACCCACAGACCACGAGACCAGAATTACTTGAACGCAATCATTAAAATAAGCTATTACACTTATCATATTATAACAAATAGTTAAAAAATATAACCTAATGCTAACGTTTTAAAGATCAAATTTGCGTGTCTATATTATTATTGTATTTGTTCATCAAATCCTCGAGCAGTTGTCTGATAAGCTCATATAAATTAAATAAACCTTAATGTTACACGCAGAGGGTCCAAAGTCGTTTGATTTTAGGGTGGGTCAGGTAATGTTGACAACAGTCTGTACTACGCGCTCGTGCGCGCGCCTACATTCATTGCGAAGCGTTGAGATCGCATTGTTCACAATACATTGCGTGCTTGAAAATGTCAATTTCTGTAATCGATCATTACCGAGATTAATGACTATGATTATATTGTTACTAACATTAGGTATAACCATTTCGCGAAGTTTGCGGTATCTTGTTCCTTACAGCCTGTATAATAATTATTAGTAATTATTATGAAATTCTTACACTATTATTGTATAATAATACAATAAATACTTCTCGTTTATTCATTTGTAAACACATATAAATTTTATTTTTAAATATTTCAATGAAAAAGTAAATAAAATACATTTAAAAATATAAAAAAAATAGTATCCCACCGGTATCGGGAACAGGGTCCAAGCTACCGGCGGTCAGGGCTCCAGAGAGAGGAACCGCCTGACAATGCGAGCCGTGTCCAGAAGTACTGCTTTCTGAATCAAGCCCTTGATCCAGCCGCCTAACGAGAGCCTCCTGAGGTGTTGGTCGAGGCTCGTGGCTATTAAGCCATTGGCTGACACGACTATCGGTACAATGATCGCTGAGTCCACATCGAACATATCGACAACCTCTCGAGCCAAGTCAATATACTTGATTTGTTTATCTTACTCGGCTTTCACGAGGTTCTCGTCATGTGGGACGGTAATATCAACGATCATTACACGCCTCTCGATTCGGTCCACCACCACTATATCGGGCTTATTGGCTACAATAGTCCTGTCAGTGATGATGGACTGATCCCAGTACAATGAGATATGACCATTATCGAGAACTGGGTCGGGCACATACCTGTAGTACGGCACTTCTGATTCCACAGAGCAAGTTGCTGATGGATAATCCTGGCTACAAGGTTGTACCTATGCAAGCACTCACCGTTAGCTAGACGAGAACAACCAGAGATTATGTGGCGGATTGATTCTCCCGGACGATGACATGCTCGACATATGTCAACCGTACCCTCATGAGCCATGTATGAGGAACTGAGTCATAGGCCTTCTTATAGTCTATCCAACTTGTCAACAGATCCTTTCGGGAACGCCGAACCTGTTGGCTAATGGTCATATCTATGAGGAGAAGCTCCTTAGTACCGCGGGACCCATTCCTACATCCATTTTGAGAGGTAGACATGATACAGTTACAATCTATATGTGTGTTAATCTTAGCTCTCAGAATGGATGTAAGAACCTTATAGACCGTCGGTAAGCACGTGATCTGTCTATAAGTTTTAGGTTTCGCAGTACTACCTGTTTTATGGAGCAGGTGGGTTATTCCTGTTGTAAGGCACTCGGGTAGCGAACCAGACTCGAAGGCTGCCTGGTATTGAGATACCAAACGGGCGTGCGACCTTTGTAGCCACTTTATCCAAAAATTGTGCAGCCCGTCCGGCCCTGGGGATTTCCAATTAGGCATCGGACGGACCGCATGGGCTACATCTTGGGGGCTGATAGTGATTGCCCCCATTTCTGATATTGGATCGCACGCTCGCTCGATCTCCCGATTCCAATCACCTTCGGTGTGACTGACAGGCACCGACCAGATGTTGCGCCAGAATGAACTCATGGCGTCATCATCCGACAGACGCGTGTCAGTCACACCTTGTTCCGGTCGCTCCCAAGTCCTATATACCCACCTTTCGTTACTCCGGAATGTGCGATTCTGGGTGTATCGCTCCACCCGCCGCTTATACCTACGGATGCGGTTTGCCCATGCATACACTTTCTGCTTCAGGTTGTCGGTGCGCTCTGTGACACGGGACATATAATCTCGGGAGCTGACACCAGTCCCCGAAAACGCCCGTCTCACAAAGCACATCACTCTTGGGCGAGTGTTGCCTTCCCTGAAGCAGATTAGTTTGCCGATGAGTGCTCTGGCCCCACCAATACGACACTCGATCCTGCGCTGCCAGGTCGGCACGGCTGGTTTCGGTCGTGTAGCTCTGTCATTAGGGAATTTTACGTGAGCTACACGACATGCCGCTACAGCCGCGTAGTTCATTATCGAGTGTGTGTCGGTGAGGTCTTCGTAGTTATCAAAATAATTTGAAAACTGCGTTATTATTCTTCGTATTCTTATAATAGTTTCAATAATTTTTGTTATTTTATTATGGTTATATTTATGTTTATATTGGATTATCTATTGTCTACAAAATGTTTGGTCTATAAAAGAGAGAAAACAGTTATTTATGATACTAGTGCGGTTAGTTGGTTTTTACAAACGAGTAGACGAATGTAAGCCCGAGACAAAGTCGAGGGCTTACCATAGTCACGAGTTTGTAAATACCAATCCGCACGTGTGTCATACAACATTTTTCAACATTTTTGCGAGAAAACAGTACTATAAATAGGTGATGAAAAAAATTTTTGTTTTTGATTTGAAACAACTATCGGCGCGGCTTGGCAGTAAAACCGACTGGAATGTTGTGACGGCATGACGCCGTCGTGCCCCGAAGCCCCCACTACGCTACCGCTCTCGATTCCTTTCTCCTTAGAAACATCTATGCGAAAAAAAGTAACATCAACAAACAAACAACGACAACAATTAACAACAACCACAAGCAACAACAACCAAACACAAAACTACAACAATAACAACAACAACCACCGACAACAACAACAGCACTAACAACAACCACCACCACCACCAACAACAACAACAACCATCACCACCAACAACAACAACCCACAAGCATTTTCTAATTTTGTAAATGTGCGTACCATGGGGCATTTAATGTAACTACTTTTTGACATGAACGAGCATGGCAGTTGAGTTTGTCATGCTCACTGAAATGTCTCGCTGATGGTGGCGCGTGTGTTGGGTTACTCAGTTCCCTTCAATATGGTTCAGCTGAGTGGTGCTGATCCACGCGTCATGTTCGTGAACGGGCGCAGTCGATTGAGACTGGTCATCTCTTAGCTGCCACAGGCTTGTTTTAACCTTTTTTTTTCTGAATAGTTTTTTTTTTATTTACATTTTTCTCGGATAATAGAAGCAACAAGTAAAATGTAACCGAAATATTTTGTAACACATATTATGGTTAAAAAGAGTGTCCATGGATTTTCTTCTCCTCCTCTCCTCTTTCTTCTTTGCACTTTCTTCTCCATAGAGATCTACGCTTTGGAATGTGCAATTAGCTTCATCTTTTCCTGACCGACTTGACAATTCAAGTGTCTGTAAATATTTTATTTGAAATAAATGCTTTGAGTTTGAGATAATGGAATGTAAATGATAAATGATGTTTATTCAGTAAATAGGTTACAAGGAACACTTTTACACGTCAATGTTTTTTGTCAGTTTAAGCTAGATGAGGCCGATGTTTCCTAGCTGACTACCCTGAGAAGAAACACCGAAACAAACTCAGAGGTCAGTCTCTTTACTGTACTCTTTGCTGTGTGTGTAGTACTCCATCTCCTTTCGCAACACATCCGTCTCGGTGTTCATGCACGACGAAGCATAAGTTGAAGAAAAGCAAGTAGGCTGCCAAGTTTTTTGTAGGAGAACCTTGGCAAAAGCTTCTGTTACAAAAAACTTGGTAGCCTACTTGGGAATGAAACGAGGACGAGGAGTGGCTGCAGGCTAACAAAAAATTATGGAAGAAGACATACTGTACCGATCTGAAATAAATTTATGGATATGGGTTAGCGAACGATAAAATAAAAGTAGGGTGCGCTAACCTCGGTATCTTCAATTTCGTGCGCGCGCCGGTGAAGGTGCATGAGCTGGTCGCGCGAGGCCGGCGGCGCCACGTAGGCGGTCACCACGCGCTCCAGCAGACGAGCTGCTCGTGCCGGCGCCGCGCCCCACCAGCCGCGCGCGCCGCCCGTGCCCGCGCCGCACAGCACGCGGTACAGCGCGCGGCACGCCAGCGCAGACACGTCCGCGCTCCGCGCCGCCTCTGCAAGCGACACCAGCACATGTACACCACCGACCTACCGCGCGGCACGCCAGCGCAGACACGTCCGCGCTCCGCGCCGCCTCTGCAAGCGACACCAGCACATGTACACCACCGACCTACCGCGCGGCACGCCAGCGCAGACACGTCCGCGCTCCGCGCCGCCTCTGCAAGCGACACCAGCACATGTACACCACCGACCTACCGCGCGGCACGCCAGCGCAGACACGTCCGCGCTCCGCGCCGCCTCTGCAAGCGACACCAGCACATGTACACCACCGACCTACCGCGCGGCACGCCAGCGCAGACACGTCCGCGCTCCGCGCCGCCTCTGCAAGCGACACCAGCACATGTACACCACCGACCTACCGCGCGGCACGCCAGCGCAGACACGTCCGCGCTCCGCGCCGCCTCTGCAAGCGACACCAGCACATGTACACCACCGACCTACCGCGCGGCACGCCAGCGCAGACACGTCCGCGCTCCGCGCCGCCTCTGCAAGCGACACCAGCACATGTACACCACCGACCTACCGCGCGGCACGCCAGCGCGCACACGCCGAGATCCAGCCGCAGCTCTGTCCGCCGAGCCACAACGTGTCGCAGCAGCGGAGTTACGCCCCGGCGTTTCACCTCTTCGCGCCACTCCCACAGATGTGCGAGGACTTTTGCCTCCAGATCTCATGGCGGCAATCCGGCAAGGAGGCTCGCCGGGTCACCGAAGACCGTGCGGTATCCTCGGACTAGCCGAATGGCCACGACCCTTTGGGACGTGTTCAACCGGCGAACTGATCGCCACCTCAAGGAACGCGCCCACAGCGGTGCCCCGTAAAGGGCCATGGACCGCACGACCCCCGTGTAGAGCCTCCGGTAGGAGGCGTTTAGACCTTCCAGATTGGACAGGAATAAGGAGAAAAATACGTGTCCAATATTTTTTGGTTATTTAAGTGACGGTCTAATTAATTTTTTTTTTGTAAAATACTCCATTTTGTGTAATTTTATTCAAAAATCAAAAAATACAGTAAATCAATAATAATAAATATTATAGTAATCATTCTAAGTTTAAATCTAACAAGCAATATAAACAAGCGATTACACTGTAACCCCACCCTTTGTTCACGACATCAAATACTATGGGCACGCGTGCCTCGCGGTGTGGTAAATAAATAGTTAACTCATTACGCGCTTTTTGCGACATGCTTACTAGTCCTTCAGAAGCGACTGCGCACTGAAGGTTTATTTTGCCCGGCGAGCCGCGTAACAAACCTTCAGTGCGCTTTTGTTTTTCGGTATGTGTACCCCCACTGCTGTGTTAGTGGAAATGTCGATGTGTGGGTTCTAAAATAAGTTCGCAAACCTTCCTCTTAATCAATCGGTGTAAAATAATTTATCCCATACCCAGCTCGTACCAGTATGAAGTAGTAGCGCAAACAGAACTTATGTACTGGAGATTTTTTTCCAAAAACACATAAGTTTGCTATAGCTTGTAGTAGCTCACCATGTATGGAGAAGTCCTCGATGCGGAGGAAGAGGTCCTGGTAGTGCGGCGGCGCGCTGGTGGAGCCCGTGCAGTCCTCGGCGTACGCGAACACGCCCAGCGGCAGCAGGCGCAGCGTGGCCGTCAGCAGCGGCTCCGCGTAGCCGCGCTCTCTGTGGGACCATCGTCGACGTCAATAACAACTTTCAACTTTGGAAGAGTGTACGACCTGATGATGTCCAGCCAGGGTCAGCACAGGGCTTCGGATGGAACCAGGGAGCCAATGAATAAAACGCAGCAACCCTGTTCCAACGGTATATTTCGCAAGACAAAGAGAAATATTCTAACACACACAGGGTCCTTATACTATCGACGGAAAATCTTAACACCGCGATGTAGAAATCGGTGCTCATCTAACAACACCATCTGTCGAAGCATCGCGGAGCTAATTTACAACAGTGTGCCTAGGGTATTTTATCGATACAGTGCGAACAAGGTTATACATTCTCCCCCCATTAAGGGCAAGCATAAATTGACCTTAATATTATAACAAGTTCGAGCAACAACAAACATTAAATATTACGTACTAACCAGTTAAACTAATGTAACATTAACAATTGTATAGGTGTAAATAAAAATAGTAACAACAACAAAAATTAACAATCGTGCACACTTATTTTTGAGTTCTCCTTCCCAAGTATAAAATCCGTTTATTACACAAATTAAATATGTTATTCAGTAACAGGAAGCAAACATAATAATTTGGATACAGGTCTTTTAATAATCGAGTTTTTCGTTTTAATAGTGACTACTCGTACGATCCCGTCATTACCTGGATGCTCTTCCTCTACTATACCCCAAACCCAACGACACGGAGGAAGACCGTCTTCCTTGATTAAAACCACATTTCCTCTTTTCGGAGAGGGAGTTTCCGAGGTCCATTTATGTCTATGAAAGAATTGCCTCAAATATTCCTGAGACCACCTTCGCCAGAATGTTTGCAGCATACGTTGGGTATACTGCCATCTCTTTAACGAGCTAATGTTCGAATTTTCAAAGTTATAATCTGGTGGCGTAACAAGAGGCTCACCAACCAGGAAGTGGCCAGGAGTTAAAATTTCTGTATTTTCAGAACTGGTTCCCAATCTAGATAGCGGCCGGGAATTTAGACACGCTTCCACTTGAGCTAAAACAGTTGTTATTTCCTCGTCAAAATGTTTTCTCTGACACAATCTTACGCATGTCTCAAAAGCTTCGTTTATTTCTTCGGTTCGTAAATAACCTTTCCACATTTTTTCAGATCTGATTTTTCTTATTGTCAACATACGCCTACAATATGCTATAACTCTAGTAAGCCGCGTCAACGTTGCATATCGAGCACAGATATCCGGATCTTCTACAACGTGATGCCCTACGACTGACTCCAAGTCAGTGTTCAAATCTTGAGATTTATCATAACAAATGTTTATTTCCCGCAAGAAATCAGGTCCTTGAAACCACAATGAATGCTTGCTTAGCTCTGCAGGGAGCATGCCCCTGGATGCGCAGTCGGCAGGGTTTTGTTTTGTAGAAACATGCGACCATTGCCATGGATCCAACGAGGTAAGTATCTCCGACACCCGATTCGCGACAAATACCTTCCATTTATTCGGCAAACCATTAAGCCAAGCCAGCACAATGCTGGAATCAGTCCAAGCTCGCACATTATGTTTTTCTATATGCAATACCTTGGCTACATCTAATAAAAGTGTTTTCAGCAATACTGCCCCGCACAACTCTAGTCGTGGAATCGATACTTGTTTTATCGGCGCGACTTTAGTTTTGGCAGTAATCAACGAAATTTGAATGTTGCCCGTCGAATCAATCACACGGAGATAAATAACGGCAGCATATGCCGATTTCGAGGCATCGCAGAAGCCGTGCAATTCTACTCTGGCATTGCTAGAGTTGGTACCTACCCACCTGGGTACCGCAATATTTTTTAACTCACCTAAACTACTGCGGTAAGTATACCATTCCTTTTTTATATCAGATGGAATTTCCTCATCCCATTAATACCAGAAATCCATAATTTTTGAATTTGCATTTTCGCTAGTACAATCACGGGAGCTACCCATCCTAAAGGGTCAAATAGTCTTGCTATTTCCGATAATACCTTTCTTTTTGTTACAGGTTCCTGCAGCGGAGGCAACTTGACGGAGTACTGGAATGCGTCCCAGCTTCTGTTCCAGGTAAGTCCCAGTGTTTTTATTATCGCATCCTGCTTAATGTCGATCTCTTTACCTACCCTTTCTTGTCCTTTACACCTTTTACCGATTATTCTCTCCAACAATTCATCGCTGTTGCTCGACCATTTCTGTAACTTGAATCCTGCTTTAGCCAGTAACTCCTCCATTTGACTGTAAATTTGTATGCCTTCTTCAATAGTATCACAACCGGTCAGAAGATCATCCATATAATAATCATTGAGGACTCTTTCAGCCGCCAGTGGATAATTTGCACCTTCATCGTACGCCACTTGATGCATCGCTCGAACCGCTAAGAAAGGTGCAGAAGACGTTCCGAAGGTTACGGTAAGTAACTTATAATCCTTTATGGCCGAGTCCTTGTGGTCTCTCCACACAATGCGTTGAAAGTCTGTGTGTTCATCGGCCACGCGCACCATTCGGTACATTTTAATTATGTCCGATATTAGGCAAATGCGATGGGTTCTCCATCGAATTAGTAAATGCCGCAAATCGGCTTGCAGCCGAGGACCGATCATTAAATCATCGTTAAGAGATATCCCATTACTTCCCTTGCAGGAAGCGTCAAAGACGACCCGGACCTTTGTTGTGTCCTTGTCGTCTCTCACAACCGCATGATGAGGTAAGTAGACCGCATGTTTATTTTCTGTATCCGCTTCGGCTAATGGCTTCATATGACCCAATAGTAAATATTCTTGTATTACCTCAGCGTAATTTGCTTTAAGCTCCAAATTTTTATTAAGTTTAGCTTCCAGGGCATGAAATCGCTTTATGGCTATGGGTTTTGAACCGCCATATTTGCAGCCTGGATCTTCGCTTCGAAATGGTAAGTTCACTATGTAACGGCCCTTTACATCTCTGACCGTCGTAGCTTTAAACAACTCTTCGCATTTTATCTCTTCATTTGTCATTTTCTGTTGACTAGATAGTTCTTGTTTCTTGATCTGTTTCCAGTTCCCAAAATCGTTTTAGTAAGTCCTCTTCCTTTTGTACTTGACAATGTAATGACAGTACACCTTCAGTTTGAGTAACCGATGAATCTACAACTCCAGATAAAATCCAACCTAAAGCTGTAGACTGAGCAATAATCGAACCCGAACCGTGCATCAACCCTTCATTTATAATCTGACTATACATCTCAGCTCCTAATAAAAGATCAATTTTATTAGGTTGATGATACGGATCAGCAAGATCAATCCCTCCTAATTCTGACCATTCCAATACATCTACTTTCCTCGTTGGAAGGAGAGTAGTGATTGAGGACAGAACATGAGCCTTAAAGGTGAATATGCATTGTGGATTGACTCTAGATCGAATTTTCATGTACACTATTGATTTGGAAAGTAATTCTTGATCTCCCCCTAGACCAGAAATCTTACTTCTCAACGAGATCTTTTTTAATTTCAGGTCCTGAACCGTGCTTTCTGTGACAAAGTTTTCCTGCGAGCCTTGGTCCAGTAACGCTCTTAAAACGTGAAGATTTCCGAATTTCGACTCTGCCTTGACTAGCGCCGTCGCTAGCAAAACCTGCTTACAAATTTTACCTGTCGAAAAACAGCTAACTACCGACGTTTGGCTTTCTATTTTTTCAGAGCCCCCTGCCTTAGGAGACTCCGGCTCCTGCTGCGAAACGCTCTTTCCCGATTCTCCGTTTGTAATGACATCAGTGGTCTCAGGCGTATCTGAGTTCTTTGGGTGTAATAGTGTGTGGTGACAACGATGGCATAATTTACATTTGGTACTAATGCGATAAACCCTCGCTGTATGGTTATTGCCTAAGCAATTAAAGCATAATTTTTTTGTAGTGACGAAATCGCGACGTTTGTCTACTATTTCACGAGCAAAATTCTTACAGTTACTTAACCTATGTGTATCTTCAGAAAAAAATGAACAGACAACTTCGGATACATGTAATGATTTTAATTTGGAATTATTATTGTTGTTAATCTTGTTTGCTGAAGGTTTATTATCAATAAACTCTAGGGCCCTGTATCTATTTGTTAGGAAATTTTGGAATTGCTGGTAAGTTGGCAAGTCATCGGAACTGTTGTTACTACGAAATTCAAACTCCCATTGTTTTCTCGATTCCAAGTCCAATTTTAAAGTTAAAATGTGAATAATCATTATATCCCAATTTGCTACATTTATACCGAGGTTTGCCAACCCACTTAAGCAGTCACTGGTAGTGTCCACTAATTCCTTTAAGTGATATGCTGATTCTACAGTAATGTTTTTCTGACTAAGAAGTCGCCTTATTAAGTTGTGGGATAGATATCGTTTATTATTATATCTACCCTTTAATAACGACCAACATCTTTCGTAGTTGTCGTCTGCGATCGGTATTTGCCTTATTCTTTTATATAAGAATAGGAAGTTAAAGAATGAAATGGCTCAGTTATACATTCAATACACTGAGGCCATAGAAGCCCGGGATAGGCTCCAACTTGTTGTGGACGGATTCAGCCAGTGTAGCACAGAGTATGAACAAGCTCTTAATCACAAATTTTTATTGCAACAACAGCTACAAGAGGCTCAAAGTCAAATTTCACATCTTGAGACAACTAACCTGAACATCACAGCCTCTCTGAATCAAAGTTTATTCAATGAGTTGGTTCCTATTGCCCCATCAATGGTTGATCTAGTAGGACACTCTTGCATTATAGATTTGACAAGTGATGATGATTCTAAGTCAAGTAAAAAAGTCAGGATAATCTCCAGTAAAAATAAACTTAAAAAATATATTAAAATAAACAAATACATTGTTAAAACTAAAAAAATGGTTAAAAAACAAAAGTTCTTCATTAAAAATGTAAAACTTAATAGGGAAAGGTTAAATTTATTAAAACAATTAGATATGTATGCTTTGAACTTAGAGAAAAGTACTAGGAAATACCAAACTGACACGGAAGACTTGCAGTGTGAACTTGACCGGTTACAACAGCAACTAAGCTCAATGACCACTAAATATAGAGCCTCAGAGAAACAAATGAAGGAATATGTGTTGGCAATGAATGAGCTGGTTAGCTTACAAAAATCAAACTGTGAACATTGCCAATCACCATCAATGGCATCTACTCCGGACCATTCATTGCCAATATATAATACCACCTTACCGCAGTCTTGTGCCAGTTTGCCAGTAGAAATGACTAATTGTTTATCGCAACAAAGTGTAAATAAAGAAATAGTTATCTATTGTGATGAGATTGGAAAGGATTTAGGCCACTTTTTGATAAATGAATATCCGGGACACTCTATAATGAATAACTGCATGCCTGGTTGTACTTTGTTGGAAATAATGAAAGAGATTATAAAATGTAATTTTAACCAGGATACTATACTCATAATTTTAGTTGGTGATAGGGGTACCGTGAACAAAGGAGAATTGCTCCAATATTATAGAACCTTGTCTGACCTTAATTTAAGAAAAATTGTGATGTTCACTTTCCCTTATAGCCAAAGTTTGCCACAGGAAGAAAATCAAATTAGATATCATGTGAATATAAAATTGCACAATTTGTTATTTAATAATAACTTATTCCATCTAATTGACCTTAACAATTATATTGGTAATCGTTTTTATTTGACAAAAGATAGGAATCATATAGATAGATACTATCTTTCAAATTATTGTAGGAGACAGATAGCTGTGTCGCTATCATATTTATTTTGTATAACAGCCAAGAATTTGGCTAAACAAATTGCTTCTATTGAGCAATGCAATGACATTTTTCATAATTCTGCCAATGTCTTGGCATCAAATTTTGACATTAGTAATAATTTAAATTAGAAATTAAGACAACAGAGACAATCTCTAGCAATTATTTAAAGAATGGTGAAAACAATGTTTTAAAATCAACAAATAGTATCAACCTGGTGCACCAAAATATTTATGGTTGTATGGGCAAGGATTTAGAAATAGAATTATTCCTTAAATTTAACAATGTAGATATTCTTTGTATAACTGAACATTGGCTTAAAAGCCATCAGATTATGTTTAATTATAGTAATCACCAGGTTGGTAGTTCGTTCAGCAGAGTAAACGCTATACATGGTGGCTCATTAATTTTCATAAATAATATACTTAAGTTTAAAGACCGCAAGGATATTGTGAGCCTCTCTGTTGAACAGACAGTTGAAATTGCCTGTATTGAATTGGAGCAGTTTGTTATATTAAGTGTGTACAGACCACCTAAAGGATTGTATGATTGTTTTGAAAAAGTAATGGATGAAGTGTTGCAAAAAATTTGTAACTCTAGTAAGTCTGTCATCGTTTGTGGCGACTTCAACGTTAATTTGTTAGAAACTTCTAGCCTAAGCACTAAAATTATAAGTTTGTTTCAGTCATACAATCTTGTAAATCTATTTATGGAGCCTACTAGAATAACCCCCACTACTGCATCTTGCCTAGATAATATTTATGCAGATATTTTACCTACCCACAAAAAAATTATTAATTTATTAGACTCTGATCATAGTGGACTATTGATCACTATACCAAATATAAACAAATATAAACGAAAAAAAGATATCACTATTAACCCAAAATCTAAAGGTCGCTTGGAAACATTTAAAACTAAACTCTCAAATAAAATCCCACTTTTGTCAACTAATGATGACCCTAATCAACATTATAATGATTTTTTCAAAATGTATTGTACGCAATTTGATACTACTTTTATTCCTAAGACGATTTCGGTAAATGGCAATACTTCCTTCAGTGACTGGGCCACCATTGGTATTAATAAAAGTAGAAAACGGCTGTATGAGCTGTATGAAGAACGGACTTATATTAACACTGTAGAATTTAATTTATATGTTAAGAATTATTCTAAATTATTTAAAAAAGTATGTTATTTGGCGAAATCTCGCTACTTAAGTTCAAAAATTAAAAATAGTAGTAATGTAATTAAAATGACTTGGGATATTATTAATAGCGAAACGGGAAGGTCTTGCAACCGAAGTAGTGATTACAGCCTTGCTATTGATGACAGTATCATTAAATCAGATTCGCAAGTCGCCGCGGCATTTGAAAATTTCTTTGCAGAGATTCCCGTATCGACTACAAAATCTCTAAATTCATCACCAACTGCTGCAGAAATTTTACTTAAAGAAAACGTTCCAGTTTGTGAATCCCAATTTTATTTCCAATATGTCACTTGTAATGATGTAATCAAAACTTTTAATACTTTAAATGTTAAAAAGACTGCAGATCTATGGGGTAATTCTGTTGACGTTGCTAGGTCTATTATAGACATTGTAGCACCTACTTTAGCAGTAATCTTTAATAATTGTATAGATTGTGGTGAGTTTCCTGATCTAATGAAATATAGTAAAATTATACCATTGTTTAAATCGGGTAGTACATCAGACCCTACTAATTATAGACCTATATCAGTGCTACCTACTTTTAGTAAAATTTTTAAGAAAATTATTTTAGATCAAATTCAAAGATATTTTAATAAACACAAATTATTACACAACAAACAGTTTGGTTTCACAAAGGGTCGTTCAACAACTGATGCTGGTGTTGAACTTTTGGGACACATTTATAATGCATGGGAAGATAAATGCGATGCGTTGGGCATTTTTTGCGATTTGTCTAAGGCTTTCGATTGCGTTCTCCATGATACATTGATCAGGAAGCTGCACTACTACGGAGTCCGGGGCGCCTCTCTGGATCTTCTTACTTCATACTTGGGTAATAGGATTCAGAGAGTTGATGTGAACGGCAAAAGGTCTTCCGGGGTCTGTAGTCAGAATGGGGGTTCCTCAAGGCTCAATTCTGGGTCCTTTTTTGTTTGTAATCTATATCAACGACTTGCCTTACCTCATAAAGGATAAACATGATATAGTGCTGTTTGCAGATGACACTTCACTTTTATTTAAACTCAAACGTCAGCAGGTGGTTGTTGATAATGTAAATAATGCTCTTTCAACTGTAGTTAACTGGTTTAATGTCAATAATCTTCTCCTTAACGAGAAAAAAACAAAATGCATAAAGTTCACATTACCCAATGTAATACAAGTGAACACTAGTGTGTCAATAAAGGGTGAAGAGTTGAAACCCGAGGATTCCACAGTGTTCTTAGGTTTAACTTTGGATGCGCAGCTTCAGTGGAGCCCCCATATAGATAAACTGTCCAAAAAACTTAGCTCTGCAGCATACGCCGTAAGGAAAATTCGTGGTTTAACTGATTTAGAGACAGCTCGTTTAGTATACTTTAGTTATTTTCATAGTGTGATGTCGTACGGCATTCTGTTGTGGGGAAATGCCGCCGATATTCAGACAATTTTTGTTTTACAGAAAAGGGCTATTCGTGCAATTTATAAATTAAGTCCCAGACACTCCCTCAGAGACAAATTTAAAGAGATTAATATTATGACTGTTCCCTCTCAATATATTTATGAGAATCTCATGTATGCACATAAAAATATTAATCTGTTTAAAAGATACAGTGATATCCATAGCATAAATACTAGGAACAAACACAAATTTATTGTACCAAAAACCAGGCTCAAGAAAAAAATAGGTGGTTCGTTTAGATGTCAATGTATACGTTTCTATAATAAACTTCCTAGCCAAATTCAAGAACTAAGCATAAATAAATTTAAATCATTTATTAAACGTAAGCTATGCCAGAAAGCTTTTTACACAATTAATGACTTTCTTGAGGACAAAAAGGCGTGGGATTGAGCTGCTTCAATGATATACATGAGCCATTGTTTTCATATGTACTACTTACTGATGAAAAATTTTTTACATATATATTTTTTTTAATATTCGTTTTTGACATGAATACTTGTATAGTATTGCATTATATTTTTTATTTTATTTTTTTATTGACATTTTACTATTATTATTTTTTTTTTTGACTTGAATACTTTGTTAAGTATTATATTTATTTTTATTTTTTTGATTGACATATTATGATTACTATTTTGTTTGACACAAATATTTACTTTGTAAAGTATTATATTTTTATTTTTTTTTGATTACTTAATTATTGTAAATATGAGGACTATGTGGGTTATTATTATTATTTTCTCCTCCTTTTTACAGTAATTTTCAACGTTGTCTGACAGTTTGAGTACTTTTGCGGCCTACCCAAATGTCTTTTCTTTGGTATTGTTCGTCATGTCATTGAGCTCCTTAGTGGTTTTTAAGTTGAGCTATTCGACTATTGACAAATGCTTGCACTGACTGGACAGGTCCACTCAAATATGTTTGGTTCTTTCTTCAAAAGACCACTACAGACACTAAGCTGCATGGTCCTCATATAGAATAATGTGAATGCGAGAACTATGTATGTCGTTATATTCATGTAGATTTTATGATTGTCTGGCAGTTTGAGTATTTTTTGCGGCCTACTCAAATGTCCTTACTTTGGTATTGTTCGTCGGTTCGTTGAGCACCTCAGAGTTCTGAGTTGAGCTTCGCGATGACTGACAAATGCTTGCACTGTCTGGACAGGTCCACTCGAATTCGTGTGTTGCTTTCTTCATAAAGCTCATCCCAGACATAAACGTACATGGTTCTCATAGGATCTAACCAGTCCACATTGTATGGATTTGAACACTAAAAGAGACTTTGACCTCTGAGTTTGTTTCGGTGTTTCTTCTCAGGGTAGTCAGCTAGGAAACACCGGCCTCATCTAGCTTAAACTGACAAAAAAACATTGACGTGTAAAAGTGTTCCTTGTAACCTATTTACTGAATAAACATCATTTATCATTTATCATTTATTAATTGTTCGGCTTCACCGGTCAAGTAACTTTTCAAATAATGAATTTTTTGGACATTACTTAATTTGGAATTATTATGTACTAACGAAATAAACAAATCTCGGAAACAAACCCATTCGTCATACTTTCCAGAGAATTTAGGAATAACTATTTTTGGTAATTGGACGGTCTGAGATTTTGTTTCGTCTTGTGGAGTCCCAGCGTGTAAAGGTGAGACGATACTTCACGCCGGAACAACTGCTCCAACTCTATCAAGCGCAAGTACGATCGTGTATGGAGTACTGCTCTCATCTTTGGGACGGATCTGCAAGATACCAGCTTGATGCCCTTGAGTCAATTGAGAAACGAGCCAAGCGGATCATCGGCAATGATAGACTCGTTGAGTCAAAACTCCAAAGTCTTGAACATAGACGCCGAGTTGCTAGCCTGTCGGTTTTCTATCGATTACATTTTGGGGAGTGTGCGACGGAATTGCATGATCTGATTCCGCCAAGCCCGTTTCATCTAAGGACCACAAGACGTACGGCGAAGTGCCATCGGTTCATGGTGGACATCCCATCCATACGCACAAAGCGTTTTGAGAAAACATTCATTGCACGTACAGCTAGAGAGTGGAATTCTCTACCGGAGTCTGTGTTTCCTGTAAGATACAACCTGGGAGTCTTTAAGTCAAGAGTGAATAGGTTACTTCTAGGCAAGCGTGCTCCATCTTCGACCACATCATCGCTTAACATCAGGTGAGATAGTGGTCAAACGCGAGCCTATCAAACATAAAAAAAAAAAAAAAAGTTTAAGCTAGATGAGGCCGGTGTTTCCTAGCTGACTACCCTGAGAAGAAACACCGAAACAAACTCAGAGGTCAAAGTCTCTTTTAGTGTTCAAATCCATACAATGTGGACTGGTTAGATCATATGAGAACCATGTACGTTTATGTCTGGGATGAGCTTTATGAAGAAAGCAACACACGAATTCGAGTGGACCTGTCCAGACAGTGCAAGCATTTGTCAGTCATCGCGAAGCTCAACTCAGAACTCTGAGGTGCTCAACGAACCGACGAACAATACCAAAGTAAGGACATTTGAGTAGGCCGCAAAAAATACTCAAACTGCCAGACAATCATAAAATCTACATGAATATAACGACATACATAGTTCTCGCATTCACATTATTCTATATGAGGACCATGCAGCTTAGTGTCTGTAGTGGTCTTTTGAAGAAAGAACCAAACATATTTGAGTGGACCTGTCCAGTCAGTGCAAGCATTTGTCAATAGTCGAATAGCTCAACTTAAAAACCACTAAGGAGCTCAATGACATGACGAACAATACCAAAGAAAAGACATTTGGGTAGGCCGCAAAAGTACTCAAACTGTCAGACAACGTTGAAAATTACTGTAAAAAGGAGGAGAAAATAATAATAATAACCCACATTTACAATAATTAAGTAATCAAAAAAAAAAAAAAAAATATAATACTTTACAAAGTAAATATTTGTGTCAAACAAAATAGTAATCATAATATGTCAATCAAAAAAATAAATACTTAACAAAGTATTCAAGTCAAAAAAAAAAATAAAATAATAATAATAATAAAATGTCAATAAAAAAATAAAATAAAAAATATAATACAATACTATACAAGTATTCATGTCAAAACGAATATTAAAAAAAAATATATATATAAAAAATTTTTCATCAGTAAGTAGTACATATGAAAACAATGGCTCATGTATATCATTGAAGCAGCTCAATCCCACGCCTTTTTGTCCTCAAGAAAGTCATTAATTGTGTAAAAAGCTTTCTGGCATAGCTTACGTTTAATAAATGATTTAAATTTATTTATGCTTAGTTCTTGAATTTGGCTAGGAAGTTTATTATAGAAACGTATACATTGACATCTAAACGAACCACCTATTTTTTTCTTGAGCCTGGTTTTTGGTACAATAAATTTGTGTTTGTTCCTAGTATTTATGCTATGGATATCACTGTATCTTTTAAACAGATTAATATTTTTATGTGCATACATGAGATTCTCATAAATATATTGAGAGGGAACAGTCATAATATTAATCTCTTTAAATTTGTCTCTGAGGGAGTGTCTGGGACTTAATTTATAAATTGCACGAATAGCCCTTTTCTGTAAAACAAAAATTGTCTGAATATCGGCGGCATTTCCCCACAACAGAATGCCGTACGACATCACACTATGAAAATAACTAAAGTATACTAAACGAGCTGTCTCTAAATCAGTTAAACCACGAATTTTCCTTACGGCGTATGCTGCAGAGCTAAGTTTTTTGGACATGTACATTTTCATTCTTTGAGTCTTTACTAAATAACAGCAAAACAGATTTTAATTCTGCCTTATATTCTAAATAACATTCTTCAGCTTCATCATACATATCACTTTTTAAATATTCGTG
The DNA here is from genome assembly GCA_951329385.1 of Polia nebulosa. Classification (NCBI taxonomy): domain Eukaryota; kingdom Metazoa; phylum Arthropoda; class Insecta; order Lepidoptera; family Noctuidae; genus Polia; species Polia nebulosa. The sequence continues at coordinate 582,522 of OX589596.1, forward strand.
ATCACTTAATTGAGAACCAAATTTTTCGATTAACGTTCTGTGGGTATTAGTAAATACATCCCATAGTTTTTCTAAAGCTTCTAATCTCACTTGAACGTAAACATCCGTGATCCTTTCCTTAGGAGACTTTTTAAAGTTACGTCTGGCTTTAACAATATTATTGAAATTGTCACTTTGAAGTAACAGTTTGGACTCCATCGTAAAATAACAACAATAGACGTGAAAAAAAAATAAACACAAATAATCAAACAAGGATAAAATTAATTATCTAAGTTCAGCTTTTAACTAAACTACCTGTAAAGAAACGCAAAGGACTCAAGTCCAAACCCAATCCACACAAAATTAAACACAATATTTTTGTTAAATATCCAAAAGGGTAAAGTCTCTGGAGCGTTTTTATAAATTTTGCAGAATTGTAACACCGATGACAACGTCGCTTCAAATGACAGTCCGTATCACTGTCAACGTCACTTTGAATGACAGTCCGTGTCACTGTCAACGTCACTTCGAATGACAGTCCGTGTCACTGTCAAGTCAGTTCGAATGACAGCTGTCACTATTTGACAGTGACAGTAAATATCACCTTGACAGTCACTAATTTAAATTGTTCAAACACTCACGTTTCTTTCACTTGGTTCACTCATTCACGATTGCACCAACCTCGTGATGTCACCCTCAGTTCTTCAGGTGTCTTCCGGGTCCCGTATCCTGACAGCGCCAGTGCCTGTCTCGAAGTCCAAGGCAGGATTCACCACCAAACCCTGGCTCCTGATTGTTGCTGCAGCAGCTCCTCACGAGCTGGTCTGCTTGCTCGGAAGACCCCCCCCAACTCAGTTACGCAAAAAATGCACCACCGCTAAGGTGCCCAGATACTGATGTATCCGGCTTCGAAGGACCATGTACGACCTGATGATGTCCAGCCAGGGTCAGCACAGGGCTTCGGATGGAACCAGGGAGCCAATGAATAAAACGCAGCAACCCTGTTCCAACGGTATATTTCGCAAGACAAAGAGAAATATTCTAACACATACAGGGTCCTTATACTATCGACGGAAAATCTTAACACCGCGATGTAGAAATCGGTGCTCATCTAACAACACCATCTGTCGAAGCATCGCGGAGCTAATTTACAACAGTGTGCCTAGGGTATTTTATCGATACAGTGCGAACAAGGTTATACAAAGAGGCTTCTCGCACGTCAACCTATGAAGCTGTCGGCTGCTTAATTCGACTTTATGCCAGCCCACACAGCCCACATTTTGGGGGCCGAGTCACCCGCGTCCGTAGGAGTATACCCATTGAGTCCCTACACGTGGTCCCCGGGTGGTGCTAATCAGGTGACACTAACTGGTGGTAGGTTTCGACCGATGACTTGCGACCATCCACTGGGCAAAGACGTACCGCCAAGCGGCTTGGCCGTGTTCCGGTACGATGCTCAGTATAGTCAATCCAGAGGAGTTGGGTCGAAATAGTTGTTCCATTGCAGGCACACCAACCAGGCTCGCGCAGATATGGATATGTAGCGACATCTATGACGCTACATACGAACTATAACAGCAAATTCCTACATCACGCAAGCAGAGTTCTCCGCGCGATTTGAACATATACAGCAGCCCGAAATCAACTATCGGGCAGACACAACACCGTCTGGTCGGAGGATCCTCCCTTTTCAATGGAGGTTTGCGGGACTTTACACTCTGTTCCGCATACCTCCACACTGGTGACCCCGACGTGATCGTCAGCGCAGCCTTCGTGCAACTACTCCAGCGTGACGTCATAATCATCACTTCCCCAAAGCTCTTGAGCAACGAGTCATACAGCCAGCCAGTACCAACGGCTTCTACGGGTATCCTGACCATCAGCATGCAGCGGACGCGCATTCCTGGTCAGCATCCTCAGCCTCTTTCATCAACTTCAACCTCATCAGCGATCTTGGCGCAACGCGCCCAGCACGTCTAAACGGCCCCGCCAACTGTCGAAAAACCCCGGAATGCAAAATCGTGCAGGTTGGCGACCAGACGAGAGGGCCCGATGGACATTTCCGGGGGGCTCGGGCGTCCCCGCAGTCTCCAGACTAGTCCCATAATGATACCCTCCTGTCAGTGCGTGTCTGAAGGTAACCTGCATGGAACCTCATTTCACTTCCTTCTCTCCCTCCTTCACTCTTCACAATAATGAAAAAAGGAACAAAAAAGAAAAAAGCTGTACAGCGGCAGCACTCCCTCTCTCACAAAGTACACCTGTCTAACATACGAGGTCTGCACTCAAATCTCGCCGCAGTCCACCACCACCTATAGACTGAGAAACCAGCTCTCTTGTTCAGCTCTGTTCTTTCGGAGATGCAGATCTGATGTCCGTCTGACGTGGCGTACCTATCTTACCCAGGGTTTACCCTGGAGCACAATTTTAAGCCACACGCTGGTATAATTATGCATGTACGCCCGGGACGACATCTGCTATCGGCGTCTCCGTAACCTTGAGGACTCCAGGTTCTCAACTCTTTGGGTCCTAGTGGACACCGGCCTAGATAAAATTATCTACGCCTGTGTCTACCGTTCGCAAAGCGGTGATTTGGAGACAACTAGGCTCACACAACACCGCAGTGAGGCGGCGGATGCGGCTCAGCAGCGGTACCCTTCTGCCCAATTGGTGTTACTGGGGGACTTCAACGCCCACCATCAGGAGTGGCTCTTGCCATACCAGTGCACAGACCATGCTGGACAAGAGACGCATAAGCTAGCGCTAGCGTTAAATCTCACCCAGCTGGTCCAGGGGGCAACGAGGGTGCCGGATGTTGATTCGCACACGGCCAATTGCTTGGACCTTCTGCTGACAACAGATCCAGACCGTTACTCGGTGTCGATTTCTTCACCATTAGGTACTTCCGACCACAGTCTGGTGAAGTCTGTATCCGTCTACTCCCCGCCCGAACCTAGCCCTAGAGGCACCAGGCGGGTTTAGCGATACAGGTCAGCAGATTGGGATGGCATGCGATCTTTCTTCGCATGTTATACTTGGCAGCCTACTTGCTTTTCTTCGACTGATGTTTCGTCGTGCGCGGACGCCGTGACGGATGTGTTGCGGCGGAGAATAGAGTACTACATTCCATTGTCTGACGTAACAATGTCTGGCGAAGCTCGACCATGGTTTGGTGCCGAGTACAATCGCGCTGATGCGCTTAAACACGCGGCCTACCTGGCATGGATCGACGCTCGGACGCGTATAGCAAATGACAGGAGTCAGAAGAAGAGAGCCTTCAACAGGGATGCCAAGTCCTGCAAGAAGGTGTTGCGGAGGGCTCGGTTTGACCACATTAGCCGAATTGGGAACAAACTTGTTTCTTACCCAGCTGCTACCAGCTGGGTAAGGCGTTTTGATCCCTGGTTAAGTCGGTTGAATCGAACTTCTGCCGCCCCTCACTACTTCCACTGCTGAAACCCGACGGGTCGCTGGCCCACTCCGCTGAGGAGAAAGCAAACTTGTTTGCCTCTCTGTTTGCGGAATCTTCGCGTCTAGATCCTGGTGGCACGAGGCCCCCTGGTACTCTTGGTGGATGCGAATCGATTATGTCAGAGATTCGCATTCATAAGAAGGATGTCCGAAGGGTACTGCGTAACCTGGTCGTGAACAAGGCTAGTGGCCCCGACGGGATACTGGCAATTGTACTGAGGAATGTGCGCCTGAGTTGTCTCCGATCTTGACACGCCTATTTCACCTTTCGTTTGAGACTGGAAAAGTGCCGATGGCTTGGAAGCAAGCTATCGTGCAAGCCGTGCCCAAGAAGTCGAGCTGATCCAGCAAATTATAGGCCAATCTCGGTAACTTCCGTACTCTGTAAGAGTATGGAACGTATACTGAGCGGCAAGTTCCTGGCATACCTAGAAGCTAAAGATATCCTCAGTGACCGACAATACGGTTGCCGCCAAAATCGGTCAACTGGGGATCTTCTAGCGTATGCCATTCACATCTGGAGTGAGGCCATCGACAAACAAGGGGAAGCCCTTGCGGCCCATTGTTTTTGCTGCATATTAACGATCTGCTAAAACCCGGTACCTTTGGGTATGCAGACGACAGCACTGTTGCCGAGAGATACTTGCCTGACACACGAGCTAGTGGGTCTCAGGTCCGATCTCTCCGAGAGGCTATGGTTGGGCGCTTGAACTTGTCCTTACAGGCTGTCTCAGAATGGGGCGATGCAAATCTGGTCAAGTTCAATGCTGCTAAGACCCAGGCGTGTATTTTTTCCGCTAAGAGGAGCCAATTTCACCCGGCTCCATCTTCTTGGTGTTACTTTAACATCTACCCTCAATTTTGGTCCCTTCATAAAGGCAAAGGCTCAAGTGGCTGCCAAAAAGTTGGGGATCCTCGCAAAGGTGAGACGGTACTTCACGCCGGAACAGCTGCTCCAACTCTATCAAGCGCAAGTTCGATCGTGTAAGGAGTACTGCTCTCATCTTTGGGACGGATCTGCCAGATACCAGCTTGATGCCCTTGAGTCAATTGAGAAACGAGCCAAGAGGATCATCGGCAATGATAGGCTCGTTGAGTCGAAACTACAAAGCCTTGAACATAGACGCCGAGTTGCTAGCCTGTCGGTTTTCTATCGACTACGTTTTGGGGAGTATGCGACGGAATTGCATAATTTGATTCCGCCTAGCCCATTTCATCAACGGACTACAAGACGTACGGCGAAGTGCCACCGGTTCATGGTGGACATCCCATCCATACGCACAAAGCGTTTTGAGAAAACATTCATTGTGCGTACAGCTAGGGAGTGGAATTCTCTACCGGAGTCTGTGTTTCCTGTTAGCTACAACCTGAGAGTCTTTAAGTCAACAGTGAATAGGTTACTTCTAGGCAAGCGTGCTCCATCTTCGACCACATCATCGCTTACCATCAGGTGAGATAGTGGTCAAACGCGTGCCTATCAACAATGAAAAAAAAAAAAAAAAACATACACGTGCCAGCCCAGCGCCATGTTGTACGAGTCACACAGTACTGTAGTAGTACGTCACCTGTATATCTGTATGTAGTGGTGCGTGAGGTCAACGCGCGCGAGCTGGCACAGCGCGGCCAGCACGTCGGCCAGCAGCAGCCAGCCCAGCGCCATGTTGTACGAGTCACACAGTACTGTAGTAGTACGTCACCTGTATATCTGTATGTAGTGGTGCGTGAGGTCACCGCGCGCGAGCTGGCACAGCGCGGCCAGCACGTCGGCCAGCAGCAGCCAGCCCAGCGCCATGTTGTACGAGTCACACAGTACTGTAGTAGTACGTCACCTGTATATCTGTATGTAGTGGTGCGTGAGGTCACCGCGCGCGAGCTGGCACAGCGCGGCCAGCACGTCGGCCAGCAGCAGCCAGCCCAGCGCCATGTTGTACGAGTCACACAGTACTGTAGTAGTACGTCACCTGTATATCTGTATGTAGTGGTGCGTGAGGTCACCGCGCGCGAGCTGGCACAGCGCGGCCAGCACGTCGGCCAGCAGCAGCCAGCCCAGCGCCATGTTGTACGAGTCACACAGTACTGTAGTAGTACGTCACCTGTATATCTGTATGTAGTGGTGCGTGAGGTCACCGCGCGCGAGCTGGCACAGCGCGGCCAGCACGTCGGCCAGCAGCAGCCAGCCCAGCGCCATGTTGTACGAGTCCGACATGGCCACAAGCTCGCACGTGCCTTCACCCAGCCTGCACAGAACAACACTGTTTTATTGACCGTTACAATATAGAACATACATATTATCTTTCAGGAAAACTTTGCGCTTCGGCTGTCATACAAACGGTAATGAGTTACTATAAGAGCTATTAGATCTATGAACGTTCTCACCTACTTGTTAATCTCATGTTCTTTCATGAAATAGGTATACAATGAAAGGGTTTGCTGGGAAGCTGATTATTTTTTAAAAGTGATTTTTAATGAATAATTTTATTTCTGGTTAGACTGTAGGTAGTGACTCACACGACGGAGCTGAGCGCGGCGTCCACGATCTCGTGCAGGTGCACGAAGGCGTCGTGGAAGTGGTCCAGACAGAACTGCGGCCGTGGCGTCTCCTCGTCGCCCTCCACGCTGTCCTCGCTCCACAGCTTCAGTTTCTCCGCTGAGGAGACAACAACGTTCATTTAACAATACATACACCTTCCCCCGCGCTGATGTCTCGCCATAGGCCCATTAGCACAGCAGAGTTTGCGGGCATGCCATATTACCACACGGCTATACACGTGGAGGACTCTGCCGGGGATATTTATTTATTTACTATGGATAACTTATAGCTAAAAACAGAATGAAAAGTAGAATGTGAAACTGACAGCCAATTAAAAGTCATCACTTCTAAAAACATTAGATTAGAAAGAAACAACACAACACAGCAAAGAAGAAAAAAGAACAGTATAACATAAATTCACATTTCATATTCAATACAAGAAAAAATCTGAAAATACAAAATTCCGAACACAGGCGTCCACGTGTTAAAATGGATATTATTGGATAAATAGACAAATGGCGATACTGAGGAGGAACTCTCTGGATTGTAGTTCTATGATTAATGGGTAACTTAATTGCCATCAAATGTAAATTGTGAACTTCTTAAGGTGAATGCTCCAGGGTAGCCCGCGAAATTCAAATTTTCTTACGTTTTTTGCAATTTGCAGGTCAGTGTCAGGTTGTATCTTGGTCAAAATTTGATTCGCGGCCGTAGCAAGTATGTATTTATAGAATTATAATCACCTCTCATTCAGAATTGATGCCAAATGTTATGATTTTATGAAATACTTACATTTGGAATCAATTCTAACTGAGACGACGTAAATCATCCTGAAGTGCAATTACGTCCGCATGTTGTAACGTAGTGGCGTTACAATCTCATTTAAAATTAAACAAGAGGAAAAAACAACAATGATCAAAAGCCACTAATTCAATTTAAGAAAACATAAACAATATTAGTTTGCTGACTACATTCATTGTCTGTGGATTTGCTGTTATCTGTCAATGGCTACGATTATAAAAGGGGCCGCACAGTCGGCATTTAACCGGGCCTGCGGACGGCGAGTAGTGGGTAGCTCGCCGTCCGATCAGCACCAGGCCCGAGAGTCGACGGCGCGTAGTGTTCCACGCGCGCCTCAAAGAGTTGTCAGCAATTAGGACGGGGCCCGTCATGGCCAATGCCTGCCCGGGGGTTGAGGATAAATTCGAAACAGAGTTACCTCATCCCTGGGCACTCAGGGCAGGAAGGAACAGGGGCGGTTTTAGTCAGTAAGAGTCTGACACGCCCTCCCGCTCCACCCAGAGCGGGAGAAGTCATTGGATGATTTCCCACCCCACAAAAAAAAAAACAGGCGGCATTCAACCTTTATTTCCTTTATTCGGGCTGCCGGCGCAAGATTCACGTTCTCTTTGTTCTGTTGAACACGTCTAAGACTTCACCCGTGATCTCCGCCAATTCTGGCAGCTGCAGTTTACATTGGAAAATACTTGACAATCTTACGTAAATTGTGTGAGAACCAACCCCGTTCTTGGGTAAGTGTTGATTCAGCATACAAATAGCTTTGTGCATTTTGTGTTCCTAATTTTTATATAAATTATTTTTCAGAACATGTTCTTACTATGTCTTGTATTTTTTTTCCTTTGTATTGTAAAATCAAGATTTATAACCTACAATAAAACTATTGTATTGTCGTAACCACGCCTTCCGCGTGGTTAACTTTATAAGGCCTATGCCATGCGCATCTTGACTTGTGTGTACCCTTCTGCTACACTCAAATGTGCATGTCATCATGCTTTCACCTCACCGTTGTAAACTCCGTCTGATTGTGACAACCACACCGACTTACTAGCGCACGTACAGCCACTTTGCTCATGCCTGAGTATCACAATCAGCGGAGACGATCATCGGCCATCATTATGACACGCTGGACATTTTTTTCCAGGGTCCCAGATTCGGAGTCCCAGGTCCAGGTTTCCAGATTTGAAAACCCGAATATGGAGGGGGTAAGATTTGGAGCCCTACGCTCCGAGCACGCACCTACATCGTCCTCCATCGCGGCCATCTTGCCGCAGTGCCTCGTGCCGTCACCACTAGGCCACTTTCTACAACAGCGGGCTCCACGCCGGGTACTTATTTACCCGCGTGGCTTCTGCTAGCCGTCTCCGAGCCGGCCCGACCACCTGCCGGCCGATTCTTCCTGGCTCCTGTCGACCCTACGAGCCGGCGGTACCACCTGCCGGGCGACATCTCTGGGGCGAACGCCTCGAGTCATCCCTCATCAGGGCGATCCAGGATAGTACCGTGCCATCTCCCAGGGAGTGCTGAATACTGTGACTACAAACCTTCCCACGCCCTTTCTCTATAATATACAGGGTGTAAGGAACAAGACGCCGCAAACTTCGCGAAAAGGTTATAGGTACCTAATGTCAGTAACCAAATTAACATAGTCATTAATCTCGGTAATGATCGATTACAGAAATTGACATTTTCAAGCACGCAATGTATTGTGAACAATGCGATCTCAACGCTTCGCAATGAATATAGGCGCGCGCGTAATACGTGATGTGCGTAGTTACCTACCACGTCTTATACACACAGACACAGGTGGTCGCGCCGCTATGCGCTTGTACCTAAATACACTTTCTACTTTGTGATAAAAATACATTTACGTCGATGTTTCCGATCGATGTGATAAACAACTAGATCAGATACTTAATAGACATAAGCGCATACGTGCGTAAAACGTTTAAAACGACAAATGCGTATAATGTTCCGTGGCACCTTTACCTGTTTATTCTAATGACGACAACATTGATATCACATACATTTTTAATCCCTCAAGAATACTGAAGATAAGGTTAGATAAAGATTAGGATATACTGGGTGGCGCAAAAGTAAAGACCCTATTTGGTTCAGCTATAACATTTTTTCTAAATTAGAAAACTAGATTTAGATTTTTTTAAATGTATATTTGTGCCATTAAATTTCGTACCATTAGGATTTAAAGATGATGTCTTTTAAATGGTGACCTCCAGAGTTGATACACATTTGAGCCCTATTTATGACATTTTGCATAACTTGCCGTAACACTTCCTGCGATATGTTCGTTATTTCTTGACGAATGTTTTCTTTTAGAGCTGCGAGAGTCTGTGGCTTGTTCACATACACCCGAGATTTCAAAAAACCCCAAAGAAAGAAGTCTGGACTGGTCAGATCGGGTGATCTTGCAGGCCAAGGCAAATCGCCAAAACGAGAGATAACTCGGCCTGGAAAAGCGTCCCTCACTAAGTCCATAGTGTCGCGCGCTGTGTGTGCCGTAGCGCCGTCTTGTTGAAACCAGATGTGCTCCAGCCCCAATTCGTCCAAACTGGGTATCAAAAACTCACGTAACATGGTTCTGTAGCGTTCTCCAGTGACAGTAATCGCATTGCCTCCAGCGTCTTCGAAAAAATAGGGTCCGATCACTCTGTCAACACAGATGCCACACCATACAGTAACTTTTAGTGGGTGTAGAGGTGTTTCTTGAATAATGCGCGGATTATCAGTGCCCCAGAACCGAGTATTCTGCTTATTGACATGCCCTGAGAGATGGAAATGCGCTTCGTCACTCATAACCAATTTTGAAGGAAAATCATCCTCTTCAAGGTTGAGGTTTATGACGCGCTGGCAGTAATCTAGACGAGCTCGGTGGTCAGCAGGCAGCAGCTGATGAGTCATTTGAGTTTTATACGGGAACATCTTTAAGTCTTTCACCAAAATACGCTGCAGGGTCCGTCTGGAAATGCCCAATTGCGTGGCACGTCGCCTCGTTGATGTTTCTGGACACTCTTCCACATCTTCGCGCACAGCATCGATATTTTCAGCTGAACGGCCTGTTCTTGGTCTCCCAGACTTAGGTCTATCCAATGTTGAGCCAGTTGCTTCAAGGCGTGTGGCAAAGCGTCGAATTGTGCGACCAATCGGTGCCGGACGGTGGGGAAATCGTCGACGAAATTCACGTTGTGTTCTTATCACTGATGAATTATTCCGTAAGAACATTGACACAATTATTCCACGTTCTTGGGGAGTAAAACGGTCCATGTTTATTTTCAGTGTATTTTACATTTGTTCACTACACAATTTTCAACAACAGAATGACAGAAAATGTCATATAAAAAAAAAAAAGGTATTTTCTTTAGTGCCACTACTTTTGCGCCACCCAGTATAATAATAAAGAAGCTTGTAAGTACCTACATTGAGCCTCTGTCACACCTCTGTCGGGGACGCAGTTGGCAACCGTGTACTTAACTAATGAACCAACTCACCTTAAAGTTCGTTCATTTCTTACGAGGGAGGCGCCTACGTGCATCATGCCTTCATGCATGAGCATTTTCCAGGGCACTGAGGTGTTGTTTCAAAAGCACTCAACAAGCAGAACAAAAAACACAAATACACTAACACAAAAAATAACTTATGTTTTTGATAACTGTACGATAACAACCTAAATCCACGACTAACTGCACATCCGTTTGCGATGAACGTAAACACGGAACTGACAAAAATTCGTCGTCGGCGAAATGCTAAAGAAATAAATTTTTATTTATGAGCGTAGGTACGCTTTTGAACGTGCCGCCTGCTCATAGACTGCATAGATGTATCAATTTCATTGATAGACTGTACAATCGCATTAAGTTGTACCTACTACCTACTCACTCAGTAATTATTTTGATGTAGGTATACGAAATGTAGGAATGTGGTTTTAACGAAATGAGTAAGTAACGTTATTGTATTGTATTACTTTGTTGATACCAAAAATGTATCTAAGAATTATGTCGTTATCAGTAAACTAACACATTTTTTTAGATCTTCTTTCCTTATTTCGATGAAGGTTTACGAGTATAAAAAAAACCTTCCCTCAAAATAAGTTCAAATACAAGTAGTCAATGGGATATCAATTTTCGTAGACACTTAAAATGCCTAACGTGTCGCGTCTGTTAAATTCATAGGTCTGTGTGAGCATTTGCCGACAAAGGAACGTCGGCGGTCTTTTGCCGATGTTGCGTGCGTACCTACTGGGCCCGCGATGACCTCCGGTGAACTTAGGAAATCAGCTAAGCAGGGAGCTTCTTGTAATTTTATTTACATTGCGTTTTTTTTGCGAAAAAAGCGAACTAATAATTTTTTTTATTGAAAATTTCATTGAGGTAGATAGGTATAACGATTTTATACAGTTTAGTAAACAAACCGCAGATTTTTTTTTCAAAAATTAGGAAAAAGCCGACGAAAAATTCCAACGCTAAGCGGTCCAAGTTCATGTACCTTACATCCTGTATATTTTTTTTATGTTGACCGAGGTACTTGTTGTCATTAGTACTTGCCACGTAACCTCCTTACGTCACAATGTGATGATATTGTGGCATAGATTTTCATATCGTCAGCAGAACATAACAGTTTGGATAAAATCAAGCAAGAGTTGATTTGGCTTACATATGTCGTCGCAAGCAATTTCAAGACGACAACACAATCGAAATATCGTTGATTTCATAATGTTGGTCAAACTGTAACTTCATTCTTATTGGTTGATTGGTTAGTACAGTGAACGCCGTGTGGTGGCGCTGTTAATTTCCAGCCACACACGTGGACAGAATCGATTAAATAAGTGAGTGTTCACATTGCGGTGGCTGACACCATATAGTTCAGATCATACCATCGAAACTGTCACGTTCACCGTACAAGCCTTTGTTCTTTGTTACTCACTGTGAATTACCAAATAAACGTGACTGTAAATTGTTCTTCAACCAACTTACGTTTTACTGGTTTGCCCGAGTACCCACCTGCCTCATGGAACCCGTACCAAGAAACGATGGCGAACCTGCTATCTCTACGCCCACGCTCCCGCCGTCATCAGAAGTGGGATCAGCTCGGGCGCCTACCATGGATATTATTATTGGCGCGAGCTCTTCGAGCAGCAAAACCAGATTACCATGCACATGATTGAAGCCATGCGAGGATCAACGCCGACGCCTTCAATCAAGCTGCCAGAGTTCAACCCGGACCTACCAGACGTCGATCCACGTTCTTGGAGCTCGACGGTCGACATTTGCCTTACGGAACATGGAACATCTAATGGAAGGAGGCGCGCTGATTATTGCACTTAGCAAATCCCTAAAAAGTAATGCATCGATATGGCTTTCTCAAGTAACGCATTCTGGTATGACATGGAGTCATTTCAAGAATCTGTTCCTAGCACGATATGATTGTGCGGAAACCTGTGCAGCGACTATAATTAACGCTAACAATAGCCAACAAAAGGAGAGTGAAAATTATGCTGCATTCGCGAGCCGTTTGATGACGTCACTCTTAGCTAAATGGAAGGACATGAGCTGCGAGGAGATAGCTGTAGCATATGTACTTGCTCAATTAGCGAAAATGGATAGTCGAATCAACCGACTAGCTTTTACAACGGAAATAAAAACGAGAACGAAGTTGATCCAAGAATTAAAAGCATTTTCGCTGAAAAGAAAACATGACCGACACGTCGACAACTCTACTTACGCGCCGTTCCAATGCCATTATTGTCATAAGATTGGGCACAAAGCAATCGACTGTCGTTTACGTGAAAGCAATCAGGTACTTGCAACACAAAGGACCACTTCAACCACTGCGCCTACGTCATCGGATCCTAAGAAAAATATCACCGGAGAACAAGTGTCACGATTTACTTACCTACTTAATTTCTAAACATTTAAAACTGTTAAATAATCTATATATCCATTTAATTATCTTTGATGCAAATAAAATTAAATTATGAACAAACGGACACGGCAACTTCTTGCGGCGCGCGGTTTTATATATATTCCAAAATCCCTTCCTTTCACTTACCACACGATGCGCGAGCGCTACCATTCCGCGGCGGCAGCCGCCAGTGACACTCAATCGGCTATCGAGGAACCACGCGCCAGTTCTCTGAACAGTACATACCTCCGCTCCCTCGTACTCCATATAATTCTAATCTAGTTACAAGTAACCATACCAAAATATAAATATACTTTGTTACTGAAGTAATTAGTAAGTGCCTAGTGTTCTTCCCGTACTGGGTAAGTTGTACAATTAGAATCATTGTTTTGTTTTATCAATCTGTTAGATATGTGTATAGCCACCGCTGCTTTCTATGCTTTATGTTTTGAAAGGATAAACTATATTTGATTTAACTTCATTGCTGTCTTTGTAAGCTTCCTTTATCTGGGCCGTTTGTAACGGTCAATTTTTAAATGATGTCCTTAGGATACCTACATTTGTAAAAGAAGTAACTGATGATGTACACTATCGCTAACACCAATTCTTTGGCCTTAATTACACTTTCCCTTTATCAGTGCTTACTATTAGTGCTCATTAGTAATTAGTCGCTTAAATAGTATTTTCTCCTTATTGCCTACTGAACCTAGACTAGCCTTCTAGTAGATGCCAATCTCTTTCTGTGAGGGCTTGCAATAGAGGCTTAACGAGAAAAGGTGCTAATACCATTTCGGAACGGGTTCCAGGAACTTCTACACGGCTGAAGATCAGCGTAGCTGGCTGACTGAACGGAACCCTTGAACCGGCACCCTGCACTGCTGGCTGACTGGACGGTACCCTTGAAGCGGCACTGAACCGCACTGCTAGACTGACTCCGAGGCCATCACCGACGTCACCGACTGGGACCAAGCAGGAGAGTGCGGTATTGACGGCCTTCTACGTGGTCCGACCTTTGACCGGCCTTACCTCCTACCCTCTCATCTGGGATTAATTTTAAACTTTTAAAATATAGTCGTTTTTTTCTTAAACTTTAGCGTTTCTTTTTAAATCCTGTCAGCTAGGGAAAAAGGAACGTGACACAAGGCCATGTCGCATCTCGCTGTCCGAAGACGAGCAACGCAGCAGCCAGTAGCAACAGCGGCGCGGCCCTGTAACGAAGAATCAACTACTGCCAAGCCCAAGGTGTATCTGGAGAGCTAACACAATCCGGTGATTCGTACATTTTTTATTTCGAGAGTGGTGCTGAGTGTTCTCTCGTAAAGCAAAGTATTACGGCTAACTTCTTAGGAGAGCGTTCCGTTGTTAACATACGATTAACAAGAAGTTGGTAACGCTCATGTTTACTGTAGCGGACAAATTTTATGTGAAGTAGTTATTGACGGACATTGGTTACATTTGTCATTGCCTATCCAGATGAAGTTATGCCGCCGTATAACATAATGATAGACTCTGACATTTTAAATTATGATTTGAGTGACCCTACCGAGAGGGCGTCTAGTGATAACAAAATCGGTTTCTTTTTTTGCCGCGGTGACAGCAATTGATTTGAGTGCAATTAAAACCGACGTTCCGCCCGCTTTTTAGAGATAGTATGTTTATCACCGCTCTTACCGACTAAGTCCCCGCGAAAGAGGTAGTGCGTAATAAAATAATCGAGTTGTTGAATGCAAACATAATCCGACCAAGTAGTTTATTAGTGTTACGAACTTTTTATTTAACGTTTTAATCGTTCTAGTGCTTATTTACTTCCTAGAACATGAGTCATGACTTAGTTTGATCTAATACGTACTTCAGCAAAGTAACTGTAGGTACTGAATCAAGTTATCATTCCTACGAGTTAAAGACTAGATCACAATTGATTGGCAAACTAGACAGTGGCTGGCTTATATGGCAAAACCACACATGTTGCCGCCGAATATATGCTGCCTTGGTATGGTGAATGGACACCCGAGTGCTGTGCTGCATTCTTTGAATGTAAGTTTTAGTATAAAATAAAAACTGTTCACGTGTTGATTTTCCCATCCACTATTGTCATAAGTACGTTTTATCCTCTTTGTTGACAAAGTTAAGTTGACCAGACTTACAATTGATATGAGTGTTATGTGTAACCCGGCTTATAACGTGACACGATGGCGCATGGCACTTATCGCTATGCAATAAGCGTCAAAGTGAACTTGAGTCTGAAGTATGCTGTTCATAATTCACATTTAACTAAACAAACCTCACAAGTGTGACTTGTTAAACTTTTGCTAAGCTTATGAGAACCGAGCTATTGATAAGCATTTTTGACACAAGATTACGTTATTAAGTACTTTGCTTATGATGTTTGAGTTATGCTTCTGAGACATGAAAAAAAAAAGAACACCAAAATAACGAGTTTTTATTGTAAGCTGTGTTTTAATCTACGCCTTTAGCGTTGCTCCTACCCAGTTGGTAACAGTCGTGACCTAGTTTGAAATCTAACAACGAAACATTCTCTTCTAAAGGAAGCATTTAACAGTTTTTATGACCTATTTAAGCTTTTTTATGACCTCTGTTTCCCTTTAAGGAAAGTAAGAATCAATCTGCGTAAGAAATCAAACTGGATTTCCAAGGGAATTAGGCTCAGTAGTAAGCGTAAGAGACAAATGTTATGGCAATACAGGCGAGCCCCTACTTCTAAAAATAAACTTTTATTAAAGCAATATACTGCTCGTTTAAAGAAAATAATAGCATTGACCCAAAAATCTCAGAATGACTTTCACATAAATTCGGCCAGGAATAAATCTAAAGCGACTTGGAACATTATCAATAAAAATAAGATTTACTATCCTAGAGAAAATATACCTGAATATGTAACAATAAATGGCAATAAATTACATAAACCTGAACTAATTGCACAAGCTTTTAACGACCATTTTATTGACGAAATCAAACCGAATAATTCTACTCCTTCCTATACAAATATTGAGACTAATTGTGACTCCATATTTATTTCTCCTACAGTACCAGCAGACATAGTGGCTATAATTCGCTCTCTAAATAATACCAATAGCCATGGATATGATGGCATTATTACAAAAGTAGTCAAACATGTAGCGCCATTAATAGGTCCTCCTGTAAGTTATATCATCAATCTTTGCATTGAATATGGCCATTTCCCAGACAAATTAAAAATTACTGTTATTAAACCTATTCATAAAAAAGATGATAAAAGTATTATGGGTAATTATAGACCGATTGCGCTTATTCCTATTTTTTCCAAAATAATAGAAAAGGTGATATACAATAGTCTTTTGTCATTTTTTGGAAAGCATGACCTCATAGTCAAAGAACAATTTGGATTCAGGAAAGGAAAATCCATTAATATGGCGGTCTATGAGGCGGTCAAGAAAATTGTTTCTAGTGTTGATGCTAGAACTCCAGTAGCGGCATTGTTCATGGATATGTCTAAAGCTTTCGACCATGTAGATCATGATATACTGCTAAACAAGTTAGAGCGTTATGGGATTCGAGGAACTCCACTAAACCTATTAAAATCTTATCTCTCTGATCGCACTCAAATCACAACGCTTGATAGGCT
The DNA here is from genome assembly GCA_951329385.1 of Polia nebulosa. Lineage (NCBI taxonomy): Eukaryota > Metazoa > Arthropoda > Insecta > Lepidoptera > Noctuidae > Polia > Polia nebulosa. Next base: position 598,838 of record OX589596.1, read on the forward strand.
ATGTGCGAGCTCGAAAGTTGAAAGAACATACCGGTCACGTCCTAGAAAAACTACTTATGGTGTTCCCCAAGGTAGCATTCTTGGCCCTCCATTATTTAACATTTACATAAATGATATGCCTAAGGTCAGTAAACACCAGATGGTATTATTTGCTGATGACAGCACTATTTTATTCTCTAATAATGACATTAATATCCTTGAAAATGACATAAACGACTACCTTAAAAATATAATAAATTGGTTAGTTAGTAATAATTTAAAAATAAATCTTGACAAAACTACAGTAATGACATTTTATCAAAGAAAAAATAATCCGAAACTTAATATAAAATATGGTAACGTAACAATCTCTGAAAGCGACAGCACAAAATTTCTGGGTCTTTACATAGATAGTCATCTGACCTGGAAACATCATATTGATGCGTTGTCAAAGAAGCTTAGCCAATATGCGTATGCTCTGTACAAACTATCTAAAACAGTTAACCGCAGTACAGTGCAAATAGCTTATAATGCTTATGTGGCCTCTAGCATTAGGTACGGAATCATTTTCTGGGGCAACTCCACTGACAGAGACATTGCTTTTAAAGCTCAGAAAAAATGCTTGCGATCTTTTACCAAATTAAAATCGATTGACAGTTGTAAACCATTTTTTAAGGAACTTAGTTTGCTCACTCTACCATCTATGTACATATATGAAATGGGAGTGTTTGTTCACTGTAACCTGCATTTGTTCGTGAAACTGCGCTCTCGCCGTTATCAGAATACCATTCATGTTTCCTCTCATGACACCGCATTTTTCGGCAAAAGTGTGCTAGGTATGGCCCCAAAAATATATAACAGCATACCTGCAGCTATCAGAAATAAAGAATGTCTGGGATCCTTTAAGAGGTGTTTGTTTAAATTCCTGTTAGATAGATGTTACTACTCCATCACTGAGTTTACTACTGATAAACGGAGGTATGACGATTCCGACTTGCTGATTGACTGATTTATTGACTTGTTTATTTTTCGTATTTATTGGTTTAGTATGAATGTGTTTATAGGTATATCTAAAATTGTATTGACCTGTTTACCTAATTGACATATTTACTTTAAATTGATTATTCTATTAATGTGATTCTATTGACATGCCACTTTCATTGAAATTGTTTACCTTATTGACATATTTTAATTGAATCGTTTTTCTATTTTTTATATTGTAATCTTTTATTTTTAATTGATATGCCATCTTAATTGAAATTGTTTATTTATATTGATTTTTTACGCCATATATTGGCAAAACATAGTGCACATATTTTTGACCATATACTATCTGTAACCATACCTATGTTTTACAAAATAAATGATTGAATTGAATTGAACTAATATTTTGTTTACAGTGCTTTAGTTTAAACGAACTTGATATTAGTGTTTACGTTTGTCATCGAGGCCAGTCGTATACCTGTAAATAATCAGTACAACGTACGAGCTGTTAGTGTAAGAGGAACTTGCTTAGTTAGGGTACTTACATAGAACAAAGACTCGTATTGTACGTTACTGTATATTGTTTTGGGCACTTTTGTGGCACATAAACCTAAAAAAGCATTTCGTTGTATTAGTGTGTAAATAGAAGTTTTAAACAATCGTGAAAGTTTTTTTTACAGACGGTATTTTCGTACTTAGGTACGCGTTGTGTGAGAATACGTGATAGTGTAGACGCATACGCTTCGTATTGACACCACTAGTGTCATCAAGGCGCTCAAATTCTAGTGTCGTTTTATTTGCTGCACCCTCACGCGTAATAGCAGAAAATGGTCGTTGCTTTGCTAGTAAGGAATTTAAAGAATACTGTAGTTCGCCTAACATTCACCTACATCTAATCGCGACAGGATCGAGCCGAGCAAACGGTCAGGTAAAACGTGTGTAAGTACACTAAAGAGCTTTCTTACTGCCGTAGAAACATCGCATAGGTCGTGGCAGGAAGCTCTTGACGAGGTACAACTGGCGTTAAATTGCACTATAAATAGAGTGACAAAGACGAGCCCCCTCGAACTTATGTTCGGTCGCGTAGCTAGACCTCTGAATCTTTTAACTGCTGACGATACTGAAGTTGGGGTAGATATTTCTGAATCGAGAGAGCACGCAGCCCACAACAATGAACGAAATTCTAATTACGAAAACTCTTGTTTTGACAGTAATAAGGCTAAATGAGTCAAATGACCTGGTTCTTATTCAAAACGAAGAGCGAAACCAAATAAAATGAAATCCAAAATTTAAAGGTCCTTTTCAAATAACTGATGAACTTGCAGGCGATCGTTACGCTTTGAAATCATTGACCAGTAAGAGTATACCCACGATTGTCTTCCACCTGAACTGATTGTTGGTTGACATATGAATCCAGTGCAGATAATAATAGTGAAAGCACTTCCGCTATTGTTTGAATATGACACACACTAAAATGACTAGTTTCCATCTCTTAATCAAACTGTACAGTCTTGCCGTAGTTGTAACTGCGATTCATGAGTCGTTCAGGGTGCAATGCGCGGCTAGATGTATGGTGGCTGGGTCTATAAGACTATTGTCTGGGTCTGAATAAGACTACTGTTTGGGCCTCGATGAGACTACGCTGCCGAGCAGCCGGATCATGTGGACTACTATCTGGGTCTGAATAAGACCACTGTTTGGGTCTCGATGAGACTACGCTGCCGAGCAGCCGGGTCATATTAGTGATGTGTTTGTGTATTGTTCACTGTACAATAATTGAAGTTTATTCTGATTGTGTTCACTTGTGAGGTGTCTTTCGAACTTTTTTTTGTTAACCTTGTGGTCAGGTTAAGCTGAGCAAGAGTGTTGCTACAAATGAGAATTTTGTTACAGATACACACGTAAACGTGTGACTCATCAGGTTGTCCGTGTCGTCGCAAGCAATTTCAAGACGACAACACAATCGAAATATCGTTGATTTCATAATGTTGGTCAAACTGTAACTTCATTCTTATTGGTTGATTGGTTAGTACAGTGAACGCCGTGTGGTAGCGCTGTTAATTTCCAGCCACACACGTGGACAGAATCGATTGAATAAGTGAGTGTTCACATTGCGGTGGCTGACACCATATAGTTCAGACCATACCATCGAAACTGTCACGTTCACCGTACAAGCCTTTGTTCTTTGTTACTCACTGTGAATTACCAAATAAACGTGACTGTAAATTGTTCTTCAACCAACTTACGTTTTACTGGTTTGCCCGAGTACCCACCTGCCTCATGGAACCCGTACCAAGAAACGATGGCGATGAACCTGCTATCGCTACGCCCACGCTCCCGCCGTCATATAGATAATGAAAAGTAATGGGCCGAGCAATGAACCCTGGGGGACTCCCCTGGGGACAAGCACCCAACCAGACATATAATTGCTTAATACTACTGCTCGGGACCTGTGCTCCAGATAAGAAGAAAACCATCTGAGTAATTCACTTCGTATTCCCATACCATATAACTTTGATAGTAAGATCTCATGGTCAATCTAATCAAAAGCTTTACTGTAATCAGTATAAACGACATCAACCTGCTTATCGATATCCATGGCGTCAGTAATAAAATCATTGAGCAGAATTAGGTTGGTGACGGTAGACCTTCCTTTCAAAAAACCATGTTGAAAGAAAGTAAACGAATTTTTAAGAGCACTACCTACACACACACCTGGTTACAGATGATCCTTTTGAAGATTTTTACCTAAATATAGAGTTTGAATTTCGGCCTGTAGTTTACAATTTCGGTTTTGACTCCTTTTTTGTGAATATGCGTTATGAAAGCAGATTTCCAAAGTTCAGGTACAACACAAGTATCCAAGGATTTCCTGCAGAGAATCGAGATGTACGGAACATCGTACAAGAAATTTGGAAGAGATATTATCCGGGCCAGCCGCTAAGGCTAGTATCTAGAAATGTAGAATGAAACTACGTAAAAAACGCTTCGCATATTGATTCTCCGGTACGCAACGCGCAACGCTTCGCTACGAGTTTTATACGAGGGCGGGTCAATAAGTCCGTGACTCCAAAAGTTACGGACTTATTGACTCCAAAAGTCACGGACTTATTGACCCGCCCTCGTATTATACTCGTAGTTTGAAGTGCTCGGAACTGCATTTGAGTTGTAATTTTTTAACGAAGGTCTAAAATATTTAGGGTTTTCTTTAATAGATTTTTCGGTTAAATTTTCATAAGTTTTCATAACATTGCAGGTGGTAGGCGAGGTGCAAGTGCGCGTGGTGCGCCGGCTACTGCAGCACGTCGGCGGCGCAGCGCGCCAGGCGCACGAGCTACAGCGTGTCCTACTTGTGCGACAGATAGTGGCTCACTCACCGTCGTCCAGCACGAGAGGCTTGGCGAGCGCCAGCAGCAGGTGGTAGGCGAGTTGCATGTGCGCGTGGTGCGCCGGCGTCTGCAGCGCGTCGGCGGCGCAGCGCGCCAGGCGCACGAGCTACAGCGTGTCCTACTTGTGCGACAGATAGTGGCTCACTCACCGTCGTCCAGCACGAGAGGCTTGGCGAGCGCCAGCAGCAGGTGGTAGGCGAGGTGCATGTGCGCGTGGTGCGCCGGCGTCTGCAGCGCGTCGGCGGCGCAGCGCGCCAGGCGCACGAGCGACAGCGCGTCCTGCTTGTGCGCGCGAGCGAGCACGTCCCAGTCCAGAAGCTTCGTGCATTCGATCAGCTCACCCACTACTTCTATCTGCGTGCTCGTCATCTCACTCTCGCCGCATGAGTCTGGAGGAAATTCATTCTATTACACTTCTGACGATCGTATAAAGAGAATCCAATGTGGATACGTTCAGAACGACGTAGAGCTCACCCAGCACATGCATGACGACATAGAACAGGTTGTAGGTGGTGTCGGGGCTGAAGATGTCGCGCCACTCGTTGCCCAGGTCGGCGATGTGCGTGGCGGGCAGGCGGCGCTCGCTCTCGGCCGGCAGCGCGCCCACGAAGCGCCGCACGGCCGCCCACAGCCGCAGCACAGCGCGCGTCAGCATGCTCACCTGCGGGACACACACCAATCGATACGTCGCAAGGAGCATGCCATATATTGACACAGACGCAGGACGAAAATGTCAAAATTGACATAGCATATTGAGCCTCCACAACATAAGACACAAAGATACAAAAAAGAAGATAGCCCTTAGACGCGCATTCGATTCACAATTCGGATGATGAATGATGGTTCGTACGGTGGTAATAAATGAGATGATGGCAAGAGGATGACGATCGTACCTTGGTGGAGCCCCAGTTGCGGGTGCTCTTGCGCACGGAGGCGAGCAGCGAGCACAGCGATATGGTGGTGAAGTCCCAGTGCTGCGGCCGCGCGTCCCAGCCGCGCGATGCCACCATGGCGGACAGGAAGTCTAGCACAGCTACGTTGCTGACTACTTCGCTCCATGGACTGTCTGTGATGTCCCTGTGGGGGAGGGGCTGTTAGTGTCCACGTAATAGTTGCTCTACGGGAGTATGTTCCTAGAGCAATCGTGCGAAGGTCTGGAGTTAAAAAGGAGGAGCTCAACATATTTTAAAAGATACAAATTATAACATAACAGTTTGGTTTGACAAAGGGTCCTTCAACAACTGATGCTGGTGTTGAACTTATAGAACACATTTATAATGCCTGGGAAGATAAATGCGATGCGTTGGGCATTTTTATGATTTGTCTAAAGCTTTCGATTGCGTTCTCCATGACACATTGATCTGGAAGCTGCACTACTATGGAATCCGCGGCGCCTCTCTGGATCTTCTTACTTCATAATTGAGTGATAGGATTCAGAGTTGATGTGAACGGTAAAAGATCTCCCAGATCTGTACTCAGAATGGGGGTTCTTCAAGGCTCTATTCTAGGTCCTTTTTTGTTTCTATTATTTATTTATATCATATATACAGGCTGTAAGGAACAAGATACCGTAAACTTCGCGAAAAGGTTACACCTAATGTCAGTAACAAAATTATGATAGTCATTAATCTCGGTAATGATCGATTACAGAAATTGACATTTTCAAGCACGCAATGTATTGTGAATAATGCGATCTCAACGCTTCGCAATGAATGTAGGCGCGCGCGAGCGCGTAATACGTGATGTGCGTAGTTACCTACCACGTCTTATACACACAGACACAGGTCGTCGCGCCGCTATGCGCTTGTACCTAAATACACTTTCTACTTTGTGATAAAAATACATTTACGTCGATGTTTCCGATCGATGTGATAAACAACTAGATCAGATACTTAATAGACATAAGCGCATACGTGCGTAAAACATTTAAAACGACAAATGCGTATAATGTTCCGTGGCAGGTGCCACGGAACATTTATTGTTTTCATTTTATTGAACATTAACTATTTATTCTAATGACGACAACATTGATATCACATACATTTTTAATCCCTCAATAATACTGAAGATAAGGTTAGATAAAGATTAGGATAGATAATAATAAAGAAGCTTGTAAGTACCTACATTGAGCTCCAGAAATGTAGGTATAAAGCGCCTGCTACACGGTCGCCAATCGCGTCCCTACAGAAGTGACCTTGGTGATTTCGATTTTTTAAATTTCGTAGGTACAGCTCTGCCGCTCGCCAACCACGAACACCTCTGTCAGGGACGCGGTTGGCAACCGTGTACTTAACTAATGAACAAACTCACCTTAAAGTTCGTTCATTTCTTACGAGGGTGGCGCCTACGTGCTTCATGCATGAGCATTTTCCTGGGCACTAAGGTGTTGTTTCAAAATCACTCAAAAATCAAAACAAAAACAACACACATACACTAAAAAACACAGAAAATAACTTATGTTTTTGATAACTTTACGATAACAACCTAAATTCGCGACCAACTGCACATCTGTTTGCGATAAACGTAAACACGGAACTGACAAAAATTCGTCGTTGGCGAAATGCTAAAGATATAAAATTTTATTTATTAGCGTAGGTACGCTTTTGAATATGCCGACGCTCATAGACCGCATATATCAATGAAATTGATAGACTGTACAATCGCATTAAGTTGTACCTACTACCTACTCAGTAATTATTTTTATGTAGGTGTCGCGACATCTATGACGCTACATAGGAACTAGAACAGCAAAATTCCTACATCGCGCAAGCAGAGTTCTCCGCGCGATTTGAACATATACAACAGCCCGAAATCAACTATCGGGCAGTTGCCCGGACCAGACACAACACCCGTCTGGTCGGAGGATCCTCCCTTTTCAACGGAGGTTTGCGTCGTCTTTACTTATTTCGATGAAGGTTTATAAAAATAAAGAAAGAAAATACATTTATTGGCTACAGTTAGAGGCACTCAACAAAAAGGAAAAAAAAAACGAAACGAAAATTAGTTCAAATATAAGTAGTCAATGGGATAACAATTTTTGTATACAGGGTGGAGAAGACAATACGACAATAAATGAAAACACGGACAATACTAGTTCATAAGAATAAGTTTAAGCTATCAAAAAAATCCTAACATCGAAAATAAAAAAATAAAAATTTCAAACAAACTAAATGGCATAAAACTAGAAACGAAATAGAACACCATTTATAAATATGAGTTCACTAACCTGTCGTAAGAGCGGCAACAACGCGCGGTCCTGTAGCGACTTGATTTTTTGGCTTTTAATTATGGATTAATGCTCAATAAAATTACACTGAATCACAGATTATTAACCAAATAATCAGGCATCTCTCAACCGCGTGTTATTTATTAATCAAATTATTAATCACGATCAGGATGTAGGTATGAAAGTCACTAAATTTTTCGTTTTTCAATATGGCCGCCATGAATTCGAATACACAAATTGCACCGTCGTAAAAGGTTATTTCTAACGTCTGACAAAAGGTCCCCATTCGCAGTCATGTGTTTTAATTTATTAAAAGATATGATTATTCTATCTTTTAAATCATCAACAGTATCAACAGCTGTTGAGTACCTACACTTCATTTTTGATATGACCCCACAAGAAAAAATCCAGTGGTGTAAGGTCGGGGGACCTGGCTGGCCAACGCGTTGGTCCATAACGGCCAATCCACTGCTGTCCGAACATTTGAGACAAACGCTCTCTAGCAGACACCACTGAATGAGCTGGTGCTCCGTCTAATTGGTACCACATCTGCCTGTACGCAGTTACCGAAAGCTCATCCATGTACTCGCAAACAGGTCCATTGAGGAGTTCTAAAAACTTTTCAGCATTTAAATTAAAATTTAAAATTCGTTCCTCAAGGGTCACTTTTACACGTGGAAGAGCACTATCCACATGCGGGATTAAGGATCGATTTTCTCGCATCCTCTGGACAGCTTGGACAATGGTGCGCCCGTTGGTCGGACAAACTCGAGTGTTTCCAAACCTCTCTCGGTATGTCCGTATAGCCAAAGCGGCATTTCTTTGACACTCCCCATAAATTAAAATCATGTCGGTGTACTCCGAAGCTGTGTAATTGTAGCGCGGCATGATTATTAAAAAAAAAATCACGAAAACAATAAAAACTAAGCGTCTAATTTCGCACAATTCACTCACTGTTTAACTAAATACCTATTAAAACGTTACGTGTCCTGTCACCAAAATAAAGCGTCCAATTTCGCACTAATACCGCCGTAAATGAATTTACAAAACACGACACACACGAGCGGCGGGGAAGTACCTACATCAAAGACGCGGCTGCACTACAAAGCGAGGACGCGTAACTCATCACAGGATCGCGGCCGGCGACACACTAACCTAAATTTGTTGTAGCAAATTTCTTCAAGAAAGCGAAGTAACAAACGAAACTAGATTTATCTCTTTCGCACACACTAAATTTTCTATTAATATTATGAGTGCATTGCAATTTCCGCATTCGTTCCTTTCTTATCCAACTCTGATGACACGCTTTATGACTCTTATTACTCAGAAGTAAGGTATAATTTTCACTAAATTAGATGAAAATACTAATTTGGCGAAAGTGTTTATGTCCTCGTAGCGAGTTGGCAACGTGACTTTAATGTTTTGATGTTTATACCGATGTGGGTCGTTCACCTGACAGTGTTTCCCTATTATCAGATACATCATGTAGCAAATGTTAAAAATGAAAAATAATTTCCTGTGACTAAACTACTGGATATATTCAAATAATTTTTTGTATGTAGACTGAGAACGTCTTGAGGTATGCGAGCTTTAATTTAATGTCGTATTGTCATCACCACTCTGTATAGTTAAAATGCCTAACGTGTCGTTTCTGTTAGATTCATAGGTCTGTATGAGCATTTGCCGACAAAGGAACGTCGGCGGTCTTTGGCCGATGTTGCGTGCATACCTACTGGGCCCGCGATGACCTCCGGTGAACTTAGGAAATCAGCTGAGCAGGGAGCTTCTTGTAGTTTTATTTACATTGCGTTTTTTTGCAAAAAAAGCGAACAAATTATTTTTTAATTAAAAATTTCATTGAGGTAGATAGGTATAACGATTTTACGACGAGGATATGGGTAAAAAGGGGGTGACTACAGAGATGACGGCTAATAGAGAAGTATGGAAGAAAAAGACATGTTGCGCCGACCCCAAATAAATTGGGATAAGGGCACGAGAATTATGATGAGATATAATGATTTTATACTGTTTAATGTAAAAAAAACGCATTTTTTTTTTTAATTAGGAAAATGCCGACGAAAAATTCCAACGCTAAGTAAGTAAGTAATAAGTCCAGAATCATGTACTGAATCACTGGTACACGTATGTGCGTTCATGTACTCGTACCTTACACCCGGTATATATACACTTTTATTTAAACTCAAAAGTAAGCAGGTAGTTATTGATGATGTAAATAGTGACCTTTTAACTGTAGTTAACTGGTTAAACATCAATAATCTTCTTCTTAACGAGAAAAAAACAAAATGTATAAAGTTCACATTACCACAACACAAGTGAACACTAGTGTGTTGATAAAGGGTGAAGAGTTGAAACCCTGTTTAGTATACTTTAGTTATTTACATAGTGTGATGTCGTATAGCATTCTGCTGTAGGGAAATGCCGCCGATATTCAGAAAATGTTCGTTTTTACAAAATATAATTTATATTCGTGAAATTGATAAATTAAGTCCCAGACACTCCCTTACAGATAAATTTAAAGAGATTTATTATGACTCTCAGTATATTTATGAGAATCTCATGTATGCCCATAAAATATTATTCGATTTACAAATTTCAGTTATTTCATTTCATCCATAGCGTAAATACTAGGAACAAACACAAATTTGTTGTTCCTAAACCAGGCTCAAGAAAATAGGTGGTCCGTTTAGATGCCAATGTATACATTTCTATAATAAACTTCCAAGCCAAATACAAGAACTAAGCATTAATAAATTTAAATCATTTAGTTAGCTATGCCAGAAAGCTTTTTACGCAATGAAAGACTACTTTCAGGACAAAATGGCTTGGGATTGAGCTGCTTCATATGTACATGAGCCAATGTTTTCGTTTATACTTGCTTTTTATACACAGTGACATTTTATTATTGTTAGTATTTTTTTTGACAAGAATAATTACTTTGTAAAGTATTTTATTTATTTATTTATTTATTTTGATTACTTAATTATTGTAAATCTGAGGACTATGTTATTTTTATTTTCCTATTTTACAATAATTGTTTTAACGTTTTTTTTTTATTGTTGATAGGCACGCGTTTGACCATTATCTCACCTGATGGTAAGCGATAATGTGGTCGAAGATGGAGCATGCTTGCCTAGAAGTAACCTATTCACTCTTGACTTAAAGACTCCCAGGTTGGGGCCAGTTTCCACGTCGGTGGAAGACGGGGAAGCTGGTCCTGATCAAGAAGGTGGGGCGCCCTGCGGACTCTCCGTCCGCTTACCGGCCCATTGTGCTGCTCGACGAGGTGGGCAAGCTCTTTGAAAGAGTAATTGCAGACCGCCTCGTCGGGCAGATGGTGCGGGTGGGGCCGGACCTGGCGGAGAGCCAGTACGGCTTCCGCAGGGGGCGCTCCACGGTGGACGCTGTCATGCGCGTAAGAGCCCTCACGACGGGGGATGCAGTGGCCCGGGGTAGGGTCGTCTTGGCGGTGTCTCTGGACATCGCCAATGCCTTTAACACCCTGCCCTGGAGTTGCATAGTGGAGGCACTCCGGTATCACCGGGTGCCGCCCTACCTCCGTCGCGTAGTCGAGGCGTATTTGACGGACAGAGCCGTCATCTACCCCGGTCATCAGGGAGTATGGAACCGGCGAGAGATGTCGTGCGGTGTTCCACAGGGATCGGTCCTGGGGCCGCCCTTGTGGAACATCGGATACGACTGGGTGCTGCGCGCCGACCTCCCCACTGGCGTCAGCGTAGTGTGCTACGCTGACGACACGCTAGTCTTAGCGCAGGGGAGGTCGCACGAGGCGGCGGCCGACCTTATGACACGCGGGGATGCGACGGTCATAGAGAGGATCCGGCAACTGGTACTCGAGGTGGCATTGCACAAGTCCGAGGCCATGTGTTTTCATGGTCGTCGGAACGCGCCACCGTCGGGTTCCCAGATCACGGTAGGAGGGGTTCGCATCGGCGTCGAGGGTACGATGAAGTACCTGGGACTCGTCCTCGACAGCCGGTGGAACTTCGTCGTGCACTTTCGACGTTTGGCTCCCAGATTGGACAGGGCCGGGGCCGCCTTAAAGCGGCTCCTACCCAATCTGAGGGGGCCAAACGCCTCCTGCCGTAGGCTCTATGCGGGGATCGTGCGGTCCATGGCCCTCTACGGAGCGCCGGTGTGGGCGCGTTCGTTGAGGCAGCGATCAGCTCGCCAGATGAACGCGTCCCAGAGGGTCATGGCGATCCGTATGATCCGAGGATACCGCACGATCTCCCCCGGGAGGCTGCGAGCCTCCTTGCCGGACTTTCACCATGGGATCTGGAGGCAAAAATCCTCGCGCACCTGTACGAGTGGCGCGAGGAGGCCAAACGCCGGGGCGAAACTCCGCTGCCGCGACAACTCGCGGCTCGGCGGACGGAGCTCCGGCAGGATCTCATGGTGACATGGAGAGAGCGACTGTCGCAACCCAGCGCTGGGCACGCTACCATTGAGGCGGTAGTGCCCCTCTTTGAGGCTTGGCTGGAGAGGCGCCATGGCAACCTCACCTTCCGCCTGACGCAGGTGCTCACCGGACACGGCTGTTTCGGGAGGTACCTGTGTCGTGTCAAGGCGGAGGTGACCCCTGAGTGTTTCCACTGCGAGGATCGCCCAGAGGACACGGTGGAGCATACGGTGGAGGTTTGCCCCGCTTGGGCAGAACACCGCCGTGTCCTCGTGGATGCGATAGGCGACAGCGACCTCTCGCGCCGTGCCCTGGTTCAGGCCATGGTACGGAGCGAGAGGGAATGGGAGGCCGTCTCCTCCTTCTGCGAAGCAGTAATGCTCGCGAAGAGGGAGGCGGCATACGTTAGGGAGACTCAACAACGGCCGAGTCGCCCTAGCGCCCCCAGCCGCGATCGCCGCAGGAGACGCCAGGGGCCGCGAGACGATCTCCGGCCACCGTAGACCGGGGCCTGCGGACGACGAGTAGTGGGTAACTCGCCGCCCGATCAGCACCAGGCCCGAGAGTCGACGGCGCGTAGTGTTCCACGCGCGCCTCAAAGAGTTGTCAGCAATAGGGACGGGGCCTGCCACGGCCGATGCCTGCCCGGGGGTGGAGGATAAATTCGAAAGAGTTACCTCGCCCACGGGCACTCGAGGCAGGGAGGAACAGGGGTGGGTTTTAGTCAGTAAGAATCTGACACACCCTTCCGCTCCACCCTAGAGCGGAAGAAGTCATAGGATGATTTCCCACCCCCCAAAAAAAAAAAAAAAGACTCCCAGGTTGTAGCTATCACAACCAAAACAGAAAAACAGACTCCGGCAGGGAATTCCACTCCCTAGCTGTACGCACAATGAATGTGTTCTCAAAACGTTTTGTGCGCGTGGATGAGATGTTCACCATGTACCGGTGGCACATCGCCGTACGTCTTGTGGGCCGCTGATGGAACGGGCTTGGCGGAATCAAATTATGCAATTCTGTCGCACACTCCCCAAAATATAACCGATAGAATTACTAATTAATTATTTTATTTTGTATATGATTTCTGATGACGATTCTTTTCACTCCGCAAATGAATCCTTCAACTCATCTGCTGATGCAAGTTTTGGCTCCTTGACTGACACCCTTGGTGACTTTGTGCGTCGGAGCTTTGGCCAACAGAAAGCTAATTTTTTTAATGTTTGTCATATTGTAGCGACATCTATGACGCCGCACACGAACTAAAAATAGCAAGAATTCTACATCGCGCAAGCAGAGTTCTCCGCGCGATTTGAACATATACGAGGGTCATTCAATAAATACTTAGCCTACAAAAAGTAAACGAAAATTTTGGAAAAGTGGCAATTTATTTTTCAACATTGTCTCCTTTTAGTTTGATACACTTAGCCCAGCGATGCTCCAACTTTTTTAACCCGTCCGAAAAATAGTTTTTGTCAAACTCTGCAAAATAGGCCTCCGTGGCGGTGATAACCTCCTCATTCGATCCATATCTATTCCCGGCGAGTGATTTTTTCAGATTAGGAAACAGAAAGAAGTCACAAGGGGCCAAATCTGGAGAATACGGTGGATGGGGCAGCAATTCGTAGCGTAATTCGACCAATTTGGCCATGGCAACGGCAGACGTGTGAACCGGTGCGTTGTCGTGGTGAAACAGCACTTTTTTCTTCGCCAGATGGGGTCGTTTTTTCTTTAATTCGGCGTCGAATCGGCCCAATAAATCGGCATAGTAAAGCCCTGTAATTGTTTTACCCTTCTCGAGGTAATCGATGTAGATCACACCTTGTGAATCCCAGAAAACGGTGGCCATAACTTTTCCGGCCGATTTTACAGTTTTCGCCTTCTTTGGAACACGTTCCCCGGTCTGGATCCATTGTTTTGATTGCTCCTTGGTCTCTGGTGTGTACCAGTGGATCCGGGTTTCATCGACGGTCACAAAACGACGCAAAAACTCCGCTGGATTCCGCTTAAACAGCGCCAAACACGTCTCCGATGTGGTCTCACGGTTGCGCTTGTTTTCTGGTGTGAGTAAACGCGGCACCCATCGCGCCGACAGCTTTCTCATGCCGAGTTCCTCGTGAAGAATATGATGCACTGTTCCTTCTGAAATGCCTACAGTCTCAGCTAGCTCCCGAACCTTCAATCGGCGATCTGCCAATACGAGATCATGGATTTTTTTAATGTTTTATTCCATAGCAGCTGTTTTCGGTGCACCTGGACGTGGTTCATCAAAAACCGACGTACGGCCACGTGCAAACTCGTTGAACCAATTCTTGACGGTGGCCATCGATGGAGAAGAGTCACCGTACACAGCATCCAAGCGCCCTTTGATTTCGATGCGCGTTTTCCCTTCCAAAAATAGGAATCGAATCACCGAACGATATTGCTCTTTTTCCATTTTTGTAAAACCGATCGACACGTTCGCTTCCATAAGTTGTCAAATTAAAACAAATGAAGGGAGTGGAATGAAAATTTGAAAAAAGAATTAAAAAAGAATGTGCTACACTGTGGTAAAACTCTTCTGAAACTACAGCGCCCTCTGGCGATGAGGCTAGGTACTTATTGAATGCACCTCGTACAACAGTCCGAAATCAACCATGGGGCAGTTGCCCGGACCAGACACAACACCCGTCTGGTCGGAGGATCCTCCCTTTTCAACGGAGGTTTGCGGGACTTTACACTCTGTTCCGCTCACCTCCACACTGGTGACCCTCGACCATGAACGTCAGCGCAGCCTTCGTGCAGCTACTTCAGCGTGACGTCATCATCATCGCTTCCTTCAAGCTCTTGAGCAACGAGTCATACAGCCAGCCAGTACCAACGGCTTCTACGGGTATCCTGACCATCAGCATGCAGCGGACGTGCATTCCTGGTCAGCATCCTCAGCCTCTTTCATCAACTTCAACCTCATCAGCGATCTTGGCGCAGCGAACAGCACCTTCGGCCGGTCGAAGAAACTCTCCTGGTCGACGCCAGCAGTCAAGCCACTACGTCGCACAGTACCGCTCCGACCCACTGGAGCCCGAAGCATTACTCCGACTTACTGGAGCCTGCAGCATCATCCCGACTCACTGGGACATCATTATCCCGACTCACTGGGACATCATCACCCCGACTCACTGGGGCATCATCCCGACTCACTGGGACATCATCACCCCGACTCACTGGGGCATCATCCCGACTCACTGGGACATCATCACCCCGACTCACTGGGGCATCATCCCGACTCACTGGGACATCATCACCCCGACTCACTGGGGCATCATCCCGACTCACTGGGACATCATCACCCCGACTCACTGGGGCATCATCCCGACTCACTGGGACATCATCACCCCGACTCACTGGGGCATCATCCCGACTCACTGGGACATCATCACCCCGACTCACTGGGGCATCATCCCGACTCACTGGGATAGCAACACCCCGACTCACTGGGGCATCACCGCAGACAGTTCCGACTCACCGTGAACTATGCGGCTCTTCCGGTTCCGACTCACTGGAACCAACCTTCCACTGGCCCGGCAAGCATCACAAGATGTATGGACGACTCATCAAGAACCATCGATCTCCGATCTCCGGAGGGGAGTGATGTAGCGACATCTATGACGCCGCACACGAACTAAAAATAGCAAGAATTCTACATCGCGCAAGCAGAGTTCTCCGCGCGATTTGAACATATACAACAGTCCGAAATCAACCATGGGGCAGTTGCCCGGACCAGACACAACACCCGTCTGGTCGGAGGATCCTCCCTTTTCAACGGAGGTTTGCGGGACTTTACACTCTGTTCCGCTCACCTCCACAATATCAATGCTCAGAGTGCGCCATGTCATTATAGTGATCTGTTTGACACCTTTTCTGACGCCAATATACATGCTGTCCTGGTTTCTGAGTTTGCCCAAACCTCATCTTCTCTCTACCACCTACCCTATTCCCGGTTTCATTCTTATCCGCAATAATAGGATTGGAAAGGGAGGAGGTGGTGTTGCTATCTTTGTAGCGATTTCCCTTACAAAATCATTGCATCATCTCCTTCAAATTATACTGCTTCCGCTGAATATCTATTTTTCGAGGTCTACGTCAAAGGTGTCAAAACCTTGCTTGGCGTTGTCTACTGTCCGCCTGCCGTTGACTACTTTTCCAACTTAGAGTTGGCGCTGGAACTAGTGGGGGCGATTTTAATACAGACCTTTCTCACCCATCCTCTCGTTCCCGTAAACTCCTTCATATAATCGAGACCGTTAGTCTCCATGCCCTTCCACTGTAACCTACTCACTTCAATATCTCAGGTAATGACACGTGACTCGACTTAATCCTAACGTCCATTCCCTCCCTTGTTTCCTCTCATGGCCAGTGTCCTGCGCCTGGCTTTTCTCATCATGACCTCATTTTCCTCTCGTATCTATATATCTTAAAAACACCTAAACTTCCGCTTCAAGTACTGCACATGTATTGTTTTGCTCGTTTGGATGCTGAGAAGCTGCACCAGGATGCGTCGATACTTGACTGGGACCACCTTACAGCAACAACATCTGTTGACGACAAACTGCGTATTTTTAATCGGACGGTCCTTGCACTCTACGACAGACACGCTTCTGTGGGAACCCTCTTGGGGTTAAGCTTAGGCATCAGCTTGCCCCTTGGATAACGACAGGGGTTCGTATGGCGATGAGGCGTAGGGATTGGGTCTTTCGAAAACATAAAAAGAATCGCAGTAATGAAAATAGGGACCTATTTAAATCCGCAAGAAATCGGTGTAATCAGGTGATACGCAACGCTAAACGCCGTTATATTCTCTAAAACATGAACTTCTTCTCCTGCTGATACCTGGCAATTCCTCGAAACTTTCGGTATCAGTAGACCACGTCATGTGGACTTTCCTAAAACAATCGTCCTGGATGATATCAACCGTCATTTCACAACCACCTGTCACTTGGATTCCCATGTGTTGTCTCAGACGGTTGAGTTCATTACTGGCCTACCAGGTCCTATCATAGAACTATTCCGCTTTGCTGCGGCTACCTTGGATGAAATCAAAAAGAACATCCTGTCCATTAAGTCCAAGGCTGTGGGCTGTGACGACATCAGTCGTTACATTGTAACAAGGCAGTGTTAAAGCCTTGTTTATTTTATGACCTCTATTCCAAATTACGTTCTTTCCTACTTTTTTTAATTTAAAATTCAAATATTGTTTTCTCTGTCAATAGTCTCTGTTTTTATATTAAAAATCAGTTGAGATTGAGCAGCTGAGCTAGTAAAAGCTCCTCATTATCATTTTTCTACTCTTCAACTGACAGTTACGAGTTTCCAAGAGTTGTGCAATAATACAATTTAATTACGTACCTAGTTACAGTGTATGGTGCTCGTACTATTAATGAGTGCTTCATATATTCATGCTTACTGTTTTAAATAACAAAATATACGTGTTAACTCGTGTGTTATTCCTTCATCCAACTCCTCATCTACGGTCCTCCTACTCTACGGTCGTCCTCTACGGACGTCCGGGCTACGTGTCACACCACCACTCCGGCTCCGCTACGTTCGAGGATCCGAGGGTAGGTCCTCGATTTTCTTCTTCCGCCGATTACCCACATTATCAATTTTTTCCTTGATTCCGGACAATGCCCTTCCCTGTGGCGTATGCTTACGTTCGTCCACTTCCTAAAATCATTAATCCTTCCCTACCTAATCATTTTCGACCAGTTTCCATTCTTCCTTTCCTGTCCAAAGTACTTGAGGCCTGCGTCCACAAGCAGTTTTCAGGATTTGTTCATCGTAATAATCTAATGAGCTCATTCCAATCTGGATGCAGGTCTGGCCACAATACTGCCTCTGCTCTCCTGAAAGTGACTGGGGACATTAGAGAAGCTATGGAGGATACCAAGGTTACCGCTTTGGTGTTAATTGATTTCTCCAATGACTTTAATACCGTCAGTCACGATATTCTCCTATCAATCCTTTCACATCTTATGGTTTCTTCCGAGGCCCTGGAATGGTTCTCTTCTTATCTTCGGGGACGTCAGCAGTCGGTTGAGCGTTGACGAGAATTCGTCGAGTTGGCTTGACCTGGATGCTGGTATTCCTCAAGGCGGAATTCTTTCTCCGTTGTTAGTCTCCATCTTCATAAATTTTATAACTCACTGTCTTCGGTGTTCGTATCATATTTACGCCGATGATCTTCAATTGTACACAATTGCGCGGGTGGAAGGTTTGTCAGACGCTGTACAGGATGTAAACCGGGATTTTGATGCAATTCGTGATTAGTCTGGTAGATTTGGGGTGTCTGTAAACCCCTCAAAATGTCAAGCTATAGTTATTGGTAGTTATCTCTTCCTCCTGTCATTTTCAATGGCGCCGTTAGCCCCACCAGCCCTAGCGTAAAAGATCTTGGTTTGCATCTTGAATCGACGCTTGGCTGGCAAAGTCAGGATTCGAGTGTCAGTCAAAGAGTCAACGTAACTTTGCGGTGTCTGTACCGTCTGAAGGACTTTTGGCCCGCAAAGATGAAGACTGCTTGTGCAGACTTTAATCTTCCCTATAATCGACTATGGTGACGTGTGCTAATTTGACCTGAAAGCGGTGTTACTGGGTAAACTTGATAGGCTCCTCAACAATTGCATCCGGTTCGTATTTAATTTGAGGAAATATGACCATGTCTCGAGCTACAGGTCTGAACTCTTATGGATGCCCATTCGCCAGAGAAGAAATTTGCGGGCTCTGACTACACTTTTCTCTCTGCTGAACTCTCCCACTTCTCCTTCTTATCTTATATCTCACTTTCAATTTCTATGTTCTTCACACGCCAGGAATCCGTGTTCTTCTAATAATCTCCTACTGCTTTGCCCTTCTCATACTTCTGATTTTGTTCATTCTTCCTTTCATATTCTTTATTATAGTTAGGCCATCCGTCAGTATGCATTTAAGCGAAAGTTGCGGAATTATTTTCTACACAGAGAGTAGAGTCGTCTCAAAAACCTTTTCTATTACTTTATATTAAATACATATATTTATTGGTAATTATTATATTACCAATAAACATATATGTACTCGTATGTTTATTATTAATATATATATTTTCGTTCCCGTTTTTTTATTATTTCTAATTATCATTTCTTTCTTTGTTTTTTTTTTATGCACCTGCCTTATTATCTCTCCACCACCCTTGGTTGACTGGTAGAGAATGCCTAAGGCACTGAGTCCGCTTTTGTACTTTTGTTGCATGAAGTGTGAATAAATAGAAAACCGATAGGTTAGCAACTCGGCGTCTATGCTCTAGACTTTAGAGGTTCAACTCGACGAGCCTACCACTGCCGATGATCCTCTTGGCTCGTTTCTCAATTGACTCAAGGGCATCAAGCTGGTATCTGGCAGATCCGTCCCAAAGATGAGAGCAGTACACGATCGAACTTGCGCTTGAGTTGGAGCAGCTGGTCCTGCGTGGAAGTACCGTCTCACCTTTGCGAGGATCCCCAACTTTTTTGGCAGCCACTTGAACCTTTGCCTCTTGGTTGATGTTAACGTAACAACAAGAAGATCAATTTAGTCGGTTATCGGCACGGTTACACCTCGGAAAGATGGAGCCGGGTGAAATTGGCTCCTTTTAGCGGCAAAAAGACACGCCTGGGTCTTAGCAGCATTGAACTTGACCAGATTGGCATCGCCCAATTCTGAGACAGCCTGTAAGGACAAGTTCAAGCACCCAACCTTAGCCTCTCGGAGAGACCGGACCTGAGACCCGCTAGCTCGTGCGTTAGGCACGTATCTCTCGGCAACAGTGCTGTCGTCTGCATACCCAAAGATACCGGGTTTTAGCAGATCGTTAGTATGCAGAAAAAACAATGTTGCCGAGAGCACCGAAACCTGAGGAACACCGGCATTAATAGCCAGCAGATGAGAGATGGGCCTATAATTTGCTGAGTCAGCTCGACTACCGTTCTTGTGCACGGATTGCACGTTAGCTTGCTTCCAAGCCATTGGCACTTTTCCAGTCTCAAACGAAAGGCGAAATAGGCGTGTCAAGAACCGAGACAACTCAGGCGCACAAGTCCTCAGTGTACAAGTGCCGGTATTCCGTTGGGGCCACTAGCCTTGTTCACGTCTAGGTTACGCAGTACCCTTCGGACATCCTTCTGATGAATGCTAATGTCAGACATAATCGACTCGCATCCACCAAGAGTACCAGGGGGCCTCGCGCCACCAGGATCTAGACGTGAAGATTCCGCAAACAGAGAGGCAAACAGGTTTGCTTTCTCCTCAGCGGAGTGGGCCAGCGACTCGTCGGGTTTCAGCAGTGGAGTAGTGTGGGGCGGTAGAAGTTCGATTCTACCGACTTAGCCAGGGACCAAAACGCCTTACTACAAGTCGGGTAAGAAGCAAGTTTGTTCCCAATTCGGATAATCTGGTCAAACCGAGCCCTCCGCAACACCTTCTTGCAGGAATTGGATGCCCTGTTGAAAGCTCTCTTCTTCTGACTCACGTCATTTGCTTTGCGCGTCCGAGCGTCGACCCATGCCAGGCAGGCCGCGTGTTTAAGCGCATCAGCGTGATTGCACTCGGCATCAAACCATGGTCGAGCTTCGCCAGACATTGTTACGTCAGAGAATGGAATGCAGTACTCCATTCCCTGCCGCAACACATCCGTCATGGCGTCCGCGCACGACGAAACATCAGTCGAAGAAAAGCAAGTGGGCTGCCAAGGATAACATGGGATATGCCTAGGGGGAGCGGATAAATTCTGAAAACGAGTTACCGCACCCCTGGGCACTCAGGCAGGTAAGGAACAGGGGTGGGTTTTAGTCAGTAAGAGTCTAACACGCCCTCCCGCTCCACCCAGAGCGGGAGAAGTCATTGGATGATTTCCCACTCCACAAAAAAAAAAGGATAACATGCGAAGAAAGATCGCAGGCCATCCCAATCTGCTGACCTGTACCGCCAAACCCGCCTGGTGCCTCTAGGGCTAGCATCGGGCGGGGAGTAGACGGATACAGACTTCACCAGACAGTGGTCGGTAACGGTCTGGATCTGTTCTCAGCAGAAGGTTCAAGCAATTGGCTGTGTGCGAATCAACATCCGGCACCCTCATTGTCCCCTGGACCAGCTGGGTGAGATTTAACGCTAGCGCTAGCTTACGCGTCTCATTTCCAGCATAGTCTGTGCACTGGTATGGGAAGAGCCACTCCTGATGGTGGGCGTTGAAGTCCCCCAGTAACACCAATTGGGCAGAAGGGTACCGCTGCTGAGCCGCATCCGCCGCCTCATTGCGGTGTTGTGTGAGCCCAGTTGTCTCCAAATCACCGCTGTGCGAACGGTAGACACAAGCGTAGACAATTTTATCCAGGCCTGTGTCCACTAGGACCCAGAGCGTTGACAACCTGGAGTTCTCGAGGTTGCGGAGACGCCGATAGCAGATGTCGTCCCGGGCGTACATGCATATACCGGCGCGTCGCTTAAAGTTGTGCTCCAGGGTAAGCCCTGGGTAAGATAGGTACGCCACGTCTGACGGACATCCGATCTGCGTCTCCAAAAGGAACAAGAGAGCTGGTTTCTCAGTCTCTAGGTGGTGGTGGACTGCGGCGAGATTTGAGTGTAGACCTCGTATGTTCGAAAGGTGCACTTTAAGAGAGAGGGAGTGCTGCCGGTGTACAGCTTTATTTTTTTTGTTAATTTTTTCATAATTGTGAAGAGTGAAGGAGGGAGAGAAGAAAGTGAAATGAGGTTCCACGCTGCTAACCTTCAGACGCGCACTGACAGGAGGGTATCATTGGGGAACTAGTCTGGAGACTGCGGGGACGCCCGAGCCCCCCCGGGAATGTCTATCGGGCCCTCTCGTCTGGTCGCCAACCAGTACGATGGTGCATTCCGGGATTTTTTGACAGTTGGCGGGGCAGCCTTTCGTGTGTGGCTAGCACACTACTTGGGCCCCCAACTACCTGCGGTCGGCCAGCGGCGCACCGTGCCTCGGAGCCCGCTACTCTCCGCGACTAGTCTCCCGATACACCCATATCAGCGCGAGCCCGGTTGGTCTGCCTGCAATGGAACAACTATTTCGACCCAACTCCTCTAAATTGGCTACACTGAGCATCGTACCAGAACACGGCCGGGCCGCTTGGCGGTACGTCTTTGCCCAGTGGGCGGTCGCAAGCCATCGGTCGAAACCTACCACCAGTTAGTGTCACCTGATTTGCACCACCCAGGGACCACGTGTAGGGACTCAATGGGTATTCTCCTAGGGACGCGGGTGACTCGGCACCCAGACACGCTGCTGCCTGACAGTTTGAGTACTTTTGCGGCCTACCCAAATGTCCTTTCTTTGGTATTATTCGTCGAGTCATTGAGGTCCTTAGTAGTTATAAGTTGAGCTATTCGACTACTGACAAATGTTTGCACTGACTGGACAGGTCCACTCAAATATGTGTGCTTCTTTCTTCAAAAGATCATTACAGACACTAATCTGCATAGTCCATGAGGACCATATAGCATATTGTTATCGTGAGAACTATGTAGGTTGTTTTATTCACGTAGAATTAATGATTGTCTGGCAGTTTGAGTACTTGTGCAGCCTACCCAAATGTCTTTACTTTGGTATCATTCGTCGGCTTCTTGAGCTTCTGAGTTGAGCTACACGATATGACAATGCTTGCACTGTCTGGACAGGTCCACTCAAATCTGCGTTGTACTTTCCTCAAAAGCTCAGACATTAACGTACATGGTTCTCATATTATTTGACCAGTACAGTTCGTATAGACATTCAAAGAGACTTTGACCTTCAGAGGTCAAAGTCTCTTTGAATGTCTGAATGTGACACCGAAACATACTCAGGTATGTTTCGGTGTTTCTTCTCAGGGTAGTCAGCTAGGAAACACCGGCCTCATCTAGCTTAAACTGACAAAAACATTTATTGACGTGTAAAAGTGTTTTAAACCTATTTGCAAAATAAATATTATTTATCATGCTCGTAATGTTTTAATGCAGTTTTATATCATCATCTGCCTAGCCTTTTCCCAACTATCCTGGGGTCGGTAATGCAGTTTTATATGGCTTATTAAAATAATAATGTACGTCGGAGATGACATTACATTTATGGGTAGTTAACAGAATTTGTTATGGGAGTTGGCTGTCACTACAATTGTGGGTAGTCAACAGAATCTGTTATGATTTGTTTTTCTTATTATTAATTTATGTGATTTTACTATCGATTATTGTCTGATAAATCGGAACATAATTTTTGGAGTACTCGGTGTACGCACTAATTGATTTTTGGCAACTTATGACGATAATTTGTAACCGATGGTTTTGTTCAAAACAATAAATGACATGTTACTTTGATTCTTTAATTGATTTTCTTTGTGTAATAAAACCTTTGTTTATTTATGTCAATTAATCTTGTATTATTTGATTAGTTTGTAATGTAAATCTTATTAGATTTAGCACATTTTAGTGTTTTGTATCTTGTAAACACATGACGTACTTCTGTGCGCCATCGGACAGAGTTGTTGTGGAGGGATTGCAAGGTGGGAGCATCGCCCTATAAAACAGGCTGCTCTCGGTATGCTAATCAGTCGATCTTCGGATTCGACACAATAAGGAGCTCCTGCTTCCGACAAAACTGTCGGTTTACCTGGTACAGCGCTGCTGTATATTCATGTAGCTGTATTGGCTCGCTGCTAGCGAGCAATACTCTTTGTATTTGGGTGGCTTACGCCGCTATACGAACTGTAAACCTTAAGGGTTTGTTCGATTAACTGTATTGTTACTATACCTTTACAATCTTGTTTCTAATTACCATTTGTATTGTGCGTGTTTTTTTTAATATAGTGTAACTAGTACTGTAATGGATACTGTATGGGTTGTGGAGGTCAGATAGGCAGTCGCTCTATGTTAAATACTGGTATTCGGTTGCATCCGAAGATAGTTGGGAAAAGGCTAGGCAGATTTGATTTTTTTTGTAACTAGTACTGTATTAAAAACCCTGTTATTGTTTATAGTCTTGTTTATCCCATTAAAATGGGAATCACGCACCGCGTCGCTAGAGATGTAACTAAACTACACGTACTTGTCGTAGAGCATGGTGCGGTTGTGCTTGTAGTAGGCGTTGACGATGACGTCGAGGTCGCAGGAGTCGCGGGCGCGTGACGTCACGCACCAGCTCGGCGTCGCTAGAGATGTAACTAAACTACACGTACTTGTCGTAGAGCATGGTGCGGTTGTGCTTGTAGTAGGCGTTGACGATGACGTCGAGGTCGCAGGAGTCGCGGGCGCGTGACGTCACGCACCAGCTCGGCGTCGCTAGAGATGTAACTAAACTACACGTACTTGTCGTAGAGCATGGTGCGGTTGTGCTTGTAGTAGGCGTTGACGATGACGTCGAGGTCGCAGGAGTCGCGGGCGCGTGACGTCACGCACCAGCTCGGCGTCGCTAGAGATGTAACTAAACTACACGTACTTGTCGTAGAGCATGGTGCGGTTGTGCTTGTAGTAGGCGTTGACGATGACGTCGAGGTCGCAGGAGTCGCGGGCGCGTGACGTCACGCACCAGCTCGGCGTCGCTAGAGATGTAACTAAACTACACGTACTTGTCGTAGAGCATGGTGCGGTTGTGCTTGTAGTAGGCGTTGACGATGACGTCGAGGTCGCAGGAGTCGCGGGCGCGTGACGTCACGCACCAGCTCGGCGTCGCTAGAGATGTAACTAAACTACACGTACTTGTCGTAGAGCATGGTGCGGTTGTGCTTGTAGTAGGCGTTGACGATGACGTCGAGGTCGCAGGAGTCGCGGGCGCGTGACGTCACGCACCAGCTCGGCGTCGCTAGAGATGTAACTAAACTACACGTACTTGTCGTAGAGCATGGTGCGGTTGTGCTTGTAGTAGGCGTTGACGATGACGTCGAGGTCGCAGGAGTCGCGGGCGCGCATGACGTCATGCACCAGCTCGGCGTCGCTAGAGATGTAACTAAACTACACGTACTTGTCGTAGAGCATGGTGCGGTTGTGCTTGTAGTAGGCGTTGACGATGACGTCGAGGTCGCAGGAGTCGCGGGCGCGCATGACGTCATGCACCAGCTCGGCGTCGCTCTGCTCTCCGTACGCGATGTACCAGCTGCGCAGCATCACCAGGTACTTAATCTTGTAAGCGGCTTCCGAGTGTAAGTCGGTAGACCACTTCGTGCTAGCCTGGAGCAAAACATTTTTGGTGTCAAACAAATAAACTAATGAGAAAAATTCTCATTAGTTGAATGGATCATAAAAGAATTCCATTTTTTTTTTGCGATTTTTCAAATGGTCGTACGTTTGTTAAAAATGATCGGATCGGAGTCGTAAGAGTAAAAGCAATTTGATGCTTGAAGTCCCTAGTAGTCTATTTGAGATCTTAAGACTATTTTTATTTCAAAGTAATGTGCATCGCGCAGTCCTAATGAATATCGTGAAAAAAAAAATGTACGCTAAATCAATAATATCAAGGAAACCACTAAATATTAAGTGTACCTTTTACAGTTCTATATGCCCATAAAACTATACACAGTTTAAATTTCATACAGCTTTTTTTATTCGATTGTTTTTTTTTTTAATTAAAGGATTTTTGACGTTTTTTGTTCTTAAAAGCTCATCTCTAATCTACCTACATAAAACAAAGTCGGGTTCTACATCAAACCCAAGAACGGCTGGACCGATTTTAATGATCTTTGAGATGTTGGATTTCTGTCCGCCGGGAATAGCAGAATAACTATTAAAAATAGGAAAAATGGACGAAAAAAATTATGAAGAAAATTCATTTTCGCATACATTTTGTATTGAACGGATTTTTTGATTTTATCTCGAGTTAACACAACTTTTACTGTTTCTGAGGCGCTACAAAGTTCGCTGGGTCAGCTAGTAAAATATAAAACATATATTTCAGCGTTTTTCACATTTTTATTGAGAAGTTGTAATGACGTCATTCCACGAGAGATGTCTTAAACCCAAATTTTGACTCAGTTCATGTATGGATAAATAGCACACAGGCGTTGCTTGCAGACTGCGGTGTCATGTGTCTGTCATGCGTTTAAACCCGGCCGTCGCGGTCGTCAGAATTCTCTTTTTGTGTTTCTAGTAATTTTATAAGATCATTTATCCTCAATATGAAAATAATACTTATAAAGACGACCGTGTTGTTGGAGTGAGATATAGCATCGCAAAGACTAGTCGGAGACAGACGTGCGTCGCTCGCTTATGAGCGAATGTTCTCAATATACCGTCATGTTAAATTTATAAATATTGTAACAATCATATATAGCAATCTATACGGAGATTCTATTTTTGTTAGTGAATATCTTAAACAATGAAGGGGTGAGTTGCATTAAGAATTACTAGTCGGTTAACCCATTCGGAAATGTTATTTGTTTTTACGTATTGATGTCAATTGTTCCAGCATACCGTCACGCTCATGGATTGTTGGAGAATTTTTATGGAAATCTCTAAATGTTCGCAAACCGTATGTATAACTATACATTAATTTTACTTAGTAAACTAAATTGTTCACCACTTGGTGTACCGGCAGTACTGAGGACTGGAAGGGTTCCATGCACTTACCGTCACCTGTCTAAAACCCTCCTGGCGCCCTTCTTGTTTAGCGTTAAGTTAGGTATAGTTTTAATTAAGTTCTAGTAATAAGCTGTCATTTACTTTAGGCTGGCACATCTTATGGCCATACTACTGGTAACAAACTTGTGTTGGAATTTAAGTTGTTTTACTGTTCGACCACCGCCAACAAGGGACGTAACAAAGTGTTTAAATTTATGAAAAAAAAAGGTTACAACCATTTGAAAAATCGCAAAAAAAATGTTTTTTTTTTAGTTTGAATTTTTCCATTATTGTTGTATGTTTTGTTAGGATTCCGTACCCGAAGAGTCCAATCGGAGCCCTATTGCTGTCACTCACGTATCCGTCCGTCTGTCTGTCCGTCGTCTGTCACAAAATTTTCTTCTGAAGAATTTTTTAACTTCCCTTAACTTCCCTCTGACCATGAACTTGAAATTTGGTGATATTTTTTTTGTATTTCTCGAGATCCTGAGGTCCCGGAACTTTGGAAGGCGTACGAGGAGCCGAAGTCATCTCGTAGAGATCCCTTTAGACGCTTATTTTTATGAAATATGGCACCAACCGACGATTATTCCTGTACGCGCTATACAATTGCACCCAAGGACAACCCCCGGTTGGTGTGAAACTATAGCAAAAAAGAAAAAAAACTGTGTGTGTATTTACGCACGTAAGAAGTTATACTTCTTTGGGCTAACAAGATAAAAAACCAAACTGTCACAAAGTTTACTAAAGAAAAAAAAAAACTCATTCTTCATGAACCACAGACCATAGCTAACTTCAGGGTGTCGGTTCTAGCTAACTTCAACCTGTGAATTTTGTGTGACAGTGATGCGCGCGCATCTTAAAATTTCACTCTCATCATTTTTTCATAACGCGCCTAAAGAAGTATAACTTCAAAAAACAAACACATCGGGCTATGGTATTGGGAAGCTTAAGTGGACTGGTTACGATCTATGTAAATACGAGGCCCCTGCCTGAACAATGTTACTATATATAGGTACATCGATACAAAAGGCAGGGAGTGACTTACACACTCAATAAATGGGCCATCAAAAACGGTCGCTAGCACGTAGTGTGACGTAGCAACAAGGAGGCAACATATTCTGACGTGCTAAGAAGTGGAAAGTTATACCACGGCTATCAGGACAATCCCGGAAGTACGGTCAAGATCTGTACCAGCATCTTACTGGATTATACATCCTTCTCCCGAGCACGATTGCTCACACGAATCTCCACTCAAGCCAGCCAATAAAGGCAAGAGAAAGGTGGGAGCTCTGTTCCTCGTCAGTGTTCACTACGGCCGGCCAATAAAGGAAAGAGAGAGGTGGGAGCTCTGTTCCTCGTCAGTGTTCACTACGGCCGGCCAATAAAGGCAAGAGAGAGGTGGGAGCTCTGTTCCTCGTCAGTGTTCACTACGGCCGGCCAATAAAGGCAAGAGAGAGGTGGGAGCTCTGTTCCTCGTCAGTGTTCACTACGGCCGGCCAATAAAGGCAAGAGAGAGGTGGGAGCTCTGTTCCTCGTCAGTGTTCACTACGGCCGGCCAAAAATAAAGCACGAAAATTTTTACGGGAGATCGGGTCCGTGGGATCGCTACTGCCTAACAGTTTGCCACAAAACTGCAAATAATTTTTATTATTACGTATATTTTACTAACAAATACCAATATATTGATAAATCAGGTTTTTGCTTTGATAATTCCCTCATTTGGTACGGAACCCTAAATGTGCGAAGTCCGACACGCTCTTGGCCGGTTTTTTTTCTTGTAGGGAGCTACGATTGTAACTTTGACGTAGTTGATATATTTTATGTCAAATACATCCTTAAGTTTGGGCTCGCAGCTCTAGGTCATAGACCTAAGTATAGAGGTAGCTTTTCTTTTGTTGTCCGATGCAACACGTTGACGTATCCAGTTTTTTTATCATCATCTTTCTCGCTGAGGATGTCAAACTGTTCTGTACAGGAACTTTATAGCTCGTTTTGCATTTGTCTGTTTACTCAAACCTTTGGTTGGGCTGTCATGTCTTTTACATTTTTTTTTATGTGGCCGAAGATGGAGGACGCTTGTCTAGAAGTACCCTATTCACTTTTACGTTAAAAGGAACACTATTAAAAG
Source organism: Polia nebulosa (assembly GCA_951329385.1). Taxonomy (NCBI): domain Eukaryota; kingdom Metazoa; phylum Arthropoda; class Insecta; order Lepidoptera; family Noctuidae; genus Polia; species Polia nebulosa. The sequence goes on from OX589596.1 coordinate 627,583, forward strand.
TCGTGACTCAATTTAAATCCTTCGGTCATGTGGTGTCACGGGCTCTCTCACAATGACCAGGATATAGACATTCCCAGGGCGTCGACAGCCCGACGCAACACGCTTGTCCGCAGGTGTGCGCGGTGCCCGGACGAGGTAAAACTGACGCTCCTCAGAGCCTACTGCTAGTCGTTTCACTTGTGCAGCTTGTGGGTTATCAATAATCTTCTCCTTAACGAGAAAAAAACAAAATGCATAAAGTTCACATTACCCAATGTAATACAAGTGAACACTAGTGTGTCAATAAAGGGTGAAGAGTTGAAACCCGAGGATTCCACAGTGTTCTTAGGTTTAACTTTGGATGCGCAGCTTCAGTGGAGCCCCCATATAGATAAACTGTCCAAAAAACTTAGCTCTGCAGCATACGCCGTAAGGAAAATTCGTGGTTTAACTGATTTAGAGACAGCTCGTTTAGTATACTTTAGTTATTTTCATAGTGTGATGTCGTACGGCATTCTGTTGTGGGGAAATGCCGCCGATATTCAGACAATTTTTGTTTTACAGAAAAGGGCTATTCGTGCAATTTATAAATTAAGTCCCAGACACTCCCTCAGAGACAAATTTAAAGAGATTAATATTATGACTGTTCCCTCTCAATATATTTATGAGAATCTCATGTATGCACATAAAAATATTAATCTGTTTAAAAGATACAGTGATATCCATAGCATAAATACTAGGAACAAACACAAATTTATTGTACCAAAAACCAGGCTCAAGAAAAAAATAGGTGGTTCGTTTAGTTGTCAATGTATACGTTTCTATAATAAACTTCCTAGCCAAATTCAAGAACTAAGCATAAATAAATTTAAATCATTTATTAAACGTAAGCTATGCCAGAAAGCTTTTTACACAATTAATGACTTTCTTGAGGACAAAAAGGCGTGGGATTGAGCTGCTTCAATGATATACATGAGCCATTGTTTTCATATGTACTACTTACTGATGAAAAATTTTTTATATATATATTTTTTTTATTATTCGTTTTTGACATGAATACTTGTATATTATTGTATTATATTTTTTATTTTATTTTTTTATTGACATTTTATTATTATTATTATTATTTTTTTTTGACTTGAATACTTTGTTAAGTATTATATTTATTTTTATTTTTTGATTGACATATTATGATTACTATTTTGTTTGACACAAATATTTACTTTGTAAAGTGTTATATTTTTTTATTTTTTTTGATTACTTAATTATTGTAAATGTGAGGACTATGTGGGTTATTATTATTATTTTCTCCTCCTTTTTACAGTAATTTTCAACGTTGTCTGACAGTTTGAGTACTTTTGCGGCCTACCCAAATGTCTTTTCTTTGGTATTGTTCGTCATGTCATTGAGCTCCTTAGTGGTTTTTAAGTTGAGCTATTCGACTATTGACAAATGCTTGCACTGACTGGACAGGTCCACTCAAATATGTTTGGTTCTTTCTTCAAAAGACCACTACAGACACTAAGCTGCATGGTCCTCATATAGAATAATGTGAATGCGAGAACTATGTATGTCGTTATATTCATGTAGATTTTATGATTGTCTGGCAGTTTGAGTATTTTTTGCGGCCTACTCAAATGTCCTTACTTTGGTATTGTTCGTCGGTTCGTTGAGCACCTCAGAGTTCTGAGTTGAGCTTCGCGATGACTGACAAATGCTTGCACTGTCTGGACAGGTCCACTCGAATTCGTGTGTTGCTTTCTTCATAAAGCTCATCCCAGACATAAACGTAAATGGTTCTCATATGATCTAACCAGTCCACATTGTATGGATTTGAACACTAAAAGAGACTTTGACCTCTGAGTTTGTTTCGGTGTTTCTTCTCAGGGTAGTCAGCTAGGAAACACCGGCCTCATCTAGCTTAAACTGACAAAAAACATTGACGTGTAAAAGTGTTCCTTGTAACCTATTTACTGAATAAACATCATTTATCATTTATCATTTATACGCAGAAGGCTTACAACGCTCTGTGCGTGCAGTATAATAATGCGCTGAGGATATTGTTGGGGTAGCCTCGGTTTTGCAGTGCATCGGGAATGTTTGCAGAAGCGCCAGTAGATGACTTTCATGCCATCATGCGCAAACGGTGTGCATCGATGTTGCGGCAATTCAGTACAGCAACAGTATTTTCGCTACACTGGCGGAAAAGGTTGGTGGACCATTTATCAGGATCTGGGATGGCAGACATGTGCGTGCACATGTACATGTAGCCAATTAATGCAGTTATTGTATTTTTTAATTATTGAGTTTACTAACATCTCCATATATAACGGATCCATCTGAATATGTCGTCTGTATAGATGTCATGTATGGGTTTAACATAAAATGATTAAAGAATACTGTTCAAACATTCTGTTCAATTCTGTTCAACATTAACTGGTATTCAGCTGCATCCGGTTAGACTGGAAGCCGACCCCAAGATAGTTGGGAAAAGGCGCGGGCAGATGATGACTAACATAGGCTTAGGTCATACTAACACTATATATATCCTTTAATCTGAAATAAAAGTTTTGAATTTGAATTTAAAGACTCCCAGGTTGTAGCTATTTGTGAACACAGACTCTGGCAGGGAATTCCACTCCTTAGCAGCAGTTGTACGCACAATGAATGTGTTCCCGTCACGTTTAGTGCGAGTGCGTGGGATGTCCACCATGTACCGGTGGCACATCGCCGTACGTCTAGTGGTCCGCTGATGGAGAGGGCTTGGCGGAATTAAACTGTGCAATTCCGACGCACACTCCCCAAAATGCAACCGATAGATGCAACTTCTTTTATTTGTTACTTTATCTCGTTATCTTTTGTTTTTGAGGGTTGATCTTATTAAGTGAAAACTTCTATAGCGGCGTTGAGCACTTTTCTTGGGATGGGTATAAAATGTTATACTCGCGTCAGGACACGTGACCTGATCGAAAGTTCGTAAGACGATTCCAAAATATTCAAAAATGCACAACGTTAATGTTCAAGTTTTCACTTCTGCCTGCACTCCTGGAGTGCAAACCGTTGTTTTTTTTTTTTGTTTTGCAATGTCCTTCTTCTTCTTCTTCTGCAGGGATATTGAATACTTTATTTGTGTACGGGTTGTTTGAGAGGTATTTATGTTGCTACGTAATTTTAGATAATTAGACCGGTGTCTCACTACTTGAGCCACTGAAAGATAAGGATTTTGGTCGGGAATCTTTAAGTTAGGTTTCTTGGGTTCTGTTTTAATTTTTTTGCATTTTGATTCCCGCGTCCTGTTTTTTTTTTCTTGTGGGTTGGAAAATCATCCAATGACATCTCCCGCTCCGTGTCAGGCTCTTACTGAATAAAATCCACCCCTGTTTCTTCAATGCCCTGAGTGCCCAGGGGTTTCGTAACTATGTTTTGAATTTATCCACAACCCTTGGGCAGGAAGCCAGTTCTGTGAGAAGGCTGTATACAATGGTGTTCGCTAGGTTCACCAAGGTTGGCGCTAAAGACTGGAACATTCAGCTGTGCAACTTCTTGGCGTGGTCTTCACTGTAGGATTGGGGTGAATTTGTATTAAGGCTTTATCTTTCGACATAGGCGGCTGAGCAGTAATTTGGCAGTAGGTGGAGCAGCGGGTGGAATTACATGTATTTGTAAAACTTTGACACCCAGTTTGTGACACTATATTATTGACACGTCACAAATTAAACGCAACTCAAATAGTGCAATCATTAATAATTCATTAATCCAATCACAGCTGTTTACGCGCGCTGACATGTTGACACATTAATTTTACGATAAATTGTAAAACCCACAAATAAATCACACATTTGACAGAATGAGTTAAAAAGGTGAATTGCATTCTGACACTCTGTTTCTAAATCTATTTTCGTATGAAAACTTGTCAAAGTTTAGGATAAAGATAAATTTCGATAAGTTCTCAACTTCAAATTCTAAAATACCATAGTAACTAGAAATTGAATATACAACAAACCTGTAAAGTATGGAAGTATCCATTCCCAGACACGATATCCTCTAGTTTCCCCCCCCCCAGCACGTCGTGGGCCCCGGGCCCGGGCGCCCGCAGCACGTAGCAGCGCTCGGCGAGCGCCCACAGCGCCCCCTCCCCCCGCGCCCGCGCCGCCAGCCGCGCCCGCACCGCGCGCCGCACTACAGAGCGCGAGCAGCTCACCACGTCCGTCAGGAGACACTCCAGCTTTTGCAGAGCTTCTACTATCACGTTGTAATGCGCCCACTGGGGAAACACATTGGCTTAAATATAACGTACATGCCATAGATATAATGTTATCATACGGATGTCCCATCTCATAAAAACAAATAAGACCGTCGAAACTACGAATTTTGGGAGACACGGAAAGTAATTTTATCTGTTCGGACCCATCCGGCACACCTCGCTAAATGATTACCAGCGACGTCTTACATATTCATACACACATTACAATCCCATTTTTTTCTTACACATTAAGGAATATTATTTTATAGTATTTTTTGCATTTCATAACAATTTCTTTGTATCAGAATGTATTACTCATTTTAATGAAAAAAAACTCTAAAACTTCAAATTGCCATCTATTTATACAAAAATATAAACATTAAACGATTAATTCCAATAATCTTCTAAATTTGAATTAGAAGCCCTATTCCACAATTTTGTGCACGAGAACATATAATTCTTAGCAATGTTATTATCAAAATCTTAATTTTACATAAACTTCAATAATAAAAACTGATACATATCACGCCACTTATTGAATTATCTTTCTTCAAGATCAGATCATGATAATACTAATTTATTTTCGAGCAACTTCCTTGTAAATAAGAAATAAAAATACTTACAAATGCGTATCCTTCGTGTAAAGAATTGATGACAACATAGGTGTAGAGCACGTTGCAGAACTCTGTCTGTACATACTCGTTCTTCAGCAACACATCGCACCAAGTTCTCTGTTCGCTCGGCTCGTCTTCTTCCTCATCTGACCTAATTCTCAGCAGCAACAGAGTTCGCAGATATATCGCACGGAAAAGATGCTTTTTTACATATAACAAAAGGTCTTCTTTCGTGAGTTCTTTGACGTCGCTTTTCGCGGAGTCTCGCACGACGGCGGCGATGGCGTCGTTGTCGTCGTCGTGCAGACAGTTGAGCTGCCCCACCAGCAGCAAGCGGCGCAGCGCACACGTGTGCAGGCGCAGCTCCTCCGGTCCGGGCGCGCCGCACACGAGCGCGGGCAGCGCCAGCAGCTCCGTGACGTCATCGGGCACGTCGGAGTCGTCGCAGCGGTTGAACAAGTGCGGACATACAGACACGATGTTCTCGATTTTTGTTATGTCCAAATTTTCCATGCTGGAATGAAAGATGATAGATTAACGAAGACTGTTTGTTTTCGTTAATTTGATTTTGATGAAGATTGTGTTGAAAAGTGACATGTTTGGAACATTGTAACTATCGTGTCTTTGCAATTGGGTTTATTGAAAATGGTCAATTTTTAGGTTTCCGTACCCGAAGGGTCGAAACGGAGCCCTATTGCTGTAACTCACGTGTCCGTCTGTCTGTCACACAGGTTCTACAGCCAAACAGTTGAAGCTACAGTCTTCAAATTTTCACAGTATAAGCATCTTACTGACCCAAAGCCATACAAATGGTCAAAAATATATTTGGTACGGAACCCTAAATGTGCAAGGTCCGACACGCACTTGGTCGGTTTGTTTTTATTTCCTACCTTTAAGATATTTATATTATTGAAATTGCCTCCTCAAGCCCTTTCCTTTAATATCCCACACGACCATGTCACTATATATTTTTTTCAGTTCAAAGAATGGCATCTCGCAGCCGCCATGTTTCTTTTTTAACACCTATCTAAGAACACTTGGGCTGGCAAAACCATAGAGCAACACGAGCCACCGGCAAACCGGAGGGGAGTAGCCATAGCGTTTTTTTCCGATAAAGAACTGTCTGTCCTTTTTTGCGAGGGGAAATCTGCGCCACGCACACTTTCTCAGACTCCCACACAAAGACAATCGTCTGTCACTATGAAACTCACTCATAAAAATTAAAATAAAATACTAAGAATTTCACACACAGATATATTCTGTGTCATATAACAGTGTAATGAAGTGATGCAACTACATTGACAATATGCATACAGCCGTGGCTGTAACAAGTGTCGATACGCATTATCGATAAATTCGAGAACTTTCTTGTGGGAATCCAGATAGATCTTTTATTACAAATAAATTAATGGTAAATAAATGTTTTAAAAACAAACTTTTCCTGTAACCTGTAACGGGTAGTGCCTCAAGCTTTTAAGAATATAGGTAAGTACCTACACGCCAAATACTTACTAGAATTTATTTCCAACTTTTTAGTTCATTTTCCCTGACAAAAGCTTGTTTAAAAAAAAAAAAAACATTAATTTATTTTTAATAAAAGACCTATTTGGATTCCCACAAGAAAGTTCTCGAATTTATCGATAATGCGTCATCATAGTCATTCTCCTGCCCTTATCCCAATTTATTTGGGGTCGGCGCAACATGTCTTTTTCTTCCATACTCCTCTATTAGTCGTCATCTCTGTAGTCACCCCTTTTTTACCCATATCCTCTTTCACACAGTCCAACCATCGTTTCTTTGGCCTTCCCCTACTCTTATAGCCATCCACATCCATACACAAGACTTTCCTCACGACATTTTCTTCATTCCTCCGCATCACATGCCCATACCACGACAACCGATTACCACACAACTTTTCAGTCAGCGGTGCCACTTTCAGACTTCCTCTTATATACTCATTCCTAATTCTATCCATGCGCGTAACACCACACATCGCTCTTAGCATTCTCATCTCAGCTACATGCAATTGCTTTTCATTCATCCCTTTTGTGGCCCAACATTCTGAACCATACAAGACAGCAGGTCTGACCATTGTTTTATAAATCTTCCCCTTAAGTTTTAGGGGAATGCGGGAATCACAGATAGTCCCGGTGACCTGCCGCCATTTCATCCATCCAGTGTTAATTCTGTGCTTAACAGTCCGATCTATTTCGCCATCGCTTTGCACGAGTGAACCGAGATACCGAAAATCGGAGCAGACTGGGAGAAGCGCGCCATCTAGCACTACAGCTTCAGAACTGGAGAGACCGCCGAAATCGCAGAACATGTATTCAGTTTTGGTTCTGCTGATTTTCAAGCCAACTTTCTCCAGCTTCTGTTGCCATTTCTCCAATCTGCTCTGGATCTCAGGTCCATCTTCACCGACCAGAACAATGTCGTCGGCAAACAGCATGCACCAGGGTGCCTCTTCCTGTATTTCCGACGTAAGAGCGTCCATAATCAACAGGAAGAGGTAAGGACTTAAAGCCGACCCTTGATGCAAGCCTACAGCCACACTGAACTTATCGGTGTTGCCAGCAGCCGACCGGACGTAGGTACTAGATTGTCTGTACATAGCACGAATCAACTCAACATACTTCCCAGGCAAACCTTTCTCTTTCAAGGCCCACCACAACACATCCCGAGGTACCCTATCATACGCTTTCTCAAGATCAATGAACACCATGTGCAAGTTCTTGTGCACACGTCTGTACTTCTCGCACAATTGACGGAGAGCGAAGGTGGCGTCCATTGTCCCTCGACCTGGCATAAACCCAAACTGGTTCGGGGTAATCTCACTCTCCTCTCGCAATCTTTTCTCTATTACTTTCTCCCATACTTTCATAGTATGTGACATGAGCTTTATCCCTCGATAGTTGTTGCAGTCCTGTACATCCCCTTTATTCTTGAAGATGGGCACTAGCGAACTATTGCACCATTCTTGTGGGATCACTTCTTCATACAACAACTTATTGAAGAATAAAGGCAGCCACATACATCCATCCTCTTTTAAACACTTCCATACTTCCACTGGTATGTCATCAGGGCCCATGGCCTTTCCATTTTTCATACATTGAACTGCCTTTCTTACTTCATCCATGCTAATTTCTCTCAACAAACCCATATTTACTTGTACCTCTTTGAGCACACCACTCCATTCATTCTCTTCGTTCATCAACTTTTCAAAATAAACCTTCCATCGCTCTTTTATTTCGTCATCTTTCGACAAGACTTTACCGAGTTCATCTTTCATACATTTTATATGCATTATATCCCTCGTTCTCCTTTCTCTTAATTTTGTAATCCGGTAGAGCTCCTTCTGGCCTCTAGGGCTGTCCAGTAAATTATATAACTTTTCCTGCGCCTTAGCCCTGGAAACTGCAACCGCCTTTTTTGCCTTCCTCTTCCATTCTTTATAAATTTTCTTTTTCTCTTCTTTCAAATTATCATTTCAATTTATCGATAATGCGTATCGACACTAAATAATAAGGTGAAAATAAAATAAAAGACTAAGCTTTTAATATTATATAAATTTTAACAAATTCAAAATATTGCCCATTAGTTTGATGTAACGACGTGTAATTGCTATTTGACTTGCCATCAAGAAACGATATGTAATGGTACACCCACTTTTTCTTGTTACCCACTTGGTACAGAAAAGTTGTTTGTGCATTATTATTGGCTTATTCACGAGTACCCGCCATTCTTCATAAGTTCGTATTTTTAGTATTAAGATTAACCTGTATTTCTCATGATAAGTGAATTGTATTCTTTTTGAGGAATAAATATCTTAAACCGTATCTTGCGGCCTTCCAGTCTAACCGGATGCAGCTGAATACCAGTGTTTTACATGGAGCGACTGCCTATCTGACCTCCGTAACCCAGTTACTGGCCAATACGATACCCCTTGGTAAGACTGGTTGTCAGACTTTCGGGCTTCTGACGACCCGTAACGTAGAAGATAATATGAGGTAATATAGAATATTACATACGTATACACAATACGAGAGAAAAACATTACCTATTGCTGTCGGGTAAAAAAGAGATTTTCCGAGAGTTTAAATGTGAGATTTTTAAACACATTGAAATTAAAATCACAGTACAATTACATTAAAGAAAGACATGAGAACTAACTTTTCGAAGAGCTGGTCGTGTAGGAAGGCGGCGGCTTGCTGCAGGAAGCTCGTGCGCTCGGCAGCCGGCAGCGCCGCCGCGCCGTCCGCCCACGACGAGCGCAGCTCGCTCCACGTGTCCGGCGACAGGCGCCGGTCCCCAAGCTGCAACACGACGCGACTACAGTGACGCGCTGCGGCGGCCGCCCACGTGCAGCACACGAGCACTCACCGGCACGAGGACGTTGAGGCGGAACATCTGCAGCACGAGCAGCGTGTAGTGCGGCGTCGCGTGCTCCTGCAGCGTCGTGGCCAGGCGCGCCGCTAGTGCACTGCTCGCTTCCAGCGTACTGCTGTTCGGCTGCGATATGGCGCTGCTAACTGTCTTCAGCACCTCCGACACACTGTCCTCGCTCACCAGTAGCTCTGTTACAGAAAGTAGTAAATGGCCGTTAATGAGAGTAATTGCGTTCCAGATAGAGACGTTGGTATAAGCAATAAGCTTCAGAAAACAAGCGCTCCCTGCTAGATGTACCTCCGGTGGGCTCGTCCACGAGGCAGGCCACGAGCAGCGCGGCGGCGGGCCGCTCGGCGTGCAGCGTGGCGCGGGCGGCCAGCGCGGCCAGGCCGGCGCGCAGCCCGCCGCCGCGCAGCCAGCGCCGGGCCGCGGGCTCGCGAACGTGTGGGTGGCGCACACACACGCACACGCACCACTCCACCACCGCCGGCGGGAACTGACGGGAAATATATTCACTCAATCATCATCATCATCATCTCAGCCTTTTAATGTCTCCACTGCTGGGGCACAGGCCTCCTCTCTGTGAGAGGGTGTAACGTAGTGGCGTTACAATCTCAATTGAAATTAAGCATAAGGAAAAAGCCACAGTGACCAAAAGCCACTAATTCAATTTTGGAAATCATAAACAAGTGATCCAAGTCTTTGGATTCGTTGTCATCTGTCAATGACGGCGTAGATATAAAAGGGCCGCTCGGGCGGCGTAGATCCTTTTTCTTTTTTATTCGAACTGCTGGCGGAGTATTCACGTTCTCTTGTTCTGTCGAACACTTCTGAGACTTCACCCGTGAACCTCCCGCCAAATTCTGGCAGTTGCAGTTTACATAGGCAAATATTTGCCAACCTTAGTAAGTCGTGTGAGATCTACCCCGTTCTCGGGTAAGTGTTGAATCAGCATACAAATAGCTTTGTGGTGCATACTTGCTTTGGGGTGCATGAAAGGAGCCTCCCCGAGCGGCGTTAAAAATATCGTTTTGCGATTCTAAACGCCCGGCGCACCCTGGACAGCTAGCACTCGGTAACGCAGAGTCTAGCTGACTAATCCTTTCACCACGATGGTACACCTAAACTTAAACGGTTCACTTCAGAGCCCTGACCAACGGTCCTTATTAAGAACAAATAACAAAAATACTCCTCTACCACCGGTTTTCCAAGCCCGCCCTCATTATCACCTCAATTAATATTGAAGGATTCTCTGATAACAAGTCCCTATTACTATCTCAACTCTGCCAAAATACAAACTGTGACATTTTCTGTGTCCAAGAAATGCACCGCAGTACCGAACATCAAAGGCCACATATCCCCGGAATGACTCTTGCATTAGAGTTACCTCACGCACAATACGGCAGCGCTATTTTTGTCAAACCCAGTGTAATCTGATCTGACTGCAACCTGGAGCAATGAAAATTCTATAGAAATTCTTACAGTGGATTTAGGCACTTGCTCAATCACATCAGTATACAAGCCCCCTAATCAGCCTTTTGAGTTCCACAATACACCAAACTTTGACAGCCAACAGACGAAAATAGTCGTTGGCGACTTTAATAGTCATAGCATATCCTGGGGGTACCGTGAAACTAACGTAGATGGTAACTTAGTCGAGGAATGGGCTGATGCCTCGGAGCTAGCCCTCGTACACGATGCCAAACAACCTGCATTTTTCAATAGTCGACGTTGGAAACGTAGTTACAACCCAGATCTAATCTTTGTCAGTACCAATATTAATTCTTTGTGTTCAAAATTGGTTTGCACACCAATCCCCAACACACAGCATAGACCCATCACGTGTGAAGTTCAAGCGACAATTAAACCTCGGCAGGTTCCTTTTAAACCGCGTTTTAACTTCTCGAAGGCAAACTGGGAGAAGTTGCTGATGTGAATGCTAAACTACGTGACATAGACCCAACACCTTCCAATTACGAACAGTTTGTTGATACTATTTGGACTGTGTCGCGTCAATGCATACCTAGAGGTTGCCGCACTTCCTATATATCCGGCCTTACTCCAGTCTTCAGAGCTTCTTAAGACCTACTAAGACCTCTACAACAATAACCCCTTTTCAGAAGATACACTTGCTGCTGGGAATGAGTTGGTGTCCATGGTTGGTCAAAACCGTAAACACAAATGGATCACTACAGTAACAAGCACTAACATGACCCACAACAGTAAAAAAGCTTAGTCCACCATACATAAGACTTGCTGGAGATCCTCCGGTCCCTGTCAACCAAGGTTACGTTACAGCCAATCAAATAGCTCAACAACTGCTGCTCAACGGCAAACCTCCAAATAAATAACCAAAAGTCAAGAGATCGGTTAATACCTCTGAAAATTCCATCAAAATCAGTAAGCGCTTTACACTCACAGACATCACTTTGGCCATTAAAGCACTCAAAGACGGTAAGGCGGCTGGGGTCGATGACCTAACTGTGGAACAATTAAAACACCTTGGGCCTTTAGCTGTATCGTGGCTCTTAGCACTATTTAACAACTGTATGGCTACCGCAAACATTCCCAAATTATGGAGGAAGACCAAAATAGTTGCACTGCCAAAACCAGGTAAACCCTCCGACGACCCTAAAAGCTACCGGCCTATATGTTTGCTCTGTCACACTTATAAGCTTTTTGAGAGATTGCTGTTAAACCGCCTTACAGCAGAAATTCTTCTAAGGAAATCTTGCTCTAGCCAGGTCCTCCGATTGACAGAGTATATAGAGGACGGGTATGAGGCTAATAAAATCTCTGGTGTCGTATTTGTTGACCTTTCCGCAGCTTATGACACAATTAACATCAAAAGACTACTTGGCAAAGTTAGCACCCTTACAAACGATGAGGGTTTTGTGAGTATTTTGAGTGAACTCCTACACAACCGTCACTTCCAGGTATACTTCCAATCCACCAAGAGCGGTCGGCAAAAGAACGGTCTCCCTCAGGGCAGTGTGCTAGCGCCGACGCTTTTTAACATCTACACCAACGACCAGCCTATTACCCAACACACAGAGCGATTCCTTTAAGCAGATGACTTGGCCCTAGCGGCACAAGCACCGACTTTTAACGACGTGGAGCACGAACTAACAGTGGCACTCGATTTATTGGAGAAGTATTACGAACAAAATGCTCTACGGCCCAACCCGTCCAAAACGCAGTCGTGCGCGTTCAATCTTCGCAACAGGCAAGCGAATAGGGCACTCAACATCACGTGGCAAGGATTTAAGGTCGAACACAGCCCAAACCCAAAATATCTAGGTGTAACGTTCGATAGGGCCTTAACGTTTAAGTCACACTGTTTCAAGACAAAGCAGAAGGTTGGAACCCGGAATAACTTGCTTCAACGCCTCATTTCCACCAACTGGGGTGCGGCACCTGATGTTCTCCGCATAATTGGTATGTCTCTACAGCGTGGAGAAGACACTACGACAATAAATGAAAACACGGACAATACTAGTTTATAAGAATAAGTTTAAGCTATCAAAAATATCCTAACATCGAAAATAAAAAAATAAAAATTTCAAACAAACTAAATGGCATAAAACTAGAAACGAAATAGAACACCACTTATAAATATGAGTTCACTAACCTGTCGTAAGAGCGGCAACAACGCGCGGTCCTGTAGTGACTTGATTTTTTGGCTTTTAATTATGGATTAATGCTCAGTAAAATTACACTAAATCACAGATTATTTAGCACAGAATCACAGCTATGAATGCCAGCCCAAACGGCAGCAAATCTGTACTGGTGCGAAGTCTCCCGTCCTAGATGCGGATTCACGCGGCTCCAGTAACGAATATTCTGTCTGTTCCATAAACCGTTCCTTGTAAATGTACTTTCATCAGTCCACATCACATTGTACAAGAAATCCGGATTCTCGAAATGTTTATTTTCAATCCAGCGACAGAAGTTTTACCTAACTGGTTTGTCTCTAGGTAACAATGCATGAAATTTCTTGTATTTATACGGCTTCTGTTTGTCGCGTTTTAAAATTTAAGAATAGTTGTATGGTCAACACCTGAACTACACGTTGGGTTGCGTTAAAAAAAAACACGAAAACAATAAAAACTAAGCGTCTAATTTCGCACAATTCACTCACTGTTTAACTAAATACCTATTAAAACGTTACGTGTCCTGTCACCAAAATAAAGCGTCCAATTTCGCACTAATACCGTCGTAAATGAATTTACAAATTTAAACACGAGCGGCGCGGAAGTACCTGTGCGGGCGACGCGGCGCGAACGAAAGTTAGCGGCTCCTACAAAGCGAGGACGCGTGACTCTTCACAGTACCGCGGCGACACACTAAGCTAAAGTAGTAGCAAATTTCTTCAAGAAAGCGAAGTAACAAACGAAACTAGATTTATCTCTTTCGCACACACTAAATTTTCTATTAATATTATGAGTGCATTGCAATTTCCGCATTCGTTACTTTCTTATCCAACTCTGATGACACGCTTTATGACTCTTATTACTCAGAGTTAAGGTATAATTTTCACTAAATCAGATGAAAATACTAATTTGGCGAAAGTGTTTAAGTAGCGAGTTGGCAACGTGACTTAATGTTTTGATGTTTATACCGATGTGGGTCGTTAACCTGACAGTGTTTCCCTATTATCAGATACATCATGTAGCAAATGTTAAAAATGAAAAATAATTTCCTGTGACGAAACTACTGGATATATTCAAATGATTTTTTGTATGTAAACTGAGAACGTCTTGAGGTATGCGAGGTTTAATTTAATATCGTATTGTCATCACCACTCTGTATGCCTCTGCTGGCGAATTTGCGTGTCCAGTGTGGCACCGATCCGCTCATGCCAAGCATGTAGACACTGCCTTAAATGAGACTTGTCGGATAATATCGGGCTGCTTAAAACCGACTCCACTCAACAAAATCTACCCGCTAGCAGGTATCGCACCACCTGCCGTACGAAGGGATGTCGCATGCGCACTGGAAAAAAAGAACCAAGAAACCGATTCCCGGCATCCCCTCTACGACCACTCCACAACTACGGGTAGATTAAAAAGTCGCAAGTTTTATGAGAACGACACAAGCAATCCAGGACACCACACCTAAGGAAAGGAGTAAGCGGTGACAAGAGCAGTGACAACCACCACGTGACTTTCTTGGGCCCAAGGAGCACCTGCCTCCCGGTCGTTATTTGCAGTGGCCTATTTGGAAAGCGCTGAATCGATTGCGTACCCAAGTAGGCCGTTGCAAGTACAATTTGTCTAAATGGGGGATAATTGATCCCTCAAATACCCAGTGCGAGTGCGGTGCTCCTACTCAGACTATGACCCATTTACTGGAGTGCCCAAAATGTCCATTCACCTGTTCTCTGGAAGACTATCTAAGCAACAACCGTCGACGACGGCTCTTATGCTTCTGTCGGTTAAAAAGCTGGTGATCCACTTGCATAGACCCTCGGGTAGTCCATAAGATGGAAGCTTCGAAAAAAGACCCCGATGCCAGACCCAATCGAACGCTTTCGCCATATCTAGGCTTACAGCCAATGCCTCACCATAACGTAAGTCTGTACGTCAATAATCTGATCGAGGAGCTCAGCAGCACTGGTATCGGATGCTCTATTGACGGTGAAATTATTAATAGTATAAGTTATGCAGATGATATGGTGTTGCTGAGTCCCTCGATTGATGGACTCAGACGGATGCTTGAGATATGTGAGAGATATGCCACGTCTCATGGGTTGTTATACAATGTACGAAAGAGTGAGATGGTGGTGTTTAGGGTAGGTACAAAAAAACCTAAAGACAGTTCCTCCGGTATACCTTTATGGTGTTCCACTAAATAGAGTGTCGTATTTTAGGTACCTTGGCCACATAGTTAATGAGGACTTGAATGATGACAGTGATATAGAAAGGGAGCGAAGAGCGTTGTCGATCCGATGCAATATGCTGGCCCGTAGGTTTTCACGATGTACTAGAGAAGTGAAACTCACTCTGTTTAAGGCGGTCTTTCTACACGTGCAGCTTATGGATTAGACATACGCAGAGGGTCTACAACGTTCTTCGCGTTCAGTATAATAACGCCTTTAGGGTGCTGTTGGGGCTGCCGCGTTTCTGTAGTGCATCGGGCATGTTTGCTGAAGCAAATACAGACACCTTTCAAGCTATTATGCGGCAAAGAACGGCATCCCTGATGCGAAGGATTCGGGGCAGCACCAACAGCATTTTAAAGGTGATAGTGAACAAGCCTGATTGCCCGTTCCTGGCGCACTGGACCCGTATGCACAGCTGCAGGTCTGGTGCAGCGGGAACCGGACATTGCTACAGGTTTATGAATTAGTTTTTATTTTGATTATTGATAAGAAATGTTACTAACCTAGTTTTATAAGTGATACTAACAAAAATATGAATCACGTGTTCGATATAAATAAATATAATAATAAAAACTTTTTTACAAAAAAATTGAACCGACTTCCAAAAAACACTAAAAGTTCAAAATAACTTCAATTTCGGATGTCGGTGTTTCTGGTTTTGTTTCTTCGTTTTTTGACACCGACTTCCGAAATTAAAGTTATTTTGAACTTGGAAGTCGGTTCTATTTTTTTGTAAAAAAGTTTTTATTTTTCACTTTTTAGTTGTGTTTCTCCATTAAATTGTGTTAACAATGGATATCTAGGCAATAGCAGCAATCGCGGTTGATTTGCTGTCATTTTTTGAAGAGTTCAGTTGTCTGTCTCCAAAACGCATCATAAGATCGATATGAAATTTAAATGGGACCATTTCGGAACAAACTCCTTTCAAACAAAAAAATAATTTTGGAAATCCGTCCATAAATGACGGAGTTATGCCCGAACACACATAAAAAAAAAAAAAACAAACAACCGAATTGATAACCTCCTCCTTTTGGAAGTCGGTTAAAAATAATAATAACTCTCAATGGCTTGTGCGTTTGTGAGTCGAGCGGCCGTGTCGGAAACCGTATTGGCGGTCGCTGATCAGATCGTGATAATCTAGGTACCTGAGAAGCTGCGTGTTTATGACACGCTCCATCACCTTGGAGAGAAGGGAGGTTAAAGCGATTGGCCTGTAGTTCACCGGTTGAAGCTGTGCATTATAGTTAAAATATTTGAGAAGATGGTCTATAACCAGTTATATCCCGCCCTTGCTAGCTCGTTCAGCTCTTTTCAGCACGGATTTAAAAAAAAACGGTCTACCACTTCTCACTTGATTTTATTAAATGATTTAATTACGGATGCTACGGATAATGGCAATAAGGTCGATGTGGTTTACACAGATTGTAGCACGGCATTTAATCGCATCGACCATGATACCCTGATAAAGAAACTAGGCTACCTGGGCATCCGTGGAGACCTCTTGAGGTGGTTCTCCTCTTACATTGATAACTGGTCACAAGCAGTAGTACTCAATAATTATATGCCTTGTTTGGTAAACGTGCCCAGCGGAGTGCCTCAGGGTTAGTTGCTCGTTTTTTTTTATTTGTAGTCTATGTAAACGACATCGATCAGTGCCTCCATTCATGCAAACTATTATGCTTTGACGATAACATGAAAATCTTTGCACCTATTTCAAATGCTCGAAGATAGACTAGCACATCAGGCTGACTTGTTTCTGCGGTGCCTGACGCGGACCAAGACCACGACGACGTTGCTCCCGAGGTGACCAAGGTAGAGCTGAGAGCGGCTGTGCGTAGGCTGACCCGATGGCTTTCATGGGAAAGCCTGGGTCCTGGCCTTGCAGGAGGCTCTCGGGCCTCGACTCAGAGGGTTTCTAAGCGCATGTTTGGAGAGGGGCCAGTTTCCACGTCGTTGGAAGACGGGGAAGCTGGTCCTGATCAAGAAGCCGGGGCGCCCCGCAGAGTCTCCGTCCGCTTACCGGCCCATTGTGCTGCTCGACGAGGTGGGCAAGCTCTTCGAAAGACTAACTGCAGACCGCCTCGTCGGGCAGATGATGCGGGTGGGTGGGGCCGGATCTGGCGGAGAGCCAGTACGGCTTCCGCAGGGGGCGCTCCACGGTGGACGCCATCATGCGCGTACGAGCCCTCACGACGGGGGATGCAGTGGCCGGGGGTAGGGTCGTCGGGTCAATGCCTTTAACACCCTGCCCTGGAGTTGCATAGTGGAGGCACCAAGGTATCACCGGGTGCCGCCCTACCTCCGTCGTGTGGTCGAGGCGTATTTGACGGACAGGCCCGTCATCTACCCCAGTAATCAGGGAGAATGGAACCGGCGAGATATGTCGTGCGGTGTTCCACAGGTATCGGTCCTGGGGCCGCCTCTGTGGAACATCGGGTACGACTGGGTGCTGCGCGCCGACCTCCCCATTGGCGTCAGCGTAGTCTGCTACGCTGACGACACGCTAGTCCTGGCGCACGGGTGGTCGCACGAGGCGGCGGCCGACCGTATGACACGCGGGGTTGCGATAGTCGTGGAGAGGATCCGGCAACTGGGACTCGAGGTGGCATTGCACAAGTCCGAGGCCATGTGATTTCATGGTCCTCGGATCGCGCCACCAGCGGGTTCCCAGATTACGGTAGAAGGGGTTCACATCGGCGTCGAGGGGACGGTGAAGTACCTGGAACTCGTCCTCGACAGCCGGTGGAACTTCGTCGAGCACTTCCGACGTTTGGCTCCCAGACTGGACGCTTTGAGGCGGCTCCTGCCTAATCTGGGGGGGCCAAACGCCTCCTACCGGAGGCTCTATGCGCGGATCGTGCGGTCCATGGCCCTTTACGGGGCACTGGTGTGGGCGCGTTCATTGAGTCAGCGATCAGCTTGCCAGATGAACGCGTCCCAAAGGGTCATGGCGATCCGTATGATCAGAGGATACCGCACGGTCTCCCGTGAGGCTGCGAGCCTCCTTGCCGGACTGTCACCATGGGATCTGGAGGCAAAAATCCTCGCGCACCTGTATGAGTGGCGAAACGCCGGGGCGAAACTCCGCTGCCGCGACACCTCGCGGCTCGGCGAACAGAGCTCCGGCAGGATCTCATGGCGACATGGAGAGAGCGACTGTCGCAACCCAGCGCTGGGCACGCCACCATTGCGGCGGTAGTGCCCCTCTTTGAGGAGTGGCTGGAGAGGCGCCACGGCGTCCTCACCTTCCGCCTGACGCAGGTCCTCACCGGACCCGGAAGTTTCGGGAGGTTCCTGTGTAGGATAAGGCGAAAGGAAACGCCCGGATGTCCCCACTGTGACGATCGCCCAGAGGACACGGTGGAGATTTACCCCGCTTCGGCGGAGCCCCGCCGTGTCCTCGTGCAGGCGATCGGCGGCAGCGACCTCTCGCGCCCGGCCCTGGTCCAGGCCATGGTACGGAGCGAGAGGGAATGGGAAGCAGTCTCCTCCTTCTGCGAAGCAGTAATGCTCGCGAAGGAGGAGGCGGCACGGCTTAGGGAGAGGCTGCAACGACAGCCTCGCCCTAACGTCCTCAGCAGCAACCGCCGCAGGAGACGCCAGGGGCTTCCAGCGCCGCGAGGCGATCTCCGGCCACCGTAGACCCGGGCTTGCGGACGGCGAGTAATGGGTAGCTCGCCGTCCGATCAGCACCAGGCCCGAGAGTCGACGGCGCGTAGTGTTTCACGCGCGACGAACAAGAGTTGTCAGCCAACAGGACGGGGCCAGTCATGGCCGATGCCTGCCCGGGGGTTGAGGATAAATTCGAAAGAGTTACCTCGCCCCTGGGCATTCAGGGCAGGGAGGAACTGGGGTGTGTTTTAGTCAGTAAGAGTCTGACACGCCCTCCCGCTTTACCCAGAGCGGGAGAAGTCATTGGATGATTTCCCACCCTACAAAAAAAAAAGGCTGACTTGTTTCGGTTTGAAGAGTAGTAATAGTCGGTCTAATAAACTTGATCTCAACCCATCCAAATGTTCGGTGATCACTTACACTAGAAAACGTGTAATCCTAGCCACTACTTATACTTTGGCGGGCCAGATCTTGCCAAGGTGCAATGCTATTCGTGACTTGGGCGTCCATCAAGATAGTAAGTTAGTTTGTGACACACACTTTGATGCAATTGTCAAAAACGCTTCAATACTACTTGGGTTGATAATGCGTCTCTCTAAGTGTTTTACAGATGCTAAAACACTAAAAATATTGTATTGTACTTTTGTAAGAGGTCAGCTAGAGTATGCGCCTCAGATATGAAATCCACGTAACGTCTTTGGATGTTTTCAATGCGGTCAATATATTTATATACATTGACCGCATTGAAAACATCCAAAGACGTTACATAAAATATCTTTATACTACACCTGCTTGGAAAGTACCTTGATACTTTATCAAATTTACGGTAGAAAGTACGTCATTGCATATCGAACAAATATGCGGGGAGAAAACGCATCTGAGCGGGGGAGAAAAGTGTATGAAAATCCATTTCTTACGTGGTTTTTCTTTTTTAATTTTGGGTAAGACTATGCGCCGGTAACCTAAATATCAAAAGCCAAAAATTTTTTACAGTGAATTTTTATCTCCAAGTTCGCAAAATGACACTGGCCACTAGCTGTGTGTTGGATGGTGTCGGGCTGTCAGTGCGACCCTGCGGCGGCAGGATAAACAATTTGAAAAAAGAACATGTGAAAATTGCAGACGCCATTGGCGCCATTTTCAATTTGTGTGTTGTTTGAGGATTCAGTTTTCGTAGAAAGTAAAATAAAACTATCAAAATGATAAGTAGTGATAGTGATGATGAAGATTTTTTAACTTCGCCGCAGTTGAAGGAAACAGCAAAAATACTGATTGATAACCTTTTACCACAGAAATCAATTAAAAAATATAATAAAACTTATGACGATTTTTTGCAATGGAAAAGTGAAAAAAATGCGGCATCTTTTTCTGAAACTGTTTTGCTAGCTTATTTCAGTGAAAAAGCGCAAAAATACAAACCAAGTACGTTATGGTCTATGTACTCAATGTTGAAAAGTACTATATTGACAAGAAACGACATAAATATTCAAAAATACAAAAAACTTACAGCATTTCTGAAAAGAAAGTCGGAGGGATTCCGTAGTAAGAAATCAAAAGTGCTTACTACAAAGGATGTTTATTCCTTTTTGCAGAATGCTCCAGATGACCAATATTTGTTGATGAAGGTAAGTTTATGAACAAAATACACTGGTTTATGATTTATTACGTACGAGGTGCATTCAATAAGTACCTAGCCTCATCGCCAGAGGGCGCTGTAGTTTCAAAAGAGTTTTACCACAGTGTAGCACATTCTTTTTTAATTCTTTTTTCAAATTTTCATTCCAATCCCTTCATTTGTTTTAATTTGACAACTTATGGAAGCGAACGTGTCGATCGGTTTTACAAAAATGGAAAAAGAGCAATATCGTTCGGTGATTCGATTCCTATTTTTGGAAGGGAAAACGCGCATCGAAATCAAAGAGCGCTTGGATGCTGTGTACGGTGACTCTTCTCCATCGATGGCCACCGTCAAGAATTGGTTCAACGAGTTTGCACGTGGCCGTACGTCGGTTTTTGATGAACCACGTCCAGGTGCACCGAAAACAGCTGCTACGGAGGAAAACATTAAAAAAATCCATGATCTCGTATTGGCAGATCGCCGATTGAAGGTTCGGGAGCTAGCTGAGACTGTAGGCATTTCAGAAGGAACAGTGCATCATATTCTTCACGAGGAACTCGGCATGAGAAAGCTGTCGGCGCGATGGGTGCCGCGTTTACTCACACCAGAAAACAAGCGCAACCGTGAGACCACATCGGAGACGTGTTTGGCGCTGTTTAAGCGGAATCCAGCGGAGTTTTTGCGTCGTTTTGTGACCGTCGATGAAACCTGGATCCACTGGTACACACCAGAGACCAAGGAGCAATCAAAACAATGGATCCAGACCGGGGAACGTGCTCCAAAGAAGGCGAAAACTGTAAAATCGGCCGGAAAAGTTATGGCCACCGTTTTCTGGGATTCACAAGGTGTGATCTACATCGATTACCTCGAGAAGGGTAAAACAATTACAGGGCTTTACTATGCCGATTTATTGGGCCGATTCGACGCCGAATTAAAGAAAAAACGACCCCATCTGGCGAAGAAAAAAGTGCTGTTTCACCACGACAACGCACCGGTTCACACGTCAGCCGTTGCCATGGCCAAATTGGTCGAATTACGCTACTAATTGCTGCCCCATCCACCGTATTCTCCAGATTTGGCCCCTTGTGACTTCTTTCTGTTTCCTAATCTGAAAAAATCACTCGCCGGGAATAGATATGGATCGAATGAGGAGGTTATCGCCGCCACGGAGGCCCATTTTGCAGAGTTTGACAAAAACTATTTTTCGGACGGGTTAAAAAAGTTGGAGCATCGCTGGGCTAAGTGTATCGAACTAAAAGGAGACTATGTTGAAAAATAAATTGCCACTTTTCCAAAATTTTCGTTTACTTTTTGTAGGCTAAGTATTTATTGAATGACCCTCGTACCTATTTATGAGTAGAAATCTACTAGGTTTTCATGTTTGATATTTTTGTTTACAGGTTATTTTGATTTTAGGAGTAAATGGGGCCTGTCGATCGCAAGAACTTGTGGATATGACAACAGACGATATCGAAATCCTCGAAAATGGAATAATTGACAATATTCCTAACACAAAAACCAAAATTCAGCGATCATTTGTTATATCGGGCTTATTTTATGAGATACTGAAGAAATATAACGAAATTCGCCCCAGTGACCCCAAAACCAATCGGTTTTTACTACAATATAAAAACAAAAAATGTACGAAACAAGTAATTGGGAAAAACAAAATAAGTACTGTGCCAAGAGAAATAGCTTCCTACCTACCTGTGAAGCCCCGCGGCCAAATCCGGGTTGTCAAATTGAACACCGACGACAACCCGGGTTGACAGCCGATTTTTTTTTTTTTTTTTCTTTAATTTTTTTTTTTTTGTCCGACTCACCAGTGAGTTGCGGGGCTTCACAGGTTAATTTACTCAATCCACTAGAATACACTGGCCACTGCTTTCGCAGAACTTCAGCGACTATTCTTGCCGATACTGGTGCTGATTTAACCACAATAAAACGCCACGGTGGTTGGAAATCGTCCGCTGTTGCAGAAGGTTACATAGAGAATTCCGTAGAAAACAAAATACGAATCAATAACCAAATATCGGGATCGATTAATGTACATCAAGACTCATCTCCTCAACCATCAACGAGCGCGGCGATACCAAATGCCCCTCAGCAGCCAGTTGCCCCTTTGGCACCACAGCCTTCTACGAGAGCAGTGCCAACAGCACAGCCAGTTATTCCTTCTACATTGTCGCAAACATCTCAAACAAACATTAATGGAAAAAGTGTTACATTAAGCTTCACTAACTGCAACAATTTCAATATAAATTTCAATTAGTAAAGATTTCGTTTTTTATTTTCCTCGTAGGTATAGTATAAAGCACTATGTATCACTCGAGAGAAAGTGCGATTCCCGATCTCGGGTGTTTTAAAGCCCTCGCCTACGGCTCAGGCTTCAAACGACACCCTCGACCGTAATCGGTCACTTTCTCCTCTCGGTGAACAATGTACTATTGTTTTTCATTAAAAAATTCCATATCAGTCAACAGGTTATATTGGACTTCCACTGGAAGATGACGTAAAATTTTCGACTGTTTATTCTTGTTGAAAATCCTCAATAACAATATTGATAACCCTGAGTTATTGGCAGTAAAAACATTTCGGTTTAATCCACCCATACGTGTACCTCATACGTGTTCAGGGGGATGGCGATTTAGACAGAGACGTAACGCACAGGATTAACTCTTGGTATGGTCATGTAAAGAGGAGGGATGAAACACATGTAACTAAAAGAGTTATGAATATAAATGTGGATGGATGGAGAGGGAGAGGGAGGCCAAAGAAAGGATGGATGGATTGTGTGAGGAGTGATATGAAAGAAAAGGGAGTTAGTGATAGCGTGACGGCTGACAGGACAGAATGGAAGAAAAAAACGTGTTGCGCCGACCCCAAGTAACATGGGATAAGGGCAGGAAGATGATGATGACGTGTACCTCATACATCTTCGAATTATAGGCGGAACAATTATATTGTGTATTGTAAGTTTCAATGATAATTATGTGCAAGGAAAAAGTTTTAGATCCATTCACAATTAGTGTGAATTCGGCCAGAAGGTACTTTTTTTTTGTGGGTTGGGAAGTCATCCTATGACTTCTCCCGCTCTGGGTGGAGCGGGAAGGCGTGTCAGACTCTTACTGACTAAAACACACCCCTGTTCCTTCCCTGCCTGAGTGTGCCCAGGGGTGCGGTAACTCGGCTAGAAGGTGCTTAAGCCTCAAATTTTTTAAGTAGTGGTAGGTTATATTATATTTTTTTGGTTTTTATTATTTTCTATATTATTTCAGTAATACTTATAATTGCAAATCAAGTATCTACGAGGTGCATTCAATAAGTACCTAGCCTCATCGCCAGAGGGCGCTGTAGTTTCAAAAGAGTTTTACCACAGTGTAGCACATTCTTTTTTAATTCTTTTTTCAAATTTTCATTCCAATCCCTTCATTTGTTTTAATTTGACAACTTATGGAAGCGAACGTGTCGATCGGTTTTACAAAAATGGAAAAAGAGCAATATCGTTCGGTGATTCGATTCCTATTTTTGGAAGGGAAAACGCGCATCGAAATCAAAGAGCGCTTGGATGCTGTGTACGGTGACTCTTCTCCATCGATGGCCACCGTCAAGAATTGGTTCAACGAGTTTGCACGTGGCCGTACGTCGGTTTTTGATGAACCACGTCCAGGTGCACCGAAAACAGCTGCTACGGAGGAAAACATTAAAAAAATCCATGATCTCGTATTGGCAGATCGCCGATTGAAGGTTCGGGAGCTAGCTGAGACTGTAGGCATTTCAGAAGGAACAGTGCATCATATTCTTCACGAGGAACTCGGCATGAGAAAGCTGTCGGCGCGATGGGTGCCGCGTTTACTCACACCAGAAAACAAGCGCAACCGTGAGACCACATCGGAGACGTGTTTGGCGCTGTTTAAGCGGAATCCAGCGGAGTTTTTGCGTCGTTTTGTGACCGTCGATGAAACCTGGATCCACTGGTACACATCAGAGACCAAGGAGCAATCAAAACAATGGATCCAGACCGGGGAACGTGCTCCAAAGAAGGTGAAAACTGTAAAATCGGCCGGAAAAGTTATGGCCACCGTTTTCTGGGATTCACAAGGTGTGATCTACATCGATTACCTCGAGAAGGGTAAAACAATTACAGGGCTTTACTATGCCGATTTATTGGGCCGATTCGACGCCGAATTAAAGAAAAAACGACCCCATCTGGCGAAGAAAAAAGTGCTGTTTCACCACGACAACGCACCGGTTCACACGTCTGCCGTTGCCATGGCCAAATTGGTCGAATTACGCTACGAATTGCTGCCCCATCCACCGTATTCTCCAGATTTGGCCCCTTGTGACTTCTTTCTGTTTCCTAATCTGAAAAAATCACTCGCCGGGAATAGATATGGATCGAATGAGGAGGTTATCGCCGCCACGGAGGCCTATTTTGCAGAGTTTGACAAAAACTATTTTTCGGACGGGTTAAAAAAGTTGGAGCATCGCTGGGCTAAGTGTATCGAACTAAAAGGAGACTATGTTGAAAAATAAATTGCCACTTTTCCAAAATTTTCGTTTACTTTTTGTAGGCTAAGTATTTATTGAATGACCCTCGTATATTGCTTCTTACTTTAAATTAAAGTGGTGTGTTTTTGTCCTCACACCATAAATTATTATTATAAGGCTATAAGTGAGGAATTGTAATTGGCTTTCTGGTGTCCATGATTCCCTTTTTTGACTGTTTTTATTAGCTGTAAGTCCACCATGTACTAAAATAAATTATTAAAAGAATTTTGATGACCAGATTAGTACATAGAGACTACCTCTTACAAACTAAAAATTTAACTCTTTATAAATTTAGTTTAGTAATCTAAATTATTTATATTACCTGCTGGAAGGTGTCAAACATAGCATCCTGTTCCTCTTCGGTCATATACTTGATGAGCAGGAACACGACGTCCACGAGCGTCCTGCAGCGCATGGTGTCGGCGGCCAGCCAGGCGCGCAGCACCGTGTCGTACAGCTGGAACACGCCGCGCACGCCGAACTGCTGCGCCAGCGCACAGAACAGCCGCTCGCTGTCGAAGTCCACCAGCAGCGTCAGCAGCGGCGGCACCACGGCGCCGGCCAGCTGCTGCTGCTGCGCGCGGAGCAGGTAGTGGGCGCTCACGGCGGTGGCCGCGTCGTGCAGACTGTGGCGGTAGCGCTGCAACAGGCGCTCGTCGCAGGGCGGCGGCGGCGCGCGAGCGGCCACCTCCGCCGGAGCGTCACCGTCAAACTTAATGCTATGTTTTTTCTTCACTTCCTGTGAAAACGCCGTCTTCAACGTTTGTAAGAGCAGGATGTGCCCCTCGATCAGGTTCCCTATTTCGTTTTGATCTGTGCCAGATTTGTCAATTTGTGTCAAAACAGTGGAGCCAACGTTTTGCCAGAAGTTTCTGATGAGCTGGTCGTACTTTTCACTGTTTTCTTCGTTGGATTGCTTGAGCCAGTACTTGACGAGCTCGGCCATACTGGCGGCGGCGCAACGCACGAGGCCTTGGCGCGTGGGCGCGGCGTGGCACGGCGCCAGCACGCCGCGCAGCCACGCGCGCTGCACGCCGCTGACGACCTCCAGCACGAACTCGTTCGGCTGTATGGACAGGTATCGCAAACACTCCGCCAAACTCGTGATCCACGACTGCCTCTCACTTTTTGAGTTCAATATGTTTTTCTTTTCTAATCTGAAAGGACAATAATTTATCAATCCCTTATTTTAAATAAAGGTCTTACAATAGTGATGTTTATATTATAAATTTACCCAGTAAGCACAGCTTTAAAGAAAGCTTCGTAGAATTCTTTAGTCAACATATCTTGAGGTAAGTATGCCAACAGCGGCAGCAGCATTGTGGACAGGTGGCGCGCGTCGCCCCAGCCGCCTGCGCACACGGGACCAATCAGTATGGAAACGATTTATAAAAGGTTATAATAGAAAGTTTAGTGAACAAAGAATGTTAAAATTTTACCATTTTCCAAAACATCCAATATCCTTTTGACGAGCAATTCTTTCTTATCTAAATAGGTGTGCCAGTCCTGAAACAAACATTTATCATACATGTGGGAATGAATAATTATAAAGTGACAACCACGGAAAAGAAAAACAGTGGAAGTGCCCCTTACACTGTCTTAGCACGCGAACCAGTGTCGCCAAATTCACACATTTGCAAATTAAATTGCAAAAACCGTGATATAATTGGCTACAAATTACAAATGCAACTTTGAAAAATCATCT
Source organism: Polia nebulosa (assembly GCA_951329385.1). Classification (NCBI taxonomy): domain Eukaryota; kingdom Metazoa; phylum Arthropoda; class Insecta; order Lepidoptera; family Noctuidae; genus Polia; species Polia nebulosa. Next base: position 654,178 of record OX589596.1, read on the forward strand.
ATTTATAGCTATCGCAAAATAAGCCTTATTACAACTATTAAAAGTTGTTAGTATTATACATGTCACAATCAATACTTTTATGCTATCGTTTTTGCATGTCAAAACCGCACAACAAGACATAATTCCTAATATTTGGCGTATAATCAGAGACGACATATCACGGCAAGCGTCTAACAGCGAGTGAACTACTGTTGACCATTTCCGCTTATTCGTGACACGCGCGCAATACCCGCGGGGCACTTCCACTGTTTTTTCTATTCCGTGATATGCCAGCCGTCCGAAGTATTTTTAAAAGACTGTCACATATTTAATAATAAAGATATTGTCATAACTAAAATAATGCGCCAATTTATTGGGTCGTCGATATTCCAAAATCTATTTGTTCCAAAATCATTAGAGGATGAGTGTGACAACACTGTGCGAAAGGGAGAGAAGATAAGATTGATGATTAGATTAAGAAAGACGTATTGTAACGTCACGAAAAATATAAAATATAAGAAGTTAAAAGAAGATTTTGCGTTTTATTTACAACGATCTCTAAATACATTACCAAATCCATACTAAAAAGTTTTAGTCTTCATTTTCGCAATTGATTCGCACAAAACTTGATTGCGATGTTCCCAAATTAATGGGATCTCATCGCCTTAGTCGACCATGACCAAAAGTAAGCTTTCCCACGCACTGGTCCAGCAGCGGTCGTCGATGGGCTGAATGATGTTACAGCCATCTAGTGATGCAAATTTGCTACAGTAAAAAGGTCCCAGCAGCAGCACGCAGCTACCTCAGCTAGTGTAGCGGTAGTGTACCTGCACGTTGTGCATGAACTGCAGCAGACAGGTCCACAGCGGCGCGCTGGGGTCCCGGGCGCCCTCCAGCAGCACGCAGCTACCTCAGCTAGTGTAGCGGTAGTGTACCTGCACGTTGTGCATGAACTGCAGCAGACAGGTCCACAGCGGCGCGCTGGGGTCCCGGGCGCCCTCCAGCAGCACGCAGCTACCTCAGCTAGTGTAGCGGTAGTGTACCTGCACGTTGTGCATGAACTGCAGCAGACAGGTCCACAGCGGCGCGCTGGGGTCCCGGGCGTCCTCCAGCAGCACGCAGCTACCTCAGCTAGTGTAGCGGTAGTGTACCTGCACGTTGTGCATGAACTGCAGCAGACAGGTCCACAGCGGCGCGCTGGGGACCCGGGCGCCCTCCAGCAGCACGCAGCTACCTCAGCTAGTGTAGCGGTAGTGTACCTGCACGTTGTGCATGAACTGCAGCAGACAAGTCCACAGCGGCGCGCTGGGGTCCCGGGCGCCCTCCAGCAGCACGCAGCTACCTCAGCTAGTGTAGCGGTAGTGTACCTGCACTTTGTGCATGAACTGCAGCAGACAGGTCCACAGCTGCGCGCTGGGGTCCTGGGAGCCCTCCAGCAGCACGCAGCTACCTCAGCTAGTGTAGCGGTAGTGTACCTGCACGTTGTGCATGAACTGCAGCAGACAGGTCCACAGCGGCGCGCTGGGGTCCCGGGCGCCCTCCAGCAGCACGCAGCTACCTCAGCTAGTGTAGCGGTAGTGTACCTGCACGTTGTGCATGAACTGCAGCAGACAGGTCCACAGCGGCGCGCTGGGGTCTCGGGCGCCCTCCAGCAGCACGCAGCTACCTCAGCTAGTGTAGCGGTAGTGTACCTGCACGTTGTGCATGAACTGCAGCAGACAGGTCCACAGCGGCGCGCTGGGGTCCCGGGCGCCCTCCAGCAGCACGCAGCTACCTCAGCTAGTGTAGCGGTAGTGTACCTGCACGTTGTGCATGAACTGCAGCAGACAGGTCCACAGCGGCGCGCTGGGGTCCCGGGCGCCCTCCAGCAGCACGCAGCTACCTCAGCTAGTGTAGCGGTAGTGTACCTGCACGTTGTGCATGAACTGCAGCAGACAGGTCCACAGCGGCGCGCTGGGGTCCCGGGCGCCCTCCAGCAGCACGCAGCTACCTCAGCTAGTGTAGCGGTAGTGTACCTGCACGTTGTGCATGAACTGCAGCAGACAGGTCCACAGCGGCGCGCTGGGGTCCCGGGCGCCCTCCAGCAGCACGCAGCTACCTCAGCTAGTGTAGCGGTAGTGTACCTGCACGTTGTGCATGAACTGCAGCAGACAGGTCCACAGCGGCGCGCTGGGGTCCCGGGCGCCCTCCAGCAGCACGCAGCTACCTCAGCTAGTGTAGCGATAGTGTACCTGCACGTTGTGCATGAACTGCAGCAGACAGGTCCACAGCGGCGCGCTGGGGTTCCGGGCGCCCTCCTGCAGCACGCAGCTACCTCAGCTAGTGTAGCGGTAGTGTACCTGCACTTTGTGCATGAACTGCAGCAGACAGGTCCACAGCGGCGCGCTGGGGTCCCGGGAGCCCTCCAGCAGCACGCAGCTACCTCAGCTAGTGTAGCGGTAGTGTACCTGCACGTTGTGCATGAACTGCAGCAGACAGGTCCACAGCGGCGCGCTGGGGTCCCGGGCGCCCTCCAGCAGCACGCAGCTACCTCAGCTAGTGTAGCGATAGTGTACCTGCACGTTGTGCATGAACTGCAGCAGACAGGTCCACAGCGGCGCGCTGGGGTTCCGGGCGCCCTCCAGCAGCACGCAGCTACCTCAGCTAGTGTAGCGGTAGTGTACCTGCACTTTGTGCATGAACTGCAGCAGACAGGTCCACAGCGGCGCGCTGGGGTCCCGGGAGCCCTCCAGCAGCACGCAGCTACCTCAGCTAGTGTAGCGGTAGTGTACCTGCACGTTGTGCATGAACTGCAGCAGACAGGTCCACAGCGGCGCGCTGGGGTCCCGGGCGCCCTCCAGCAGCACGCAGCTACCTCAGCTAGTGTAGCGGTAGTGTACCTGCACGTTGTGCATGAACTGCAGCAGACAGGTCCACAGCGGCGCGCTGGGGTCCCGGGCGCCCTCCAGCAGCACGCAGCTACCTCAGCTAGTGTAGCGATAGTGTACCTGCACGTTGTGCATGAACTGCAGCAGACAGGTCCACAGCGGCGCGCTGGGGTTCCGGGCGCCCTCCAGCAGCACGCAGCTACCTCAGCTAGTGTAGCGGTAGTGTACCTGCACTTTGTGCATGAACTGCAGCAGACAGGTCCACAGCTGCGCGCTGGGGTCCCGGGAGCCCTCCAGCAGCACGCAGCTACCTCAGCTAGTGTAGCGGTAGTGTACCTGCACGTTGTGCATGAACTGCAGCAGACAGGTCCACAGCGGCGCGCTGGGGTCCCGGGCGCCCTCCAGCAGCACGCAGCTACCTCAGCTAGTGTAGCGGTAGTGTACCTGCACGTTGTGCATGAACTGCAGCAGACAGGTCCACAGCGGCGCGCTGGGGTCCCGGGCGCCCTCCAGCAGCACGCAGCTACCTCAGCTAGTGTAGCGGTAGTGTACCTGCACGTTGTGCATGAACTGCAGCAGACAGGTCCACAGCGGCGCGCTGGGGTCCCGGGCGCCCTCCAGCAGCACGCAGCTACCTCAGCTAGTGTAGCGGTAGTGTACCTGCACGTTGTGCATGAACTGCAGCAGACAGGTCCACAGCGGCGCGCTGGGGTCCCGGGCGCCCTCCAGCAGCACGCAGCTACCTCAGCTAGTGTAGCGGTAGTGTACCTGCACGTTGTGCATGAACTGCAGCAGACAGGTCCACAGCGGCGCGCTGGGGTCCCGGGCGCCTCCCAGCAGCACGCAGCTACCTCAGCTAGTGTAGCGGTAGTGTACCTGCACGTTGTGCATGAACTGCAGCAGACAGGTCCACAGCGGCGCGCTGGGGTCCCGGGCGCCCTCCAGCAGCACGCAGCTACCTCAGCTAGTGTAGCGGTAGTGTACCTGCACGTTGTGCATGAACTGCAGCAGACAGGTCCACAGCGGCGCGCTGGGGTCCCGGGCGCCCTCCAGCAGCACGCAGCTACCTCAGCTAGTGTAGCGATAGTGTACCTGCACGTTGTGCATGAACTGCAGCAGACAGGTCCACAGCGGCGCGCTGGGGTTCCGGGCGCCCTCCAGCAGCACGCAGCTACCTCAGCTAGTGTAGCGGTAGTGTACCTGCACTTTGTGCATGAACTGCAGCAGACAGGTCCACAGCGGCGCGCTGGGGTCCCGGGAGCCCTCCAGCAGCACGCAGCTACCTCAGCTAGTGTAGCGGTAGTGTACCTGCACGTTGTGCATGAACTGCAGCAGACAGGTCCACAGCGGCGCGCTGGGGTCCCGGGAGCCCTCCAGCAGCACGCAGCTACCTCAGCTAGTGTAGCGGTAGTGTACCTGCACGTTGTGCATGAACTGCAGCAGACAGGTCCACAGCGGCGCGCTGGGGTCCCGGGAGCCCTCCAGCAGCACGCAGCTACCTCAGCTAGTGTAGCGGTAGTGTACCTGCACGTTGTGCATGAACTGCAGCAGACAGGTCCACAGCGGCGCGCTGGGGTCCCGGGCGCCCTCCAGCAGCACGCAGCTACCTCAGCTAGTGTAGCGGTAGTGTACCTGCACGTTGTGCATGAACTGCAGCAGACAGGTCCACAGCGGCGCGCTGGGGTCCCGGGCGCCCTCCAGCAGCACGCAGCTACCTCAGCTAGTGTAGCGATAGTGTACCTGCACGTTGTGCATGAACTGCAGCAGACAGGTCCACAGCGGCGCGCTGGGGTCCTGGGCGCCCTCCAGCAGCACGCAGCTACCTCAGCTAGTGTAGCGGTAGTGTACCTGCACGTTGTGCATGAACTGCAGCAGACAGGTCCACAGCGGCGCGCTGGGGTCCCGGGCGCCCTCCAGCAGCACGCAGCTACCTCAGCTAGTGTAGCGGTAGTGTACCTGCACGTTGTGCATGAACTGCAGCAGACAGGTCCACAGCGGCGCGCTGGGGTTCCGGGCGCCCTCCAGCAGCACGCAGCTACCTCAGCTAGTGTAGCGGTAGTGTACCTGCACTTTGTGCATGAACTGCAGCAGACAGGTCCACAGCGGCGCGCTGGGGTCCCGGGAGCCCTCCAGCAGCACGTAGCTACCTCAGCTAGCGTAGTGGTAGTGTACCTGCACGTTGTGCATGAACTGCAGCAGACAGGTCCACAGCGGCGCGCTGGGGTCCCGGGCGCCCTCCAGCAGCACGCAGCTACCTCAGCTAGTGTAGCGGTAGTGTACCTGCACGTTGTGCATGAACTGCAGCAGACAGGTCCACAGCGGCGCGCTGGGGTCCCGGGCGCCCTCCAGCAGCACGCAGCTACCTCAGCTAGTGTAGCGGTAGTGTACCTGCACGTTGTGCATGAACTGCAGCAGACAGGTCCACAGCGGCGCGCTGGGGTTCCGGGCGCCCTCCAGCAGCACGCAGCTACCTCAGCTAGTGTAGCGGTAGTGTACCTGCACTTTGTGCATGAACTGCAGCAGACAGGTCCACAGCGGCGCGCTGGGGTCCCGGGAGCCCTCCAGCAGCACGTAGCTACCTCAGCTAGTGTAGTGGTAGTGTACCTGCACGTTGTGCATGAACTGCAGCAGACAGGTCCACAGCGGCGCGCTGGGGTCCCGGGCGCCCTCCAGCAGCACGCAGCTACCTCAGCTAGTGTAGCGGTAGTGTACCTGCACTTTGTGCATGAACTGCAGCAGACAGGTCCACAGCGGCGCGCTGGGGTCCCGGGAGCCCTCCAGCAGCACGTAGCTACCTCAGCTAGTGTAGTGGTAGTGTACCTGCACGTTGTGCATGAACTGCAGCAGACAGGTCCACAGCGGCGCGCTGGGGTCCCGGGCGCCCTCCAGCAGCAGGCGCAGGGTCTTGGCGCCGTACTGCGCGCCCCAGGTCTCCCGGTAGCGCTCCAGCAGGGACCCTGTCGCGCCGTACCACGCAGCCCTAACAATAAACAAATTCTCCTTTACATTTTTCAGTCCACTTGGTCAATAGAGTCAGCGTGTAGCATGCTGTCTACTTTAACAGCACATTGTTAATTTTATAAAAATGTATTAGGTATCTAATAATGTATGTAATAATAATGTAATATTGTAATAATTAATGTAATATTGTAATAATATAATATGTAATATTATTGTAATATTTAATGTATTATTGCGTCGAGCTCCAGCGACGAGTTCTTCTCGCCGCCGACGACACCACCACCAGCGCGTCGACGGGGAGGACGCCGGCCGCCGAGCAGCTTAGGACCTCGAGGCCCACCGGCCTCTGATAGGGTCCCAGCTCCCGGCGGAAGTGTGAAGCGCATGCGATGGACACAAGCCATCAACGAGAATGTCATGCGCTCATACTATGGGGCTACAGAGGGAGGTAACAACCTGACCGCGTACCGTGTTCGGATGCTCTCTTTGTTTCAGGTGCTTGAGCCAGCCGTCAACGTTTCGGCCCAACGACTGTCGGATCAGGTGCGGGTCATCCAGCGTAATCATATGTTGGATGATACTGTACTTGATCGTCTCCGAACTGAATGGGTAACCATGTCATTGCCCCTCAGTCGCAGACTGTGGCACCAGTGGTGGTACCACCGTCTAACCATGCTCCCAGCCACGCTGACGAGGAGTGTTGTGACATGGTTACAAACGTAAGTACCTAGAGCAATGACGAATTGAGGAGTGCTTTGGAGTGTGCTATTCGGGAATATCGCAACATGCCACCCGAACTTAGGCCACGCTTGCCTCGTTTGCCCATGCATAATAGGAATAAGGCGCTGGTGGCTGCTCTGGATTTGCAGTTGTCAAATTATTTTGATAACTGCGATAACCTCACCGACACACACTCCATAATGTACTGCGCGGCTGTAGCGGCATGTCGTGTAGCTCACGTTAAATTCCCTAATGACAGAGCTACACGACCGAAACCAGCCGTACCGGCTTGGCAGCGCAGGATCGAGTGTCGTATTGGTGGGGCCAGAGCACTCATCGGCAAACTAATCTGCTTCAGGGAGGGCAACACTCGCCCAAGAGTGATGGGCTTTGTGAGACGGGCGTTTTCGGGGGCTGAAGTCAGCTCCCGAGACTATATGTCCCGTGTCACAGAGCGCATCGACTTCCTGAAGCAGAAGATGTATGCATGGGCAAACCGCATCCGTAGGTATAAGCGGCGGGTGGAGCGTAGTGTTGCCCAAATGCAAGACCAAGACGAAACTTAGGCCAGTCTTGGTCTTGGTCTTGCGTCAATACACCTGGTCTTGGTCTTGGTCTTGGTATTGCGCTCTCAGTCTTGGTCTTGGTCTTGGTCTTGCAGCAAGAGTCTCGCAAGTCTTGCAAGTCTTGCAAATACCTATTAGCCTATTGCTATTTATTGAACACGTTAGTTTAGATTTTAAATTATGATTCGCGCTGTAAGACGTATGTAGTTACAGAATTATAATCATCAATACAACCCTCCAAGTTCATAAAGGTCGAGAAATTATTTAAAAAAAAAAAAGACTTTTTCAAGGTCAAACTCATTCCTCGACCTTTGAACTTGGAGGGTTGTATTGATGATTTTGATGATTATGATTCTGTAACTACATACGTCTTACAGCGCGAATAATATTTTAATCAACAAACAATCTGGCACAGGCCTGCAAATTGGAAAAAAAATAAGAAAATTTGAATTTCGCGGGCTATCCTGGAGCATTCACCAATGTACAATGTTAATCAACCAATAAAAGAAGACTATAGGCAAAGCCTACCTATGCGGTCAAAATAAGGAAGTGCGTGTGTATTGAGATTAGCAGATTTCATTAGTGTGCGTAGGTACATTTTTTAGGCAATTTGTCGTACTTGTGACTGGCGTGCTTTGCTACGTAGGTACTGTCGTAAGTATACGTGTAAATAAGAAACGATGTAGGTACCTACTACAACAAAATTGTATTCCTTAGAAAAATAATCGTCGTACCTACACGACGATTATTTTTATTTATTTAGTAAATCATCGCTGAAGACAATAGTCTTCAGCGATGATTTACTAACTAATAATAATTAGTTTGTTTAATGGAACTCTTTGTCGGCGAATGCGGCGCTCAAACAGTGTCAAATGCTGTGATACACTTGTTGCAAACCGCGGCGTCTTTGTCGGTAAATTATTAAATAAGTAGGTATATAATTCACCGACCGACCAACAGTTTATTCGCAGAACGTCACATTTTCCCAATCAACCTTGAACCTTAATTCTTTAGAGATAAAGTTGAAAATCTGTTAAAGAAATTTGACAGATTGTAGAAGCTTGATGTGCTGGCGTCTGTACCATAACATTGGCTGCCGTAGAAACTGTTACTAGACCTACTCGACTCGCTGTTAGTTTTAAATTTTGCTGAATAGAAGAATAATATAAACTTAAAAACATAAGTAGGTACGAGTACCTACATAATGTTTATATAATTTTGTTGGCTATAATTTTAAGCACATACCAACCTACGAGTACTAACGTTAGATCTGCACATTAGACATAAATAAGCATTATATATTATTATAGGTAGATACCTACAAGGTATGAACTTTGCTAGAAAGTTATTCTAGGTACATTTTATCACATGGGATGATGCGAACAGATTTGTGAGTATTAACACGCTACCTACTTAATAAATAGTTGAAATATAATAAGTACTTACCTACCTAATCAAAACAATACCTTTTAGGGTTCTTTCAGACGAGCGGCACGTTGCCAACTGCAGATACAACTGCAGCCCTTAGTTTAGTGTTATGACAATACCTACGGTTTTGATACTGGGGAGCGTCTCTCAAAATCGGGATTGAAACCAAATACCTACTTAATAACGCCCAAATCTCAGTTTGTCTTAACTGCAAGACGCAAGAGTCTTGCAGGCTTAAGTCTTGTCTTGCTCAAGTCTTGCAGGGTTCAGTCTTGGTCTTGGTCTTGCTACAATAAGGCGGTCTTGGTCTTGCGAAAATGCAAGAACAAGACCAAGACTGCAAGACCAAGACCGATTTTGGGCAACACTAGTGGAGCGATACACCCAGAATCGCACATTCCGGAGTAATGAAAGGTGGGTATATAGGGCTTGGGAGCGACCGGAACAAGATGTGACTGACACGCGTCTGCCGGATGATGACGCCATGAGTTCATTCTGGCGCAACATCTGGTCGGTGCCTGTCAGTCACACCGAAGGCGACTGGACTCGGGAGATCGAGCGAGCGTGCGATCCAATAACAGAAATGGGGGCAATCACTATCAGCCCCCAAGATGTAGCCCGTGCAGTCCGTCCGTTGCCTAATTGGAAATCTCCAGGGCCGGACGGGCTGCACAATTTTTGGATAAAGTGGCTACAAAGGTCGCACGCTCGCTTGGCATCTCAATACCAGGCAGCCTTGGAGTCTGGTTCGCTACCCGAGTTCCTTACAACAGGAATAACCCACCTGCTCCATAAAACAGATAGTACTGCGGAACCTAAAAATTATAGACCGATCACGTGCTTACCGACGGTCTACAAGGTTCTTACATCCATTTTGAGAGCTAAGATTAACACACATATAGATAGTAACTGTATCATGTCTGCCTCTCAAAATGGATGTAGGAATGGGTCCCGCGGTACTAAGGAGCTTCTCCTCATAGATATGACCATTAGCCAGCAGGTTCGGCGTTCCCGAAAGGATCTGTCGACATGTTGGATAGACTATAAGAAGGCCTATGACTCAGTTCCTCATGCGTGGCTCATGAGGGTGCTAGAATTGTATAAAGTTGATGCAATGCTACGCACCTTCTTGATGTCGTGTATGGGGCAATGGAGGACGGTCCTTCGCTATCCAGGATGTCGACAAATCCAGAGGAATAGCGAACCGGTAGGGATCGAGCAGGGTATATTCCAGGGTGACAGTTTGAGTCCGCTTTGGTTTTGCCTAGCCTTGAACCCTCTAAGCACACTGCTGGAGGCTTCAGGGCTAGGCTATCGGTTGGCCTCCTTTACATGGATGACCTGAAACTTTTTGCCCCCAACAATCTGCAACTGATGGAGCTACTGAAGGTAACTGAAACCTTCAGTAGTGCCATCAAGATGGAGTTTGGTGTGGACAAATGTGCAGTCATGCATGTAAAGCGAGGGGAGATTGTGGAATCCGTGGGAACACAACTCTCGGATTCCATAAACCTGAGATCCCTCTCTCCAACCGAAACCTATAAGTATTTGGGTATGTCGGAAGCGTTAGGTATCAATGTTACTGACATGAAGCAGTCGTTGAGGGAGCGCTTCTTTGGCCGCCTGAAGAAGGTATTTAATAGCCTTCTATCGGGCGGAAACAAGGTGCGCGCCTTCAACGGTTGGGTCATGCCAGTATTGATGTACTCTTTCGGCGTACTAAAATGGACTCAAACAGAACTTGACACCCTGGATAGGCGGGTCCGTACAATACTAACTGCATACCGAATGCATCACCCACGTTCGTCAGTGATGAGACTGTATATCCCGCGGAAGTGTGGAGGCCGAGGCTTTTTATGTGCTAAGACCCTCCACAACCGCGAGGTATGCAGTCTGAGGGAATATTTCCTAGCTGCTGACGTGGGTATGCATCGAGATGTAGTGGCGGTGGATAAGGGCCTAACCCCACTCTCCTTGTTTAACGAGAACTGGCGCAAACCTCTAGTGCTTGACACTAACGGTCGCAGGGAAGTATGGCAGAGTAAGGAACTTCACGGACGCTTTTTCCGGGCCCTACATGGGTCCGATGTAAACCAACTAGCGTCCGTAACCTGGTTGCGTGTCGGTGACCTCTTTGGGGAAACCGAAGGTTTTGTCTGTGCAATTATGGACGAAGTTATCATGACGAAAAACTACCGGAGATTTATTGTGAAGGACGGCACGGTTGACATATGTCGGGCATGTCATCGTCCGGAAGAATCAATCCGCCACATAATCTCTGGTTGTTCTCGTCTGGCTAACGGTGAGTCCTTGCACAGGCACAACCTTGTAGCCAGGATTATCCATCAGCAACTTGCTCTGAAGTACTCTCTTGTGAAATCGGAAGTGCCGTACTACAGATATGCGCCCGACCCAGTTCTCGATAATGGTCATATCTCATTGTACTGGGATCGGTCCATCATCACTGACAGGACTATTGTAGCCAATAAGCCTGATATAGTGGTGGTGGACCGAATCGAGAGGCGTGCAATGATTGTTGATATTACCGTCCCACATGACGAGAACCTCGTGAAAGCCCAGAAAGATAAACAAATCAAGTATATTGACTTGGCTCGCGAGTTTGTCGACATGTGGGATGTGGACTCAGCGATCATTGTACCGATAGTCGTGTCAGCCAATGGCTTAATAGCCACGAGCCTCGACCAACACCTCAGGAGGCTCTCGTTAGGCGGCTGGATCAAGGGCTTGATTCAGAAAGTAGTACTTCTGGACACGGCTCGCATGGTCAGGCGGTTCCTCTCTCTGGAGCCCTGACCGCCGGTAGTTTGGACCCTATTCCCGATACCGGTGGGATACTATTTTTTATATTTTTAAATGTTTTTTTTTATCCTTTGTATTTAAATATTTAAAAATGTAAATAATATGTCTATAAAAATGAATAAACGCAATGTAATATTAATGTTTTAATATTGAAAATTATAACATCGTCTTGGACGTGTCTGTAAGGGTGTAATTAATGTAATTGAATAAATAAATAAACAGCAACGCATGTTGTCGCACCTGGTCTGCGGCTGCGCCTGCGCCAGCCTCCAGTAGGCGGGCGCCGCCAGCAGCGCCTGCAGCTGCTGCCACAGCCACGCGTCGTGCGCGGCCGGCAGGTGCGCACAGAAGTACTGCAGCCCGTGCAGGCTGCCGGTGGTCACGCGGCTCATCACCAGCTGCCGCTCTTCCACGTTCTCTATCCTGGAACATGCGGCTTGTTACCGAGGTATTGTCAAGCATTGTATAGAAGTGTGTGATGCTGATTGTTAACCATTATCATCATGTTATCAACTATGTTGAGGTCAGTTTCCGGTCAAACTGGAGTCTTATACTAATATTTATAATGTAACCAAATTGTCATCAGTTAATTAGGAGGTCCACCTCTAATAATTTTGAAACACACTACAAACAATTTTTTTTTTCTTAACAAACCTCTTGCTGACGATCGCTTCAGTATTCCCGTTGAGGTTATCAAGCAGATGCGTCATCACCTCGGCTTTGCAGAATGAGATCACTTCAGGCAGCTTGCTGTCGGGAAACGTGCTCTGTTGACAGTGAATGCGAGTTCAATTTTAGACTTTGTTGCCGACCCGTTTGGTGACAAGGCTCAACCAATCAGCACTTGTAGTGGATCTCATATGGTACATATATGACACACCTGATACAAGCGTTACAGTGAAGTACTTACAGTGAGCGAGAGATGTGCCTGCGCCTGCGCGGGCGCATGGTCGTCGTACTGCGCCTGCAGCCACGCGGGCAGCAGCGCCTTCAGCTGCGGCGCCGTGCGACGCCCGCACACGCGGACGATGGCACCGTGACACACCTGATACAAGCATTACACAGCTATAATACGCGTTGGTGGTTAACCACATGGACTTTTTTTTGTGTCCGTATATTTTCAATCGTTGGAGTAGGTCCTGAAAAATATTACCCTATGCCATAGCATATAGCAGTTTTACATAAATGATACTAAATATTTTATTTGATGTAGAAGTTTATTACAAGTTTTTATTATGAGTATCATTATTTTAAGGGAGTGCCTCCGCAGCCGGTGCCGTAACCCGCAATTGTAGCCTGCGCTGACTTAGAAAAAGAAAAGCGGAAAATCGGGTTGGCAAAAATACGTAACATGCAGTTAAAATGTTCCAAAAAGCCACAAACAATAAAAAATACTGTTCTTTGCATTAAAATCTTCAAACACAAGTCCCAAAAAATCAAGAAAGTAAAAAAAATGTGTGCTAGCTAGATTTGAACTTGCAAAACAAGAAGCATATAGCCACACAGCGAAACAGTTGACATAGGGAGGTGTAATGTGCTGACGACAATCGTATGTAGGAAAGCTGACGGAGCCGGGGCTCCTATCCGCAGGTTTTAAAGAAACCTAACATGAAGGTGAACCAAATCTGTCCGTGTCAGGGTGTACTAAGTGCCCGAACTCGCTGTGCTCGCTCTTGGACTACACAGTAAAAAAAAGGAAAAAAGTACTGCTGGTTCCCAACAGTGTTATATTCGGGTGCCGCCACTGGCTACAGAGGCACTCTCATATTTTAATGCCAAACCAATCACTAGAAGTGCCAATCCCACTAGCTTATTGTTGCATGTTTTATTTATTATTTCTGTTGTTCCTTAGCCCTAATGACGACAAGGAATCCTTATAGTTTCGGTCTGTCTATCCGAGGCACAGCTAAGATATATATATATTAATCACACCAAAAAAAGTTACAATAAAACCATAAAAAAAAAATCTGGTACCTCCCCTACATGTAGTGGCTATAAGTTTTTTTTCTTGCCTATCTTATAGTGGAGGCATCATTGGATAAGTATTTCAAAATCATTGTGGGGTTGCTCAGACTATTTTTCGATTGAGTGATTTGTTTGCGAAATATTATGCTTTGAAGTGATATTTTTTGTTCGAGTTAAGCATCTCCTCCTTCTAAAAGCTAAACTGTTGGCTTGAACTTTTTCCTACACTATAAATTTACTATATATTTCATACACTAACTACATTATAAATTATCCAACAAAGCAACTGAAGAAAGTTGTTCATGACAGGAGCTATGATTTAAGGGTCTTGTAGTCACTTGGAGAGAACTTGGTATACATTTAGATCTCAGTAATTTTATAAGTGAGTAAAAGAATCACATTTATGTTTTTGCTGGAATAGATATAGTTACATGTACAACCTAATTCATTATACATTCACCAGTTAAATGTTATTTCGACAGATCCTAGGATAAGGAAGAGTTAAAAAAAAATAGTTGGTGCAAACACACCTGCGTCATCTCTCTGACTTTGCGGTCTGTATCGGCTGTGAGGGTCTTGTAGAAATGTGCCCAGCTTGGCAGAGCAGCCACCACATCTTCCACGTCACCATTGTTCACAAGTTCACACAATTCATTGAGAGCCTGGAACAGTAACCAGTTGATTGCAATGAAGTTGTATTTGGCAAATTAGAGCCAATAAAAGTATAAGACTTCAACTGTCACAACACTTTTTTTAGTGTTGTTAGTACAAGTTACATAAAATATGATTATTTTTCTCATGTTCTAATGATTTTACAAACATCTTTAATAGCAATAAGCTTTATGGTTAACCTTAGCTCTAGTGATGGGATCCTTTTTGTTAAGCTTCTTGATGCACATCTGAAACTCTGGGTTGAGTCCCTGTTCCAAGTTAGCAGCTGCTAATGTGGGGAACAATGGAGGAAGGGGCTTTACGCCCCCGAGGCCCATCAGCCCTCCATCAAGACTGAACCCACTGCTCAGCAGCTCTGCACTCCGGCTGCTGCTTGAAGGCTACAAAAACACAATCCTTGCGTATAATACAATTGCATTATAAATTTTGTATATTTGTGGCACAAGAAAACAGCAATAGGACACTATAAGAGTACTGGCAAATATACAAAAAAAAAATAGTATGAACCTATTGAATAGGTTCTATACAAAATCTAGTTACAATGTATCAAAAGCAATTTTCCTAAAAACGTGGCAGCAAAGCCCGATAGTTTATAGTCAAATAAAAACAGTATTGACCTTGCCTCAAAATTTCGTCATAATTATCCATATCAGTAAAAATATCGATAGACGAGAAGTCAGATAATGGGAATACATGGTCCATTTTAAAGAATTATTAATTGAAGCCTTTCAAATTAATTTATCTGGTGAAATACTCAAGGAAAGGCACAATAACACACCGTAATTGCGAAATGGACCTAATCTTGGTTATACTTACTCGCACATTATTTTTAGTCCTCTGGCTCTGTTTCGATTTACCACCCATTATAATATAACTTGAATACTGCTATAGAAGACCAACATACATAATTTGATTTTTATTTCAGAGTAATGTTTTCACTACGTTAAATATTTTAGCTTCAGTAAAACCCAGTCAGTAAGAGTAAAGCCCATTGACATAAGCCACTCTGGCTGACACTGACAGACGACAGCAGCAGACGTAAATTTTTTTTTAATATTTACCCCGACGTGAAGGCTCTAGTCTTTTTACCTAATTGCCTAGTCTTACGTAGTGTATTTTTACTTTTTTTCCATTAGAATGTAGATGTAACACATTCTAATGTTTTTTTGAAGTATTTGGCAACAAATGTGTCGAGTCAGCCTTCTGCAAACTTCGCTGAGGTAGTCAATACTACAATAAAATTCTCAGCTCCATTTTACCGAGATCGCACCTGTTTAAATGATTCCACATATTGTCCATTTGCATAGACACTTGAGAAACAAATCTACACCAATTTTACGTCACAATATCCACTAGGAATCAATAAACGCATAATTAAACAGCCACTGAACTTTACTCTAGAAAATCGCGCCAAAACTCCCAGTAGAGGTCAATTTCGTAATGTCAATAGTTTTTTTTTATATGTAACATAAAGACTATTCTAAATAACATGAAGTCGTTCCATGTAAAATACTGGTATTCAGCTGCATCCGGTTAGACTGGAAGCCGAGCCCAAGATAGTTGGGAAAAGGCTAGGCAGATGATGATGATAAAGACCTTTTTGCCTAGTTTTTGACCATATTGCCTAGTCTTAGGTAGTGTATTTTTATTTTATTTTTTCCTATAATCATCTGCATTCTAATATTTTATGGAATATTTGGCAACAAATGTGTCAAGTCAACCATCTCGGCAAACTTCACTGAGGTAGTCAATACTACAATAAAATTCTCAGCTCCATTTTTACCGAGATCGCGCCTGCTTCAATGATTCCACATATTGTCCAGTTGAATAGACACTTGAGACATAAAACTACACCAATTTATTACAATATCCACTAGGAATCAATTCGCGAATTATAAAAACAGCTACTGAACTTCACTCGAAGAAATCCCGCCAAAAACTCCCAAATGTCATTTTTTGATCTGACGTGCGTAGTTTATAAACAG
Organism: Polia nebulosa; assembly: GCA_951329385.1. NCBI lineage: Eukaryota > Metazoa > Arthropoda > Insecta > Lepidoptera > Noctuidae > Polia > Polia nebulosa. The sequence goes on from OX589596.1 coordinate 670,141, forward strand.
AAAATTTTCGTAAAGTTTGTGAGTTTGTGAGGTTGTAGGGGGTAATCTCTGGATCTATTGAACCAATTTTGTAAATTATTTTACCAATGTAAAGCTACGTTATTAGTGAGTGTCATCTATACTATATATATATTTATATATACAGGGTGTAAGGCACATAAACGCACATACGTTTACCAGTGATTCAGTACATGATTCTGCACCCCCTAGCGTTGGAATTTTTCGTTGGCTTTTTTCTAATTTTTGTAAAAACGTCTGCGTTCTTTTTTCCCAAAAATCGCAATGTAAATAAAATTACAAGAAGCTCCCTGCTCAGCTGATTTCCTAAGTTCACCAGAGGTCATCGCAGGCCCAGTAGGTAAGTACGCACGCAACATCGGCCAAAGACCGCCGACGTTCCTTTGTCGGCAAATGCTCATACAGACTTATGAATCTAACAGACGCGACACGTTAGGCATTTTAAGTGTCTACAAAAATTGATATCCCATTTACTACTTTTATTTGAACTTATTTTGAGGGGAGGTTATTTTTATAAACCTTCATCGAAATAAGTAAAAAAGTATTTAAAAAAATGTGTTACAGTTTACTGATAACGACATAATTCATAAATACATTTTTGTTATCAACAAAGATAAGTAATACAATGCAACAACGTTACTTCCTGTTTTGTTAAAACCACATTCCTAAATTTCGTATACCTACATCAAAATAATTACTTAGTGAGTAGTAGGTACAACTTAAGAGTGATTCCGCCATTTCGTCCAAATCGGAGTAATTTCGTGGAATGTATTTTTAATTTATGGTTTCGCAAAATGAATCAATCAAATTATTCGTATACCTTCTAGATGTGGGTTATCGTTAAAGGCGTTCATGAAAATGATTTCCTTTTCAAGAAAATCGATGGAGTGTAATGAGGATGCGGAAGGTAATGAAATACGGTGAGAGTGTAATGATTTAGTATGGAAGGTAATGAAAAGTTCATGGGTGAAATAATGTAATATAAAATATAACCAAATGAGTGTCACTTTTGAACCCAGTTTCTCAAAACTTTTGCTTTTTTATGATTAGGTACTTGATCCGCTTGATAGCTTTTGTTTTTTTACACCACCGGTTTTGAAAAAATCATGTTTCCTTGGAGCTACCTGACTGTTAACGTCTTCTTCAAGAAAATTTTCCGCACGTCGTTTCTCCACTATTTTCTTTTCTCGCACTTTTTTTCTAATACTTACTTTATACCACACATTTTGAGCCTCGAATCGTCAACGATACCTTCAACAAAATGTCTCTTCTCTTATTAAAAAGACTTTTGTATTTGCTAGACACTCCGTGATTGAGCGTTTCATTGAACAGTAGCTTTTTCATAACTGCTCTATTTAACCAGGTTTTATATTTAGGTACTTGATCCGCTTTTTTTTCGATGGTATCTTCAATAGACTTTGTTACTTTCTGTAACATTCACTCTTTATGTATTTGTTTTCTTAGCATATCCTTCTCTTTCTTAAGTTTATCTACTTCTTTCTGCAAATTTGAAATAACTTTCGTTGATCTATCCTAAGCCAAACGCCGGAGGCGTTTGCCAGCATCTGGCTTCAAAGCCTTATTGCTATGCTTCCGATCAGCTGAATATCAATGCCAGGGTCTCTCAGGGGTCAGTGCTCTCGGCAACACTGTTTTTGCAAATAAAAGATCTCCTTAAGCCCGGTACCTTTGGGTATGTAGACGACAGCACTGTCGCTGAGAGATACGTGTCCAACGCGCGGGCTAGTGGGTTGCAGATCCGGTCTTGCCGAGAGGCTATGGTTGAACGCTTGAACTTGTCCTTGAAGAGAGTCTCTGAATGGGGCGATGCCAATTTGCTCAAGTTCAATGCTGCTAAAACCCAGAGTGGTCTTTTCTCCGCTAAAAGGAGCCATCTCCACCCGGCTCCATCTTTCCGAGATGTAACCGTGCCGATAACCGATCATTCTTGGTCTTCTTGGTGTCACCTTAACATCCACTATCAAATTTGGGCCATATATCAAAGGCTCAACTGGCTGCCAAAAAGTTCCTATACAAGATGAGACGGTACTTCACGCCGGAACAGCTGCTCAAACTTTATCAGGCGCAAATTCGATCGTGTATGGAGTATTGCTCTCATTTTAAAGACTGATCTGCCATATACCAGCTTGATGCCCTTGAGTCAATTGAGAAGCGAGCCAAGAGGATCATTGGCAATGATAAGCTCGTCGAGTCCAAGCTCCAAAGTCTTGAGCATCGACGCCGAGTTGCTAGCCTATTGATTACATTTTGGAGAGTGTAGGCCAAGCCCGTTCCATCATCGGACCACAAGACGTACGGCGATGCGCCACCGGTACGTGATGGATGTCCCACCCACACGCACAAAACGTTTTGGGAACAAATTCATTGTGCGTACAGCTAAAGAGTAGAATTCCCAAGTAGTGTCCAAACGCGAGCCTACGAGTATAATGTATAATAATATATATCGCTACTGCCTCAAAGCACTTGAAGAACATTTCGTCTGTCTGTGGCTTTTTATTAACTGTGGTGTAGATTCTGGTGGTTCTTCTATTTCCATCAAAAGGTGGCATACTGCTTGCGATGTTTCGCCAGTGAGTGGCAAATTCTCCAGTAAAATTCTTTGTACTTTCTTTTTTTCTTGTAAGTTATTCAAATATTGTCTTGAATTTTTTCCCCATTTTCTCCAATTATCCCTTTTTTGTCTGTTGGTCATTTCTATTATGCTAAGATTTTTTTTCTTTTCTTTTCTCAAAATACATTTTTTTCTCTCTTTCTCTTTGTCAATTCTATATTTTTCAGGATCTGATTTGATTGATTCTGAGATTTCTGCATATTTTTCTTTCTTACGCAGTCTGTCTTTCGCTAACTTTTCTTGTGTGGATGTTTTTTTTTCGTAGGCTACGCCATAGTCATATCGTCTAAGTATCTAGTAAAAAAAACTTTGAAAACGCTAAAATAGTTGAATGTAGGTATGTCGTTCTGTTTAACAAAGTTTGTAGGCAAGGCTAGTAGAAAAACCAAAAAAGCAAAAAATGTATGGGATTGACATAAGCTATTGAAATGTCACGTAATCATGTCAATATCACTGAGTCACGGAATAGAAAAAACAAGTGGAAGTGCCCACCTGTGGTGCCCATGCAGCTATCCGGCGCGTGTCACAATTAGGCGGAAAAAAAAATATTAAATAATAGCAACTTTCATCAGTTGTAATAAGTCTTAATTTTGTATGAATAACAAATAAGCTTTTCCTCAAAATTGGATTTATTATTTAATTTCGCATAATATTTCATTACCTTCCATAGCGCTTCATTCCCTTCCGTATAGAAATTAGAGGAAACGGAATGTAATGAAATGGAAAGGAATGAAATTTGAACAGATTTTCTTAAATTATTTAGAATAAAATAGAAAACTAGCTGTACTAAAATATACTGTGACATAACTTAACTATACACTATAATTTTACATCACAACCATATTTTTTTATCATAAACTTACTTATTAAATTAATGGAATGTAATGAGTACGTACCTGTGACAAACGTGGTTTATAAAACTATTTTCGTAAATATTTGCCGTAACGGGCGCACGGGTGTCTCCGTGATGAACTTTTTCGATAGACTGGGGTGCGGGAGACGTAGGCAGTGGGCTTTAATGCACCCATAGGGTTCTACTTCAAAATAATTTCGATTGCAATTTTTATGGAATGGAATGAAGTTTTTCGTTTGACAATTTTTTAACGCTGATTCTTTCTATGATATGCACTGTTTAAAAAAATCTTTGTTATAAACTAATAATCATTATGAAATAACTTAGAAAATAGGCACAAATAACGTGTACTTTTACTTAGGAAAGCGCACTAATGTATCTAGAAACATTCTGGGTGATCATCTGGATAGGGAGTGGAATGAAATCTAGGCATGTTTTTGTTCTAAGATTTTTTTTATTATGGTTACTAGACCTATTATAAACTACGCGCCTTTGAGCTCTAACTAAATGTTAACCTATTTAATTATCAAATTTTGATTAATTTAAATATTCATGATGACTTTTCTTCTGGAAAGACGATTTGGACGAAACGGCGGAATCACTCTTAACGCGATTGTACAGTCTATCAATTTTATTGATCTATGCGGTGTCGGCACATTCAAAAGCGTGCCTACGCTAATAAATAAAATTTTATTTCTTTAGCATTTCGCCGACGACGAATTTTTGTCAGTTCCGGTTCCGTGTTTACGTTCATCGCAAATGGATGTGCAGTTGGTCGTGAATTTAGGTTGTTATCGTAAAGTTATCAAAAACATAAGTTATTTTCTGTGTTTGTTAGTGTATGTGTGTTTTTTGTTTTGCTTGTTGAGTGGTTTTGAAACAACACCTCAGTGCCCAGGAAAATGCTCATGCATGAAGCATGTAGGCGCCTCACTCGTAAGGAATGAACGAACTTTAAGATGAGTTGGTTCATTAGTTAAGTACATGGTTGCCAACCGCGTCCCCGACAGAGGTGTTCGTGGTTGACGAGCGGCAGAGCTGTACATAAGAAATTTCAAAATCACCAAAGTCACTTCTGTAGGGACGCGATTGGCGACCGTTTAGCAGGCGCTTTATACCTACATTCCTGGAGCGCAATGTAGGTACTTACAAGCTTCTATATTATTATCTATCCTAATTTTTATCTAACCTTATCTTCAGTATTCTTGAGGGATAAAAATGTATGCGATATCAATATTGTCGTCATTAGAATAAACAGTTAAAGGTGCCACAGAACATTATAAGTATAGATGTGCAGCATTCGCAGCATTTGTCATTTTTAAACGTTTTACGCACGTATGCGCTTATGTCTATTAAGTATCTGATCTAGTTATTTATCACATCGATCGGAAACATCGACATAAATGTATTTTTATCACAAAGTAGAAAGTGTATATAGGTACAAGAGCGTAGCGGCGCGACCACCTGTGTCTGTGGTATAAGAAGTGGTAGGTCACTACGTACTACCACTTACTACGCGCTCGTGTGCATTGTTCACAATACATTGCGTGCTTGAAAATGTCAATTTCTGTAATCGATCATTACCGAGATTAATGACTATCATAATTTTGTTACTGACATTAGGTGTAACCTTTTCGCGAAGTTTGCGGTATCTTGTTCCTTACAGTCTGTATATATTATATTTTAAAGCTGAAGAGTTTATTTGTTTGGTTGAACGCGCTAATCTCAGGAACTACTGGATTGAATTGAAGAATTCTTTTTGTGTTGAATAGTCCATTTATCGCGGAAGGATATAGGGGTTGTGCGTTGTTTTATAGCAACTAATTTAGAATTTCGTTTCACATAAATTTTTTCTCATATTATCATTTCATAAAAGAATTCGAGGAGGTGGCGTGTGCCGATGGCGTCCGGGTGAAGGTCACCAAGATTGGAGCCCGGATGCTGGAGGTCCCAAGTGCGGCCCAGCCGCGGATGCCCGGGCCGAAAGGATCAGTCCAGGCCCACAAAGTGCGCTAACATACGCATTTTGGGCCTGGACGACTCCTTGACGGAGGCTGAGGTGGTGGCCGCCGTGGCCAGGACGGGGGGGTGCCCAGCCGAGCAGGTGAGGGCGGGCATCATTCGTCCTGACCTCACGGGGTTGCAAACCGTTACGCTGAGCTGCCCCGTGTAGGCGGTGGGGTGGGGTGGATTTCAGCGCAGTTTAAGCTGCTGGAACCCAGGCCTTGAGGTGTTTCCGCTGTCATGTTGGTGACCATGTGGCGGCTGAGTGCACCTCGGAGGTGGACCGCAGTGACCACTGCTTCCGCTGTGGTCAGCCCGGTCACAAGGTCGGCTCGTGCAACGCTGCGCCGCACTGCATTGCATGTGCGTCAGCAGGCAAGCCGGCCGATCACCAGGCTAGAAGCAGGTCCTGTGCTCCACCCGCCAAGGCCAGGGGCAGGGCCAAGCTCTCCGCCACCGCCGTCACCGCCGCAGCAGCCGCCGCCACCGCTTCCGCCACTGCCGCCCCCACATTTATCGTCGCCGCCGCAACCACCGCGGTGGTGGGACCCTCACAGGGGGCTCGGGAGGAGGCTGTAATGGAATGCCAATAACGGCCCCATTACGCCTCCTCCAGGCGAATATCAACCACTTGGCCGTTGCTAAGGACCTGTTGCCCTCACGATGGGGGATGCAGTGGCCCGGCGTGGGGTCGTCTTGGCAGTGTCTCTGAAAATCGCCAATGCCTTCAACACCCTGGCCTGAAGTTGCATAGTGGAGGCACTCCGGTATCACTGGGTGCCGCCCTACCTCCGTCGCGTGGTCGAGGCTTATCTGACGGACAGGGCCGTCATCTACCCCGGTCACCAGAGAGTGTGGAACCGGCGAGAGATGGCGTGCGGTGTTCCACAGGGATCGGTCCTGGGATCGCCTCTGTGGAACATCGGATACGACGACCGGATGCTGCGCGCCGACCTCACTGAAGTGTATAGGTCCCTTTTGATTAACAACCGTGCATGTATGCTCCTTTATTATAGCACAGATAATAAAATACTAGCGTACAGATGCCTCATTCCATACAAAGAAACGGTACCGCGTAACTACGGCTTTTCGTCTGGCACAAGTAACTTTTGTTCTTCGTTCGGGCCCATCCTCTACACCTCGCTAGATGGTGTTAGCAGCGACGGCTTACAAGCTGAATGAATTTACTTAGTCCTACCAATTTTTTCTCGGACATTCAGGGATTATTTTATAGTATTTTTAGCACTTCATAGCAGTTTTACTGTATCAAAACGTGTCACTATTCAAATTTTAAAGAGGCGAATGGATAAACTATAAAACTTCAAACAGCGCCATCTATTGGTACAAGAAATATGTACGTCTAAGGATTCGTTCCAATAATCGTCTAAATTTGAATTACAATCCAATTACTCCACAATTTTATGCTTAGAGCAGTTTATTACGTAAGACAATACAGTTTTTACCATATTTATTTTCAAAATATTAATATTACGTAAACTACAATAAGAAATCGATGCATATTACGCCATTTGTTGAGATATTTCTTTGTTCGAAATGAGATCCCGTGATTATAGGTATCACATGTTATGCTTACTTAGCTTTTACATCGTTTTACTTGTTTCTTACTCTAATTAATTCATTACACTATTAACAGCTAACCTGACTTGTTATTTCCTATTTCCCATACGACTTCAAACATCTCACTCCCTACGGCGTCAGTGTAGTTTGCTACACTGATGACACGCTGGTCCTGGCACAGGGCAGGTCACACGAGGCGGCGGCCGATTTGCTAACACGCGAAGTTGCAACAGTCGTGGAGAGGATCCGGCAACTATGAGTATATACTTTATTTGTAGTTTACATAATGTATATATGTATCTTTGCATTTAAATGAAGATCGCCCTGTTTTTTGTTTTTTTTTATATAGCATGGGGCCGTTCAAGTATTACGTAAGCAAATTTATTACAATTATTTACCCCCGCTTCCCCCTTGGGATAATGAATACGTATAGCTAAACGTATTCATTATTTGTGGGAATCCCCGATTTTGCATTTCGTTTTCAAGCATAGACAATGTGTGGGTTGCCATATGTGTAAAAAAGGTAAATAATTGCTGCTGATGTAATCACCATCTAGACCCCCCACTCCCATGTCATCAAAAATAAGCAAAGCCTATACCCCCCCGCCCCCTTATAGTGCTTACGTAATACTTGAACGGCTCCCTACCACTATTTGTCTCTGCATCACCCAAAGGTTGACTGGTAGAGAATGCCTGAGGCATTTGTCCGCCTTTGTGCTTGTATGTGCATAAAGTGTTTAATAAATTAAATCAATAAATCTCGTCCAGGGTGCTGGTAGTGCTAAAACCGGCACTGGTAGGAGGGCGTGTCAGACTTTTACTGACTAAAACCCACCCCTGTTATTTCAGTTGCTTGAGTGCCAAGGGCCGCGGGAACTCTATTTCAAATTTATCCGCGACCCGAGGCAGGGAGTTCGCTAATCGAATAAGTCTTGCTTACTCTTGTCGCTCAGCGACAAACTTGTGGAGTGAGTCCTGGCCGGTAGTGTGAACAGTCAGCGATTAACTATTAAAAATGCATCTCTTTTGTTTCCACGGAATGTGTATCCAAAATAGCCGATAGGTCACAATAGCCGATAGTTAGTCGCTTCCATAGATGATACACTTTATAAATAAGTAGTCGCTTCCTCGCCGGCGGTGGGACAACTGCCTTAGGCTGTGCGTTGATGTATCAGTCAGTCAATAAGGACTTTGATATCTTTGTATACCTATAACAGATAACACACGATGAGTAATTGTTATATTTTTGACACCATAGTGATTTGAGACTAATTTTGGGCTGTGGTTCGATATTCATTTCTTAGAAAGTAGGTGAAATACTGAGGCGAATCCTGAATATGGAACAAGTTGACTTTAGTTGCTGGCGACTTTCTTCTGATTTTAAATCGGTGTTTGCAGTGACTAAAGACAGTGTTTTAAGGTAACACTCAGAGATAGCTGCAAATTTCTACAATTTAAGTTTTTTTGTGATCGGATTACTTAAACTTCGGGACAACTAGAAACAGAAAATATTTTTACACTTTCGGAAAGAACAAACCCTGTCACTGCGTGTGTACCCAGCGTTTGATGTGACATTCGAATGACATGACGCCATGCATGACAGTTTCATAGTTGAATGACAGCGCGCGTAAAAGTAAAAAATTGTTTTGTGTTTTTTTATAAGTAAATTGTGAAATCAGAATCTCCTCCTAGGCGGGAAGGTTAACTGTTTTGTTAATTAAAATTTAATTCAATAAATTTTTAGGACCGCCAATAAACGATTGAGAGTCTATTGCATTTAATTTCATGCACAGTTTAGACATAGTATATTAAAACAGAGTCAATGATGCCTTTTGTACCTTTTATTTTAGTCAATAATATATCTGAATTGTAGTTAGTGCTACTTTTATAACTAATTATTTTTTAAACCTATCTAAAAAGTGTTTAAAAAGTAAACCACTGCTTACCCCTTTTTACACCCTTAAGTAAGTGTTTCACAAATATTTCTATTGCTTGTTGTAGGTGCTTGTGATTGGTTTTCGTCTGTTATACTTCGATTGCTTTATTTCACGAACGCTTTATTTCCTATCTTTTCAACGGCTATAAGGAAGCATGCTGTTTCTTGTGGAGATAAAGATTCAGGTGTTTGTGGCTTTTCTTTAACTGGTGGTCATGGCTGGCTGGCAGAACATTAATCTTTGAATTGTTTCTGTTGTTTTTAATTATAGTGGATATTTTTAAACATGAAAGCAATAAGTTAAACAATATACTACCATTTGAATATAATATATAATTTTATCTAATAATTAGTTAAAAAATTTAATACACTTTGAATAAAATATACTTATCTAATTATTTTTACCCAACTGCCCCAGAAGGAGGGTTGTGTTTTATTGATGTTTATAAAGTCTACACTTTGTGCAGTGCTAGGCTAGGGATAGGTTGTAGGAATAAAATAAATTTTGTATTTGCATTGAATTCTCAATATATATATTTTTAATATTCATAAATTCAATATACATTATAATATCAAGTAAAATGAATTACTATAATTTATTTATATAGGCAATATTTTAACACATGTTAATCTATAGGTAAGTTTAACAATCTAGAGTTACTTATTTTAACAATTATTCAGCAAACTTTCGCTGGCACACAGTCCGCTTCCAATCACACAATCTTATGAAATACAACAAAGACAAATATGGCAATAGGAATTCACATTGGCTAACTGTTACGCTTTAAATTACATCATTTATGTTCATTAAAAGAAGAAAATACTTTTCTGCAATATCATATTGCACAAGTAACAAAGTTCAGTATAGTACATAATGCCATTCCATGTAAAAAATAAAATTCTCATATAAAAATTTATATTTCAAGCCTTAAAATTATTATTTGGCACAACTTAAACTAATCTAAAGCTAGATGATGGGATATTTATATTTTACAGTTTTCCACATCATATTATCAACATAAGTAATCTTTGGTTTATCTAGCCCACCGGTCACAATTTGGAAATTGCTTACAATAAAAATATAATAAAATATGAAATAGTTCAAACAGGATTGCTTAATCCGATTATAATTATTTTTAAGATAGATAGGTACATAACATACTCTGATATTATCTTTATATTTTACGTTTATGTATAATTTAATAATTTTTCCGAAATACTGTTGTATTAAACTGTAACACTGAGAATGGTGGAGGACCTATGCTAGTGGCTGACAATATCCCGAAATGTTTGAATACTGTCTATATCTCTGAGCCCATATGATGCACACTACAAGAATAAAGTAAGCATAATTATACTGTTTGTAATAATTTATGTAATTCGTTGCTTAGAAACCTTTAAAAATTAATTTTAGCTACTTACATTTATAAAATATAGAAATAATTATTTGGTATCTCTTAAAATGTATTTTTTGCTTAGGAACTTTCTGTTCTAATATTTATACTGTTGTGATAAATGAATGTTAGTGGATAGATCTAGTAGAGGCTTATGATTAAGATGATGCACGTTGTGCCGATACACCGCTTGTCGCGGCGACACAAAACATGTCAAATTAAGTACGGTACATCAACAATAATGCTTGTACTTATCAGCCGAATTCGATTGAGACGAAAATTAAATTAGGTTTTAATTATCTACATAAAAGATTTTACGTAAAAATAGTGGGTTCTGATGACCAAATCTATTTCTTGCTATGGAGTAAAGATAAATTAGATAGGTAGGTATCTAAGTATCCATATTATTATATTATTATTAAAATTTATAAATCCTATTGCTTTCAATAAACTGATGTTCATTATTGTCACTATACTTATTCATTGTGTTATTTTGCAGTTTGGACACTGCAGAATTTGTATTAAATCTCTGTACCTTTACTGAGTAGGTAATAAAGCGATCATATTTACATACATCCTTACTATATACAATTAATTATTTACAACTTAACAGACCATAATCTTTCGACTAATTTTAAGAGTTTTTTAAACACAGCAGAGATCCCATATGAGTATTATGGAATGCTTAAAACTTAATTAAGATTGAATCTATCTAAACACTTAATACGTATTACAATACAAGAAGCCTAATGTTACTAAATTTTAAAATGTTCTGTAACAGAGAATAAAATTATCGACCATTTTTTGAACCATGAATTAATAGTGTGTCTTCAACTTTATTATCTGTGTCATGTTTTTATTCGTTAGAATGGCCCACTGCGACATTTGAGTGATACTACAAAACATGGCTACACAATTATTCACCTTAAATTTAATTTCTCGAACTTGGCGTTAATGATCAACTTGGCTGATGGATTTCAAATCTGAGATTTATCTGCTTCATATTAATTGGTGCAAAACTTAAGTAGTTTTTTTTATTTATCAATGACAGTTTGATCCTTAGCTCAAGCTCCAAAAAAAAATTCCAACAGCTCGCTAGGTACCTACGTACCATACTTATCAACTGCAAGTAGGTGAGCATATTGTTACGTATCTTTAGGAGCAGAAGTTGGAAGAGTAGGGGTACTTATTATAATAATTTTTTGAATAACACTAGTATATTGTCATCACAATAGACACAAGTCTGGTCAAAGTACCTACTCGTGCACGTTAACGTGAACTGCAGTAGTGCTCTTTATACCTACGACAGGCTTCTTGGGTAGCGTTAATGATCGATAACGTTGCGATCTGTAGAATATTTTATTTCTTTTATCCAAAATACTGTAAATAGCATAAAACTGCACTTTGTATCAGTGGTAGATAAGTATATTTGTTTATAAAATGTCACCAAGCCTTTTTAAAATAAATGTATTGTAGTGGTTGCACTTATACAGGACCGTAAAATAATCTTAAAAGGACGATGAGTTTGTCATTCTACAGCTTTTATGTTCTTATTTAAATCGATAGGTAGTTTTGGTGATAACTCTATAAAGAATAATAAAATAACATTTATTATAGTGGAGTATTATGCTACAGGTACTGACCTTTGGTATTATTAAATAATAAAACTATACATTAATTAAAATTGAACGTAAAATATGTATTAAGATCAATAATATTTTTGGCATGTTGTATGGCACTTTTGTGGTAGATATTTGGCATTACTTTATAATAAATAGGGCATCCAAATTATTTTCTAAAAATTTTATGATTTTTATAAAAATATTATGATGTTGAGCAATGACCTTAATTAGTTTGAAATGAAAATACCGGGCAATGAATACTTTATTATATGAGTATTATTATGCGGTTTGAAAGTTTATCCTTGTCTCCGTACAAGGTAAGTTTTGTAAAACTTATAAGTTCAATTAAGACTGGGCAAGGCATTTTCGGTTGTTTAAATTATTCGGTGTTTCAGACAAATCTGCGATCTCTTTATAGTGGTATTGTACTTCAATTTAGTGAAAACAAAAAGAATTACTCGGTCGGCCATTCAGGAATACCAATAAAATTCAGAGGAACTAACATGAATCTGATCAGATTTGACTGATTTTAGGTGCTCTTTTGAAATTTAACGAGTGCACTAAAATTATTTAACGAAATGGATACCAAATGTTGTTCAACAACCGACGCGATGTTCAGGTTAATCCCTGTAGGGTTTGCAAATGGCGAACCTATGGTTCATGTGCTGACTGTAGGAGCCCGAGTGAGAGAACTTCTTGAAGCACTTGGAGCACTGGAAGGGCTTCTCACCGGTATGGAGCCGCTTGTGTTCCGTCAGGTGATGTTTGTGTTTGAATGCCTTCGGACATTCTACACATTTGTACGGCCGTTGACCTGTGAAGCAAAAATATATTAGTTAATATTGAACGTTAATCGAAAACAAGGCTGTTATTTTATGCATACAGTCAAGATGTTCGTACTAACCTGAATGTTCGTATTTGTGCCTCGCGAGAGAGCTTTGCTTAACGAAGGTTTTATCACACTGATCGCATACGAATTGTCCTTCACCTTCCTTATATTCTGCCCCCTGCTTGAGTTTGCTCTTCTTAAGTACTATCGCTTCTTCTTCGATGTCGTTTGGTGCTTGCATTTCATCCCAGTGAGGACGCTCGTATGATGGACTCGAACCTTGTCGGCTGATGTCTGAGGTCAAGTGCATGTTAAGAATAGGAGATCGTGCGTTTGCCATATCGTTGTACTGAAGGAGTTTATCCATAGGTACTAAGGGGTTGACATGAAGTTTTTGAGATAGTAACCTTTTGTATCCATTAATCGTTTCTCCTGGTGAAGGAGACAACCGAAAATCGGTGAAGGAAGATGATGAGCAATTGGAATGTGGATAAGTATTCAGATAGTTGGTGCGATGAGGAGTTGTACTTCGCGAGGATTTCTGACTGAGGTTCACTGCTTCCTCCGAGTCGGAATGTGTGACAGAAATGCTGCATGGTGGCGATGGTGAAGGACTCGATGTAACTGATAGATTGGATTTCTTTGTAGATAAGTCTAATGGTTGGTCAGAAGCGGTCATCGTTTGTGTCATACGTCGTTCTCGCGCTCTGTTATTTTGGAACCACACCTGTACTACTCTGTTATCGAGACAGATTCGTTGCGCTATTCTTTTAAACTCCTCACGATTCGGTCGTGGGTTTAAAGCGTAATGTTCTTTTAGTATCGACTGCTGTTCCTCGCTTAATGCTGTGCGAACCCTGATTTTTCTATCATTGTCGTGTATTGATATCTTATCATCGCGATCGTCTCTATTAAAGTCTTCATCTTCACTTGCACTTATCCCGTTTTGTATAGAAGCAATTTCGGCTTCAAATCTATTAAGAGCTACCGTTTCTGCTACTTGAGCTGCCAGACCTTCGTGTTTTCTAAACATATTCCCACAAAGACTTTTTTCGTGGTCTAATAAGTCACTCTTATTTGTGAAAGTTAGGTTACACTTTAAACATCTGTGGATGTCTTCCGGTTCCTCCTTTATTACAACGTGAGGAGTGGGCGGTGACTCTATGCTGGGACAAATGTTGCCCGATACAGGAGAGAGCTTTTCCATGTTTGCTCTAAAGAAATGTTTCGTTACAGATGCGCTTACAGATTCTAATATGGAATTGAAACCTGGATTTTCATCGCTGTGAATATTGTTATTCAACGGGACGGAATCGAAGTTGTGAGAAGGAGATCTCAAGTCGCTATCTCGTTCCTCTTGCTCCTTTTTTATGGACACAGCTTCCTCATCCTCAATGTCCATCACGAGCTCAGCGCTTCCTTCAGATCGTTTATCATCATCTTCTGTAACCTCTTCGATCAGGTCTTCAGGATCTGCTGGTAAAGGACTTGTGTGTTTTGGACTAGCAGGACTTTCAATTTTTCTTTGTTGATACTGCGATGAAGCAAGCTGCTCTAAAAAAAATTGGCTGATGGATGCAGGTATGCTGTAAGGAGCTATCCCACCCGCTGGACTCATCGGCATACCCGGAGGAATGTTAAAGGGAAATCCAGGCTGACCTAAGGTTGGACGATGATAATTATTTTCTTGCATGGATGCAAAGAAGGCAGCAGGCATAGGCAGGAAAGAATTTCCGTTTGGTGATATATTATTATTTAACTGGGAAGCCACCATAGCGCTAGCCCTTTTTCGTGATGGGCTTCTTTCTGGATTAAGCGCAGGGTTATTGGGTTTAATCCGTCCCATCTTTAGATTCATTACGAGACACTTTTTAGAGGTCATGTGACTGGAGTAGGAGCCAGAGTGGGAAAACTTTTTTCCACAGTTAGCGCACTCAAAAGGCTTTTCTCCGCTATGTATCCGCAAGTGTTCCTTAAGGTGGTGCTTGAATTTAAAAGCTTTGTCGCAATCATTGCACTTAAACTTGCGCAGAAGCGCGCTTTCGTCATGGCTGATCATGTGCCGCTGCAGTCTGTATACGTTTGCGAAGCTTTTGTGGCAAATCTTGCATGACTGTAGACAAACAAAAAAATAAATTAGATTTTCTAAAGAGTTGTTTCTTTTACCTATTCTTAGTGCCTTGTTCATTTTGTTTTGTCAAATAATTTTGAAAAATATAAGAGACATTATTATCATGTCAACTTGATCCTTAATTCATGAATAAGTCTTGTTGGACATTAAAATATTTTTTGTTTCTCTAGCTAATATATATACTTATGCGTAACAATTTGCAAGGTTTCATTGTTATGTAATACAATGGGCACTGACATATTTGACTGTATCCACCTGTGTGTTGGGCGCGTGCAGGGTCTCGTGGCGCTCGAGTTGCTCGCGCGTGGGGTAGGCTCCGCGGCACTGGCTGCAGGAGAATGGTCCACCGGGACCGAGTGGTGAGCCTCCCCGCTCCTCCTCTTCTTCAGACGGCTTACCCTCTGACCCGCCGCTGGCCAACGGACGGACTGTGGGATCAACAACAACTTAGTTTAGAAGATCAGCTACACTCTTATATTCCAACCTCTATCCATGACCGAACGATTTCAATATACATGAAAATTGTCAGCACATAATATGCAACGATTCCAAATTGGGTTGAAGCTGTAGACAGGATCAATGTGCTATGCAAGAAGGAGTATGGACTGTAATGAAAAATAATAGAGTTCTGTTTATAATTGGTGCACTTTAATATTGATTAGTAATATGTGTGTGCAATACATTCATTCAAGTTGAATTAATTAATAAATCCGAAGTTATCATAGCTCATGTGACCCGTTTTATAAATCGGAAATTTCATATTTGGTAAAGTGATAATATTATGTAAATAGGCATGCTCTCGGTGTAGTAGGTAGAGACTGTAGGTAGGTTACATCGTTATTAACATGGACATTTGTACGTTTTGTCTTAGTAGGTCCTAAAAAATACACGAATACACGGGTATTTATCTTATGAAACTGGAACTAATTTGTTTTTTTATTATTATTAAAGGCGCGCGTTCAAACGCCACCACCACCACCACGACCACCACCACCACCACCACCATCACACCACCACCACCACTATCTCATCTGATGGTAAACTATGATGTGGTCGACGATGGAGTAACCTATTCACTCTTGACTTAAAGACCCACAGGTTGTAGCTACCAGGAAACAAACCATTTAAGCGATCTATTAGTAGCGAAGTCAACATAATTATGTAAAATGCCCTTTCGGGGTTAGTTTTCACGCGGATCGTTAAAAATTTAAAATCCTAGTTTCAAATGCAACACAATCACGTAAACCTCACTTGAAAATAAAACAATTATCCGTGTTGTTGGCGATTAAAATTATCGCGGACACCTTTACGGCCGATGTTAGCTCTATAAAAACAAATATGGCGGCAACAATTCAATTTGGAGTCGGTTATTTCGGTAATACGGCCGGTATTCCACCGTAATATCGTTTTTAAAAGCGGTGTCTGCGAGCGTGTCGTAAATCAAGTATAATAAAGAGCAAAACAACGGGGCGACGTATTAATTAGTGCGGCCGCGCGTTGGCTGCGTGTCCTTTACATACGCTGTAATCCGCTATCGGGACACCGGTATTGAATTTTAGAAAATATGACCTCGCAATCGCAACACACCTGAGTGCCTGTATTTGACTAATAAAGTGGATATATGAAATGGCGTTTATATTACAATCTCATTGAGGCTCAGTATATTACTTGGCTGGAGAAGGTTAAAACCAAAAGCTATTCTATGCTCAGTATCGTATATTCAATTTTGAACTAACTGTTTTAACATTATCCAAACGTTATAACATTTTATAATCGTTTTGCCATTTAAAGTACCTACAACTAGTATCTAAAACAAGTTGCAACTATTCGATAACAGATGGCGCTAGTAGTAGGCATCTGATGTTGGTTTATTGCGAACTTTCAATCTTTTGAGAATATATAAATCATAATGTTGAAATATATACTTATATCATAGTGACTACCAAAAAGGTAAGTTTCATGAAATTCATATGTCAATAAAAAAATAATTTTGTTTTAAGTAGGCTTTGAATATTTTTATAAAAAGTGAATAGTAAATCTCAGTTTTTTATAAGCCTTTATTCGCTGACCAATATAAAGTGCAGTTTGATTTTTTAAATTAAATCAAGAACTTAATTATAGATTAGTAAGTATAAAATATTCTACAACCAGTTTTTTGGTCAGGTTGTCCTTCGACGTAGGATATTATGTCGAAAATCACGAATATTAGCATATTTAAAATGCCAAATAATGTTAACTATCAAACGAACTATTTATAGGAATAACAAATGAGAGAAAAATTAAATAGCTAATGCTAAAACCCAGTCCCCGTTATACACTTGATTCCAGTTCGTAAGTAAGATAAGTAAAGCGGTAATCACTAATGAAATATCTGTAAAAACTTTACCTACCTGTATGTCCTTTACATCAATAACTTAAGAATCACTTTTGTTGCAGATTAAAATTGTCATTCTTACTACCAGAAAAAAAATTGAATATCGAAAAATATTATCAAAAAAAAATTCCGCTGCTTTTGGTATCGCTACTATCCGGTAGATGGCGCTAAGAGATGCTCTCATTCAATAGGTACTACGAGTTATCCATTCATAGTGATGAGTAGGTAAATAATATACATACTTACATACCTACCCAGTTTCAATAATTATATTAACTTTAATATATTTTTCTGAATCATTGTTATCTTTAGTTTGACGAACATTTGGGTCTCAATAATAAACAATTCATAATTTAAAGTATTCACTGACAACTTTAGCGTGATGAATTTGATAAAACTAATACCTAACGACTAGACTCGTTTTCTTATGGTACGAAGCTGATAGACAATGTAGGTACCTACTCTACGAAGTACACTTAGCTCTGGTAAAATAACTTAATTCGCTAAAGCGTTCAGTAAACATACTATCATGCCTATCGTTCATTAGGTGGAGCGGACGTACACCTACACACCATATTATCGGCGGTACAGTAATCTGTGCGCACGGGCAGAGTGCGTCCGTTAACCGCTGATAAAAAACCTTCATACACACACCACTGCGGCGCGCTTCCTATTGCTGCTACAACAAATAACAATTATCGCACACACGCACACGCGCACTTGTAGTCCAAAAGATAAGAGTTTGATTGTTGATCGCAGCACACAAACGCGCGGAGTGGTGATTGGTCGCACCTGCGTCGGCGGGCGGTGAGGCGCGCGGCGGGGAGCGCCAAGTGTTTGCTTTACTCGAAGAAAAAACTCCGCCTGTCCGACTGCAGGCACCATGCTGTAACCTCTCGCTCGGAATTGTAATTGCGCGTTGAGAGAATTAAATTGAACTGTTTAGACGCGAGCTATTTGTTCGGTTATTGTATCGCATTATAGTCGTACCGTATTTTGTACGCCTTAGGTATTGGCATAGGTGTTCGCCTATTAACTATTGTCTTGAAAATATTTTCTGTCCGCTACATAATTCTTACATAATAAATCAATACGCTTCTTATTTGCCAGTGTTGTTCAGTAAACATTGAAGTAATCTTACAAAGTTTTTCACAGGGCTTCAGAATGTGGTTGACAAAAACTCATCTTGTGTGTTTAACTCACACAACCGATTAGCTACCCACTTTTATCTTTTGAACCTGTAGTATAGTTGAATTATTTTAGATAGGTACTAATCATTGTAACATATGTAAGCAATAAAAAGATTTATTGAAATAATTGAAAAATATTTAGTATGAAATATTCGTTCCATCTACCTACTAGTATTTAATAATTTTTGTATTAAAATACAACCCAACGATGATTGAATTGATACGAGTATTTGATCAAATTTTGTAAGATTTATTCAAAATATTTTACAATAAGATATTAATAGCAATCACAAAAAGAGTTAACTTCCCGGATGAAAACCAAAAAGTTTTTAAGTAAAGTTGTATACATAATTACCGATCTCGTCCAAATCAATGACTTTGTGTTGCTTTTGTCATGGTAGGTAGGTATCTATGATCAATGAGAAATATCGCCTCAATATCAGTAAGTTGAGTGGAAATGAGGAGGTTTATCTAAGTACTTAGGCACCACAAATATTCAAATTCTGCTTATTGATATGTTTTAAGTGGTAGAAATGTGGACCGTGGACTACAACCAGTGCGTGTTGCCAGTGATGCTGCATGACATATGGAAGTGAAAGGTGGTCGCTTACAATGGACCTCATCAGGCTTAAAGTCAAACAAAGGGCAATGGAGAGGGCTATGTTTGGATATCCTTGCGTGATCGAATCAGGAACGCTGTCCACAAGAAAACCAAGGTTACCAACATAGCCCGAAGAATCGCCAAACTGAAGTAGCAGTGGGCAGGGCACATTGCTTGCAGGACAGTTGGTCAATGAGGCCGAAAAGTTCTGGACTGGCGACCGCGTCCCGGAAGACGCAGTGTTGGAAGGCTTCCCACAAGGTGGTGAGGGTAGCGGGTAGCTGATAGATGCGAGACGCACAGGACTGGTCGTTGTGGCGACGACTTGGACTTGGGGGAGGTTTATGTCCAGCAGTGGACGCCGTTCGGCTGAAATGATAAGATAAGTGGACCTACAAATATAAACCTTTTGTGATAATTTAATTTAATTTTTATTACGAATAAAAATATATCAGTGACCTATTCATACCCAGTTATTTCATTCTGCAAAATCGATCAAATTGAAGTTTGTGCATTTGTATTAAATACTAGTTTCTGCATGCGGCTTCGCCCGCGTTAGTGCCTATTAGTACTTCCCCCCATTATAAATTATAGCCTATGTGTTACTTATTATGATGTGCTATAAGCAACATTACTGTAAAGTTTCATCAAAATCCGTTCAGAAGTTTTTGCGTGAAAGCAAATATTCATAGGTTCATCCTCACAAACTTTCACATTTATAATATTAAGTATGATGGAAGCTTCGCTGTCGTAATACTATGTAAATGAGCAATTGGCAATTAAAAGGAATAAAGAAAGAGGAAGGCATTTTCATTAAATCGAGTTTGGATTTAGCACACTATTTTCTTGTTTTTGCATCTGTAATGCCGAGATAATCAAATGATAGCGGTCTCGTTACGCACAGATTCCCATTTTGTGACAAATTCCAACCCTAGTGTCGATGATTTCATACTAAGTGACTCAATTTTCAAATTTCAATAATGTTGCGAATATTAGCTGGGTACATATGTTGCAGGTAGGACCATTGACGCATAACTATAAAGTACTTATTTCTTGTTGCTTTAAATAATGTAAACAAAGTTATTATTGTAAACATGAATAAGGCAGTAAAATACATTTTCCAACAATATTTAGGATAGTCATACCGAGTTCAAT
The DNA here is from genome assembly GCA_951329385.1 of Polia nebulosa. Lineage (NCBI taxonomy): Eukaryota > Metazoa > Arthropoda > Insecta > Lepidoptera > Noctuidae > Polia > Polia nebulosa. The sequence goes on from OX589596.1 coordinate 690,458, forward strand.
TATGGCGTTAGAAATAAAGTAATCTACACTGAGTCAGATTCAGACTGGAGAGGTGAAATGACAAAACAACAAAAATTAAACTCGGCTGAATCACGGCCGTGATTCATGAAATCACCGTGGTAGAACTGTATCTCTGGAGTATTTGATAAGTGATTAAGAAATCGACAGACGAGTTATTAGCAAAGCCGTTAATTTTGTCTCCAACAAACAAGTAATTAGCGGTGCAGTACTAGGTAACGAGAAGTACCTAAAGTTTGTTTAAGGCAATCGATTCCTGGAATGGTTTATTTGTACAGTACGGTAGACATGTTTGGTTTGACTCGTCATAACTATATAAAGAAATTGGTTAGATTTGTGTACCTAATTATGTTTAAAAGTATCTATTACTCAGTAAATCAGTTACAAGGTAGGTACGGTTATTTTTTCCCTTTTGGATTTCATAAGTTCAGTTCTAAGCGTAGCTCTCGTCTAAAGGTTTAATTAATTTTATATTACGCATCTTATATAAAATATAGTACTTGAATGACTGTTTTGTTATAATAGTTGTAGTAGGTAACTAATATTTGGCTGGTTATCGAAATTTAAGGCGTAGGTAGATCTAGTGACGAAGATCTGTTTCAACCTCGGATGCTTAGATAATTAGTTCATTAAAATGTGATAAAATAAAATAAAAACACGAACGTCACACTGCAGCGTCTGTTCGGCGGAGAACAGCAATAAAACGAACTTTTACTAATTTATTCATCCGCGTTCCACAAACTCGCGCCTAAAATATTACGCACTATGTCGTCCGAATGCATCAAACGTCCCTATTATGTTATCCACTCCAGACAGGCGGCACTCAAAAAAGAAGAATAAAATAAAAAGTAAGACAGAAAAAAGCAAATGAATTAAAACAACATAATCATTTACGATTTAAGACGGTGAAAGAGAGCGGGGTTCCCCTCGACAAACGAAACTTTCTTTCAAGTCTGTGTGTACCTGTTCCCGATTTTCAAGTGGATGAATTATATCCCGAGGGAGAGTAGGGGAGATTACTGAACACGGAGGTTATTTCTAATGAAGACGTGCTCGTGTTTTATTTTTAATACCTCAGAGGTGAAATCATTTTCACCTGCATTCGGTAGGTATTAAAAAATAATGGCATTTGTTAGGGCATTCAAAACTTCAAAGTTAGGTATCCTTTCTAGGAGCAATGATTGTTTTTACTTTGTAAACTTTTGGGACAGCTTCAGGTATAGAAAGTTAAGGAGTTTTGAAAAGTAAATTATGAGTTTGGTGATGATAAAACAATAATAAAGAAAGTGTAAAAATATATAATGAAGGCGAAATATACTTATAAAATGCAAATTAAAACAAAAAGAAAGGAAGCTTACTTAAGGCCGCGAGCCGCCTGGCCGAGGTGGTAGACGTAGGGACCTGCTTACTCCTCATGTCCGCAAGCCAACCGGCCGCCAAGCATTCGTACCAACCGCCAACTCCCATTAACGAGCTCTGCACTTTCATCGAGCGACACCTCTGTTCTCACACGTCACTGACTGCGACCACGGGCTATCTAATATCGCGGTAAGCACTTCGCGGCGGCGTCGAAATCGCATCTACGTCGTACTACACCGAGATTTCACAGCCTCCGCTGACGTCAGCGGTAAAAGTCCTAGTTTCGATATCGAGGGGGCACGTGTACTGCGGGCCGTCGGCGGCGCGCTACTCACATCGGCAGGCGCCCCACACGTTGGCCAGGCTCCACAGGCGGTACGAGTAGCTGTCACCATAGCACCCGAACATGCTCTCATCGGTTCTCGCGACCATGGCCCGCGCGCGCGGACTAACGTGCTTCTGGCGGCGCGGCGCGCGGTGGAATGAGCCGGCGGCCCGCCTCTCGCCCCGCCCTGCGCGCCCGCGCCCTCCGCACCTCGCTCCGCTCACCCCGCTCACCTCCCGCGACCTCCCCCCACCTATACTTAATTAGTAGAGCCGACTGCCGACTGCGACTGCTGAGCCGTGTCTCACCACGACTATAATAACGATACACCGTAGATATTATAACACCTTAAAAATTTAATGACCATTGTCTTTTTCAAGCCACACGCGTGTGCGGCTCTACCTTTGCGTTGTTTATTTACATGCTTTACGCTCCACCTTCTCGTTGGTAATCTACCTGTCTCTATCTAACGACGACCTTACTTTGCATTTAAAACTTTGCGAGAACGAATATACGACGTGGAATGTTTCAATTCTGATCTGAGGTTGGGATCTGCAGGAGTTCGTTTAACTTAATAATTTACTAATTTGATTAAGTAGAAACATAACTATTCATTTGTCAATTTCAATATTAACTTATGTCAATTTAAAAGTACAACAATACTTTTATTATTTTTGATCCATTCGACCCAAACCTCAGACGTCTTACTATAAAACTTAAATCGCGTGCGTGGGACACTTCTACTTTTAGTTCAGCTTTCGGTCACTAGATGGCGTTAGGAGTTACACCGGGCTTTTGTGTTGCTCAAAACGAGTAAGTAACTGCTCGTAACAAATTCTTTTCATTGAATTATGTTACTGACAAGTTTTTGTTCACATTAAATTACTTTTTACTGAAATAACAAATTGCTTATTATTATATAGGTATTTATTGAACTGAATAAGGGCTGCTCTGATTTTGCCGCTTTGTATTTGGTGAGTAGAAAGTTGTAAGTAGAACCTTTGTTTCGTCGGTTAATCACGTATCTACATAATGATTTAACGATCGGCTACTAGGTGATAGACTAATGTTCAATTTGTTATTTTAACTAATAGAGGAACTCTTAATGATTTGTTTTCAGTAACAACATGTGGTAGGTAAGTTTCCGACATGTTTTCATTAATCTAAAATTAGAGGCGTTTCAATGACGATAGTCAATTATTGTTTACAATAATACCTATGTTTTGCTTAAACTATCTATTCTATTGACGTAATTTCTATCTTATTGAGATTTTGTTATTTTACGAACGTTTGAGTTCAAGCAGTTTTTGATTCAGGTGTTTCAAGTGTTTATTTTTTGCTTTGTGCCTTGGTACTAGAATATTAATAGAATTATTTATATTAATAATTATTAATATTAATACCTACGCACAGGACCGGTCGTTGTGGCGACACTTGCGGGAGGCCTATGTCCAGCAGTGGACGTATTTCGGCTGAAATGATGATGATGATGAGTAGGTAGAATATTTATCTTAACAGGTATTTGTAGTTACTAAAATTAAACTTCATCTAACTTCAGATTAGTCCCAGCATATCCCGTTAAATAATGTGCTGAAACATCGTTAGGAAATTTACTATTCGTAATTGTTTTTCGTATTTTATCTAATAAATAACTTCTTCTTTCCAAGACTCTTTTTATTTATATGAGTATATCTTGTTTACCGTATAAGCTCGCCCTTATTACATGGGACCTACACATAATTGGCGAAATGAGGCTAGGTACACGTATACACCTCTACTAAGTCCATCGGGGAATACAGGCAAGAAGTTATGTATTTATTTTTGGTTTGCCAACAATTGCTCACATATATACAATACATTCATTCGTTATACCTACATGTAGGTATACATGTTACGTATTTATTAGGTATATTTGTCTACTATTAGATATCGTCGCCTTAGTTATGCTTCCGAAACAGTGAATCTTAAAATGAACATGGTCCCATGGTCATGGACCCTTGTAGCACCTGCTAAGACCGGAGACTCTACATTCAAAGTTGTAGACGATTAAGTTTATCATAATATTTATATTTACGTTATTCGGTCCAGTTAGGTAGGTCTAAGTTCGAGAAAGAGGTCAACCATCAATACCGACTCGGCTGGGCAGCGTTCGGGAAGCTGCACGGTATCTTCTCGTTCCACATACCACAGAGTCTGAAGACAAAAGTCTATGACCAATGCGTGTTGCCACTGATGACATAATATGGTACCTACTGAAAAATGGCCGCTCACAATGGACCTCATTAGAAGGCTATGCTCGGAGTTTCCTTGCGTGATTGAATCAAAAATGAAGATATCCGCAGGAGAACCAAGGTCACTGACATAGCCCGAAGAATCACTAAATTGAAGTGCTAGGCAGGGCACATTGCTCGCAGAACAGATGGTCGATGGGCCGAATAGTAGGTACTAGAGTGGCGATCGCGTACTGGATGACCCAGCTTTGGAAGGCCTCCCACAATGTTGACCGATGACCTGGTGAGGGTCGTGGGAATCCGATGGATGCGAGACGCACAAGACCGGTGTTGTGGCGACACCTGGATGTCCAGCAGTGGACGTCTTTCGGCTGAAATTATGATATCGTGCATTTAATCGAAAATTACTAGATTTATAGTTTACTGGTCAACATCGTTTTTTTAATACTTTCTTTTGTTTGTATCTGTAGTAGGTACATCTATATTTTTTTGCTAACCTTCCCACCAGCCGATTTTGAATAGGTACTTAATAACTTGTTTTTCAAAGGCTTTTGTCGAAGCGTTTTGCATAATTTCTGAGATCTTTGCAGAATCCTGTTGCAGTAATAAACAAAGATCATCGAGTAGAGGTAAACTAATACTACCATCATAGTTGTACCTCCGCTCGGACTAGAAAAGCATTTCTACCATAAATGAAGGCTTTGTTTCACTATGTGTAAAGTTTGTCACTGCTTCGAAGATTATTATTTACTGCCCTCATAATTTACCTCCGCATGAAAAGAATAAAAAATCAAGTTGAACTTGATCAATGTAAGGTACGAAATTGTGCAGCAGTAAAGTATTGTGTAACGTCGACAATAGCACCTTGTACTCCACGTGCGCGCCACGTGCGCGGGCGCCGCCACAATGCCACACCTACAGCTTTGTGCGACGCTTTGTTTTATAGACGTCGTAAACTTGCTCAACATTGTTTTTAAATTATTTGTTTGTTCTCTGTATAAATGGCGGCAAATGGGTTGACATCGTGGCTGCAGTCGTCGAAAATTGTTAATCAGACTACCTCTCTCGGTTGATACGTGATATAAAATTATACCAAATTATTGGATACGTGATAAAATTATATCCAAGTCATAAAACTCCAATCGATATCATGGTATCTAAGGTTAAACAATTTAAGGCCCTACTAACGGCCAAGTGGCGCCCTCATTGAATAAAAAATTGTAGCATAGCATAGAAAATAAATATTAGAATCCAACGTCACGTTTGTTACAAAGAGGATAAAGTGGCCGGTAGTAGACCCTTAATAGAGATTCGTTTAATATTTTATGATTATCAGACAGTTGTTTTTCTCCAGTCTTCAAATCTAATTCAAAGTAGTAGGTATTATAATATTTCACCGTTGTAACGAGCTCGCACCTTCTTGCTAGCAAGTGCGTCAATGCATTATAAAAACTACTGTCTAATAAATCTTGGCACAGTTCAACAATTTCTAGACCAACAAGACACCGGATGTTAGGTTGCCAAATGTATCTTAATTAGCGCGCAAGATTCCTTTTTTTAATAACCGGGTTTAGTTATGTGTAGGAACTGATTATAGTGTCTAGCATGGCTAACTTACGCCATCTATACCTAACTACTTATTAACGCGAGTCATACCCTTTGTTTGATGAATAGTGCTAATGTTCTATAGATGGAGCTAAACAACTGCACATAATGAAGCTTAATCAAACAATCAACCCGCGTTGTTTGTCGCGTGAATTCATACGCGCGATGGTAACCTGTGTGAGGTTAAATAAAGTCTGCGCACAAAAGGTGAACAGTGGCTGCTTACAATAGAGCTGCGTCGATGCACGTGTGCTGGGCCATCCACACACGGCGGGCACGTGTGGGGCCTCTACGTGTGGTCGCATCTCTAACGCAAGAGTAGATCGGGCAGAAGATCAACGTTACCTAGGCTACAAGGTATGAACACATACCTAATAGGAAAAGCGAAATAGCACTAACACTGAAGATGCACTTTGCGTTTGATGAGTACAGTTTCATTTCGATGGACATCTACACAAGATCTTATTACCATGTATAGCATAGTATTGAACCTTCTGAGCACAATTGTTTTGTGTGTCAACCAGGGCAAGCACTGCGTGTGCGCATTGATAATGTTGTGGTGCGCTAATGGATGCGCTCGAGTGGATTGCTTTTATCAATTTGTTTGCTTTCAATATAAACAAGTAAGTGTAGCGACTTAGTGGGATATTAAGATCGTCAAAACACTTTTAGTGACAAGTCGATGCGCTACCTAGACTTTGATATGAACAGAAAAATGTTTCACGTATCTGTATTAAACGCACACTAATAAATTTAATTTCATACAAGTCGGACATTAAGGTAGTTAGCTATGAACAAAAAAGAAACAATCCATCCAACGTTTTCTAAACTTACAAACTGTTGATCGTTATAATATTGTTTGTAATACATCAATAGTACTGTTTCTCACGGCAGTAGGTGCGTCGTGGGAGAGTGGCCGCATCTGGCCACATCTGGCCGCCAGAGGTGTCGCTTGGCACAGGTAACTTTATCGTTTTACAGCTACAACAGCACTGTGACAGCTCTTTATTACCGCTGTCAAACAAACATCACTTGTTTATACGCCTATTCATTTACGTGGCGAATGAACTCTGAAGTCTTTAGTAAAATATTATATTGTGCTCATGTTAAACGTGTAGTAGATGCACGTGTAAGTACGTACCGTATTATGGCTGGCAATGTCCTCTTGTTTAGAAGAAAGTAATTAGTTTAGCAGTAGTTTCATGATCAAATTTTCATGTAGGTAGGTAAATTATTGCGAAAACTCAACCTCGGTAATTTTTTTACAAATCAATTTTAAATTACGGAACACGTGATGACGTGACTTATGTTACGGTCATCATAGCTTAATGTCACAGTAATGTAAGTAAGTAGCATGTACACTGAATAGGTTAACGATACGATCAAAGTGTGCTTTTTGGACTGTTCACCGAAATTTAGACATTAGACATGATTTGTTCAAAGGCATTTACCGGATAATACAAGAGTCAGAATAGCTCGTGGAATATGAATTAGGTTCGTAAATGCTGCGTTGTCATATTTGTGTCGCGGACGTATTGATCGCTGACAATAATTTTCAAATTTATTCCAGCTATTTGGCTCCTGCCGGCCGCGGCCACCACACCTACGACATAAAATAGAACCGTTGCGGGTCTGCGCGTTCTCTATGGCTAACATTTACCCATTGATGTTTTTATATAAGTTTTACATAACATTATGTTGTTATGTACCATGTTATTATTGCATACAACGATAAATTAGATTTGGATAGCTGATGATGCAACATCTGTAGATACCACTTTTATTTATTTTTAAACGTTGCCCCACACATGAAATTACTCCTTCACAAACATGTATACTCACATTCACAAGACACCCAGACCCGGAACAACTGTTTATAGGCCATACAAATATTTGTTGCGTGCGGGAATCGAATCCGCGACACGCAGTGCAGCAGCCGAACGCTCAACCACTGCGACAACCGTGTCGTCAAACTTGTATCTGCAGCATTGTATTTTATCGATCGAAACTATAAGTAAGGTGCTCTTTTTTTAGGGTTCTGTACCCGAAAGGTATCCAACGGGACCCTATTACTAAGACTCCGCTGTCCGTCCGTCCGTCCGCCCATCTGTCCGTATGTCTGTCAGCGGACTGTATCTCATGATCCGTAATAGGTAGACTGTTGAAATTTTCACAGAATGCGTATTTCTTATACCACTAGAACAACAAATTTAATAAAAATAAATTAAAAGTTAGTTTTTTTTGCTTGATCTTAATAATGGCAACAAGTACCTAGACACGTATAATAATGGCAACAAGTACCTAGACACGTACAATCTTGTAGTACGATGGTACGGAACCCTTCATGCGTGAGTCTGACTCGCACTTGACCGGTTTTTAATACTGCTAGTATCTGTCCCGACTCGTTGTATATGTTGCATCTTCATTTTGGTTATGCTTAGTGTGAGGTATTTCCTTGTTAGGTACTGCTCGATATTGTTTAAAACAGAACTATAAACATTGTAAAAAATGATAAGCGATGGTATAGGTACCTAGACAAAAACGGTTTGAAGTAAGAATATAACCTTCACAATAAAAACAAAAAAAAATACTATTTTCAGATCTGTAAAATTGTAAAGTATTACTGGACAGTAACGACGTCGATATTGTTGCGTACAGGCAGCTGCGGGAGTGCGGGCCTGCTAGTGTTCTGGCTAAATTGCCAGTTTGGCCAGCGCGGTGTCGATGCCGGTGCGGTCCCGTCGGTACGGCGCGCTACGGGCGGCGTCACGATCTGTGTCGATAATGAGCCGATAGCGAACGCGCGATATGTTTCCGATGCCCGCATACGTACTCACCTATTATTAGTTTCACATTGTACAAGTTAACGGATTTTTGGATGCTGTGGGAGTTCTGTTTGTTATGTTGTTATGTGGGAAATAGTTGTGTAGTCTTTGTTGAAATCGATATTATTGAGCATTCTTATCGAACTGTTTTGTAATTTATAGATCAAAGATTATTTTAATAACCCACAGATTTTGTAAGTAGATACCGTAAATACATGTTATAACAAATAACACGTTTCTTCAGTCAGTTACCGATTTAAATAAAAGTAGACTAGCTTCTGCCAGTGGCTTCGCCCGCGTGGAATTAGTTATTACCTCATTCGTAATAATAGTCAATGTGGTATTCCAGACTAGAATCTATATCTGTGCCAAATTTCATCCAAATCCGTTCAGCCGTTCTGCCGTGATTAACTCAATCGACTCAACAAACATCCGTCCGTGTTTTTTTTAGGAGTTAGGTTTGCCTAATACCAGCATACTACGAGTAACAATAGATACAATAACAGCATCACACAATTGTGAAAGGCGACTTTGGGTTTCTACTATATCTGCGTTTACCTACTTAAGTACTTTTAAATCTGGAAGGTGTCCAAAATCGTCAGTCAAACCTTATCTGTAATAACATTATAATATACCTTCAAAACTATCAGCGAACCGTTTTGAGTGGTGATAAACAAAAACCGGTACGGAAAAAAACTCTGTAATCAGCTTACTGAACGTCCCGAGGTTATCGGCACACCATTCTCTAATCTGGCGAGCGACGTGAGACAAAAACATTGACATATGGAAAGGATATCCACAGATACTAACGGCCCATACAAATAGATAATGTCGTATTTAAAATTAAACTAATACTTATACCAACAAATTATTTTCTGTAGTCTACGGAAAAGTTGAGGAGATATCATACCTTCCTAATCGAAACTATCAGTGTCAGTTCGGGGAATATTTATTATTGTTGGACCTCTTTTCGGAATTGTCTCCGCTTTACTTAAGGCGCAGTTATAAGACTTTTAATTGTTTTTAATTGAACATCACGTTTTGAAACTACTAGTCTCATTTCTTTGAAAAAAATATACGTTATTCTAGAATATTTTCGTCGTAATTTGATCTGAGAATATTTGAAATTATATTTATAACATAGTGTAATTAATTTGTAAAGTTATGTATAACGCGGATAAAAAATTGAGAGTCACGCAAAAACTATAAAGCGTATTTTTATGAAACCTTCACCATTTTAAAGATCATTTAATTATTTACAGTTTAGTCTCAGAGTTTTAATTTAATACCTGTTGTTTTATGTGTAATAAATTAATCGCGCGACAGACAGCGCTTCTTGATGGGCGAGTCCTATTACTGGGTGGACGTACGACGTGTTACGTGAGCTCAGCACAGAACAAGCAAGCTAACCACTCAAGGTCATTGACAGTTAATAGCGCCTTAACTAAGATTGTTCTGAGAGCTAATGAAGTTTGTTAAAAATGTGTGTTGTGTTTTGAATTAGATCAACAATTTGGTCGACATATAATTTTATTACATTACCTAGGTAGTTGGTTAGGTACCTTCCTACGTATCTAAGGTTTTAATACTTAATCTTCAAGTAGCTTGCCAACTATAGTTAGCTGATTTGCTGTATGCTTTACATAATTTGCTTTGTGTCATATGGCGTCGGCTGGTGGTTGTGTACCTACCACGTGTAAGGCTACGTGTCCATTGTGCCAGTGCGTCGTGTCACGGGACATATGGCGGCCAGCCGACCCCTGGCCACGCCAGTCACGTCTCGGACCTGCCAACAAACGCTAATTGTTCTAACTATTGCCTGCTTTGTCCTAAACAATTATTATTTAAACGTTGCTCCATACATAAACCTTAGACCTTTGTGATAAGGTTTAAAATGCCTTGGGTAGGTTGTTTAGAAGTTGTCGCAGAACACGTCGCCAGATGGTCTGACAGGATGCGTTGTGTTTTGTTAGAAGTGTCAAAGTAATAGCCTTTGTACTTGACTTGATAATGAGAGGATGCAAAAACCGTAAATCTGTTTTTGTAAAGTATGAAAAAGATACTTTTAATGCGATAGGAAAGCATTATATGGGACGCAACAATGAGCTTATTTAAAAAAATAACATGAATAATAAAATGCTGATGTTAAATGTTCATTAGCATTACTGTAAGTAGTTCTTTACATAAATGCTAATGTTAGGTGGTTATATAATGTGCCACGCTTCGTAAACCCGCTTGTGATGCCAAGTAGGTATATAAAGGGTAAGAGGTTTTTAGTATGACTTTTTTTGAGATAAACTAAAAAGTAAATGTAATAAATTTACAACTACCTACCCATCTTTAAAAAAATTATTTAAAATAAAATAAAAACCGGCCAAGTGCGTGTCTATAAAAATAAATAAATAAAAACAATTATAATTTTAAAGATTTTATTGTTTCGTATTGTCGCGGTCGGCGTGATTAATATAAATGCAAGACTACAGCTATCTGGTACTTGATTGCAAGTACTAGAAAGCTGTAATTTGCTTAGAGACTGCTCTAGGCTAGGCCGCGGAAGGACAGACGGACAAAGCGAAACTTGTTAGGACTACGGAACCCTAAAAACGGACTGATGGCCGTAGTAGTACTAGACAAACGGGCGGTACCGATATAAAATGTGCCCTGCTTTTCCCCTTTCTTGTTATTTCTGCTCATTGAAGCTAACTTCAACCGACTTCAAATAAAGGAGGTTCTCAATTCGACTGTATTTTTTTAAATGTGTATTATTTCAGAACCTTTTTCTTGATCAAGACCATTAGTTTTTGAGTTAACCCTAATAATTTGACTTCGACTACATAGTACATTTATATAATGTTCTCATGTTATGTATTGAGACTATCAATTCGGGCATAACTTTACTATTTAGTTTTAGTTATGGGGTAAGTTACCTACAACAACTAAAAAGTGAAATATAAAAACTTTTTTATAAAAACTAGCTGACCCAGCGAACTTCGTCCTCAGAATCAATAAAAAAGCTATTCCATACAAAATTTTGTGAAAAATAATATTCGTCATACTTTATTTTTTTTCTTCTTGAATTTTTCCTATGGTTTTAATCGTTATTCTGATATTCGGGGGAGAGACAAATCCAACAAATCAAATATTAAAATCGGTCCAACCCTTCTTGAGTTTAAATGGTGTAACTAACTCGATTTTGTTTTATAAATAGAGATGTAACCAGCTTCCAAAAAAAAACACAAAAATGCAAAATAACTTTAATTTCGGCAGTCGGTGTCAAATAAACGAAGAAATAAAACTAGAAACATCGACTTCCGAAATTAAAGTTATTTTGCAATGTTTTGTGTTTTTCAAGAAAGTCGGTTGTATTTTTTTCAGATTTACACAGAAAAAGTTTTTTCAGATTCTATTTAACCGACTTCAAAAAGGAAGAGGTTCTCAATTCGTCTGTATGTTTTTTTTTGTATGTTAGTTATACGATTTCTCCGCCATTTGTGAATAGATTTTGATGATTCTTTTTTTATTCGAAAGAGTATACTCCTAAGGTGGTCCCACATACATTTTATCGAAATTGAGTAAGCGCTTTTTGAAAAATTAACACAAAAAAAATTATACACAGATGACGTTTTGGTTTCCTCTAATTACGTTCAAATTCCATGTTATTGGGGTTCTCAATTTGTGCGTAACTTTAATATTTATGAATCTATCTTTTATTTCAGTTAAGAACAAATTTACATATTTATAAAATACTTAACTAAATAAATCTACACTAAAAAAACAAAAGACCTTCAGGCGTCGAAGTACTTTAATATTTAGTTTTATTTCTGGAGTATAACCAAAAAAAAGAAAAATAAAAAACTTTTTGTCACAGGTTACAACCGACTTCAAAAAAAGAAAATACCTAAGTATACTAAAAATTGCAAAATAATTTAATTTCGGAAGTCGGTGTCATATACTCGTAACGAAGAAACAAAAGAAAACGAAAAAACAAACACCAACTTCCGAAATTAAAGTTATTTTGCAATTTTTTGTGTATTTTCTATTTTGGAAGTCGGTTGTATTTTTCTATTTAGAGCTCGTATGACTTATCGTCAAATACGGACAGTTAACATCCACCCTTTTTAACCGACTTCACAAAAAGGAGGAGGTTCTATGTTCGACTGTATTTATGTTTTTTTTATGTATGTCCACTGATTTCTCCGTCAGTTGTGACCCGATTTTCAAAATTCTTATTTTATTCGAAAGAGTATACTCCAGAGGTGGTCTCATATAAATTTCACCGAAATTGCTTTAGCCATTTTTAAAAAAAATTAACAAAAATTAAAAATGTGTATACATAGATGACGTTTTGGTCTCCTACAATTATATGAGATGAGTATGTTCAAATTCCATGTTCCATGTTATTGGGGTTATCAATTCGGACGTAACTTTAATAATATTGAGTTTTAGTTCTGGGGTTTAACAACTACAAAATGAAAAATAAAAAACTTTTTACAAAAAATACAACCGACTTCCAAAAAAGAATATACGATTAAAATTGAAAAATAACTTTAATTTCGGAAGTCGGTGTTAATTAACGAAGAAATAAAATACAAACACCGACTTCCGAAATTAAAGTTACTTTTAACCGACTTCGAAAAAAGAGCAGGTTCTATGTTCGATTGTATGTATGTTTTTTTTTTAATTTTAAGTGTATTTTCTTTTTTGGAAGTCGGTTGTATTTTTTTGTAAAAAACGTTTTTTAATAAAAATAAACATTGAAGCCGACTTTCAATAAGATGTGTGTCGTGACATTTTTCAGCACATTCAGAGTACCATCATAATCGATTATCATCATAATTTTTGAACAACTTAAAAGATGTAGGTAAGTACCTAAGATCAATAATATTTGCGACTAAATATTTACTTACTCGTACTTTTAGAGAACCATTTGATATTTTTAAATATTTCACGGGTGACTAAGATTCAAAGGCTGCTTCTGACTTTTTATCACCATCTTTCCATTTTTGCCCGGGTGAGTGGGCTAGTCGAATATTTTTGCTAGGTAAGTTTTTTTTTTCATTTGAGGTGAAACTGATGAAAAATACAGTGAACACGATAAAGTCACAGTGACGGAAGTAGTTTTTTTCACTTTTATATTCTTGATAGGCACGCGTTTGACCACTATCTCACCTGATGGTAAGCGATGATGTGGTCTGAAATGAAGCACGCTTGTCTAGAAGTAACCTATTCACTCTTGACTTAAAGACTCCCCGGTTGTAGCTATCAGGAAACACAGACTCCGGCAGGGAATTCCACTCCCTAGCTGTACGCACAATGAATGTGTTCTCAAAACGTTTTGTGCGTGTGAATGGGATGTTCACCATATACCGGTGGCTCATCGCCGTACATCTTGTGGTCCAATGATGGAACTGGCTTTTCGGAATCAAATTATGCAATTCCGTCGCACACTCCCCAAAATGTAACCGATAAAAAATCCGACAGGCTAGCAACTTGGCGTCTATGCTCAAGACTTTTGTTGAGCTTCGACTCGACAAGCCTATCATTGCCGATGATCCTCTTGGCTCGTTTTAGTTAGTAGGTAAACTAAAGATATTAGTATTGCAGATAAAGTTGCGCGTGGTACAAGAACCTACTAGGTAATACTTAGGTAAAGGAAACCAAGGCCTATTTATACTTACAATCAATCGTTAGCGCGCAGTGTACCTATATTGAAGTAGATTTACAATCACGTAAAGGAAACCCATGTTCAAATCAACATACGCGTCAATAATAGGTGCTGTCGTGTTCGACGATTAGTAGAGACCCTCGCCGTATAGGATTTATCTATTTCTTTGAATCCTCAGCCAAAACGTGTAAGCTTAATGATCGGATATCGCATATAAATGAAGTATTTTCACATTAACAAGTGGTCGGGTGATGTATGGAGCGGTAGCGATGTGCAGAGACGCGGCGGCCGGGCGCGGAGTGAGCGGGCGACGCGCGCTTGGCAGCAGTTCAACCGTCGCGCGGTAATTTGCGCCTTCTCACCTTACCCACACTTCCGATGTTCATAAACATTAGTTGAGCACTATTTTTGCTGAAAATATTAACAATACGTTTTTACAGGGGAAAACCATTTCGCTAACCAAACTTTAAAAGCGTCTAAAAATGTTAGATACGCTATTATTGAATGCCTTATTGCCATTCAATATACTTAGGTATCAAATCTAGGTACCTGAAATAAAGATATTTATAGAAGCGAACTTATTAGATCACAGACGTGAAAAGGCAAGCATATTGTGCCTATATTACGTGAAATAAGTATGTAGTTGGGCAGGAACCCCATCTCTTAGTGTGCTCTTATTGCTGCATTATAAACAAAAATGGCAGGCGAGTCTTTGTTTCACATTAGTATTAGTTGTTCTGTAAGTAATCCCCCTAAATTAACAGCGCAATATTTTTGCCGACGCTAATTTAATACAACATTATTCTCACATCAGAGCGCACAATAGCTCGGCGAAAGTTTTATGCGTCTCCATTGTTCGGAGTGGTTTACAACTCGTAAAAACCGACGTCCCCCGCTAACTATTGTTATTATTTGTTAATTAATTATAAAGTGCGGCTCCGCGGGCGCCCTCGCTGTGACGCGGCTGAAATCATCGTGGTAGCTACTACTCCCACTCCCACATATCTATCGCAAATGCATTTACCTACTGATCAATATTTTCAACCTGTTATTTACCTACTTATTGGTTCTAAAAAGGGGGAACTCCCGAAATGTATTTAAATCTTGTTTTTCTCTCGCATTTATGCTATTATTTGGAAACTATCATAATTTTAATCAGGAAGCTTACGTTATTATTAGTTAGTACCTACTTGTATAATTAAATTTGAGGAAGGAAACCGGAATGAGTTGCTACATACAACAGTGTTCTCTCGAGGAAGTAGGTTAGAGGTTTCGATAACCCAATCGTTGTTTCCTGCAGGTGAGGAATCTAAGGCTGTGTATGGAATCTATGTATGGGTATATATCCGTGTATGGTATGTGGTCTAGGGCTAAAGTACTCGTATTACATTTATTTATTTAACACTATGCCCACACAAAAATGTACGCAGGTGGACTTAATTCTTGTTCAGTCTCGAAAACTTAAAAAGTTATTCTGAATAGGTCTATTGTTTTCCCGCCATTGTCCGAAATTATTCTGGAAATGTAATTATTATGGAAAGGTTATATACCTTACACAAAATAGGTAGTAATTAGGTAATTAAGCTAATACCTGAACGTTATATTTCATTAGAAACGACGACGTAACAAAAAGGGTCAAAACCATACATGGAAAATAAAACGATGGTCTGCATGATTTTTGCCCTAACTATTACAGTTGCGAATGTTTTTCTCATTCATATCTCATCCTCAAAACCGGTTGTCAGATCTGCGACTATAAAGCCGGCTGTTGGCACGTCACGGCACGCCATTCGCAACGCTCGGGGTGCTCCGGGGCCGCCCGGCTGAGGAGGCTCCGCGCTCCGGCCGTACAGACGCCTAACTGCCAGTTTTTCTCGAAAGCACCCATCGAGGTACGCAATTACAAGGAACGCGTTACATTTTCCGCGATGCCGTATTGCGGGCCAAGTTTCAGCAATTGTTGCGCAATGGTTGTTGGAGATAGTTATTTGCTTAGAGTAGAATTATTCCTTTACCTGAACTAACAGAGATGTGATCAGATGTATTAATTATATTCTTTATATAAGGTAAAGTAAGTACTTAACGGCAACGTTTTTTTTGAGTTTCAGTAGGATAGTGAGGGATGCCGATATAACCGATGAGCGATCAGTTCCCTTTTTTAGGGCTTCATAGTTACCTGTTTTAGTGCTTTCTAGATGGACCAGAAGCTTAGAATTTTCCTGCATAAATCGTCACGCTTATGGCAATGACAACTGGTTGCCGATTGCCCCTTATATTGTGTCGTATGCCGTGGTGCGGCGCGTTGGCGCGACTCGCTTCCGGCGCAATAAAAACAATGCGCCGATGCGAACCTTTATTGCGGCAGGTTTCCGGCCGCGCCCGCGCCGCTTGTCGCCCGCAGTCATTATGATGCCACTTGCCAATTGCCGCTGCGACCTTTTATTTTGACACTCGGGATGATTTGAGAGCAGGGTGGTGTATCGTGTTGTAATAATAGTTTAGTATAGGCGATACTGCGCCTACACTGAAACAATTTAAATATTTAAGTTTATTGGGCCCATTAACCGTAACATATATTCAGAATCTTGATTGAGTTGGTACTCAATCAAGATTCTGAATATAAAACTAGAGGATCCAATATATGACATCTATCAGATTCCTTAGCTTTATTGCTTATCATTTGTTTATTGATGATCATCATCATCATTTCAGCCGAAAGACGTCCACTGCCGGACATAGGCCTCCCCCAAGTGTCGCCACAATGATCGGTCCTGTGCGTCTCGCATCCATCGGCTACCCGCGACCCTCACCAGGTCATCGGTCCACCTTGTTGGACGCCTTCCAACGCTGCGTCTTCCGGTACGCGGTCGCCACTCCAGAACCTTTCGGCCCCACCGACCGTCCGTTCTGCGGGCAATGTGCCCGTGTGTGTGTGTACTAATATGAAATGAATTTATTGACTCGTGATTTGCAACCTCATATGATAAGTACCTGGTTTTTTCATAGACAAATAAAACATATTTGATACTTTCTTCGCAATCACAAATCTACAATTTAACTGCTTACTAAGCAAGGAATACAAAGTAACGCCAATCTATTTTAGTTTTATAATACAGTTATCATTCGTCGAGCACCATCCATTATGTTTAAAATTTACGACTGTGGTGACATATAAAAAGATTATTAAAACACCGTTCTATTCGTGTCATAAACGTTTTCAAGTATATTGTGACTTTTTTAGTTTAGTGTAGTCAACAGGGATGTGTGGAACGATCATGTAAATAGGCAGTAATAGTGTTTTATAGGTGGGTTAATGTCGGTGAGCATATAAACATACATATTATATTATATATGTAGTCGACGCTCGGGCTGAGCGGCATGCACTGCGCGCGGTGGAGCGGTGCGTGCTGGAGGCTCGCCAACTGTGCCGAAGGTGGAAGCTGAGCGTCTTGCCACTGTACTTGCCTATCTATACCTTGATATATTGCGATCACTTTTATTCATTCTATTTTCAGGAAACCGGTTTCTTACAAACACATTTGGTATTAAGAAAGTTGCAATTCTGAATTCTTTGTTGAATATTTTGTTAAAAGGTTAAAGTTTTTTTGCGGTTGATTTTCGGAACCGGCTTTTTGCAATATCGTGAACAATAAAAGTTTTTTGTTTTCAGAAATTTAAAAATAAAAGGTTTAAACGGTTCCAAAAATTAACAATGTTACAAGCAAATCGGTTCAATACCTACATAAAATAATACCTTTCTAATCAAAATTTTATTATGCGTGTGTTATGTTGATATCTAAGTTTTAGATACTTAGGTTTACATAGGTTAGCATATACCAAGTCGACAATTATGTGGAAGTAGGTACTCAATGCAATTTATCTTTTCAAAAGATTTATGTTATAATATTTCCTTATAATGTGGGAAAATAGAAATTGTAGCAAATCCCGCTGCACCTACCAAACATTCTTCTTCATTATAATTAAACACAAGCTCGTTACAATTTCATTATACGAATAAATAACATCACATTTGCTATTTGGTATGTTCGTTTTTTAAAAACCCATGAAAACATTTAACTCTCTCTATACATAAACTCAGTCGTAGTACCGAGTTGCTCTCGAAAGATATGGTTGTTGCTACGTTGGTATCGAGTACTAACGCGATACCTAAAGGCTTACGAGCAGGCTACCTTAGTCGTAGATATATCAATCATAATTAAAATAAAATTATTCTACTGTAAGTAATTTAACTCGAGTTAAGTCAACACAACGTTAAGTGTATGATGAGTCCTTTACAACGCAACTCCCGATTAAAGAGTCGCACATTACCGGTGTCGGCCCACTTCTCGCACACAATCATGTGGAACAAAGAGCAATCAATCAAGTTATCTCATCTTCCTAGAATACGGCGATGTGATCGACAACACGTGAACGTTGCGTATCCGCGCGATCCTTCACCTCCGCCCCGTTATCGCGCAGATAATACTCACAAATAGGGTACCGATTGACGTCAGCGCCTTACACCGCGGCGAGGTAACTACGATATCGCGCGACCTGCGACCCGCGTATCGCGTTAGAGGCCTGTTCACCTAGCCCGCTCCGAGCCGAACAGCCCCGGCCCCGTTTCGACAAGGCTCCATTAAATACGACGCAGTACGAGGCGTTAACCTTACAGTTTTGACGTTTGTTGTTGATATAATCGTGTTTCAGACGATATCGCGGGCCGCACGGGTCAGCCTGTGTGCAGGAAGTGGATCAGGCGTCATACCTATGTACGAGTATGTGTTTACGATGAACATGTTTTCTTCAAGTTGATGTCGATGTGGTTCACTGATATACGTACCTAATGATTAGAGATCGAATTTAATTAGTTTACAATAATCAATAAGGTGTGGGTAGTACCTACGTAATAGCGTCTCTATATACCGTTACATCTTAGATCGGTAACGTTGGATATGACTTGTCTATATACATGCTTTTCTTAAGATTGTGTCCCATAGCATAGGTAGATAGCGATGGTATAGCTAGATAGCGATGTCTTTGAAAGTTATTTTTTGGTTGTTATTTAGCATTATATTTATATAGGTACTTAGGTACCTACCTCTCTATTTTATATAGGTACCGAAATGTGCCAAAACCTTACAAATAGAATTAAATCATATTTAAAAAGGCAACTAAAATTTTACATTTTCCAAACTCTTAGAGCGGTTGCGCACTACGTCCGATACTTATCCGATACTTATCCGTGAAAATACGGTCTGGCGTGGTCGTAGAACAATTTGTATGTTAGGTTACGCACTACCGATCCGAGTTCGGTCCGAGTTTTCTATAGATCTGTATTTTGACGTATAAGTATCGGACGTAATGCGCAACCGCTCTTAGTCTAAAGATTATCTTAGTTTTGCCCGCTTAGTTCGCCCGTTAGTAAAAAAATTGTTTGATTAACTTAAAACATCAATAATATGTTAATAATTGTTAGATCCGTGTAATTGTTGTTAGTAGGTAGCGGGCATAATTATCATTTATTATATTCTGTACGCTCTGTATGAGCTGTGTGGCTTATCTGAGGGTTTTACCAACTGCTGTTTATACCTACAATAAAATTGTGTAATTATTCTAATTCCATATGATTAAATGCACGGTGTTATTATTTTGAATTGTCACGCAATAATAAATGTTTCACAAATTACGTTATTGATGCCACAATTACCCATGTAAAAGTTTTTATTACATTCGGTGAGAAGGAGTGTAAGGAAGTTTTAGGTCTTTACATAAGTAGTTGCCGATTTATGAAAGTATCATTTAAGTCATTCTGTGGTGAACGGAGCCTTCGTTTCTCTACTGAACTTTGTCGAGGGAACGCAGGTACTTACTAATCAGAAGTAACCTGGGTGAAGTCAGGCAGTATTTGAATTGGATATTAATTTGACGAGCACCTGGAAAGTTGCTCGTACCTGCTGATTCGCTTTTTGAAGAAAATCGGTGTTCGTCGTGAAGTTGAACCGCTACGTTCCAGAGGCCCGCAGGCCTACAAAGCCTTTCAGTCCTTTGCCATTTGTGTAAGTTTGGTGTAGAAAAATATGCGCTCATGCATGTAAAACTAGGGATCCGTGGGAACTCAACTCTCGAATTCCATAAACCTGAGATTCCTCTTTCCAACCGAAACCTACAAGTATTATAGCATGTCGGAAGCGTTAGGTATTAATGTTGCGCACATATGTAAAGCAATCGTTGAAGGAGTGCTTCTTTGGCCGCCTGAAGAAGGTATTCAAGCCTTCTATTTTGTGGAAACAAGGTTGAGCCTTCAACGGTTGGGTCATGCCGGTATTGATGTACTCTTTCGGTATACTCAAATGGATTCAGACCGAGCTCGACACCCTGCGTAGAAGGGTCCCCTACACTACTGACTGCACACCGGATGCATCACCCGCGGTCGTCGTCTAGCTAACAGCGAGTACTTGCATAGGCCCAACCTTGTAGCCGGTATTTTCCACCAGCAACTTGCTCTGAAATATACACTTGTGGAATCGCACTTTCCGTACTATAGGTTTGTGCCCGACCCAGTTCTCGATAATGGCAATATCACATTGTACTGGGATCGGTCCATCATCACTGACAGGACTATTGTGGCCAATAAGCCTGATATAGTGCTGGTGGACCAAATCGAGAGGCGTGCAATCATTGTTGACATAACCGTCCCGTATGACGAGAGCCTAGTGAAAACCGAGAAAGGTAAGCAAATCAAGTATCTTGATTAGGCTCGCGAGGTTGTCGACATGTGGGATGTGGACTCAGCGATCCTAGTACCGATAGTCGTGTAGAACAATGGCATCATAGCCACGAACCTCACCAAAACCTTGGTAGCCTCTCGTTACGTGGCTGGGTCAAGGGCTTGTTCGGAAAGCCGTACTTCTGGACACGGCTCTTATTGTTAGGAGATTACTATCTCTGAACCCTGATAGGCGATAGCTTGGACTACGTTCCTGATACCGATGCCTACTATTTATTATATAATTAAAGGACTTTTTTTAATTTGTTATTTTTTTAAAGAAATATTTATAAATGTTAATTTTGAGTAAAAACGATGAATAAACGGATATAAAATAAAATTCATATTAAAATTAATAAAAATAACAAATAATCATGAAATATAGGAAATATAATAAAAAATTTCAAACTAAATTAAAATGCAACTTTTACATCAGTCAGGTGGGAGTGCAGTGTTATGACGTGTGTTAGACGTGTGTGACGTGTGTGTGACTTGTGTGTGACGTGTGTATGAATTTTGATCAGGGAGGTGTTATCTAGGTAGGTATTAGATGCTGGTCGGTAATATCAACGAGGATAAGATATTTTCTGTCTCGTCATTGTGTTGATATGAAATAATGACTGAAATGACGCAAATTGTATATTTTGTTCAGAGCCGGTTTTCATTAGAATTACTCGTACCTGGGTCCATGTTATTGAAGCTTATTTTATTGAAGACTTTCAACAAACATCAGTGACTACTACGTAGTTGCCTATCGCCCACGCAAGTTAAAGTGACCTGTTTTCCTCAATCGACTTTGAATCTGCGCAGATACTTGATAAGTTCATGACCTGGATGCTCGTTGTTTGCTTTATTTCTTCAGTAATTTGGAATTATCACGCGATGTGTAATCAAAAAAGTAGCTAGTAGTAAACTAAACAAAAAAAAAACAAAAAAAGCTAACCAATTCATTGATTCAACTACAGTTTGGACATGATGACATACTGAATAAAGCATTACTTACTTAGATTTTGACTGTTGCGTCACGTTTGGGTCTAAAAGAATTTCTGCACTTTACTAAACCTACGTATAGGTAGGTACTGCAGGGATGTATGTCACTGACCAGTCGAACACTTTCTAAGTGCCTAAGGATCTAGGTACTCATTACGTAGAAGTGTCACGGAAAGTACCAAGCTACTCTAGCTTGATGTTTTCAATAAATGGCTGCGTGTGGGTAGAAACCGTATCTCGGTACCTATTCACAAAGGTAATTAATTACTCAGGAGGTATTTACGGTATCACGTCTACAAACATGTTTGTCAAGTAACCGACGTATTTCCCCAACTCGGTCATGTGACCACACCGACATTGTTATCACCGCGGCTCATGGATGTCGATGCAGCCAACGGGTTACTGTAAAAAGTGAACGATAAAAAAAAAACAAAAAACTTCAAGGGCATCTAGTCTGAGCCTAAGTGTAGTGTCTGTTTGTTAACTAACAGATTTCGAATGGGAATAATTCACCAGATAAATTCGAAAATGGTTATGCCTACCAAATTATCCGAAGGGGTATAGAGTAAGTAGGTAGGCCTAGGCCTACTTTTAGGTTATCATTACATTAAAGAAACAAGTACTTATTTAAAGAAAAATCGCTTATTGTTTGGCCACACTCATACTAATGATTGTGACATTTTATTTGTTTACATTCTTTATACATACTTGTGAATTGTAAAAGTGCCAAGATAGTTATGTTCTCTTTTTATTTGTTTTGTTTTTAAGATATTTACAATGTTGGTATTGCTTTAAACTAACCAAATATGCTTTTTAGAAGCTATCATGCTAGAGGTGGCAGGCTCGGATTTAAAAGATTAAAAAATAGGCATTTACTCACTAATACTTTTTGTTCTCATTTAGTCAGTGACGTAGTGACTTATATAATACTATTTGTTATCATATATTACAGTCAGAATTGTTACCGTATTGTGGCTAAAGCTACTTCAATCGTCATACTTATAATAACCACAACCCTGTATTATCTGTATGTTAGGCAGTCCAGTGTCGTGTTGAGGTAATTCTTTGGAAAGCTTCGTCGATTAGAGACCTACAATTTAACTTTTGCACACGCTATTTTAATGTACAGTAATTAATGGAGAATATTACGTCAGTTATTTCTTGTTCCAGTTAAATAAGTTATCAAACAATGCTCTTACTTCACTGCGAATGGTGGGCGTATAAAGCTAACTATTCACGAACCGGCTTTGTGAACAGGATTCTCTCATCGTAGCATCCGAAAAAGCCAGTGAAGGCATAGTTTATCAATGCGTCTTTCAAGTTTAAACGATCTTTTTTCGTCATTAAACTTTCTGGCAGCTATCATACAATAACTAAACGATTAGAGTCTTCCCGCCATGACGTTATTTTTAAAGAAGCTATGTCTGCTCTATACCCTGTCCAATCGACCTGAAGAGTTTTTGTGAAATATTGACAGATCAGGTCATTGTGCATAGTAAGGTCCCAATATTCAGCAATAGATTACATTAGATGTATAGCAGGAATTAATTTAGTGAGAGTTTGAACTCTTCCTAAATGAAAACTTAAAGAAATAGATACGTCAAGGCGATTGCGATAGTGGGTTGTATAGGGGTCATAGGGGTCACCTGGTTAAAAGGATCATCGCTGTAATAAGGGTGGAGCTGCCTTTATTTAAACAGCTCTGCGACAGTCAGTCAATGAATGCGCAGCTTTACACAATAATTATAATAATTGCGGGGCCGCGTTAGCTGCAATGTGTAGTAGGTGAAACGCATAGATTACGTGCGATGGACGCGATGGACGAGTGTGCAACGTGCGTTATTGATGCGCCGACCGACGGCTCCTCGGCGCGAGTTATTGCATCGCTGGCACTTGTGTTCACCTAGTGCGAGAGCACAGATCCAGGAGCGTACCTACTTACCACAACTACACCATCAAATAATAAAGAATATAACTACCAGATTTGTATCATTAGGTAATCAGTAATTTCTACTGCCTAGCTTATTCCCAACTATTTTTGGAAAGGGATGCAGATGTATGATATGTGTTCCAGTATTTTGACTGATAGAGTGCCTATCTGACCTTCATAATCTAGATAGTAAAATGGAAAGTCATTCAAAGGATCAAATCAAAAAAGAAGTCTGAAAATTCGATGGTTTCTTTTTCTATACAGTATGTATCTCTTTATATTCCTTGATACATGGCATCAAACATCATACAAATATATAGTTGGTATCTAGGTACGATTGTTCTTTGATAAACCCTTGTTCTTGAATAAAAACAGGTTGTACCTATACAGGTACAATCTGTTTTTATTCAGTTAGTAGTATACCAGGACTGAGCTAAGTATTAACAATATACATTGGTAATACTTACGTCAGCCCTGGGTAGATATGTGTTATTTATCTATATTTCTATACAATATTGTAAACAGGTAAAATTTGTGAGTTTGCGAGGTTGTAGAGGTAATCTCTGGATCTACAGAACCCATTTTAATTTTTGAAATCCACGCGGACGAAGTGCTTGTTAGTTGTATTTTTCCTTGTAGAACTATGCTCAGTCCGTCCCTGCGAGCCGCAGACGCCGCCGTGACAAGCTCTCTATAAACACGTCGTTGTGACAGCTTTATTCAAACATTCAACGAGTATAAAAAGCTTTTTACGTGAACGCCCCTTATTTTTAGACTAATTTACTGAAGCAGGTGCAATGCAGATGGGCCTCGCCAAGGTGTCATAATGTTCGCGTTATAGTACCTACCCGCGCCTTTTAAATAATCTTAAGTAGTTTACATTTTATAACATACTTAAAATTCAACTGGTTTAATGTCGTCCAAATATTTGCCTTGTTTTTGATTCGTTATCGTTCTCTTCTGCTCTACCTATTTTATGAGCGTATGCCGAGTTATCATCACGTGATGTTTCTTCTTATTAACTAATCGAAACTGCTAAAACTTTCAGACTGTAATCACAGTTTCTAACAAGTTGATGCCTATTAGATGTAGACACTTATTTTTCGATTAGCTTTGGGTGATATCTCGCAGTTGATATCTCTACACGTTTTCCTTTGGCCATGTATTGATCTCATGATATTTATGTATTCAAGTATCAATATTCCGTGTACAAACAAGTAGGTAAGTAACGTAAATACATAGTATCATATTCGCAGATTGTGATTGAACTTCATTCATGTCATTCAACATTATCGTCTGCTGTCGTCGTCACAGAGCGAGTCTTTTGTCTTTATCCGTTGAAACTCATCGTAATCATTCTAGAACAGTTCTCGAGTAAGTATCTACTTCGGTGTCACGAAAGGTGCTTACTGACGTCAATCCAGTTTAGACTTTATTCCAATTAGTCGCTGATATGACTTATTTTCTAACAATCTGGTATCACATAGGCTAACTATCGGTGAGCCAATCAGCAGTTGGATGGGATATGTTATCGGCGCAGTAAGGTAAAGTTTCCGTCACTTGAGATAGCGCACGATGTCTGTCCGAGGCTCGCGCTTGTGCGTGCACGAGCGTGTGTTGACGCGCCGCCGCTGTGTGCGTGTTATCTGCCGCACTCATTCATACGACGACGTATACGGTGCATTCGCGTACGCGCAGCTTGCTGGCGGCCATTCATAGATCGGCGCACCATTATTAATGGGTTTTTGACTAATATCATGTGGTCATCTATTATTAATGTTGGTGCAAGTTTATTTGTTCAATAAGAAATAGCTACATCTCGTCTTCGAATAAACCCGTTAGCTATTTGTTAAATAGTCAGTGACAGGTTGTTAGAGGGCATAATTATTATTAATATTTTTTTCATCCAAACGTTATCTGTAAGGTTCTGCGTACATGTTCGTTTAACCGTCATGTTTTAAAAACTTAACATTTTGTTGTACACTTTTATAATATTAGCATTCCAGCAGTTTCTGTAAGGTGAGGGATGTATAAACTCATGGCTACAGCGGCGCCCCTGGCCCCTGACCGCGCGTATCGTGTACAGGCGCAGATAATGCGACCTGCGCGCGCGCCTGTGTGTGTGTGTCTGTGTCAGTTGTACGCGTTGACCGTGTACCTCGCACATCAACATCTCTTGTCTATTTATATATTAACAAAATATTATGTGTAATGCAAGCGGAAAAATAACATTTTTGTACATATTTCGGTGTTTCTCTTATTGACTTAGTTATTGATAAGATAAAGCATGTGTTTGCATTTTGTGTTAATGACGCAGTTAAATTTATTTTGTGGTAGCGGGAATAATATAGCAGCATTATTATCAGTCTGTTTTGATCTGAATTTATCTTTTATGTTCATCATAAATGAATGGGGCAATCAGGCAGGGTCGCAATTTTTGCTGTTGTTTTTGTGTCTCCCAATTAATTCTTGGTCTTGTTATTTGTCGTCATAGTTTTTAGGATATTGATATGCAGATAATGGATAAGTTCGGGTGTTGCGGTTCTTATCCATTGCTTATCGTACTTTTTGTTTAAAAAGAATTCTATCGCTCACAGTGAGATTTAGACTAGGTACCTACTCACTTACAATTTACTTTTAACTAGAAAATACTATCATTCATTTTTTCAATATCTGTTACATTCCTCGATATCAATGTTCTGTAATCATCGCATTGCCAGTATTACCGCGACGGTCCCCTCCTGGCCTGCTCACTGTTCGGTGCTCGGCTCATAGGCCACAATGCTCGGCAGTCGAACGAGAAATACTACCGCCTCTACAATGACGTGCACTGATTAAATAAATAAGTAGCTCGTACATTACACAATACGCACTGATACATTCTGTACGCGCGCTTGCTCTGCGCGTACACACTCCGCGATACTTAGAGAAAGTTATATAAAGCAGCGTGGCCCCTTCTTTTAGAAAAAGTTCTGTTAGTTTTACGAGTCTTCTTCAATGAAAAATGTACTGCTTACAAGTAGGTCTAAAAAGAGAAAGTGGTCTATATAGCCATAATCTCATAAGATCAGAAATTGGCAGAAAGAGTAAATGGTTCATAAATACCAATCTCAAAAGATCAGAAATTGGCAGAAAGAATAATAGTTCATAAATACCATTTGTTATTAAATTAAAAAATAGTGATATTTCATTACTGCAACAAGAAAACAAAATGTTGGTTAATTTTTTTTCAGTCAGTCAATTTTTCTATAGACATAACACGCCAAAGTTCGCGCCGTGTGTATCGGGCCGGCTGTCAGCGAATTCTTCCAATCTGTGTAACGTCTGGTGATTCGCGTTCCACTTATTATCGTACCGTGGGCATTTGCATAAGAATAACAAGGAGGATTATTGATGTCGCCCCCCGCGCCCCCGCCGCGCCCCGCGCGCGCCCTCGCCTCCCGATCACAGAGAACCGACACAATCATGTGGATAAGAGGAAGAGGTGGCGGGGAATAGGTCAGAGGCATTTTTGTACTAATTCATATATTTTTTTCATAGTTTTTAGGAATAATATTGTACAAATTGCAATACTTTTAGGTAGCAAATAGACTGCATTTAATTTTGAAAAATACCTATTACATAGTTTCACACTAAGTATGAACTTTATCAGTTACGAGATTTTCTTTATGGTCACACTAAGCATAATCTTTTCTACTTTATAAGTAAGATAAGAATTCATAAAAATAAACCAATAGGAAGCCACTTGACTGTATTTCCAACAGCATCGTATTAGACTCGCTTCCGCTCGTGGCTTGCTTCCCGCGCTAATGCTTAATTTTGTTCTCTTTTCATGTTTGCTCTGTATACATTTCGTCTAAAATGGAATAATTTGACGTAAGGCTGCCATCGACGGGCTGCGGCGTCGGTTGACGAGGAGTTACGAGGAGCTTCCACTGCAGAGATGACACACTCGTAAATAACGCACTTATTTATAGGTGCTTATTGTTCGCTATAAATACAGCCTGATCCTGAATAGTGATGCGGAGGCTGGAACGTTATCTTAACAGCTTCTCATATTAACAGCTCTCGCGAATACGTTGGTATGACGTCACAGTAGCTTTAATACTGTTTCAGTAATTTTTGCACTCCTGTATATTGCGGTCAAGCTTCATAAATTATAATATTATTGCACGTCAAAATATATGGCCGTGGCCGCAAACCAAACAACATCACTGTAGATATTAATAATAATGTTGATGTGATGAAACGTTCGCAATACAGCAGACTAGGGAGATAAACACGTGTGTAGGTACAGGCGTCATCATTATATTCATAAACCTTCACGCATACATCAAAAGAAGATATAATTATTTAATTAAAAATGTGTTTATAGTTTTAGTAACTAAAATAAATTGTTGCAATTAAGAAGAAAAAAGTATCCCTAACAAATTAATCGCAGTACGTACAGACCGTTACCTTGCTATAAGCGTCAATAATTTAAATAATAATATTACTGTGGGTCCAGCGTGAACTTGCATCAAACTTATTTAAGTGAAAAGTTTGTAACTACAGAGCATTAGTAAGTTAAGCCACCTCTCACCGGCCGGTGCGATTCAATTAACAACCTCCATAGCACGTGACGGCTACGAGCTTGCTACGCCGCTGACTACGCGGCTACGGGCTACGGGCTACGAGTTACGACGGTGAGCCGCTACGGCGCTACGTGATCGGGAAATACACTGCTACGATTTACCTTTAAACGTTTGGAAAATTGGATTTTAGTTACTTTTGTTCAGGTTCATTAACTTAATTATTTTGCCAATCGTTCTCTTTGTGCGCACCTGAATTATAAATGTGTTTATTTGATTTTGTTTTATATTAAAACTGTTCGCTTTGTCCTATAGTTATATGCTTCATCAATCATTAACAAAACGATTGTTATTTAAACGGTAGGAACTAAAAGTTTCGCACATTATCACAACACTGAATTTCAATTCAAACAAATCAAAACCAAATCAGTGTTTTCGAATCGAACTGCTTTGGTAACTGCGAGGGGAGGGGAAGGGAGGGGAGGTTGACCCCGATCGGTCGCGAACTAAAACTGACCGCTCAAATTAACTCGTCTAAATTAACCTTAAATATACTCAGCCAGTCGGACAAACGGTTGTGTTCCGTACATTTCCCACGATTAAAATTCCAAATTCCCTTTTTGTCGGCAGTTTCCGCAGGAGGTGTGGAGGGTAGCTACCCGCTGGGCAGCGACCTGGCCCTAAATCACGGAGGCTCGGGTGCAATTCAGAGCCGAGTTACTTAATTCAATCATGATAACTGCGGCCCCGGCAGCGCAAGAAATAAATTGACCAATGACCGCTGTAGCGAGCCGCCGACGGACCAGGGTTGACACACACACGTTGTTACATTTAAAATGTTTAATGGCCGAAATCGCTTGAGTCATGTTGATTTCTGATTCTTCTAAAAAAATGGTGCAAACTGAAGTAGAACCATTTACAGGCACTTTTGATTTACCAAGGGGCTGGTTAGTAAAAATTTGATGCTCGTTGCTGATTCCAAAGCATAGTCAGTTCCTATGCATAAAAACACAGTCTTAAATTCAAAATAATAATTATTTTACAAAAAAACCGGCTAAGTACGTACTTTGCACATTTAGGGTTCCGTACCTAGTATATTTTACTTGGTACGGAACCCTAAATGTGTTTTACTACTTGTATGGCTTCAGGACAACCAGATGCTTATACTCTGAAAATTTGAAGACTGTAGCTCCAACCGTTTGGCTGTAAAACCTGTGTGACAGACGACGGACAGACAGATACGTGAGTGACAGCAATAGGGCTCTGTTTGTTGTATCTTCGGGTACGGAACCCTAAAAATGATTGAAGTAAAGACTGATGATATAGAACCTACCACTAATTATTCTCATACGTATGTTAATGCTTGGATCGAGTTCCCTTTTGATTGGAGTTAATCACGCGTGTACTTTTTTTATTTAAATGATTTCAGTTCCTATCCAAGTTCTATTGTGCTCAATCTGGGGCAGACGTTACATTGTTTGACGTACATAAGAAATAAATGATTACTTGCCGACAATACAGCGAGTTGTGTAAGTATGAATGTTCATGTCTTCGAGTGATTTATGATACGTCTCGATATTATTCATTCCTGTGTATTGCTTCGATATTGTTTACCTTACTTGACATTCAAATGTATTTTCCTGCGAGTCACTTATGTTTCTCCGTGGGCGAAGTAAGGAATATTCAAGTGTTGTCCAAATACTTTAATAATGTTCGATGTTTCAGAAAGTTTAATCATAGGATATGTCCTCAGTATCAAAATAAAAGTAATTTTGTTAATAGTTGTTGAGGCAACCCTATTGTAAAAGAAAGGGCTGTGTACCTGTCGGGAGTGTCGGGCTAGTGGGGGCGACCTTGCAGCGCCAGATAACAATTGAGAGTCGCTTGCCGCCGCAAATTCAATATCCAGAGGTGTCGTCGTATCTCCACCGTCCTCTCCCCCCCCCCCCGCACCCCGCGCACTCCCCTTGCACCTTGTGTTTAGTGTCCACTAGCCCTCTCTGTCCACTGTTAAAGGGGATATAACCACTTAACGAGAAGTGAAGTCTGGCTCGAATTGAATTTCCGAACTCCCCGCCATGCACTAAAATATGTAGATAATTTTGGGTAGGTATAGGCGCTCTTGTATTATTTTATCGCAAAATAATACATTCCAGTGTGTTTTAGCTGGGAATATAATGATTAAGTTATATTTTTAAAATAGGTATCTTAATCAGGAAAACCTGGTGTTCGTTCGATATTTGCTTTTTTATGAATGACGTCAAGAGTTGAACAAACAGTTGAAGCTGCGTACCTATACATGGTATAACGGAAAGTTGTAGTCATCATTTAAGAACCGGTTCTGCCCATGGAAATTAACAACTTTCTCTAAGAAAAAATAGAATTCTCCCAAAAAAAAAAATGGACTTTCTGTACAAACTTTCATTAGCTGATCAATATTTGTATGGGAGTTAAAAATATTTTTCGAGAATTTCCTCAGGTTTTCTTAAAGAAAGTTGTTCATATTGATGGGCAGATGCAGTTCTTAAAATATCACCTTTCCGTTAAACCCGGTATATAGTAAGCACATAATTATAAATGAACCAATCATAAGCCCCAAAAGTTATCGCCAGGCTCTCACACTTTGGTTCAGTACAACTGTGAAGTAGTCTCCAGAAGTAACGAATAGCCAAACTTGTGATCACGTATCGTGCCTTGTCCGCTGGTAGTGAATACATTTGTTCTGAGATAGCGCCGATGGGTCCGTCCGGCATATTAAACGGCGATTAACCCACCGGCCGCTTGCGCCTCTGATTTATGCGAACTATTAAAATCTCCGAAGGCACAGAATTAATTGCACTACTTCAGTGTTGGCTGCTTTATTAATTGGGAGCGAGTCGCCTGTTGTTTATGGTCGGTTCCCTTTCCTTGGGCGCCCTTGTCGTGACCCGCCGCTCCAATTTGTCCACTCACGTTTCTGTTCAGTTTCAATGGCTATTAAGAACCCTACCTCTGCTGCCCAATACGCTAACAATGTTCATGTGTATGCCCTAGTTCGGAATTATGTCAAGTTTCTCAGCTTGTTTCTAGAAGTAATCGTACGACATGCCACTTTAGGCTTAAAATACAGGTACCTGCTGGTCTTAACCTCAAGTTACAAACAAAATCGAACGAATATTTCAAACCTAGTAGAAACTCGCTCACAATTCGACAAGACACTCCAAATGTAGATTTAATAATATTCAAATCACACGAGGGCAGTCGTTGGGGGCGAGTTATTTATAACTTGGACAAACGAAAATTATGTGCGTAGGTAGCCGTCAAAACTCCGCGCGAAGTTTGCACATTTACATATAAATTCGGGCACGTTAAAATATCACCTTGCGTGTCGCGGTGTTACGAACAAATTAGAACAACAATTAGCGCGGTTGACAAAGTTGTTGCGCGTCGTGTCCGCCGTGCGTCGTGTCGCCCACGCGTCGTGTCGGCCACGCGACGTGTCGTCCACGCATCGTGTCGGCCGCACGTCGTGTCGCACACGCGTTTTGTCGCCCACGCGTCGTGTAGCCGCGCGTCGTGCTGCTTGTTTATGTGATTTTTGGATTACTGTTTTAATTTAACTTGTTTTCGTTTGATTGTGGTTTGGTTTCCAAAATTACCGGATAGCCTTATTTGGTGTTATTTATTATTAAGCCCAGTTATGGTTTTAAAATAGGCATTCGATTATTTCTTACTTCTGAACTTCCTTGACGTAATTCTGGCATTTTAATGTAAAAATAACCGCGACTGTGTGACATGGGCTCGTATTTATAGCTAAATGGAAATGATGCAAAAACAAATAACCATAGGTACATATTCCTGTAAGTTACTGTAACAATACTTATTTCTGTTCGCATTCGAAAAGTGAATTCGTGCGTCATTTGGGCAGCAATTAGGCGTGCGGCCTGACCGCGCGTCTATGAGATATGGCGCACACCTGCGCTACGCCGCGCCGCTCCGCATCCGACCGTGTGGCCACGCATTTATCTTATCCTTGCGAGAACACGCGTTCACCACTCATAAGTCTAACCTGAGGGGTACAATCTGCCCGAATTACAGAGGTACGTGGGTTTAGGACCGACTAAGATACATACTTGAAAAATTAGGTAGGTATAATTTTGATTCGTGCTTACTGACATTTTTTCATTGTAGGTATGTTTACCTCTATTTGCGACTTTTATGATCGCTGATAAACTATCTACAGAAGGTACGTCCACTGTAACATAAACTCGTCCCTTAGGTGAGATAACGCAGCTCCTGAGGCGCGTCATCCCGATGGAAACTAAAAGAATTTCACACAATCAGCCGTCATAAAACTGAATCCGCCTATTTAGATCATCTCAGCTGTCCATGTGTCCTCGAATTTTCGACAAGACCGACTTATTTTTTGCTTGAATCTTTCTAAAATGGTTCTTGTGACGTGGTATTAAGGAGTATGTTAGGTAGGTTGGTGTTGTATCACGAAGGTAGGTAAGACAAGCTCGCGATAAGTTTTATTCGCGCGGGGAGGTGAGCCCCGGACCGCGCCGAGGGAGCCGATACGCAGCCACGAGCTACTTACCACGATAGCCGTGTGATGGCCGGACGATGGCCGCCATGCAGTTTACAACGGAAAAGGATTGCGGATATCGCAAGTAATTTTGGGGAGTTGGGAAAAATCTGTCGGATTATGAGATCTGCTCACCTTGATTTAATATGGATTACACTTTTAGAGCTGCGCTTCATAAAGTCCGGAAAAGAGGAAATTACGTTGAATTGTGGTTATCTTATCTGGCACATCATTTCTTACAGATTCCGTTCAAGTTTTGGATTTTTCTGGAGTATGTGTGACTAATTAAAAAAAATAGGCTGGATTCAATTTCATTCATTATATTACAATAGGATTCAATCATTCGGTAAGAGTGATTGTCCTACGTATTAGATGTGGGTAAACACTATGTAGGTACCTGGACTTATTGAAACAATAATGAACAAGCCGCTATCGACGATCGCTGTCCCCTCCTGAGCCGGCCCGTGGTCCTCGGGTCACAGTCACAAAAATGTTTGTACCGATGTTTGACGTAATTCTGATGTGCTCATTAATGTAGGTGATAGTTATGAACCATATGTACCTAATAATAAGTAAATAGGTATACTTAATAATAGACGAGAGGTTAGAATAAGACGTGTCATGCTGTAGTTTGAATCTCGATTGATATCTGACAAATGTCACGCTATGTTGAAATGAGAAAGTATAAGGCCCTCCATATCTGGTCTGCTTAGAGCAGTCGAGACCGACTGCAGAAGAGCAGCCATGTTGCGGTTAGGGCCTTCATAGACGGACTGCTTGGAGCAGTCAGTATATTTTTAGCTGCGGCTGCAAATGAACTGCTATGGCTATGGCGAATGTCAATTTTGTATTAAAAACTGCAGATCGCTCAACAGCGACCGCTTGAAGCTGTCGGCAGTGACTGCTCCAAGCAGTCCGTCTATGGAGGCACTAAGGTGTCTAGTTCATAGGTGAACAATAGGAAATAGCACATAACTACCTAATTAAATGTAGAAAATTATTGCTAAGTTGTAAATGTTAAAATTATAAGTAGGTAGGTAAAATCATTAATTATTCTGTTAACGAAAGTAAATAGGTTTTATTCCTAAATGCAGACCTTATGATATCACGTAGGTACATAGGTAAGTGGGTACTTTTATACACAATTTTAGATCAAACACGAGGTTAATCCGTAAGATAATTATAAATGACTAGCTTACGCCTGCGGCTTCGTCCGCGTGAAAAGTTTAATTATATATTTGAGAGGTATTTCCAGAGAATAGCACGTTAAAAAAACACTGTAGAAATCAAAATACAAAGTACTAATATTAAGCTGAGAGCAGTAGTAGTAATGTTACGTCGAACTTATTACTCTGGAACGTTCGAGAATGTAGTAGAAGTTTCCAGAAGTTTCCACTAGGTTCGAGAACATTCCATTGTGGTACTGTGTAGAAGTTCATAGATGTTTCTAGAATATTCCACTATAGGATAGTTCGACAATGTTCTGGAAACTTCCATGACTATATAAATAGGCCGGACAGCGGGCGAGGAGTCGGTCAGATTTCGACTACGGATGCGAATACAAGCGATTACGAAGAGAATAGTGATTATTAGCGAATTAGTGTTTGTGTAAATAAGTTGTTGAGTTAATGAAGGATATTTAGTTAATTAATTGGTGTAAAATAATTTATCCCATACCCAGCTCGTAACAGTAGATAATATTAGGCCAGAACTTTTTGAACGTCAAAGTTCTACATAAAGACATTCCCAAAACTCCTGCCCTTTTTATTTCAAATAATTTTGATGGATATTATTAATCCATTGCTTCATATGTTCGAAAAATTTGTCTGCACAACTTCAATAATGAAATTAATTATGGTTCAACATAATTTTTTTTATCTTATCTTAATATGAAAACCATTGCTATTGATAGTGTTTTAAGTAATTACCCCGCTGGTTTTCAACAGGCTTTCAGAATTGATCATGTCGAAGCTCCCGTGCTCAATTAGATCAATATTGAAAACTAGGTCATCCTAACTATTTCCGTTGTTAAGAACCAATAAACACTTACCTGGTCATCATCAGACCTTCAGAATGTATCATGTGGTAGCACCCGTGTTCAATTAGATAAATGTTGAAAGCTAGGTCATCCTAACCATTTCCGTTATTGAGAAGCGATAAGCACTTCCCTGGTCATCATCAGACCTTCAGGATGTATAATGTGGTAACACCCGTGCTCAATTAGATAAATGTTGAAAGCTAGGTCATCCTAACTATTTCCGTGATTGAGAACCGATAAGCACTTACCTGGTCATCATCAGACCTTCAGAATGTATCATGTGGTAGCACCCGTGCTCAATTAGATAAATTATTTAATTCAGATTTCCTGGTAGGTTGTGCATTTATTACTTTTAGACTGCTTATACCAATTTTCGAGTTAACTGAAGGAAGCAACAAATTATTCGCTAAAAACTTCAACACCCGTTTTAACCCCTTCATGGGGTGATTTTCAAAAAATTCAAAAATACGTAATTCTTTTTTTTAATCAAGATTATTCGAGCCGAGTTTTTCTACCACACAAACTTTAACACCCTCTAAACCCCCATTCGGGGATAGTCTTGGCAAACTAATTATGACGAATATTTTTATTTATTTAGAGACACGTTTCTGCTAAGTTTCAGGTTATAAAATCCAACCAGTAAGATTTTTTATACAAATTTCCATCCCCTATTTTACCCCTTTAGGGATGGAATTTCCAAAAATCCTTAGTAGATGCCTACACTGTATAAGGTATCTATGTGCAAAATTTCAAGTCCCTAGGTCCTAGAATATCAATCAGTCAGTCAAACAGTCAGGACTTTGAATTTTATAATTATAGACTAATGATGTTTATTATGAAAATTGGTTACAAAGAACACTTTTACACGTCAATGTTTATAAATGTATAGGTATGTAAACTAGTTATTTTTAGTATTCATACTAAGTATGATTAGATATGAATATATTTCTGGCTGTTTGCTCCTGTGGTTTTAACCACATCCCCGGAAATTCCGTGAGTCGACGTCATTATTTCAATTTCTAATCTGAACTGTTTCTGTTACCTAGAATGACGAGGTAAGTAGGTACTCTACTTTTTAGGATTTTTAAATCAATTTATGACCTGCCGGAAAATGATTCTGATTCTGATCTAGTTGCGTCATCGTATTGTTCTATTCTATTCTCTAAAGCAAAGCAGGGGTAGACCAGTGGTAACAGTCCCGAATTACAAGTTGTAGATCGCGAGTTCAAGCCCAGGCAGGCGCTTTACTTTGTGTAAATTATTCCATCACCACTGTTCTCAAAAACGGCGAAGGAAAAAATATCGTGAGGAGACCGGATGTCCTAGAACCAAAAATTCGAAGAAATGTGACATCCACCAACCCGCATTAGGCCCGCGTGGTGGATTACGGTCCAAACCCTCTCAGAGAGGAGGCCTGTGCCCCAGCAGTGGGGACATTAAAAAAGGCTGATGATGATGATGATTCTTTAAAGGGTGTAACAGAAAGGTGTGCTCGTATTTTAAAAACTGCTTCATCTGCTTCTGAACATCATAATGAACAACTTTCTTCAAGATAGACAAGGACTATTCCCAAAGAAAATGGCACCTCCCTTACTTAATCAGCTAATGATAACTTTGTAAGGAAAGTCCAATTTCTTTTATGGGAATGATTTTCTTTTATGGGAAAGAGTTTCGTTACGCTCTGTATAGGGGGTTTTTAGTCCTAATTTAAGGCGGAGTTGTATGCTAACGGGCTTGAGTGGTTTGCTTGCGTGTTCTGTGCTGAGCTCACGCAACGTGTCGTATAACCACCCAGTAATAGGACTCGACATAAAACAACAGGTATTATACTAAAACACGTATACTAAAAGATAAATAGTAAAATTATCTTTAAAATGGCGAAGGTTTCATAAAATGGCGCTTAATAGTTTTTGCGTGATTCTCAATTTTTTATCCGCGTAAGACATAACTTTACAAATTAATTACACGTGCTCCACTCGATTGTCTCAATTATTGCTATATCAAATATTTTATGTTCAATAAATTATTATCATTGCTCATTAATGTGCGTACGCGCCTTCGCCACCGCCAATGACCAATGAAAAAGGTACTCGTAAGCACTCCAACATATACACGGGATATTGATGTTGATTAACGAGCAGTTTCATAAATTATGATAACTCTTACGAGTACTATTAGGTTCCTACTTCAAGAACGAGCTGAAACGTATCTACTATTTAGTTCATTAAAGCAATCAGTGATAAATGATAAATAAATGATAAATGATGTTTATTCAGTAAATAGGTTACAAGGAACACTTTTACACGTCAATGTTTTTTGTCAGTTTAAGCTAGATGAGGCCGGTGTTTCCTAGCTGACTACCCTGAGAAGAAACACCGAAACAAACTCAGAGGTCAAAGTCTCTTTTAGTGTTCAAATCCATACAATGTGGACTGGTTAGATCATATGAGAACCATGTACGTTTATGTCTGGGATGAGCTTTATGAAGAAAGCAACACACGAATTCGAGTGGACCTGTCCAGACAGTGCAAGCATTTGTCAGTCATCGCGAAGCTCAACTCAGAACTCTGAGGTGCTCAACGAACCGACGAACAATACCAAAGTAAGGACATTTGAGTAGGCCGCAAAAGATACTCAAACTGCCAGACAATCATAAAATCTACATGAATATAACGACATACATAGTTCTCGCATTCACATTATTCTATATGAGGACCATGCAGCTTAGTGTCTGTAGTGGTCTTTTGAAGAAAGAACCAAACATATTTGAGTGGACCTGTCCAGTCAGTGCAAGCATTTGTCAATAGTCGAATAGCTCAACTTAAAAACCACTAAGGAGCTCAATGACATGACGAACAATACCAAAGAAAAGACATTTGGGTAGGCCGCAAAAGTACTCAAACTGTCAGACAACGTTGAAAATTACTGTAAAAAGGAGGAGAAAATAATAATAATAACCCATATAGTCCTCACATTTACAATAATTAAGTAATCAAAAAAAAAAAAAAAAATATAATACTTTACAAAGTAAATATTTGTGTCAAACAAAATAGTAATCATAATATGTCAATCAAAAAAATAAAAATAAATATAATACTTAACAAAGTATTCAAGTCAAAAAAAAAAAAAAAAAAAAAAAATAATAATAAAATGTCAATAAAAAAATAAAATAAAAAATATAATACAATACTATACAAGTATTCATGTCAAAACGAATATTAAAAAAAAAATATATATATAAAAAATTTTTCATCAGTAAGTAGTACATATGAAAACAATGGCTCATGTATATCATTGAAGCAGCTCAATCCCACGCCTTTTTGTCCTCAAGAAAGTCATTAATTGTGTAAAAAGCTTTCTGGCTTAGCTTACGTTTAATAAATGATTTAAATTTATTTATGCTTAGTTCTTGAATTTGGCTAGGAAGTTTATTATAGAAACGTATACATTGACATCTAAACGAACCACCTATTTTTTTCTTGAGCCTGGTTTTTGGTACAATAAATTTGTGTTTGTTCCTAGTATTTATGCTATGGATATCACTGTATCTTTTAAACAGATTAATATTTTTATGTGCATACATGAGATTCTCATAAATATATTGAGAGGGAACAGTCATAATATTAATCTCTTTAAATTTGTCTCTGAGGGAGTGTCTGGGACTTAATTTATAAATTGCACGAATAGCCCTTTTCTGTAAAACAAAAATTGTCTGAATATCGGCGGCATTACCCCACAACAGAATGCCGTACGACATCACACTATGAAAATAACTAAAGTATACTAAACGAGCTGTCTCTAAATCAGTTAAACCACGAATTTTCCTTACGGCGTATGCTGCAGAGCTAAGTTTTTTGGACAGTTTATCTGTATAGTGGGTTTGGTTTTTCACAACAATTTGCTTCTGATTTGACGGCACGGTTTGCGCAGTGGTTGAGCGTTCGGCTGCTGCGCTGCGTGTCGCGGGTTCGATTCCCGCACGTAACAAATATTTGTATGACCTACAGATAGTTGTTTGGGGTCTGGGTGTCTTATGTATGTGAGTATACATGTTTGTGAACGCACTCACGATTAATTCCTAGTGTGGGGCAACGTTTGTTTTAAAAATAAGAAATAATAAGGTACAGTTGCAAGATAATGGCAAAATACGTTAAATTTTTTGCAAAGATTGACTGCCACCCGTCAATCCATATCGTACTTAGTTTTAAATATGACAACAAGTTTTACAATATGTTCCTTAGATGTCACAATTCCATGAGTAAATACGAATTTCTATTACTTACTGTAAAGTAGGTAGCTTTGCACAAACATGTAGACAAGCAGTGCATTGACACCTTCAGCACTCGCATGAAATAATATCATTCTACAAAAACTTATTTTGTCTTTACGGCCAGTTAGATTTGAAGATTACTTCGTCGGGCGAAAAAAACTGGTGACAGCGAAATTTTCAAATCTCCCGCTAGCCCCCGGCGAACATAAAACGCGAGAGTCGAACGGTCGCCGCGAGGTGCGTCCTTACACAAAAACTCAATCTTATCGCAGCCCCGACATATTCCACCGAATGGAGCTCTGCGGGACGTACCGCTACAGTAGGTATCGTCTCACAACTCCGTCGCTAGAATACAAACAATATGTTTGGGTATCGAGCTCCGTGAATGACTTATAAAGGATTTGCGAGTTGATTGCATGCAGCAATCTAGATGGTTGGAATTGACGAAAATATGGTGGAAAAGTAATAGGTTAGCTTGTTCACGTGTGCGGTAGATGTGGTTGCCACGCCTGGGGGCGCGTGAGATCTGCAGCGATAGGCGGCCGCCGGGAGCACTTCGGGTTGACGACCGCCGTCTATCTGTTGATCGTTTGACGTGCTCTCACAGCGACTAGATTAGATAGATATAGATAGCTATAGATTTTACACTTAACTTTCATGGGACTTAATATTTAATGTCGATGAGAAAGCTGACAACCAACGATATCACTTAGGGTGCTTAGCCTATCTGAGGTGAAAGAACTTATCTACTGTCAGGACTGTGTTTGTTTGAAAATATTAATTAAATTGCCGCTTTATCGGATTAACCAATAAAGAAAAGTTCATAAACACAAAAAAACAAAGCCGGCTTACAAAAATTGGCAACTTTCTTGATTGCCAAATATGGAAATGAACGGGACTAATCGAGAAAACTCAAGGAAAACCTCGCGGTAATGAACGAAATAATAATAAATTGGACCTTAGTTGTCAAAAGGGATCCTCAACAGATTATAAAGAAGTTCGATAAGAGTATTCTCGATTCAATCGAGATCTCGGCTCCACTAATCTAATTACGCTCCACGTCTCTTTGTGCGGCGCGCGGCGCTGTGCGCTCAGCGCGCCTCGTTTGTTTATTTCCTTTGCTGATATATTTTTTTTTGTTTATATTTTTCGCGGAGTTTGCGAGCGCTCAAAGGCGGAGCCGAGTTATGAAATTGTTCAAGCGTTAATTGTAGACGTCCAGTGGCGAATATTAAAGTGGTCGTGTGCAGCGAGGCCTGGGGAACTAACTAGTTAACCTCGGCTACACGGAGAGCCGCAACTTTAAACGGTGCTCACCAAAAAATAATATTGAATTAGCGAGTTGCAGCGGAGGCGATAGATATCGCGGCGTGTTGGCTGCTCATTAGCTCTGTTGTGTTTGGGACTGATTCGTTTGCAGTTTATGCACTCTCTGTAAGTTAGCTGCTTTGAAGTTTCATGAAACGCGTATTCAGATTTTGTAAATCTGGAGGTTTTCCAATCTACCCAAACTCACAAATAGCAACGAACACAAGCCACAGATAATCTCAAAATAATGGTACCTAGTAACCACAATAATTGGCAGATTATTTTTGTTCAAAAAGCACTTGATTCAGTCGGTCATTTGTTCGCCGTAGAGTCGCGGTGGGCGGCGAGTGCCGACGACTCGATTTTTTCCTAGTGATTGGTAATCGGCGAAGTCATTAGGAAAGCCACGCTTTGTTTT
This sequence comes from Polia nebulosa, assembly GCA_951329385.1. Lineage (NCBI taxonomy): Eukaryota > Metazoa > Arthropoda > Insecta > Lepidoptera > Noctuidae > Polia > Polia nebulosa. The sequence goes on from OX589596.1 coordinate 731,347, forward strand.
TTACGTCGAGGGTAATGGCGCGAAAAATGTCGTTAGCGAAAAAACACCAGCTCAGAAGAATTCAGGTGAAGAGGTCACTTGTGGAAACTGTGCTTCAATTGTGTCTTCTGATGGTCAATAAACTATCTGCTTGTGTGAAATTGTATATTTTCAACATCAGCTCTAGAGGTGTTAGCTGTCATCAAGCAAATGAATTTCAATTTCTTGATCTGCAATTAATGATTTTGGGAACAATGGTAATTTTATTCATAAATTGGGTATTACTCCCTCTAACCGAGCTGCCTGTAACAAAGTAAACTTTTAAAAGGTTCTGGAGTAATAAAACAGTGCTGTGCGTGACGCAGTCCGGGCGAGCGGCGAGCGGCGCGACTTGAGAACTGTGGAGCGGCCATTATTTCATTACTTTGCCCAATAAAACGAATTAAAACCTAATTAGACGCCGCGATTTTTGAACATTAAAAGAGGGGCGGAATTAATTAGTGGAGGGCAGAGGCAATGATTCCAGTTCGGCGAGTAATTGCCGCTCCACCGTTTCAAATATAAATCAGAAAATGGCGCAATCGATAAGCGGTCGGACAATTTTTGCAAGATTTGTTTCAGAACTTACCTACCTATCCAAGTTCACACATCCATTTTTCAACTAGTAATATCTACTAGCTGCCTCCCCTTTACAAGGTCTTTTGAAAGGTTTGCACCCACTATTTGCATTTATTAAATTCTAGTAATCAAGCTAATCAAATTACATGAGAGCATATTAAGCATTACATGAGTACTACCTATATACACCGGTGAAGTTATGTACTCCTCATGTAATGATATCCTTTGTTGTTACTACTTCGTTTGAATCATTGATTTTAAAGTTTCAGGACTTGGCTCAAAGTGTACCCTCTCGGTTAGACATGGTCAGAATATTTCCAAGATATGAATGGTTTCCGCTACCGCTCTACGCCGCGTACCACACAAACACGTCCAGGAAAAAGTGTAGCAGTCTTAAGATTCACTTTGAAGGGTGAAACAGATTTCATTGAATCAACGATGAATTATTCTGTTTGTCCGACTTTTTAAACGTTTGCCCAAGACCGCAGTGTTTGACTGTGAGGGGAAGGGTGGGGAAGCGGGCTAGCTCGTCTTCTTACATTGTGTAAAGACAGGTACGTAGCTATTAAGTAGGTAGATACTGAGTGGGCATTAGAGTCAGTTGTACGGAAGTGCTTGGGAAGAAGCTTTAAGAAAGTTTCATTAAACATTATTCCTATGGCACTGGTCAATGACCTGACTTGAAAGAAGTGTTATGTTTTGAAGCCTATATATCCATCAGCATCTGTAAACAAATGAAAGTAAATTTGTCATGGAATATAATATCTCTCAGAATCTAAAACAATATTATGCAAACTTCAATGAAACCCAGCGTACTAAACGAAAACATTTACTCTACCATGAAGTTAAGGAAAGCATTTGAAAGTGTTTACCAAATATAAGTCAGTAACTGGCACAAGTTGCTCCAAGTTCAATCAATTATTTGAGAGTGAAAGTAGTTGGGACTGTGTTGTTGTGAACCGAGCGGCTGCCCAAGTCCAGCCATTGCTTCAGCTATAAATCCGATAATTTAATAACGATTAACTCGAGTCGTTCATTTCACAAATTAAATCGAGTTTCGCTATAGGCTCTCTCTTTATTTACCTTCAGTTGTGAGCTACGATTAGTGAGAAGTTTGGTTATTTATTGAATTTTATTCTTAAGAAGATTGGTATGGCTTCCCAAATTATTCAGGATGCCAAAGTATTCGGAGCGTTGGTGATAGTGATGGAGTTTTAGATTGGAAAAACATTAAACAGCACTTAGAGACCTAATTGCATTTGCTTTGAAGATTACTAAATCAAACATAGTTATGTGTGTTAATTATTGTTCTCTGTCAACTACTGACTTTCTATTTATAGCTAATTGCTAGGTCAGCACACAACACCAGGGATCCTGTTTGCGTTCAGAGTGCATTGTGCAGCCAATTTATCAGATCATTACGCACCTTTTACCGCTGCTATTTGTACGAAAACAAATTAACTGTAGACGAAGGACGGAGGCTTCCGGCGGCCATTTGTGTAATGGCGGCATTTCCGGAAGTTTGACAGGTCGGATGAAATGTCGCGCGATTTTTAGTAATTAAAGGGGTGCTGTCGGCAGGGGTAGATGCGGCGAGAGCGGCGAGGTGGCGGAGGTGCACCAAATGATCACTTTAATTCTTTTATTGCCTTAACGTTTTTTAGGGCTAACCTTATAATTACAGTTTAATTGAAGTACTTAATTATTTTAAATTAAATCTAATCATAATAACTTTAGATAAGTGCAGTATTTTTGCATTGAGGTGTGGATTTGTGGACTGCGTTTTCCTTTATGCGTTAAGAGGTCAACAGTTTGTATTAATCATTTTCCTGCTATCTGGTGTTCATAACATTGGCCTGGCGCCGGCTATCTGCTGAACTCGAGCGAGTATTACTTCATTAATGAACTCTTGATTAGATAGCGTAGTGTTATGCGTTACGAACTCATTCGGATTGCATTCGATCATCATTATAATCCATGTCTTTAAGTGAGATAGAACACTTACGAGTACTTCGCTGTTTGAGATCAATCGTTTGGTTTCTGATAAGTTGCTACTGGAAAAAAAATGTTGCCTGCTTATCAAAACTAACATAATTATCAATTTGTTGCACCACCTAATTAGTAACTGACAAAATGCAAGAATATCTCCCAGTGAGTAGAAACTTATATCTGGACGGAAATAGTTTTTGAGGACCTTGAACATGGGTGGGTTTTAGTCAGTAAGAGTCTGACACGACCTCCCGCTCCAAGTTATTTGATAACTTCCCACCCTACACAAATAAAAAATCAGCTTTCCTCTTCACCTTCCTAACGTTTGTTGTTGTCACAGTTGCCAGTATTCATGGTTTCAGTAATTTTTCCGCACCCTTCCTCGGAGGCGCACGTAATTCAGCACACAATCAAACTGCCGCCACTCTCCACAAATTAGTTTTGATATTTAAATTAGTCCCGCCGCTGGCGATCGCTGGAGACGTCTTAAACCCAACGATTGGACTGCGTTAACGTTCACTCGCTATGGAATAAATATGAAAAAGTTAGGTACGTCCTTTGTAAAACTAAAGTAGTAAGTGCCTGAGTAAGTTTTTATTTTTGCAAAAAAATATGGTAAAGAGATTGGAGAATGTCATAGACAGAGAATTTTGGTTTACATCAGTCTTATTCTTAGAGATCCGTAACCGAAGGGTAACCAACGGAACCCTATTACTAAGTCTCTGCTGTCCGTCCATCTGTCTGTTGTGTCCGTAGACAGTTGAAATTTTCGCACACAGAGTGAGTATTTCTATTGCCGCTATAACAACAAATAATAAAAATAAAAATTAAGGAAGCCCCCAACCCCCATATAAGAAACGTGATTTTTCGGTTAATGGTACGGAAGCCTTCGACTCGTACTTGGCCGGTTTTTTTTGTAAATGAGTCACCCGTAATGTACTTACTGTAGGTATGGATTGCTCTTCAAATTAAAAATCGTTATGATCATAGGAAAATTCTTCTAACAGTCGTATGATCGTGTCGTACGGACTAAAGTCCCCCACCGTCCGGCAGGTTCGGCTCAAAGATTGATTTCTCTTTCTCGTCGGACCAACTAAAACTTCTTCGAGCTGCTCTCCCCCCTCCGTCGCCTCACCTCTGCCCCCTCCTCTGCGGGGCCCGCGCTCAGGCCCGTTTGATCGCGTTATTTCGCAAGATAAGTCCGTTAATTGCCTTTACAGACAGGTTGCTCATTCTATTCCAGATTATTGATCTTGCTGAGAAGTTTTTGTATGTCTTCAGAGGGGCTTGTTAAACGGTTTTTGTTTTTAATTGAACAGTTCTGTGAAAGGACCGATAGGCTTGAACCTGCTTGTTCGGCTTCGTGTTCTGATTAAATTAGCCGTGTCAATAACGATGGGATTGAAACAATGGACTGTGACTCAAACTGTATGGATGAGGAACAATCTAAAATCCTATTACCTAATATTATAAATTTTATGTTTGTATGTTTATGTTTCAATCACGCAAAAACGGCTGAAGGAATTTGAATGAAATTTTGCTCACAGATAGATTATTACCTAGATTAAAACATAAGCTACTTTTAACCTTGCGGGCGAAGCCGCTGGCAGAAGCTAGTAAATAATATTTCTTTCGCGAAGTGTAAGAAAGTAAAAGAGAACATCTTAAGAAGACAGACGCAGACAGTCCATCGGTATCCATAGCATTAGTAGCGAGACAAAAGGCAAGTTAGCAAGTGTAAGAGTAAGGAGCACCTCAGACAAAGGTCTTTGTGCAAAAAGTACAAAGCGCAGCCGACAGACAGCTATATAACTAGTAGAACTTCACAATAATACTTAGCCCCGATGATTTACCTTAGTTTTCTATGTATTGCATGCATCTTGTTACTCAATACAGAATAACATATATGGCGTCAATATAAGTATTTAATTATGGTGGTTTACCTTAAATTACATGTGAATATTATCGTTGGTATTAAGTTAAATATAGCGGATATAATTGGTTCAAAACTGTAAAACCGCACGAGGTACGCGTAAGGTGCACTGAATGTGGTCACTGTCGCCTTATACGAACGCAAACATACTGATGAGTAATAGTCGCGTCCCTCTGCCCTGTACCGAGCTTTACTTTAATATTGTGAGCTAATCCTTCATTCCTCGCCAAACAATTCTTTCTCAATGCTAATGTTGTTTGAGCCGGTTATTGTTTAAGATTTTATTGAATTTACAATTGGGATTATCTCCCTCCCTATCTAGTTCTCGACCTAGTCGATGCGATTTATTTTTAATCAAATTACGTTTTGGCCACCCTTTCCAAGTTATCGGCTTTCATTAAAAAATATTCGCGGGATATTAAATTGTTGATTATGATCATGTTTTGTTTTGAAAGAAGTGACCGTGTATAATTTAATTGTGTTTGTCTTGTGTCGAAATTATAATGGTCTTGTAACGAGAAAAGTTGATTTCAGTTAAGTTTTGTTCAGTGAAAGCCTACATTATTTCAGTAGCCAGCTTATTGTTCGATGATCTGTGATTAGTTTCGTCAAGAATATCAAAGATTATTTAATTAAGATCTTCACTAATCCCGCGTCCGACTCTAACTCGGCTCGCATTGTGTACAAATTGAAAAACTTTTCTCGTTTTCAACTAATTATATCGAGAGGAAGACGAAAATCTTTTGCAAATATTTATTGAGCACTCGCGATTGTCGCGCTCGCGAAACAAAGATTACTGGCCGACCAATCGAAGTTTAATCCTTCGGCTGTCCCCTTTATGCGTATCAAAAACATTGAAGAGAGAGTGAGATAGAGCAATGTAATAGTTATCAACTAGCTGCGAACGTTCTTGAGGTGAAGGCTGGCTCTTGTTTTTAATTAATTAATTTTATTATTTTTCGCGGGCCGCCGCCGCCTTGGCTTTATTGGCGGAATTTCTCGAGTAATTAGCCGTTTTATTATTATATAATATCGGAAGGGTTGAGGTGCGACCAGATGCCACCATCATTACGACTCGCCGCCGGTGCTGCTCTGCACGGGGATGCCAATTTTTATTTATTTTTGGGGAACTCAACTTTGAACCCTTGATTTCCTTGGGTTTGAAGATGGAATTTGTTTTCTTTAATTAATTTTTGATTTTTAAGTTCCTTTAAGCGGGCTGTTAGTGCAGCGTAATTTAATTTAAAGGGACCATCCTTTCATTCAATTTAAAATACGAAACGATTGAAATATTTTATGAATTTAGTTCAATTGCTGATAATTACCAAGTGTAAGGTGAAGGAATGCAGATAAGAAGTAATTACAATTGATAAAATACCTACTTTCTTACCTAATGTATTAAAAGTAAACAAAACACGCTCTTGACATTCTTGGAAGCTTCAAAGTCGGTATCTTAAACCAACAAACCATTTACGACGACACCACGTCGAGGAGCCGAGGAGGCGAGGAGCCGAGGAGCCGAGGTACTCTCATCACGTGTCAGATGATCAGTCAATAGTGGCCACCTCGCCACCTCACCATTAAGGTAATTAGTGCGGGCCTTAATCCAATTAGTGTTGTTTGTACTTACTTCTTGCGCCGGCAGCTAATTACCGAGAGTGCCGCCTTCGCTGCTCACCCACTCTTATGTTACAAGCTTGTTTATCTACATTACCTAGTTTTGGGAAAAATTGTGTAGGTGGAAGGAAAAACTGTTTGATTAAGGAAATGATAATATCGGTGTTGGTCGGTCTCGGTGAACACAATGCGATTAAATTGTTATTGTGAGTTAATTAGGGAAATGAGTTTCGAATATGTATTGCTATTAAATTCGCCACGAAGCAATAGGTAATACGGAACTATTTACCGCTCACTAGTGATCCACGTGCATAATGAACGTCGAGTAGGTAATCTGTGCTTACCACTATTGTAGGAACATTAATTTTATTTTATTTGGGAAAACAAACTATTGCATATTACCGTATAAAATTTTCCAACTACATTTTCCACACAATTAGATACATTTTATAGAACTAATGCAACGTGCGCTTACAATTAATAAATTAAAGTAAATATAATTCAAACAAAATTGAATAAATTATGATAAATTATAAAAATATATTAAGATGTCAAGGATAAAACTGAACAGGCATGCGAGAAAAGGAAGAAAAACAAGAATTTATATATACAGCTAAATCGATTTGTTTCATAAACAAGGCGTCTAAATTGTGAATTAATGAATAACAGTGCAATTATCTGTGACCTATGATGATTATGAAGTGACGTGACCACACCGTTAGTCATCAGCCAATGACCATCATTGGCTGATGACTGACGTACCTAGACAAGCACACACCCACTACTCCTTATGTAGGCACATATTGAGTTAACTGACTCTAAAAATCACTGACTGCAACCGATTAGGTTAAAATGACGGCTAAGATCAACGTGTTCATACATCATCAAACCGAAATGTTAATAATATCACCAGCCGACGCCCTGGGCGTCTGGAGGCGCAATCCGATTCCCGGCCACCGTAGGCGCGAGCCTGCGGACGGTGATCAATGGGTAGCTCGCCGTCTGATGAGGACCAGGCCCATGTCGACGTCACGTACGCACTACGCATGCCTCAAAGAGATGGATAATGCCAGCCAGGGCCGATGCATGCCAACAAAAAAGGGTCGCAGAAGTGATCGAAAGAGTCATCGACAACTGAAGGAATACGGGTGTGTTTTATTCAGGGAGAGTCTGACATCTCCCGCTCCACCCAGAGCGGGAGAAGTTATCTGTCCCACTGCTGGGAAACAGCCACACAACCAGGCGATTAGAATCACGAAAAAATAGTTTTGGGGCTGGAATCATGAACGGTATAGATTCTCAAACAACCGGGAGACCAGAATCATGAAGACATATTTCCGGTGCTGGAATTCTGAGTAGTATAGATTCACGAAGTACCTGGAAACCAGAATCATAAAGAAGTAATTTTGGGCTGGAATGTTGAGTGGTATAGATTCGCAAACTACCAGAATCATGAAGAAGTGTTTCCGGGGCTGGTTGGTATCTTGAGCGGTATACCTGCATGAATGTCAGAAATCCTACTTCCTCATGATTCTAGCCATCACTAACTTTAAATCAATCACAAATGTTTCATTTCTCTCTGGACCCAATTCGAATGTCTACGCAGACGTTGTCGCGGCCGAAACCGCAGGTAGAAGCTAGGAAGTGGTGACGGGCTGGCGTTTTGGGGGACTGTCTTTATTTGGTGTTTTTTTTAAAATGTTATGTATGTGCGTCCTTTTCACGTCAATAAACAGTTTTTCTTTATTTATTTTTTTCTTTCTTTGAAGTTCAGAAAGTTCTGGCTCTCGGCCAAAAACATACCTGCACTACACTTTAACGTATTAAATCCATCAGGGTTTAATACGTTAAAGTATAGTCACACACAATTACCTCAAACTAACATGGATGGAGGAAAGTTAAACAGGAAAGTAAGAGAGTAGATACCTACCTAACATAGTGTGTGCTAGATACTTATTGTTGCTCAAATATTTTTTAGGGTGCCGTAGTCCTAACAAGGACAAGGAACCCTTATAATTTCGGTCTGTCCGTTTGTCCGTCAGAGGCATAGCGTAGAGACTGTTAGTACTAGAAAGCTGCAATTTTGCATGGGTTATATGTTATTTTATGTGTTAATTAAGCCATTAAAAAAAAATTGAAAAATGCTTATTTTTTTTTAAGAAATCCATATTTTTCCTTTTTAATTTAAACGTAAAACCGTGAACTTAATATGTTCATAGTAATAAACATAAAGCCCGCATGTTATTACAGACACTACGGAACCCTACACTGCGCGTGGCCCGACACGCACTTGGCCGGTTTTTAAACCGTTCTTTTTGACTAAAACGTTGCTCTGAGTCGTAAATAATACAAAACTTATTTAATAATAGTTATATTTGGTTAGGTATCTATCTACAATTCCATATTTGTGAAATTTGATACGAATAATTAACATCGTTTACCAAAAATATAGAGAACTAATAGTTTTCTGATTGTGGCATTCACTATTTTCCTAATAAGACACCTATAGGTAGAGGAAACTATTATAAATTATTGGTACAGTTTTAAGCCGTTAATATCTGCGACACATCGAGAGTTAGAAAAAAACTATCAAAGCACTCAACAAAGCTGAACTGTAAACCTATATCCTATGGATACAGGAATGATTTGTATTTAATAAAGAAAAATAGCCCTTTTTCCCGTAGGTAAACGGATCTATGTAACTGTATCACCTGTTGTGCAGGTGAGGTGGGCGTGGCGGCAGGTGGGAGCGCCCCGCCCACCGCACCTGCCCACCTTCACCTGAGCCGCACCGGCGACACCTCCCAGGTACATAGCTGGCTATATGCACAGGTATATAAGGAGGTTCACCTTTCTATGTTTATTATTATTACCTATTGAATAATGACATTGTGGAGGTGTAAGGGACGAGTGTTTACCAACTACGGGCTTGGCAGGGACACGGAACTGGTTAGTCCTCTTGAAACCTATTTGTTTTGATTTCGTGTACCTACATTTGTAAAATTGTAGCAGAAAAATAGTTCCGCTTTCCTGTTCGTACTCTATATCATTGTTATCGTATTTCTTCATGAAACTGAACTGGTTTGTGCTGCTGGGTATTCTACCAATTTGCTGTTTTTATTTCGTAAATCGTATTTAGATACAAAAATACTTTGATAAGTTACACAGAGCAGAAAAATGTCTCCACTTTTCTTTTTGAATCTACCTCATTCTAATCTATGCGGTTTGAATAACTGATGTATAATCTAGTTATACTGTACGCAAATTAGAAAGTCAACGCTCACTGCGAATTTGCGCACATTACCTATTTGATGTAGGTACCTACATACTAAATAGTATATATTTTAACACAATTTTGCTTAAAGGAGAAAGCGCCAGGGTAGCCCGCGATATTCAAATTTTCTTACGTTTTTTGCAATTTGCAGGCCAATGATTCATTGATTTGATATCATGAAATACTACATTTGACATCAATTCTAACTGAAAGAGTTTTACTGATGATTTTAATGATTATAACTCTATAAATACACATTTGCTACGGCCACGAATCATATTTTGACCAAGATACAACCTGGCACTGACCTGCAAATTGCAAAAAACGTAATTAAATTTGAATTTCGCGAGCTACCCTGGCGCTTCCACCTTAATGAATACTGGACGTCTTAAAACCTCAAAATTTCTGAAAATATCCTGGACATAATATTCATCTCGCCTTTTCACCTATCCAACCCGATCAATACACTGAAGTACCTCTACACTACTACTGGTCCTAGTGGCCACCACTTGAGTCAACCCTGCGACCTCTCCGGGTGTCACCTTCGCGTCGCATAAATTTTTTGTGCTCTTAACCGTGCGGCGGCGGCGGCGGGCGCGACACGGAAGAGGAGGTGCTGTCTTAGCCACGCGAGCACGAAGGGTTGACCCCTGGGCTCGCTTGCCGCGCCCAAGGTGTGTTACCAACTGGGGAAATTTTGTGGAACAGACAGAATAATGTAAAGAAATCAGATGAAGAGACGTGGTCCTGATCATAGTATTTAGTTTCGTAGCCTATTTTTTTTAAATACTATTTTGCAGCATCAGATTCATCAGATACCAGTTTCTATAATAATTTAACATAAATAATTTTAACTATTTTCGTCCTTAGGTAGAGTTCCAAAAAATCTTACAGATAATAATAATATATAATTTATTTTCTCTACACAAGTTACTTAATGCTTGTGTAGAGAAAATAAACAGATGATTAGATACAAGCGAGATTGAAGGAAAACCTTTATTCGTTATGAAATTAAAATACTAAACGTTTTAGACCGCATAGGTCGATTCAGGAACAGTCCGTGGCGTGTATTGTCTCAGTTTTTCGCGACACGAGAACGTTCGGCCGCACCGCGGTCCCGCGCTTAGCATAATTTACACATATCTACACTTTTTGCTCGCAATCCCCTCCGATTGTATTGCTCTTGCATAAATACGGACATTTGAATTTGAACTCCTTTAAGAGCGAAGAACCAATACGCGGGTGAAGAGAACGTGTTTTGAGAAAAAGAAAGTTCTGGATTTTTAAAACGCAGTTTTGCTTGGGTTCCTCGATAGTGAACATGGTCTCATGGGCCTCGCATAACGTATTGTGAAGTTGAGGACTATATAGATATCTAATACGTCGTATTAACATAGATTTCATGCTTTTTTGGCAGTTTGAGTACTTTATGCTATATTTATAGTCTTTAAGGCCCCAGGGTATTCAGGAAACACTGGCGTCAACTAGTCTAAACTGATAATGACCAAGTAATAGTATAATTTATAACCTATTTACAAAATAAAAATCATTTATCATGGCCCACATTGGAGACTTCTATCGAAAGAATGAACCACGATTATGTTCAACACCAAAAGAGTTAATAACAAAACACCTGATCACACACCACCTCAGCCACGTGCGTGCTATAACGTAACACTGAGCAAACTGTGTAACATGAGGACATGACGTTAGTGCTGCGTGACGATGTGACAATGGGGCGCCGCGCAAACACAATCATGTCGCGATCATATCGATATGGGCCTAATGTGGCACACTGTTTGTTGAGCATGGTGAGCGAAAGTGTTGCTGAGAGAGCAGTGTAGTACCTACTTACCTAAAGAGCTTAATAGTATTTTTTATTAACCGGTCCCGTATAAGCACTATTTCGCTTGATATTTAGTAAGCGATGATGTGGTTGAAGATGGATTACACTCGCCGAGAGTTAACATTATGTACTAACTCTCAACTTGAAGATATTCATTTATTTTATTTATTTATTAAACTTAATGCACAAGTAAGAATTACTGTTCAGTGGCGGACTTAATGCCTTAGGCATTTTCTACCAGTCGACCTTAGGGTGGTGCAGAGACGGAACTTGGCAGGTGCAACTTAAGGGAAAGAATAAACGGAAAAAAATACAATAATAAATACATACTTAAATACATACATACAACAAAATTAAAAATGTAATTGAGAAAAACGAAAACAAAGAAACAGCGTTGTGACGATTTTTCCAACTCCTTGCGAATGTGTTCACGCGCCTTCAACTTAAAAGAGAACCGACTGGTTGCCGTCCTGATGTTCGGAGGGAGCGCATTCCATAGGGAGACCGCCTGGACATGGAAGGAAGAATGGACAAACCCAGAGCGGTGAGAGGGACAACGCAGAAGACGATTATTGGTTGAACGAAGATTTTTAGCGTGAGTCGAGCACAGAAACTGAAAATGCGAAGTCAGATAAGAAGAAGTGGGTTTATCGAGTAGAGAAAACAAAGTAGTCAAGCCCTTAGCGCTCTACGCTGACGAATGGGTAACCATTTTAAAATTAACCGATGCGCGGATACATGGTCATACTTACGCAGATTGAAGACTAATTGAATACAAATATTTAGAAGGCGGTCTAGTTTATTGAGAAGATCAGCATTCAGGTCATAGTAGCACACATCGCCATAGTCGATTATGGGAAAGATTAGGGACTGTACAAGCATCGCCTTTATGTGAGCTGGTAGAAGGTTTTTCAGGCGATAGAGCGACCGCAGCGTTCCAGTAACTTTTCGACTGACACTTGTGACCGGCTTTCGCCAGTCAAGGCAAGTGTCAACATGCAAACCAAGATCCTTAACCTCGGAGCCAAACGGAATTACTGTGTTGTCAAAGATTACGGGAGGTACATTTAGGCAATCCAGCTTTCTCAGACTATGGGAGCTTCCAACTATGAATGCCTGACAATTTGTAGGGTTAACCGCCACCCCGAATCGATCTGACCAGTTTTTAATGACTCGTAAATCTCTGTTTAGCTCCTCAATCGCATCCGATAAATAGTCAACACATACCAGACAGTACAGCTGTAAATCATCGGCGTAGAGATGATACGCACACTGAAGCTCGGTGGTAATAAAATTTATAAAAATTGAGAACAGAAAAGGAGACAAAATACCGCCTTGGGGGACGCCAGCTACAAGATCACACCACCCTGAAGAAGAGTCTCCAATATGAACTGACTGCTTACGCCCCCGCAGATAAGAGGAAAACCATTCCAGTACCTCTTGAGAGACCATGAGATAAGAAAGGATGGACAAAGGGACTTCATGACTAACGGTATTAAAAGCGTTAGAGAAGTCGATTAACACTACAGTAGTAACTTTAGTGTCCACCATTCCTCGCCTGATATCGTCAGTCACTTTAAGGAGAGCTGTCACGGTACTGTGCCCGGGCCTGAAACCGGATTGATACGGGCTAATGAGGGAGTTGTGATAAATGAAGTATGAGAATTGCTTGTGAACACAGGCCTCGAGCACTTTGGACAGGAAGGGAAGAATGCAAATCGGACGAAAGTGACTAGATAGAGTGGGACTGGGAATCTTAGGCAGGGGCCGTACATGGGCTTTACGCCACAACGAAGAGAAAGCACCAGAAAATAGAGAAAAGTTAATGATATGGGAGATTGCAGGAAGGAGTTGATCCAGAGCCGATACGATCATATAACGACTGATGTTATCGCAACCCACGGCTTTGGATTTAATGGATAGATTATTTTTTTGATCTCTCCCGGGTCAACTGGAGTGAAGACAAAGGGGGCAATATTGGGACGCGTCAGACCAGCTAGATAGTCGATAGATTTAGACTTGGTTTGACTGTCCAGTAAAGGGACAGTGGAGAAATAGCGATTCAGATCGTCCAGACCAAGTGTGTTAGGAAGGTCTGAATCCCGCGAATTGCCGATCCGAGGAATTTCCAGATATCGGTAGAAGAAGAAGAAGTGATGTTATTTAGAATATGGCGGCGTTTAGCGTTGCGTATCATCTGGTTACACAGATTCCTGGAAATCCTGAAGAAGGTCCAATGGTCCTAAGAGCGGTCCTTTTTAAATTGCCGAAATACGCTGTCCCTCCGTCGTATTGCCATCCGTATTTCCCCATTCATCCAGGGTACAGGTGGACGCTTCAACTTTACTTTCCTGATTGGAGCATGTGTGTCATAAAGCATGGTCACAACTTTGTTGAAGACGCAAACTTTATCATCAAGTATAGCAGCTTCCTGCAGGGGTGTCCAGTCAATATTAGATGCATCTTTTACAAGTTGCTCACTATCCATACGTGCAAAGGCACGCCTATACCGGAACAAGGGTTTGGATTTAGGAGGTTTGAGGACATAGGACAAGTAAATAAGGTCGTGATGGGAAAAGCCAGGGGCATCAAGTTGACCATGAAAGGAAACTAGGGAAGGATTAGAGGTGAGGATCAGGTCAAGCCAAGTATCATCAATGGCTTTGTTATGATGAGTGGGTTGGAGAGGCAGACATGCATACTGGCTGACTCAACAAGATGTAGGAGTTTACGGGACCGATGGAAGTCGTGGGCAAGGAGGTTGGTGTTATAATCTCCCATGATGACGATATAGCTACACCACCTCCCTCCCTACCGATCTGATCATTCCGAAGAAGAACGAAACCAGGGAGAGAGTAGGTGGTAGATAGAAGTTCAGGTTTGAGCCAAGTCTCGGAAATCAGGACGACGTGAACATTATTATTGGAAAATGTTTCACACAGTTCACTATGATGACAAGGAATACTATAGGCATTAATGTGACAAACGTTAAACAGCCTGCCGGGATTTGAATCGAACCTTTGGCGCAAAAGATCGCCAAGAGTATCTGTCAGAGAGCTAAAACTAACATCAGAGGCAGTTGACTTATTAGCAGAATAAAAAGATTCGTTATCAGATAACAAAAGAAAATATATATAAATAGATACTAAAAAATTACTCACACAGGCTGGTACGGAGTTTGCATCTCTGCACCACCCGCCAGCTAACATCATTATCATTCATACAAGTAGAACTAGGGGATACCAAAGAAAATAAAAATAAGATTGAACACAGCACTCAGATATGGCGATAAAACAGTTAACAGTATGTTGCAATCATCAAAGAAAACAAAAGAGTGGAAAGACAAAACAAGAAAAAAAATACAGAGTTTACAAGAATAATAGTATTCGGAACGCACCTTACAAAACAATCCCGAACGTGAACGTATCCGATTATTTGTAGCAAACGATAGATGAACTAATATGGACATACCCTCTATTTTTAATTTTGCGGTTGAGAAAACGGAAAATAAACTTATTGAGGATAAACATAAAATAACATAGAAGTAGTTATGTCAACGAAAATACAGATGTCAAAGTGGGCATACGTAACACATTAGACAACAAACAAACTATACAAGAAGTTTAGGAAAAGTGATCGATTAGAAGTTAAAAATAGTGAAAATGATTGTTATGGTTAGTAAAACCTTACTGTCTATTGTGTAGACAAAGTTAATCGATACAAAAAAATAACACAACTAACTCGTCTTGTTACGCAGGCTCTCACCTCCTTGGGCCCTCGGATACTTTGTCAGCAGTGGGCTCAGTTCATCGAATGCAGTAACTTTGTGTCTACTCCCGTCGGGGGCCTTAACCACAATGACACCGTCCTGAGTCCAACAAGACCGCATACCGAAGTGAAGACGCGCCTTCCCGAAGATGGTTTGCCGGGTCCTTGTCAAGAACTCCTTGACTGAGATAGAGGAACCCTTTAAGCCTTTCTTGACTCTCCATACAGCAGATTTATCATTTGATTCCGTCATCAGTGCCTTCCGCCGATGTCTGGTCTCCAACCCGTCGATCTGCCTAGCACACTCGCCAATTTGTCTCCGGAGCAGACTAAGCATGCTAAAAATTAGCTCCCTGAAAGTCCGAAACTCTTCAGCAACCCTTGCCACAGTGTCCTTGGCAGGTCCTGCGCTCAGAATTTGAGCTTCAAGTTCTCCCATCTGCCGGACAAAGCAGTCCTCAAGGTTTTTCTGTGCCGACACAATCTCGTCCAGTTGTGACATAGTGATTCTCTAGTGCCCCAGTGATATTTGATAGTGATGGTGTAGATGATACCTTTGCCTGCGGACGGCGAGTAGTGGGTAACTCGCCGCCCGATCAGCACCAGGCCCGAGAGTCGACGGCGTGTAGTGTTCCACGCGCGCCTCAAAGAGTTGTCAGCAAAGGACGGGGCCTGCCACGGCCAATGCCTGCCCGGGGTTGAGGATAAATTCGAAAGAGTTACCTCGCCCCTGGGCATGTAGGGCAGGGAGGAACAGGGGTGGGTTTCAGTCAGTAAGAGTCTGACACGCCCTTCCGCCCCACCCTAGAGCGGAAGAAGTCATAAGACGATTTCCCACCCCCCCAAAAAAAAAAAATGGTGTAGATGATGAGCTGGCAGGTGGTGTTAAATTTACAGGAGTCACATAAATGTGCTACAAACGTGAGTACCCGTTTACTGGAGGCTATACACTGATAACTTATCGTAATTAGTATATTATAATGTGTATTTTTAATTAAAATATAACATTAATTTCGGAGAAACGTTTAACTTGACTTCAAACCTACCCGCCGAAAAAAACCTTAATGTTTTTGCCATGGCGGAACAGACTCCAAAATAATATTTTGAATTTAAAAGACAACAACTTATTGGTTGCAGCGACTACAGAAACAGTGCTGTGACTGCACGTTCCTTCAATTAATACAATAAAAAACTTTTTAACAAAAAATTCAACCGACGAAAAAGAACTAAAAAGCAAAAAATAAATTAACCTTTTAAGTCTTGAGTCATCATCATCATCATCATTCTCCTGCCCTTATCCCAATTTATTTGGGGTCGGCGCAACATGTCTGTTTCTTCCATACTCCTCTATTAGTCGTCATCTCTGTAGTCACCCCCTTTTTACCCATATCCTCTTTCACACAGTCCAACCATCGTTTCTTTGGCCTTCCCCTACTCTTTTAAGTCTTGAGTATTGAGCTTATTTACCTACATAAAATATCAAATTTTATATAAACAAATTTTGAGTCGGCGCCAAACAACAATCTGATTATTAAATATCTAAATTTTATATGTACGTAGAAATGAAGAAGGCTAGATGTAGGTAACTAATCGTTTTATTATTTGGCGCCGACTCAAAATTAGTCTATATAAAATTTGATATTTTATGTAGGTAAATAAGCTCAATACTCAAGACTTAAAAGGTTAATTTATTTTTTGCTTTTTAGTTCTTTTTCGTCGGTTGAATTTTTTGTTAAAAAGTTTTTTATTTTAAGATTTTTCGTGACTCGCATCATCTTTAAATACTCTGAAGCTAATTTCTAATCCTTCATCATTCCTCTTGGCACTGAGCTGATGATGTAACCATCCTTCCATAAGGTTCCCAGGATATTGACCAGTTGAGGTTACCTCCAATATTCCAAAGACGTCTTTTCTTCAAAGTATATTAAGTGGTATCTGTCACTAAAACCAGTTTTTATAACTAACTTCTATTGTTAAGGAAAGGTATGGTTTCCATCATCAGCTCAGTTTCATGATGTGATGATTCCTAAATGCAAATACCTGATAAAGTTATGAAAAGTAAACAGAAACAATATTCGTGCCCAATTTTCGAGGTTTTCTCTCAATTTTATCAGTATTCCATGATCAGATCCTAATGTCCTTAACATGGGACCACCCTTAAGGTACACCCTATCTATAAAAAAAAGAATCATCGAAATCGGTTCATAAACATCGGAGTGAAGGCCGAACATTCGTACAGAAACGCTAAACGTGCCAACAATTTTCGAGGTTTTCTCTCAATTTTATCATGATTTCATTATCAGATCCTGATTTCCTTGACACGGGACCACCCTTGAGGTATACCCTATCTAATAAAAAAATAATCATTAAGATCGGTTCATAAATGACGGAGTGAGGGCTGAACATACAAAAAAAAATAAAAAAAAAAAAAAAAACATATATACGGTCGAATTGAGAACCTCCTCCTTTTTTTCGTCGGTTAAAAAAAAATCGTTTGCTAGTTGTGTTTCACGGCGTGGGGGAGCGTTCCTCAGCGGAGCGGCGATGTAAAGCAAACAAGATGAGAGCACATAAATAAGTGCGACACGAGTAATGTTTGCCAACTAATCCCACGGTGACAACACCTCATGAAGTCATACAGAAGAACCAGTCCTAGACGCAATCAGTACTACTTCAGATGTAGAAAATGTACACCACACACACACACACACACACCCACACATCTATTCTTTCGTCTAGATTACCGTTTCAAAAATATTTAGAAAATATATTTGAAAGGTAATACTGAAATCTGTGGTAATAAACTAACTTAAAGAAGTAGTCAGCCAACTTAACAATCACTTAAAATTGTGTAGTGTCACCAGTAAGTACAACAACAACGACACAATATAACTACAACTATATCTTGTGAGAGCAAGAAGCTGTGTTACTTTGATTAGTCTAACCTTAGCAATCTAAAGTCACGGATTTCTCATAGAAAGATGATTATTTTGTTGGAAGATAACCCGTGCCTTAGATTCTGTAATTTTTGACGTAGAGTTCACCTTCTGTATTCTGTTTTATATAATACTCGCCACGTAATTGAAATTTCAATGAGAACAGGTGCGTGGGAGTGTTCTTCGTCACTAGAGAGTGAGAGACGTCACTCGAGGGTTAGTTATAAAAAGGTATTAAGTATGTCCGTTAATGGAGTCGCTTCTTTGTGAGATATCACATAAGAAGGGTTTAATAATTGAAATGGATACTACAGTTTGTGTTGAATGCATCTAAATACGGCGTGAATAGTCGTTTAAATAAATACGGAGATAAATATGGTGTGTATTCTTAGTACCGGCGTGTCGAGTGTGTTCTTGTTAAAGCTAGTAATTGATTTTCAAACTTCACTAAATCCCATCCATGGCTTCCTGAATGGAAATATGAGTCTATAATAATGAACTGTTTTTAGGATTCCGTAGTCCTAAAAGGAACCCTTGTTGTTTCGCCCTGTCCATCTGTCCGTCCGCGGCTTAGTTTAGAGACCGTTAGTACAAGACAGCTGTAATTTTGCATGGGTGTATGTATAACGCCGACGAAACGGTAAAATAAAATCTTGAATTTTTTTTTTATTTTACCTCCCGTACATGTAAAGTGCTTCGTTTACTTTCATTTTATATTAGTCTTGAAACCTACGAAGGGATTATATGTTAAGAGTTTTCTGTAGGTATAAAAACAATGTGAAACGAATCATAATAAAGGCCATAATTTACAAAGCTTGTTAAAGTGATTGTTTCTAATTTATTACGTATTATTTAAATGAAAGTTCACAATACATGGGTAGTGTCGTCACGATTCCAATGAGCCGCCAGCGATACAGCGCGGCGAGAGTGACGTCATGACGTAACGAGCGGCTTATTGTACAAAAATGGCCGCGAGCGGAAACCTGGATTGAAGTGTAAATTGAGTCATTTTCACTGCGCACCGGTACTTACTCCCTCGCAGGAACAGTCACAGAGGAACAGCGTATCAACTACTCATTCATCTATATATATAAGAAGTCGGTTATAAATGAATCCTTATTTGCTAATTCTTGGACCGATTTCGCTAATTATTTTTTGTTGTGTTTGTTATTGTCAGGAGAAGGTTCTTATGAAAGAAAAAATGGAGAAAGTTTCGCGGAAAATTAGAAAATTTCAGATTTAACGACTAAACTTCGTGCGTTTGACAGTTCATAGCTAAGACAAGACTCTAGTCTGTCGGGTCAGCTAGTTACCTTATAAAATTATGTGTGATTTTTTAATAGAAAATTTTATTAAAACGGGCATTAAAATAGGAAAATTGTAATCCCGACGCGTTCAGTGTTATTTATGTTCTTGACCAGAATTTGGGGCCTGGGTAGGTCAAAAGCTCATCATCATCGTCATTTCATCCGAAAGACGTCCACTACTGGACACAAGCCCCCCCCAAGTGTCACCACAACGACCAGTCCTGTGCGTCTCTCATCCATCGGCTACCCGCGACCCTCACCAGGTTATCAGTCCACTTTGTAGGAGGCCTTCCACCGCTGCATCTTCCAGTACGCGGTCGCCACTCCAGAACTTTTCAGCCCCATTGATTATCTGTTCTGCGAGCAATGTGCCCTGCCCACTGTCACCTCAGTTTGGCGATTCGGGTTACCTAGCTTGATCAAAGGTTAACTTCAAATTATGCAAACATGTTTTGCATCTTTGAGTGGTGGATATCACCTCTATACATTAATAGAGACCTACTTCGAGCACCAGTCTCTCACAAAGTTAATTACATGTTCGTGCTCCACTGTAATCCTAGCATTAAGTAACTTGTGCAGAGAAAACAAATAATATATTATTATTATACATGAAAATGCTTCATTGGTCTTCCTTAAGTCAAGTTTGAGAATCCATTTATATTTTAATCAGGGTTTGGATCGTTGTTTTACTATAACACAATTCACTGTGTACCAGGGTATTAAGAAACAGCACACACCTCAAGATGAGTAAACATAAACAGCGCGAGGTTCCGGCACAATCAACCTCCTGCCATACACTTTGTGAGTACGGACGATTTCGTGCGACGCGTAGCAGCTCGTAGCGATTCGTAGCAGCTCGTAGCTCTGTGTAGCGATTGAAGGTGCTATTGTAATTGAATGATGTTTGTGTACGTTTGTACATAAATTGGTTTCACGATTCCATTTGAGATGCAAAGACAGGTGCTTGTGTGTGTCGTTTGAAGATGGTGTAAGTTGTAATACACACATAGCTTTATTAATAAATTACATTAAATAAATCGCAAAGTAATAAACCTTCGTTAAAAACTTATGCCTTATCGAGTACCATTTTAACATGTTTAATATTTCATGTATTGTGAGAAATTGCGAACATGTGAGGAAATATTTGGGCATGAACCTAGATGATTTTAGGTTAAAGTAGAAGAACAATAAAGAATGCGTGGATGAATTGTGTGAAAGATGATATGTCTGGCAAGAAGATGACCAAATGACGGATGCTGCATCGACCTATGAGGGCGGTATAATGATGACGTTTAATCACTCATTAAAATCGAATTAGGTACTAAACATTATTTACTTCTTGCATCTTAATAAGAGCCCCCTCTCCCCCTAAATTAATTTAACTTTCTTTCAATCCTCATCTTCCGGGTATTTTCACCAATCAGCAACCTTCGCTGAGATTTCTTCAAGTACCTGAGCTTTAACAACTAAATCACAACACCTTTTGGCGCTCACGTTCGCTCCCCTACACAACTAATAAATGTTCGTGGAGAGATGCTCCTCCGCCGCTCTCCGGCGCGCGGCGCTCGCCAGGTATCTGATATGATTTTATTACGCGCGCCAAATATTTGCACCGCTCTGCTCTCCCCTCGCCCAAGATGCTGTGATCAGATCAATTTCTTCTGCGTGTGCTCCAATCAAATTACTTTTTTATTTGTTTGATGATTTCAATATACCGGTGAAAATGTTGTATATGTTGGGTACTTTTGCTTTGTGTGTTGAACTAACAAAATTCACGTGTATTTTCAGAAATAATTAAATGACTTTTTGCTTTGTTAAATAAAGTAACTCGGGTCATAATTATTCAAAGCTAGATCTAGATGGTGGCGGCTGTAAGGATCCTCAAAAAGATTAAAGTATGTATTGAAAAATTGGATTGCACTAGCAGAAAAAAGAATTGTGTGGTAAAAGGAGGGCGGGGAGGTCTTTGCTCTGCAGTGCCACAATAAAAACATCTAGATTAGACTAGATTGACAAAACACCTGGGTTTTCATTGACCAACCAAACTAGAAAAACTGAAAGAAAAAGTTCACCATCTCTACGTGCTCGACGGAGTTAATATAAACCGCGCTATTATCCAACAGTAACCTATAGTGGAGTACATTGCTGGTTGTCAGTTAATCACAGCGATTACCGACATAATCCGAGTGCAGTGGCCGGTCAGCAGCGCCCACTTGTGAGCGCGGCACCGTGCACGCTGTAGGGTTGCCAGTTGAAGATAGTGTTCAAAGGTAAACTGTAGAAATTTTCTCGTATTAACGATGGGATTTGGCAATGTCTTTATTTTCCGTCTAGTACTCGTACATTTTTTTATGTCAGCATCACTATCAGCCTTTTAATGTCCTGCTGGGTCACAGGCATCCTCTCTGTGAGAGGGTTTGGGCCGTATCCAACACACGAGCCCAATGCGGGTTGGTGGAAGTCACATGCTTTAGAATTTTTGGTTCTAGGACATGCCGGTTTCCTCACGATGTTTTCCTTCACGGTTTGGAAAGCAGTGGGGATGAAGTAATTTACACAAAGTAAAGCGCCTGCTTTTTTGGGCTTTGATCTCACGACCTACAATTTGTAAGTCGCGGCCGTTACCACTGGGCCACCACTGCTCACTTTTTTGTGCAACAAGTATTTATTTTTATGTAGGTACTTAACAAGTATTTATTTTTATGTAGTTTAATTTTCGCAAAACGACGCAACACAATGCTTTCTCTTCCCAATGTTCGTAAGCATGGTAGTCAGCTCTTTACTCTCACAACATAATCTATAACTACCGTGTTATTTGTAATCGTTATCAAAACACAATTTCGTTTACGGTTATTGTTCGTGAGTACTTGCTATGACTGTGTTTTAGCTGAATGATTCAGCTTGGGTAAAATTAAGGCCTGGCATCCCTAATAACAAAGGTAATTGAATTATCTGTTGATGCATTGATACTGATATACTACCTACATCTCATGAGCGGTGTGCAAGAGCATGCGAGTTCATACAGCTGATCCGAGATCCGTAAACTTTATTGAAACTATATACTATTGACGTCGGTTTGGTTGCTGTAGGTACTAAAGACTAAAATAAATGATTTATAATCAGTTTATTCTAAAACTAGCAGGAACTGGACCACACGGTGGCCAGACGTCGTATTTCACAGCAGCACACACCTCCAGATTGACATCGGCGTAATTACCCGATGTGTATGTATGAGATGAGCACGATACGGGTTTTACGAGCAAGAGCAGAGTCGCTCCGTTACGGCGGAGAGACAGTTACATGTGTTAATATTTTTATTATTTGTATTATTGCACGCCATGCTATAACTTCCTTCAATTACCCCTCCAAACTTCTTTATTTACTACTCACTGCCTGGATTGTGTAAATGCAAGATAAGAAGAGATAGTTCTATTTGTAGTTTTGATTAAAAATTATGCCTGTTTGCGAGAACGCATTGTTTTTTTTAACTTTTTCCAGCAGTCATCATTAGCAACATGCGAATTGACACGAAGATTACGGTCAGTTCAAAAGAGGAGACAATATCTGCTGTCAACCGTAAATCTTTTTAACCGACAAAAAGGAGGAGATTAGTCCGTCGGTTATGGATTGATTTAGATAATTCATTTTTTGGTTGGTAGGTCATACTTCAGAGGTGGTCTCATATAAATTTTTAACGAAATTGACTCAGCGCTTTTTGAAAAAAAAAAACAAAAACCAAAAAAAGTATATACCTACGCAGATTACCTAATTGGGGTTATCAATTTGGGCATAACTTTACTAATTAGTTTTGTTTTAAAAACGAAGAAATGAATCAGAAACATCGACTTTAGAAATTAAATTTATTTCATCATTAATTTATTTTGCAATTTTAAGTGTTTTGTTTTGGAAGTCGGTTGTATTTAATTGTAATAAAGTTTTGTCGTATCCACGTTAGCAATTCCGCGCGATTCGCGAAGTTGTTAGCGGCTCAAAGTTGGTGTTGTGCTTGACGCGCTGTGCTCGCGTTTTTATGAGCGCTTTACAGCCCATTATACGCTTGTTGTGTAATAGAGACACTTGATTTGTTCCTCCCGAGACGCCGCCAGCCGACACCGACATCGCTGACACCGACGCACTACACCGTGTTGGTAAACAAGTCATCGTCACTTTTTAATTTTCTTTCGGGTGTTAACGTGGGGGACAAAGTTTACAGAATAATCTAAGTTGTTGTTGATCCAATTTAAATTGTGTTCAGTGACTTCTAGTGGGTGTAGTTGTAAAACGCCATAACAGTTAGCTCAACAACTCTTAAAGCAAATGGGTAATCTAAAACTTCGTTAGATAATCTTGGAGGAAAAAAAACAAATGGGATTCAGTTGGTTATAAATATCTGGCGAATGTAACACAAAAAATCGAAATTTATATAGGCCTTTGCTAAGAATTTAAAGTAAGGCAATTAAACATTTTTCATTCTTAAGTAATTTATCTGCATATGTAACGACAAAGGCCAGGTTAGCCATATTTTCACCAAACATAAATTGACACGAAAGTCTTTGACGCTAGTCTCCTGAGCCCGTCAATTGATTGTGAACATCATATAGTGTGTAGATACGTATAGTCGCGCGTCACTGGTCACAAGGTAGGTGTACACGAGGCGACAATAAGGCAATAACACACTGATGAGGAGCGATAGGGCCGCACGTGTGCTCTCGCCCTTGAACCGCATGCTCATAACTAGCGCATGCGCACACGGGCAGCGGCTATCGGACGCCTAATGAAAGTGATGGAAATTAACAATATAAGCGCGTGCTTGCAGTTTTGTAACAATGTATTCATATTCATTTATTTGCAATTCCTCAGTGATTGTATCTTACAGATGTTAACAAAGGCTTAGAGCTAAATAACACTTTTAAAGCCGGTAAATAAATAGTAGGGCATAATAAAGATATTTAAAGCTTAGCATAAGTGATGAACATCAACGAACACAGCTGTGCTATGACGATACAATTTTTGTTCTATAAGGCCGCGTACTTACTAAAACGTCTAGTCGACGAACGACTGTACGTATCTACTTACAGGTGTGAACATCATCATTAGCCTTTTAATGTCCCCACTGCTGGGGCACAGGCCTCCTCTCTGTGAAAGAGGTGTGGGTCATAATCCACCACTCTAGCTCAATGTGGGTTTATGGATGTCACACATGTCTTCGAAGTTTTGGTTCTAGGACATGCCGGTTTCCTCACGATGTTTTCTTTCATCGTTTTGACAGAGTAAAGCGCCTGCCTGGGTTTGAACTCACGACCTACAACTTGTATGTCGCGGCGGATACCACTGAGCCACCACTGCTCTTGTATATATTATCACAGCTATAGGTGTGAACCCTCTCACGGAGAGGAGGCCTGTGCCCCAGCAGTGGGGACATTAAAAGGCTGATGATGATGATGATGGTGATAGGTGTGAACGCTACTCGTAAATCATACCAATAATGGTGATATTCGCGATGAAAGGATATTTTAAACAAGTATAAACAGGAAGTGGAATCTGCGACACTGTAATAATGTGTGTCGCGCGTGTGTGCGATATCCTTGACCCACGCTATATTTAAATTATTGCACGGATTGTAAGTGACGTGCATTCACGTAAACAGTTCCGAATAACAAGTAAATGATTATCATTATAATCGTTCTGTACTGTTTGTTTGTATTTTTTTGGTATCCTATAGCTTCCGGGTTAATTTTGTTACAATTTCGCTACTTCTTCTTTCCTCTTCCTACATCGCACTAGATAGTCTTTAAATCCGATTTATTTTACTATTGGTTGAATTTGTAGGTTTAGTGTCCGACCGAAATTGCGGTTTCGGTTTCGGTTTCAGCCAGTTTCGGCCAAAAATCAAGTTTCGGCCCGAGTTTCGGTTTCGCCCAAAAACGGCCGAACCCTTCGGCCGCGCCGAAACTTACAACATCGTAAGTACCTTCGGGTCGCGCTCGGCTAACGTCGGGCGCGCTCGGCACGGCTGTTGATCTCAGTAAGTATGTCAAAAACACTGTTTTTATTTTTAATTAGATAATTAGTTATAAAAAGTATAAGTATAGATTTGTTACTATATTATACTTGTTGATTTGTTATTATAACCTATGTTATGCACCTTACATAATAAAAAAAAAGGTTCGCTAAAATGATTACCAAAGGTGATCAATTTGATTATTTTGATTATCTAATTATATTTGAATGAGCCATTCGAGGCTAACTGATTGTGATATTTGTGAGTATAATTAAAATGTAAGTAACTGAAAATAAATAAACATAATATATGAGCATCATATTTTAATAATAAATTTGTTTTATTTTATACCACCATTAAAAAATCGCTAACTTTGTGTTACAAATAATGTATTTTTTTCACTATAGGGTAGTTAAATTTTCAAATAGAACCTCTGTAACTGTGCTGAAATTTCATTGTGATAAATCTTTGAAAGTAGAAACCTGTAATTATAGGTCGGCGAGATATTAATTTTAGAAAAAAACGGGCTTACTAACATTTTTTCGACTTTTAAAGGATTTTTTTTTCTTATAAAAGGTTCGGTTTCTGTTTCGGTTTCGGCCGAAACTACAATCAAACCGAACCTTCGGTTAAGGTTTCGGTTTCGGCAAAATAACATGTTTCGGTCGGTCACTATAGGTTACTTTAACCATTTTTAACAGACTTCAAAAAAGGAGGAGGTTCTATTTTTTAATGTATTATCTCCGATTTCTCTGTCAATTATAAACCGATTTTCAAAATTCATATTACTAGTATTCGAAAGAGTATGTAATACCCTTATGGTGGTTCCATATATAAATTTTATCGAAATTGATTCAGCGCATTCTGAAAAAATCAACAAAAACAAAATAAATTAAAGGAAAACAAACATTTTTAAAAACAAGCTTTTGTCTGGACTAATGAAAAACAAAGTAAAAAAATATATTCTAGTAAGTATTTTACTACCCGTTACAGGTTACAGTTTGGCTACATACTATACTTCTGTGCCTTAAGCTTTTAAGAATATAGGTAAGTACCTACACGCCAAATACTAACTAGAATATACTTTTAGTTCATTGCCCCAGTGTAACGTAGTGGCGTTACAATTCTAATAAAACATAAACATACGGAAAAATCCAGAGACCAAAAGCCACAAAGCAAGCATAGACAATTTTAGTTGACTGACAACACTATTGTCTTTGGTTTCTATGACATCTGTCAATGACGGCGTAGATATAAAAACCCGATACACGCCAGGTGGTTCCTTTTTGAATCTTAATCCAGCTGTTGGCGTGGAGACTCACCCTCACTTTGTTCTGTCGAACACCCTTGAGCCGTGAAGCGATCGCCAAGTCCTAGCAGCTGTAGTTTGCATTGGCAAATATTTGCCAACTTATTACGCGATTCCAACCCCTGTAATTGGGTGAGTGTTTGAACAGCATACAGGTAGCTTTGTGCATTCTGTGTTCCTAATCTTGTGTAATTCTTTCCAGAACATGTCTTTCCTAATTTCTTTTCTTAGCATTGTATAATCAAGGCTCATAACCTACAAAAGATCTGTCGCACATTGTAATCACGCCTTCCGCGTGATCAGCTTTACTATGCACGTACATATAGCCTTAGCTATGTACATGCTGACTTGCGCGTGGCTGCTGCTGCTCTTGAATGTCATCATGCTTTTCCTCCTCACCTTTGTAAACTCCGTCTGATTTTGACAACCACACAAATTAGCGCACGTACGGCCGCTTTGCTCATGCTTAGGTGTTAAAATCAGCGGAGAAGCTCATTCAGCCATCATTGACACGCTGGACATTGTTGCCAGGGTCCCAGA
Organism: Polia nebulosa; assembly: GCA_951329385.1. Taxonomy (NCBI): domain Eukaryota; kingdom Metazoa; phylum Arthropoda; class Insecta; order Lepidoptera; family Noctuidae; genus Polia; species Polia nebulosa. The sequence continues at coordinate 758,464 of OX589596.1, forward strand.
TCCGGATTCCCACATCTGGATTCCTAGCATCGGAGGAAAGATTTGGAGCCCTAAGCTCCGAGCACCACCTACATCGTACCCTATCGCAGCCATCCCGCCGCAAAACATCGTGCCGCCGCCACCAGGCTGCTCGCCACGTTGGCTCGCACTACGCCGGGTGCTGATTTGCCGCGTGGTACCTGCCGGCCGTCGCCTTCCGGGCCCTGACGACCTACGAGTCGGTGGCACGCTCCACGCCGGGTATCCAGTTACCCGCGTGGCCTCAGCAGGCCGTCTCCGAGCCGGCTAGACCAGCTGACAGCCGGCCCATCCTGTTTCCTGTCGACCAACACCTCCGGGGCAAACGCAACGTGGCTTCCCCAAGACACCAAGGCTGAGCCAGGGCAGTAGCGTGCTATCTCCCGGGGAATATTAAAAGTTGTGACTACAAACTTACCTACACCCTTTCTCTATTTCAAATATATATATTTTTAACGTTGACCGACTTACGTGTTGTTATTTACCATCCCACGTAGGCCCTTACGTCACACCAGATAAAAGCTTGATTTAAAAAAAAATACCATTAATTTATTTTTAACTTTTTAGTTGGTTACTATTTTAGGGTAGGCGTAATGTTTTAAAATATTCTACGGATGTTATGATGTGATGTGATGTAAAGTGCTCTTCAAGACGAATCACTTGAACCCTAACTCGGTGGTCTTATGTTGTTTTATTACAGATATACTGTGGCCACCTTCCAGCTTCATCATCAGACCCTGGATATCGTCTAGGTGTAAATTACTCATCAAGACGAATCAATCGAGCCCAAACTCGGTGGGGTTATGTTATTTTATCACAGAGATGCCGTGGTCACCTTCTAGTTTCATCATCAGACCCTGGATACTGTGTAGGCGTAAAATATTCCTCAAGACAAATCAATCGAGTCCAGACTCGATGGGTTTATCTTGTTTAGTTCAGAAGTTTCTATGGCCATCTTCCGTCTCCATCATCAGATCAGCTTCATGCTACCATATCGTTGTATTGTCACCGACGATACATAAGTACACCAAATTTGAGTCCAATCGGACATCGGGAAGTGGACATATATACAAGTTAAATAAAAGCACGTGTACGCAGATTACGTTAAGTTTCCTCCAATTACGTTCCAATTCCATGTTATTGGGGTTATCAATTCGGGCATAACTTTAATATTTACTTTTAGTTCTGGAGTACAACTAAAAAGTGAATAATAAAAAACTTTAAACTAAGTATCTTCATTGTATTCTACTTGGTATTTCCCGCAGCTTAACGCAAGAATCGTGCATTGAGGGATAATAAGATCATAATAAGTTTTTCTAGAGATTAGATACCTCCTACAAACAATCAAACGGTTTGTGTTGTTAGCCGACGTCGTGCCCCACCGCTGGGCCACCCCTCCCTGTTCTCCTAAACCTTTCTGTCTGACAATCAAACAATTTCACCTCTTCATAATTTTAGTTTTCGATTTACTCTAAACAAACATGGCTAAACATGGTTTAAGAGTGTATCAGCAGAAGCTGTAAATCCAGCCCGGGACCTGCTGCCTGGGTACCTAGCTAGGTTCATATGTGTAGAAAAGTGAAAAGTGGTGGCCGCTAATGCGCGCCGGGCGGTAGATTAAAAACGATTGTGTGCCGAAACTGGGACGCTGCGCCACGGTGCCGAATGTGAGACAGAGGCGTGGGACCAGTGTCCTATGTCACGGGGCGGTGCAGAACGGTACTGTGATGTAGCAGATTTTGAGAATAGGCCTTTTCAATTAAATATTTTTAATGAAAGAAGCTTTCCTCGTAACTAGTGCTGGTATTTGTATAATTAAACAAGTACTGTATAGTTTTGTTTTGTTTCAGTTTGAAGGAGTAGTAGTGGCTCAGTGGTATTGGTCGCGACTACAAGTTGTAGATCGTGAGTTTAAACCCAGGCAGGCACTTTGTGTAAATTATTTCGTCACCCTGCTCTCAAAACGATGAAGGAAAACATCGTGAGGAAACCGGCATGTCCTAAAATAAAAAAATTCGAAGACATGTGACATATACCTATCCGCATTGGGCCCGCGTGGTGGATTACGGCCCACACCCTCTCACAGAGAGGAGGCCTGTGCCCCAGCAGTGGGGACATTAAAAGGTTGATAATGATGACTGTATAGTAAGAATATACGGAAACAAAGGTTTGGCTTCAACTTTTTATCTGTGTTCAGAAAAATTTAAGTTACATGTTAAAGTTAGCAGTATTTTCCTGCAGAACGATGCAAGTAACTAGGAAGAGGAAAAAGTGGTCGACGTACGCAACATTTCGCCGACGACGATGTTCTCGTACCGTTAGAATAACCACCAAAGCGTTGGATAAGCGTTTATGATAATGTTTACCTAATATAATTTGTTGATGTGGTTTTCCTCACAGGAAATCGCATTTAGTCCATTTAGGTGATACGAATATATTAAACTAAACATACATAATTAGCCTCCTTTCCTCATTTTAAAATAAACATCTAAAACCAATTGTTGACTCAAAATTTCACCTTAAAATATTGTGCCTGGTAAATTAGTGTGAGCTGTCCTGGCATGTGTGTGTTGATTCCCACACGGTACGAAGTTAAAGTTGCCGTCTCTGAGCGTCCCTGCTCTGAGGATTAAAAAGTGTGCGGTCGGAACTCGTGCTGATGTGCTGCTGAGCTCCTGCCGGCGCGAGAGACACGAGGTCGACGGGTTCGTACTGTTGTGATTGTTTGGAGTTAAGTGATAGGAGGGGTGTGTTACTGAGACAAAGTGAGGATGGTTAGGTAACCGGCGTTAGGTAACCGCGTATAGTAAATAGCAGTAAATAGGCAGTAGGCCAGGTTTAGCCTAAAGATAATTTAGCATGATAGTTATATATCATGCTAAATTAAAAGCGGAAGAATGCACAGTGGAAATTCAACACAGGAGTTGCTGTCTTTACTAAGTTGCTCGTAACTATAGTTTTCCTAGAAGAGCCAAATCAATATATGTGCAGAGAGTGATGTGACTGTTAGCTCGTGTGTGGTGTTCAAGCGCCGTTACTACTGATTAGTCATATAAACTAACGTTCCCAAAATGAGAGTGCAATCTAACAGGGATATACCTATCGGCGGAGAAATAATTGTGGTTCTTCATTAATATTCAGATAGAAAAGGATTACGGAGCTATTCATACGTAAAATTAAAAGGAAATATTGCTTTATGTACACAAAATGCCTATTCAGGAATTACTATAATTTATTCGTTTTTAGCAAATAATAATTGACCGGTAAAAGTCAATATTACCTTTAATTAGTATGCATAATGTTAATTAAACAATACGCTTATTGTAAATATGATTGCATTCCATATACCTACTAATCTTCTTATTAGTGTATTTACCCAACTGCGTGACGCATGGGAGGGTAATGTGTTTATCAGCCTATGTATGTAAGTACGTATGTATATTTGTTCCTGGCAATATAGACACCAAACACTGTGCACGATTTTGATAATTCTTACGTCAATTGATTCATCTTAACGTTGCGAGTACTACTAAAGACATGACAGTAATCAAAATACAATATGACGACAACCAGACGCCATATTGTGAAAAAGAAAAATTAAAGTCGACGAACTATATTAAGTGAGGTATCAAAATAAAGGGCGAAGGCGATTCCAAAAATATAACAACACTAGAAGGTAGAAAATAAAAAATTGATTTAAAAAAAAAATCCGGCTGTAAGAAACAACTAAAAAAATTCCAAACAAGACACTTCTCAACCAGTCTGATGCAGTAGGTGGCTGTTATTTTAGTTCCATTATTGATTTCATCCCACCAACTGCATCAGACTGCTTGAAAAGTGACTAGTTTGTTTGTTTTTTTGAAAATATTCAATTTTTTTTTTAATCTAGCAATTTGTAGACCAAAAGCACGCAACATCTTCAAACGTTCGTACTTACAAGTCGCGGGATGTACTGTCTCTAAATGTGCTATCTATTGATCGGAGGAGCCTACTCCACGTCATCCGAATATGGATCGACAGTCGCACTGGTGTGCGCACTACAGGATGGCTCATCAGCTGCTTACGTAGCGGTGTCCCTTGCGTTACAGTCACCGAATCATCTCGTCCTTAGGCCTACGGTAATGGATGCTCTACTGAAGGTAAATTGTACAAGATGACGTGGTTCTTACGTCATCCATTGTATTGTTATTGATATTTATAGACGTCAGTTTAATCTAGCAAGACGTACCTAAGTTGTAATTACCTCATCCTCGTATGACAGGATTCATTCACGTAGTTTTCTTGCCAAGCTTCCAAAAATAAAATGTCTTACTTCCAAAGGTGAATACTTAATTGCAGTTTCCCGACGACAGCAAATTCTTCGATTCAGTTCCATTGGAACCTAATATTCTTCAGGTCGTGGTTTCATCAAGTCCCTATTAGTAGCCATCTATTAAAACTAGTTTCGCACATGGGAACATGTCCTCACGTGTACCAGGGGCGCAGTGATCAAGTAGGTGTGTGTGCTGTATAGGTGTCACTCGGTACGGAGTGCTGATGGTCGCTGATACATATGGATGAGACAACTTTGATTGCTTCGTAGATTAAGCTCACTAGTTGTATGACGTGTTTGGGGCATATATAATACGGGCATGTAGGTAGATACTGTTTTGGATGAAGGACAGAACCTGTTCCAGTTTTTGAACCAGATTAATTAAAAGGTATTATAAGATTTCTTAACTTGATAACTTTCAATAGCAGTTCAAATTGCCTCTAAAACTTAGATGACTGGCTAATATTATTTGCTGATTTTATTCAAATATAGTTTGTGCCGACACAGAAGTATTAACTTTAAGATGTATCTATGTACAGTACACACATCTGTTAGTCTTGAAGAGTAATTTTCTTGAGTTGTAATGCAAAGTTGTCACGTATGCAAATACATGTGAGTGGACTTGTGGACACTCAGACCTCTGACTGGACCTCGGACTTGGAGGCGGCGGTACTTCGTCACTAATTGTGCTCAACTCGCAACTTGCTCACTCACCGTAACGCCGATAAGTCGGGGTCGGGGGCACACCGGGGGACTGGAATGCTGATGTTACATAGGTATGTATAGGACATAATTATTATGGTCTTTTGCTAGGTACCTAGTGAATACATTCATAAACTCACGGCTTCTTCCCACGTGGGTAGGCGGAAACTACAGCATGCCACCTGTACTCATTTATTAAAAAAAACTGAGAATGTTGGAATAGATAATCAAACAAAAACATTTAATAAAAGGCAATGACACATGGCTGTGAAAAGATATGGAAGATTTTTTTTAAATAATAAACATGTGATTCGTATAAGAATTTATGACTAATGCTATCCAAAATATTTTGCTTAGTACTCGTATTTTGGGAATATCAGCGTGACCTTTTAGCTGGAGTAATGATAAAAGACCACGTCAGTGTCCACATTTTTTGACTTTATTAAATTAGGTATTTTATTAAAAACAGTGTGTACTCTTGAAAAGTAGTTAAAAGCAAGCCCTCATTTATCATTCGCTCACTTTTTCCTTTTGTGTTGCAACCGCGCATTAAAATGAAAACTAAATAACCCAGAATTTGTTTGCATTCTACGTAAATGACCTCTCATTTTGAGGTACTTACACAAATTTATTATCCAGTTTAATATTTTGACCATAACAGTTTTAACCACTACTGTAGGTACCCCTTTTTTTTCCTGCACTTCGAATCAAAATTAACAACGTAACCTATGGACTCTCTTTTATTATTATTTCTACGTTTCCGAACCGAGAGAGCCTCCCAGTGTATGCCCGGCCTGACGGAACTTTCTTAGAGTTGCTAAGAGGTCGCCAATTAGTCAAATTGCCGAGCAGTTAGTTGCGCACTTGTTTGAACAGGATCCGGATCCGGACAGTCTTTGATTCGGGACTTTGCTTCATTTGGTCTGCGCATAAATTACAATTAGGGCAGTGTCCGCCCTACCTGCTACTCTTAATTGGTGACGTACACTTTCCTGTCTTAAGCCTGTTAGTATAATGGCGTAAGATGCAAAGATGGTTGTGCTATTAATTACCTGTACCAATCTATTTACGAACAAACACTTGAGCAGCTTTTAATGCAACGGTGCCTTCTGCCCGCCGTATAAAATAATAATGTTTCAGTTACAAAACTTTTGTTCGACCAGAGAATAAGCTGATATTCTAAAGTCATCCTTCATGGTTTATTATTTTCTTCATGGTTTTTGTTTATGGTTTTTTAATAATAAACCATGAAGGGTGAATGTGCGTTGTTCTGAGTCACTACCTGTGCCCCAGAAAAACGCACATTAAAAAGCAACACACGTTTAACCAAACAAACTCGCTTAGATTAAAACTATAATTAAAACATTACGAGTGGGTTTAGCTAAAAAATAAGCAAAGTATGTGGCGACGTGACGCGGTGGAAGTAAGAGGCGACACGACACCAGCGCGGCAAATAAATTAAGTGCCGCGTCCTGCCGCGCTGTGCCGCGTCGTGTCGTGCGGACGAGTGCCGACCGGGCGCCGGCTATGCAACAAAACAACGCGATTGAAGTACATGAAAATCTACAATGTAAATCTTGGAGATGAATTAATTGATTATTGTGTACTTTTCGTCGTTCTTTTTGCTGAGGATGGAATTAAATGCTTTTGCTTAGAGGTTTCTAAACGTGACGCTTACAGCAGTAGATTTCATTGTTGCTAAGAAAATGACACACATCCCGGAAGTTTATTATAACATCAAAGTCACCTCAGTCTCAGGAATTCCGCTTCTATTTCCAGCCAAGGACTAACAATAACACCTAACTATTTAAAGTTGTAGTGTTCGCGGTAGGCAGATGACATGAGTACCGTGTAGCAGTATGAGTCTTAAACATAAAATGTAAGCACTCGCTCCACAAGACTACGGCTAATCGTTAACCAGAACACTTTAATTTATCTATAACGGCCAAGCTGGTACAAAGTTGTCTCTAAATAAACACGGACCAGGGAATAGATGGGGCAGAAGGCCCACCACACACATGCAGGAAAGTCACAAAAGGTCCGCGTGACGGATGGTAGCTCTGTGGAAAAATCTTAACTGACGACTTAAGACTTACCTTACTTAAGACTTACTATACCTTTCAACTATTCGGTCACGAAAGACAACGATTTTAATAGAAGCATGTAGGATCATAATGAAGGCCTAAATAAAAGCAAAGATTGAAGAAAAAGCTCTATGAAGTTTCCACCAACCACCACAATCGATCCTGAAAACCAAAAAAGCGCTTGTGATTTGCAACCGTTGATCAAGACCGCTTTGACTTGATTATATGGCAGTATCAGACTTGTTAATCATAATGATATCTTTGTATATTTGAGAAGTTGATTTTCTGTGTTTCCGTATGTAGTTTGGGAGCCAGTAGGTACATCGGGCGGTTAGTTGTACGAATATAGCCGAGCGCGGAATAACAAAGACTGCACAATGCAGTTTTAATTTTCACATCGGGTTATTTCGGCTTCGGTGGACCTCTTGTACGGAACAATACTGTGAATATGGACTTGAGACTTTCAAGCCATTTTTATTATATTCGGTTTCTAAGGCTCAGCTCAGACGGAACGGAGCGCAGCGGAGAGGATTTTATTAACGCACTTGAAAATAAACTTTAAAATTATTACAATAAAGTGCATAAATGCTTGAACCTGACAAAATATGCTCGCGCATCCTCGAAGATATCGTGATCCGTAAAGAAAATGCCCGAGACCGCGCGGGGATTATTCCTCTCTGTCTGCGCTGAACCTAAGAAGTGTTGTTGTTGGCTATGAATAAGGAAAACAATAGAATTTATTTGCAGACAAATAATCCGAAATAACTAATAATTATGATCTGACAGTATCAATGTGCCAGATCTGTGCTGCGTTTATTTTAGGACTAGCTTCAGATAATCTCAAGGAAACATACTCCTTGGGTAAAAGTATCCTCTGTATGTTATTAGAGGACATGGTCTACTCGTGTGCCAGGTTTAATTCGTTTAGCCGTTAAGACGTGAAGAGGTAGCAGACAGACAGAGTTACTGCCGCATTTATTATATCAGTATGGAGTATGGATACTGTTGTATGGTGTATGTTAACATGTACAATAAAATACCGATGGTTATAAAAGTCTGCTTTTGAAAAACAACTAAAATCACACATTATGAGTAAATAATTATAAAAAACTGATAAAATAATACAAAAATTAAATAAAAATATTCAATTGGTCAGTACACTGCCTTGTATGCCACATCTAGTATGTTGCAACTTTTACTTTTGTATCCGTGTTTGCTCGGGTTTTTTTTTTTGTGAGGTGGGAAATCATCCAATGACTTCTCCCGCTCTAGGGTGGTTGGGAGGGCGTGTCAGACTCTTACTGACTAAAACCCACCCCTGTTCCTTCCTGCCGTGAGTGCCCAGCGGCGAGGTAACTCTTTTTTTTTAATCATTGATAGGCACGCGTTTGACCACTATCTCGCCTGATGGTAAGCGATGATGTGGTCGAAGATGGAGCACGCTTGCCTAGAAGTAACCTATTCACTCTTGACTTAAAGACTCCCAGGTTGTAGCTATCAGGAAACGCAGACTCCGGTAGGGAATTCCACTCCCTAACTGAACGCACAATGAATGTTTTCTCAAAACGCTTTGTGCGTATGGATGGAATGTCCACCATGAACCGGTGGCACTTCGCCGTACGTCTTGTGGTCCGTTGATGAAACGGGCTTGGTGGAATCAAATGATGCAATTCCGTCGCACAGTCCCCAAAATGTAATCGATAGAAAACCGACAGGTTAGCAACTCGGCGTCTAAGTTCAAGACTTTGGAGTTTCGACTCAACGAGCCTATCGTTGCCGATGATCCTCTTGGCTCGTTTCTCAATTGACTCAAGGGCATCAAGCTGGTATCTGGCAGATTCATACCAAAGATGAGAGCAGTACTCCATACACGATCGAACTTGCGCTTGATAGAGTTCCGGCGTGAAGTACCGTCTCACCTTTGCTTCGAATTTATCCTCAACCCCTGGGCAGGTATCGGCCATGACGGGCCCCGTCATAAATGCTGACAACTCTTCGAGGTGCGCGTGGAACACTACGCGCCGTCGACTCTCGGGCCTGGTGCTGATCGGACGGTGAGCTACCCATTACTTGCCGTTCGCAGGCCCGGGCCACCATAGACCGGGGTCTACGGTGGCCGGAGATCGTCTCGTGGCGCCAGAAGCCCCAGGCGTCTCCTGAGGCGGCTGCTGCTGAGGGCGTGAAGGCGCCGTGGCGCCTCGCCAGCCACTCCTCAAAGAGGGGCATTACCGCCGCATTGGTGGCGTGCCCAGCGCTGGGTTGCGACAGTGGCTGTCTCCATGTTGCCATGAGATCTTGCCGGAGCTCTATCCGCCGAGCCACGAGATGTCGCGGCAGCGGAGTTCGCCCCGGCATTTCGCCTCCTCACACTCCTCATAGAGGTTAGCGAGGATTTTTGCGTCCAGATCCCATGGCGACAATCCGTCAAGGAGGCTCGCCGCCTCACAGGAGATCGTACGGTTTCCTCGGATCATTCTGATCGCCATGACCCTTCAGCTGGCGAGTTGATCGCTGCCTCAAAGAACGCGCCCACACCGGTGCCCCGTAAAGGGCCATGGACCGCACGATCCCCGCGTAGAGCCTCCGGCAGGAGGCGTTTGGACCCCCCAGATTGGGCAGGAGCCGCTTCAAAGCGCTCCCGGCCCTGTCCAGTCTGGGAGCCAAACGTCGTTGGTGATATGCACTGTGTTTGTGCCTACCCGCCAAAAAATATTTTTCTTTACGCTTGTGTTGTAAATCTTGTTTCTCAGTAAGTGAATTATTGTTAATTCTTATGAGAAATTAAAGTTCTTAAACCATATACTGTTAGTTGATAAGCATGAATATGGAGTCTCTTTGAGGAGGCAAAAAGTTACAAACACTCGCTTTTTCTCCCAAACCGATGAAATTATCGTACTTCATCAACAATGGTGCAGTCAAACACTCGGACTAAACAATCGCCCGTACAGCCACGCGCGGTTGCCGTGTGTACTTATTTCTACGACATAATCGTACAGGCGTTGTCAATTATAATTTTTATGTGCGGTTGACTGCACCAACTAAAACTTTACTTGTCAATAATGTTCTTTTGAGGAGTGAGGTCCGCAGCAGTCGTGGGCACGGCACGGTGTCACTAGTGTCGTGTTCCGTGTTATTTATACAGCACAGCACTACAACGTGTAGTGGGGAGTGTAGCCTCCCTGCGAGGGCACACAATCACTAACTAATTCTATTTCTAAGTTTTGTTGCAGAGCTGCTGGCGAACTCGGTAGCAAACACAAGTGTGATAAATTGTGTTCAAGTTCTTATTTTACTTTCTACCAACCATTCTTTAACTTTGATTTAGATAATTTCAAAATCGAGACAAGCAAAAATGTATTTTGTAGGACCTCACGTGCTTACCAATTAACCTGTAAAAAGCCCGTATAATTTCAGCTGCACTAAGACTAAAGCAATGTCCAAACCAATAAATTAGCTAAGTAACTCCCTAAGTAAACCTTAAGCCAAGATTTAATGAGGGAATCTCAAACGGAACCAAATGACCGCACTAGTGCAAAAAGAAGCGTTTTGTGGCTGCAGAGCCATACTTTAGTTTCACGTTTGATTTAGGTAAATTGACAGGAAACGTGGAGGTCTGGCCGAGCGACCGAACTGCAATTAATACTAAAACCTTCTAAGACACTGCACTCGAACAGAACTGTGTATCTTGCAGATACATTTTCGTGGCAAGTTTATTTGAATTAATATTGTTTGACTTTAATAATTCCTGATAGCTGTAGATGTAAGTACAGGGATGGTTTGAATAGAAGTTTTTGACAGTGGAATTCCCTGCTGGAGTAAGTGTTTTCTGTTAGCTACAACTTGGGGGTCTTTAAGACAAGAGTGAATAGGTTATTTCTAAGCAAGCGTGCTCCATTGTCGACCTCATCATCACTTACCACCAGGTGAGATAGTATAGACTAGATAGAATAGTCAAATGCGAACATATCAAAGATTAAAAAAGATGGAGCTGTAGAGTGCATCACATAATTCCATTGTGAAGTGACATTTTAAGTCAAGGTTACAGGATAGTCCATATTTAAATAGATTTTGAAATCCGCACAAACCTTTAAATTAATTTACAAAATCTCCGAAAACGTTTCGCATTCTTACCGCACTTACAAAACAAGGCGTAATGAATTAATGTGGCGTTCAGCGTTCTAGCTGTGAGCAGTGGCACGAGCGGAGCGGGGGGCGGACAGCGGCGCGTCACCGTCAGGGAATTTATGGCCCCACACTAATTTATAGTCGTCCAGCTACGAGCGATTAATGGAAACACTTATTCCAAGTTTAATGTCGTTTCATTAACATTTTATAAGTACTATTTAAATGTTATATTAAAATATATTTGGAAGCTTCAGTTCTGAAGATAGACTGAGGTATAAGACGATATTTGACGAGTGAGTGCCAGGTATGAACCTGTTGGTTTTTATTCAAAGCTAGGCTTAGAACCGACCCGTTTAGTAGACAAGAAGTCACGGATATAACTATAAGCAAACTTTAGCTTTGTTACATGTTTGTCTATGTACCTAATTAAAACTGTCGTGAACAGAACAATCGAACAGAGACAATAGAGCTACCTTCACACAACAATATTTTTTAAGAATAAATCAAACAGTAATTTGAATACCTATCCACCTCGATAATATCCTGCGATATCGATAAAAAGTGAATTATGTAGATTTACACGAGTTGTGGGTGGAAGAGGGGGTGAAACATGGGGGTGAGGGGTGAGGCCAGGTTCACACGCCGCTGCGTCCGTTAATATTCATTTCGGACGAACAAAAGTCCGTTTTGTTCATCCACGCTGTTCATACCTGTAATGGTTGATCTTTTGTTTGCATTTCAAATTGTATTTTAATTTTCTGTATTTTTTTTGCATAATATCTTCTGGTTTTTAGGACGGTTTCTTCCTTGTGTAATATTTTGAAGACAAAACTCTTAAGTTTTGTATGCTAAATAAGTTATTATTATCTACAAAATTTTACCTGTAGGTAGATATTATATTAGGTATTTACCTAATAGGTTGTCGTATAATAAAATGGGTCACTTTGAGCTGTGATAACTTCGGATAGACTAATAAGTTCAAATAAACTCTAAATTTAAGGCATGTTATTTAAATGAATTATTGTTTTATTTCATTGGGTTTTGTATTTTCTGTAATGTACTTACAGAAAATTTTATTTAAAACTATTTTTGCATGAAATCTAAGAAAACTTGTGTTATTTTGGAATATGAATTCTACCGTGGAAACAGTGCGTCTCAAACAGTACGCAATATTAATGACGGAAACGGACATAGAACTGCTAACGAATGACCTGTATATATTTTGTTCAAACACTTTGCTTTAAAACCAGTAACTCGCAGTTTGTTCGATAGAAGTGGTACATTATACGCCATTGATATTGCGTGCTTTTTGAAACTTTACACGTGGGATCTGATATAGTAAAAAAACCTTTTTTTTGTTGAGATTTTATGGTTATAAATATGATAATACTAGCTTCTGCTAGCGGCTTCGCCCGCGTCGTATTAGTACTTCCCCCATAATAAATTATAGCCTATTCTGATGTATAAGCAATATTACTGTAAAGTTTCATCAAAATCCGTTCCATAGTTTTTGCGTGAAAGAGTAACAAACATACATCCTCACAAACTTTCTCATTTATAATATTAGTAGGATAGCAGAATAAAAAACAAAGAAACAAATTTATAACAAGTAGATCCGAAGTGATGACATTTCAAAGTACATGTGCAGTTTCATCTTTGATGTTTAATTTCCAATACTATTCCAATTATTAAAAACAGTGTAGGAAGGCGAATGAGACAAAAAATATTATGAATTCGCGTTTAAAAATTTGAGATCGCCTAGGAATACCATTCGTTGAAGTTTTGTTTATGATTTTCTAAAGAACTGAACCAATACAAGTTTTGCACTTAACCTTTCTAAAAACGAAAAATCGCCGCGATCTGAACGTAGACGAAGAAGTCAATATTTCATGGAAGTGGCGTCGAGACCTGTAGTTGACAAGGATTATGTAAATTAATTGGGGGCAAATATTAAATAAACGCGATCCGCTTGATTTGTGACGAGAAAAAACAGGGGGGCGAAAGGGGGCGAAGGGGGAAATGGGGAAGAAAGAGCTTTGTTTTTTACGAGCCCACGCACCTATCTCAGGAAGCTGTGTTATGCTAATAATATACAAATACTTACCTATACTTAAGACTTCTGCGAAAGAAGGCAAATTATTTATCATTCTTTGGAAGAGGAAAATTAAATGGAATGAACATCCGTATTTCAGTAACGAAACCTTACTTAGAAATATGTTATCAGGAGTAGGTATTTTGTGTTTGCCTATTTGGACTCAAGGAGTCGTCTTCCAAGACAAAATAATACACTCATGGGCTGAAAGCAATTCTTTGTCTTCATATTTTTAATAAACTACAGCACCACAATATGCGTGGTCTCATAAGAGCATTATTTATAGAGAACTAACTAGCGTATGATAGCCGCGGAATGGTCTCGAGAGCAAGTAGCTCGTATTACCATAGCTAGCGATCTGTCGCACAAGATACAGACATACAGACCATTACACGGTAACATATTGTTGATTAGGAGAATTTGACTAAACCGCAATAGTCGTGTGTCATGCGAGAATGGCGGGTAGTCGTAAGTTTTTATTAGCCGTACCTACTGACTGCGTGTACCCAGACGTAATATGTATGAAAAAATGAATGTTCATATTTTTTTGGGAAGATAGCCGGTAGCGACAGCAGAGGAAATTGCTGGTCGCTGTCTCAGGAATATTGTGTATACCTATGTTCGAGAGAGTGCGACACGAGCGTCTGTTGACGCGCTGCGAGAGGAAATGGTTTTGCTAGTAGGGTTTTTGTAGTCGCACCTTTTCATGAAGTTATTTACTATAAATTTTTCTTTTAAAAAAAATACAGTTTCCAAACTTTTTACTTTAGTTTTCAGTGGATGCAGAATACATACAAAAAAACTGCTTCTGGTATTAATTTCAGTTATGGGGCCTCGATCGTCAACTGTGTCTTATTTATCAGATAATTAGCGTTAGCTTCTGGCTTTACACTACTTCTACACTTGAACTCCTATATAATTACGCACGTTTTTATTTTCTTTCCACGTTGTTGTTTTGCTGTCAGTACAGCCGCGGTCTCCTCCGCGTATCGCATCGTACCTATTTGAAAGAGAGCTAAGATAAAGCCTATTATATTTGCATAGAGACAGCCTCACTGTGGTCGCCTCATGTACTCATATTTATGTCTGTTGTCCAGAACACAGTTAATTTATTGGTTCAAGTAGCCGCGGCTTGCTTCAAGGAATTTTCATAAATTATGGGGGGGGGGGGGGGGGTTATGGTGACAAGCTTGTATAATCAAAGATCTCTATATTGTAGGAGGTTATTATAATTTTCTGTGACCACCGATTGACGAATTAGAATCCTATTCCGAACAATATCTTAACCGTATTCATATTTATAACTAGCTTCTGCCGGCGGCTTCGCCCGCGTGGAATTAGTACTTCCCCCGTTAAAAAGTTTCAACCCCTTTTTCATCCCATAAGGGTTGAATTTCAAAAAATCTTTTCTTAGTGGATATCTATTCCTCACAAAAAACACGCCTTCCTAATTTCATATATCTAGGACGCTGGTCCTGGTTTAGGCTTTGCGATGATATATCAGTCAGTCAGGACTTTGAATTGTATACAGGGTGTGTCAAATTTTATGAACTGCATCTGTGTAGAGGAAGCGCCATCACCCCAGTGTTGAGAAAGCGCCATCACCCTGGTCCATAGTAAACTATAGATAGCATAGTTTGATTTGAAGAACTGTGTCATCAATCATTAACCCACTTGCTCCACTCATCACACGAGCGTGTCGCAAGACTCCAATACGCCGGCCGACACACAAATCCTCAACCCTCGCGCCTATCGCGAAAAACAATCGTCAACAATCTGCCTACCGTTATGAACAACTTTATTCAAGAAAACTTGAGGAAACTCTCAAATTTTTTTTATACCTCCCATATCAATAATGATCAGCTGATGATAACTTAGTATGGAAAGTCCAATTATTTTTTTGGGAATTTTCAATTTTATCTTAAAAAAAGTTGTTCATTTCCATGGGCAGAAGCAGTTCTTAAAATATGACCACACCTTTCCGTTACACCCTGTATATGTATACAGATTCACAATCTCTTACCTACTGTGTGACAAGACAATCCCAAAAGTTGTTGAAAATGTATTTTAGTGATGATAAAACTATTGTAGCAAAACAACTTCACGTCAAACTGAGCTGAAAGCACACGTCTAGCGCTCAGTAGACAAGCTTAGAGCAATATTCCGAAGCGTTTCATTTCAAACTTAATAAATTAAATCGCCGGCTCGTGCCGTATTTTCCAATACATTACTTAAGTAAATTGAACTTATGAAGCATGCATTCCCCTCTGAAGATTGTATGAAGGTAATTCAGTCGCGCTCACTATTCCAATAAAAATAAACAGTCGCCCGTCTCAATCAGACGCGCAATCAGGTGCTCTTATTCTCATACATACATTGCCGTACAACACAGACATATTCTCATACATACACTCATACAAGCTCATACACACGACTCCCTCACGTATGCTTCGAGTTACTGCGCTCTTTGTGATGAAGCTATGAAAATGGCGAGCGCTTCTACGGTTTCGCGGAACAGGTTGCGAGGAGAGTTCTTATTCTAACAGGAGCACGTTGTTGGGTTTCACATTGAGTTGTCTTTTATGAAACTATAGAGGTAGGTCCCAATAAAAATCAATCGGTCACTTATTGAGAAAGTTTTATAGTACATTGTTATTGCACGGTTAGGCATAGATTCCGATGCGTAGGTAGTTGTTGAGCAAGAGCTTAGTGCTAGGTGTTAGTCTGATAGGATGATTTCCAGAGGTAAGCACGAAGGCGCCAGTACCCGCGCTCGTCGCCGGCTGCGTGGCCCCATAGAATGTGTGGATCGCGTCACGCGCGCCATTCTGTCAGCAATATTGTCTAAAGCAATTTGTATGTAAATCAATTGTTGTTAATACTATTTATGCCGATGGTTATTGAGCATTACTATTTACTTTCACCCTAAAAAGTTAAACGAATCTCATTCTTATTTACATACCACAAAAGGCGATATTTCCATCAAATTATTCGGGTTACTTAAGCCAGGTTGGCGAAAAAACATGAAGCCGAGACGTGCTGTTAGGGAATTGTTAATAAGAGATTGTCTTACTGTGAGCTTTGTCGGGGATTATGGCGGTTATAAATTTTATTATATTATAAATAAGAAATTTATGTGTACTGTTTATCGGCGTTAAAAAGAGATGGGATATCGTGCCATGTGCAGGGAATGTAGGCCACTCCAGGCTCTTACTTCGTTCATTCGCAAATAAAACAGAGCTTAGCAGGGATGTCAATTATTTCTTCATTTAGTTGAATGGAAGCCGGTCTTACTTCAGTAGCACTACTGACTAGACTCGTTAGAACGGTAAGTAAAGCACAAGGGCGGAATACGAACCTTTAAAATAATTGAAAACTACTCAACAGGGGTAGGTACCTTTTTAGGAACTAAGGTATAGGTAAGTAAATCAGTTATTTAGGACAATGTAGTGAGAATATAAATTGATTTCACACTCAAACGAAAGCATTACAATTTCTCACCAAAAAAAAAAAATTGAATTCGCCCGAGTCCTCGGAGCAATAATTTCAGGCCCAATTTTCTTTTTTGTTCCAATTGATATAAAGCCATTTGTTAAGGAGATACAGCGACGACGAGTGTGCGTTAACAAGTGGGTTAAGTAAATAGGCAGAAATAAGTAAATAAGCAACAAATCACCGCGTATCGGATTAGCGCTATAAGTTATTTATGGCGCTGACTAGGCGATACGTGACCACGATCTGCGAGGATGTGGATGTGTTAGTTATGAACGAGATTTTAAGAAACCCATTTTTTCTTTTATTCTACCTTTATGGTTCCACAGCTGGGCAAAGGTATCCCCGCTGGCCTTCTCCAGCCAATCTCTCATAAACTCCTCTAAGATGTAAGAAGCCCGTAGTTCCTGTAAATCCTCTAATCAGTTAATTTGCTGAGATATACTGCAAAGGTTGCTGATAAATCTACTTCAGAATTCGTAGATAATATTCCGTCTAAGTCACAAATTCCCAGTTGCAATAGGTCTGATACTGTTACCATGCCGTCAAAGAAACAGCTGAAGAAGGAAGGTCCTGACATCACGGTGGTTGAAAATTTATAATTTCCTCAAGAAAAAGTTTGGTTAGACCTAGTGAACTAAAACTGCCCCCTCCATAGCATTAACCGCCTTACAAGTATTCGTACACAAAGACAAGTGACAGTGCGTCCGCGTGGTATCGTCTGCCATCCGATCTGATCGAGTCCCAATTAGCCGCCATACGACACACAGACGCGATACTGCCGCGGTACGCCCGCGATACCCCCGCGGTACGCCGCGATTACCCCGCAATGGACAAATAAAATTTTTATCCCTCCCTTTTCATTGACCTATAAAGGACAAGAATAAAAGTAGTGTAGTAATAATAAATTCTGTGGTTTTAGGAACTAGTTTTACATATTGATCTGGTAATAAAAAATATTGTTCACGTGGATTGGCTGTTTTTCTTCCTGAGAGATTTAGGCTAAATGGCTCGTTTTGTAATATATGACATCGTAAGTTTGCGTTATTACCCCAAAATGAAAGACAGTACTTGTTTCAGGAGAAAGTGAGAATCAGTTTGCAGCATGCCCCACCAACACAGTCTGACTGGTTGTGTACAAATATACCTTTGTTTACTGCAGACACTTTTACCGGTGTGTTGAAAATTTAGCCTGACGAGCCTTGTCAGTATATGTAGTAACAATACCAAATACAGAAGCTGTACTGTGCAGTGGGTACTCTACCTACCTATTTGAGTTAATCAAACGGGAGCATGTTGAAGCAATACCAAGTCCTTTCTCAAGTGTCTTTCCAATAATACAGTCAATTAATTTATGTTAACTAACATCTCCAATCTCCACTGTACTACAGTATGTAGTGTAGTGTAGTGTGCGGGGTCTCAGCGATGCCGCCGCGCGTATCTGTCGCTGATTACAATAAATCAGCGGCCACCGCCGACACTCGCCGACACTTCAGACTCACTCGACAGTTTTCGCTACAATTAAATGTCTATTGCAATCTCAAGATGTGGCCGTGTCAAGTGTATGTGGTTTTATTGACACTGCTGCGGTATGGTCTTGAGATTGAGATGGGTCCCTCTTAAAGTTGTCCTGATAAATCGTCGCCGCGTCGTACCATACGTTTACTGTACGATACCTAGCTTTTAATATAACTTCTATGTTTAGATGGTTGCGAACATTTTCGTTTGCCTTAATTCTTGCTGATTTCCACAAAACTATTTAAAAGTAATTTTATAGGCTGGACAGTACAATCAAAAACAATATTAAATCCAATCACGTAAATTAGGCGCTAACTTTTACGATTTTATTGTCCAAAACCATTTCGTATATTTGTGGCAAACATAAAGAAAATTCATTCCGAGGACGACCAGATAAAAGATCGTTGGCAAATAATGTTAAGGGAATAAAAAAGCGGAGTTTAGCCACCGTAGTCCGCAGTACGTAGTACGCCCTGACTCGATACAGCGCCATCGGATAATCAACAGACAAAGGAGATCCTCTGCAGCGGTTTCATAAATCAAAACATGAGTAAACGTCAGTTTTGGACGATCGTAAACTGTACAACATTTACAGTTCTCTACAACCAAATAATACTCACGTCCACAGCCTAAAAGATCCCATTGAAAACTACCCAGTCAAACTTCAGTAGAACAAATCTCTGCTTCAAAAGTTTGTTATGCTGTGGGGCTTCGGAGACGCTGGGCTGGTATTATGAACGTGTAGGGATAAAAGTGTGGGCATTAAAAAGGCCGAAACAATTTGAATACGAGTGCGGCCGCGATCCAATTTTGTGATTGCGAGAGCTGGGTCGGTTTACCTACTTATTGAATCTAAAGTGGTTTGAAAAACACAAGTAAGTAGATAAATTGAAAACACAAAATATTCAATTTATGACCTTGTTTAAGCCAAAACTAAAAAATAGGAATGAAGAATTTCACGAAAAAACCTACGTACCTTTTTGATTGTATTTAAAAAAATATATATAAGTCCAGGTATTGTTAATTTATTTAAGCTCATAGTCCCTACATAACCTGCTTACTTACCAAAGATAACTGTTACTTACCACAGATAACTATATTAGTAGAAAGCTATTACTTAGTTACGTGGCCCAGTGGTAACGGCCTCGACTTGCAAGTTGTAGGTCGTGAGTTCAAACCCAGGCAGGCGCTTAACTTTGTGTAAATTATTTCATCACCACTGCTCTCAAAAACGGTGAAGAAAAACATCGTGAGGAAACCGGCATGTCCTAGAAACAAAAATTCCAAGACGTGTGTCATTCACCAGTCCGCATTGGGCCCGCGTGGTGGATTACGGCCCACACCCTCTCACAGAGAGGAGGCCTGTGCCCCAGCAGTGGGGACAATAACAGGCTGATGATTCTTGGCTCTGACTTACTTATGAATTTTTCCAAAATTCGTTTATAAGTAAGTAACTCTTAGTTCAAAACACTAAACTGTTCGACATACAAATTGAAATCAAGTTTTTTACGCGAAAGGAACAGCAATAAGAGATGTCAATGCACCATTCGTATGCGGTGACTCCGAGCGCCTACTCTGCGGCAATACCATAAAACGAACGTAAAACAATACAATATTTACGCCTCAATAGTGATGTCACACAGATCATGGTGCGGGATGGCACATTGTCGCGGGACCTCTCGATGAGCGGAACTGTGTTATAAGAGGGTTTAAAAACTAAGTAATATTCAGAAAAAATAATATCTGTCTTTCACTTTTGGTATATTCTCCTGGATTAGGAAATAGGACACTTTTTATCCCGGGAGCGTTTTCTTGGGATGACTTTCAACTTTAAGGGGTGAAGCCGCTGTCAGAAGACATAATATAACAAAACATATTATTTCACAAAAACCTACTAGAACGACAAAAATGACCAGTTCATGTGGAATATGTCCGGTAGTGGACGTCTTTGTACTGATAAAGATGAAAACGACGCAGCAGAACTGGTGCATGGTGTCGATTAGTCGTTTCCTATGGAGAAAAACTGGCAAGAAACTCCACGTTAAAAAATCATAAATGATAAATGATAATTTTTATCTTGTAACTAGGTTATAAATAACACGTTTATACGTCAATATTTTTTTTGTCAGTTTAAGCTAGATGAGGCCGGTGTTTCCCTGAGGAGAAACTCCGAAACAAACTCAGACTTCAAAGTCTCTTTTAATGTCCATACAATCCTATTCATACAATAGGATTGTCTTGTCTCTTCCCATTCCTATTAGTTGTCTCGCAGTAGGCACATCACTACCAGTACCAGTAAGTGCTGTTTACCCTACAATGGGCACTACAAGTCGTAGTACTGCTCAGTTTATGGCTCATCATAACCGCGAGATGGCATCGCGCTTATCTGTGTATTTATTGTTGTTTTAATAAACTACCCGATGTCGAGGAATGCGGCTGTGTGGAGCCCATGGCGGCCATAGGAATTGTAAATTATTTGTGCCATTAATAGGTTACGAAATTGTACTGTCAGTTTCAAAGCAAACAATTCCTGGACTTATCCAGTAACTAATAAATATTTCATGGTTTTGAGAGTCTAAGGTTTTGAGACAAAAATCAGATGTATGTACAGTCACGAGCAAAAATATGTAAACAACCAAACTTTAATTATAAGCTTGAGTATTATACTAGAGCTTACAAGTAAAGTAAAGTTTGCTTGTGGACATATTTTTGCTCGTGACTGTACCTAGTTTTTCAAATAAACATGTACGACTTGTCATTTTCACATTGACAAGTAAATTTTGACTTTATTTTTTGACAGAATCGTTCTAGTATTGATGTAAAATACTTTATTCTGAACACATTACAGAAGTATGGAAGAAAAGACATGTTGCGCCGAACCCAAATAAATTGGAATAAGGGCAGGAGAATAAAGATGACTTCTTTCTGAACACAAACATGCGGTTATTGGTAACTTGACGTATTCCCGGCATAGTGTGACCTATTTGCAACAGTTAAGGACCCGGGTAAGCCTAGGCGGCAACTCATGGGTTTCGAGAAAATCCAAGTTTCCAATAGCAGTTTCAAACAAAAATTATGTTATGTAACGAATTTTGGGAAAAGTACAAAAAAAGAAACGGAAGTCGGTGTTTGTGTTTGTTTCTTCGTTATTTGTCACCGACTTCTGAAATTACAGTTATTTTGCAATTTATTATGTATTTTCGTTTTTGGAAGTCGGTTGATTTTTTAAAATTTTTCACTTTTTAGTTGTTGTACCCCTGAGGTAAAACTAAATATTAAAGTTATGCCCGAATTAAAAACATCCATGTTCAAATTCCATGTCATCAACCAATAACATGGAATTTGATCATAATATTTTGAGAAAACCAAAACGTCATCTGTGTTTAATTTTTTTTTGACTTTGTTGATTTTTTCAAAAAGCGCTGAATCATTTTCGATAAAATTTATAGGGACCACCTCTGAAGTATGACCTATTACATAAACAAAAAATAATCATCAAAATCTATTCACAAGTGGCGGATTAATCGCGTAACACAAAAAAAAAACAAACATACAGACGAATTGAAAATCTCCTCCTTTTTGAAGTCGGTTAAAAACTCTCTTAGTAGGTATTCTGTGAGAGAATATTATTGAGAAGAGAATATTTACTTTATTCGAAGCCAGTGTTCTTTTACGTACAAATACGTAATGTAACATTAGGACACGTTTTACATGTCAGATTGAAACAGTTGGTTTGCTGCAGTTAAGAATTAGAAAATATACTGTTTTTTTTATCAAAACTAAATAAAAGAGATGTGATATAGTCGTGAAGTTTTTCTGCTGATAACCACTCTCACACTTTGATTTAATATAAAATCAGAAGTACGATGCGTTTTCTTTATGACCAATTCAATCTATTTCACTTTACAGCAGCAGATTGAAATTCACCAAACAAATAAGCAAGTCTGAAGTTGTTTCTAAAATCAAGTAAAGACATAAAACGGTCCGTTTTAAATGAAAAAACGATTGTTTGGCAGTAAATGTGCAGGCCGGTTTATGTGCGGGCGCGCGGGCAGCGGGTTCGAGTCCCGCCGCCGCCCACCGCGAGGCCGCATAAACAAACACTTTGCGCTTTTTACACTTTACAGCTACCCTCGTAAACGACGCGACACGACGCACCGAATCAGCGGTTTGCGTTTGTAGTGATGGGACCTGTCGATGACAGCAGTAGGTTTCGAATGTGTTTCGACTTTCTTTTCTAAATAGTAGCTTTTTCCCGCGACTTAAAAATGTAGCCCACAGCACTCAGCGATACTGCTTCCTATCCGTTATTGGCTTTTTATCAATACTTCCAGAGATTATCTGTCTCAAACTTTTAAACAATTTTTAAGTTAAGAAGTATAGAGTAGGAGTTTAATAGCATTTACCTTCAACGGCCAGCGCAGTTTCTCCAACATGGTAAAACTCGAAAAAACCATCTTGTAAGTACACTGGCTGAACATTTAAATTATAGGTTTGCCTTTGGGAAGTATATTATGAAACGATCAAAGGATTCTGATGTGTTATGTGATCTTTAATTTTGTGCTATTCAACTACGGTTTCTTCAAGGTATATCGACACACATATACGTGAAGCCCAGCTCTACCGTCTTGTACCGCACATCGTACGTCTCCTTTGGCCGCTCTACACTACACAATATTTGCATTTTATTCGCCCGGAGCGTCCTCGCCGTCCTGCGTCCTGCGACTCGCCAGATCGCTTTATGTGCTTCAGGTAATAACCTCTTTGACGGACACTCTCCACCAACCTACTAACCACCTACACATCTTAAACTCAACTTTAAACCTTCTGCACTAGGAACGCAAGGACTGCACTGTTTAATTTGTCAATTGTACAAGGGGTTGAGAGATAAAAGTAAACGGATTATTGCTTGTGTATCGCGGAATGGATCCGTACGGTCGTTTGTCCCAGTCTCCAACGTCTGAAGCTGGAGAATGTCCGTGTACGCGGTTGTATTAAATTATATGAGCTAGTTCAAGCTCCTTCTGAGAGTATGGTAGACTGACCAATAACAATTTGCATGTTTTTAAAATCCTACATACTTAAAAAAGTCTGTTCGTAGATGCTTCTTATAGATTCACCAATGCCAATAATTTGACGGTATACGGGCTGAAAATCTTCGTCACTGTAATGCCTTGTTTTAAAAACAAGGTGGTATCTCATTTTCTTCTAACATAGTTATAAATGACTCATTCAGCCAAATGAAGGCTAAGTTTCTAAGCGGCAATAAATCTAGGCACCTAAAGCTAAGCGTGTGCGCCGCGATAAGTGTTCGCTGTAGTGTAGCAGTGTAGCAGGGTACCAGGCTAGCAGTGGAGGCGAGGCACAAGTACGGCGTTACGACGCACGGTTTATCACCGATGTATGCAAATCGACGCATTCACCTCCCGCTATTAGGAGACAGGGCTGTGTTCAAAGATGCTCAATCTGTACTAGTTCGTGTATAAAGTTGTGTAACTTTTTGGGGCACAAAAAAGTTTATTCTGTCTATGTATCTAGAATGTCTTAGAAGTTGGTGACAACTTAAATGGGTAAGTAAGTATTATGATGTTTTGACTGATTTGGACGAGATGCTTTACGTTACTTAATTTTTTAAAACTATGTTTAATCATTTATATATATAGCTTCACATTTTCACTCATAATTATGTGTGATCAACAATAAATTGATATAACATATTTTTTCTTAAAATATTCTTATTTGTTTTCACACACGTCAGAGAAACCACACAAAACCCTGAAATTTTACCGCAAGCACTGAAACACTAGTTTTATCTACAAGTTGTTTAATTAAGTGACACGTTCCAAGAGGATTTATTTGTTTTCTACGAATTAACCCATGTAATACTTTATCATACTTATTTAATGGCTTTTGATGTGACGTCTTTTTCAGTAGCAACAAACAGAGAATAAATCGAATTAAGTGTGAATAATAAGCCATTATATAATGATTCATTAATTATAAACATGCTTTCGTAAAATTGTAAATTTGTTAAATATTTTTTACGCATGTTATGATCATTTATTAGTAAATAATACCTAAATGATAGTTTTCTGACCAGTTTCAGCAAAATTATCCTTAAAAAATGTTTTCAATATTTTGAAGAAGGTTTTCTCACTTGTTTATTCTTTGCGATGTTTACCTATACAGGGTGTAGTGGAAAGGTGTGGTCATACTCGTATTTTAAGAGCCGGTTCTGCCCAAGGATATGAAAAACTTTCTCTAAAAAAAATGAAAATTCTCAAAAAAAAAATTGGACTTTCCTGTAAAGTTATCATCAGCTGATCAATATTTGTATGGGAGGTAAAATTTTTTTTTTTAGAATTTCCTCGGATTTTCTTGAAGAAAGAAAAAATCGATGGCAAGAAGTGTTATTCAATTAATTGAACCATATCGTTTGTCAAGAGGTGTGTGAAGGAGCACCTACCAGTTTTTCTCATCTCCATGACAATAGGGCTCGGTGGCACCCCTGAGCGAGCCACGAAGAGGCGTCTGAAGAAAGCAATTATCACCTCCCGCCGGCTTCGCATTAGAGGTGCTATTACAATGTGCTGCACCTACCGGGCCGTCAGCTCTCACCTCACCGACACACGACGTGACAGCAGAAGGCTCGGTAACTTGGTGAGTTGGGTGATGTTAAGGAACTTAAATAATCGGCTACTTAATCTTTAGGCTATAGTCAGCCTCTGACAAAAACAAGAGGTATCGTTTCATGAGAACAACACTGTTACTTGTCTAAGGTATTTTGGTAAACAGTAAAATTCGCATCACGACGTTCTTTTTAGAGTTCTGTATCCAAAGGATTAAACGGGACCCTATTACTAAGACTCCGCTGTCGTCCGTCTGTCTGTCACCAGGCTGTATCTCATAAACCGTGATAGTTAGACAGTTGGAATTTTCACACATGATTTATTTCTGTAGGCGCTATAACAATAAATACTAAAACAAAACCGGCTAAGAGCGAGTCGGACTCGCGTGCAAAGGGTTCCGAACAAATCATATTTTTAATTTTTTATATTTTTTTAATTTTCTCTTTCAATTAATTTAATCAATGTTTTTTTAAAACTGCCTCCACCTTAAAGGTTTTCCTGTAATCTATAAGTAAATAACTACTTTCTGTATTTTTTTCAAAATTTTAGGTCTAGTGGTTTCGGAGATAAGGGGGAGGAATGGTCATTTTTCATGTATTTTCTTAAATAACTTCAAAATTATATGTTTTCAAATTATGAAAAGAAATATATTCAAGACCCTCACAATGTGCCCTTTCATTTGATATGTCGCACGATACAGTTTGAAAAACTTTGATTTTTTATTTTCCGATTTTTACCCCAAAAATGATCCCCATATTCCAAATTAATTTATTTAGGGTACGCGTATTTGGGTCACAGATATTCATGTGTGTACCAAATTTCAACTCTATCGAAGCAAATTGGCTGTGACAGACGGACAGACGGACAGACAGATAGACAGACACACGAGTGATCCTATAAGGGTTCCGTTTTTTTCATTCAGAATTTCAGAACCCTAAAAACAGAATAAAATTAATATTGAAGGGGGCTCCCATACAACAAACGTGATGTTTTTACCGTTTTTATCGTGCGCGAGACCGACTCGCACTTGGCCGGTTTTTTTTCTTTTCGTGTCGAAGGTTCATCAAATGATACAGCTTGTGCCCAGTAGGTATGTATTGCAGCGTTAGAGGCGTTGTACAAGTTATCGAGGGTGCAAGAGAGTGGACATTTAGGACACTCCAGCAATTGGGAGTATTGGGACATGGTTACGCACGACCTAATATGGTGGAACTATCGGCAAGATAGAGGGGTATTGTAGAGGTTATTCTTTACTGACGATAAGTCATATATTATCGTTTCTTGACTTTAGACATTGTACAAAACTAAACTTCTGCATTTTCTGATTGCTTGGACGTATCTACCTTCTTGCTTAACTGCGGGAACTATATTTTCTATCACCAAAATTTATATTTGTCATCAAGTTGTATCACCTAATAAATAGATCTATCGCCACGAAATATTTTCGTTCTCAGATAAACAAAAATTGTTCCCAGGTATGAATTATCAAATTAATGTTAATATATGTGTAAAATAAGAGATCGATAACCAATAAAATTATATTGCATTACATGAATATAAACTTCGTTCTTATAATAACAGTTTTGTTACTTAAATAATAGCTCTGTGCTCAGAATGGTAGATCTGTCACCAAATAAATCGATTATCGATCCCTGACTGCGACTCCTTTTTATTTGATATTTTGTCACCAATACAGTAGTAACATTTTATTTCGTTCAGATATTAAATTAATAGTATTCGTTACCAATTTAATACATCAATTTATAATTTTAATGAAAAAATGATCAAAGGAGCGGAGACAAATTGGCGCGCTTTAAAAATTGACCAATCCGGCCTCAACGATGGGTTGTAGGCGCTGATTGTTCAGTGGTAATTATTTTAAACAATAAATATTGATTATTTTGACTTTGTTTTATTTACTACTCTGCTAAAAATTTTATTTAAATATAATTTATACTACCAGTGGAAATTTAAAACCTTGGGAGTCTAGTTAAGTAGCAGAATCTTTTGGTTGAAACGATGATGACAACCCTAATTTTTTATTTGAACTTAATGCAATTTTCTAGTAACATAATATGATTTATTGGTGATCTCTTTAAATTAGTTTGCTTTAATACTTATTAGGACACACCTATTATAATACATACAAAAACATTTATTTGGTACTAGACCTTATATCTCAGGATTTTAGGTGATTTATTGTGGAACTGATTTTGCATTGTTTGGTGACTACATTTTGGTGACAGATCTACTATTTGGAGGACAAACCCTATTATTTAAGAAACACAAAACTAATTAAATTGGTGATAGCTTAAATGATACCCCTTAACTGCCTCTTTGTTAGGAGTGGAGTTTTACGTCTGTTTGTAAGGACTCCCTGCTGTTGACTTTAAATGTAATTGCTCCTTAATTCTCATGTACTTCTGTAAGCTGTATTTATACCGTTAGCTTATCAACCTGCTCAGTACTACACTGAAGTTGCACAAGGAACTTGAAACATGAACAAGATAATTTCTGGAGTTTAAATCAACTATGACCTCTGAATCTATTTCATTGATTTTGCTTAGAGCAATCGGATTGGAAATACCGGTCGGTATTTCCAATCCGATTCATCTAGTTCTTAAAATATAACAGACGTAACTTGCTATATTTCTCTGAAGTAGGTACTTAGTTTCTAAAAGCTGCCTATAGGTTTGCCGCAGATTTGGAAAATGCTTAGTCATATTTCGTTTTTAAGGCAAAATAATTGATTTGGTTTCAGTTTTTTTTTTTTTGCAAGACTAATTCGCTCAAAATATTGTTGTCCGATGCGGACAGAGGTGGCCACGCTGACGCTAATGTCGGTCGTTGCTGGTGTATGACAAATGAATGGCGGTCATAATTAGAGATTAGGCGCAAATCGAACGCGCGCCATGCGGTGTGAGCGTACGGTGAAAATCAGCTGCCAGGATGCTGGAGAGCTGGATGTGACCCGGATGATTAATAAGTTATTTTCAGGTTTTCATTGTGTGAAAATGTCAAAAAACCTACTTAGGTACCTGGTTAAGTCAGAATGTGTATTTATATACACTTATATGTTTTTTTTCCCGCTTCCTCGGCTGAACTGATGTAAATGAAACCTTGCACACGGGTGTCAACTCTGATGACCTGTAGATATTTTCTATTGGGTTAATACAAAATCATCGGGCAGAAGCTAGTTAACACTCATATTTTTAACCGACTTCAAAAAAAGGAGGAGGTTCAATTCGACTGTATTTTTTTTTTTTTTTTTTTTTATGTGTGTTACCTCATAACTTCTTACTACGTGAACCGATTTTGAAGGTTTTTATTTGAAAGGTGTTACTTCACATTTGGTCCCATTTTAATTTGTTGAAGATCTGATGAAGAACTTCGGAGATACACAATGGCACTCTTCAATAAATGATAGCAGATCTTCCAGAATTGCTGCAATCGCATGTCTGTACATTGTTTTCACCACTTCACAACATTACATCACGCTGATACGCTCTGTAGGGGTATACAGATTTGTACAGTTCACCCTGATACACCGTAATTTCACCAATTACGTTCAAATTCCCTATTTTTGGGGCTATCAATTCGGGCATAGCTTTACTATTCATTTAGTTTTAGAATGGGGTACAACAACTAAAAAGTGAAAAATAAAAAACTTTTTACAAAAAAAAATACAACCGACTTCCATAAATAAAACTAAAAAATGCAAAATAACTTTAATTTCGGAAGTCGGTGTCAAATAACGAAGAAACCAAACTAGAAACACCGACTGCCGAAATTAAAGTTATTTTGCATTTTTTAGTTTTATTTATGTTAATCATATTTGTCTACGCAATTACAGCACATAACTTATGACTATTTGAATTAAAGTGTCAGAAATAAAATGCCTACTGATATGTTTCTAAGAACAAATAATAAGTTTATTTAAGCTTTTCCTTGCTTTCATTTCATAGCATTAAAATATAATTTTATAAATAACTAAACACAAACAGAAGCGAATCTTAAAATAAGACGATTCATGTCCAACATCTCGTATTTTTCCATAGATGCATCTATCAGTCGCCATTTCAATATTTACCCATGTATCTCTCAAAGAATTCGACAGTTTAAACTAACTCTGTTCATCATCATCATCATCATCAGCCTTTTCATGTCCCCACAGACTGCTGGGGCACAGGCCTCTTCTCCCCCTAGTTTTCTTAACATTTATTTGTTGCAGTTTCAGTTTTCATTGGCAGTCCCTTCCAGCGAGCCTGCAGCGTGTCACCATGGGCCGGTCTCGTTGATTACACGCGTGACAAAGATCCGCCGACAACAATCCACGTCAATTTGTGAGCTGACAAGGTGCGGTCGCGAGCTGCACTACATCACAGGGGTGCCGTGGAGCTGACGATGTGACCGATTTTAAATCATACATCATAGTTTTTAGATTGTCAACGGAAAAATATAGGAGTTTTATCACTATATTTGTCTGTGGTTTCCAAAACTGGACTGATTACAATCTGATTTTTGTTGCTGATTCAAAGCTGGTTTAACTGATATGATTCTTAGTTATTTTTAAAAATGATCAGCTCTTTAATATCATTCGTTTATAATACAGTGAAACAATCTTAAATAACAAGGCTTAAGTGACCAGTACTGCTTGCAGCTGCACATGCTGTTTTACGCCCAGTATTGGCATTGCAATCATTATGATTGCGTCAAGCAACGCATGCTTCTTTTACTTCCAGTCCTTCATTTTATGAGTGCAAGGTAGTCTCCGTAGATCTCTGTTCTCGTCCAGTCAGGTCGGTGCGTCACTAGTTTTGCCCAGCACCACCACTACAGCGCTGTGAGTGCGCATCGGGCACTCGTGGCCGCTCCAACATGTTATGAGTGTAAGGAAGTCTCCAGTGATCTCTGTTCGCGCTCAGTCAGGTCGGTGCGTCACTAGTTTTGCCCAGCACCGCCACTACAGCGCTATGAGTGCGCCTCGGGCACTCGTGGTCGCTCCAACATGTTATGAGTGTAAGGAAGTCTCCAGTGATCTCTGTTTGCGCTCAGTCAGGTCGGTGCGTCACTAGTTTTGCCCAGCACCGCCACTACAGCGCTATGAGTGTGCCTCGGGCACTCATGGCCGCTTCCACATTTTCAATGCGCTAAATTCGCTTGTTGATTGAGCGTGTTTAGAATTTACTGAAAGGGTTTTTGTGGGACTATGATTTGATATGGTATATCGGTTTCCAATTTCCGTGATAAGTAAGTATCTGGAATAGAGTTTAATAATAGATCATTATGGAGCTTTATTAAGAAATTGATACTGAAAAATACTGATGAATTGATGTTGATTTGTCAAATTATGGCATCAATTTTTATATGTAGGTTCTATCAACTGTTTTTTTATAAACCGAGATTAATTAATTAATTAATTTTATTTATTTTGTACATGGAGGACTTACAGCTAATAAAAACAAATAAAAAAGGAAACCATAGTCACCAGAAAGCCAATTACAAATCCTAACTTATAGAACTATAATAATTTTGTGGTGTGAGCACAAAAACAAAAACACACCGCTTTAAAGAAAGATGGAATTTTAAAAAATTGGTTTGCAATTATATGACTAAAATAATAGAGTAAAAATAAAAAACATAAAACAATCATGATTTCACTGCCTTCTTGTACTAAATCTAGTTCCAGATCTCTGAAGTCTAAAAATATGTCACTAATTATCTCCTCTCCTTGAGGTAATCGGCAGAGAGTCAGGCTCCGATGTTATCACCGTAGGAATTATCTGTTCATCCTCGTCGCCGTCACGTACATTGCGTGTCTCTGCCCACCCCGTGATGAGCGATATAATGACTCGTCTGATTGCTGTAATAACACAACAAACAATAATTACCGATACGGTGGATGATTTGGAAAACAAATTAATGGATTCGATAGACTCTAGATTTTTAGGGTTCCGTACTCGAAGGGTCCAAACGAAGAATTTTTTAACTTTCCATTGACCTATGAACTTGAAATATGGTGATAATGTTTATTATTACGTATACTTTATTAAAAAAATTCAAAATTTGGTACGGAACCCTTAATGTGCGAAATCCGACACGCACTTGGCCAGTTTTGTATTAACCAAAGAAACCCAAGACAAAATTGGATGACATAGTTGTACAAGCTCTTATGATGCCCAAGAAATGTTTTCAGTGTATCTCCCGCAGCAATCAAATCAAAAACTGCTGCAAATGTAATTACATTCCATCTCCCACATATTTAATCGTCGACCGTTATCAAAAAACGCACCACTCTCGTAATGGTCGTCATAATCCCAGAGGTAACATCGCATAATGTGATTCATAAACATCAGGAAGGGCCTCACAACCCCGGCGGCACTCCGGCAGTGCTCTCCGTGAAGCCGCCAGTCGCATGTAATCCTGGAGTTAAAACTTAAGTGTCATTAGACTACGGCGCCCCGCGCATATTTTTATCATTCCTGCTTCCCCTTAACACTTAATGCGTAAAGTTTTAATTGAAATTTGATCTGGCGCACTTTTAACGAATTGTCCTTAATAATTATGTGCTCATAATTAAAGTAATGTCTTTGAGTGGAAACTTATTGGTCCGCTGAGCGCCGTGAAGCGGAGTTGGGCGGATTTTGTATCGATGGGGAAATATATTGTGTTGTTATTATTTTAATAACTTCTACAGATTACGTATATGATTGCATGTAATGTATAAAAGTAATTAAAATTGCTTATCGTGAGTTTCATTAGGGCACCAGTAGGCACTTATTAAATAACATCAAAATCCAAAAACAGGATTTCTACTATCCTGTTTATGGATTTTGAAATTTAATAAATTCTAATGGCCATCACGATAAGCGGTTATCTACATTACAGATTATGAAAAACCAGTATCAATATTAACTTAAAATTAACCACAATTCAGTAATGAAAACCTACTAGTGTTTGTTCAAACGAACACACAACATGCTGCTCTCTCAAATGTCACAAAGCTATAATTGTTAAATTGAACATGCCGATTCTAAATTCACATTAAAATAGTCATGTGACAATAATACGGCCGTTACAATTCAAACGTGTCGTTAATCCACGCAAAAATGGCGGCGCGCGCGCACATGTCCCGCACCTCGCTCATTTACATAATTCTACATTCTATTGTACGTGTCTAATGCTGTTACCTCATACATTAGCGTTTCCATCGCTGCACAACGATACGACGAAATTATACAGCATTTTGTGCAGCGCTTTATGGCTCATGTACACAATTGAGAGTATAAAGTTACCTGTGGTAGGGGGTGGCATAAAGCGCCATCTGTCGTCAAGCGGGACAATGCAGAGATTTATCGCTGCAAAATGCGCTTATGGGGGTTTACGGGGATTCGGTTTTTTGCTCGCTATCAAGTTTCCATTAGCTAATTTAGTATCGATTCGCTCACGGTGGAAGTTTAGCGGTGCGCGGACGATTCACAATTGATGGATCGTTTTTATTCGTTCCAAACTCGAATGCTCCAAGTTCACAAATTCAATTTTTATGGACAGAAGCGGAATATTTTGATAATTCAATTTGGAATTTGGATGGAAACAGAGGTTTTTTATGTTATTGTGCTGGCTGGTGGTAAATAATGCTGCGCTAGTTTCTTTATTTTTACTCAAGATAGTGCCTGAAATAAAATCAATCAATTTTATACAAACGTTCAAGGAGGTTGGGTGTCCTCTGTTAAGCCTTATTCGTCTTAATATCTTCCAACCATTCCAATGCATTATGCCATTTCAAAGGTAATGTAATACATTTGAATTTATCGAAAATGTCACTGCAAATTGCTTCTGTCATCAATGTGAGGCCCTCTTCGGAGGGGCTATCTCGGTCCCTCAAACATCTGCATTATCTTACCTCCGTCCCTCGCGAAATCAGTTACTGCACGGGCATTCACTAAAGTGCATTTGCCATTCCGCCCGTCAAACCTTACAATTATCACCCTGCTACTATCCCAAAAGCAACCTTGTTAGTTTGGAGGAAAATTCAAACTCGGTTATCAGCGTTTAAACATGCGTACCTTAACGATGATAACTTATACTTTCTGTTGACCAAACTAAAATTAAATCTAACGTCGGAGACACAAGTTTCAGATTCGTAAATCAATTCAGCAATGGTTACGAAATACGGGCCGTTTAAGCTAAGAGGGTAGTTCACATGTTGGCGGTGCGATTTATCAAATTTTATACGTTGGGGCACGACATGTGCGCCCGCGGACAATCGCTTACGTGCAACGCAGAGGGTTCACAATTAAATATGGGCCGAGGTGGCTAATGGATTAGCAGACGAGCCGCCTTCTGGCGCAATCAGAACGTGCAGATGCGCCGCGATTGGATCCGTGGTGACGCGTAATGTGCTTACCGGCAGATTGAAGCGAGTGTGAGATCTTTTTACAGACATATGCCGTGAAAATATCCTGTTAAAAACTTATTTACATTCCCATCTGTTAGAACGTGTCGATGATATAAAGGAGGGTAGAGCCAATAAAGCACAACGGTTTTGCAAACTCCACTAAATGTCCACTAGAATATCATTTAGAACTATTGGAACTGACAAAACTCTATCGATATGCTGAATGGCAATATACCATGTAATAATTAGACCACATGACTGCCTTAACGCATCGTCAAAAGTAGAAAAAAAGGCAGTAGCATAGCTAGATCAAAGCGTGGCTTAGTCGTTAGCAACAAAGTAGACCCGAGATGCAGGGTGGAGAACAGTAACCTACCTCAATAGACGAGGCTAGGACCATGCCAATAGGTGGTGACGTATTTTTACGATAACTATTGTCTATTGTGCAGCAGAGTCAGCTTGGATACAGCGCACGATGGATGACCTCGCCGGCGATCAAGTGCAATGATTGTGTGAATGTGTGCCGAGGGCGAAGCAATACACGCCGTAGGTGCTAACTCTTTGCTCGCACCGTTTGTGCTATATTTAGATATAAACGTTGCAGCTGGGGTTACTATCCATTCCGTACATTCGTAGGTGGATAGTTTTATTTGAAAATGTACCTATGCGTTTGAGTTGCCTACTAAGTTGCTAGTAGGTAAATTTACTTCTTTCTAACTTTCTTAAGATACAAGGACAGATACAAGGTAGATATGTTTTTGTGTACGATGATAATATATGATTGCAATGATAAGTAAGATTGGATTGGTGTTGATGGAAATCTGTATATATAAAATTCAAAGTCCTGAATGACTGACTGACTGACTGATATATCAACGCACAGCCTAAACCGCTGGTCCTAGAGACATGAAATTTGTAGGATGTGTTCTTGTGTGAAGAGTAGGTTTTCCAATAAGAAAGGGTTTTTCGAAATTTGAAATTTAAGGGGGTGAAAAAGGGGTTGAAAGTATACAACGGTGTAAGAACTATCTCCACGCGGGCGAAGCCGCTGGCAGAAGCAAGTCACCATATATTAGAGATCTATTCCATAACAGGTTTTAATTTTTCTTCAATTTGCATAAGTTTTCCACGTTAAATATATATTAGGCTTAGTGAGATATCACGGGTGTGTTTGAAAGAGTCACCTTCCCCTGGCACAGACAACTGAAGGAAAAGGGGTGGGTTTAGTCAGTGAAAGTCTGACACATCCTCCCGCTTCACCCAGAGCGGGAGAAGTTATTTGATGATTTTCCACCCATAAAAGAAGGCTTAGTGAGATAGTGGTCAAACGTGAGCCTATAAATCATAAAAAGGCGGACAATACAGCAACGGTGCATTGAATGCAGCTACGTAAAATCTCCCTAGGCTTTTCCCAACTATATCTTGCGGTCGGCTTCCAGTCTAACCGTATGCAGCTGAATACCAGTATTTTACACGGAGCGACTGTCTATCTGACGCCCACAACCCAGTAACTGGGTAATACGATACCCCTTGGTAAGACTGTTTGTCAGACTTTCGGGCTTCTGACGACCCATAACGAATGTCAAAAATAACTCTTTAATAAAAAAGAAAAAAGTTGGTGTTAAATCAGTTTAAATATAATTTCAATTTCGTTAATTAAATCAAGGATAATGTTTTTAACCACTATGATCACAATTAAGTAAATGTAACGCGAATTTTCTTTACGTCAACGTTTGAATAAATAACGTAACTCCTTTTATTAGTGGGATGTAATGTAGGTAGGTACTAGCGGCCCTCCTAAATATAATAATAATTTATCGATGGTAACGTTTGGTGCGAGGCAGCTCGATGTAATTGCACGCGTGTGTCCCGTCACTCACGGCCACGTACCGTCTGCAACACAATCACAGTCTCACTAGTAAATTATATATTCCAAAACTTTTAAAAGGTTTTTCACACGAATCTATCTAATTTTATTACTTGGGTCCACTTCTGGAACACCAGACACATCATAATATATGGGTTGCTGTCTCAGTAATTGTAATAACAACGGTACCCTTCAAACTGGTTCAAAGCAATTCTGTTGAATAGGTGGTGTGGTGGTAACAGCTCATTCTCAGACGCGCTAATTCACTATTATTTCGATCTTCTGGAAATCAGGATTTTAAAATTAAGGGCTGGGATCTAATTACGTGATTTTCAGTAAATCGAAGACGAAGTCTACTGAATTGAATGAATCTTACACAGTGGAAGCTCACCGTGTTAGTTATTCAAGCTTGTT
Organism: Polia nebulosa; assembly: GCA_951329385.1. Lineage (NCBI taxonomy): Eukaryota > Metazoa > Arthropoda > Insecta > Lepidoptera > Noctuidae > Polia > Polia nebulosa. The sequence continues at coordinate 794,115 of OX589596.1, forward strand.
AAAGTACCGTAACTGTAAAATAAATAATTTCGATAAAATATTCACCTCAGCAAGTTGTGCCGACGGTACCGGCTCACCTATTCACGTGGGTGATGGATTGCGGCGTCGATTAGGGCCGCGCTGACCTGTTCTTTCATATCTCGCTAATGGCCGCCAGTCCGCCAGTCCGCTTGGCCGTCAGTTCGTCAGGCCGCCGGCCGCTACTCGTACACCTCTACAGCTTGTGCGAATCTACAGATTCTGGATGAGATCTGATAAATCATCCATTTGACTTTAAAGGTAGTTATTGGAAAATCATTTTCTTATTTTTTTTGCCTTGAATTAATTGACACAGAAAACGCGATGCAGAAAATGCATCAAAAGTTTCCGGTTTGAGGCAGTAATGTATACATCGTGTTCCTTTTGATGTCTCATAACTCTAAGGTTATATGCTATAAGTAAAAATAATACTAAAAGTTCTAGAACACTTCCAAAAATACATAATTTCGAAAATAACATCAATCATTATATAATTCATTAGTTAAAAATTGTCACACGTATGACGAATCTTTATTTTGCGAGTAAATAATTTTCATTGAAACCAATCATTCATATTTAAAGATAAGAAAATGCGACGTGATTATAATTATTTCACGTAAAGGTATTTTACGTTCATAACCGTGACTTTGTCGGATTATTTTATTTGAGAAATAAAGTCTCATTAATACCCTAGAGTTATAGTAGTAGAACATATTGTATAATATCCATAGGTAACTCTATGATTTTCCGAAGCCATCAGAAAGCTGAAAAAACATTTGCAAAAACAATATGGCATTTACTGTCCTTATTACAGTTATAACATTGATTCTTTTGCGAATGGAGCCAATTTTCTCTTGGCAAAAATGTTGTTGAACAAGCTCTTCATAGCTCTTCCACAATAGCTACATCGGGAGCGGTACCTGTCGGCGTCGGCTGTCAAATGTACAAGGGTCATTACTTAAAGCATCACCGGCGTAATTAATATAACGTGCACCCGAATTGAGGCGCCTGCCTTTTTGCTGAGTCGGTGACGTCAAGTCGATCGGCGGCGTGTGGTGGTGAGCAGGGGCGCTAGTGATCGGTAGGCGGTAAATGCTATCGCACACGTTTTCATATTGGTAAAGTAGGTACTTACTCTGTATTTTGAAAATGGAAACTTGTCAATTAATGCAAGCTATCAACTGATCGTTACGATAGCCAATGAAGCAATGCCGCGACTTGGCTGCGGCATGGCTGGATGGTTGTTGTTGTGTTGAGTTGTTGGTTTGTTGGTTGTTGTGTTTGTACGCTTTTTGACACTTCACCTGTTCTTTTGAGATGTACGTGAGTATGGCGAACACAAAAAAAAAAAATTGCAGCTGTTGTTTAAACGCAATGAAAACGTACTAAACTTTTGCAGTTTTGTTTGCATAAAGCACCTGTACTATTACATATTCCCTAAAAGATAGGCAATAAATCAGCCTGTACATTTTGCTAGTGAACCATTAACTCAATACGTGAGACACCCAGTTCATCACTGCGCCAGCCTACACAGTCCAACACGGTAAATTACAATCATCAGACGAATGCAGTCCGTCATTGTCTAATCACGCACTGACGCTACCAGCTACCGTCTACCTGGAGCTATCGGCCGCAGTCAGCACGGGCCACTAAATCAGGACGTCGCTGGCTTTAGTCGGGCACGTACTACAGGGATACAGAAGCTTCAGTGCGTAAGATGCGGAAAATCAAGCATAATACACGAAACGCTACGTCGATGAAAGAAGAAATTAATAAACAAAAGAAGAACAGTTTATTGCCGCCAAACATGACGCATATCAAAAAATTAAGGAAAGAAGATTAATAGGTAATTCGTAAAAAATATTGCGTCAGATGTTTTTAAACAGTTACAACAGGTCGCAAGCCTATCAATGTCTTTGAAAAACCCATTTAGGTACCCAGTTTTTTATCAGCACAACCAAAGAGAGAACAGATCTTTAAAAACAAGTCTCCAGTTTCAGAAAAGGTTTCAGTTCCTACCAAATATTCTCAATATGTCATATAAACAACAAATAGTCCGTCAATAATTCAGGTAAATAACGTAGTACATAATTATTATCAATGCCATTTTCGAAAACTTAGATTATGTGTAGGGGATTCCCTTTAATTTACTGCGTGATTAATTAAAGCAGGAAGGAGCTGTCCTTCTGCGCGTCCCTCCGTGTTTGTCTGTCATGTACCTGTGGCGGACAGTAATTAATGTGGGCTCCACCAGAGGGCAGCAAAGGGCAGCGGGGAGGCGCGACGCTGCGGCGCCGTCCAGGTGGACGCTAACGTTAGGGAAGCTATAGCATTGATGTACAATATAATGTTATTTATTTATATTCTTGGGCGTAGACTTGTATTTTTTTTTTGGGACAAGCCCGCCACACTATTCCCAGACCACTGTAACTTCTGTAAGCCAGAATCAACAGTGGCGACCACCAGAAAAAAAACGCCGAGGCAATGAAGCTCGACGAGTCCCAGAGAAACGATTAAACTGTCCCACAACGAAATTAATCAGAAAAGACAGCGGAGGAGTAAGAAAAACATAATTTCCACTTCCCTCCTAATCAAGCGGGAGACAGAACAAAACTAGGCCATTAGGCACAAAAGGGGGTTTTTACAACTGGGGTAAGCCCAGTTGCCAAACACCACTGGTTAAAAACACTAATATTAATGGTTTCCGGGCCTGCGGACGGCGAGTAGTGGGTAACTCGCCGTCCGATCAGCACCAGGCCCGAGAGTCGCAGGCGCGTAGTATTCCACGCGCGCCTCAAAGAGTTGTCAGCCAAGTGAAGGGGCCTGCCAAGGCCGGTGCCTGCCCGGGGGTGGAGGATAAATTCGAAAGAGTTACCTCGCCCCCGGGCACTCGAGGCAGGGAGGAACAGGGGTGGGTTTTAGTCAGTAAGAGTCTGACACACCCTTCCGCTCCACCCTAGAGCGGAAGAAGTCATAGGATGATTTCCCACCACCCAAAAAAAAAAAAAAAATGGGTCCTAAAATTGTGAGCTGTTACACTTTCCAATAATATGTTATGGCAAAAACGCTTGAACGCACGGAAATTCGTTCTAGTTTGTACAAGGTCCGTGTAATAGACAACTCCAGACGTAGGCTGAATACTATCCAACATAATATTGCGCTCAGCCTGCCAAAGAGTACACTCCCACAGGATATGATGTGCGGATTGTTCGTATTCGCAATCAAGAGTAGAACATTGACAAAAAGGTGAGGTAACAAGCTTGAAGGAAAATGATTTACTCTTAAAGTTGCCATGACCTGTGAGAAATTGGGCAACACAGTGATCTACCTCCAGCCATGTCCTATCCAGCCGTTCGCAAACCGATGGGAAGAACTGGTGTATGACGTAGACTTGTATGTTAACTAGGCATTACATAGGAGAAGCTCGTGGCTAAAGTAATAACAGCCGCACGGGTCGATCCATCAGGTTAAGCAACGCTTGCCGGGGTTAGTCCATGGATAGGTGACCATCTTTACATACCGACTCCTCCGTGCCTCGGCAAGCACGTTTAGCCGTTGGTACCGACTGTTAAGCCGAACGTCCACCGCCAGCTAAAATAAGTTAGTTTAGTTTAGCTCGCATAGTTGAGCCAGTTTTTAAACTAACACACACACACACACACACACACACACACACTAGTAGCTAAACTAACTTATTTTAGCTGGCGGTGGACGTTCGGCTTTAATCGTGGATCTTTGACATTCGTCACGGGTCGTCAGAAGCCCAAGAGTCTGAAAATCAGTCTTACCAAGGGGTATCGTATTACCCAGTAACTGGGTTGTGGAGGTCAGATAGGCAGTCGCTCCATGTAAAATACTGGTATTCAGCTGCATTCGGTTAGACTGGAAGCTGACCCCAAGATAGTTGGGAAAAGGCTAGATAGGTTTTGGCAGATTTTTGAGACTGCGAGAGAGGCAGTCGCTCCATGTTAAATATCGGTATTCAGACACGTTCAGTGCGACTGGTGACCCCGGCAGTATTGACAATGCCTCGTAGATGACGGTAAAAAAGAATGTCTTGAAAACATGTCTTTCTTAAAATTAAAAATAATAAATTTCTTTTTTGTATCCCGCTTGTGTTTAATTTTTCTATTATTTGTTTCCTTATGGTGGTTTGGTTCGTAATGCTCTGGAAACAACTATCAAAGCAATTGAAGTTGGTAGGTACGTACTCCTATTAAATAATCACTTGTCAACTTAAGAAAATAATTTAATTATTTCGTATCTATTATTTATTTCCTGTTTGTTACACTGTTAGAAATATTACGAAACAATCAACACTCAACAGCAAAAAGAGTTTACAAATTAATGCTGTGTTTATGAATAATCGTTTTCTAGTCAAAGTATTTTCTTCTATTTTTCTCCGGCTATGCACAGATGAGTGGCACAATATGCAAGTGTCCGAAGAGGCCCAGTCTCCCCGCGCCCGCGTCGGGTTCGATTGCTCAGTAATTAATCTCACCTCCTCTCACGCCCCTCTCTCCCCCGCTCGTGTTAACATCGTGTCCTATTATTGATAACTATCGATCGCTGTCCAAAATGTCTGCTTTATAATGACAAGGAAAAAGGTTTAGGCTATAAGAATATTTAAACGAGCGCTGTTAACAATAAACTTAAACGTAAGTGGTTTCGAAAAAAAAGTCTATTGTTTTAGTTGTTACTAGCTTCTGCCAGTGGTAACGCCCGCGTGGAATGAGTACTTCTCCGTTATAAACTTGCAACCCCTTTCACCCCGTTTTTTTTTTATTCGTTAGTGGCCAGGGGCGCGGTAAGTCTGTTTCTAATTCATCCGCGACCCCTGGGCAGTTTTAACCCCCTTAAGTGTTGAATATAAAATCCTTACTTAGTGGATACCTACTCTTCACAAAAAAGACATCCTCCAAATTGAATGTCTCTAGTACCAGCGGTTTAATCTTTGCGTTGATATGTCAGTCAGCCAGTCAGGACTTTGAATTTTATAAATACAGATTAAGACAGAGCAAAGCACATACAATCTTTGCTGTAGGTAAAGGAAAATGCCATGGGCGGGGCAGTTCCTTCTCTCACTCCCGACTTGCGAAACATCTTGAGGAAGCCAGCATGTCCTAGATCCAAAAATCCAAAAAGACATGTGACATCCAACCTGAGCAGAATGGGCCCATTCCCTCTCCTAGGTGGCCTGAGTCCTAGCAGTGGGAACATTATGAGTATGCTTGCGTATCTTTCTTTACATATGGCTATTTAAAAAAAAACCTTAAGTGATCTCAATTTAATTTGGAAATCTCACACTGAAAATTCCTCTTACAAAAATATGATGTCACAGCAATAAGTTCATCTTGCAAGTCTACAGCTTAGCTCGCGCTGGCAATGGCACAAAGTGGAGAGTTGCATGTGATGTGGAATGGCTTAATATAAGGAGTGTAAGTGCGAATGGCCGCCAGCCGCCCGCCGCACGCAATCAAACCGCAGTAAAATCGCAGTGCACTGATAACTGCTTCCGGACGGTGGTGTACAGGGAGAAATTGTTGAAAATGGGTATTTCTTTTTGCAACTTCGCAACAAACTGGACTATGGCGGTTGAGTGGTTAGGTGAATAAATGAGCTATCTTGCAGGAGATGAGTAATCATCATCAGCCTTTTTAATGTCCGCACTGCTGGGGCACAGGCCTCCTCCCTGTGAGAGGGTGTGGGCCGTAATCCACCACGCGGGCCTAATGCGGATTGGTGGATGTCACAAGTCTTCGAATTTTTGGTTCTAGGACATGCCGGTTTTAACTATCCCAGCGATATGATGTTATGACAACACCACGTTAAAGAGTCTATGACCCAAATTAAAACAGCTGTATTTTGCAACACTATAAATGAGAAAAACAGCGTATACTTTTTGCCTCACTGAATGTACTGTACTTACATTAGTAAGGATAATTGTTCGCTCCGGATCTGATTTTAGATAAGACGGTCAACGTTGTAATAAATCTTAATTTACACAATAAGTAGGAGGAGTTTGATGATTAAGGTGTTGATCTTACTTCTTGAATTGTGATAACTAATTAAAGGAGAAACCACCTCTTCAAAATATTAACTTGAGAAAACTAATCCTGCTCAGTTTGACGATCAAACAGCGCCTTGAAGTTGTAGGTCAGTTTTTTTCCCACGAGCAGGTTTTCGAATTTATTCTAACTCTAAGGCAGCCTGATCCTTCCAAGGTGTTCGCTCCCAGTGTGTCTCTCGAATCGCGAAGCAGTTTTCATATCGAGCGCAATACTGAAGTCGGCGAGTGATTTATCGAGCGCTGTGCGGAGCTCGGACATATGAGCTCCGCCGCAGATGACGACGGCACATATGACGCGCTTACTCCGAGGTGAGCCGACAGTTCCACGACTTTATTATGCCCTGGTACTTTTCCAAAAGGTTTGATGGATTTTGAAAGTGCTACATCATGATGCACTTGTCTCCGAGGTGAGCTGACAGCTTTATAACTTTATGATAACCTTCCGAACCCGACAAACTTTTCCAAAAACCTGGCTGGTCATCTTCGTAAGCTGACAGCTCTTTGGTTAAATTACACAACAATACAGGCCTAGTGGTAGGTAGGTTTTGAAAATTATGTAATTATCAAAATGCTGGTAGTGGAAATATAGGCAACGACAGTCAATTTATTGTTGTGGATACTGGCAAGCTTACAGTCAATTGAGAAACGCTGAAGGTTATTCTGAAAAAAGTTTACGACATTCACGGCTGGATCGAAGAATAACGATCGTTTAGTGTAGGTATATATTTCCATTATCATGCTATTGTTGAATTGCATAGGTAGGTACACATATCCCTAAAATATGTACTAAGCGATTATTTTATTAAACCAACCTATATATATACTCATTATATACAATCTAATGTGATCTAACACTCAGATGGATGTGTTGCAAATCAAGTGCATGTTTACGACACGTCAATCGCCGCTTCACGTGAAAGCGGTCTCCGTCCAATTCTCAGTAAACTGTTTTATTGCTTGCAATGTTTATTTTCATCATGTTAGAACTTTACTGATAATTGGTAAGCAATACGTCGATGTTTTTAAAAAACACTATTAGCTACGTGCTTATGGTCACATCAAGAGGTTGACATTGTGTTGTTATGTAGTTATTATGGTTTTACCAAATGCACCGACTTCCTGTTCTGTTATATATATCAACTCGGCTTATCGTCTCATTATGTCAGTTTGACGTCAGTACGAGATGAAAACATGTGACTCACGTGTGTCACCTTATTGGACTCCAATTCTAGCAGAATTATGATAAAAAAGTAACATTAATCTGTACGCAAACTTTATGTAAAACTACATTGAAACAAATCAAACGATTGTTAAATTTTTTACCATAGTGCCTACTTTGAAAGCATGACAATAATCACATCGTCTTCTTATTCCATACTTCTGTGTCAGTCTCCTCCACCCCTCTTTCTAGCCATTTCATCTAGCCTGCAGTACGTCCATCATCTCTTTGGTCTTGTACTCAAAAATTTCCTCATGATATTTTGCTACCATGACTATCAAATACCACACAACTTTTCAGTCTTATGATGTTCCCATCATAGTCAAAGCTGCCTTAAAAAGGAAACGAACACAAAAGTGTACGCACTACCTTAGTTAGGTTATCACAAAACGTTTAGGAAAAGGATTCCTTCACGCGTGAGATCTACATACTCCATCACCTACACAATTATTCATAAGTGAGTGGCGTCGGGTCGCCGGCGAACGAACGCGCCGCTCATCGCAATGTGTGCCTGCCCGGCCAGATGTATGAGAGGGCAGTCCACTCCTCAGCACACTCAACTAGGTAGTGGTTTAAAGAGGAGAGGAACAGAATGATTACTAAATACTATTAGACTAGAGGCTCTAGACGAAGTGATATAGTAACATTCCCTTATCAATAGCGATTGTCGAAATGCCAAAATGTTAGGGATTGATCACGTGACATCTTGACAGCGTATATGACTCATAAAATGTCACTTGTCCTATTTCTGCAGTAATCCTCGCGAAGGAAGAGGAAGAACGCGTGAGGGAGACTCAACGGAGACGCATCTAGCAGGCGCCGCAGGAATACTCAAGAGGACGCAAGGTGGCTCCCAGCCGTAGCTCGTTGTCCGATAAGGAGCAGGCCCAAGTCAACGGCACGTAGTGTTCCACACGCGCCTCAATGAGATGTCAGCAAAAACTGACGGGGACTGCCTTTTTTTTTTGTTGTTGTTGGGGAATCAACCTATGACTTCTGCCGCTCTGGGTGGAGCGGGAGGGCGTGTCAGACTCTTATTGACTAAAATCCACCCCTGTTCCCTCCCTGCCCTGAGTGCCCAGGGGCGCCGTAACTCTATTTCGAATTTATCCACGACTCCTGGGCAGACATCAGGCTTGACGGGCCCCGTCATGCATTGCTGACAACTCCTTGTCATTGTACCCATAGATTTAAGTTCATTTATACAAGTTTATTAACTGATTTGGTGTACAATAAAGTATTATTCTTATCTATTCTATTTTTGAGGCGTGCGTGGAACACTACGCGTCGTCGACTCTCGGGCCCGATCCTGATCGGACGGCTAGCTAACCACTACTCGCCGTCCGCTGGCCCGCGTCTACGGTTGCCGGAGATCGTCTCGCGACGTCCGTCGCCCGGGGCGTCTACCTGGTGCTGGGGCGTGAGGGCGATTCTGTTGAGCCTCCAGTAATGCTCGCGAAGGAGGCGACTGCTTCCTATTCCCTCTCGCTCCGCACCATGGCCTGGACCAAGGCCGATGCCTGCCTGGATCGCGGATAAATTTGAAAGAGAGTTATCGCGGCCCTGGCACAAGCGACTATAGGAACAGGGGTGGGTTTTAGTTAGTAAGAGTCTAACAAGCCCTCCGTCAAGTCATTTTCCCAACGCAAAAAAAGGCCTTCGTTCGTCTGAGCACTGTTGAAATACGTCAAATATTTGCGAAAGAGGTCATTCTCACGACTATCTGTTGTCACTTGGTTAACTAGTACAGGGTTGGTTTTGCCAGTCATCAGAGAGCTCACGAAAGGAAGGAGAAGTAGTCTGGGTCGCTGTCGGTTACGGTGAAAAGGACTATATATAACTAGTACAATGCACTGAAATACATGCTCATTAAAAATATTCACGTATGTTTGTACCTGTAATTTGCAATACTCGTGCGTAACTTAATTTGCAACATGCGAAGCCTACACCGAGCTACGCCGTAGCCGCTGCGTCGTAGTCTTCGTAGGCCGTAGCTCGTAGCACCTTGTTAGCCTTTCGTGGTCACCCTTTTGTCAGTGGTGGGTTTTCTGCATCTTCTTATTTCCAAGTATTGGTGCGGATTCTATTCTGTTGTGCACAAACTAAACTTAATTTAGGTTATTCCTATCTGTTGGGCCCGGTCCGCTATAGTAATAGTTGGATACCTAGGCCTCGTTAAATAATAACAACTGGATTGTCTAAATTGATTATAATAGAAATTAAATGACGGTTACAATATTTGAACCGGCGCGACAGTAAGTAGGTACGCGTGCGTTCGTCCGTGAGTCGTAGACGAGTCTGCCCGATGATGGCCGAATGGGAGCGCGAGCGCCGTCGCCGGCGGCCCGCCCCCGCGTCCCGCGCCGTGCTTCATCATACTCCCCCGGTTGAAGTCCCTTCAACTCCTTGAACTGGCAGAGGGCAGATTGTGTTGTAGGCTCGGCGGATGATCCCTTTCTTTGTCTTGATGTCGGCAACCCGAGCGACGCCGTCCTTGCCTGGAAGAACCCGTTCTACGCGGCCCAGTAGCCACATGAGGGGTGGCAGCGCCTTCTCCTTCAGGACCACCAAATCACCGGGCTTGAGATCACCGTAAGAGGTGTGCCATTTAGTTTTCTGCTGAAGTAACGTAATGTATTCATTAGAAAACCGGTTCCAAAAATGCTGCTTCAAATACTCGACTCGTTGGAATCGCTGTAGTGATGTTATTTTAGCTTCTGTAATCTGTGGATGAGGCACAAAGATTAGCGATCGCCCAATGAGGAAATGAGAAGGGGTGAGCGGGTAAAGGTCAGAAGGACCATCGGACATAGGAGTAAGAGGTCTGGAATTCAATATAGCCTCAATCTGTATCAAGAGTGTGGACATTTCTTCAAATGTTAGGTGTGCTAAACTTAATATTCGCCTTAGGTGATGTTTGACTGATTTAACAGCTGATTCCCACAACCCGCCAAAGTGCGGAGTGTACGCTGGAATAAATGAAAATTGTATACCTTGTTCGGCCACCTGTGACGGCAAAGTGAGATGGAGAAGTTTCGACAGTTCATTGAACGTGCCCACGAACGTAGTACCGTTGTCAGAGAAGATATGCTGCGGCTTACCTCTGCGACCGATAAATCTATTTAGAGCTGCTATAAATGCTTCTTTTGTCAAATCTGAGACAAGCTCCAAATGCACAGCCTTTGACGCTAGGCAAACAAAAATACATATATAAGATTTGACTAATCGTGAGCCCCTTCCTTTACGGTCACTTATCATCATCGGCCCGGCATAGTCGACACCGGTGTTTAGGAACGGAAATTCCAGTTCAACCCGTTGTTCCGGTAAGTTTCCCATCACAGGCTGAATTGTTTGGGCCTTAAACCTGCAACATTTGACGCAGGTTCGAACTGTGCGCTTGGCTAACGCAGTGCCTCCAATCACCCAGTAATTGGTTCTTACCAAAGCTAATAGTAAACGGGGACCAGGATGTATATGGGTTTTGTGTAACATCTCAAATAATAGTTTTGTTAAGGGGTGTCTACTGCATAATAAAATTGGATGTCTTACATTATACTCGTAATTAGAATTTCCAAGTCTACCACCGATACGAATTATATTGTTAGCATCCATGAACGGAGATACTGATAACAATCGGTTTTTATGTGGCAACTTCACGTTCGAGAGATGACATTGTTTTTCAGTTGGGAATGACTCTTGTTGAGCCATGCCCAATAAAAACGTCACTGAATTATTTAATTCTGACGTAGTAAGACAGCCGTACCGTTTGCTCTGTCGACAGTTGTTTATAAATCTAAACAAGTAGGCAATTACTCTCTGTAGAGAAGTAAAATTGGAAAATGTTGAAATTAATGTCGAGACTAAATTAATTTCGGCAGGTTTTGTGTTACATGTTGTGTGGAGTGAGATTAGTTCAGGTAGTTCTGAATTGCAATTTCTACCAGGAACACTCGGCCACTGAGACATGTCCACCTTTTAAATAGTTAGGTCCCGACCACCAAATGGAATTACTGCCTAATTGATCGGCACTCACGCCGCGAGATACTAGGTCTGCGGGGTTTTCCTTGGAAGTTACGTATCGCCACGTAAAACCACTAGAATCCTCCTGTATCTCACTAACACGATGCCTATCAAAAGGTTTACACTGCTCTGAATTATGGGCAAGCCAGCCTAATGTAATGGTCGAATCCGACCAAAAGAAGCAATCGTCGTACTTAAAAGTAACTGAAGCGATTACCCGTTTCCATAGCCTTGTCCCAAGCAAAGCTGCACAAAGCTCCAGGCGTGGAATGGTAGTGGGTTTAATGGGCGCTACTTTGCTCTTGGATACCAACAGCCGGACAGTGACTGCCCCATCACCACCAACACACCTCACATACACGCATGCACCATATGCACTCTCCGAGGCATCTGTAAAGGTGTGCAATTGCACGTTAATAGGACTATTAACTATGATGCAACGTGGAATGTTTAATTTGTTTAAATGTGATAAAGTATGCACGAAACTAAGCCATTCCTTTTTTATGTGCTGTGGAACATCTTCGTCCCATGAGCATTGATCCTTCCATAATTGTTGCATAATTATTTTTGCTGATATTATGCAAGGGGCCACGATGCCAAGAGGATCAAATACTTGAGCTATTGTAGATAGGATATGACGTTTGCTAATTTTGTCACTACCTTCTATGTGGATGGAGAATGTCAAGCAATCGGCTGCACTGTTCCAATTGAGGCCTAACGTCTTAGAAAGCTCGTTTTCACTTAAATCCACAAGATGATGTGTACTGTCTCCTTTGCTGATTGCGTTTAGAATTTCTGTGCAATTTGAGTTCCACTTTCGCAAACATAATTTGGCAGATTCTAACGAGTTTATGATTCCCTGGCATAAATCAACTGCATCTCGATAAGACTCATGGCCAGTCAGAAGATCATCCACGTAGAAGTCGTGACAAATGGCTCGTTTGACTTCTTCATTTGTTGCTTCCAAGCCTAGCTGTCTTAAACATCTAGTGGCTAAGAATGGGGCTGACGCCGTACCATAGGTGATGGTGTTTAAGGTGTAAACCTTCAACGGATGCGACGGGTCTGAACGCCATAATATTTGCTGAAGAGAACGTTGTGTTGGGTCAACTTCTATCTGTCTATACATCTTCTCGATGTCAGCGGTTATGACGAACTTGTGTTGTCTAAATCTAATTAATATTGACAATAGATTGTCTTGTACTGTTGGCCCAACGCGCTGTATGTCATTCAATGATTTTCCTGATGACGTCACAGCGGAAGCGTCGAATACAACCCGTAACTTGGTTGTAATACTACTCTCCCTAAGTACCCCGTGGTGGGGTAGAAAACATGAAATCTTTTTCTCTGAATTAAATGTTGTTTCACTCATGTGACCTAAGTTGATATATTCTGTGATGAATTCTGTGTACAAATTTTTTAGTCTCATATCTCTTTCCAACCTTCGCTCGATGGAAAGAAACCTACGCTTAGCTACTTGAAAGCTATCGCCTAAAGCGCTAGGTGACTCCTTTAAAGGCATGGAAACTATGAACCGACCTTGTGAATTGCGTTTTGTTGTTTTAGTGAAATGCAGTTCACATGCCTTTTCATCGGCTGTAAAATCATGTTCTGGTGGGATTGTATCTAGTTCCCAAAACTTAGATAGTTCTACTGGAGTGTCCTGACAAAGATGACTCATAACAGTAGATGCTTTTCCATCGTAGATTGACCCTGAGACCAACCAACCAAGCGTCGATTCAACTAACGTTGGTTGATTTTTACCTAACTGGATGCGATTTGTGCCTATGATATCCCAAAATATGTCTGCCCCGATGAGTATGTCGGTAGAAGCAGGTGTGTAATATTTAGGGTCGGCTAAACAAATTCCAGATGGTATTTGAACGTCATGTATGTCAATGTGTGTAGACGGGATTGAAGATGAAATTGTAGGTAAGACAAAACAAGTAATGTTCGTTTTGTAGTTACTATTTATAGACTCTATTGTGAAGGAACATGATCGTGTGCTTTGTGACGTCAGCCCACTAATACCAGTAACCTTAGAGCTATTGAAAGAGCTAGGTAAACCAAGCTTACGGCAGAGATCCTGCGATACAAAATTGGCCGTGCTTCCATTGTCCAGCAAGACTCTGGCGACATGCGGCTTTCCTTTGTTGTCTCTCACCTTCACCAATGCTGTGGAAAGCAAAACATGTACATTGGACCTTTCCTTAAACGTGTTGGTGGATAAAGCTATAGCTTCAATAGCAGCAGGCTCATTCGAGCAATCAGAATGTAGCAACGTGTTGTGCCTTTGCGAGCAATATTTGCAATTACCAAATTTACAAGTGCGTTCAGCATGACCTGAATGAAGGCAATTAAAGCAAACCTTACATTCCTTAGCCTTTTGTATGCGCATATTCACAGGCAGTTTCCTAAATTCTTTGCAAGAAAATAAGCTGTGTGGTTTATGACACAGACCACAAGAAGACTTCGTCTTGGTGTCAGCAGCTTTGCTAGTTGAAGCGAGGAAGCTTTTACTAGCCTTTGCTTGATGTGTGTTGGACTTACCCTGCGATTGTGACTCTTCTAGTGTTTCTAGTATGTCTGCTTTGTTGGATAGAAATTTAATGAAAATGCTAAGCTTAGCTGAATCGTCAGAGCTACTTCTTCGTTCCTCCCATTCCCTACTAGTGGTAGAATCTAATTTGGAATTCATTAAGTAAATTATTAAAGTATCCCAATGTTCTATTGGTTCATTCAACGTAGACAACGCCCTGAGATTTTTATTAGTGATGTCCACTATGTACCTTAAAGCTTTGCTCGACTCTTTAGTTATAGGCTGCACAGCGAAGAGTGCGTGAACATGATTATTCACGAGTAAGTGTTTATTATCATATCTCTCGCAAATTAATTGCCAAGCTGAGAGATAGTTATCAGCCCTAAAATCAAAACTCTTAACCACTAACGCTGCGCCATCTTGAAGAGATGCGCGCAGGTAATGGAATTTATTAATATTATCTATTTTATCGTTCGTGTGTATCAAGGAGAGGAAAGTGTCTCTAAACTCGAGCCAGTGTTGGTAATTACCGTTAAAGGTGGGCAAGTTAATCTTAGGAAGACGAACGAAATTCTGAGCGTGAGAGGCTGATGCATTACAAAAGCTTACCTCAGCTTGTTCCGCGTTTTTGTAGGTCTCGAGCATAGCACGAGCAGAAGATATCAGCGAAAAATACTGCGCCTCACACATATCTCGCTCCTTGACCTGCTCCTCTGGGCTATCTGAGAGCTCCTCCATCTCACTCTGCAAAGTGTCAAAGTCGTCAAACAAAGATTCAATTCTTTTAAGACGCAAATCCAGTTCTATCCTGCTTTCTAGTTTGCTAAGTTGATCACTTTCCTTAACACTAGATAAATATGTGCTGAAATTTGTCATTTTGCCTTTGAATACTCCACGTTTCTTGACTAATTCTTTAACTTTACTCATTGTGATGTTTATAATATAATTAACTGTGTAAAAATATGTAAACTAGTGTTATTGAGTATTATTCTAAGTCGGGAACTAAGAACACTAACTACTATACAATAATAACACGCTAACAAGCCAAAACACACACAATTTCGCACTAATCTAAACTACCAACACAAACTATTTTATAACAAAGAAAAAAAGGTAAGTATACTAATCTGATTTTGTGTTGTTTTTTTTTTACAATCCGTATTGGCCACCTCTGGACACTCGCCAAGGTTATCCTATGAAAATACAAGATTAGTATAAGAACACAATATTAACAGGATTAAAGTAATGATCATTAGTTATTACGATGAATATGCAGAATTGATATCGAAAGACACGAATGAATGAATCTAATGAATGAGCTATGAATGAACTATGAATGAACGAATGTATGAGTTAGTTTAACGTTATGCAGATAACTAGTGACTTTGTGATGACGAATGAACGAACATATGAACGTGAACTGAATGCAATCACGTATGAC
Source organism: Polia nebulosa (assembly GCA_951329385.1). Taxonomy (NCBI): domain Eukaryota; kingdom Metazoa; phylum Arthropoda; class Insecta; order Lepidoptera; family Noctuidae; genus Polia; species Polia nebulosa. The sequence continues at coordinate 809,422 of OX589596.1, forward strand.
ACTGTTTGAAGAGAAAAAAAAACGACTATCGTTTGAAATTATAACGATCATCAAAATTATTCTAGAAATGAATAGGCACTAATGATCTGTTCCGTTAATGCAATGTAAACGAAAAATGTAACTAACTAATGAAACAGATGATGACTATGTGAAATGATAGGAAAAATGAATGATAAATAGAGGAATATGGAACGATCTCACGGTCTTTTATGCACTGTCCTGATTGAAATCTTCGCCACTGATGCAATACTTGATGTCCGAAGGTGAGGTGATGGTGATGACCGCCTATAGTAGACTGCTCAACCGCTGATACCTCTTGAGTGTCAGCTGAGGTGTCGAATCACAATCCTCAGCAATATTCCCCAACGATGAGCAAATAGGATGACGGTTGAACTTTGAAGTCGCCCAGGCTTGAGTCTTTGCCCTCAGGTTGCCCTCCGGTAAACTTGATATTGCTTCGTAATGATGGCTGCAACTCCTTTGAATTTCTTGAATGCCGGCTCCGTTACGTTAGCTCGAAGGACCATATGTTGGGCCCGGTCCGCTATAGTAATAGTTGGATACCTAGGCCTCGTTAAATAATAACAACTGGATTGTCTAAATTGATTATAATAGAAATTAAATGACGGTTACAATATTTGAACCGGCGCGACAGTAAGTAGGTACGCGTGCGTTCGTCCGTGAGTCGTAGACGAGTCTGCCCGATGATGGCCGAATGGGAGCGCGAGCGCCGTCGCCGGCGGCCCGCCCCCGCGTCCCGCGCCGTGCTTCATCATAATCTTTTTCTCTCTAATAAAACAAGGAAGAGACGGACGTAAGTAAGAGCTGTCAAATTTAGTTGGACTAATATTTCCATACAAATGAAGGGCGTAAAAACATGTCGATTTAAAACACGATAAAGCGCAAGGCGTAAACTAGTTTGACATCTCTAACTTAGTTCATAGCTATAGTCGTCCTTTTCTCGCACTGCCTTTTAGTAAAAGATAGCGATTCTCTAATTTTAGTTTAGTTATTGAACAGGAGAATCGGCTTAGTTTGCGTACGCTGTGTTATGAGGCTTTTCTAGAATGTAATAATATTCTTTTATCAGTAAAGATATTTATGTAAAAATCTTTGCTGTTGAAAATGAATCAAATGTGAGTGTGCGTGTGTAAATGTTGTCCTCTTTGTTGTTTAAAATGTGATTGAAGTTTTGATATTGCAAAGTAGTATAACTTTCCTTCAACATTACCCATAAATACAACTCGCCGTTTAACTCCAGAGAGTTGATGACATCCACCGGCACCTCGTCTCCACTATTCCCCGATAGTAGATCAAATAAAGACGTATCCTCGTCGAGCGCATACAAACGACGCTCATTTGTGAGGAGTCGACCGCAGGCAGGTTATGACGACACGTATGGCGGATTATTGTTTCAAAAAGTTATATTATTTATTACATAGCGATAATATAATTGATGATGATGAATTAAAAAACTTAACCTACAACCCCGTACTCATTGTTCCAGCAAAATTTATTTTTGTTGTTGACTTTATGGAAGGTTGCAGTTTTGCATAAAAATTATACTGCTGGACATTGGCCTGTTAAAATTTGCGGTCATGAAACGTCATGAAATATATTTCCACTTTGATTTTTCGAATGTTTTTTTGTAAAAATATGTAGTCAACCTGAACTGTCCGATTCTTGGGCAAAGACCTGCCTCCATTCCTTCAACAAGGTCTACCATCTAGCTGTGTCAGGGCTGCAGTCTTACTACATACAGGCCCGCAGCTTTGACGGCATCTGACAGATCATGACCTGCCCAGTCTCATTTCAGTTTAGCAGCTTTATGAGCGACGTCGGCAATTTGCGTTCTGGAGCGCAGCGTGGTATTTCTTACGATTACGATTCGATACGATTTTCCATTACTTTTATTAAGGTTCGAAAGACATGGGAGATCAGACTAATGAGTCCATAATTTCAAACTTGTCTCCCTTCTTATGCAGCAAAATAAAATTCAAGTGGCAAAAGCTCGTGGGGAAATACCTGTACCAAGGATGTCATTAAATCTTTAACTTCATCACCAATTTTCAGATCTTCTGTGCTTATATTACAATCTTTGCCACAGGACCTGTTGTTCATTTTGCAACATACCAAAATGTCGTCGAAAAGTGTATTAGGTACTCAAAATAAAAACAGTATATCGGTTCGTCCACTAACGCACGTGGCACAGTTTAAAATATTAGAGCAGTCATTGACTCCCGCGTGTTACTCAGGTTATGGGGTAAACGGTTAGCTGTACACTCGCTTGTTCATAGTTCACTTCGTTTATTACGCCCATCACAGCAGTTAATAATCAATTTATCAAACGACTGTCTCCATTCTAATTCTCTAACTAACGCACATCAGCGTGTGTCATCAAAACATTGACTTTTTAAAAGCAGTCTTTGTAAGAAAGTTTGTGTAAGTCATAGATAAGCCAGGTAATGTCCTGGGCACTCAGGGCAGGGAGGGAACAGGGGTGGGTTTTAGTCAGTAAGAGTCTGACACGCCCTCCCGCTCCACCCAGAGATGCGGGAGATGTCATTGGATGATATTTCCCACCCCCCAAAAGAAAAGGTAATGTGGATCCCTCCACTCTACTACATTATAACAATTTTTGCTAATAAGTAATAGTATTTTAGAAGGGTTTAAAGGTGCACTATTCGTCAATCTTCCATACGAACGTAGTGTGGCGATTACCTACTTCACTGTTTGATGGTGTAATTTAAAAACAAAAAATTATATCAATTGTTTCGTCATTATCTAGCATAACTATTATAAATTTGACGCCATGAGCATCGAAACTTCTATATAACGGCACTAATTTTCGCATCTTTTATTTTTTTATTTATATTCTGTAAGTTTATCATAATAGCCATACGCGTAAAAGTCTTTTCATAAATAGTTACGCGCTCTTTTCGTTATAAAACATCGTACAAGAAACGGGAGTGTGTATTCTTGTGTATGTGTGCACTAGCTTCGTATTGCTCATCACGGCATTTTTAATTTTCGTACATATTGTTAGATGAATTAGCAAGCATTTTAACTTGGCTCATCAACGACTTCGAGCCGCTGCCTGACTAAAGACGCACGCTTATAGATTAATAAGAAGCCAAAGGAATTCCATGAAAAAATTATAAGATTTTAACTTAGTGTCATAAGTGGTTCACGATGGACACGTTCTGTACCTACCTACATACTAGCCTACTGCCTATAGGTTGCTCCAAATAAACGTGCAATAATGGTCATTGACCCACCTACATTTATTGACATTTTTAATTTGAAAAACGGAATTAACGACTCAAAGCTGTCCCAAATCAACATCTCTCGTGATCCTTAACATTGTCTAATAATGAAAAACGATTTATATTTAATTGTTCAGGTACCTACGAAAAGTTATTAGGGAAAGGTCAATGTACTTTATTGCAAATTTATCTGATACATAGTATACCTGTCTACTCATGTCATACCAGGTGGGTCGTGGACTACCAACAAACCAAAACTATAGTTTCAATACAACCAGCTTGAAGCCACATATCACAACGAACAACTATTAAAATCCCGCCAGCAATCGTAGCGCCACTAATAAGAAAACTTTCAATCAGATAGGCTCAGTTATCAAGTGACTGGCTGTGCGCAGGTTCGAGCCCGATGTGTATCACTGGCCGGTGGTCGTCGTGATTTATGCGAACAGTTAATCCGACTATTTACTAGTTTTAGTAGAAGGTAAAGAGGGAGTTTTTCCGAGGACCCTTAGGCCTGAGTGGAGAGACGCAAGGTGTGAGAGAGTAGCGAGGAAATGGTAAAAGTACGCAAACTACTTTTATCTTTTAAAGTTATCGAGTATCGTATTTTTAGTATTGGGTACCTGTTTGTAACGTGAGGAAGAGAAATAGAAAAATTACCATATAAAGAGATTGTTATTCGGAAAAGTTACGGTAACATTATTAAAGTAGTGATTACGGCAGCTTGTTTTTTTCCTCGCTTTTGCCCTTTGGCGCGCTGCTGACCTCACAGCTCGTTATTATCAACCACAGTGGCATTCCGTATCAATTTCCTCTCGTCTCTGTTTAATTTGAGTATTTAGATGACGGGACAGAAAGATTGGGAATTTATTCCTGTCCGCGGAAATTGTTCACTAAGAAACATAATCTGGATATGAAAGTATTGACTGATAGACCCCGCTACCTGCGTGTACCTCGCACCTCAGCCTCACTAAGAACAGTTATCAGTCAGTGCGTGTGATGTATGTCGCTCGAGGGACGCACACAGCGACACAGGCGGACACCGGACGGATGCGGACGCACCGGCGCGCGGCGGGTAATTATCTGATACCTTTGTAGACTTGATACGCTTCAAGAAAAACAATGTTTAAGCTTCTTTATTACATAACAATTAGGAGGGTTGTCTTTTACCTTGTCTAGAGGATAAGCGTTGCCTTGAAAAATAGTAATATAGACATACTTTTGGGCACACCACAAGTCAATGGCGATTTAAATAAAATTTTCAAACCCATCAGTTTATTTTTAAATTTAGTTAGTCTGTTACGATAATTGTATTGTTTCAATAAATGCACAATAAATCCAAGCAAAGATAGACTGTTATTCATAACACATAGTTGCACTCCTTGTTAATTTTATTGTAGACAGAAGACAGAAAGGATAAAAAAACTTTTTACGAAAAAAACAACCGACTTCCAAAAAAAAAAACAAAAAAAATTAAAAAATAACTTTAATTTCGGCAGTCGGTGTTTGTATTATACTTCTTCGTTATATGACAAGTCGGTTGTTTTTTTCGTAAAAAGTTTTTTATTTTTCACTTTTTAGTTGTTATACCCCAGAACTAAAATCCCCAATAACAAGGAACGTGGAATTTAAACATTTGGAGAACACTAAAACGTCATCGAGGTATACGTATTTTTCGTTTTTGTTCAATTTCTCAAAAAGCGCTTAATCAATTTCGATAAAATTTCTATGGGACTACCTCTATTGTATGAACTACCAAACAAAAAAAGAATCATCAAAATCTATTCACAAGTGGCAGAGAAATCGCGTAACATACATACAAAAAAAAAAACATAAAGACGAATTGAGAACCTCCTCCTTTTAGAAGTCGGTTAAAAAGTAAAAAAAGTACTTTACGTAATCTACATTCAAACAACATCGAAAAGTGAAGTAGCAAGAGTCACAGAAAAAGGAAGTTTTAATTCAAAATTCAATCTGTAGAACAATATAATTATACGGGATCTACCGTATCACAAGCAGCACGGCGGCGGCGTCGGCCCGGACGCTCACAGCACAATTAGAGGCAGATCACTTTCCATCTAAGAAGGCGTTTCTTGTTATTTTTCCTTGGCTTTGTCGTCCGCTGGGCTGGGGAGCCAGAAGTCGGAGAAGAAGCCACTGCAGAGGAAAGGCAGAAGGCTCACAGAAACGTGTCTTTAAAGTATGAAGGTAATGTTACTATATAAAAAAAATGTCATTTCAGCCGAAAAACGTCCACTGCTGGACATAGGCCTCCTCCAAGTGTCGCCACAATGATCGTTCCTTTGTGTCCCGCAACCATCAGCTACCCGCGACCCTCACGCCACTTAGGAAGAAGGAGGCTTTATATTTATACTTAATATTTATTATTATGAACATATTAATTGAGTTCACGGTTTTTCGTTTCAATTTAAAAAAAAAAGTTGAATTTTTTCCAAAATTTTACATTTTTACTACCTGTTTTAAATGTTACATCAGTTACAACTTCACTTAAGTATTTTTTTTCTTCGGAATTTTTGTTTTGTACGTAATTTTCCAAATAGGTAGGTACTATTTATAAGTCGGTTGACTATTACTCTTAAACTAACAGAACTAACTTTTATGTGATAATTTTCCTTCAAAATTCGTTATACTACCATCACGAATTTTTTCAGATTTTTCAAGGGAACAGTGTCGCTTTTAGTCCCCACTACATGTACGGGAGCTACCATAAAAAAATCTTTTTCAGAATTGTATTGTATGGTTTTGTTCGCGTGATTATTAGCTTAACAGTCATGATAAATGGGGCGGGCTTTAAATCAGCCTTCACTAGTACACACTGCATTTTCTGAGTCCACTCCTTTTGCCGCACTGTAATCCGGTTACCTATGCACTGTAACTCAGTTATAAAATTATTGGAAATAAATATTTCTTTCCTTCTTTCAATACGATCAAAAGTTTTGCAAAGTTTTATTTATGGCACCACCTCTGAATAAGTTAAGGTTAAATTTATCTACGTGACGGATATTTCATAAAGGGAAATGCCAATTTGATAAACAGGTTTTGGCCTAGTGACGCCCATGAAAGAAACCAATTATAGGCATTAGGGTTGACATCATAGATAAAGGAACAACCACTATTTTTAACAGACTTCACAAAAAGGAGGAGGTTCTATGTTTGACTGTATGTATGTTTTTTTTTTATGTATGTCCACCGATTTCTCTGTCAGTTGTGGACAAATTTTCAAAAAAAAAATATCCGAAATAGTATACTCCAGAGGTGGTCCCATAACTATTTTATTAGAATTGCTTTAGCGCTTTTTGGAAAAATCAACAAAAACAAAAAATGTGTATTCGTAGATGACGGCTTTTTTTATTTGAACATACTCGTAATTGGGCTCCTCCAATTACGAGTATGTTCAAATATCATGTTCCATGTTATTGGGGTTATCAATTCCGACGTAACTTTAGTATTTAGTTTTAGTTCTGGGGTATAACTACTAAAAAGTGATAAATAAAAAACTTTTTTACAAAAAATACAAGCGACTTCCAAAAAAGAAAATACACTTGAAATTGAAAAATAACTTTAATTTCGGAAGTCGGTGTTAATTAACGATGACGTACGATCAAATAGAAAACGCAGAGACAAAAAAATATAAGCTGCAAGAGCACAGCACCAAACAAAATGTGAAATGTCAATCAGTTTTCAATTACGATTATTATTGACGTCAGGATGCCGCCGATACGAGTTCGATTTATCGAAAAATCGATATTAAAAATAAAACTGGAAACAGAATCGGTTTTAATTTTTTTTTTTGGGTTCCGGATGTCCGAATGAAAAAACGGAACCCTTATAGGATCACTCGTGTGTCTGTCTGTCCGTCTGTCACAGCCAATTTGCTCTGAATCTACTAGACCGATAGAGTTGAAATTTATGTATATCTGTGACCCAAACACGGACGTGTACCCTAAATAAATTAATTTGGAATATGGGGGTCAATTTTGGGGTAAAAACTTTAATTTTTAAAAGTTTTTCAAACTGTTTCGTGTGACATATCAAATGAAAGGGCACATTGTGAGAGTCTCAAATATATTTTTTTAATAACATTAAAATATATAATTTTGAAGTTATTTAAGAAAATAGATGAAAAATTACCATTCGGCCCTTATCTTTGAAACCACTGGGCCTAAAATTTCGAGAAAAATATAGAAAGTAGTTCTTTACTTAAAAATTACAGGAAAACCTATAAGGTGGAGGCAGTTTAAAAAAACCTGAAAAAAATATGATTTGTTCGGAACCCTTTGCGCGCGAGTCCGACTCGCTCTTTGCCGGTTTTTGTTGTTAGGGCTGCTGAAGGTTGTAAAAACTATCTTTGCATTGTATAGATTCAAATCTCATAATATTGTTTAATTGCATAAAACATATGTGAGCACTATGTACCTACAATAAAACTACCATTTACTGGGTACGTCTTTCATTGACTTGAATGTGCCCTGGCCACTGAGAGTATGTCATGCTCACTCGAATGTCTCACTGGTGGTGGCGTGTGTGTTGGATCATTAAGTTCCCTTCAAAATGAGTTTTAAGTTCAATGGATCGTATTTAGAGGCTTATTTATGTTTTATTTTTTATGACTAGATGTTGCTAATGAGGTGCGATTATCAAATGCGGGATATAGTTTAACTGAACAAACAGGAAAATTCACAATTGATTGGATATTGATCGATCACTATACCTACCTATATTGAATACGTTAAATTTCAGACTGCCATTTGGTTTGAGCTCACTCTAACCAACAACCGAGCTCAGATTTCTGAATTCAATATTTTAAGATGAGTATTCAATATGAGTGTTCATATATATTATTAAGTCAAACTCTACTTTAGCTTGAAAACCTGACAAAATTTGGCAATAAATTAGGTTTTGACAATTTCTTAACTATAAATACACAATTCTGAAACCGTCCCTAAGTAGGCAGCGCTACTTTTGTTTCTCTTTCTTAACTTTTCTTTCGACTGGGCCTTCCGTGCTTCTCTGTCTTGTGTTAGGGGAGAGTAGGGGTGGCTCGTTAATTAGAAGGAGTATTTTATTAAGGGCAATTTGTCGGGAATACCTGCCTGATTGCCGAGGCTTGCGCGCGCGATTTGTTTGAATTTTTTACAAGTTCCTGAGGGGATCGCTCTCATTTGTTCGAGCGGTGCGCCTATTTGAGCGATGCAATCCGCTTATGTTTGTAATACAATTATTTTTCTTCATTTTATTAAAAGATATAAGTTTGTGAGTAATATTGAAATAGGGAATTGAGGATATTTCTATATACTAGTAAATTAAGTTCACTTTTCGATTTTACTAACAGGTAAGTGTTACAACACTTACCTGTTAGTAAAACACAGGACAGATAACACAGGACTACCTAAAATTGGCAGGAAATAAACGTACCTATTAATAGTTTACCTTTAAATTTACACTCGTTTCCATAGTTGCAACTAGGAAGTTATTGTGTTCAGATTATTACGCAATAAGTTTCACCTTTTCCTGTAAATAACTAATTAAACGTTTAGTATTAGTTTCGGCGGCTGCTATTGTTATCAAGGGCCGTGCGGACTTATTGATAATATTTAATTACATTATTTGCACAAAACGAAAATACCACAAGTACTTATTAGCGCTTTGTTATATTAATTGTATTTATCTTGGTACTTTGTTAATAACCCACTGGTACTCAGTGCAGTGTGAAACAAACGTTATAAATAAACATTGTACCTACATAATTATGATGACCTGACCTAAGGTACTTACATATGTACCTATTATTGATTTAGTCATAGATGTAGAATTCAATTATAAATAGAAAATAATATATCATAACAAAAAGGTGTAGGTATTATTTACTTTAAGCTGAAGTTTTCATAAACAATAATAAAATAAGTATTGGGTTCATTCTACCTTTACTAGAAAAAAAGATCATAGTCTGTACACAAAAGTATAAACGCACTACATTGCTCGATAGAGAGATTGATAAATAAAATTCGCTGTTCATCATTATCATTCGTAGCCTTGTTCCTACCACTGGGGCGTATTGGTCTGCTCCCTCACATGCCATGCTTCTAGTCCGTGCGAGTTTCAACCGGCTCTTACAGGTAGTCGCAGTTAATTGCTACTTAAAGAGACTCGGCTAAGCAATGAGCTTACCACAGCCCATAATTATGGTTGCCAGTATTTTTTTTTTATTTTTTTGTTTTATTTTTGTTAGGCACGCGTTTAACCACTATATCACCTGATGGTAAGCGATGATGTGGTCGAAGATGGAGCACGCTTGCCTAGAAGTAACCTATTCACTCTTGACTTAAAGAATCCCAGTTTGTAGCTATCAGGAAACACAGACTCCGGTAGGGAATTCCACTCCCTAGCTGTACGCACAATTAATGTGTTCCTAAAACGTTTTGAGCGTGTAGATGGCATGTTCACCATGTACCGGTGGCAAATCGCCGTACGTCTTGTGGTCCTTTGGTGGAACGGGCTTGGCGGAATTAAATTGTTCAATTCCGTCGCACTCTCCAAAATGTAACCGATAGAAAACCAAATACTGATAAACTTGGAAAAACGACGTAAACTGTTCAAAAAGGTTGATGATGAATAGTGTTGCTGTGGCAGGTTTAGTGCTGAATATTTACTACTTGCATATCCCTTGGGGTATAGACAAAGTGGTGTCGAAATACGCCTCGTAAGTTTTCGATAGCGTGTGTCAAACCCGTATATTTTGGACTTTCCTACAATTTTTATCACTGATGTCTCTTATCACAAATACCAACCTTATATTATCCTTTCATAAGCACCCCACATTATCCCTATAAACAGTAGCAACATACACTACACTAAGGAGGTGATTCATGCGCGCGCGCCGTTCCCACGTCTGCGCGCCAATTGGCCGAATTGACCGGTATGCGACGCCGGCTCGCTTGACCCCCGACCCGTTAATTGTCTTCCACCTAACTGCAGACGCTCAATCATTTGTGGCTTTGTTTGGACCAGGACTGCACAGGAGCCGGGCATTTAGGCGGATGAGACGAATATTAACTTTTTCAAAACACTTGCTTTTGCAAATACGTGTTTCTAGTTTTGTTTCTTCGTTATTTGACGCCTACTTTTGAAATTAAAGTCATTTTGCAATTTTTTGTGTTTTTTTATGGAAGTCAATTGTGTTTTTTTGTAAAAATATTTTGTATTTTTCACTTTTTAGTTGTAATGGTAAAGCTATGCCCGAATTGATAGCCCCAAAGATATGGAATTTGAACATAATTGGTGAAATTAGGGTGTACCAGGGTGAAATGTACACATCTGGTACCCCTTCTAAGCATGCCAGCGTGTATGTATGCGTGTATGTTATGAAGTGGTGTTAACAATAAACAGACATGCTATTACAGCAATTCCGGAAGATTTCCATTGTGTATCTTTGAAGTTCTTCATCTGATCTGATCTTTATCAAATAATAAAAGAATCATCAAAATCGGTTCACTTAGAAAAAGTTCTGAGGTACCTAACACTCATAAAAAAGTCGGTTAAATAACATACAGTCGAATTGAGAAACTGCAGTTTCTCGGCTCCAAAACGATCTCGCCTTTGATTGAAATTGAATTGGACTTTTTCCCCCATTGCCCCAGGAACCTAAAGTTTTGCCCGACTTCCACTTGCCCGACTTCCCCTTGCCAGACTGCCCCTTGCCCGACTGCCCCTTGCCCGACTGCCCCTTGCCTGACTGCCCCTTGCCCGACTGCCCCTTGCCCGACTGCCCCTAGGAACCTAATGTTTTTCGAGTGAATGTTCCACCTATTTGCCCTTTTTCGGCATACTGTGCAGCCACCCGGCTTGTTTGAAACAATGAGCTATCATAGAATTCGTCTTGATACCTTTAGTGACATGGGCTGTATATTATATAGTATTTGAAAAATAAACAAAATACATCAATAACTAAGAATAAACTAAATTATCTGCCATAAACTGCATTTTACTATCTGAAAAGTAATCTTTTTGGAACTTTGAAGTTTAGCAGACGGTTTTTATTTTCACTCTTTCTTGCTACTTTTGCCAGCTTTTTCACTTATTAGTCATCGTTTTATTATTGTTGTTGTTTGCCAACGGCTGGGAAAAGGTATTCCCCTGATAGTAACCTGTTATATTTGTGTTTGTTACTGTAAGTATTTAATTTTATTTACACTACTAATTCAGCAATATAAATACACAATGCGAAGTATTGACTGCTCAGTGGGTAATCTAAACAAAAACCTACTTGTACCGGATAACTACAAGAATAATTTATTATAAAATGAGGTTTATGATATCACAACAGTTTGTCGCTCCTACCGAATGAAAGAAGAGCTTTCGCAGCTTTTTTTACTTTGGATGAACCACCTCGTGGTTTCGATCTCGCGTGAGGGAGAGAGCGATGGATGAGGTCTAACCAACCCAGAAGAAGCTTGTTAACCGTTGCTTTGAAGGATGGCAGGTGGTAGGGAACACTGATACTGGCAGAGAGTTTCACATTTAGGCTGTGAACAAAATAAATGTGGAGGAGAAGCATTAAATTAGGACTAGTCGGTATATAGCAACCAAGCCCGGATAGGTACCCTGCAACACGTCTGCTACTCCAGCAGTGAATGGAAGACGGTGGGACCAGGTTGTGTATGGTTTAGGTTTCAGGCGTATTTTCCATGAGTGAACTTGTCGTAGATTTCTGACGTAGTCTGTGGTAACCAGAAGACCTTATCACGTCGTGAGATCATAAACCCAACAGGTCCAACAAACTCAAGGAAATGGACGTGAGCGAAGTCGCATATTCCTCAGTTGGTGTTGCCTTACGTCTGCGTCCTTCTATGGCGAGTGGATATTCCTCATAACGTAATCGTCGACGTTAAAAAACATGAACCTACGTGACCTCTTATAGGGAAATGAGATCATATTATTATTTAATACATAAGTAGTTATGACTGCTTGTCTATAAACTATTCAAGTTTTCCCGTTGACACACGCCACGCCAAGATTTATGTATATAGATATTTAGATAGGTCCATTTGACGTCATTGTATTTAACTTTTGAGAATTACTGACATACCTACTTGTTTTTTTTTAATCTCTTAATTTCCACCGGTCTGCAGAGGTACGTATGTTATTAGTTGTACGCGCAGAGCTTTCAAGTTCCAGCATATTTTTAGTAACAGAAACTCTTTCCCGACTCTGTCTCATCCGCGAGTCTCTTCTAGCTGTTCATCATTAACGGTCAAACTTAAACTCAAACTCAAAGTATTTATTTCAAATAACTATTTACAGGCACTTTTGAATGGTCAAGAAGTCGGTCAGTCCGAAAGATGAAGCTAAATTGCATATTCCAAAGTGTAGGTATCTATGGAGAAGAACGTGCAAGAAATTCACACTCTTTTTAAACCATTTTATGTGTTCGCTTATAGATCGGTTATGATTTAACCTAAAAATTCAGTGCTACATTCGTTTTACAGCAGCCTTTCAAACTACTATTCCACGCTAAAAGCTACCTACTTATGGCACAAATTGTGGGTAAACACCCGTGTTCAAAGGTACACTCATAGTCCTTTGTATCGGACATCGAGTATAAATAGATTTAAAAAACAGGTGTTATTAGTAATACCTAAGTTTTTAAATCTATTTATATTAAATCTGTATTTATTGCAGTACCCGCGTTCAAAGTGCGATGTCCACGTCTTCGATAGCCCTCGTCTGAGAAAACAGGAGTTGAATGTGACTCACTTTATGATACACAGTTTCATTATTCCTACAGCTATGCGTGTTTGCTTTGTGTTAGATAGCTTATAGATTTGGTGCCAGCGAATGGAACATGTTTGATTTCGATTAGTAAATTAAGCCATAGAATGTATCCAGGAATCTTTTTTTTTACGTCAATGTCTGTCTGACTTCAAGTCAAATAAATTCAAATTCTTAATACGGTGTTGGATAAATAGTGGGTTAGTGATTACGGTAAAATAATGTTATGTCAACCTAAAGGTATGAAATGAGGATAATAGTTGACGAGGAAGTTAATCTACTAACATCTACATCAGTAAAAGAATGTTAGATGTGTCTGACCGATTCATCCAGCTTGCACTCCAGACTTTCTCCACTCGTGAACAGTATATCGCAAGGTGCGTTGTCGTTGTCTCAATTGAGTCCGGCTCAAGTGGGTGTCATCTTAATGGCTCGCGTGTGTACCGTCTTTATTGCTTAGCATCTAATGCGGCCGTGTTTAGATCATTAACATGGCCGCTGTGTGAGTGTGCGAGTGTTTTTGACCATACGCATGGGACGCGCGAGTGTGTGCGAGGTTTTATGTGAACTGACGGCCGCCTGGAATGCAATGACCGATGGCTTTTTTCAATTGGAAGGATAGCGTGAAATTGTGTGTGGCCTGAATTATTTGATTAAAGCGAGTGACTCTTTTGTTACAGAGGGTCCACCTGGTTAATAACAATTGGTTGCTAGTACAAAGAGGCTAATCTTATTTCAAATGGTTTGTTTTTAAATGTTTATAAATTTATTTCTACATCTTACATCAATCATTAGATAGATACAGGTTTGTTTTTAAATCAGTAAATTTGGGTTGTGGAGACAGACGCTTCGCTTGAAAAATATAAATATTCAGTAGCAATTGATTTGAATCGAAGCCAACATTGTAAGTTGGGAAGAGGCTTGGCAATTGATGTGATTCATCATCATTTCAGCTAAAACACGTCCACTGTTGGGCATAGGCCTCTCCCAAATGTGGCCACAACGACAGGTACTGATAACATATCTGAGTAGCGACCGTGTACCGGCAGACGCGGCGTTGGAAAGCCTCGCTCAAGCTGGACCGATGACCTGGTGAGGGTCGCGGGTAGCCGATGGATGCGAAACGCACAGGTTGTGATTAATTGAGTGAAAATGTGAGGTACTAGTTCTATTTCTGTTTCCCTATAAAAGCATAAGTCTGGGTGGGTGTTATTATTATAAAGTCCAAATAAGGGCATTTGAAAGTACGTTACTAAAAGTAGTCCTGCGTACTCAATACAATGACAACTTACATCACTTTTATTTGTTAAAGCGGCCACAGTTGTGACCACAAATCCATGTACAGTGAAGCAGTTTTAGCACTCCTACCGACGTATGACATAAGTAACACTGCGCCGGCGACTTTTCCCACCCGTGGCTCGTGAAGTCCCTGTATCATGGGCTTTTTGAAACCAACAGTCCTTTATCCTCGTCAACATATAAAAGGGATCACTGTCCATAACTCTTTAGGTCCAAGGGTGAGTGAGAGTGAGTGAGTCAAGAGTTTCCTTTCAATATTGGTCAATCGGCTTGAGCCTTTTACCCGGTCTTTCAACTATGTTGGGGTCCAGGTCTGAACCAGGTCTAGCTGAGTATCAGTATTTTTTATGGAACTTGGTAACACGGTACCACTTGGCAAGACTGGTGTGAATTGTCTTTCTATGTGTACCTACTGAATAGCTTGACGGACTCTACGTTAATATCTACCGACAGATACTCGTAGGTACTCGTAACCGATCTGTGTGCTACAGATGTGAGGCACCTATCGCTAATGAGCGTGTGATGTGATTCACAGGCGGCGACGCATGTGCGGCCTCGATACCACACCACAGAGTGCAGAGCATCAGCACAATGTGCAGACGAGACAATGCTTACACAGCAGGGTGGTTCCAGCTATTAGAAAAGTTGGTGTCTAAGTTTAGCATAGATTTAAAAAAAGAAACGGCCTAGAGCGAGTCAGTCTATCGCAAAAAGTGTTTCGAACGACTCATATTTATTAGAGAGTGCCTCTCCGTGCTATTTTCTTTTTTTTTGTGATGTTTCTACAAATTTCCGGTTTTTGGATTTTTCCCTTGACTTATTCTCTATGCCAATGCTTCTTGGCAAACTCCATGATTCTAGCCATTTGGACGTCCCGGCAACCCTATTTGCCAGAAAAACAATGCTCTTGAGCGTTATGGCAAACGCGGTTGCCAGCTTGGTTTGTTCACTTTAAATCATTTTTTTGCTGTGGTTGCGTTGATTGAGCTTTGAGAAGTAAAAAAAAAATGGCACTGTATTAAATTTCACGTCTTTTTTTCACTGGGCACCCTGCGCGTAATCATAGATTAAATTACAATAAATTGTTGAAATGTCGTCTGTCAAATGTCAGTGTCAAAAAATGGCGCGATGTATTTTTACGTGAATTGTTTATTTTTCTAGAATTTTCTTAAAATTGAGTGTAATTGTGTTTAGTATCTAAAAAATCCTCAAAGAATCAAGTTTTACGAATAACTAAACATGTGAGAGGTTCAGTGTGTGTTGAAAATGATAATATTGAAATACGAAACATCGAAATGGCCGGAATGTTTACGTAAGTAAATAATGTGTTTGTTATTGATTTTAAGTAGGACTTCGCTTGTAATATCGTGAAAAATCATTATTTTTACGATAATTAGTTAATAATTAGTATTTACAAACAGATAGAACAGTAAAATACAACGAGAAAATAGGTAAATATTCCATCTTTGCGTAACCTTGACCCGCCGTCGGCGCTAAAATTCTGTGGGTATGGGGTGATTGTTTGGGTTTATTGTAGTACTTAGAAAATTTCACGTAGTGACTCAGGGGTATCAAAAAATAGGTTATATAGTCTAGTTTAATGACATGTAGGTTTTAAAGACACAAACTACAAAATTATTAGTAAAAATTTAGGTCAAACAAATTTTAACGTCTACCGCTAACGGTTACGTTAACGTTTACATTTCTTTTAAAGTACTTAGAACACGTTATCGTACTTTAGTTTTCACATATATCGATTCTCTATAGTTTCAGCTATACACACGTATTTTTTTTTTGTGTGTAGCTTCAGTAGTTTAGTAGATATTAAGCTTTAATTTGCAACCGGCGCGGGGCACTTGATCGGGAAACCTTCTTTGCGCACGCTAGACGTCCCTCGCATGTTTAATGCTCCTGTAAACACGCCACAGTGGGTCAACGGGAAGTACAGGTTTTAATTCCCTTGAGAGTGTCAAAATATGCGTCCGTATCTTTTGATTGCGTTGACTTAGAAGTTTGATTTTTCACTGCTCAAAGGGGTGGCAGACTATCCGGGCCTGCGGACAGCGAGTAGTAGGTAACACGCCGTCCGATCACCACCAGGTCCGAGAGTCGACGGCGCGTAGTGTTACACGCGCGCCTCAAAGAGCTGTCAGCAAAACATGACGGGGCCCGTCATGGCCGATGCCTGCCCAGGGGTTGAGGATATATTCGAAACAGAGTTACCTCGCCCCTGGGCATTCAGGGCAGGGAAGGAACAGGGGTGGGTTTTAGTCAGTAAGAGTTTGACACGCCCTCCCGCTCCACCCTAGAGCGGGAGATGTCATTGGATGATATCCCACCCCACAAAAAAAAAAAATGGTTGCAGACTCGATCGAGTATCTGTTTGATATTAATTTCAGCCTTTACGCTTTCCTAAAAAAATTGCCTTGACAGACGGACAACAAAGTGGTCCTATATGGGTTCTGTTTCGTCATTCGGAAGTTCGGAACCCTAAAAATCCAACGATTTTTAGCACCGATTAGATCACAAATTGGTGCCTACTTTGGTAACGATGCGAGAGCCTTTATGTACACACGGGGGATAAAATCTAGTCAGTTTTTGTTGTTTTTTTTTTTTAATTTACTATGTAATAAGTTATTGATAAAAATCATTTTATAAACAAGCTTTTAAATTCATCACCAAATTTCGTGTCTGTGCTGTTAACCGTTGAAGAGTTCCTCTATCTGAAGACGATCCTGAAAGTTGATTCAAAATAAAAAATTAAAGCCATGCTTACCTTTTATTATTTTGTCATAATCATCATAATTTATATTTTCATGAAAACTGAACCGACATCTAAGAATTCAACTCTTTTGGAGGAAGTGGTTCTAATTCACTAACAAACATTGCAAGTTTGTAAAAATACCCGAAACTTCGGCTTGTCAGACAGAACAGAGAGAAAATTTCACCCCTAGGAACATAAAAGTTTGGCTGAAATCTGTCACATGTAGGTAACTACAGGTGGACTTCAATCAAGTGCCGCATCTGCACAACAGAGGCCTGCCTGGTCCCCACGGCGCACTCGTGAGAACGCCGCGCATGTGTCGTACACACTCTTATTGGCGCACATACTTTTTAATTACCTCTACATCATGTAGGTACGTGAACAAACAGATTCATACAGAATTCCCACTCCTTACAGTTTCTATGTCAGATATCTCGAACATATGCATCGACTTTTGACTTTGACATAAGATAACCGAAGGACATTCGATTCTGAGAGTAAAGTGCGTCTGCATTTCATGATCAAAAGAATAACTACTAGAGTTTTTACGCTTTTCTTCCTCGTATCGGCATCTACTGTTTTTAAAAAATAGTCAGTCAGTAAAATTGGTAGCAGAACTGACTGTCCAGGACAAGGAATCGTCAATCGCGGAGGTTCTTATAATAGCACCAGCTCAACACTACTTATGCCTGTGTGACCTTGTCGGAGTGAGCTTTCATGACCAATCGTTGATTTTCTGCGTTTATTTTTGTACTGTGATAACTGGTAGTTAGCGGTTAAAATGTGTGTAGTGTTGCTTAAGTGTTGTCATGTATGATAGCAGATGTATGAGTTGTCTTATTAATACTTTTGGTCAACACGGACAGGACGGGCACTGCATATAACTGGCTTTTATAGCAGGCGATTGTGTTTGTAAGTATCTAGGAAGGTGGTGGGGTTTTTACCCTAATTTATTCATAATTCAAGATAACTAAACTTAAAAGTACAACGACATGACAGTTAGAAGGTACCTAAGCGATGTGGAATATTCAAATACAATTATTGTAACTAATAAGGTTAAACGTTGATAAACACAAATAAAGCTTACAAAATCACAATAATACATTACTCTTGAAACGCATTCTGTGAATTTCTGAAAAAGGACTTCGATATTTTTTACCAAGTTTCATAACCGCAATCATTGTATTGTTCGATGAGGTGTCCTTACAAAAATGGTATGAAGCTCTTAAAGTGGAAATAATCGCGGTTTGCTGGGAGACGAGTACCTACCTAGTACCTACCTAGTACCTACCGAGACACCTACCTACCAATAGACGATTCACACACGATGAGTAATGTACAGAGTTTGATTGGTTGTTGTTTATGTACCTTTATTTATAAACCCATTACTAATATCGTGAACAATTTATCATAACATTTCCCATGTTGTGATAAAATGGAAATATGAGAGTTAATCATTTGAAACTTATACAAGAGTAAAGGCATGCACTTCGCCTACACTAGTACTAGGACTTCCCTTGGGGGGCTCCTACTTCGCCTAATGTGAATGGTACCAGTTCTTGACGTTCTTGTTGCATCATTTTCATTCTGATTTCTTTCGCATCTGCTCCACACAAACATTCCTTATTCATTTTTTTTGTGTAATCTTTTATGGTCCAGAAATCAATTGTGTGATTTTACACTTTTACATATTTCAGTCGGTTGTTTATCTTAAAAATATTGTTTCTATAATGTGTAACCTCCTAGTAGGTGAGCTGCGTGAAGTTCATCTGTTAATAGTTTGTTGCTGCATTTTAATTTTTACTGAATAATATTTTGCGGTTGAAATGCCTACCTACTAAACATAGATATTACAAAGCTTTTAAAAATACCTCCGTGTAGATTGGTTTGAGCAGTACCTCGTGTAACGACACTTTGGACAAAGGACACTTGTATCTTCTTAGTCACTGGCGCCTGCGCGTGCGCCGCTCACCGGCGCCGCGACGCCCAATGTGGTTAGCTCATTCGTTAAAACAAGGTTTTGTCATTAAACGATTGTGCCTTGTTGCTAAGAACTCGTACAATGATCCGTGTTCGGGACTGAGACATGATTTTTGTAGTAGCGTGTATAGTTTGTATGTTTTTTTAAAAAACGTTGCCTCACACTCGGAATTACTCCTGTATTGTGGGTGCGTTCACAAACATGTATACTCACTCAACAACGGTTATATTTGATCCAAATAACAACTAATAACATCTTAGGTTATTTTCGGGTAATGGAGTGCTTGTTTGTACAGAGATATCACATATGAGCGTAAGGCACCGTCCACACTGCCACGACGGGTACACGCCATCGCACGAGTTATTGGTTATCGGCCCTTTATACTTTTTTTATGGTGTGGGATATCATTCAATGACTTTTCCCGCTCTGGGTGGAGCGGGCGGGCGTATCAGACTCTTACTGACTGAAACCCACTGCGGCGGCTGCTAAGGGCGTGAGGACATCTCCGTTGAGTCTCTCTCACGCGTTCCGCCTTCTCCTTCGCGAGCATTAGGTACTGCTTCGCAGAAGGAGGTGACAGCTTCCCATTTCCTCTCGCTCCGTACCATGGTCTGGACCAGGGCCGGGCGCGAGAGGTCGCTGCCGCCGATCGTCTCCACGAGGACACGGCAGTGTTCCCCCCAAGAAAATGTAACTCATAAAAACCAAAAGTTATAGATTTTTTATTTCTATAAAATTTGCGAAATGTAACACTAAATATGGCAAACAACACACCACCGGCCGGCGAAATCTTTTCATTTTTACCTATTTTTATTTCAAACGATACCGCCCTGCACTAGCGGCGTGGCTGTAGGCACTTAGACATAAAACTGTAGGTGAACTTTGTCGAGCGCTTAGTGTTGCTTTTGATAAGTTTTCCTTTTTTTTTAAATGAATTATTTTCATTCGGGAAAAATAATAATCTCGTATTCATTAAATGATTACGTATTTGTGTACGTACGATACCAAATAATACTATACGATACCAAATAGTTACATGCGTATACGTTTGTTCCTTTGTGGCACTTTAGAGCCCAAACGCGTGGGCAGATATTTTTTTTTTATTTATTTTTTTTTTTTTTTTTTTGGTTTTCGTCTTAATCTTGCGAGTGCTACTAAAGACCTGACAGTAATTAAAATACAATATGGCGACCCCCAGACGCCATATTGTAAAAAAAAAAAATAATGAAAGTCAACTGAACTGCAGTTCAGTTCAGTTGACTTTCTTAAGTTGAGTATCAAAATAAAGGGTCCCAGGAGGCGATTCCAAAAATATTACTCACTAAAATGTAGATAGTAAAAAAATTGAATATTTTCAAAAAACCCGACCGTAAAAAACAACTAAAAAGTTTCAAACAAGTCACTTTTCAATCAGTCCGATGCAGTTGGTGGCATTAAATCAATAATTGATCTAAAATAACTGCCACCAACTGCTATCAACTGCTTGAAAAGTGACTTGTCTGGAACTTTTTAGTTGTTTTTATTTACAGTGTTGTATTACAGTCGGGTTTTTAGTAAGAGAGTAGCAATTTATGGATAGTTTTTAAGGCAATTTATAACCATTGTATTAACTTCAGTTATAAAGGTATTAACAACTAGCGATCCACCCCTTTTTTTTCGATCTCAAAATTTTGTTTCATACAAAACTTGTCCTGAAAATTGCGGACGCAACAAAAAAAAATGTGGCCCGAGCAACCGCGCGAGTCTTCGAGCCTTCAGTGCATATTACAGCTCTACTTACTAACTCGAGATACTTTTTTTTTATTTGGCGTGGGAAATCGTCCAATGATATCTCCCGCTCCGGGTGGAGCGAGAGGGCGTATCAGTCTTTTACTGACTAAAACCCACCCCTGTTCCTTCCTTGCCTGAGTGCCCAGGGGAGCGGTAACTCTGTTACGAATTTATCCGCTTCCCCTGGGCATGCAGGTACCGGCCACGATGGGCCCCGTCAGTGGTGGCTGACGAACATATCTTTGAGGCGCGCGTGGAACACTACGCGCCGTCGACTCATGTGCCTGGTGCTGATCGGACGGCGAGCTACCCACTGCTCGCCGTCCGCAGGCCCGGGTAAATTGAGATACTTGCATGGAACATTCAATTGCATGCGAATGTGTGAACGAGGCCTTAGTTCGAAATAACCGACAAATAATGATAATTCGTTCTATATAAAACCACAAATTAATTAGACAGCACTTAAGTGATGTAACTCATTACTACATAAGTATTTGTGTAATAAGTACATACCTAATCTTGACGTATTTTCCGAAACCCGCATACTACTATCAATCTTTTGTTTGTTTTCCGTATTTGGGAGACTAGAATAACTCCATTAACGAGTGCCTGCCTACCTACTGGGTACTCGGTTGTATTTGATGTCATCTCGTGCGCACACGGCGATGCTGAATGTCATTACCTACTCGTATGTATATACCACGATACCTATATTTTAAAATGCGACTGTGACTAATCACAGTATTTTAAATTACAGGTTAGCCCTTCATAGAAATGTAAAATCTTATAATTTAAAAACAATAATATTTATAGCATACATTTTGACCAGGTTTTATAGAAAGAGATAAGAATTTTTTTTGGGGCGCCCCGTTTAGTTGGAATAACGATTGTGTGTTGTGACGCAATGTACGTTTGTTATGATTTTATTTTTGCATAATTTTACAGTGAGAGAGCAGTGGTGGCCTAGTGGTACTGGCCGCGACTTACAAGTTGCAGGTCGTGAGTTCAAACCCACTTTTTACTTTGTGTAAATTATTTCATCACCACTGGTCTCAAAACGGTGAAGGAAAACATCGTGAGGAAGCCGGCATGTCTTAAAACCAAAAATTCGAAGACATGTGACACCCACCAATCCGCATTGGGCCCGCGTCGCGTGGTGGATTACGGCCCACACCCTCACACAGATAGGAAGCCTGTGCCCCAGCAGTGAGGTTATTAAAAGGCTGATGATGATGATGATGATAATTTTACACGTTCACTATTCGTTTGTACGTTCACTACGTATATGTTTGAAATAAGTAACAACTAGAGATACCGCGAATACTCGCTATTTGACCAAATTATTACACATATATATCGTTTACTATTCATTTACATTTATCCATTTAACTGTATATATAACACCTTAAAAACTGATTCATATCCGTACACTTCCAGGTAAGATTCAGTTGAAAACCAGCGTCAGGCAACTACTAGTTGTCTGGCATTTTGCTGAACTGGACCAATTTGGCGCAGCCCCCCGGCACACGATATAATTGTTTTAAATTTAAGTTGATTTTTATTCGTACCTACATTGCGTGTGCCAAATAAACTAGTTTTCTTTCTTTCTATTATTCGGTATCCGGCATTACTCGACATTTTTTTTGTTAGTCGTCGAATACCGAATAATTGCTAGTATTATTCGACATTCAGCGAATAGTTGTACAATTTTTTTTTAATATACAAAAAAATATAGTTATTGTATTAAAAAAAACAAAATATACTTAGTATTCATTATTATCAGTTGCCAGCATTAAAAAAACTTTTTTACTGCGTGAAATACCTTAAAAAAACATTTCAAGATTTTATTGTACCGTATTTAGTGTATCGTGTGATTAATATACTCGTATATAATATGTACTTAAGCAAAATTACAATTCTCTAGTAGGTACTAACAGTCTCTAAGCTAAACGGCAGACGGACAGACGGACAGAGCGAAACTATAAATAAAGGTTCCTTCTATGAGTACTTTTATACAATGTAAAAAAGTGATGCATCTTTTTAGGGTTCCGTACCCGAAGGATCCAAATGGAGCCCTATTGTTGTCACTCACGTGTATGTATGTATGTAATTCAGGAACATTCTTCCTCTTTCTTGTAAACTAATACTTATTGCCTTACCCAGTCTCACTACTTAGTTGTTTTTGTGTGTGTTAGTACTCGTTTAATTATGTTGAACCAGCTAAAAATCTTAGCTATGTCTTTTGCCAGTTACCCGTTACCGCAACGGCGAAGTTTGAACTGGTATGAATACGTCCAATCAATGTTGTGTGTGTTGAGTCTCTCACTAATCAATTGGATCGGCTACCAGTGCACATGAGGGTGAGCAGACCTGGGTACTTGTTAGTGTGCAAATTGTTACTAGTTAGCGAAATGGTAGGTATTAGTTTTATTATAACGTTCCCGCTACTGGGACACAGGTCTCCTTTTTGAGAGAGAGAGTGGGCTGTGATCCACCACGCATGCTGTCTACGGGTTGGTAGACGTCACATCATGTCGATATTTGCCTGACTGATCCATGAAACAGGATAATGTTTCGTTACAGTATCTACCTTCACCGTTCTGAAACAAGTGGTGATATAATACCCATCACCAAACTTTTCAAGTCATATTCTTCTTTTCACTGCAATGCTACGGGACATTTTAAAGGACTAAATCATATTAGTTTAAATGTTAACCTTTTTTTTACGACTTCGTCCCATTCTATACATTACACACGTGTAAGTAAAGTCTTCTGCGTCAAACATGTATGGTTGACTTCGGCGCCATCTTGTTATTTCGTTATTTATTATGCCTAGGGGTAGCGGATAAATTCTGAAAGTGAGTTACCGGACCCCTGGGCACTGAGGCAGGGAAGGAACAGGGGTGGGTTTTAGTCAGTAAGATTCTGACACGGCCCCCTGCTCCACCCAGAGCGGGAAAAGTCATTGGATGATTTCCCAACTCACAAAAAAAAAACATCATACAGCTCGACATCGACTGCGGTATGCAGGCCTATGGGCCTCTCTTTCTTGTGCCAATCCCCAGGCTCCTGTGCCGCCCTTATCCAGGTTCTACACGGGATGGCTGCAATATCGTCTCCCCATCTCGCCACCGGACGAACAACATTCCAGGTCCTTGGAAGCCACTCGGTTATTATTTACCTTCTTAATATTATAACTACTTACTAATAACATTATTTTCCTCCCAAACAGATCAAGGTCTGAGGTAAAAGTGACTAAGGAAGGATTAGCGTCCTGCTGGCTGCTAAACTGACAACAAACCTATTGTTATGGGTAGGTTAGGTAGTTGCTAATTATGTTTATTTTCCCTGTAAACATTAATTACAAGTCGTTATTTTGTAACAATGGCTACTGAGAAGTTTGCGGCTGGGTATCAGCAGAACTTTCCATTAAATCTTACCTAAAACTACCATTACATTATTTGAAATCTGAATTTCCATTACTTAAAATATTTCTTAATTCCTCACTAGTTGACGACACTGATTTCTTCCTAATTGTTTCATTTTCCCTTTTATTTAAAGAAAGTCGCCTTCTTCACACCTAAATAGGTCCTTAAAAAAAACAAAACCAACAAATGCCAACTATCGAAAGTAAATGGAAAAACCACAGAAGCTTTGACTTAAGTAGTTTGTGGTTAACCTAAGGAAGATTAGCTAATATAAATATGCCATCGACTGCTAATAAGCAGAACTTAATGTCCGTTACTTTGTACAAGATTATCAAGTATTTTTTTATCTTCCTCATAAAATTATCAAACATACCTAATTGATTGAATCGTACATCGATATTAGTTCGATATCTTACGAGTACCTCTAAACACAGCAAAGATAAAAATTCCCCTAAAAATAATTGTCGCATTAATTACGATTGACCGCTTATCCGAAGTTTTCAGAAACCAGGCATAACCTTATTACAATAATGCTTGACTACTCGGTCACATCAATTTGGCAACTATTTCCCTCCTTCTCTACCATGGGAACAACAAAGGTAGTCAAACGGCCATGCTTGGCTATTAGAAGACCCTCGCATCTTACGGTTACGACTCACCATTGGGCTCCGTACAAAGGTGGTCGCTGTGACCGCTCGCCCGTAACTTCGGGGATTAATTAAATTCTACACACACACATATAAGCACTGGATCTTAACCTGCAGTGTTTTGCATAAGATACTTTAGCATTTGGATTTGATGTTAACAAATAGGTACCTACGAGTTTATGGCGAGTCTATGGCGTTCCGGTATAGCTTCAGGATTAGTACTTTTATCTACTCACGGACGTGAAAATTTGCGAGTTCTTTTGTTAACCTCATAATATTACATGGTGCTTCTTTCAAATTGATCATAACTTTTAAAGTTAACATTTTTAGCTTCTGACGGAATGCTGTTTGATTAGGAACACTCTATAAGATTTTTTATTAGGAATTTAGAAATGTACAAAAGTAGGTACATTAAGCTCAACAATAGTCCCATACAAGTTAAATACAATAAGTTGAACAAGTGATTTTGGCCAAACATATGTTAGTTTATATAAATAGGATAATAAAGTTTATTATCTTTCCCAGGCGTTTGCACTTAGACCAAGAAAGGACGACACATCTTACCAATACCAAAGAACTTAACAAGAACACAACTTACATCCACATCCCTTTATAGAATTCCGTAGCCGCTCAACTTTAGATTGAATGTAAACGTTGTAACAATGATCGGACAGGCTAAACCGCAGTATCTATTTGCGTACGATTAGTTGATTGGAACGGGCCGGCTTTCCTTCCAACTTGCCTTCCACCGATGCTTTGGAAATAGAAACCGTACTTACCTAAGTTTGCCGGCTCCTTCGAACACACTAGGCGAAGAAAACTCTGCGTCTTATGTGCAATTTCAACTTGCTGAGACAATACATGTCTCAGCAAGTTGAATTTGCAGTTAAATGGTGTAAATAAAGTCATGGTTGGATTTGTTTCTGGTACCTGAGTTTATTGCATTTTAATTTTTTTATCTGCAAATGCTAAAATCTTAAAGCTGGAAATAACGCACAACTCAAAAACTTGCACGTGAAGTTAGTACCCAAATATTTTTTACCAAAGGTTAAAAGTAAAAAATCAACAACTAAATTAAACATAAAATACAACATACTACAACAATGAATGCAGCGTCGTATTTGTGAATTAACTGCATTCATGGGGAGTCCCCGACTTTCCTCAACACACACAATACCTGACATAATTATTACGTTTCAGGGACTCCCGACGATAGTGAGGTGTTATTATATAAATTCAATAACAGGTTACAACACAGAAGTATAAAATTAAATATTAATAACTTTACAAGGAAAAACCCAAATTGTACAAAACAAGCACTATAGTACTACAGCATGTACACACAATGACGCATCATTCCTCGTCAAACTATAAACAAATATTTCGGTTACTTGTTTATCAAAAACCCTTACAAAGTGGACAGGTTACTTTTCCAAAACATTATAGACTGGTTTTATTAAGGGTTTACCGATACCTAGTTGTAATTAATAACACTTCAGGTAATCCCAAGAAAGTACCCATGTAATTATTTAAATTATATTTACCTAGACAAAGTGACTTGTTCGTCATCTAACGTAACCAGTACATGTTGTATGGATTAAAACACTTTAAAAGACACTTTGACCTCTGAGTTTGTTTCGGTGTTTCTTCTCAGAGTAGTCAGCTAGGAAACACCGCTCTCATCTAGCAACTGACAAAAAAACATTGACGTGTAAAAATTTTATTTGTAACCTATATTTGCAAAAGAAATATCATATTATCATTTAACATGACATCTTATCAGCCATCTCGATTGCAAAATTTCATTAATTAATTTGGTATTGATTGCATGGTATTTTACCAGTCCTTGTCAATCCCATCCATTTTAGACTTTTAGTAAATCGGTGTCCCTGATAGAACGTCACTCGATCTAGCTCAACGCCTTGCAACAGCGTTCCGACCGCGGCGTCTTCCAGCCCAGTGCGTCTGCCGGTCAAAGGGCAAACACAGCAGATAGTTGCGGAGTCCGCAACCACTTGTGAAGGCGAACTTAGCGGTAACTGTGCGGCAACTCCGATGTATTTGCGTCGGCGCTAATCCCGGCCGTCGTAAACTGCGCGGATTTTATCAGCCCCTAGGATTTGTACGCTATGCACTATTATTGGAGGCTGAGCTCAGCCGAGTGCGGTATTGAGGTGAGAATTAATTCGAGCATCGGATCGGTGTTATTGTTTTATGGGATTTGTTGAGTCTGGATCTGGATGGGTTCATGTGAAAGTGCTGTTGATTTAGAGATGTTTCTTGCTTACCTTTAAATATTTATTTCGGGACAGCGATCGCTTACTGCGATGGTTATATTGCTGCCCTAAGTAGTACTTCCGATCCGTTGATTTAATCACAGGTAGGTGTTACGTGTCACGATGTTAATGATGAATGATGAAATCTCCATAACTCAATAAAAATGTTTATGAGTTTCAGTTCAATACTTGTATTGTACCAACTACATATATAATGATCAACATAAATCAATCATCACAGGTACCTGATAATCTGGGAGAAAACGACTTTCAACAAAGTTTGTCCAGATAAGCCGTGGCCGATGTGTGCTAACGTTTTCGGCTCCTATAATTCAATTCAACAAACATAAAACTTCTCTCAAAAGCCAGCTGTACGATATTTGTGTTGGGATTTGTTGATTACTGTCAAGTGGGGAGGCTGGGGGTGGACACCCCCTGCTGGGAGGTCAGAGGAGGGGGTGGTCACTCGCGCACCTAAGACGAGTCGCGGAGTTTAAACACCTCGGCCATCCTGACTTACAAATGTTACTGCAAATCTAGTATAACTTGGGGTATAGGGGGCTCTGAAAGTGGGGTCTTGTTTGAAGTTTATTTAATCTAAAAGAGAACCAGAATATGAAGTTTACTTAAATTTGGTTCATCTAAACTAGTATTTATCATGTTGAAAGTTCCCTAGGGCCCTTATCCTGTCACGAGGGTAGCCACCCACGTGCGGATCTAGTCCGCAGGCGGGTGATAACATGCTCCTGGCCACACGCAGGACATTCGCCGCTGCAGTGTCGTGCGTGTCACCCGCGTGCGTGTTGCACTATGCGTATTGTACTGTCACCATGCGTGGAACCTGCACGACAGTAAAAACTACACTGGTGGAAGAAGAACGCGCGCCCGTAGCCAACCCGCGTACCGTGCGCCTGCTGCCCGCGTGATAGGAAAAACATATATGAAATGATGATGCCGGCGGCGCGCACGCGGACCAGATCAGCACGCGGGCGGCTACCCGCATGACAGGAAAAGGGTCCTTAATATTGTAACGTCATTTTTGTGGCATGCGCCATAGTAAATAAATAAATAATAAATAAAGCAAGATCAGGAAAAACAAAAAACGTTGAGGTTTATTTTTCCAATAAGGTACTTTACCAGGTGATTTTGCTTTGGCCATGAATTTATTTGTTCAATGCTAAAATGTTTACATCCGTGTTAAAAGACCTACATCGGTGTTTCCACACATTAACGACATTTGTAAAACGTAAACTCAAAACACAACAAATCCACTCCAAATAAATATCAAACTCAGCCTGTATATAATTCAGCAATCCCCTTAAGGGAGGCACACACGGCGCTTGAAACTTTACGCAAATAACAGTCCCCTGGCCCCTTCTCCCGACGAGGTCCGAGTGAGAACAATTCCTTAATAGTCTATAAGTCGGTGCGGGGCAGCCGTGGCGCGAATTAGTGTCAAATTTACACCGGCCAGTGCTCGTAGGTACCAGGGTACGAGGTGGACGAAGGGTTACTTGAGACAGTTTTAATATATATCGTCTTAAGGTTGCAAGTGATTAGTTTTAGGCACTTGACGTAGTTGCAATGGAGAAGATCATGGAATATTATCCTGGTTTTACTGATGCTTGAAGTCCTACCCGTTGACTGGTCTGTTTCCTGCTAGCTACAACCTAGGAGTCTTTAAATCAAGAATGAATAGGATACTTCTAGGGAAGCGTGTTACATTGTCGACCACATCATCAGAGCCTTTAGACAAAATACTAAAACGAAAAGTATTTTGTTTAACGCCCCAGCACGCGTAGCATGACCACCATAGAAACGGGTTTTGTCGACGGAAGAATAGACAAAATGACAGATTGTAGAAAGATTTCTACCGTTCTAAGCATGCGATGTTAAAACTGAAGAGAAGAAATGTTTCTATTCTTCAGTCGACAAAAGTCTACAATGTAAAACACGGTGCTTGGGCAGAAAAGATGTCAAGTTAGATAAAAATAACTTTGTCTATTCTTGGTAGAATAGAGATAGAATTGGTCATGCTACGCCTGCAGGTGAGATAGTGGTCAAATCCTATCCTGACATTAATAAAATAAAGATTTGAGACTGTGTGTGAACATTTGTTTGAATCTTCGCTCATTAGCGGCGTGAATTTCATTTGTCAACACCGGACAGTATTCGTAGGTAGTACCAGAGTACGAGGTGGTCGAAGGAGTTGAGACAGTTTTAAAGAGTAGAAAGAAAAGAAAGAAAAAAAACTAATTTATTTGGCCTACACAGATACACACAATGTAGGTACAATAAAATTTTAAAAAAAACTTAATTTATAACAATTAGGTACATCGTGTGCCCCGCGGCTGCGCCAAACAGGTACAGTTCAGCAAAAATGCCAGACAACTACTAGTTGCCTGACACTGGTTTTCAACTGAACCTTACGTTGAAGTGTACGGATGTGAACCAGTTTTTTTAAGTAGTTAAATATACAGTAAAATAGATAAATATTAATGTGTAGTAAACGGTATATATGTATAATAATTTTGCGTCCAGTGATAAATATAACATATAAAATAAAACATTAAGTTAGTGTTTAACCTGTAAAGTCCCGCGACTCACTGGTGAGTCGGACAAAAAAAAAAAATTAAAGAGAAAAAAAAAAAAAATCGGCTGTCAACCCGGGTTGTCGTCGGGGTTCAATTTGATAACCCGGATTTGGCCGCGGGGCTTCACAGGAACAAAAAATAAAATAAAATAAAGTGAAGCAACATGTCATTTTTAACCCACAGGCCTCCCAACTTCGAGGGAAAGCAGACATTATATGTTTGTGCAATTTAATCCACAAACTCACACACACACACCAAATACATTCAATTGCAAATAGGCTCGACATCATATCAGTGAAAGGTTCAAGTGAATCAAGTCTAGTTTCCGTTGGGCGTCTATTAAAAACTGCCGTACACGTCTGCAGTGCAGTGATAGTTGCAGAGAGAGGTAGTCGTTGCGTTTATGGGTTTTGCAAGGTGTAGTAATTAATTGGGATGTTGTCCTTGATTTATTGACGCCTGAAGTCGTAGCGGTTGACTGGTTTGAGATGTCCTATTTCAGACCGTTATCAAACACTTATTTGCATCTTCGCCGATTAGCGGGCCAGTGTTCGCAGGTAACAGGGTACGAGGCTATCGATGGAGTTAAGATAGTTTTAATGTGTAGCCTCTGAAGGTTGGCAGTAATTAGTGTTTGGTAGGTGTAGAGAGAGGTAGTCGTTGAATGAATGCTTGCGCTTATGGGTTTTGCAAGGTGTAGGAATAAAATTGTAGTGTTATCCTGTTTTACTGATGCCTACAGTCTTAGCAGTTGTCTGATGTGAAATTTCCTATGTCAGACCGTTATTAGTAAAAAAAATAGCATCTTTGCTATTAGCGGGATGATTTCCATTAAAGTCAACACTTCGGCAAGTGTTCGTATGTACCAGGGTAGAAGGCGGATAAGGGGTTAGTTTAGACAGTTTTAATGTGTAGCGTCTTAAGATTGGGATTATTTGGTGCTAGATGGTTGCAGAATAGAGTCGTACTCGCTTTTATGGGTGTAGCAAGGTGTAGGTAGTAATTAATTTGGGATTTCATCCTTGTTTTACTGATGCCTGAAGTCTTAGCAGTGCACTGATGTGGGGTTTCCTATTTCAGACCGTTATTTTTTACCACTTATTTGCAACTTCGCTGATTAGAGGCGTGAATTTTATTGTCAACACCGGCTTGTGTTTGTAAGTAGCTAGGTACCAGGATACGATATAGTTTTAATGTGTATCTAACGACTTAATGTTGGGAGTATGTAATTAGTGTTAGGTACTTGATGTTGTTGCATAGTGGAGGTGGTCTTGTTACCTATAGTACTTACATTCTATAATTTTATAATTGAAAACTTTGTATTGAGAAAAAAAAATCGAAATTTTAATAAAGCAAGACACAGGTTTGATAAAGGAACGAAGTTTTATTTTGAGAAATAATGAATCC
The DNA here is from genome assembly GCA_951329385.1 of Polia nebulosa. NCBI lineage: Eukaryota > Metazoa > Arthropoda > Insecta > Lepidoptera > Noctuidae > Polia > Polia nebulosa. The sequence continues at coordinate 840,643 of OX589596.1, forward strand.
ATACGGGACTCATTCACAAATCTTCATTGAGCCCCAAGTCACAACAACAGCACAGGTTCTAAGAATCTTTCGCGTGAAGAGCCCATTGTCGTGCGCCTGTTAACCCTCCATCAAAGACCTTGGGGCTGTTTGTCAAAGCACCGGAAGTGGTCTGCGGGACCTGGCTCGCACGGCACTTCCGGCCGCCCACTGCCTGTGGACATGCGACACGTATTGTTTGTTTCCGGCGGTTTTGGCTCTGAAAAAATATGAAAAAGTCATTTAAATGTAACGCAATGTGAATGTAATAATTAGGTACTTTACTTCTGAACATTGAAATCAAAACACAAGAAAACTAATAGGCATCTACAATCATTATTTTTTTTATTTTTTTTTATTTTTAAAAGTGTGTTTTCGAGATAAAATTTATTTATGAACAATTATGTGAAGTGGTTGTGTGTGTGTGAATTGTGTGTGTGGTGTGAAGTTCTAGTTATAGAACTATTCTCGAACTTTTAAAGGAAACCTTAACGAGTACGTTGCAGAAAGTCTACTTCAGAGCTGAGTACCTACACTGCCTACTGAGTATCTCCACACAAATTTCCTTCATTTTGTTTGTGCAATTAAAATAAACTTGATCTGAAGTCATGATTAACTTACACTTGCTAGTTCAACGTCCGCAATCCTATGTTGATGTCACCTAAAACTGGTTCGTCTTAGGCGATTTCCTGCGCATAACGCGAGGGTCACACTACCCCAGGCGAAACGCGCTCCCGGACCTGAAGCAACAGAAAACATGCTTTATTTTAATGTCAATAAGATTGATGTTGAGTGTAAGATGTGGTGGAGGATTGTTGTAATGTTGTAATTAGAGCGAGCGAGCACAGAAGACAGGTCAAAGGGCCGGAAGCTGACCGCGCGGCGAGCGTACTTCCGCACTGTGTCACGAACGATGTCTTTGGTCGGAAAGGCCCGCCTTGTCGTTTGAGGGTTAGCTCTTAAGGGGCGCGTGTGTGCAAACTGCTTCATGTTGACTTTGTGGTACGGTAATATTTGCATAAATATCTCAAGATGTAACTAAAATAAACAATTTGTTTTTATGGAAAAATATTTTATTACTAGCTCCAAATGCTAGGGACAGTCCTGCAAAAACTGCTAATTTTAACGCATGCTTGCCCAGAAACAACCACTTTCAGAAACCCTCTTATATTAACCATCCCCTTTAATTTCAGTCAGAACCGAACAAAAAAGGACTCCTCCAGTCTTCAAGTGGTCACCTTTGACAACCCTCTCTGAAATAATTAGCCTGATCATCACCAGGTAGGAAGGTAGGCAGGTCATTACGTCTCGCGTGGCTGAGCAAAGCAGATCAAAGCAGCCCTTCTATTGGCTTGCTAATTGGCTTGACCGACAACTTCGCGGCTTAAGATGGCGCTTCGAAATAGGTAGTGTTTATTTGATTAAATAGTGTATCTGTAATATTCTAGGAAAATAATCTTCTATTGGAAAACTTTCAAAGATCGTTTCCCAGTACATTATTTTCCAATAAGTTTCTAATTTTAGCCGCCTCCAGCTATGATTAGACGGCGTCATATTTTTGCGTGGGTGTCCGTAAATGAGTCGAAGGGATTAAATAAATAGATGAGCTGGAAATAAACTTTGTTTTTTGTTTATTATTATTACAAGCTAACGTTGCAAGTTTATAAAAAATACCTACACTAAAAATTAAAAAAAATACTTTAATTTCGGAAGTCGGTGTTTGTATTTCATTTCTTCGTTATTTGACACCGACTTCCGAAATTAAAGTAATTTTTTAATTTTTTGTGTAGGTATTTTCTTTTTTGGAAGTCTGTTGTTTTTTTTTTTTTGGAAAAAAGTTTTTATTTTTCACTTTTTAATTGTTATACCCCAGAACTAAAACCCCCAGTTACATGGAATGTGGAATTAAACATACTCGTAAAAAAAAAACATACATAGACTCGAACATAGAACCTCCTCCTTTGTCGAAGTCGGTTAAAAAGAAGACTTTATTAGGTATTTTGCTTTTTTAATTTGACTGGTTTTAATTTTCTTTGGTTGCCATTTCTTTGCCAGTAAATGACCTTGTGGCCTTTCACCTCATCAAATTCAAAAAGCGCCATCTTAGATCTCTAAAAAATTATTACAACTTGAAAGGCAGACAAAAAGTTTTTCATAATTTTAGTCTGTCTGTCGCGCAGTAGGTACCGCGGCGGCTGGAGAGTCCTCGCCGGGTTCAGCCGGGATGAAGTAATTTTAATTGAGAGCAAGTCGTGCAGACGGCAACTAAGGCAGCGGCGGCTGCTGCTGTCGGCCCAAGAGCGCTACTCTCGTGGCCACACACAACTTTCAATGTTTAAAAAGTTTCTGATTTCTGGTGTACCACTTGTGTTTGTGGCTGTGCTAAACGTGATTTTATTGGGCTGAAATAAGTTTATCTTCGACTAAGCGGCATGAGACTAAAATAACTGATATGATAGATGTTAAGGCAAAATCATGTTTTTTTTTGCTGGACTCCTGTTGAAAAGTGGTTTGATACTGAACTGTTTCACCTTTACGCTGCGTGTAGCGTGACGCATGGGTCACAATCTCAATACAAACATAACTCGTAGAGAAGTTATTATGACTTGTGTAATTTATGTATTCCACCATAATAAAACAACAAATTAACAGACCATGAGTCAGTGTAAAATTCCTTGCGGTTTCATAAGGAAGCTGAAAATAAATGATAAACTGAACCTTGCATTATATTCCGCTGAGTGATAAGTGCACAGTGGGCGGAGGCTCGTCTGAGAATATATCGCAAACAATGGAGCCACCTCGAAGACGAAACTTTTGATTGAAAGAATAGAGAATCAACGCCATCAATAATATTGTACGTGTATCCGATATTGGTGCTTACTATTCATAAATATAGAGTTGGGAGAAGTCTGCAGTGCACATACAGTTCTTTACTTATTTTTTACAAACCTAGGTATATTTTTTCACTTATGTTTTGGCTTTTGGTATTTAATGTAGGTATAATATTCCATTTAACTATAGAGAGCAACAATTCAGATATAGTTAAGTAAGTGAAATTCCTGATATTCCAACTTCAAACGCTATCAAAACGTCAGCAAACACAAAAGGACTCTTACTGACTAAAATCCACCCCTGTTCCTCCCTGCCCTGAATGCCCAGGGGCGAGGTAACTCTTTAGAATTTATCCTCAACCCCCGGTCAGGCATCGGCCATGACGGGCCCCGTCGTGTTTGCTGACAACTCTTTGAGGCGCGCGTGGAACACTACGCGCCGTCCGCAGGCCTGGGTCTACGGTGGCCGGAGATCGTCTCGCGGCGCCGAAAGCCCCCGGCGTCTCCTGCGGTGGCTGCTGCTGAGGGCGTGAGGGTGACTCTGTTGTTGAGTCTCCCTCACCCATGCCACCTCCCTCTTCGCGAGCATTACTGCTTCGCAGAAGGAGGAGACGGCTTCCCATTCCCTCTCGCTCCGTACCATGGCCTGAACCAGGGCAGGGCGCGAGAGGTCGCTGCCGCCTATCGCATCCACGAGGACACGGCGGTACTCTGCCCAAGCGGGGCAAACCTCCACCGTATGCTCCACCGTGTCCTCTGGCACTGTACTCCCTTAGACAGGTTGTTCTAGCTGGGAATGCAGCACTGCACAACCAATTCAGTTGCAGTTTTAGTACACTACGTTTGTATATAATTATTATTATTAATGGTTTAGGCGTGAAAAGGTAACAAAACTTTCGCATTTATAATATTAGATAGGATTTGCAAAATAAATATCACTTATCAATTCATCACTAGAACAAACGGTGTTCCTGCGCATCTTCTGGTCAAAGTCCTAGCGAAATAGAAACAACACGCCCTTGCCAGACTAGTATATATTTTATGTACTTATAAATAATTTGAACAAAATAATCGGGTGACATTTTCTGTATAGAAAAAACTTCGTAAATAAATTGAAATTAAAAAAAAATCATTTTCCGCCTATTAACACAAGAAAATTGACCATTATACCTGAAACACGATTCAATTTATTCCGTGTTCCCGACCACAACAATCCGCCTGCCTCCTCTCTATCGATAGCTGATTTATCTGGCGGACAACACACTCGGCCGCCATATTGCTCGCCGCAAAATATGCTATATTGCTATGTAAATATGATGACAGCGTAATATATTGCCCATGGAACTCCATGCACGCGTCATCTCGGTGGGATTATACCGCTTGTTGATTGGGAGATACTTTGTAAACAATACTTACTTGAGATTGATGTATGAGTGCTATTTTTGCCTACTATATGAATTACAGTTTGCTGAGTAGGTACTCGTATATAATGATAGATTATTTTTATTGAACCACTTAAAAGTAACCTTTTTCTGGTCAATTTGGAATGAATATTATACAAGGTTTTCTAATAATTTTCACCATCATACAGACCTTATTATTTGGTGTTTCCAGCAGCCACTTCGGGTATTTGATTCATATAATTGGTGGTGCTGCTTGAAACACTCAAGCGTACCTACATTGAATATGTCGTGAGTCTCCTCTTGTATATTGGCAAGGAACAATCCAGTGCTCGCTAAGGCAGTCCTATTGTTCAAGCAAGCAAGCCAAAGGAAGTGGCATGGGATTACCCATAGTTTGCCTACTCCTCACAGTAGGTATTCTGCTTGAGAATAGTGTGTCAATTAAGATTATGTCTTGGGTCAAGACGTAGTGAAGTGTGCGTAGGGTGTAGGTATTGTAAAACGACTACAAGGCATAATCCTTGTTGGTAAAATAAAGATTCCTTATCGCTTATTTGATCCATGCTTTAAAGATGCCACGGAACCCATTTATTTCATGAAGTCACCTTTTTCGATACAATCATCATTATCACCATACAAGAGGATTAAAGTCTATAGCTGAACATAGGCCTCACTCATCCGGCCTACCTTGGGGGAGATACTCGCTCCACCTAGCCTAAGCACATCCCACCTTACGCCCTATTCAATATCATTTCCAATTCCCTCGCCAATTCTTGCAGAAATAACATAAACACCATTAAAACATAACTATTAACCTGGGGTTGTTTCACTCAGTACCTCTTGTTCATGAATTATGTATAGACAAGTGGTGTCGCCCGGCCGCGCTCGCCAGACATTTGAATAAGATCAACTTTTTGTAAAGAGATGTTTTTTTAACGACTATTGTTTGAAATTCATTTCTTTATTTCATCCTTTATGGCCCGAGTGATTCTTTGAGGTTGTGGAATGGTACATTTTAATATGGTCAGTTCTGTTTGATATTTGAGCAGTTTCTGATGAATTGTTAGTGCTTTTCCCAAACTGAAACTAACAGAATATGTTTATTTGTGTTAGCCTGTGTGACCTATTATAAAGTAGTGCCTTTGTATGTACATTTACAATAAAATAAAAAAGAATACTACTGAAAACAAATGCTATGGAAAATTGTCCTGTATTGAATATAGTAGGTACAGCGTCAAGCCGTCTGTAGGTGAGCTCTAGAAATTGTATCCTCCTGCTGGACAAAAGGCATAGCCTTTGTAGTTGAAATGGCTATCTTTAGTGATGCCATAAATATTATTGTTTTAAACAAAGATTTTTTGTCACTTAACCCCGATATTTTACACAAATATCTTTTAAACTCAGTTTTTTGACACCATGTGCTAGATATAAACAAGTACCGCTCTCACCGGTCGTTCCGCGAAGGGCCTGCGTGTCGCGAGCAAGCGCACAAACAAACACACGGTGACGGAAGGTCGCCCTCGTGTTTGTGAAGACTGTTTGCGTAGTTTTTTTTGGAAAACTCACATTTGTTGCCGAGGTAAATATTGTGACAATTCGAGGGAAGTCGATACATGCCTCGTTGTATTTCTTTGTTGTTTATTTACATAGGATGACTATGTAGGTCAATTTTATTTATTTGAAATACTTTTGTTATTGTAAAAAAATATTCAGTAATGATGATTAACTGATTATTCATTAGTTGTATTTTTAACCATAGAGAAATAGTAGAAGCTTACTTAAGAAATCGTAGTTATTAAGTATGACATCACCCTCCTCCATTGTTATTTTATTCATCTCCCTTTACGGTTTTGCCAACAGAATCACTTACAGTAAGACAAAAGAGTGTATTCAGTAACTCTTCAAAACCTTAGATAGTCTTTTAGTAGTTTCTCCTAGTTTTAAATATTCCCAATCTAAAACTAAGAAACATCTTCTTCAATACTGAAGAGGTACTAACCTAAATCGTAAAACGTAAACACGCACTAAGCAAGTCATGCCACAATTCCACATTGCAAGTCTTCACATTAGGAAGTGTTTACACTCTGGCCCGGCCGGCCGCCGCGCACGGCTCACCTCCGCCGCACTAAACACTCCGGCCCGTACAAACAATCCTCTGTCCGCCAGGTGGATGCACGCAGCCGGAACCGGCTGTTTACGCCACTTTTATGACCGGCTCTAACATCGAACACCTTCCACGGATGTGCAAGGGCAGGGTTAAAATAGCTTTTGAAGATTTGGTCATAAAAAATTCAACACACTGGAAAACGAAAAAAGATACTTACAAGAAACTTTTGATAGAACTTTCATCGGTATTACGTCCATGTGAGCTTCTTTATAAAGCTAAACAGCTAATTAGAAAAGGTGGATATTTTTATGTTAAATGGTTTAAAAGTCGGTATTAACTACAAGCAGGAAATCAACGTTGGTATAGACGCAATTCTGTCGCAACACTAACGAGTCTACAAGAAGTTTTCCGACAATAAACCTCTCAAAAACTCGTAATGAAGACTGGGCTTATCGAGTAGACTCGGATAAGACAAGGTGTCGGCGAAATCCTTCGCGAGAGCTCATAAATCTCCCTACCAAGGAGTACGGAGGAGTATGAACTTCGCAAATTGCGCATTTACAATTCGCGTCATACGCGGAGTCGGGAGGCCTAAGCCGACACTCGCGCCGGACTCAACATAACTGATATTTATGGCCGAAACGCACCTCTTTTGCTTTCAAATTATAAATACATGTTTTGGGTGAACTTGGAACTACCTCGAAGTGGGGTTAGCGTCGACTCTACCGGATTTGAGGTTCAAGGATGTAGTGAGCGCCGGAAATTGGCTTAGACAGGGGGTTTGGAGTTTGGTGAAAGCTTGTTTAAGGACTTGCTGTTTTAAAACAGTCCTTCGTTTGCAGATCAGAGCTTGCTTCAGGTATTGCCGAAAAGGAGAACTCAGGAAGATACAGAGAGCTACTTGAGAATGGTCTGTACTTCATTACCATGAATTTATATTTCTTCTTCAACCACTGCTGAAAATTAATCTCCAATCTGAACTGTAATGTTCCATTGAAGTGCTATTGATGTTTCGATTTGTTAACGACATTAACGTTCACTCCAAGACACCCCTCGCACGTGAATCTCAAAACCTTTTAAGAGTCAAGAAGACAAATCACCAGCTTTATGACAGCATTCGAAGCAAATTTGCGTACGCAAAAATTAAATGTACAGCCATTACTCTCAACCCTCTAATATCGGCTCCACGGCTCCATTGCACGGCAGCTCGGCAGCGTGGTAGTGGATGTTGAGAGGCGATCGCGTTCACTTAGCGCTTGCAATAAATCTCGCGGCGTGCAAACGTTCGCTAAATGAGAGGTGCCCGATGCATTACGGGACATCAAGGCACTCTTCACGAATCATTAGGGGCGCGCGTTTTGAAAAATGCTGCCGGTACTAAAATAGACATTATGTAAAGTGCCACAATTACCGAGGTGACTTGTGAAAAAGTTGTGTGCGAGAGAGGCGCTGAGATCTGTGCCAGGGATGCCCGGGACTCGCGGCTGTTTCTGCTTTGTGTTTAGGAATATTAGTGCTAAATTGAAACGAATGTTTTAATGAAATGTCTTAAATTCATCATTAAAAATTTAAAGAAAATACTGGGCTATTATTCTTTGCAATTACGTGTAGTTCGACGTTTTGCGTCTGCTCGGCCAAATTCACTAAAACGAAATACAAATTGTCACCAATGTTAAATATTTCACGAATCTACCATCGAAGCGTCATTGATATCACTTTCTTCACCATCTCTTACGTAGGGGTAAAAACACGAGTGACATATAATTTTCAAACTTACACTTGCGCCCAAAAATTGTAGCCAGCATCAATAAATTCAGTTTTATTGCTTTGCAACCGGCAGCCCTATCCAGGGTGAGTAAAAGGTGGCGGGAACACGTAAGACGTCATTTAGCGTTCGGAATTAACATAAATAATAACGTCGTCACCGCGCCCCTGCCCCGATATTGCGTCATTTGGCGTGCCCTTTATAGCCGCACAACACTTAACTCCAAATAAAAAAGTGTTTTATAAAACTTGGATTACGTGCCGCGGCGATGCTTGCCGTTTATTGTTTTGGAGTCATTTTCATATTTTTGAATTGCAAACACTCTTGGATGGAACCGTAGATACAAAAAAGAAAAATTTACTTTTCTTCAGTAGGTCTCTGAAAGAGATGTCATTTGGTAGGTAATCATTTATGATATTAATTACTTTAGAAACCATAGTTTTGGATGTTATGTGCAATAATTTATATTCTGGTAAATTAATGCATTATCCCTTATGTATGAAGTTATGGTTAAGGGCAAGAGGCATCCAAAACTGACGCGTTCAATCAGAAAAATCGACGAAAATGCCTAATAAAAATCCTTCAAGAATCGCACTCAACGTTCCCATTTAAAAGGAAGTCAGAATTTTTAATAACAACAAAGAGATACAAAGCTCCCATTACATTTTTATTACTAGTGAAGACGTAAGAAAGCGGACACTTTTCGCGCGCCCGTTTTTTTGGCTTGCACTGTAAGCACCACGTATTTTGCATCACAATTGTCTGTTGGGAGAAAAACCTTTTTATTTCTGTTTTAATGTTTTAATTTTAGCAACAAATAATATTTAATAGTGGTGTAAGGAACGGTGGGACGTTTGCATGGCCGCCGCTCTTCATAAAAGTGTGCTGTTAAAAAAATATTACGTGGGGCGAGGCGCTTAATGCTTTTATTATAGTTATTAAAGAATACATTAAGTTGAGTGTAATTTAAAAGGGATATAATCGTAAAGTACTGCGTGGACTAAACGTTTGTGACACTTGCTGAGAAAGGGTTTTAAACATGTTTTAAGAAAGTGAAGTTCAATTAAGTGTTCTTGGTCATGTATTAAACTTTAATAAATTAGTTTGTCATAGAATTCTTATTGCTAGGTGAGTAATATTTTGTGGTTAGTTAGCAAACAATAGGAAAAAGGTTCTCTCTAGTTAGATAGTACCTACTTCTTGCTCCTTTACTTAAACACTTCGAATAATACTCATACATATTTTAAATCCTTGCTTCCCCTTGGGATGTAGCTGTAGATTTAGTCGCCATGTCGTCGCCATGCACCATAAATATGCGGCAAGGTGCGCGGCCGCAAACCATGACTTATGGCGCCTAACCCCACGGTTTTTACCAGATTAATCTCTCCGAGGAAACTGTTCTACATGGGGTTGAAGATTGAGCATATTTTTATGGTGCGGTAAGGGTAAGTGTCTTTTGTTGAACCTTTATTATTTTGTATTTCTGACAAATTGAGACTGAATTAATGTGTTACCGCAAAAATCAACATTTTTTCGTGAACTCATTAATTCTGTCTAAATTTATCATTTACCTGATTAACATGATTGTGTATTCAACAATATACATGGTAATCAAGTAATATTTGATTTTGCTTGTACAAGATAAACATTTTTAAGAGAGTTACTGGTAAAAAACTTGGAAAAGTTTCAGACGTAGTCTTCATTGTTCCTGACTTTTTTCAAGTACATCTTGTTATATATTATTCGATAAGAACAAAGTTAGCAGTATCATGTGTGATCCCAATTTTTACACATAATCATTTAGAATCCGCACGAGGGAATAAATCTTGCAGTTTTGTGACTTCTACGATACTGTGCAAGTATCGAGTACAAGCGTTGTGTACTAAGAAAAGTATTCTTACAAAAAAGTTTAATTTAAATAATACTGATTGATAAATTTAGGTATATTGATGATTTCATGACACACCTTGTAGTATGAGTAAATACATAATATAAATTCACGGCTTTCTCTCCTGGATGCCTGTAGTGTCTGCCACACTACAGAACTATTGTGACAATGGTATTCTTTTATGAACGTAAGCAAGTGCATATTCCTATTTTTCGCTATCAAACGGACCTCCATATTACTAACTGACATAACGTAACCAGTCAAAATATCAATTACTAGCAGACCCTGCTAATGTTGGTCTGCGATAAAAAAATGGCTGGTGGGGGTAGACCGGTGAAAAATAATGTACGACCTTGTCTTACCTACCAAATATACAAAACAAAATTAATTAAAATCGGTCCAGCCGTTTCGGAGGAGTGCAACCACAAACACCATGACACAAGATTTTTATATATTAGATTTTTTCATTAATATCGCTGTCGCTCACACCTTGCGCCGTGCCTGCCCGTGTTATATCTACGGATCGCAATAAATCAAAGAGTGTTGCTCCTTATAAACATATTTCGTGTGTCCTCTCTCCTCCAAATTCTCTTGTTTTATTTCGCACAATATTCAAGCAATTCTTCTCGAGACATTATCAATTTTACTAAAATATTTTGATTGCACTTGATGACAGGAGCCATACATATCGTGCGTTATAAGAACACTATTTTGATATGTTTCCAGCTATTTCTTTGTTGAATTAAAACTATTTATTTCGTTCTAGTTTTTGCAGAATATAATTTTGTTTCAATGTTTAATACGAACTTAGGTACCTACATATTATTATGACAAAACAGCAGTTTTTTTGACAGGTGGCTTTTTTCATGACTTAAATTAGTTTTGAAATAAAAATAATTTAATTGACTAAATATACATAGATTTGAGAGTTACTTCGATCAAAGAGAGGTAGGTATGGCTGGTATTGACTTAGAAACGAAAATAATACTATTACAGTAACAAAAGCAAGCCCTCACAAAGACAAAAGCTCCACCCTCTACCTGAAACACGTAAACACGAAACATTTGGCTTTTGTATTCAATTTAAACATTCTACATTCAAATCTTGGCAATTTCTTAGCGGGTCCGGTGGGCAGGCAGAAGGTGGCGACAGGTTGGGTCCCTAGACCCCCGGGCCCCGGGTCAGAGGTCCGGTTAAGTGGGCCCCGTGAATTATGCGACGTAATTATACAGCGGCGACTTAACACGTGGGTGGTCAGCGTGTACGAATTGCGCGACTTGGTTTAGAGGGGAATAGTTTTGTCTGGGTACTTTGATTGGGTTAAGACGTTTGAAATATTTGGAAGAGATTTCCTTAAGAGATTAAATTTGTTTAAATTAAACTGCTGGATATGAGAAACTTTGGAGTATTTCTGCCTGTTCCTTAAAAGGCTAGACAGAATGTTACCTTTCGGAAATGCACTATGCATTTGATGACAAAATGTTTTATGTACCCATAAGTGTTGTACATTGACGTTTTTGTTTGCATTCCATAACTGCAATAATAATAATATAACAAGAAATAAATAACGTAATAATAATACTGGGCATCAACTGCATGTGTGCGATGTAAATATCGCATCACAGATTGTACAAAGACTCTGAAACAGCTCTCATAATGCGAACACTATCAACAACAACACAAGAAGGCAAAGTCACAACTTTTCGCCTTCGGACTGTGCCGTCTTAGATTAAATTAACATTAGGTACAACTATTCGAGGGCCCCGTAGGGCGCCATTGTGCAGAACCCGGCCGTCTTGCCCTGTGGTCTACGGAATCCTAATTAAAATTACAACATGTAAATAGTCGGAAACGTCTCAGCCATGTTGTTAGATGTTTGTTTAAAAACGTTTGAATTGTTTTGTACTTATTGTTCTGTGCATATTGTTCCTACGTGTGTGCAGTATATGTATCTTTTGTCTGGAGCAGTTTTGAACGTTGTGTGTTTTTGCTACTTCAAGTTGTTTGAAAGTCATAGGAGTTGCAACATTAAATGTGCAAAATGACAATAGTTTATAAGAAAAAATCTTTTGTCCGCTCAGAGATTCCAGTTGACTTTTCACAAAGTCAAGCCAAACAAAGTTTGTTTCTGGAAATAATTAGATATCTTAGTACCTAGTTATCATCGAGTTTCTTAATAAAAACACTACCTAAACAATCTGTTAAGCTCATCCCACACACAATACACGTACACACAACAACTAATTCGTAACCCTTAAGTTTAAACCTTAACGCACACATCTCCTTAATTTAATAATTTCCAACCATTTAGTTGTGAGCCGGCCATATTTGTCTTGGTCTAAAATCCGGCCTAAGATTAATCCGGAACGTTGTTAGTTGTCCCATGTCCCTCGTCCGCGGGACAACACGTGGCAGGGTGGACCCACGAGCCATGCCGTGCAAACACTTAGACACGGGTGCCGGACATAACACTATTAATTTTAGTGGTGGGTTCCAATTCATAATTTGAATTATTGATCATGGTAGGGATATTAATGGCTTTAATGTTTGTAATTGACCTGCCAGGATTAGTTAGAGTGCCTTTGCTTTGAAGTTCGAGGATTATATAATTTGAAGGTACCTACTTATGTTTTACAAGAAGCTTTCAGTTACTAACACTTTAAAAGAGCTTTAACCTCTGAGTTTGTTTCGGTGCTTCTTCTCAGGTTAGCAGCTAAACTGACAAAAAAAGATGTTGACGGGTAAAAGTGTTGTTAAAACCTATTTACATAAATAAAATCATTTACCATTTATCACATTTATCATTTAACGTGTTGTTCTATTGTAACGTCACTCACTTTAGCCACTGTTATTACAAGTTTACCATAAAAGTTAGTTTTCCATTTACCGAACATGGTACTTGCTTTCGTTACCCATTAATCTATTAGGTGTCTGGCGGACAGCGCATGGACGGTAAAAAATTAAAAATCTATTGTGTCTACTACCTAGACTAGACGCGCAAAACTACTAACTACTACTAATAGAAAAACATAATCTAATCAAGGAAAACAAACGCGTGGCATTTGTATCGAAACTAAAAACAACAGTGAGCATGAAAACAAAAGTGCCGTAAGCCGTCAGAGAGGATAGTTTTCAGCTATTTCATGCTGCACAGTTTGTGAGTTCCTTAAGTGATATGAAGCAACATCTAGAAGTCACTTAGCATAAGTGGCGAGTTACCTGAATACAAAGAGGTATGCTGTACTAGAAGAGATACGTAAAGATGGAAAATATTGATCATGAAGTGTGTAGGATAGGTACTTTAAGGTAAAGTACAAATCGGGGTGTTTGGGTGCTCATTGTTGACGATAAATCGAAAACAGTGTTAATTAGTTTGATGGGCTAGGATAGTTCTGCTTTGATTCTGTTATAGTTCTGCTGGCTTCTTTTGGGTCTTCAGTGTTATAGTTTCACATTCTCGTTTTGCGTATGAAAAAAAGGATAATTATGTCATAACGTTTTGTCAGGATAAAGGTTGAAGCCATTTTCAGCTGCTGTACAGAACAGTTTCCTCGTACCTAGCCACATCTATCCACTCTACGTCCACAATCACAACAGAACAACAGTCGTTACATAAATAATAATCGTTGAGGGGACAACAAAACACCGTGTTTACCTCACGACGCGGCGCCAATAAAAATGTATCGCTCCGGCATTATTCACGACACTGCGAGACACAAGTCACGACACTCTGGCTAGTTGGAATTCATATTGGACCATAAAGGAGGACGTGCGTTTGACTAAATGAGAAGGTACACGTATCAAGGAATTTTATTAAAGTAGTGGACACTGAAAGAAGTCTTGTTAGAAGATTGTGAAATCCCAGGATACCATATCATTTGTGAAGTTGTTCTCAAGCAATGTCAGTCTGATTTGTCCTTATCTTGTAATCACAACTGTTATTATTTATGGGTCTTATGAAATCTTTGAAATTCATGTAGTTTGTCAATCTGCTAAACAAACCTGGTATCGTCCTCAATAGTCTTGGGTTAATAGACAAAACGTATCGTTGTATTAATTCCGACATTAATCACCTTTTGGTGTTTGGGAGACAAGTCTTGTGTTCTGCAACCCCTAAGAATGCGAAAAACTCTTAAGAACTTGACCCCACGAAAAACTAAACTCCCTTAACTTGTGGAGTAGTTAATATTGTTGTAAGATAATCAAATGAGTTGTATAGACAATAATCTGCATGAGGGGTGGGGTGGGTCGCGCATTCCACAGCTTACAACTATGCTGAATATTTTTAATCAATACAAATTAGGTTGAGGCTCGGGCCCCGGGCGCCCGGCGGATATACACGAGCCGCACTGGGGTACTAACTATAGTGGATGTGGCCAAAAATGTGTATTGAAAGGTATTGTAATAGTTAAAGTAAAATGAAAGAAAAGCAGGTTTTTTTTCTGCACAGATAAAACACACGATAAAATACACACAACGGTGGCCAAAAAAATGTACACTACAGCCACGAATAAAAGAAAAACGTGAGGTGTATTTATATTGCAATCAGTTTTGTTATATTTACAACTGGAATATACATAACTTAAGGATGACGTAAAGCCCTGCCTAGTCAGTTAAGTCGGGCTGTAGATAATGACGAACCTATTCTATAATAGGACGCTAGCTATGTTATTTTTAGGCTAAGTATTTATGCACTAACACTTGATCTAGGTACCAAACAGTTTGCTGAATTAATTTGCACTGTGGATTAAAAACAGCCAAAGTTTACTTCATCCTATAAAGATAAAGAAGCTGACAGTCATAACATTGTCATGAGTGAGCGTGCTTGGCTCGACCAGCGTCCATTCCATGTCCGCCACTCCATCGCTCCCAGGATGTTGGAAAGTAGGAGATTCTGAAGAAAATTCTCCAATGGAGTTATTGCTACAAGGCAATCCAATGCGATGAATGAATGAGATCGCAAGTAAATAATTTTTAAAAAAAACTGCAGTAACAAAAATTTCGGCTACAACTTTGTCCACAACATGCCACCACCGGCCCACTATGCGTTAGTCAATGTGCATACGATACCGGAGCATCTCGGGATAAAGTTACTTAACAAGCCGAAGATATTGATTTATCGAGCTTAGCCCCAGCAGTACAGGTACAACTTTGCTTATTTAGATTACGGAGCATACTGCAGTACTTCGCTATAGGTATGGCTGTGGATATGGTGTTGATCTAATATTACATTGTTTGTGTTGGGTGTATCGTGTTTTGCTGCTAAGTCGATCGCATGTTTGATGAAGTGAGCTGGTTTAGTTTTAGAGTATGTGTCTTCTATTCATTTTACTTTTGAAGTGCTAGAGATGTGACACTTACATAGTAGATGGAATAGAAAAATATCTCAAAGAAATCGATTTGGATTCGAGATTGATACATCGATTTCTTTTTTAGTTGTATGAATACGAATTTTTTTTTAAGAAAATTATAATAATAATATTTTTTATTTCACCAAAAACAAACAATTGAAGAAATATTCAAGAGTTTATAAATGAAAATAAAATCCTAAATAAAAATGCGAGTAGATACCCAGCATACATTTCTGCCTTAAAGTGGTTATTCTTACTTTGGCAAGCCCTCTCAAGTGTCCACTCCAGCAAGGTACTCACAATAAGACATGTAGCCATATAATATGGCAATGGCAACAAACGGCGGCGTGTGGCGAGCCAGTTAAATGGCAATCTTGTGTTAGGCGGGTTAGTGGCAAATAAAAAAGTGCTAACTTGGCCCAGGCCGCGTTTTAGCTCCGTGCTAAGTTTCCTCTGCGGTGAGACTGTGGGGAACCTATGTAGGTATCTCTTCGTGTATTGTACTCTGCCTATAGAAATGATAGATATATCGAAGGTATAGTTAGGTATCAAGACCCTAGTGAAAGGAATACATTTATAGTATCAATTGTAGAGTAGTGAAGTAGACCATGCATATCATTGTGTTAGTTTGCGATAGATATTTGTTGTTTTTGGAATATTTTCAAGTTTTCAGCAGTCGTCTTAATGGTCCTTAAATACATCAAATTTTCTTGCAAACATGTTTTTGGTTAATACCTACCCGTTTTTTTTTCAAATAGGTAATTGTCAACGGTTTTTGTTTGATCTGCCAAAGAAATAAATAGATTCCTATAGGTAATAAATAAACTAAGATGCAAACAACATTTCTAGTGAAGCGTAATTACTCTACAGAACTACAATTTATCTAACAGCGCAATACACCTACCTATTATCTTAGTACTTAGTACAAAACAGTAGTAATCACACATAACGAGTGAACTGTGTCAGTGGTATCGGACGACGGCGGCGCATGGCCGGACGCGCCGGACGTCCGGCCCGCAGATAACACGCACAGGTTACTGCTGCTAAATGTGGAATGGGTGGCAAGTACTGTTGGTGAGGTACGGACGGGATGATGTGTATCATCAAATTAAATCAAATTATTTATTTTGCAAGAGATACTACTACTAATATAATATTTTTTTTACAAGGGAAGATCTTATATATGCCATTACAATCTGTATATTGACTTAAAAGGAAATATACAGAGTGTAATGGCAAGGTGTTGTCATATTTTAAGAACTGCATCTGTCCATCGATATGAACAACTTTCTTCAAGAAAAACTTTTTAACAAAAAAATTAACCGACCGGCGCCGACTCAAAATTAGTTTATATAAAATTTGATATTGTATGTAGGTAAATATGCTCATTGCTCAAGACTTTAAAAGGTTTATTTATTTTTTGCTTTTTAGTTCTTTTTCGTCGGTTAATTTTTTTGTTAAAAAGTTTTTTATTTTATGATTTTTTGTGGCTCGCATCATCTTTTAACACTCTGAGGCTAATTTCTAATCCTCCATAATTCCTCTTGCCACTGAGCTGATGATGTAACCATTCTTCCATGAAGTTTCCAGGATATTGACCAGTTGAGGTTACCTCCAATATTGTAAAGACGTCTTTTCTTCCAAGCATATTATGTGGTATTTGTCACTAAAACCAGTTTTTTATCTCTAACTTATATTGTGTAGGAATGGTATGGTTTCCATCATCAGCTCAGTTTCAGGATGTGATGATTCCTAAATGCAAATACCTGATTAAGTTATGAAAAGTAAACAGAAACAATATTCGTGCCCAATTTTGAGGTTCTCTCTCAATTTTTTCAGGATTCCATGATCAGATCCTGATGTCCTTGACATGGAACCACCCTTGAGGTATACCCTATCTAAGAAAAGTAGAATCATCAAAATCGGTTCATAAATAACGGAGTGAGGGCCGAACATACATATAGAAACGCTAAACGTATCCACAATTTTCGAGGTTTTTTCTCAATTTTATCAGGATTCCATTGTGACATCCTGACTTCCTTGACATGGGACTACCCTTGAGTTTCCACTCCGTTATTTATGAACCGATTTTGATGATTCTACTTTTCTTAGATAGGGTATACCTCAAGGGTGGTTCCATGTCAAGGACATCAGGATCTGATCATGGAATCCTGAAAAAATTGAGAGAGAACCTCAAAATTGGGCACGTATATTGTTTCTGTTTACTTTTCATAACTTAATCAGGTATTTGCATTTAGGAATCATCACATCCTGAAACTGAGCTGATGATGGAAACCATACCATTCCTACACAATATAAGTTAGATATGAAACTGGTTTTAGTGACAAATACCACATAATATGCTTGGAAGAAAAGACGTCTTTACAATATTGGAGGTAACCTCAACTGGTCAATATCCTGGAAACTTCATGGAAGAATGGTTACACCATCAGCTCAGTGGCAAGAGGAATTATGGAGGATTAGAAATTAGCCTCAGAGTGTTAAAAGATGATGCGAGCCACAAAAAATCATAAAATAAAAAACTTTTTAACAAAAAAATTAACCGACGAAAAAGAACTAAAAAGGAAAAAATAAATAAACCTTTTAAGTCTTGAGTAATGAGCATATTTATCTACATAAAATATCAAATTTTATATAAACTAATTTTGAGTCGGCGCCAATTATTAAAATGATTAATTACCTACTTACAGCCTTCTTCATTTGTAAGTACTTATAAAATTTAGATATTTAATAATCAGATTGTTGTTTGGCGCCGACTCAAAATTAGTTTATATAAAATTTGATATTTTATGTAGGTAAATATGCTCATTGCTCAAGACTTTAAAAGGTTTATTTATTTTTTGCTTTTTAGTTCTTTTTCGTCGGTTAATTTTTTTGTTAAAAAGTTTTTTTTAACTTCTTAGCTTCTGGTCATCTGATAATTTTTTGTAAATTTTGAAGTATAATTTCGTCTGGTCACAAAGGCTTAGCTCGATATATTTAATTTTAATTTTAATACTAACTATGGGAGGACGATTGAGTTTTACGGAACAGTCAAATGCATCTCACGTATTTCACCTTTACGAATAAGGGCACAAATGTAGGTTGTTGTTCGAGACTTTATTCTATACTGCTATTTTTGGCTAGTACAAGTATTTTAGTAACCATGAATTCGTAGCATGTACATAAAGTGACCTATTAAATAACACACTTAGTAGCCAGTTGGTGCAAGTTTATTGCGACTCTACATAGAGTAGTCTTCGGATAAGTTCGGTAAGTACGGGACAGTAGTGCCCAAGGCGATGCTACGTGTAACTCTACATACGACGAGAGTGTGAGTTTCAGTACATGGCTATGGTATTTTAAAGGACCTTGGGAGACACAGTTTTAGTTACATTTGAGCCATGTGTGTGTATTGTGTAATTCAAGTTCTTTGACATAAGTAACTTTACTTTAATCATCATTCTCCTGCCCTTATCCCAATTTATTTGGGGTCGGCGCAACATGTCCTTTTCTTTCATACTCCTCTATTAGTCGACATCTCTGTAGTCACCCCCTTTTTACCCATATCCTCTTTCACACAGTCTAACCATCATTTCTTTGGCCTTCCCCTACTCTTATAGCCATCCACATCCATACACAAGACTTTCCTCACGACATTTTCTTCATTCCTCCGCATCACATGCCCATACCATGACAACCGATTTCCACACAACTTTTCAGTCAGCGGTGCCACTTTCAGACTTCCTCTTATATACTCATTCCTAATTCTATCCATGCGCGTAACACCACACATCGCTCTTAGCATTCTATTCTATTTTGTGGCCCAACATTCTGAACCATACAAGACAGCAGGTCTGACCATTGTTTTATAAATCTTCCCCTTAAGTTTTAGGGGAATGCGGGAGTCACAGATAGTCCCGGTGACCTGCCGCCATTTCATCCATCCAGTGTTAATTCTATATATTCTAAGTAACTTAACTTAAAAATAGTTACATATTTCCAAAATTTGCCTTAGCCAGTCACAGATTTGCATTTATTTAAATATAGCCAGTTTTTAATTTATATAAGATACGCTATAATCGTTTACATTCACAAACATGAAAAAAAAAAATGTTAATAGTGATGATTTCTGAGTACAAAAATAGTTATTCTATTTAGTCCGTAAGTTAAATTATCAAAAAATATTGGACACGTATTTTTTACTTCAACAAACCAATAAAAAAACGCGTCTAAGTTCAGGAGTGCTGGCTTGTTCCGTGACTTCTAGGTAAAAGTTGGGTCTAGGTACATGTTTGACGTAGCTGCGACGTGCACTGTATCGTACTCATTTTAAGTTTACGTGACAAAAGAAAAAAATGTGTCCAATAGTTTTTGGAAATCTAACTTAAGGCGAAATTATACGACTTTTAATGGTTTTTAATTGAACATCACGTCTGAACGACTAGTCTTATTTCTTTGAAAAAAATATTTATTACTCTAGACAATTTCCGTCGTAATTTGATCTCAGAATATTTGAAATTATATTTTTATAACATAGTGTAATTAATTTGTAAAGTTATGTCTAACGCGAATAAAAAATAGAGAATCACGCAAAAACTATAAAGCGTATTTTATGAAACCTTCACCACTTTAGAGATCATTTAATTATTTATAATTTAGTCTCAGTGTTTTAGTTTAATACCTGTTGTTTTATGTGTAATAAATTAATAATGCGTCAAATTTCGGACAGCGATCCTTGATGGGCGAGTTCTATTACTGGGTGGACATACGACGCGTTACGTGAGCTCAGTGCACAACACGCAAGCTAACCACTTAAGGTCATTGGCAGCTAATAGCGCCAAATAGACTAGTCATCTACCCTATTGTTGACGTTAAAGGATAAACAGCTGCTTGGGCTTGATGATGGGTGTTGCGGTGTTTTTAAGTGCCCAGTAGCAGAAATCTTTTTATCCAACTGCCGCAGAAGGAGGGTATTGTTTTTCGAGGGTATGTATGTATGTATATATAAGTGTGTATGTCTATTTCTTTGGCACGCGCTGTAGCCTAAACAGCTGGATGGATTTTACTAAATGAGGTATTATTAGATTGGTCTTGACGGCCGAAGTGACATAGGCTTTATGAATTAAAAAAAATAAAATAAAATGGCGACTGCCATTGAGGTAAGTGTAGTCGTATTTTTTGTTTCCTGGTCATGTGGGGTATCTAAATAAAGAGCTCTAGGAGACAATTCCAAAAATATAACTCACTAAAATTTAGGAAATAAAAAGCAGTCTGATGCAGTTGGTGGAATTTATTTTAGTTCAATCACAGGTTTGATGACACCAACTGCATCATACTGCTTGAAAAGTAACTTGTTTAGAACTTTTAGTTGTTTTTATCAGTCGGGTTTTTTGATATTTTCAATTTCTTTATTCAAGACATGGTACCGATCATTAAAATGTATCTATCATCTGCATGTATATTCTTTAACTCAGTTGACATCAATTTGATAGGCACTTTGCAGTACATTGCTGCTTTGCTTGGTGGACATCGATTATAATAAGCAAAACGCTATACATTTTTGTTTTCCTATACGGCAAAGCAGCAATGTACTGCATAGTGCCTATTAAATAGATGTCAACTAAGTTAGCAAATACACCTACTGAACGTTCTAATTAGTAGTTTGCATTGAGCTTCTTCAACGTACTTGGGCTCAATGATTAGTAAAACACAACTTATTCATTTTCAAACAATATTTCTCAGTCATAACTTTATTTTAGGCATGACTGTATCAATTGTGTTGAACAGAGAGGGTAATAAATTTGTTAGAGCCACAACTCACAACTCACGGGGGTGAAAACTACCCGTCATTATGATGTACTCGGGGGTAAGAAGTTGCTTTTTATTGTGAGGGTAGTTGTTGTACGAGAAATGACGTTAGGGAAATAAGGGTTCGTCGTTGGATCAATTTGAGTTCGGTGTTACAGTCAATTAATTTGTAATTGCAGTTCTATCGGCGCATAGATTGCTTTGAATACTATCGCAATTAATACAGAATAAGGCTTTGGTAGAAAAACTATTTTCACAAAAAAATTATAAACAGGCAGTCATGGTGACATGAAACTTTGAAATAACTGTGTTTTTTCAATTTTATATTAATTATAGCATGAATAATTAAAATTTAAACAATGCTACACAAATTGAACTTTTCACGTGGTCAATTTAAAATCACTTACTGTTACTATAGCATGTCGGTGATGCGAACTCACAAGATTTTGCCCATACAATAGAGTTTAACACGCACATGATACGTACTACACAGACCGCTGCGCGTCACGAGTCTGGCGCAACACGACACTAACATGTCGGTAACACAAATCCATAAATTAATCCCCAACCAAAAATCGCTCAACGCGCCCAAAGAAGTTTTCACTTTAAAAATATATATTTGAGAGTTATCAGGTAAAACCAAAGTCGGCAGATTAATATTTTTTTTCCACTGATAGGCACGCGTTTGACCACTATCTCATATGTTGGTAAGCGAATCTGTTTAAAAATGGCGTATAATAGAGAACTTTACAATAGGGAATGCTTTGGGACAGTCACAGATCACTCGAGCATCTATTGACACACATACAAAACAGTACAACGACTTCTCCATTCTAACCCCAATACACCTTGGAAGCGAAATTAACGAGCTCGCTCAAATAGTTATAATGATACGCTAATGTCGCCGGGGGACGGATATACCCCCTCCCTCCCCCCGTCAGGGTGGGGTTGAGGGTATCCTGCGTGTGCCGGAAACGCACGGAACTGTGCCCAAGTAGGACTCCTCGGACCACCACTAACGTCTTACAGTAGACTTAGAGAAGAATAGAGGGCACAAATCTCATTGTATTTCATTTTAGGGGATGTTTTTCGGTCACTATCGCGCAATTTTTTTTATTCATAATTGACTAGCGACCCGCTCCAGCTTCGATTGGATACAAATCATACACCTATACCTTCCTCATGAATCACTCTGTCTTGGTGAAAACTGCGTGGACTTTGTTTTATAATACGAGTATGTAGTGATATGCATGAATACACACACATGAACTGATTGACGTTGGAGCACGCTTGCCTAGAAGTAACCTACCCCCAGAAGTACAGACTGCGGCAGAGAATTCCACTCCTTAGCTGTATGTATGCACAATGAAAGAGCTCCCAAAACGTTTTGTGTGTATGGCTGGGATGTACGTGTGGATGACGCCGTACGTCTAGTGATTTGATGACGGAATGGGCTCGGTGGAAATAAGTTGTGCAATTTCGACGCACACTCGCCAAAATATAACCAACAAATAGAAAACCGACAGGCTGGCAACTCGGTGTCGATGCTCAAGACTTTGGAGCTTTGACCCGAGGAGTGCATCATTGCCGATTATGTATAGACTCAAGCGCTCTAGTACCTAGCAGATCCATCCCAAAGATGAGAGAAGTACTCGTACATAATCAAACTTGTGCTTGATAAAGGTTAAGCAGCTGTTCGGGGGTGAAGTACCGACTCACCTTTGCTAGGATTACCAACTTTTTGGCAGCCAGCTGAGCCTTTGCCTTGATGTTTTGCCCAATATTGAGAGTGGATGTTAACGAGACACCAGAAGATCAAGATAGTAGATTATCAACGCATTTCCACCTCGGAAAGATGGTGCCAGGTGAAATTGGCTCACTTTAGCAATATCAATAATATCAATTAATCTTTTAAAACAACTGAGGAGATAGAAACCTCCTTAGGTTTCTATCTCCTCAGTAAAAAATTGTTTGAAACTTTCGATGAAAAATAGACATTGCCAAAAATCCTAAATAGTTTTGGAATAAAATTGAAAATACTTAGGTAGGTATTTGAAATACTACCTATATTTATTTTTCAATGCGTATTTTTGTCTCTTATAGGTTAGTGAATAAATTCAGTAAATACAAAATCATAGTAATGTATTGAAACAGCCTAAAAAGCTGCAACTAAACTAAAAATCCATCTTCAGCGCCCATGTCCGTTCGTGTCGTGTGTAATTCATTCCGTATTCACATGTCTATCCGTATCTATTTGTAAGCGAACTAGTTGCGAAGTTATTCGGGCTCACCTACACTCGCTATAAATATCACTTAACTTGGATACTCGCACCGTCCCGCGTCCTAACCAGTCGATCGCAAGTCGTTGTGCCACTTAACGAGATAATACAGAAGGTTTAAATCACATTTAGTTTGGAAATTCAGCTTTCAGGTTTTATGAATTTTATTTGTACTCGGTATTAGTATCCGGCTTCGATTACAATACCTATTGGCCAGACAATCTGGTTTCAACCGTAGATTCTGTTGCGAGAAGATAGGCTCGACCAAACCTAGTGTTCTCCACCTGACGGTAGTGTTAGATGACTAAAAACTATCTCACATCTGATTGCGAATACGAATAATCCGCACATCATATCTTATGGGAGTGTACTTTTTGGCAAACTGAACGCAAGATTATGTTGGATAGTATTCCGTATAAGTCTGTAGTTGTCTATTAAACGTATCTTGTGAAAACTAGAACGAATTTCCATGCGTTCAAGCGTTTTTGCCATACCTTTTATTGGAATCAAGTGTAACAGCTCACAATTTTAGGACCCATTAATTAATATTAGTGTTTTTAACCAGTGGTGCTTGGTAACTAGGCTTACTCTAGTTGTAAATATCCCCTTTGTGTGTGTGGCCTAGCTTTATTCTGTCTCCCGCATGATTAGGAGGGAAGTGGAAACTATGTTTTTCTTACTCCTCCGCTGTTCTTTTCTGATTAATTTCATTGCGGGACCCAAGACAGTTTAATCGTTTCTCTGGGACTCGTCGAGCTTCATTGCCTCGGCGTTTTTTCTGGTGGTCGCCACTGTTGATTCTGGCTTAAAGAAGTTACAGTGGTTAAAAAATATCTCATATGTCTATGTAATCCATAATAGGTTCGACTCCCGGGTCAGTAAGCAACCTGGGGGACAAGACGAAAATTTTGTTTCGGCCACTACGGAGGATGTTTATTTGGTTTCTAGCACGATAACTGGTTATGTAAGCAGTCTGCAGCACAAAACGTGTGGTAGCTGTCGCTGCATCGTCACTTAGAATATGCTTTGTTACTGTTTTAGAAAAACACCCGTTTTTCCATTTCTTTTAATTTTGAACACAATTGAACTTTTCTTTCACCGTTAGATAAAGTGGAACTTCTGAAATAAAGGTGAGGTAAGAGTGCTTCAGGATACGGCACAACTTAGACAATAACCGTTGAGATTAGATGGGTCGAGCCTGAGGTGGGCTGCAAACAATACAAGACATGCAAATTGAATATTAAGAAACGGTGAGGATTCGTTTTACGACTGTTTGTTACTATAGGCGATGTGAGAACCATTGTAACTAGTCGTTTAGATAGGGATACCTACCTACTCACCTATTTAATAGGTAAATAGAGTTGGCTGTGTAGAGACACAGGCGAGCCTATGTTAGTTCGACCAACATATTTTTTTGTTTTCCTTGTAGAAATCTTTGTAAAATGAGTCCACAGAATGCAAGGTTATGAGAAGACATGCTACGTGGAACGCATCGTAGCACAGAGTTACATATTCCCTTGAGAATAGGTATTTGCTTTTTAGGCTGCGTTTGTATTTGCTTTCAGAACTATGCAGCTATGCAAAATAGTAGAAACATATGACTTAGTGGTACCTCTAAAAGAAAGGCTGCCGATACGCAACTTCTCTCGGAGAAAAAAATTAAAATCTTAATACCTCACGCTCTTCACTGGCATCTAAGAAAAAATGTACAATTTTATCGCGTCTTTTATTTGTTTACGAGCGCCAATTTTTCATCACTAATCCTTTGCTTGGCCAAAAGATTAGCACAACAGGGGTTGTATTTTTTAAGAAACAATATCGGCGACAATGCCGCGACAACCAACAATAAAAGAAAAAGCAATTACGATGTTTTGTTTGTCACCACTGAAGACGGGACATTTTTCATTTTTAATCTGTTGTGGTGTAATTGTTTTCTTGATGACGTCATTGTCGTTTATCGAGAGATGTTCACGGTTGACGGAGACTGAATGTGGTTTTTGTAAGTGTTGAGATAATGGGGGGCTTCTCGTTCGGTTCGCTGGACTGGGTGGGGCGGTGTGGTAGGCGCAGCGTTGTTTTTTCTAGTCATCTTGCCTTTTCCAAAAGACACGCGATTTTCCTTAATTTTCGGAAAAGTAATAATAGTAATTAGGTACATACTTCGAAATAACGATACACAGTTGTAACAAGGCAGTGTTAAAGCCTTGTTTATTTTTTGACCTCTGTTCCAAAACTACGTTCTTTCCTACCTTTTTTTAATTTAAAATTAAAAAATTACTTGTTTTCTCTGTCAAGTCTCTGTTTTTATATTAAGAATCAGTTTCTAATTCAGCAGCGGAGCTAGACTAAGCTCCTATTCATCATTGTAATTTTCCTTCTATTCAATAAATGACAGTTACCAGTTTGTAAGAGTTAAAGTTCAGCTTTTATAATCAGGCAGTTTCTAGTAATAATACAATTCAATAACGTACCTCGTCACAGTGTATGTGTTCGTACTATTAATGAGTGTTTCTTATATTCAAGCCTACTTTTGTAAATAACAAAATATACGTGTTAACTTGTCGTGTGTTATTCCTTCATCCAACTCCTAGTCTCCGGATCCACGGTCCTCCTAATCTACGTCCTCTTCTACGTGTCACCACCGACACCGCCTCCGTACCGTGACACAGTGACCACTATATCACTAGATAGTGAAGGTGATTGAACAATCACTGTACTTACATTTAAGACCTTTTATATCTCTCTATCTATCTATCTATCACTGTCAGGCCGAAGCTGCCCACAGAACTGTTACAAAATAATTAAAAAAAAATATTACTTCTTGTTAAATAATTTATTTTGCAATTAAGTTATTTCTTGCTACTGGCTCTGAAAGTGAGGGTAAAATTAGAATTTTCACTAGAATTTTTCTCAGTATTCACTTTGCTCAAAGGCAGAAAACGGCAAAAATGTCTCAAAGGAAAATAAAACACCGTCTAGAGCAGAGTCGCGTTCCTAAGCTAGTATTTTAATAGGTTAGGTGCACATCATATATTAAAATACCTCTTGAAAATAAAAGTAGAGTCTGTCATGAATAATATTCCGATGATAAAACATATTAACATATAGAGTTTGAATACAAATCGGCTCATTTGCTCCACACTCAACGTAATGTACTCCTTTAAAATTCTGAATATTTAGTACTTACTTTTCGATGCCTTGAACCTAAGTTTTATGAGACATTTTATGTTTCTAAAAAATTAGATGAGCAACTGTTTGTATGATAAATGCTTGGTAGGATAAATATGTTAGACTTTTTGTGACTCAAGAAAATAGTACGTACTTGGATTTCAGACTAAATAGTCTGAACAATATGTACATAGTTAATTCATATGAGTTTATATTTTATTTGTAGTTTATTTAAACATATCTTTGCATCCCGTCAAGCCCCTCATTAGCAGACACAATTCAAAACCTGTTGTCGCGTCTCCTAGGAGACGCGAGGGGCCTGACGGATTTAAATACATTTTCATCGCCCTGTTTTTTTTATATTGCAACTACCACTATTTGTCTCTACATCACCCAAATGTGGACTGGTAGAAAATGCCTGAGGCATTAAGTCCGCCTCTGTACTTGTATGTGCGTAAAGTGTTAAATAAATAAATAAAGTGACTTGGTTGTACAATGTGCCCGATTAAATTCTATAAACTGCTGTACGTCAACAATAATTTTGATAAGGAACTGATATTTTGCAGAAAACTGATTAGTAATCTCAATCATTCAGAAAACGAGATGTTACTATGTAATGAAGAATTTAGATAGGTACCTAAGTGACGACAACTGTGGCAAAAACTTAGGTTACGAATAGGCCAGGATTGCCATAATTGTTGGGATCTGATACGGGACTTATTAGTGCCAAATAATTAAATACTGAAAATGAGGGTAGTAACGGTTTGTTATAAAAAAATCCATGAAAAACAACAACAAAAAAAAAGAACAATACGCTGTAATCATGATAAATTAATAGAAAACCAGTTCAATAATTACTGTTAAGAAGAACCACCAGAAACGTTCCTGTTATTTCGCCCAGTCATAATTTGACGTAGATTTTACTTTATTGATTTATTCGTCTCTCGCCTGACATCGGTATTGAACTTTTAGTTCGTGGATATTAATAAACGGGCCAAGTAACAATACGGGACTTGATACCTACTTAAATACGGTGACAGTTCCGTATATGGAACGTATGGTAACCCTACGATTAGGTAAACCAATTTAAACCGTAAACCGTGTGTAAACAGCGACTGTCGCAACCCTGCGCTGGGCACGCCACCATCGCAGCGGTAGTGCCCCTCTTTGAGGAGTGACTGGTGAGGCGTCACGGCGTCCTCACCTTCCGCCTGACGCAGGTTCTCACCGGAGACGGCTGTTTCGGGGATTCCTCTTTCGGATAAGGCGGGAGGAAACGCCCGGTTGTTACCACTGCGCGGATCGCCCAGAGGACACGGTGGAGCATACAGTGGAGGTCTGCCCGCTTGGGCGGAGCACCGCCGTGTCCTCGTGGATGCGATAGGCGATAGCGACCTCTCGCGCCCGGCCCT
Organism: Polia nebulosa; assembly: GCA_951329385.1. NCBI lineage: Eukaryota > Metazoa > Arthropoda > Insecta > Lepidoptera > Noctuidae > Polia > Polia nebulosa. The sequence goes on from OX589596.1 coordinate 868,676, forward strand.
GGTTCAGGCCATGGTACGGAGCGAGAGGGAATGGGAAGCGGTCTCCTCCTTCTGCGAAGCGGTAATGCTCGCGAAGGCGGCGATGGGATTGGTGAGGGAGACTCAACGGAGTGCCCTCACGCCCCCGGCCGCGGCCGCTATGCCGCCGCAATAGACGCATTGGGCGTAGGACGTCGCGAGACGATCTCCGGCCAGCGTAGACCTGGGCCTGCGGACGGCGAGTAGTGGGTAGCTCGCCATCCGATCAGCACCAGGCCCGTGAGTCGAAGGCGCGTAGTGTACCACGCGCGCCTCAAAGAGATGATTGTCAGCCACCACTGAAGGGGCCCATCATGGCCGGTGGCTGCCTAGGGGTAGCGGATAAATTTGTAACAGAGTTACCGCTCCCCTGGGTACTCAGGCAGGGACGGAACAGGGGTGGGTTTTTTGTCAGTAAGAGTCTGACCCGCCCTCGCGCTCCACCCAGAGCGGGAGATGTCATTGGAAGGTTTCCCACCCCACAAAAAAATAAACACCGTGTGTAAACAAAGTATCACTCACATTTTGTACAGACATAAGTTAAGAAGCAATAAACTCGGAGCATCACATTACTTCGTTTCACCGCGTAAATATATATTCAAGTAGCTCCATCGTGCACCATCGTGGTGCATAGTGGCGGTGCTCACTGGCAGGTAACAATTGAATAGCAGGCGCCGTGTGTTTACAACCGCTTTATATTGCACCGAGATATTTAGGAGGGAGTTTATTTTAGGAAAGTTTCACTTTGTAGATATTGTTGCTAGTCTTGCTAGTATTGTGCTGGACGGGAATGTAAGACGTGGAGGTGAGACAGAGGGATTTACTAACTGGATTAATGCTAGAGAATTGCCAGGTTGAGTAAATTCTTCATATGTAGTAGCAGCTTACGTATACAAAGTAAGTAGGATAATTTACTAATGGAAAAGTTTTGACAATTTGTGGCAATGTTAGTTATCCTTAAGTGTTGCAGTAGATATGTGCCATTATTTCTATGAGGTCGGTAGGTGGTTAAGATAATACTGAAATGTTTTTGAGAATGACTTCTATTTTCGTTGTTAAATACATGTTTCAAGACTCCAGCAACAAACGACGGGCTAACAACTATCTCACATATTGTTAGCTCGAATGCGATGTTTAAAGTCAACACATTATAGCTCTTCGTGACTGTGAATATACTCCTGACTGGAGCACACGTTATTCTGCTCACACCTTAAATCTCCTCCTAACGTACAAATAAACACATGCATTACCGAAAGGTACGAGCATCACAAAGTAGAACACTACACCCAACAATAAATCCTTTTATAATCACTGCGTTGTATTTTAGTAAATCGTACTAAAGTATTTTGTATTTCGGATCGTTTAAATTACCCCATAAATACACGTAAACGATTCGCAACAAAGAGATGTCGCTGGAGTGCCGCCGGATCCGAACGATAAATCTGCTGCAGCACAAACAAGAAATAACTTTCACGGCTGAAAATATCAAATGTAAAATGTAAATTTAACTACCTAATACGGGCTTAAGCCGTACGAAACTGCGCTTTAAAGCGCTGTTTATTTGATATTTGAGTGTTGTTTTTATGTTAGTGTCGTTGGTTCGGCAAATAAAAACGTCTGGTGTGGAGGATGCAGCCTCGGTTATGAATGGCCTATGAGCTCCAACGCGCCGCGCACAGACCAGTCATGTGTTATTAGCGCAGAACAGACACTGTTTGCTGGGAGCTCTACAAAAGTACCTACTGCTTGGATATCTGACAGCTAATTAAGTTCTTTTTACAAAGTTAAACGATTTCCACTACTGCATGTTTGATCTAAAAACATATATACGGTCGAATTGAGAATCTCCTCCTTTTTTTTTCGTCGGTTAAAAATGGTCTCTATGACATAATATTGATAACAGATACGTAATTAAAGAAGACCAGCAGCTTGATCCCATTTCGCGGAGTGAGAGTGAAATACCTGAGTAACTAATGTGAGAGGTGTTTCGTCCGCAAAACTTAACAAAAATAAACATGACTCACAAACACGACTGACACACGTGGAAGAAGAGCAGACTACACATTTTGTATTTTATTTGAAAGCCACTTACTTAAAAGACATATTGTGTTGACGCTTTACTTAACGCCTCGGTTAGCAAGAGTTATACAGGCATAAATACCTCGCACTTTTGGAAATCAGTAAGTGTTCTCTCAAATTAGCTGCTGAAGTGTTGGTATATCAACGAGCTGTCACATCTTCTTTCTTTGGTCTGTATGGCCCGTCTCTTAGGTGGCGTTGCATCGCAGGCAGTTTGCTTGATATAAGGCACGTCGCCGACCGTTATTGCTCCAACCTACTTATTTATAATTGTCGTTTCATCCACCATCTTAACCTGGTCTCCCAACCTCTTCTTACTTCCAACAAACTCACCGTCTTCGGGGCTGTTGTATGAGATATGGGGGTTCAGACTATGGTGGGCCAGATATGGCCAAGGGTAAGCTTTCACGAGTAGCCAGGGAGGTCGGTCCGGGCTATTTAGTTCTCTTTCACAGTGACTATTAGTGCGACCTTTATTGCGTTAGCCTGTACGGATGACGCATCGTTATGATCTTATGTTTATTTATGTATTTAATGTTATTTGTATTGTTTGTCTTCATGCAGATCTAAGAGAAGGAATAAAGAGACTGCTTTATTGTCTTAACCTGCAAGAAAAATCAACAAAAGCCTGCTTTTTCATTAATAATTGTTGTAGTTATTTTCGTATGTTTCATTTATAATTTTAAAGTTGTACCCACTTGAGCACAGAACAAATAATTTTTGAATTATTCTATGTATTGAGAACCGAAACTTACGGTTACCGGAACAACGCCAAAACGGTAATTCAAAATGATTTAAATGACAGACTTTATGGTTGTGTCAATAATATCAACCTCATACTGAGACAGCAACACATCTCTACTAAGTTTTGCTTTGAAATAAAATGAGCTTCAAGAAATTGTAGTAAATCGTTGTCGATTTTAAAGTAAATCTTTTGCCGGTCTGACACGATCCAACTTGATTATAAAGCCAAAGGCAGTTACGTAACGCTTCAAGTAACGAGTCTCCATAAATTCCAATGCCACAGCTCACAGAATTAAGTAGCACAGCTAAGTAGGCTTGGCAGTGGTACAACATGTGGGCTGACATATACACAGGCTGTGACGGCGCCCACTGAGATAGGTTGTGAAGTTTGTGATGGGTAAAGGTTGTGGTTTTACTTAGTCTCAATGACGAGGAATGGCTGCTTCGTAAATTAAAAATTATCTACACCAAATGAAAATCTAAAATAAAAACTCATCTTTCTCTTTTCAGACCTGCTAGAAGAGAAATACCTACCTACCTAATGCAGCCTGACTCTGTGGGCAGCAACTTACCTTCAACTTGTCATTTAAAATTTAGGTATTTATGTGTTATTTCAAAAGATACGTGAGAGCTAACAAAATAATTGGCATTTAAATTGGAACACGCTATACACAAGCATTCAGCACTTATAAGATTAACGCAACTATGAGTCTGTACCGAGAAGTTCTCAGCAGGAGACCAGGTCGTAAGTGTTGCTGAAACAGGAGGAGGTCCTATCGTGAAAGATAAATGTGAAAGCTGTTCAGAAAGTCTACTCCATACTGCGTGTGAAAATAACTCTGAAGGAAAGCTCGACGAGGAAAGTTGTTCACCAGAATGAAAGTCATCAGAGTCAACTATTAGGACCTACTACCAGCAGGGTTTGCCAGTCCAGAGGTATCTTATGTAGGCAGAGAGTCATGTAGCTGTTAAGATTGTCGAAAAGTACAGAAATTGGAACGTGCTCTACCGAAACGTCATTTGGTTTTTTGAACGTACCGTTGAATGTTGACAGTTTGACACTCGCTATCGTTGATGATAAGTCACTTTGTCTGGGCCCTCTTCTTCTAATTATGGCAAAATACGGAATAAATAAATTAGGTTGACGACTAAAAAAATGTAATTAGTCCATCAGTTAGATGGATACTAATAAATATTGGATACGTATTTTTTCTTTTATCACGTAAACAAAAAATGCAGACGATACAGCGCGTTTAAATTTCGCATGACGTCACACCTGAGTTAAAATTATACCACTTTTTACTCAAAAGTGACGTCACTAGCCCCCACTCCTGAACTGTGATGCGTTTTATCTTTGATAATCTGACTTACGTACTATGTGGATGGATGAGGTCAAAGAAAAGATGGATGGATTGTATGAGGAGGAGAGGAGGAGGAATATGAAAGAAAAGGGAGTTAGTGATAGCGTGACGGCTGACAGGACAGAATGGAAGAAAAAAACGTGTTGTGCCGACCCCAAGTAACATGGGATAAGGGCAGGAAGATGATAATGATGACGTACTAAATATAATTATTATATTACCTTTTTTTTTTGGATTTATCCCTGTTACAGCATCCATGTCATCATTCATTATTTCAGCCGAATGACATCCACTGCTGTACATAGGCCTCCCCAAGTGTCACCATAACGACCGGTTCTATGTAGCTCGCATCCACCGAATTCCCACGACCCTCACCAAGTCATCGGTCCACCTTGTGCAATTTAAGTTTTTTCAAGAGAGGAAGAATGTTTCTAAAGTTTTTACATCACCTTCTGTATCTATCATGTATTATATCTAGGTCCGTTGTATACATTTTAAATGGCTGTTATGAAAATAAAAGAGAAATAGAGTTCGCTAGTTACTCTCCGTGAGTTATAGTTCAATAACTCATTGAAATGCAGCAGAATGTTATCGTAAATCATTTCTATCTGGTGATGCTTTGCGAATAGACTGTGATAGGTACCTACGAGTATGTACCTCCGTCTGATCAAGTTATAAAAGTTCAATAATTTTCCTTTCAGGCACATTTTTCTCCTTCAAACCTAACAAAGTCTTATCGTAATTGGTTCTCCAACTTCAATCTTTTTATTTACTCAATAAACTTCACAAAGCTTATGTACTAAAGCAAAATATTCATCGTCTCGCCCGCTTTTGTTTCTAAGGGGAACCGATTAATTTTATTGGCTTGGCTAATTCTATCAAAGACTCCGCCGGTTTAATAGCGCACAACAAAATAAGACCCTTAAAAACTAATGTTCAGCCTTAAGTCCGCCGCAAATACCTCTTTGTGACTCCGAACGATACCCGCGATGCCGCCTTCCCAGACCTGGCTACACGGAATTTTCTTCAGGTTTTACGAGACAGGCGAATTTGAACTTAAAGTTCTAACACTAGAGTTGAATTTGACATGGAGGTGTGCTACTACTTAAGGCGAAGTAAGACGCGCGCAAGATTAAAAAGTTCGAGTCGGTCGCGCGATGTCATTGTAAGTGGAAAATGAGTTAAATAAGGCAATACATTTTAATTAGGAGGAAGGGATCCCTTTATTCCTTACGCGATAACTCGCCGCGTTCTCTATTAATTGAATTTCATGTTTAATTAAGTCGGAGGCGGCACAGATAATCCGGCACTGATCTCTCCGTTTGTTCGGGCGCTCATTTGGCTCGCTTTTGGCGATCGCTTCAGTTTTTTGAACGACCGATATTGCGACCGCGGAGCATATCTTCTGTTATTTAGTGCCATCTGGATAGGTAAAGGGCTGACGATTGTGCAAGAATTATTGTGTTTAGAGAAATTTTCGTGGAGATTGTAATCAAGTATTATTTTAATTAGAAAGATAGAAGCTTCCAAGAGTCGTTATTAAAGAAGAGTTTAATTCAAATCCTTTGATGTGTTAAGTTCAAAAACTTGATAGATTTCAGAATCTTTTGAATTCACTACCTCTGAACGACAAGGTTTATAGGTGACTTACCACGTTTCAGGACCACCACTGTCTGCTATAAACAACACTCCTGAATAACAATTGATTCCCTCAAATTACCTCCCTACCATCTTACCTCCGTCAAAAAACTGAACGTTGGTTTAAAATACCGGTGTTCAGTTAAATGTAGTGAGATAACCCCTCAGTAAGTGGTTCGGTCGGGACTCTTTGCTTAAAAGATTAAAAACTTGGGGAGCACCGAACATTGGTTTACTGCACACTGAAGAAGCAGGGTGCGCTGGTAGAACGGACGTATTTGTTTTTATTATACCTAGTAAACAATAAGAACTAGAATGATGGTTACTTAATTAACTTTTCTTGACTCGAGCATGATTTCACTGAAGGTATAAGGGTCCTATAGACAATAATTGTACCTTGATAAACGGTTGTATTGACTCCTTCTTCTTTAAATTATTCGCTTTGTGTTTGAGAGAGAAAAAAAAAATTGGCTAATACTCTTTTCCCAGTGCCCATCTCAAAGGGTAGCTCAAGCGAAGGAGCCTATGGCACTTAGAGATAGTGTAGCTTTCAATAGTTAAAGAATTTCTTCAGGACTTCCAGAGATTCTGACAAACCTCTTATTATTAGATTTTTAAGCGACTTCCAAAAGGAGGAGGTTCTCAATTCGTCTGTATGTTTTTTTTTTTTATATGTATTTTACGCGATTTCTCTGCCACTTGTGAATATCTTTTTTTGTTTGGTAGGTCATACATCAGAGGTGGTCCCATAGAAATTTTATCGAAATTAATTAAGCGCTTTTTGAAAAAAAAACAACAAAATCAAAAAATGTGTGTACCTACACAGATGACATTTTGGTTGTCTCCAAATGTTCAAATTCCATGTTATTGGTGATATCTATTCGGGCATAACTTTAATATTGAGTTTTACTTCTGATGTACAACACCAATAAAAAAAATAAATAAAAAAAAAACTAAAAATGAAAAATAAAAACTTTTTTTAAAAAATACAACCGACTTCTAAAAATTGCAAAATAACTTTAATTTCGGAAGTCGGTGTCAAATAACGAAGAAACAAAAAAATATATACACCGACTTCTGAAATTAAAGTTGTTTTGCAATTTTTAGAAGTCGGTTGTTTTTTGAAAAAAGTTTTTTGTTTACTCTTACCGCAATCAACGAATAGCTTCCCTATTTCTGAAATCTCATATGGTGATAAAAAACAATTCTAGTTTAGCGCTTAATCATTATCTCACCTGATAGTCAGCAATGAAGTAGTCGACAATAGATCACGTTTGCCTAGAAGTAACTTATACACTGTCGACTTAAAGCCCCGCAGGTTGTAGCTATCAGGAAAAACAGACTCCGGCAGAGAATTGCCACAATGCCATATCTGAAACTTCTCATTCTCCGCACATATCAGATACTCATCCGATTAGTTTCCATACACCATTACCATTTACGGTGTAATTTCCTTAAATAGGTACAAAGATGGCCATATTCGTGCCATTAAGGTTGGCTGCGTGTTATCAGTCACCAGTCAGTGCTGAGGGGGCTCACATCTTAAGGGGCTAATTGCCAGCCCCCTTAGAGCACCTCGTTAATATAAATTATTGTGTGATTGTATCGTTAAGGACTCCGGAATAGTTATGAATCAGTTTTGTATTAAGTTTAAGTGAAAATAGTCGGGCTTCTGAGGACCCTTAACGTCTGTCAAAGATGCACGATTGACAGCCGGGACCAACGGCGTAACATGCTTTCCGAGGCACGGAGGAGTCTCGGTATGTAAAGATGGTCACCCATCCATGGATCAACCCCGGCAAGCGCAGCTTAACCTGATGGATCGACCCGTGCGGCTGTTACTAATTTAGCTAGAGTTCCTCAAAAAAAGACCATCATTGGAAAATAGTGTGCGTCTTTATTAGTTCTAAGGTTCTAACATGAACCTAATTTACACCTAAAATGTAAAAAAAAACTTCTGGAGAATTAAATAAACTGGCGATGGTTTTACCCGACTGCCCCATGTGTAATGTTTTTCGAGAGTTGGTATGTTTCTATGTATGTTATGTTGTATATTTGTATGTCAGTTTCTATGTATGTTATGTTGTATGTTTGTATGTCAGTTGGGTTTGATTGCCGAAGTGACTGAAGAAACTGAACTGTGTATTGAACATATTCAGTTTTTTTCAGTTTCAACTTACAATACAACGACTGAATCAAATAAAGATTTATTTGTAAGTGGCAACTGTCCTGTTTAATAAAGTCAAATATCTGCCCCAGGTTTTAATTGTTTTTCTGAGTTATGAAGAGATTGTTTACCCAATGTGTCTCTGAAACCGTCAAAATAAAATTCCCCATTAAATACTGTGTGACCATTAAACATTTTCGACCAGTTTTTCACACACTTGTTGAAAGAAAAGGTGCATGCTCCATTTTGTCGAGAAAGTTTACGACGCATCGGCGCGGAAGCAATTAAGTGCATTGTAAAAATTTAATACGTTGTGATTGTAAATCAAACGGCTGTTCGTCAGAGGAACCATTGATGAGAGACAGCGCACAAAAAATAGACGTTGACATGATTCCTTGTTGGGAGCAGGGTTCAGTAGGCTTAATTTATTCATTCATCAATCACAAACGTTATTACTTCCTCATTGTTTTTGTTTTGTACAAGGATTTAAAACCATGGAATATGCCATGTAGCTTGGCAAGGCCAGGATTTTGGACTGATAAGTCGTCCGGTGGACTTATTGAATTGCCAAACCTGACCTGCGCAGAAGTTTATGCCGTCACAAACCTCTGTGCAGGTGAAACAATTATAGGTACAAAAGAGTGGGTATGTAGTAGTAATGTTTTTTATTTGTATTGTTCTTACTCCAAAACATACGGGTCCAACTCAGTTCACGGTACCCCAAACAAAAGTGAAGCCCATTATATGTCCTGAAGCATTAAAACTTGAGACTTTCCAATTTCGTGCGTTTGACCTGATTAACAACGACACAAATTATTAGTTTACTTAGTACACAAAGGATGTGGATACAACTCGCTGGAATTTGATCCCTACCAAGAGAGAATAAGGTTAGTTTTTGAATAGGAGTGCTAAAGCTAAGAATGCACGCCATAGTTTTATTGTGCAGTTAAATTGAACAAGTCTATTAAGTTTGGGATGGGTGCGGACTGCAGGGAGATGTGTACAGCATCTCTGTCGTGTGAGGTCGAGTTACCGTGTGTTGATTGATACGCTTAAAGTTCTGTTCAATATTTTCGTGACATAAATCTTCCGGTATTGTATTTTAATTTATTTTATTATTTGTGTATACAATAATAATAGATACAATACATTCTGATTATGAGTACAAAAAAACTGCTTGTATCTATAGAAATTTCTTCCAGCAGACCTGCGAAAGGAGAAATAAAAATGAAATGTAGACAATAGTGTGTTGTCTTTAAGAGTATTTTATTTTGTAATAACAAAGCTCAATTGGTTTCCCTGCATAAAACACATGTTATCGTAATATAAATTCACATCGTGGCTAAAGTAATAACCGCTGCACTGGTTGATCCATCAGGTTAAGCTACGCTGGTCATCCATGCATGGTCACCATCTTTACTTAGCGAAACTCCGATGTGTCTCGGAAACCACGTTAAGCAGTTGGTCCCGGCTGTCAGTTGTGGATCTTTGACAGTCGTTCCGGGTCGTCAGGAGCCCGAAAGTCTGAAAACCAGTCTTACCAAGGGGTATCGTATCACCCAGTAACTGGGTTGTAGAGGTCAGATAGGCAGTCGCACCATGTAAAATACTAAAATACTGGTATAGCTGCATCTGGTTAGACTGGAAGTCAACCCCAAGATAGTTGGACAAAGGCTAGGCAGATTGATCATGAAGAGGTATAGTTGTTAGTTTGCTTATACATTATGTTTTAAAAGGTTATCTTTGGAATTACCTGCTAAGCCCAGTCTCATTGTCACTGATAAAATGCTGTAGGCCTCATTGTCACTGAGTCAGAGCCTTATTAACCGACTTCAAAAAAGGAGGTTCTGTATTCGACACGTATCCGATTTGGATAGGGTTTTCGTTATTCAAATGCATATTTTTCATGGAAGGTTATAGTATATAATACATTGGATCTAAACAAAAAGAATTTAGGCTTTATAGTCATTGGATCTACCGAATATTTTCAGATACAGATAATGGAACTCTTCAATAATTAACAGCAAATGACTCGCGATTACTGCGATCGTATGTCTACGTATTGTTAACACAATTTAATAGGAAAACACAACTTAAAGTGAAAAATAATAAACTTTTTTACAAAAAATAGAACCGCCTTCAAAGTGAAGTCTGTTCTATTTTTTGTTGTTTTTATTTTTTTCCCCAGTGTTAGGTTTGTGCAATAGGCCGCGAAAGCAAAACCGCGGAAAAAGCTTCTTTTTTCCTAATATTTGAAAAAATGTCACCAGAGTTTTGAAAAAGACATGTTGTGGTATGGTAAAAGATATGTTGTAGTAAAATTACACGCACACATTTTAAACCGACTTCCAAAAGAGTAGGTTCTCAACTCGTCTGTATTTTTTTTTGCTGTTTCTTACGTGATTTCTCCGCCACTTGTGAATATATTTTGATGATTCTATTTTTTTTTTTGAAAGTTTTCAATTCAGTGTAAAACTAAACTAAGGTATAACCCTCGTATCTCCAATACGTAGGTACGCTCTAGGCTAATTTCCAAAGAAAGGCCCTCAAACTTAACCCTAGGCCCGCAGGCGCTGGTCGGGGTGACCCGGCCGCGGCGTGTTCGGCCCGAGTGCGATCCGATCGCCAAGATTTATACGCTATACTTACGAAGAGCAATACGATCCGGCGACGATACACGATTGTTCTACATGTTTCTGTAATCAGCGCACAGAGGAAGATTTTGAGACGGTTTAGATTTGAATAGTTACTCATTATTATTGAAATCTAAACCGTAGCAGAACCGCCATTAGCCTACGGAATTGTTTTTAAATCAAAGGTTACTAATATCTTCGGTGCTGGATGTTGATTTTAAATGACAACAACACAATTATTATATACTACTACTACTATATTAACATTGGCTTCTACAGTACAGTAATTTCAATATTTACAGAAGGCTAGATTATAATGCTCATTTATTTATTTATTAAAACTTCATGCAACACAAATGTACAAAGGCGGACTTAATGCCTTAGGCATTCTCTACCAGTCAACCCAGGGAGGTGGAGAGATAACATGGCAGGTGCATAAACTGAAAAAAAAAAAAATCTAAGACGAAAATAATTACAAAAGTATATATAAATATAGTTAAAATAAACATACATATATATTTAATATAATATACCTACATATATAATAATAATATATAAAGTTAGAGATAAGGATTAATCGTACGTACACCAAACACTGTTACTAGGTACATACATCGTTGGTTAATACTGTTTATTTTGTATTATATATTTAAATTGTATTATTGCCAGGACCCATACCTGAATCTGCCTGGTTATAATAACTGCACTTCACTGTTCTATAAAAATCTTGCAAACTGGTCAATTGCTGAAGAGTCGGAAAATGACAATGATAAAGAGGTACCAGGAGGGAGCTACCAGCTCGGCAGCTGAATCCGAACCGATTTAAAAAATGAAAAACATATCACAATTATATCGTTACTTCTGTAGTGTATAATACTTCTGTACTTGTTTAGTGTAAATACCTAGTTTACAAAATTTGTATTGCTTTGCTATGATGGAAGAGCGGGGTTTCCCAACACAGGCATTACTTGCTTACAGGGAAGCTCCAAACACTAAACTTTTATGTAAACTAATGAAGCAATAAAATATTTTGTATTTTGTATAAAAACAAGAACTAGACCGAGAAAGCAAAGGAATATTTGAATTTGAAATTAAAAACTTAAGTGAAAACGTAACTTGGAATGGAGATCAGAAAACGATCAAGGCCGCGGGACATAGAACTTCGCAGGATCACTGGCATGACAGGTGAGCGATTGGAGAGGACTCATGTCTAGCAATGGATACATAATGTTCCTGGTTGAAATGAATCAAATCCTAGACTGTTCATTCAGATCACAGATGTCACAGCAAGCAAGTGGACATTTGCAACCTGATTAAGCAAATTATTGTGATTTACGCCATATGGTAATACGACTACTAATGCCTTAAACCGCAATAAAGTAAAACAACGTCTCCATAGCTTTATTAGCTACATTGTCCAGCAAGAAAGTGTTCTCCTGGGAGCAATAGAGCGCCTCGGGCGAGGGTGACCACACTCCTTTATCAGTCATCCGATCCGATAGTGTGACCAGCCGTCCCAGTCTTGCCTCAAATTGTGTTATAAATCGTACATGTATCGGACACTGTCTCTAATTAACCGTTAGCGGCTAAGTTTTATTGCCGGTTGGCAGTTTCGGGTTATCGCGATTTAAGTTTAAATTGTCCGCCATATGTGTAGTTTGGTGTCGTAAGAATTATCGTTTTGGGATCTCCGCTTGTAATGGACTGCCGTATATTTACGTGTTTATGAATAATTATGTATCATATTAAGTTACTTACTGCCGTTTAGGTACCTACCTAAAGGTATAATAAAGAAGGTTCTTTGTGTTTACTTGAAGTAATGACTAATATTAAATAGGATAAACCTGGTGCTGGCAAAATCTTTTGTTCTAATTAATTGCTAATAGGTTATCACAAAAAGTTATATTATTTTGCAGCAAATAAATATTATTATTAAATTTGTTGCAATTTTTTGTAACGTTGGACCACAACAATGTTATTAGCTATAATTGTTGTGGTTGTAATCAGTGTTCATAATACCCGTACTTAACGTAATGCGCCACTTTATAGGTAGGTATATGATTCAATTTACGCAACTGAAAATAAAGTTGATTTCAGGCTTCATCTCCGCATCGAAGCAATTGCTGGACATTATTCAAATATTTGCGAGTTCCACTGAAGCAGAACAAAGTAAATTCATGCAAATCGACGTATTTGCAAAATGAAGTCCTTTAACACCAACAAAAAAAGCTTTTAATAATAACAAGAGAGTAGAGAGGCCGTCGTATCGTCGTATTTCCCTGAAGGAGCGCTGAGGTATTTTCCCCTTAATTTAATCAAATCATGGACTGTGTAGTGTATTTTTCTGAGTCATTTATTTTTAATTTTGAGCAGCCATGTTGCTCTGCCGTGATAACGTTGGTGCTTATTGAAATTGTTTTCTGTAAGTACGACGCTTTGGAAAAGGTTTTTGAGCTCTTTGGAGGAGAATTTTAGAGTAAGACAATTTTCCAGTTGAATGTTTTCTGCTGGTTGTAGATAATGAATATACTATAAATATAATGTAGGTGTACATAGAAATACGTTATTTCATATTTAATTTCGGTTTGAACTTATAAAAGTGTTTGGCACGTGATGTACTTAATGATCCAGGATGTTATGCAATTAAAAAAAAAAAATAATGTTAACACAAATGCCATCATTTAATTGATTAAGTTCACAAACTATAACCTCATAAATACTAACTACCTGACATACAATAATAACCTGTAACTGAGTCCCAAAGGCCCGCGCCCTTAATATGATAATATCTCAGCTCATAGAGCATCATTAGACACCCCGCACACCTCACAAGTTGACGGTAGTTGGAAATTGTTCGATGGTACGGGTTCCGTAGTTACACAACTTAGGTAGGACAAGACGGGGGAAGTTGGAAAATCTTCAGTGGTACGGGGAAAGTTCGTACAAGCTTACGATAAGTTAGCGATAGTTGAGAATTGTTCGGATGTCATGGTATCTGGGTTATTAATATTACAATAAGTTCGATGTGAATGTGGGATTAGAAAGTTAGCTGTGTACTAATAAATTAGTTTATTTTTTGCTTCGGTGTTTTGCGGTTTTCCACTTCGCAAGTATTGTTGTCAGTTTCCGTGGTGTAGCGGTTATCACATCTGCCTAACACGCAGAAGGCCCCCGGTTCGATCCCGGGCGGAAACATAGATTTTGCTCTTCTATCATCAGAGTTTTCTTTTGCTTTCGGCAATACTAACATAGCAGAAAGATGTCGAGATAATATATGTCGAGTGGTACCTAGGTACTACAGGAAAATTATGTGAAATAATTATTTTGTAGTATCCTGGATTGGTACAACCGTGCAATTAACATAAGATACAACAATAAATGGCATTATAATTGTGTATAAGTATGTCGAGTATCCCGGGCGAAGTTGGTTGGCTTCAGGTGGGGCGGGAGTGATATATCAAAGTTTGCAAGTTAACGGAGTGCGAGGTGCGAGCCTATGAGTTATGTCGACCGCACGCCCCGCGGACGGACGCGTCAAGTTATAGGCGATGGCGGATTTAACACGGGTGTTTGGAGATAGCCCTGTGTGTTTGACTGCCTCCTTGATAGTGACGGTGGTGTTACTTCAGAGATGATCTTCGGGAGGTTCCTGTTTCGGATAGGGCGGGAGGAAACGCCCGGGTTTTACCACTGCGCGGATCGCCCAGAGGACACGGTGGAGGATACGGTGGAGGTTGCCCCGCTTGGGCGGAGCACCACCGTGTCCTCGTGGATGCGATAGGCAGCGGCGACCTATCGCGCCCGGTCCTGGTTCAGGCCATGGTACGGAGCGACAGGGAATGGGAAGCAGTCTCCTCCTTCTACGAAGCAGTAATGCTCGCGAAGGCGGAAGCAGGATGGGTGAGGGAGGCTCAACATTAGAGTCGCCCTTACGCCCTCAGCAGCAGCCGTCGCAGGAGACGCTTGAGGCCTCCGGCGCCGCGAGACGATCTCCAGCCACCGTAGACCCGGGTCTGCGGACGGCGAGTAATGGGTAGCTTGCCGTCCGATCAGTACCAGGCCCGAAAGTCGACAGCGCGTAGTGTTCCACGCGCGCTTCAAAGAGTTGTTGTCAGTAGTCATGACGGGGCCCGTCATGGCCGATGCCTGCCCAGGGGTTGTGGATAAATTCGAAACAGAGTTACCGCGCCCCTGGGCACGCAGGGCAGGGAAGGAACAGGGTTTAAGTCAGTAAGAGTCTGACACACCCTCCCACTCCACCCAGAGCGGGAGATGTCATTGGATGATTTACCACCCCACAAAAAAAAGAGATGATCTTAAAGTATAGAAGTCTAGTGGCCTATTGCAGGTCAACCTAGGAGGTGGTCGTCAGTTTAGCCGGATTTGCCTGTGGCGGACACAGAAGTTTTCTCATAAACGTACATTTATACAAGCAGCATGATCGTGGAAAAATGGATGTGTCGCTCGGGAGTTTGCGCCACTCTTTCCCAGCTAATACTAGAAAGTAGTGACGGGTGGTCGTATTGAAGGCTGTCAAAAAGATAGTCCCCGAGTACGAGGTAATATTTGACGTTCAAAAAGTGCTGATTTTTATAAATGGCTTTAGATTGTTTTTGATCTTTTAGTTGTCAGGGTTAAATCTGTTAGTTGACTGTGCTTGTATCAAATATCTCAAATTAATTTGGATTGTGTTGATTAAATCGTAACGGCCAATAATAATTGTGTGATGATTAATGTGATGAGTCTCAATCAGCAGCATTCGAGGCACTTATTACATTTGACCGTTTGGTTGTTATTTTCGATACAGTATACTTTGTCAGAAAAATGCCGTAACATGAGCCCTAATCACTTGTTTGGCAGTGATTAGTGATTAGGTAGGAGTTAGGTAGTGATCAGCTAAAATATATATAGCTGTCGCCTTCAGAGTATAATCTCCCTTAGTCTCGATAGGCAAGCCCGCTTATCGCTAGATTTCCGCTCCCTCTCAGGACTTGCAGGTCTGCGGTAACAAAACGCATATATATCGCGTCGACCTGTCCTGTGTAATTGAGTTACCGCGCTAAGAAACTAAAACGGCTCGCGGGAGAATACTACTTCAGATAACTAACATTTACTCGCCTTGTCATTGTACTATATCGTGTTATTGAAATGTTGTTTGTATTTATTATGCTTTATATTAGGCTGTCTTTGATTATGTAATGGACGTGAACCTAGCGATTTCTAAAGGTTGAATAAAAATTTTGCCTTGTTTCTCTTGCCTACAAATTACGCAGGATCTATTTATACGTAAAGAAAGAATTGTCTACTCTTTTTAATCGACTTCAAAAAAGAAGACGACTTCTTAATTCGTCTGTATGTTTTTTTTTTGTATGTTTGTTACGCGATATCTCCGCCATTTGTGAATAGATTTTGATGATTCTTTTTTTGTATGATATGTCATACTTCATAGGTGGTCCCATACAAATTTTATCGAAATTGATTCAGCAGTTCTTGAAAAAATCAACATAAACAAAAAATAGGTATACACAGATGACGTTTTGGTTGTCTCCAAATGTTCAAATTGCATGTTAATGGTGTTATCGATATTCGGGCATAACTTTAACATTTAGTTTTACTTCTAGTGTACAACAACAATAAAAAAAAAAACTAAAAACTTGAAAAAAAACTTTTTTTTTAAAAAAAACAACCGACTCCTAAAAATTGTAAAATAAATTTAATTTACAGGTACTGTAGTAAACAAGGAACCTCTATAGTTTCGCCATGTTTGTCTGCCCGTCCGCAGCTTATCTGAGAGACTCTTAGTACTAGAAAGCTATAATTTGGTATGAATATTACATAGTAATCTCGACGACAAAGTGGTAAAATAAAACCTTAAATAAAATATTTTAGGGTACCTCCTTTAGGTACACGTAAAGTGGTGATTTTTTTTTCTTTCTCGTCTATCCCATGATAGTGTATAGGCCATTCAAAAATATTACGAGTCAATGAAAACGATTACCTGACGGAACTCTTTTTTCTTTTTGAAAATGATAGAGGAAGAGGGTTCCGTTTGCGTTAAATTAAGCTGATTGCTAATTTTTGTTAGAGTGAAGTGTTGTGTAAAGTTTATATGGAGAAGGAGACAGAAAGATATTTTTTTTTTAAATTAAAAAAAGACATTACATAGCTACACTTCCATGCGTTTGACACACATACACACACATATCTATAAAAATCCCTATTTCCTTGGTCACGGCATTACGCGTGAACGGTTGGGCCGATTTCGGTAATTCTTCGTTTGTTGTGTTTGTTATTGTTAGGACTTTTAGGTTTGTTATTGTAAGGTTCTTATTAAAAAAAAAATAAGAAAGTTGCGCGGAAAATTAGGAAATTTCAGAAAACTTAACAACTATTTAAACTTTGCGTGTTTGACAGCTAAGACAGGACAACGTCTGTCTCAACTCAGCCTATCGCAGTCCACTGCTGGACATAGGCAGAGGCCAGGACAGGAGGACAGGGTGTTGTGGCGCAGCCTGGGAGAGCCCAGGCTGCGCTACAACACCCTGTCCTCCGCCTTCCGCATCTAGTCTATCCCAGCCACCTTCTTAAGGTCGTCGGTCCATCTAGATGGGGGGCGTCCCACACTACGCTGCTCCATCGGCCATCGGTCCTTCGACAAACATGACCAGCCCACTGCCAGTTCAGTTTGCTTATTCTGCAAGCTACGTCGGTTACTCCGGTTCTTTTCCGGACCACTTCATTCCTAATTTTATCCTTCAAAGAAACTCCTAACCTAGCCCACTCCATAGCGCGCTGAGTGACCTTGAATTTGTGGACCAGCCCGACCGTCAGTGTCCACGTTTCGGCACCGTATGTCATAACAGGCAGGACACACTGGATGAAAACCTTAGTCTTCAAACATTGTGGTATAGGGGACGAGAAGACCTGACGAAGTTTTCCAAACGCTGCCCAACCCAGCCGGATCCTTCTGTCAACTTCTTTCTCAAAGTTGTGTGTACCGAGCTGGATGACTTGCCCTAGGTAGACATACTCCTTCACAACTTCGAGAAGCGACCCTTCGATGCGGATTGGACTCGGTTTGACATGTGAATTGTACATGACTTTCGTCTTGTTCAAATTCATCCCGAGGCCAACCCGCCGCGAGATTCCATTTAGGCTGTGCAGCATCAGGCTTAACTGTTCCGCCGTCTCTGCCATTATGACGATGTCATCGGCAAAGCGAAGGTGTGAGATGTACTCGCCGTTCACGTTGATACCCTGTCCAGTGCAATCCAGCGTCTTGAAGACGTCCTCCAGCGCGTTGGTGAACAGTTTCGGGGATATTACATCCCCCCGTCTCACACCTATGAGCAGTTGGATATGGTTGGTTTTCTGATCTTGGATCTGGAGAGTCATCGTGGCAGCGTCGTACAGACATCTCAACACTTCGATGTAACGCCAGTCGCTACGACATCGATGCAGGGAGTCCAGAACTGCCCATATTTCGATGGAGTCGAAGGCTTTCTCGTAGTCCACAAATGCCATACACAGCGGCTTGTTGAACTCCTCGGTCTTCTGTATAATTTGCCAAACAGTATGGATGTGGTCCACGGTACTGAAGCCTTTTTGAAAACCAGCTTGTTCTGGTGGCTGTAAGTCGTAAAGTCTCCTGGCGAGACGGTTCGTGACGACCCTCGGGAACAGCTTGTAGACGTGGCTCAGAAGTGAGATGGGTCTATAGTTCTTCAGCAAGGTTTTACCACCTTTTTTGAAGAACAAAACCACCGCACCTCTGCTCCACGCGAAGGTTCAACGCATAAGCGTTGAACCTTCTTGAATGACGGAGTTGAAGAGACTCGCTAGCTCTCTCAGGACTGGAGCCCCGCCCGCTTTAAGGAGCTCTGTCGTTATTCCGTCATCACCAGGTGCCTTGTTGTTCTTTAACTGTTCGAGAGCCGCCCTAATCTCGCACTGGTCGATATCTGAGATGTCCTCCGTGTAATGACGCGTCAACTCGGCTCGATGGTCATCTGCACTATGTTCTGCTGGTTTCACCGTCCGCGTTGAGTATGTCCGTAGAAATCCTCGACCTCGTCGAGTATCTCGGACCTTGAAGTCACGATTCTGCCATCCGCAGTTCTTAGTTTCGTCAGGTGGGACCTCCCTAATTGTTGAGCGAACACTTTGGACCCTCGGTTCTGCTCAATCGCAACCTTAATGTCGCGGGTGTTGGAGCACCGAAGGTCGCGTCGCGTCAGCTTTCTAATTTTTAGGTTCAAGGCCCTCTCATCCGACGCAGACAGCTGCGTGGATGGCAACTTTCGTCTTTCTCCGAGGAAAGTTTGGACACCTTATTTTTCCGCTGGGACGGGAATAGTCTGCGGGACACCTCGCGTAGTGCTTTGACCACCTCGTCGGCCTTCTCGTCAACAGTGGTGACTGTGGTTTCCAACAGGGCGAATCGATTTTGAAGTTCCAGTTGGAACTTTTCGAACCCTATAGCGGTCTGGGGCTGCGTAGGTCGGAGAGTAGGCCTCATCATGCGGATTCTCTCAGCTCGAAAATTGATATTTAGAGTGCCTCGGACAAGACTGTGATTGTTTCCGGTGTTAAACCTGCTGATTACGGAGACATCTCTAAATATGTGCCTCTTATCCGTCATGATGAAGTCTATCTCGTTTTTAGTCACGTTATCGGGGCTCTGCCAGGTCCACTTCCCTTGGAGTTTCTTTTCGAAGAAAGAATTCATCAAGAAGAGCCCCTGCGACTCTAAGAGTTGACTAGCATTTGCCCCCTGCGATTCCTGCGCCCTATGCCGAACGGTCCTACTTTCGATTCGCCGCGTTCTTGTACTTCCACTTTGGCATTGAGATCCCCTATAACAACGCTGTAGTGGGCCTTTGTCGTATTGTGCATTGCCTTGGCAATATCCTCGTATATGGCCTCAACTGTCTCGTTAGAGCATGTCGAAGTCGGCGCATATACCTGTATCACTTTCAGGTAGTACCTTTCAGTGAGTTTTAGTACAAGGTACGCTACCCGTGCCGACACACTACTGATTTCTACAACGCTGCTAGTGAGTTAATTGTTGACCAGGAAGCCAACGCCGCCTTGGGAGAGCTGATCACCTTCGCGGAAGTAGAATAGGTGACCTGACTTCAGGGCTATCGTGTCCTCCCCCTGTCTTCGGACTCCAGATAACCCCAGTATATGCCAGTTAATGTGACCTAGCTCCACCTCAAGTTCAGCAAGGTGATGGTCCAGCCTCATCAAACGTCCATTATACGTAGCCAGATGTAGTCATCGTCGTCATTGGTAGCATGCCGTCACCAGGGGATTCTTCGCACCCCCTGTCCCGCCGTTACCGTGACCGTTACCTTGACCAGGAATAGCGGGACCACCAGAAATTGGGGGCCGTTGTTTTGGGGCTTTATTCATGGGAGGTTTTAATGCCCGTAGTCACCACGCTGGGCAAGCGGGTTGGTGACCGCAGAGCCAATCCTTTCGCAACGATGACGCTGCTACCCGTCATCGCTCTGAAGAATTTAGGTTGGCTTGTCGGATGGTTATACCGCCATCGGTCGGTCACCAGCGCCTCGTCCGTCAATGGCAGGCATACCGCGCGCAGGTGAGATTGACATTTGGGGAGTCTGGATGTTATGTGCTCCCCCTTACACCACGTCTGTCTGTGTATACATATTTATGGACGAATTTCTACCACTAGGCGACCACTCGTAATTAATCGGTTTATTTCGTGTAACAAACGGTTTAACTCATGTATCAATAACAATGAATTATTTAGTGAATTCACTTAGTCACATTAAAATGTCATACAAAATAAAATCACAATATTATTCGATACAATTAAATATCTGGAAGATTCTGAGTTCTTAGTGATTTCCTAAAAACTATTCAATAAGGCTTTGCTAAAAACCAAAGAAAACTAGCAATCTTCTTGTTTATCTTACAAAAAAATATTTATGAATGGTTTTTCCGCTATAAATTCCTTCGTGACAACCGTGTGAGTGTATTCCCCTAATCCCCCGCCGTGCAACGAAACTGACACACAGACGGACCAACAACACACGATAGTTATCAATACGGATTATCTGCACAGCCTGTGTATCACACCTAGCACAGGGCTGCCACACAGCTTAGGAAAAAGTGTTAAATTATTTTTATTTACAGTTGTAAGGAGGCATACATACAAAAAGCTATACGTGATATTGTTGCATTAAATTTCTGATATTTAACCCTGAAAATTTTTTTTATAAACGTTCCCTCACACACTAGGAATTGCTTCTGTATAGGGGTGCGTTCACAAACATGTATAAACTGATACCCGCCAGGAACAACCTATATAAATCTATAGGCGATACAAATATTTGTTCCGTACGGGAACCGAACCCGCGACATGCAATGCAGCAACTTATAGCTCAACCACGGCGCCAACCGTGTCGACAACTACCATAAATGATTTTTTTTCCAACATAAGTGCCTGAAGTTTTTCTTAAACATACAGATTCTGATGAGAAGTGCAGTAGATCGTGCCTATCGTGCATATGGGGATAATTTCAAGGATTAGTTAAGTGGATTTAACTCGTTTCAAAACAATCTGACCACTTGCCTCAGTAGCAGCCCTGCCCAAGCTACAGGGGGCGTAAAAAACTGCGCGGAGCGTGACGCGGCATATTGATGGGCGATGTTTTGCTGGCCAGCGGAGGTGATGGCAATAGGCATCAAATAAAATTATATTTGTGGACATGAACACTTTCCGGGGGCTTAACCATGCATTGGTTTTGAAAGCTTTTATAATAATCCCTCCAGGGGGCTTACTATGAACTCTTAAAGCAGGTCAATATTAGACGAAAAATAAACTGTCGTGCTAGTTCGTACCATGAGCGCGCTAATTAGCAGGCGAGCCAGCGATCACGTGGCCTAAGCCGGTGAGTGACTACGTCACAGCATTTCAGCACTGACCTGCGACTTATCCTACCATCAAGTATTTTTTGACATTTAAACATCCAACAATTGAACTGCCCTGCTGTCATAATTTGCAGCCTTGGGGCCTACTATGAACTCTTAAAGCAGGTCAATTTTAGACGAAAAATAAACTGTCGTGCTAGTTCGTACCATGAGCGCACCAATTAGCAGGCGAGCCAGCGATCACGTGACCTAAGCCGGTGAGTGATTACGTCACAGCATTTCAGCAGACTGACCTGCGACTTATCCTACCATTAAGTATTTTTGACATTTAAACATCCAACAATTGAACTGCCCCGCCGTCATAATTTGCAGCCTTGTGAAACTAACTTAAATTGACCTGTTTCAATTAAAAAATACAACAAAAACGTAAGTAATTGTAAAAATGTGCATAAAATATATTTCGGACGTTATTTCAAAGTATTGTTAAACATAGAAAATCCTCTATAAGCAGCTGTGTTATCCTTTATTTTAGGTGTGATGAAGATGAAATTTTTGAGTTTCTCGAGGCAGATAATTGTTTCAATATTGTTAAACAAAACGCTAAAATTCAAAGAAATCTTATAGGAAACTCGATAAAACCATTTGCATGTCCTTTTGTTAAACGATATAGGCTCACTAAAGAGCTTGCACTTGAGCTCTGTAACGAGCTACGAGCTTTCATGCCACGCCCTACGAAATCAACAGATTTGTCGATTGAAGTCAAGGTTGGTACATACTAATTTATTCTATTTATCCGGCTAATCATCGTAATCATATGTACCTAATTGATTCTGTTGCTATGTTTCAGGTTTCATTAGCATTATCTTTTTACGCGAATGGTTCGTATCAAAGACCAACAGGTGATATCGCTGCACATTCTGTTGCACAGCAAACAGTATCAACTGCAATCGCACAAATAACAGAATGCCTGAATCTACCACATTTTCGCCGAAAATATATAAAATTCCCAGCTAGTCCTAGTGAACGGCGAGTAAATGTGGGTAAATTCTGTAAAATTCTTTTGATTTTATAACTTTGTTTTACTTATTTCAGATTTTTAAACAAGTTTGGTATGCCTGGAGTTTTAGGTTGCATTGATGGATGTAGCAATAAAACAGCCAACACACCATGAAGAACGTTTTTACTGTAGAAAACAATATCATTCTTTAAATGTGCATGTGGTAGGTATCTTTATTAAGTAATTAGAATAATGTACATTGCAATCATTTTTTAATGTAACACACAGAGTAGACCAAAAACAAAATAGATTAAAAAAGCATGACAATATATTACAGCCAATTTACACAACAATGATTTATATTTTATACTTTAAAGATCTACTAACGGTCCAGTGGCGCCCTCATTGAATAAAGAATCGTAGCATAACACAGAAAATAAATATTAAAGAATCCAACGTCACGTTTGTTACAAATAGGATAAGTATTTTTACGTTGTTAAAACAGGTCTCAGAATGTTTCGTATCCAAAGTAGTAGGCAAAAGTGCCAGAAACGGCTGTTTTTGGTCACTGGATCGTTAGCAGGGCCTTAACACTAAATACTTGATTCTCAACAAAACCAGTTCAAAATGATTGTCTTGAATTTCTATTTAAAATTGTATAAACATATTATTATATGTCAATATAAAAACAATCATCCTATTTGACTATAAGACTACTACTAAGTAATAATAATATACATATTATATGTAGGTACACAAATGAAATGATATCAAACAGTTTTTCTTGTTTGATATAAATATATAAGATAGATTATTATAAGATAAAGTTATTATCCTAGTTAGTGATATTGTGTAAATTAAAAAAATGACTACAATTCTAGATTTGCAACTCAGACATGGAAATTATTAGCGTAGATGCCAGCAATGGAGGAGCAACCCGATCATTCATATGGACCATCCATCCATTAAAAGTACATATGGAGGAGTTTATGTGGCTTTTAGGTATGTAAAAACAAAAAAATACAAAGATTGTCTGAAAACATCTGAGTCTATAATAAAATAAAGTAATGTTTAGATCACCAATTTGTTTATTTTTTCTAGGTGATTCTGGATATCCGTTAAGGAAGACCATGATGACTCCTATTATAGATGCTTCTCTAGATTCACCTGAGGCTTACTACACTGGATTGCATGTGAGAACTCGTAATGTGATAGAACGAACAATTGGACTTCTTAAAGCACGCTTTAGATGCCTACTAGTACATAGGGTTCTACATTATGAACCTCAAGTAGCGGCATCTATTGTAAATGCATGTGTTGTACTGCACAACATTTGCAATAGGGCCAATGTTCCTGTGCAGGAGTTCGATTCTGAAGAAGTTTTAGAAGAAGCGCAATTGCAACCTTCTACTCAAAATATGACAAACAGCACTTCAGAGACGTTCAGACATTCTTCCAGGAGGGCCCAAAATCTTGAACTGCAATATGGCCTCTCTACTAGAAGAGAGCTTATTGCACATTTGTGGGAGCGCCGACATGTAACCTAGAATGTTAAAATAATTTAAGTACATACATAGCTAACACCTGTAAACAAGCAATTCTTGTTTAAATACATATAATGTGAATCTCAGACAAGGCTCCAACGATTTAATGAAATTTAGTATGCTAAAGTTTCGATCTAGCTAGGTTTCATTTTTATAAAACGTCGTTTTATCCATGTAAAAACCGAGCAAAGCTCGGTCATGCAGGTACTATATTTTTAAATCAGTTACCTATATAATTATTATTAGGAGATTACTAAGTTAATATAATATTTGTCGTCATTAGTAAATTTATGTTCTAAAGTGTATTGTAAGTCAGGAACTAATTACCTATTGTTTATGCTGTCTAATGTAGCTGCTATATGAGAAAGTACATTGCAAATATTTCTTAGGCCTGTGCTTATTTTTTGTGTTGCCTCTTCTCGCACTTGGCTTGATTGGACGAGAGCTCTTCTTGCCATCTCTTGAGACATAGGTGCTGACCGACACCGCCGTCTCCGGGACTGAGTAGACTTCATAGCTTCTGCTGGCTGAGTGAGTTGGGTTGACGTGTTGCCTTGTTGATGCACAAGATCTTCTTGAGACGACTGTTGGACGTGTGGTTCTTGGAAGGACGGTCCAACAGAAATGTTTTCCCCCACAACTTCATCAGGCATTAACAAAATAGATGGGGAGGGTACATTTTGAGAAGCACTTAATGTTGATGCCTGAAATTAATTAATACAAAACTTAGTGACTCTATTATATAACAAGACTAAGAAGTTAGTACCTATGTCATTCTAAATAATAGATAATTAAGTTGATAGACTGAAAATGAAGTCTCAAAAAATTCACTCTTTACCTTTAGGTTTTGCAAATAAATATTTGATTTGATAAAGAGTGAATTTTAATTATATTTAGTATGCTTTTAACTCTATGTCTAATAAGGATATTATAGTTAATTCTCTTACATATTGAGTGTCAAAACAAAAGTTCATGGCTACAAATTTTGAGTACTTTTAATTCTAATTTCTTCAACAAATTGGAGTACCTAATTACACCATTGCTATTTTAATAAAGTTGGAAATGTAAATCTATTTTTATTTACAAAAATTCTACTTACATGAGTGCTTTCTGTGTGAAATGGGTCCATTTGGATTCCTGGAAGACCCGCACCATAATCCTCACCAAGAATTGACAGATATTTTTTTTCTATATCTGTAAAAGCTGCCGGTTGATTCTGTTATCAGCTCACCGTGAAAACTTAGGTGGAGTGAGTGTTAAGTGAACTGTCATTCCACCTTGATTGTATGGACTGACAGCCCACTTCACATTTACTTCACCTAAGTTTGCACGGTGAGATTTTACAGAATAGTACTGCAGGTATATAACATGGTCCCCCACCAGTGTGTAATTGGGACGTTCGGATAGTGGCACATTTTCTTTTTAATTTTCCCTTGTAATCTATCCAATACTGCAAAAACAAAATAGTACATGTAAAACCTATCTATTTAAGTAGTAAGTCAAAGGTTGATTAATAATTAACATAATTTTATTCATGTAATTAATAATTTAAATAATTGTAAAACTTACAGCCCAAGTTTTCCAATCCTTGTTAGCACCACCAACAACCGAATTTAGCTTTTCTGCCACCTCAGTCCACATTCTTCGGGACATTTCCCGAGCTTGAGCACATTTATTGTAGCCCATAGCGATCAATAGCGATGTCTTTGTGAGCATTCAAAAAATCCCACAAAGTTTCTAATTGTTCGTAAGAAACTCTTCTTGAAGGCATGATCACAAACACTTGCCTGCCACTTACAGACACGGCCGCAAAACTAATTTCTATTCTACTTTCAGTTAATAATCTAAAGTTAAACTTGAAACAACAAAAACTAAATTACACCTAAACAAAGAGAACACCTAAATGCTCGTAATTTTTTTTTTATTTACCCTGAAGGGAAGGCTCAAGTCTTATGATCATATTGCCTAGTCTTACGTAGTGTATTTTTACTTTTTTTCCATGATAATGCAGATGTAACACATTCTAATGTTTTTTGCAGTCTTTGGCAACAAATGTGTTGAGTCAGCCTTCTCGGCAAACTTCGCTGAGGTAGTCGATACTACAATAAAATTCTCAGCTCCAATTTACCGACATCGCGCCTGTTTCAATGATTCCACATATTGTTCGATTGCGTATACACTTGAGACACAAAACTACACCAATTCGCTCTCACAAATAATGTCAAATTCCTTTTTTTGCCACGAAACAATGTTTCCTTCATCACTCTTTTTAACTGTTATCTTAGACACCTAATTAATTTGTATTAAAACCGTAAAACCGCTTAT
The DNA here is from genome assembly GCA_951329385.1 of Polia nebulosa. NCBI lineage: Eukaryota > Metazoa > Arthropoda > Insecta > Lepidoptera > Noctuidae > Polia > Polia nebulosa. Next base: position 895,087 of record OX589596.1, read on the forward strand.
GTATTTTAGAACGTTTAATTTTTATTAATCTTACTTAATCTGTGCTGCCAGCTTACTGAGCCGTATGTAGCAGGCCAACAGTTGACCTGCTGCAGGTCAAATATTGGCCTGCTGCAGGTCAGTGGGAAATGCTCATGGTACAAACACAAAACCTGTCAGGTTAACATGCTGTGTTGTACTGCCCTGCACTTGGCAAATATTTTTAAAGTTTATGGTAGGCCCCCAGGATCCACAACCTGTTGTTGGTTTCGTAGTCAGATCGAAATCCTGTTGTTGGTTTCGATCTGACTATGGTTAACAACTAACTATTACTTAGATTTTATATATCTCTACATAGTATAAGAAAAAGGCTATTTAGTTTCTCCGCTAACTTCTAAACCACCCAACGAACTTCGATGCAGTTTTCACTAATAGAAAGAGCAATAAACGAGGAAATATTGTGTGTAGAATTGGCACCCGTGCGGATCTGGGGCAGGTTGCTAGTGTAATATATTCCTATGACAAGTCACTCTTGCTAAAATGCTTATTTTATTTCAGAGTTCATCCTCATCATTACAGCTGAAAGATGTCCACTGCCAGACTGCCATCAGTCGCCATATCGATTAGTCCTGTGCTTCTCACAACTTTTGAACTCTCACAGCATTCGCCAGGTCATCGGTCCTCCCTCAAACTATTTCAGAGCTTGAGCGATGTATTACATTAGCACGAATCCCAGTTATTCAGTTTATTAGTCTACCTACTCATCAATGGCTAATCGGAATAATGAATCTACAAGTCAACGAAAATTATTGGTTATGACTTTGCCAATGACAAAATATTACCGACAAGAAATATCACTAAACTTCCATGACGAGACGAAAGAAAAACACTAATAATATCAAAGTTGTCCTTACGACGTGGAAGTTAATCGGTTCATTTACGACACTCCTGGCTGGCGGAGTACCAGGGCGGCAGGGTAAGGTGGAGGTAACGGCTCCCGACTGCTGATTGATTTGTTTTTATGATTGTGTTTATGGCAGTTGGCTACAGTTCACAGGGGCAGAGGTGGGCTTATGACTGTTTTTGTGCTAAATGTTCCATTTACGGCTTCCAGTGATGGCTGATTAGATTGGTGTCATATCTTGAAAGTAACTGTTATGGCACACTTCGTTATTGGCTGACCATCATCATAGGTATCTAGTATTTGTTTCCCAGCTTAAAGGACATCTTAACTATTCTTCTGGTTAGTATCAAGGGTGTGTAAGCATCAGCTTCATTTCTCACGCATTTCGTAAGCCAGTACGCATCTTATAGTAATCTTCCTTCGCTTCTACTACATTGTATAACAACAAAGTATTTCGCTACCACTGTTTTTTTCCAAGAATTAATTTCTTTCAAGTGACTTGGACCCTACCAATCATTTGGGAAAAGTGTATCTTTTAGTCTATCTTTTCGTCGTCCACAGAACTATAAAATTTACGTATCAAAACATCTTCAGTGCACATGCCGAGGTCCCAAAGTATCAATTTGTCGAAGTGAGCTGTATCAATAAAGAACTTTTTATTTCCGCCATATTCTCCCCCTGACCCTCCAATATGATTACGTTAATGATCGTTATTTTATGAACTAATTAATCATTTATCTCTTTGGATGATGGCTTTCAGTGTAATGGGATTGGTCGGATATTAAGATGGTAGTTAAAATCTTAATTTTATTTCACTTAATGTTTAGTAATGAATTAGGGTAGGGTCTTAGTGGTTATTGAAAATTGTGGTACTTACATAATTAGATGATTTTAACATATTATTCGGATTAACTCTGTTTAGCTCTTCGAGGAATACAGGGTTGGTTTCCACAGAACCTGCAGTTTAATGACACAAAAGTTTTGAACCACTCTTCCTTTCGCCCTAACTCTAATAAGAACATGTTAAGACAAACTTAACCATATATACTGAAGTATCTATTAGTTCTAATCCGTGTATCGTGTTACCTACCCCAACGACATGATAGCCAATAGCCACGAGTGTGAAGCTCACCACAACCGACATTATCGGTACAAACAGCCCGTGATTGCTCACGTAAGCCACTTTCTCACGTCCGATCAATCGCGGCCTCTTCCTGCCCGCTGTGCTGTCGCACTAATGACTAATTACGCTTGTACAATCCCTCCTTTACACTATACCACTTGTATTACCGGCTACACTTTCTCCGCAATCGAAACTCAACCTTATAGCCCTAAGATAATGTTTGGATTGAATTGCGGGGATCTATATTAAGACGTTTCCTATTCACGGCGGCTGCTGTACGCTCATTAGGTACTTAGTGCTATTGTGGAATCATTAGCGAAGCACTTTGAATCTTATAGTCTCTCAGTCAGGGTTGGGTTTTGTGTAAGGGTGGGTCCACAGTTAGGTCCTGAGTAAAGTCTAGGTGAAGCGCTTCCTGAGGAAAGATATCGGCACGTAATGAGTTGAGTGGCATTCAAAACATCGTTATCTTTGTTCACCGCAGCTCTTTGTGACTACCGAATAACTAGTGCTCAGAGCTCAGTGCTCAGCGCTCAGCGCTCAGAGGGAATACAGAAGTGAAATAGAAACATAATTATAATAAGAAAATTGAGTTGTTTGCAATATGCATTCTGTTTTGAAATAGAAAGAAGGAAATCAAGATTCTCATAGATGATAAGAAACTAAGAGCCTCTTTTGAAAGTTTATCTCTGTTAAGCAATGAAAGGTTTTCATATTTCAGAAATAATTTTACTTGGATCAACCATGGTCAACTGAAATAAACTTATGTTTTTAAGCCATCCCATGCTTTTATAATCAAATCCCCCAAGCTCATGGAAGGCATGTATTTAAGGTGGACCACATGAAGCTCGCCAGGACCATAACTCGATTGTTTACAAGCATCAAAGAGCTAACAAGATCGGAATAACTCGCCTTAACGATATTAGTCTAAGACCATGGCGATATCCTCTCGATACGTCGCTCTATCGATACCTAGCGTCGATGTGTGATCGAGTTAGAGAGTTTGAGGTAGAATTAGCTTTGATGGATGATCACGGGGCTTTTGTTATGGAGATAGTAACAACAAAAATTTACCTCTTTTTACGAGTACCTTACTGTTTTTCGTCTTCTTCATTTTAATCTACTGAGAATTTATATTCCGACAGTGGTTTCACGGTAAAACATTATGGTTCCGCCCGGGATCGAACCGGGAGCCTTCTGACGTGATAACCGCTACACCACAAAAACTGAATGACTGACGAAAAAGCAAAGTACCTTGTACGATATATCAAGTGAAAGGGCACATTGTGAAAGTCTCTTCCCAAACGCTTTTTTTTTTTGGGGGTGGGAAATCATCCAATGACTTCTCCCGCTCTGGGTGGAGCGGAAGGGCGGGTCAGACTCTTACTGACTAAAACCCACCCTGTTCCTTCCCTGCCTGAGTGCCCAGGGGTGCGGTAACTCATTTTCAGAATTTATCCTCTACCCCTAGGCATGCAGGCACCGGCCACGATGGGCCCCGTCAGTGGTGGCTGACAACATCTCTTTGAGGCGCGCGTGGAACACTACACGCCGTCGACTCACGGGCCTGGTGCTGTTCGGACGGCGAGCTACCTACTGCTCGCCGTCCGCAGGCCCGGGTCTACGGTGGCAGGAGATCGTCTCGCGATGTCCTACGCCCAGTACTCCCAGTACCTCTCCTGCGGCGGTAGTGGCCGGGGCCGTGAGGGCCACTCCGTTGAGCTTCACTCACGTATCCCACCTCCGCCTTCGCGAGCATTTTACTGCTTCGCAGAAGGCGAAGACTGCCTCCCATTCCCTCTCGCTCCGTACCATGGCCTGAACCAGGGCCGGCGCGAGAGGTCGCCGCCATCTATCGCATCCACGAGGACACGACGGTGCTCCGCCCAGCGGGGCAGACCTCCACCGTATGCGTACCTCTGGGCGATCCGCGCTGTGGTAACACCCGTTCCCAAATGCTTGAGGTTCCCAATGTATTTTATTGAAAATTTAAAAAGTAATATCTCCGAAATTTTAGTTAATTTTAAAATAAATACAGAAAGTAATTATTTACTTATATATTACAGGAAAACCTATATGAAGTTTATGGTAAAAAAAACACATTTAAAAAATGTGATTTATTCGGATCTCTTTGCGCGCGAATCCGGACTGTACTTTACCGGTTTTTCTCAGAAGAAAATTCAACTATGAGTTAATCTCGCCATTAGTAGTACATGAACTATAATTATAGTCATTGGTGTTGATTCTGTTGTGCACAAAATAAACTTAATTTAGGCTATTGCTGTCTTTTTCTCTCTAATAAAACAAGAAAGAGACGGACGTAATTTTGTTCTGTCAAATTTAGTTTGAATTAATATTTCCATACAAATTAAGGGTACACTTAAAAACATGTCGTCTAAAAACACGGCGAAGCGCAAGGTGTAAACTAATTTGACATCTCTAACTTAGTTCATAGCTATAGCCATCCTTTTCTCACACAGCCTCTTAGTAAAAGATAGGAATTCTCTAATTTTAGTGTAGATATTAAACAAGAGAATCCGCACCATTATGTGTTTTATCTTACTTTAGTCAACAATTATATGAAGGTTCTTAGCATTGCTGAGAACCTTTATAATTCTTTACTGTACACCCGCCTGACAACAGATAATTCAAGCCCTCTCCTTCCTGAAGAGGTAGGTAGGCGATCGACGGTATATGGGTAGATAAAGCCCGGTGCATTGCAAATGTTTGAACACTGATGTGATTGTCAGGAAGATTGATATTCGACTTCTATTTCAAAAGATGTTTACGATAAATGGAAAAAATGACCCTTCATAGAAAATAGCAAAAACTGGTGTTGCTTCTAAATAAGTAATGGTTTGAATATCTACTCGCGAAATAAAAAAGCTATGTTTCCGCCCGGGATCGAACCGGGGGCCTTCTGCGTGTTAGGCAGATGTGATAACCGCTACACCACGGAAACTATACGTGACTCAATCAAAAAGCAGTTCTTAAAAATCGTACCTATGACAATCAGAGCAAAGTGTAGATCAACGCGGTCTAAATAATAATAATAATAATATTCCACAACTATCACACAACGCCATCTAGTCCCAAGCTAAGCAGAGCTTGTGTTATGGGTACTAGACAACTGATAAACATACTTATATATTTCTAAATACATACATATTATAGATAAATTACACCCAGACACAGAACAAATGATCGTGCTCATTACACAAACATTTGTCCTGGGTGGGAATCGAACCCACGACCTCCGGCATAGCAGTCAGGGTCACTAACCACTAGACCAACAGGCCAGTCAAAAAAAAAAATGTTATCAATTTGTTTATTAACCGACGAAAAAAAAGGAGGAGGTTCTCAATTCGACCGTATATATGTTTTTTTTTTTTTTTTTTTTTTTTTTTTTTGTGTATGTTCAGCCCTCACTCCGTCATTTATGAACCGATTTTGATTATTCTTTTTTTGTTAGATAGGGTACACTTCAAGGGTGGTCCCATGTCAAGGAAATCAGGATCTGACAATGGAATCCTGACAAAATTGAGAGAAAACCTCGAAAATTGTGGGCACGTTTAGCGTTTCTGTATGTATGTTCGGCCCTCACTCCGTCATTTATGAACCAATTTTGATTATTCTTCTTTTGTTAGATAGGGTATACTTCAAGGGTGGTCCCATGTCAAGGAAATCAGGATCTGACAATGGAATCCTGACAAAATCGAGAGAAAACCTCGAAAATTGTGGGCACGTTTAGCGTTTCTGTATGTATGTTCGGCCCTCACTCCGTTATTTATGAACCGATTGTGATGATTCTTTTTTACTTAGATAGGGTATACCTCAAGGATTGGCCCATGCCAAGGATATCAGGATTTGCTCATGGGATCCTGAAAAAATTGAGAGAGAACCTCGAAAATTGGGCACGAATATTGTTTCTGTTTACTTTTCATAACTGAATCAGGTATTTGCATTTAGGAACTATCACATCATGAAACTGAGCTGATGATGGAAACCATACCTTTCCTAAACAATAGAAGTCAGATTTAAAAACTGGTTTTAGTGACAAATACCACTTAATATGCTTTTACGAAAAGACGTCTTTACAATATTGGAGGTAACCTCAACTGGTCAATATCCTGGGAACTTCATGGAAGGATTGTTATATCATCAGCTCAGTGGCAAGAGGAATGATGAAGAATTAGAAATTAGCCTCAGAGTGGTAAAAGATGATGCGAGCCACAAAAAATCATGAAATAAAAAACTTTTTAACAAAAAAATTAACCGACGAAAAAGAACTAAAAAGCAAAAAATAAATAAACCTTTTAAGTCTTGAGTAATGAGCTTATTTAAATACATAAAATATCAAATTTTATATAAACTAATTTTGAGTCGGCGCCAAATAAAATGATTAATTACCTACTTACAGCCCTCTTCATTTGTAAGTACTTATAAAATTTTGATATTTAATAATCAGATTGTTGTTTGGCGCCGACTCAAAATTAGTTTATATAAAATTTGATATTTTATGTAGGTAAATAAGCTCATTACTCAAGACTTAAAAGGTTTATTTATTTTTTGCTTTTTAGTTCTTTTTCGTCGGTTAATTTTTTTGTTAAAAAGTTTTTTATTTTATTGCACCTGTGTCATATTTATCATTATCAGTTCCATAAATTGCTACTTACATTCCACCACAGTTCAACATAATATATTATTTAATAACTGCTTAAAAAAACTTTAATTCATTCAATGACTGACAACAGTGACAACACACATTCTAACCCGCTGAGTCTAAAAGCACGAAATACACAAGAGTTCATTATGTAACGAAAATGAACACTACCTTAGTGTTCACTTTCGTTCGCTACCTTCGTCTGTAATTTCATTGGTAGCGCACAGAGCTCGACTAAAAAGTATCCATAAGACCTTTTATTGTAATACCTGTGTTCACAAATAAAGATTGATTGATTGATTAGGATATATTAAAATTCATCTCCTAAAGGGGTAAAATAGGGTTTTTATTTTAGAAGATATAGATGTTCTCACACACGCTTATATTGCTTATCCCATAATTTTCAGCCATCGTGGATATATTGTTGTGTTGTTATGATAAATTACCTAGATCTCTACAAAATATTTTTTTTTTTTCACATTATCTTGTTTATTTACATCATCATTAAAATCAATTCCAGTATTAGATACTCTTAACACATGGCTTTTTTTTTATGTTTGATAGGCTCGCGTTTGACCACTATCTACTGTGGCTACACTATATTTAACTGTTACTACAGTGTTCGATGGCGCTTTGTACAATTTCGTGTATTTTATGTTGTATCTGTTTCCGGGAAGACATAATCTCAAATGTATCGAGAAGAAATTATCAAATGACCATGTCTTAATCGACTGATGTGTAATTATTAAGTGTGTCAGTCAAGTGCCTTACCCGCATAAACATGCTATTACGACGTAAACATTGCCTTTTAGTGTCTTAAATATCTTCTAACTTTCAAGGCCAAGGCCAAGTAACAAGACAATGCATTGGTTACTTTTCGGTAGACAGTTGATTTTTTATTTTATTTTTTTATTGTTGCTATGCACACGTTTGATCACTACGAGTATCTCACCTGATGGTGGTAAGCGATGATGTGGTCGAAGATGGTGCATGTTTGCCTAGAAGTTACCTATTCACTCTTGACTTAAAGACTCCCAGGTTGTAGCTATCAGGAAACACAGACTCCGGTAGGGAATTCCACTCCCTAGCTGTACGCACAATGAATGTGTTCTCAAAACGTTTTGTGCGTGTTGATGGGATGTTCACCATGTACCGGTGGCACATTGCCGTACGTCTTGTAGTCCGATGATGGACCGGGCTCGGCCGAATCAAATTATGCAATTCCGTCGCACATTCCCCAAAATGTAACCGATAGAAAACCGACAGGCTAGCAACTCGGCGTCTATGCTCAAGACTTTGGAGCTTCTATATAGTTATACAGATAAACCCATAAAAGATCTGTGTAAAACTATAAAAGAGTCTCAAAAACACCTACCTATATTAAGATGAATAAAACTCTTTCAAGGCCCATGACTTACTGCCACATACTAGGTAGGTAAGTGAACAGATCAAACTGTAATCGTGTTACCAATGAACTAGTAATCGGCAGCAGCAAGGTAGCTCGAGATAACACCGCTCAGCGGCAGTATTGCCGCATATTATGTTCACGAGGATTACGGAGTCATTACCAAGCGGCAATTAATGCACTGCATTAGTAAGCCTCCATTGAGGACAAGTGGATTACATCGTGCGCTATAGAGTGGAACAAACGCTGTTTGTGTATGGTTGGTGTTGAATTACAAGGTGGTTTCGATCAAGGAATGAAAATTGTTAATTGTTACTAGAAACTTTTTAAAGTGGATGTCCTTCGGAGGATCCACTGGACCTGCCTCCGAAGGACATCCACTTTAAAAAGTTTCTAATAACATTATTAATGATGGATGGTGTTAAAGACTATTTTGACTAGGAGGTTAAGATTTGCTAAAATTACGGTAAAGAAAACAAAATTGTGTCGACAAATCAAAATAGAATGTGAGAAATTCGATCAGATGATGATTACTGAAGGAGAACATTTTAATTTTATATGATTACTAATTTGATTTTGCATAAACTGTTTCTTTTGATTGGATCTCGTATAATAGTTTCCGTGATGTAGCGGTTATCACATCTGCCTAACACGCAAAAGGCCCCGGTTCGAACCCGCGCGGAAACATAGTTTTTGTTGCTGAACTGTACTTTCTTACCCGGGCCTGCAGACGGCGAGTAATGGGTAGCTCGCCGTCCGATCAGCACCAAGCACGAGAGTCGACGGCGCGTAGGGTTCCACGCGCGCCCCCAAGAGTTGGCAGCAAATAATGACGGGGCCCGTCATGGCCGATGCCTGCGCAGGGGTTGTGGATAAATTCGAAACAGAGTTACCGCGCCCGTGGGCACTTAGGGCAGGGAAGGAACAGGGGCGGGTTTTAGTCAGTAAGAGTCTGACACGCCCTTCCGCTCCACCGTATAGCGGGAGATATCATTGGATGATTTCCCATCCCACAAAAAAAAAAAACAAAAACACTGTACTTTTTTCCAGTCCATTGTAAGTTTCTACTTTGGTTGTCTTATCATGAGTTTCCGTGGTGTAGCGGTTATCACATCTGCCTAACACGCAGAAGGCCCCCGGTTCGATCCCGGGCGGAAACATAGATTTTTAGTCTTTATTTTTTGTGGCACAGGTGAGGTTCGTATTCATTGATAGAAACTAAATTGGCTTACCTAGGTTCTACCTATACGACGTAGGTTTTTTCCAAAAAAACGTTCCAAGTCTAGTTTTTCTGCATTTTTGGCCTGGGCACGCATGGTTGACTCGTAGAGAATGCCTAAGGCATTAAGTCCGGCTTTGTATGTTTGTGCATGAACTATAAATAAAATGATTTATCTATCGAGATTGATCTTAACGACCTTATATGCGGTACATACGTGAGGTACCTTGACACTTTTGATTTGTTGAATGTTGCTATTCTACTTTTACTTCATTTACTTTTGATACCTACCTAGTTTATTCGTCAGACATTCAAGTTTCCGTGGTGTAGCGGTTATCACATCTGCCTAACACGCAGAAGGCCCCCGGTTCGATCCCGGGAGGAAACATAACTTTTTAGTAACACCACTGTCAGAAAATAATTTCCCAGTAGATTATTATAAAGGAGACTAACAACATAGGGGTAAAAAGAGGTAAATATAGGTAGTCACTATCTCCATAACAAAAGCCCCGTGATCATCCATCAAAGCTAATTCTACCTCAAACTCTCTAACTTGATCCCACATCGACGCAATGTATCGATAGAGCGACGTATCGAGAGGATATCGCGATGGTCTTAGACTAACGTCGTTAAAACGAGTTATTCCGATCTTGTTAGCTCTTTGATGCTTGTAAACAATCGAGTTATGGTCGTGTCGAGTTTCATGTGGTCCACCATAAATGCAAGCGTTCCATGAGTTTGAGGGATTTGATTATAAAAGCATCGGATGGCTTAAAAACATAAGTTTAGTCAGTAGACCATGAGATTGTTTTCAGTTTGATAGAGGGATTCATGAAATAGCCAGTCATTAGTTTGGTCAGTAGACCACGATCGATCTATTACGTCCATTTCCATGTCCGTCCACCTTAATTTATGTATTTTGTGTATGAAATAAAGATTATTATTATATTTTTCTTATTATTATTTCGTTTATTTATCTATCTTACTTATTAAATACATTTTTAAATATTTCTTAAAAAAAGATATAAAAAACATTTAAAAATATAATAAAATGTAGCCCACCGGTATCGGGAACAGGGTCCAAGCTACCGGCGGTCAGGGCTCCAGCGAGAGGAACCGCCTAAAAAGGCGAGCCGTGTCCAGAAGTACTGCTTTCTGAATCGAGCCCTTGATCCAGCCGCCTAACAAGAGCCTCCTAAGATGTTGGTCTATTGTTAATATTACTATTATGTTATTTGTACCATAAAATGTGCCTATCCCCAGAAACTTTCATTCCTACATGGAAAGATACCAAAGACGAGCTTTCAAAAGGCTCTTAACTCTTTGAAAATTGTTTCTAGACATTAATAAGCATACTAGTTTTCTTCTTCCTATTTCAAAACAGAATACATATTGCAATCAACACAATTTTCTTATTATCATCATTTTCTATTTCGCTTTTATATTCCTATTCAATCTCGTGCGGAAACATAGCTTTTTATATGAGTATTTCCAATATTATAAAAATTGTTTGGTGTCTACGTTACTGACAGCTTTTTCACTGCCAATAGATCTAATTTAGTAGTTTCTGTCTTAGAAGAACCTAGGTCCCATAGTTAGTTTTTTTTTCAAAGAGAGCCTGATGACTTTTCTCATCCAAAATTTGGCCGTACAGCCAGCCAATAAAGTCTCTTACACACTTGGCCACTGTAAAAAGTTTACAGCCAACCATAACTAGGTCCATTACGGTAATGAATTATGTGTAGCGTCGTTATTCTGGCTTAGATATCACTCCTCATCTGCCGGCAATTACAGCTAATTGAATATTAAGGCCGAAAACGATTGCTTATAAAAGTGCCGAATTGCCGAGTGTAAAGGCGGCTTAAGTGGTGGGTCACTCGAAGTGTGTAAATATCTTAATTAAAGAAATGATGAGTGTTTTAAGGTGTAGGGTACCAGAATCTTCAGGGACTCAGAAATGACTTAGGTATTTGTCAGGTGACATGATGAATGACTTAGTTTAGAATTTTGCGACTTATTAAGTTTTTCTGCTTTATTGAACAGTACCTCTGTTCAATAAAGCAGAAAAACTTAAAAAAAAATCATATTGGCAAATAAAAAAGAGTGTCGGTTTTAAAGAATACTAGCTTCTGCCAGCGACTTCACCCGCGTGGATTTAGTACATCCCCCATTATAAATTTTAAACCCCCCTTTAGAGTTGAATTTCGAAAAACCCTATCTTAGTGGATACCTACTCTTCACAAAGAACACACCCTCCAATTTTCATGTCTCTAGGACCAGCGGCTTAGGCTGTGCGTTCATATATCAGTCAGTCAGTCAGTCAGTCAGGACTTTAAATTTTGTAGAAATAGACAGACTGACTTTGACTTTTTAGAAAAAGGTGGTCACATTATTTTCCAGACAATGTATGTAAGTGAGTGGGATAAATTGTGAAACTATTTTATCACACTAGTTCATTTACGAAGCGGTTTTTTACCTCAGTGTGGTCATAAATCCGGCGCTATCTCTCTACCAAATTTTTTATTGCTAGTCGAAGATAAGCGTTTACATATAGCTTATCAATGGTCATAAATGTTTTAACTATTTTCATTGACAACGGCTGCTAGCTACCATAAACAAGATAAGAGATTAGATTTGATTTGGAGAACTGTAGAAATGACATGACCTTCATATTTTTAGGGTTCCGTACCCAAAGGGTAAAACGGGACCCTATTACTAAGACTCCGCTGTCCGTCTGTCTGTCCGTTTGTCACCAGGCTGTATCTCATGAACCATGATAGTTAGACAGTTGAAATTTTCACAGATGATGTATTTCTGCTGCCGCTATAACAAAAAATACTAAAAAACAGAATAAAATAAATATTTAAGGGTGCTCACATACAACAAACGTGATTTTTTTGCCGTTTTTATAGATTATGGTACAGAACCCTTCGTGCGAGAGTCTGACTCGCACTTGGCCGCTTCTTTAACATGCTCTTTTTAGCTTCACTAACTTATAAAAACTATGAAGAAAATCTTAGAAGTTATAAGTAGAAGTTTAAGGTATACTTGATCCACTTTTAATTTATTGATTGAGCTGAAATTTTGCAAACATGTTTAGTTTGGTTATAGATGAATGGATGTAAGTGACGTCATTCTAAATCCAATTTGGTGGACTCATAAAGATGGCGGACTAGTTATTTTTTATGCATTCACATTGATATGGATATCAAATGAAAGAGTTTGCTGAGAAGAATACTATAGCATCTTTTTTTTTGTTTTTCTTTCTATAATATATTTTTTTTATAGAATTCAAATTGGGTGATGATCTCACGATCTCTTTCACTTAATGAGATATTACTAAATGTAAACTTTTAAAGGTAACTGGTGTTAAATAAAAGAACACACACATAGTAGGTGGGCTTTGTAATGTATAATAACTTGTGTTTTTATTTTATTTTCTTTAAACCTGACATGTAATTTTGGAATAAATTTTAATAAATAAACTAAACTATCTTTTTATTTTATTTTTGCGCCAATTTTCTTTATTTCTTTGTTAGTTGACTTAAATACTAAAGTTAAACTTTACCTTTACTCTTCAGATTATATGCAGCATACACATAGACAGACATGGGGCCACGGCGGACATAAAGATGACATTACCGTGCGGATACGAGAGTGCGGATATATGCGGATATAACCGTCACAACGACGCACCGAGTTTACGCCACTGTAAAAATACTATGAAATAAATTGAAAAATTATTATACGAAGTTATGGCATCGTTCAAGGTAAACGATTGGGTGAATGATTGGATAAATTGTTGCACGGATTTATAGTTTGCGATGGATTAAAAACATTTCAGTGCTTATTATGTATTTGCTCAAACCGCTCAAACAAGTCAATTTCAACTATTGATAGAGGAGCTCGTGGTTAAAGTAATAATCGCACGTGTCGATCCATCAGGTTAAGCTACGCTTGCTGGGGTTGGTCTGTGGATGGGTGACCATCTTAACATACCGAGACTCCTCCGTGCCTCCGAAAGCACGCTAAGCCGTTGGTCCCGGCTGTCAATTGTGGATCTTTGACAGTCGTTACTGGACGTCAGAAGCCCTAAAGTCTGAGAACCAGTCTTACCAAGGGGTATCGTATTAAGTAAGTGATTGAGGGCAGACAGGCAGTCACTCCATGTAAAATACTGGTATTCAGCTTCATCCGGTTAGACTGGAAGCCGACCCCTAGATAGTTGGGAAAAGGCTAGGCAGATTTTAGTCAATTTTAACTATTATTTTATGTCTTCATGAGGCGTTGCTGGGTTTCCATATGTTAAGAAGGCAGACAGGGACGTTGGTAATGTGGATTATCTAATGCAGAAAATTAAGCAATAATTCGTATTTATATTCATAAGTTTGGGCGGGTCATGTCAGCCGTATGTTTAATGACTGCTGGGCAATTATGTTATAAAATGTTTAATTTTAGTGTAGATGCACCACATGAGTCGTTTTCTAGGTTTCTGAAGATGGAAGGCGCCGTCATGGACTTTTCGTAGCTGAGGAACGCAGCGGCTAGGTAAAAATAAGCACCTTATTTAGATAAAATACTTCGACGTTTTTCCAGTTCGTAAAAAAAATAGACTGGATAAAATCAACATTTTTCCCACTTGAAACCTACGGAAATATTATTCAAATGAATATATTAAAATGTCAATAAAACGTACGTATCGTTACGTAAAAATGTGATCGTAAATAACTTTCGTCGTCGACATCGCTTGCTTGTCTGTAATGTGTTCGTGTAGTGTGCGGTGTTCCTTAACTGCGCTTTATTTTGACTATTAGCTATTCACGCAGTATTTATTATTGTGAAAATGTTGTATTTTATTGCTTTTAATGTTTTATTTATTGGTTGCAATGTGACGGTGCTTGAGGTGTAAAATGTATTTTATTGGAGGATCGATGCTTGATAAGACGGTGTATGTGAAGCTGTGAAATATGGTATCTTCAGTTAGTAAATTTCTCCCGTTTGCTTTTACATTTGAACTTTGTTATAAGTAAAACCACAAAAATTAGGAAAGTGACTTAAATAAAGTCCACCTTGCAAGGCATATTAGTTTTTTTTTTACAAAATTGCTACTTACTTTATAAAGTTTACGAAACGCTTTCTAGGTTTTAATTAGACATGAACTCTTCCACTAAGCGTTTTTAATTTACTTCAGAACGCAGACTTTAAATTGAACAAAACCTCAACATTATGAATATCTACCAACAATCCATTTATTCTCTAATCCCAGCAATCATCATTTCACAGTACCCAAATAGTTTGAAAAAGCTATTTGTACAAAACGGCTCCACCGCTTATCCGGCGGCGAATACTTTTAAATCACGTATCCGTTTATTTATTTACTCGCACGCGACAATTTACATATAAGAACCAATTCAATTCCGAGGCTCACGGCATTCGCAAAGATTAAGGCTGTATATCCACCTCCCGAACGACCTATCCCCCCATCCCCTCTGTCACCCACGCAGACCATCCCCACATAATCCGTATAAATCCACTTTATATTCATCCACCTTAAAGGCCTCAATAAAAGTATCTTGTGTACTTTTTTCGTTGGAGTTAAGTGTGTTGACGATTCATTTCGAATTGGAATTTCAGAATCGTAATAATGGGACCTACTGTTAATGCTCTTGAAGAGAAAACTACCAATCTCAATGTTCTACATAAGACGAAACAATGTCAGAGGTGATAATATTGTCTCTGAACTATCACTGACATTGAAATCCTTTTTCTCTTTTTCTTATGACATTTTAGTCGACAGCAAGACACAAAAAAAAGACAATAGTCCTTCTTAAAGTATTATTACGAGGGGTTTGGCACTGATAGCCGAAATACAGGCTCTGCGTAGTTCGGTTACAGATGACTACACCATTTAATTTGACCTTAATAAGCTTGCTAAAATATTTTTTAATTTATGTCTAAGTTTCTATAAGTAAACATTATTATTATTAGAAATAGCTCAATGAAAGCACATGATGACATTTTTTTTCAGAAATCTTGTGTTCTTAACTTAGTACTCAAATATACAAAAGAATACCTTAAACACAATTTATTTGTTTACGATATACGCAAGAGATACTCCTCTCACGATAATACAGCGGTGAAGTAGACAGCCGAACTGCTTATTGCAACTGAAGACGATAGTTTATCGGAGTCGATGCTATAAATCAAAGATTATGACGTATTTGTTAAGTGGTGCGCCGATGGAGGTATCGCGGGCTGGATTCAAACGAACTGAGATTGGAGGTGCAAGGGAATAGGGATCCATTTACAGTTTAATATGTTTGCTAAATATTTATATGAGTGAAACCTCCTATAAAAGTATGCTGCACGAAATGTAAAATTTGGTTCGATGTTTTAGAGTTGAAAACATTCTTTAGCTTTCACTTTGGACTTCTTACTTTTGAAATATTTAAAACTAACGTATTCTATACTTTCTACAAAACTGCCAATTATTATCAGTCAATTTGAGTATCTAGAAAATATATTTTCTTTATCTAATAGTAACAGCTTCAAACAAATTTGTTACCATTCAGATTTTCACTCAACATAAATGAAGTTCGTATCTGGGGGACCAGATAAGTGAAAGCCTAGGGAGCCAGTGTGTCCAGCGACCCTTAAAATATTCGCTCATATTGTGCATATACAGGGTGTATACGTATACATACAGGGTGTGTACAAGCTATAAACAAAAAGCGCCGTCCGTCTGGCCAGGGTTATCGCTCGGCCGCCTATTAACTTATGAAAATAAGCTACAATAACACTTTGTTTATTTTGCGTTATTCCTTGCCAGGGAAATTTGCGATGGACCAAGGAGCTGAGGCGGGATTGTCAAAGTTTAGTTGGTTTTTTCTCAATATTTTTATCTCTGTGTCTGCTACAAAAAGCAAAATGAATAATTAACAATTAAAATAACCTACCAAGACGTTCCAAACCTAAGCATAATATTAGCAGATCATATAAAACCGTTCGCACTACGCCAATGATCCCACAAATGCGGATAGGGGTCGTATTATCATACAATTAAAAATCCTTAGTGACGGTATTGCATGTCTTTTGCTAATTTCTGGTCATGTTGTAAGTACGGTAGAGTTTTATAAGCGGCTGTGAATTTTTTATAAACCATCACGATCAAACACTACTACACTGAATCATTTTTGGTTCAAAAAAAGAAAGGTCAACTTTGAGCATCACATTCTTATAACGTTTTGAAGGAATAGCCGGTTGTGTGTGCCCCACGTCGAGCAGCAACAACGCTTGTGTGTGTCCCGTATTGGGCACCAATAGCGCATGTGTGTCCCACGTTGGGCGACAGTAGCCGGTCAGTCGGACAACGCCGTGCCGACGTCTAATGGATGTTGTCATTGTAAACACGAGGGAAAAAATACCAATGTGATTACATAAGGTTGTCATAACTGTTTCTGGTTCGTAGGTAAACAACTGGACCGTCCTGCATTTTATTCTGTTTTTATTTCAAAGTGTCTTTCTGAACCCTTTTGTGTGGGTAATGTTTGGTTATTTGCGTATTTTTCTATTTGGTGAATTGATGTTTTTTTCGTGTAAACTTCTTCATGTTTTGCCTTTTACTTATAAGTAAGTATCATCAGTATTCAGTTGAAAAATGTATACATACTTTGTAATAGGCAAAAATATGTATCTACCTTTTAAGTCTTATTAAAAACTTTGTGCACTTAATCTCACATCAAGGGAGGTTCCCTTTCCGCCACTCTAAACACGCATCTAACAACAAATCCAACCTGCTTCATTTGTAACAAACATTAGACAGTCGATAACTTCCCCTCACAAATAAACATCTATACAGCGCAAAGGGAACACTCAAAAATGCCCCTGACAAAAGCGCCGTGAAATCTTAGCCCACCTCATAAAACACGTGAAACAATATCTTGAACGCACCATGAAAAACCAACTTTACAGGTCACTTTATAAACTCCTATTGCGTGAACGATAGAGTTGAAACTTTCGGTTTTCATTGACAGAGGTAAAGTAGCAAAGAATCGGCTTTTCCTGAACCATAAAAGTATATTGTGCGTTTGTAAACGCTCGGTTGTTTGTCACCATTTGCATATAGATGTTTGCGTACGAATCTAAAAGGATTTGAATAATCATAGATTGTAAGTGGGGATCGGCAGGTGGATATACTTGGAACTCGTCCAAGACTTCGTGAAGAGGAATTAAAAGACTGGCGAGTTACAGGTTGCACTTTTGAACTTTTCAAAATTGAATTGCAATTTAACTTCAAGTATTTCAGAATTGGGGACGAAACCTGTGCTTTCGCTTATAAATATTTATTTAAAGTCTGCAGATGTTGGAAAGTTGTTAGGCATGTCGCCAAGCTTGCAGAGTGAACTTTATATTAGGTTGTAGAGTTCCAAGAACAGCCAATTGCTGAAACAGGAAGCCTTAAAAAAAAGATGTTGGAGTTTGAATAATGTAGGTCAGTTGTCTTGCTGATGTTATTTTTATTACCAACAATATGACGTGAATATCTATGTATGTATTTTTAAAATGCTCCTATACCTATTTATTTTTTATTTTTCTTGGTGCATCCAAGCGAGATTTCATCTCTCAAATATAAAATAATGTTAATCGATCTTAGTCAAGAGATAAACCAGATATATTTTTTGCTCACAGCTCCTATGCTCATAATCGTGTAGCAGTAGAGCCTCAGGGCTCCAAGGCTCCACGGTGTCGCAGCATTCTATCATCAGATCCGATGATATTCATTACGTTTATCCGCCGGAATGAATGGAACGAAATGAAAGAGCGGAGGTGCTGTGAGCAGGCACGCACTTAGCTAAGATATTTTAAGGAATATTTGGAAATTTGTGATATGACCTTTATTTGGACAACACTCAGTTATAATTTACGACGCATCAATAATCTAGAAACCACCGAAACAATTACCATACCACGGACAAATACGAAATAAGTACCTAGGTGATTCAGTTATCTTTAAGATTTTCAGAACTAATAATTAAATTTACCCAATTTAATGTGAAAAACTACAGATCCAAATAACGTTACCAAGAACTATGTCAAAATAAATTGATCTTTTAAATTCGTCCCATTCCTCCCCAATTTTAATCAGCCAATACCATCTATATCTCCGTACAAGATTACCATACCAAAACAACAGGCCAATAAATAAGCGTATTTTCTTAATTCACTACATCGCAGTCCGTCCCTCTATCCTTGACAGCAGTAAAGAGGTCCGTAGTAGGCCGCGCACGTCTCTCCGCACTCGCCGAGCCGGTGCCTCCTCCAAATTATATAAATACCCCATAAATACTGCCACCATAACTGTGCAAGTGTAATCATGACGAGTGTCACCATCATACTCAGCTGTACATTGAATATATAACATGTATTTGCTCTAAAGATTCGGATTAGGATCGCCCTCATCAGTAAGTGACCTTGTTGAGAATTTGGTTGGGAATTGTTTTTTTTTGGATCTTTCATGCTGAGCATAACTTTACTAAACATGTTCTTAAAATTCTATTCCAATGTTGAGTTTCAGCATAACCGTAACAATGTTATTTCTGTTATTTTGAGATATTTAAGATGTAACCAACTTTGTTAAATGCCAGTTAACCAAAAGACATATCAGTTGTATCATTAGTTTTAATTCTTTGTCTGAACATTGCTATTAAAATTGGACTACATTCTTTCTACAATAAAAAATTAAAGATACAAAACCCAGGTTGATTATTCTTTGATAATTCAAAAGCTATATCTGTGTTCCCATCTCTCTTTCCTCCCTTATTACAAACAAAACCCTCCAGCTCCACTCAAATTCCAATTTTCATTTCAAAATCGTCGTCGTGTTAAATAAAATGATTGCGGGAGTCTGTGGCATTATCTCAATGGTTCGGAGCTACCTCAGATGTGAGAGTCTCTCTGAATAAAGTGGCAAATTAAGTAATTGTATGCAAGTGTCCCGAAGGGGAGCATGATTGGCCCCAACAGATGCTTGGAGGAACTCTTATGGTGTTTTTTTTGAAGGAATTTGTTTTTGCGTCTAGTGGTTATAAGGACGTGGAAAGTAGGATAACTGCTAATATACAATGTTTTTGGTTATGGTTGTGTATTAAGGCCGTAACTACCAGCCAAGTGGCGCCCTCATTGAATAAAAAGTCGTAGCATAGCATAGAAAATAAATATTAAGGAATCCAACGTCACGTTTGTTACAATGGGATAAAGTATTTTTACGTTGTTAAAACAGGTCTCAGAATGTTTCGTATCCAAAGTGGTAGGCAATCGTTGCCTGTGTTTAAAAGGCTGGTAAAGGAACATTACCTGTCACTGTGATTATCATTGGCCGTCATTTATTTTTACTTTATATGTGTATATATATTATATTTGTGTATATATTATACAGCATATGTATGTATATGTGTATCTGTTGTATTGTATTGAATATTGTATTGTCACACCAATGACAGCCCCATCTCTTGTCCAGGCAATTACTCTCCATTCTAGGTTGCCTGGAAGAGATCGCGGAAAGCGATAAGCCCGCCCATTGTATTTGCTTTAGTTTTTAAGTTTCTTTAGTTATGTATCATGCATGGTGTACAATAAAGAATATAATAAACAAATAAATAAATTGGCAAAAGTACCTAAAACGGCCGTTTCTGACAATAAGTCATTAACAAAAAAAAAGAGACTTATTGATGTCTAATACACTTTTAGAATAGATTGTTTGCCTTGATCAGCGTTCTATTAAGACACAAAATTACAATTTAGAAAACAGAAAACCAAGTTTTGTTTATTCAAGACGTTTGTTTTGTTAACACCCAAAAAGCCATAATTCTTTAAAACCCAACTCTTGATAAGGTAACGCTATCAATTCCAAAATAAATAAAAAATTTAAAACCGATATAACATTTGAATCTTAATGAAGTGTAGGAAGAATCATGTCTAGATGGTTGAGCTTCGGATGTCGGGGGCAGTGACAGTTTCCAGTCGGAAAGTCGTTGCTGTGCCTGACACGAGCCGGGTCCGGTCGCCGTGCTCAGAGACGAGAGTTCGTAGAGTCGGCGGTCCGGCACAAGTTTGTTACGTGTTTAGCTTGCAGTAAGGTTGTTAAGTTGCGAAAATGTTTCGCATAGGCTTAGGTATTTATTTATTTAAATTGTTTGGACATGAAATATTATAAATGAAATGTGTAACTAATAGAGGTATGAATTATGTGTAGATTATACTATTTTGGGTAATGCCAACGTATAAAGAAAGCCCAAATAACCTAAAACCTGGTAAGTTTGAACCTTACGGTCCAACATCCGCGTTAAATAAGAAAAAATAAAGAGCTCAACTTTTCTAGAAAACTTAATTATACTCTATTAAATCAATACATCCAAATCTCTATGAACCCTGGCACATCTATCACAAACATAGTCTACGTCAATGATTAGACATAGGTCGTGCGCCAGTGGTGTGTGAATCAGATGCGCGTGTCACCGCCACTGCATGCACTTCACTTGTTCACTCACTGTTTCGAGGGTAGTCCTAAATATCAGCGGACTCAGACCTTCAGTGGACAGGGAGGTAAACTGTGGGTGATCACAACACCAGCCAGATTGGAAACGAGATACTTAGATTGATCCTTCTTCTTTTTCTTTCAATTTAATTTGTAATACTAAATAGATAGCGTACTACAATATTTTTTTTTAAATAATAATAATTTATTTATGATAATTTGACAACACAGGCCCAATTTGTTAGTAAAAAACTTAATCTACGGGTTAGTAACTTAACCTACACAACAAAACACCTGACATAAACAATACAAACACATCATGAGCGACAAGGTTGCCCTTGTCGCACCAGCAAAAAAAAAAAAAAAAACAAAAAAAAAATGAAAAAAAAAAAAATGAAGTGAAGAATGAATGAAGATGATAATGAATGATGAATGTTTTTATTTTGTAAGATTGTTTGTAAGAAATATATAAAATTGTAAGTATATCGTTAATATGTGAAGTAAGTGAATAAAACAAAAGAGGATTTCAACATCTGGACGTTGATAATAGATAAAATAAAATAATAATAAAATGCAAATGTCGGGGTTGTAAGTACTAATTTTGCTAGATATTTATATGCTTGTCAATAAATGCTGCTGCTTGTAGCCAGGTTACTATAAGTGTTTGAAAGGTGAAGTTGCCATCTGTTCTGTTTTTTTTATCTTAGAATTATTATCAGGGTTAAAGCTTGTCATAAAATACGCGGTAGGAACAATTTGTTTTGAACAGTGACATCGTACTTCGCCATTACATCTCACACGCATTAAGCTGACCGTCCCCCACCGGCTACCGGTTGTATCAATTAAAAGCGACACTCAGTGACTCGGAAACGGCACGCGACTATGTCCGACGCATGCATCCGCCTCCGCAGCTCCGTTGTGAAAGCTTTGCTTTATAAATGTATCGTTGTAGTATGAACAAGATAAACCAAGGAAAATAGACATAGTGATTCTGTTTGAAAGAAAATACGATGGTTTAACCCGTCAGGCTCCGCGCGTCCGCGAATGACGCGACAATAGGTTTTTAATTGTGTCTGTTATTTCGGGGCCTGACGGATTAATTTCTTTACCGACTGATAACCGATGTCCTGGTGAGGGTCGCGGGTAGCCGATGGATGCGAGACGCACAGGACCGGTCATTGTGGCGACACTTGGGGGAGGCCTATGTCCAGCAGTGGACGTCTGTCGGCTGAAATGATGATGACGTAGGTACTTTTCAACAGACTGCCGTTTTCTACTTCTCACTTTTTTGTGTAATTTCTGAATGATTTCTATCATTCCACCCATCCATAGCACCTTTAGGCCTCGATAATTTGACATACATTATAATATCACGCCTGTTTTCCTAAAGAGTAAGGCTGAGTGTCATCCACATTGTGGCAGATACCTATGTTTAAATCCCATGTACAACAAGTCAAGACTGCGGGCTCGCGTGGAACACTACGCGCCTTCAACTCAGGCCTGATCCTTATCAGACAAGTTACCCATTACTCGCCGAACGCAAGCGACCGGAAAAAATAGCTGCGGGCTGGTATTGAGAAATTAAAAGTGAAATAATCCAATAACGCCTTGCTAGATTCTGGAATATGAAAAATCACTCCAATCAATTAGGTACCTACCTGTTTCTTAGCCAAACTTTTTTTTCGTCAGCAGGTTACCCGATATTTTTGTCATCTTTTCATCCAAAGGCTACTCTTCACGGCTGTCATATCAAACTATCCACCCTGCGTGTCTCTCACACCCCGCACCCCGCACGCAGCCATCAATTAAACAGAACGGTCGCTGATTCGGAAACGACACGCGTCTCTCCGTCCGACACACGCGATTGCTACCGGTTGATGCGAGGGCTTCTATTACGTGTGGCGATAGGTATTACTGTCGTCTTCCAGATTCTTATTAGTGAAAGAAGATTCCTAGATTGGAAGAACTATGGTGGTGCTTTCGTCTGTATTTTTTAAACTCTGTCATAATCTTATTAGTAAAGTTTTTGAGATTCTGGTTCAGCTTGGAGAAGGAAGACGATGAATTAACTGAAAAATATTACTACAAGTTTATTCGTTTTTGCAACAAGAGTTACAGCATTTTTAGTGTAGGTATATCTTAATTCCACACTTTGCAAGCGCAACTGACCAATAGGCATTGGAAAACAAGTGACTTATTGCTATGCCATAACACGTAATGGGCCAAATCCTTCACGCATTTCGCATCAAAAAGCGCATAGAAAACCATCCTTTCAAGATTAAACAAGCGAACATCAATCCTACTACCCTTCACATAAGACACAATCAACTTTTCCCAACTAATGCCCAACGAAATGCAACGTCATTGTCACATAAGAGATGAAATCATACGTGACTGTCGTGTGGGGTGCAGAAATAATTTTCATGCTCACTGGCTCCTTTTTGTCGAAAATGTCATCACAATCGGCCTAATCGCAAGTGTAGAAGAGTCGTGATTTTAAATGTGACAATGTGTAAGCATTGGTGTTCTCTTTTATAGGTGGTGAGTTCCAATGGGGAGGCTCCTACTTTACTATTTTGAGAGCCTTGATTACTTGATTTTTACGCACTTTATTTGGTAGTTGAAACAAAATTCAAGAAAATAACTTTTCACATGAAAACAACTAAAATCAACAGAGCCGTCCGACACCTGCTGTGACAGAAAGCCCACTATTTCTCCAGATAAACAAGTAATGCCTAGACAAGATTTAGCAAAAAACGCAGCACAGGCGCCTGCGCAGCGGGGACCGGAAGGAAGCACATAAGTCACTGAGAGCGCGCGCTTCCGGCGCGATGTGCGTGCACGTGACCGTGCCAATTAGACCCTGAGGGGTAGGCAGTGAGCGAGGGATAATCGTCGGGAAGGTACGGGGATTGGTAATAGTGTGTATTGCTATTAGGTATTTACTTAGAATTATGAGAAATATAATATAATTAATTTTGTGTCTAATAACATTGAGACCCGATGCTTTTGTTCAAGTATATAAAACTAGATATACGTTTTATGTACTTGGACACAAGCATCGGTTATTTCTGTTTCAAATTGACATCTTTTCAGCGTTATCGATTATCGTCACGTCAGCATATCAAAAAGGATGTAGGACCACGTAACGCATTTATTATCAACTAGCTGACCCGACAGACGTTGTCCTGACGCGTGAACTGTAAAACGCGCGACTGACAGTTTTCTGAAATTTTCCAATTGCCTGCGCAACATTCTAACTTTTTCTTTCGTAGGAACTTTCTCCTGACAATAACAAATACAACAAAAAAGAATTAGCGAAATCGGTCCGGCCGTTCACGTGTGATGCCGTGACCAAGGAAATAGGGATTATTTAAAAAAATATATATATTATAGATATACATTAAAAAGAACACGTTCTTGGCTAACCTTGGAATTCGGAGCTTACAATAAGCAAAAACGTATGCCATAGGTACAGTTTAAAAACCGTACAGCGTTAGTAACACCATTTACCCTTTTTAACCGACTTCAAAAAAGGAGGTTCTGTATTCGACCCGTATGTATGTATGTATCTTGTTTGTCTGCGATTTTCTCGAAAACTCCTGATCCGATTTGATTTCCGTTTTAGTATATAATACATTATAATCTGATGAAGATCTGCGTAGATAGACAGTAGAACTCTTCAATAATTAACAGCAAATGACTCGCGATTGCTGCGATCGTATGTCTATGTATTGTTAACACAATGTAATGGGGAACCACAACTAAAAAGTGAAAATTAAAAAGTTTTTACAAAAAAAAAACTTTTTTACAAAAAAAACAACCGACTTCCAAAAAAAAAAATACACTAAAAATTAAAAAATTTGGAAGTCGGTGTTTGTATTTTACTTCTTCGTTATTTGACACCGACTTCCGAAATTAAAGTTATTTTTTAATTTTTAGTGTATTTTTTTTTTGGAAGTCGGTTGTTTTTTTTTTGTAAAAAAGTTTTTTATTTTTCACTTTTTAGTTGTTATACCCCAGAACTAAAAACCCCAATAACATGGAACGTGGAATTTAAACATTTGGAGAACACCAAAACGTCATCGAGGTATACGTATTTTTCGTTTTTGTTCAATTTCTCAAAAAGCGCTTAATCAATTTCGATAAAATTTCTATGGGACTACCTCTGATGTATGACCTACCAAACAAAAGAATATCAAAAAGAATCATCAAAATCTATTCACAAGTGGCAGAGAAATCGCGTAACATACATACACAAAAAAAACACAGACGAATTGAGAACCTCCTCCTTTTGGAAGTCGGTTAAAAAAGAACCGACTTCAAAAAAAGAAACAAAAAAGTGCAAAATAACTTCAATTTCGGTAGTCGGTGTCAAAAAACGAAGACATAAAACCAGAAACACCTGGTTCTATTTTATGGTTATTCTATTTTTTTGAGGATGAGAAATCATCAAATGACTTCTCCTGTTCTGGGTGGAGCGAGAGGGAGTGTCAGACTCTTACTGACTAAAACCGACCCGTGTCAATCCTGCAACCCTGGCAGGCACCGGCCTTAGCGGGCCCCGTCAATCGCGCTGTCTTTGAGGCACGCGTGGAACACTACTCATATCCTCGTCTACCTACCTGGAATCGAATCAATGATCACAAGAAACAAAAGAGCAACGCCTAAAGGTTCACATGCCAGCTCTGATTGCATAATTAAACTTGTTGTTCCTCCTATCATCTCAGACATGATAATTGTCCTGTGTGTGACAGATGTATTGCCATTCACTTCATACATGAGACAATGGCGCATCAGTGTAATGTCCTCGATGAGTGTTTGATGTCTCTAATGCACTATTAAACAGTTTTGTTTCTTTAGCTGTTGACTACTGAGTAGCTCGACAGACGGACGACAGACGGAGTAGCTGTGAATATAGTTGACCACTTTGTTGTTTCGAAGAATACATTAGCCCTTTCTTCTAGTGGGTCAAAAAAGGTGAATGAGGTATTGTATTGAGACAATTGACAGCAGCTTTCTTCGCAATGCTCTGTCTCGTTTTCATCGCGTGGTAGTTGGGATGAGTCGTGAGTAAGTATAAAAATAATACATAATTCTATTTAACCCATAAGTTAAATTATCAAAAAATATTGGACACGTACTTTTTAACCGACTTCAAAAAGAAGGAGGTTATCAATTCGGATGTTTGTATATATTTCTTTTTGTGTATGTTCAGGCTTTACTCCGTCATATATTGAAAAAAAGGATTGGATTTGCAAAATTCTTTGTTTGTTCGAAAGTAGTTTGTTCCAAAACGATCCCATTTAAATTTCATATAGATCTGATGATGGGTTTCGGAGACAGACAACGGAACTCTTCAAAAATTGACAGCAAATCAACCGCGATTGCTGCTATCGTATGTCTATGAATTGTTAACACAGTTTAATGGGGAACCACAACTAAAAAGTGAAAAAAAAAGACTGGTGAAAAGGGACAAATTACTATTTGAAAATTGTGTCTTTCATATTTTTTCTGCTATATCTTAATATAGCAGAAAAAATATGAAAGACCCATAAAAAATGTGATAAAAATGTAATGTTTTGACGAATATGTAACATTGTCAGTTATTTTAAATAGGTCCCTTTTTTTTTGGACTTAAATTACAACAGGTCTTCATCAAAATTGATTAAACTTGCGTTAAGGCATTACAGCCTAGGTACGTGTCAGTTGCTGTGTCTTGACTTCTGGACGGGTACATAATTCCTACTAGTTGAAGCGGTCTGTTGCGTTGAAAAATAAATCATTTATCCAACTACTTCTCTGCTCCCAAAACCCAACCAAAACACGTACGTCATAGTGCACACCAACATAATTTACAACCGCATCTAGAATTAAAACTGCCACCTAATTGCGACGAACATATTTCTTAGTCCTCGCCCCGGCCCCGCCAGGAAGCGGGATGATTTATCCATCTTTCACCTCGGCGAGGCGCTAAGTGGCCGATTATTTGCTCTATCTATTATCATATATTATGCCCGTGACGTGCTATTAATATTTCAGTGGTGGCCAAAGGTTTGCCAATCAGAATAACTGGTAATTTGTGGTATTACACCTGTTTATGCGTGTTAGTATCGGTGATTGGGTGGAAGGAAAAACTGCTCTGCTGGCTGGCTATTTTTGATGTAAAAACGATTGCAATCTACACGTGATCTGAGAGGCATAAATATTAGTGACAATTATAAAGCTCTGAGAGACTAAAATAATTTGCTTCATAGATGGATGCCTGTATCGATACATGGCCGAACCTAAATATTGATGTGGCTTGGCTGTATTTTTATCGATTAGAAGACCTTTCCTGCACATAACATATCAAGATATTCTGTTCGGCCAAGAACACCTGATAGAATTCTTTCACACCACAATTTCTGGCACTGCACCTAAGAGATATTACATCAATTTCGACCTGACTGGAGATTGATTGCCGCGTTAAACATACATACATCCTCTTATACAAGCTCATCGGTGCACTACTAGCCCGTGGTTTCCGCGACCGGCGCGCGCGCAATCGTAAATCAAGCGAGTCCTCTCCGCGAATAGATGCTAGTTGTGTACCTTTGTTTTTGAGGGATTTGTTTTGATGCGTGTGTATGGTAGAGATGGATCGGTTTACAAGTATCTGGTGCGCAGTTTGGACTACGCTGGCTTATGTTTATGATCCATCTTTTGAATTATTTTAAAATTCGAATATTGTACCCAGAAGCCACCTGGTTGAAAAAGGCTTGAAGGAAACTTAAATCGGCTTTGACTCCAGTAAAATAGTGCTCATTGAAAAAGAAGGACAAAGAAAGTCGACCCAAAGTAAACAGAATACACGGTCTAAGAGGAAAGAGAAGAAATGTGACTGGACAGTCGACATGAAGCTGTCATGGAAAACGAATACTTACTAAAGAGAATAGTTCAGTGGTCGCCCAGTGGTAACGGCCGCGACTTACAAGTTGTTGGTCGTGAGTTCAAACCTGGCAGACGCTTTACTTTGTGTAAATTCTTTGTGTGATCACCACTGCTCTCAAAACGGTGAAGGAAAACATCGTGAGAAAACTGGCATGTCCTAGAACCAAAAATTCGAAGACATGTAACATCCACCAACCCGCATTGGGCCCACGAGGTGGATTACGGCCCACACCCTCTCACAGAGAGGAGGCCTGTGCCCCAGCAGTGGGGACATTAAAAGGCTGATGATGATCTTAGGTAACTGTTATGCCATTACTGACTAACAGAGACCGCTGTTTATAACGACAAAGGTACACGTTAATGGTTCGTTCTTCACCAATAAATGCATACATCAAACAAAGAACACCGTCCCTTAGTACCACATCCACAGGCGAGTACAGTCGCCAACATCGCTGTCTGCTAACTGGATCAATTCGTTGGCGCGCGACAAATCATTTAATTGCCGTTTGTTACGGATTAGCCGATGACGCGCGCTATTGTAACTGGTCGCTAGTCACTAGTCTCTAGTCACTACAGGAATGAAGGAATGCGGCATTTTAGCGCCTGTTCTTAGAGACTATTGGTTTGATCGTTGTTTGTTAGTGTCTATTACCAAGATACTAGTACCTTGATTAACAATTTTTTTTCGGTTTATACACGGATAAAACGACGTATTCTAAAAATGAAACCTTGTTAGATCAATTTTTCGCCCTCGAAACCCCCTACATACTGAATTTTATGAAAATCGTTGGAGCCGTGCCGAGATTCAGATTATATTAGGTCCATATATACAAGAATTGCTCGTTTAAAGGTATTAGATACCTATGTATGTTAAGGACAAGACATATTTTGGAGGAGACGTCGAACAAGTGCTTTAATTGATGCAGTTTTAAAAGGTAGAAACTTGCATTAGATAAGAAAAAAAAACAAATCAATCAAATTTTACTACTATAAGATTAGGTTGGACGGTAATCCTCAAACTAGGTATTTGCCTGGTACGATGTCTGAGTATACGTTCCAAGCAATGAAAGCGGTCAGAAATAATCCGAAAACATTTTCGCCATTATAGTTGCAATTTCGTTTATTCGAAATCGGTTTAAAACAGACAAAGTTGCTGAAAGCTGAACTTAATGCATTGTTCAAAAATATCAATTAAGCCTTCGGTTTATCTACACATGATTCACACCCCACCTCATAATCGCTGCGGAAACGGATGGACTGCCATACTGTATGCGAAATCAGCCGTTTGTCGAGCCTTCCACACTGTTGCACCTGTCAGTGTCCACTTAATGCACACCCATAGCAAAATAAACCTTATGTATTACGCGTTTGGATTCAATTTTACTTTGTTCCTTGTATTAGCTTTCAATCTCCACTCCACAAACGTATATCAAAGCAAAACCGAACATAAACATATCGAATTAAGCTTGTATGTCGAATGTACACC
Source organism: Polia nebulosa (assembly GCA_951329385.1). Classification (NCBI taxonomy): domain Eukaryota; kingdom Metazoa; phylum Arthropoda; class Insecta; order Lepidoptera; family Noctuidae; genus Polia; species Polia nebulosa. The sequence continues at coordinate 924,332 of OX589596.1, forward strand.
AATCGCAGGTGACAAGAATTGCTATTCCATTTTCAAAACGGTTGAGAGATCATCCCGATGCCCAGTGATTGTGCGGCAAGCTGATTTCATCTTTATCACTTAAGTATTTAAGTTGTTTATTATATGGATGGATGGTAAATGCGATCAAGTTGAAAGTCCAGTGCGATTTCAGCTTTATAAATTTGCCGTTAGAGTGGATTTTAGAGTATTTGGCAGTTAGTAGAGGTGTACATCCGCGTGTAAAATCCGTTGGTGAGACCGCGGACAGGTTTCCGCTGTCCGCATTGTTTTCGCGTCGGAATATGAATTAATGCGGATTTTCAGGTAAAGCGTCCGGCAGATTGTAGCCGCCACGGATGTGCGGATACGGATGTTCCGCCATTGTTGCGCGCGTTATTGTCCGCGCTGTAAATTGTTCAGTGGAACAGCGATTCATATATTTTGAGGTAATGTATTGTGCTGATATTGAGATTCCGTTTTGAGTGTTTGTTTATGTGGTTAATAACCTATTAGCATAATATTAATGAAAATTCTTTAAAGATCGTTAAAGCTTCGAATGGAAAGTTTGGTGTATATAAGGCCCATCTTCCAAGTCATGTCCTGCAGCTCCTCTCCACCTCGAATGATCAAATAAACAGTAGTAGCCTGTTATTTATTGTTTCATTTTAGCTGACGTTATCATTGTCAATATCTAAAAACTACACAGAACAAGACATACCACATAACTTCGCACACAAACCCCCTAGCAGCAAAACTTTCACTTGACTGCGTATGATGCCAGATAAAAAAAAACCTGCCTCGTCACCTCCAGAGCAGTTCCAGTCATTGTGCACCTGCCAGAGTGACGTCATTAATTATCCCCCCCTACACCCCCAACACCCCTGACACCCCCAGGGTCACCCTCTGTCACCCACTGCTCCTGTTGTCTGAAGTAACCGTGTTGTGTCAAGGTGATTCTATTGTTTCTGGATGGGATGGTGGCACTGTGTTAACGGGAGATTAGATTTTACTGAGATTTGGTAAAGGAGATTATGGTCAATGAAAATTAAAATGACAAATAAATAGTTGCATAACGGAAACTGAGATAAAAAAAAAATATTTGCACCTTCAAGTTTAACGTATGAAACAGGTTTACATTATTTTACATGTTAGAGTTGCAACTAATACCTAAAGCATGATAATTAATTTTGTAATATAGGTATCAGCGCCCACCCTCATTTGCGTTCACATAATATTAATTATACATTAGAATTGGAGCCAAAAATCTTAATAATAAAAATATAATGCTGTAGTCATTTATTTGTCCCCATCAAAAATCAATCTGCCTAGGCTTTTCCCAACTATCTTGGGGTCGGCTTCCAGTCTAACCGGATGCAGTTGAAGAAAAGGTGCAAATACCAGTATTTTACATCTGCGATTTAGCAACTGCCTATCTGACTTCCACAACCCAGTACCCCTTGGTAAGACTGGTTGTCAGACTTTCAGGCTTCTGACGACCCGTAACGACTGTCAAAGATCCAGGATTCCGAGGCACGGAGGAGTCTCGGTTTGTAAAGATGGTCACCCATCCATGGACAAAACCCCGGCAAGCGTAGCTTAACCTGATGGATCGACTTGTGCGGCTGTTATTACTTTAGCCACAAGCTCCGCACTCATTTAGGGTAAATTGACAAAATAACGTACGGCACCATAAACAGACCAAGACAACAAATGGGTTGGATATCATCCTGCCAATTTAAAAAAAAAATACAACGTTGATTGCGGGTGGTCAAAATTACCCGTGCTAGTCTACTAAATGGTCATGCCCTTTCGTAACCTTGCTTCTGATCTCTTAAACATTACTTAAACTCACTTAACTCCATCCAGCCCTTAACCACCGCTTAATCTCGTAACTAAACAACAATTAAGTCGAGTTCCGCCGTGCCACCGGCCGGTGAGGTGAGTAGTCGTTGATTAACGATCTGGCGGACGTGTTTATTGTGTCACCCGGCGCTCGCTACGTCACGGTGACGTCACGGTGACGTCACGATAAGTCGCCAGCCAGAAGATATCATTAACTTTTAGACTACGAAGTCATTCTCTTAGCTTTTGAAGGGACTTTGGAGCTAACTAATCTGCTAAACAGAACTTATAGGTACTAATTATGGAATTAGGATGCTTAGGCAAGTGACGAACTAATTTTTTATGCAATCAGAATAAGATTTTTATAAGTACTTATTTATCTTCAGATTCAAGTTTTTTTTATTGTTGATAGGGGCACGCGTTTGACCACTATCTCACCTGATGGTAAGCGATAAGCGGTAAGCGAAGATGAAGCACACTTGCCTGGAAGTAACCTTCACTCTTGACTTAAAGACTCGCAGGTTGTAGCTATCAGGAAACACAGACTCCGACACTCTTTAGCTGTACGCACAATGAATGTGTTCTCAGAACGTTTTGTGCGTGTGGATGGTATGTTCATCATGTACCGGTGGAACATCGCCGTACGTCTTGTGGTCCGCTGATGGAACGGGCTTGGCAGAATCAAATTATGCAATTCCGTCGCACACTCCCCAAAATGTAACCGATGGAAAACCGACAGGCTAGTAACTCGACGTCTATGCTCAAGACTTCAGAGCTTCGACTCGCCGTGCCCATCATTGCCGATGATCCTCTTGTCAAGTAAAATATTAAGTAGCAACAAGTATTTGTTACCATATTTTTTTTTTCAGGATGGGAAATCATCAGAACAGACTCTTACTGGCTAAACCCGGGTTCCTTCAGTTGCCCTATGCGTTCCAACTTCCAGGGCCGCAGTGATTTATGAACACTCCGGTGATACGGCTCTCCTGGGTTCCGTCAACTATTATGTATTAGCTACCAGCTTTATTTTGTAACACAAAGACTATAAATATTATTCTATTTTATTCCATTCTTGTGTTAAAGAAAAGCTTTCCTCTACATACTTCAACGAAAATGTTTATAAAGACTTTTATTATTATTGATAGGCTCAAGTTTGACCACTATCTCACCGTCGATGTGATCGACGATGGAGCACGCTTGCCCTTAAGTAGGTATCGTATAAGCCTCAAGATATAGCTATTAAGAAACACAGACTACAGCATTGAATTCCACTTCTAAGCTTTGGCATAATTAAAGTATGTACATATGTACTCATTTCCAAATGGAGATGAGACCAAAAACATATGTTCTGAGTAATCCCGTGATGTTTACAGCTGCCTACACCTCATTGCATCTAATTAATAACACCAAAACACACGCGGAGTTAGGAACTTCGCTAAAGCATTCTGAAGCAGCGACTATCAATCGCGTCGTACCTCAAACGCGCGGCACACGGCGGAGATTGAAAACGAAGTTAGTTTAATGAGGTAGCTCCGTGTTGCGAGGACGCGACGAGTTCGCGGCGGATACGTAGCGGCTTCGCGGCGGGAACGGCGAGGGGACGCGGCGACTTGTCGGCGCCACCTCTGAGGTAGGCAGACGTGCCGGTAATTAATGAGGATGAGGTAAGATAGGGAGGCTGCGGTAAAGTTTTGGCTTTGATAACGATATGGATTTGAAAGAAAGTCTATTGGTGTATTTTGGTAAATAGATCTTTTCGTAGTTAGTTGATCTTTCCGTTCCAGTTTCCGTTCCAGTTTCCGTTCCATTATCGGACCACTAGACGTACGTCGATGCGCCACCTGTACAGGGTGGACATCCCACCAACACGCACAAAACGTTTTGAGAACACATTCTTTGTGTGTACAGCTAAGTAGTGGAATTCCCTGCCGGAGTCTGTGTCCTGATAGCTCCATCTTCGACCACATTATCGCTTACCATCAGGTGAGATAGTGGCCAAATGCGAGCCTATCAATAATAAAAAATAATAATAAATATTCTTACGTTCGACTTATTACTTTTTAAAATATTTTGTGGTTGTCGATAGGAAAGTTCTCTGAAATCGAGACTGATATAATATTTCTGCACGTACGCTTTTGGTGCGTTGTATATTATTTGTAATCTTACGTGCGTCTATTAAACCAAGACTAATTTAGAACAAAGTTCTAAAAAAAGTTATGTCTGTCCCGTGACCTCCTTAAATGACTTGGGCAGTAAACTGGTGCGAAGTTGTGTGGGACAGTCAGTCCTAGAAGAAATGGGCCAAACGCGAGGGCAACGCCAGGAATGCGAAGCCTCGCACCTACAGCTCATAAATCGAGCCGGACCTTGAGAGAACAATTAAACGTTTCTACAACTATGTGAAGACGAGCTCCGTAGCGTTCGGCCATGAGACTGACTAGTGAGGTGCGGTTGTAGAAAGGTGAGTAGGTTGTTCTCTCCTGAACCCAGGCTGAACCTACATTATTAAGCTAAAGCTTTTTCTTAGAAGGGGTAAGTGAAAAATGAGCGTTATTGAAGGTTGTTAAGGTGTATAGTTAGCCTATAATGTTTCACAACGAAGTGAAGGCCTCCCTCTCCCTTTTCCACACTCGTCTATCCTCTGCAAGCCTCTTCACCTCGATATAACACCAAGCAGAGTTTTCTACATCTCAGGATTTCTTACCTTCTTCATCTTCAGATGTAGATGGATCATTTAAAAAAAAACCTGTACTAACTTATTGCTGCTTGCTTGCCAATTGAAGTTCTATAATCAGCGTAGGAATAGTAAGAGTTCTTCGAAGCGCATGCAGTAGATTTACGAGTATGTACACTGCCTCACGATCTTGCGTAACCGCTCGCTATTTCTGTGGCCCCACATACAGGCCTCCATCCGATATTAAGTTTCGTCAAGGTATTCGCATAGCGCTGGAGGGTTCGACGCAATGTAACGAATAAAGACGCCTATGTTACTACTTACTACCTCTTATATGTTGCTGCGTCCCTGCTAATACCTCTTTCTTGGTTATTTAATTTCCTATCTGGTTCTTGATTTAATTGGATTTTCATTCAATCATATTTTTGTCCAGTCAGTCTCCAGAATTTTATTCCTGTCTGAAAAGTGATTGTACAAATGTAAACTGGAACATCTCTTACCTTTCTATTTCCAGACATATCTATTACTGTCTGTTTCGCCGGGAAATAACAAAATATGTTAACATTTTTACCCTTTGCCTAGCCAGATAAGACTAACAATGTCCACAATATCCAATAATAGGATATGACGTAGATAACACGATTAGTGCGCGGTGAGTCGCACCGTTGTTTTCTATTATGGTGTGATTTTTCCCATCAATGCTGCTTCGTGTCAGATAATTGAATGCAGCGAAGGGCCCAACCCTTGCACGGACGAGCGGCTGTATTCTGATGGATTTTTCTGGCTTAGAATTGATAAAATGTTAAGACGTTGGTCCCGGTGGTCAAAACAATGAAAATAAATTTGGATAATCAGAAATCCTCTCGGTACCTACTGTTTTTGTCTCGTTTTAACCATGTTTTCTTTATGACTTGATTACAGTTATTGTGAGTAAAATACTAGTGTTTAGCCATCAAATCTGGACGGAAGTAGCAGACCCGTAAGTGGCAGCCTGTAATCCTGCCAAGAATTTCAAACTTATTATTCAATTCAATTCAATTTCTTTATTTTAGATAAGGAAATCCATATAATGTTAGTAATAGTATACCTACTGACTACGTTCTCTGCTAATGGTAAAAGTCAACATGATGAAGACTAATTAAGCAATAGATTTTGATAAAACGAATTTAATAGTAAACCTTACTGAATAGTGTTGTACCAGAATAGCAGCGCCGCCAGTCCGCCGCCGCCGGTGTGACCGGAGACCACCGCGCCTCCCTGAGGACTTCACTCAATCTACAGGACAGATAAAATGTGGCTGTTTAATATAATGTACCTATGTTATGGAAAGTTCGAGATGTTGTTCTTAGCAGATAGAATATATGACAAAGAACTGTTTGAGTGAATGCAGCACTAGCTTGGCAGTCGACAGATACACAGTAGAATTAATTAATTCGTTTCAGTCATGATGTGAATAATTTAGCATTATTCCTGATACCTTATGTCAGGAAAAGCCAATCACATCTTTATTGCTGGGAAAAACATAAAGAATCAACCACTTGTTGTATCATCTCACACATTGTGTAAAGATTCTAATTCTGAAAATATAAAATGTTCATGACGCAGACCATACAATACGTTCAATTAGTAAAGGAATATGAAACTTTAACTGACTATGCCACACTATGGTGGGTTATAGACAATATTGCTTGGCACCTGAATTAATAACAGCGCTCAAACACCGCAGCCGGCGCCGAGGCCGTGTGGCCCTGCTTTATGAACAATAGCCAGGTTCTAGGAAACTATGGAGCACCGGGAAACAGGAGCACTCTACAAAGGTTGGGTATTATTTAATTACAGTTACTGTTCATAGGAATACTTCATTTAATTAAAGTAGGTACACAGTTTTGTAAATGCAAAAAGAAAGGCAGTGACTGATCATTTGCTAAACCAATCTGGGAATCTGGTTTGAAATGTGAAATCCTGTCTCATTCCGATAGAAACAAAACTATCTGAGAAAGTTCTTAAAAATGTTAATAAATGCGTTATGGTTCAAGAAAAAATAATGATTATGCAGTTGTAAAATTTGCCGAAACCATACTGGCGTGATAATTTATAAAACTTAAAGTTTTTGGGAAACATGTAGCAATGCAGGAGAAAACGTAAAGCTCTATTTTTAGGGTTCCGTATCTCAAAAGGAACTTTGAAAATTATTGCCCGTCTGTCTATCAAGAACCTTTATCTCGGAAACGCTTGGAAGTATCGAGATGAAATTAAAATCATATACTAAAGTCTGCAGTATCTTGAAGCTGTGAAAAAATCAAACTTCTAAGTTAACATAAAAAGATATGGCCGTTTATGCCGCAGTTGTAGGGTACCTACTTCCCGTTTTCCTACAATCAAGAAATTTGGCAAGAAGCAAGGTTGTATAACACAAGTTAAGGGAATAGGCTGAAAACCGTAAATTTTTAATTACATCACAAAAAATAGGTCCAAGGAATTCGGGTCCAAATTTTAAAGAGATTTAGATGCTTTAGGATGTGTCATGTGGAACATCGTAAGTAAGGTCCTCATTAGCACAAGCTAAAACAGATTTTAAATTATTTTAATCACGTCTTATTTTCGATTGATACCGAAAACTAAAAAAAATAAAGTTTTACTGATTGATTTTTGGGCAAACATTTTCGAAACACAGTTCCCGAGCTATATACCCGCAAGCTTGTACGGAACCCTCGGTGCGCGAGTCCGACTCACACTTGGGTAGTTTTTCGTTAGAAGAGTAAGTCAGGACACCACGATACGAATTACTTCACTCACGCGGCAACATCACAAATACAAGTCAAAGAGGTAAACATTACAAAGCAGACAATTCATAAGAGGAGAGCACACGTGCCGTTACTTACCCACGCAATAACTGCGAGGTTATGTGTTCGTCCCTCACACGCAATGAATAATTCTACAGCACAACATGCTACTAACCACCTCTGGAAGTATTACATTTTATTGTTATTAGGTGAATATGTTACTGAGATTTTGTTGGAAAGACAAACAAGCAAGACGAACCAAATATCCAACGACGAGATTGTGTAAATAAATAAAATTTACGAAATTGATTGGATAATGGAAACATCATGGACCGATTACACATTATTTAATTGTGTAGGTATTCTGACTATGGTACTCATTAAAAGGAAACACTATAAAGTGAGGTATTTCGAGGGAATTCTTTTACTCCAGTAGCTTAGTTTTTCAGACAGTCATATTTATTTTCGAATAAAAATGGTGTTTTCTATGTAACTGTTACCGTCACCGGACAACTGCAAACACCGTAAGATTGTATTAAATCTTGTTAGAGTGTAAACTATCGATCCAAATCACATAAATCACATCCGAATTCAATAGTTTACAATGTATCGGCGTCTTTTTTAACCGACTTCGAAAAAGGAGGAGGTTCTATGTTCGTTTTTTTATGTATTTCCACCGATTTCTCTGTTAGTTGTGGACCGATTTTCAAAATTCTTTTTTATCCGAAAGAATATATTTCCATGGACCACCCATATAAATTTTATCGAATCTGCTTAAGCGCTTTTTGAAAAACTGAACAAAAACGAAAAATTTGTATACCTAGATGACGTTTTGGTTTTCTGCAATTACGAGTATGTTTACATTCCACGTTCCATGTTATTGGGGTTTTTAGTTCTGGGGTTAGTATAACAACTAAAAAGTGAAAAATAAAAAACTTTTTTACAAAATAAACAACCGACTTCCAAAAAAGAAAATACCTACTAACTAAAATAACTTTAATTTCGGAAGTCGGTGTTTGTATTTTATTTCTTCGTTATTTGACACAGACTGCCGCGATTAAAGTTATTTTTAAATTCTTAGTGTCTTCTTTTTTGGAAGTCGGTTGTTTTTTTTGTAAATAAGCTTTTTTGAAAATAAAAAGTTATCTATAATTTTATTTTAAGTGATTTTTCATAAAGTAACGGTATTTGCAATGATACGGTAACATAACTATCATCTTCCACATAATAATGGAAAAACATGTTTCTGGCAATCACCAAATTAATTTTCCCAAAAAAAAAGAAATATCTCATCGACAGTATTCAATCAGACTATCCAACACTACTCGTACGAGTGGGTACACAAAATATGATCATACTGTGCATGTTTGCACAGGGTGGTGGTAAAAGTTATTAGTTTCACCACTTTCACCTGGGGGTAAGACGCACTTTGTTTGCGCACCAAACAATGGATTGAGATTGCCATGAACCCTCCATCATATGTGTGCATAGGTGCTGTAATTAAAACCTTGTCTGTAATACGTAGGTCGGTATTTAATTTCGATGCTGATTGTAAAATACGTACAAGAATGTAGAGCTTTTTTGTTTGCATTGAGAGACTACTAATACATTTTGAAAGTATTCACAATACATTCACAAAACTTCTGAAATGAGCCCACATGAGCTGTGTCAGTATCGGTCTGTCCCTCTTTCTTCAGAAAAAATGTAAGGGTTGTGTGAAAGATGATTTGGCTAGAAACAAGTGACTTAACAATTAGGTATAATAATATGTGTATGGAAGAAAACGGAGACAATCCACAATTGTAATTGGGATGATGAATTGTAATTGAAAAACCAAATATGTAAATTGGAATGATGTGGTTACATTGCTAACCTGATCTAACGTCGAATCCAGAATACAATCAAAATACTTGTCCACTCAGAAACCACAAGCAAAAACCAAAACCATAATTTGAATAACATAAAGCAGTCAAGTTTTATAAAACCTACGAATTATTCTAATAATACAACCTTAAAGAAGTGTACGGACATTTTAATAATGCATTTCCTTTTAGCTTCTGTACTATAAATTATGGAATGTGATATTAGATACTCTTTGTTTTTCCTCCGTCCACGTATTATCGTAGGAAAGAATTTCCATATAGAATATTTAAATGCATACCTTTTAAGAGAATTCTCTCCTTATTGTAATATTATCCTGCTGAAGAAAATGGGCACATACCTAAATCGAGAATTCAATATAAACTGACTCAAATAAATAGTTTTTGTGTTTATTGTTCGCGGTGTTCAGCAATAATAGTCCATCATAGGCATAATAAAATATCATGTTAATTATAAACTGTTCCGTGAAAGGAAAATTGAGCCATTGTGGTGGATCTTACCACAATACGTTACTTAGTAGTTACCTATCTACTTACCTAAGGCTTGAAAACTCTTTGGTAATAAATATCGGGAAAAAACCGACTCTGGGTGGGAGTTCCCCTCCTTAGCTTTACCTCCACGATAGGCTAAAACGCAACTCCTGGTATGGCCCAGCTACTTTATCCGCCTGATAATTTCATTTAAACCTACTTCATGTTTGCGCTGTCAAATAGGCCTTAAAATTCTCAGTATTTTTCACTATTTCCTGCAACCAAAAGCTAACTAATACTACTCCAAAATTAACGTAACACACGCTAAACAATCGAGTGTCGATGGCAAGTTATGAGAGCGGGTTCCGCAGGCCACGGTAATTACTTAAGCGTAACCCTGCAATGTTTACTCGGGTCTCGAAGACCCGGCGATTAATAAATTTTGTCTGTTTGACTTGTACTGGGTCAACGGATTATGTTTGTGGATTATGGTTGGTGAACGATAATTAAACGGTTTCAGTATGTTGGGGTTTGTTGTACCCGGAGGTGAGTTGAGAGGGCATCAATGAAGTGATATGAGGAACAGTCGAAATTGGTGCATTTAAAAGGTCAAATTGCATTGACCTTTTAAATGATACTGGAGAAGAAACCACTGTTTAAAACTGTTGGTAAACATCCCTCAGGTATTAATTAGGTAATTATTGAAACGATTTCTAAAAAAACACTAACCTTTACCGAGGTAGATACTCTAAAAGAAAAAAAAAAAGAGTAATTTTTTGGGAGGTAGGTTTCGTTATCATTTTCTCGACGAGAACCTAAAACTATTTTTCAGAGTAACCCATTGACGTTGTTTATGTTTATTATTTTGAGCCTGACTCGTGAATCTTGCTGACAAACTCTAAATTATGATTGAATGGACTAGCTAGGCGACGCCACGAGTACTCTGAAGTAAACAACACTAGCAAAATAGGTTGCTCTAGATTTTATATTTTGGTTTAAGGTGTACGTATACAATTTTTTGTGTTTTGTTTTAGAGGTACTGAATGACTGTTATTTATATTCCTTTATTTTGTCCGTCGTTTTGCTTACTCTATAAATTGTTTACGGCGCAAATCAATAAGTAGTCGTCTTATAATTAAAATAAAAAGCATTTTACACATAAAAAAATAGTTGAAATCCAACCAGTTGAATGCGAAATTACCCTTCACCAACTTGAATACAAGAGAAAAACCAGTACCCATCAACAAAAATAACCCGTGTTCACTTTTAAATTTCGGTCCTATAACAACATTAGCATTTCAATTTCGAGTCATCTTTACCCCTATATTATTACAGAGGAGATTCGGCCATCAGCGCGGCAGGGTTGAACACCTGGCGTGCTTTTGTTCGGTAACGAGTATCGAGTTACGTTGTACTGATGCGATCGATAACAGCCCTGGCCGACACATTAATATGTTATTACGCTTTTGTAAGGGGAAGAAGGGATTGAACTAAAGTTAGCGTACAGTTGATCTAGGTAGATAGGACGGAAGTGTTGTTAGGAACATTTTGGTTGCTGATTTGACATCGTGGATGTAGAGATAAAAAAAAACTGCAAAAAGTTTACTGAATGAAAACCACCACCCATTTTTTTATAGCTTTGCAATTATGTATTTAGAATTTACGTGTGTCATAAATAAACTACAGTGAAGAAAATATCTTTACCTATACTTATGATACAAGAATTTTATCCAATATAATTTTCATTATATGCAACTCACAAAAAAAAGCAGAGAACTATCGACTACGGCAATCAAAGCCGTCAACTTAAAAAAAACTGGCAAAGTGCGTGTTGGACTTTGCACATTTAGGGTTCCGTACCACATGAGGAAATTATAAAAGAAAAAATGGAATTTATCTATTTAAATTGGTATTTGTTAGTAAAATATACGTAATAATACACATTGTCACCTCAAGTTCATAAGTGGTGTGTTAAAAATGGTAAGTTAAAAAATTCTTCACAACAAAATTTTGTGACAGACGACGGACAGTGACAGCAAAAGGGCTCAGTTTGGACCCTTTGGGTACGGAACCCTAAAAAACATAAATTTGTAGGCTATTTCGTAAGTCTGTATGTGCATGAAATAATACCCTTTACAACTATAATAATGACTTTCATTTCAACACCGATATTCTGCCATATTTTGTAATTGTTGTATCATTAAGCCCCACCGTCTGGGCCCTCATCGGGTTCAATTGCCCGGTCTGCCCAGTATATGCCCGGTCAGTACAATGCGGGCAGATCGGAAGATAAGGCGATGATGAGAGCATTTAATTGCTTTGCAAATTATGTTTTATGTTTTTTTATTGGACGGGGCTGGAATGATTTTGACCGCAAAGGCAAATTAATTGCTAGGTTAGGAATTGTTGTAAAGTTGGAAGTTACCTTTATGATAATGATATTTGGGTTAGACGAAAACATAGTTTACAGACGAGAATCATCATTCATCATCATTTTCTTGCCCTTATCCCAATTTATTTGGGGTCGGCGCAACATGTCTTTTTCTTCCATACTTCTCTATTAGTCGTCATCTGTGTAGACACATGACGACTAATATATAAGTTTGAATATCGGTAAACAACGGGTGACTGGTCACCCCTTTTTACCCATATTTTCTTTCACACAGCCCATCCATCGTTTCTTTGGCCTTTCCCTACTCTTATTGCCATCCACATCCATACAAAAGACTTTCCTCACGACATGTTCTTCATTCCTCCGCATAACATGCGGACACAACCAAAACAGCCGAATTTCACACAAGTTTTTAGTCACTTGTGCCACTTTCAGACTTCATCTTATATATTACTCATTTCTAATTGTATCCATCCATGCGCATAACGATAATATTGATATTATTACAGTCTTTTTCTATGACGATGTAAGAATGTATTTTGACTTAGAACCTTTGCCTAATATACATACCTCTTATAATATCACCGATTGCTGCTAGGCTAGAGTGGACGACTCTGTGAGTGGAGACCAAGAATAAGGATAGAAACTTTGGTTGTCCTCGTTTATAGCTTATTCGCAAAATTAAACAGCTACAGGTACTAAACATCAGATCCGACTGGAAAAAGCTTCGTTTAAGGGCCTTCTCGCGGTCCAGTGGCGCCCTCATTGAATAAAAAATCGTAGCATAGCAAAGAAAATAAATATTAAAAAATCCAACTTGACGTTTGTTACAAAGAGGATAAAGAATTTTTACGTTGTTAAAACAGGTCTCAAAATGATTCGTATCCAAAGTAGTAGGCAAAAGTGCCAAAAACGGCCGTTTCTGACAGTTTTGCCTACTACTTTGGATACGAAACATTTTGAGACCTGTTTTAACAACGTAAAAATTCTTTATCCTCTTTGTAACAAATGACAAGTTGGATTTTTTAATATTTATTTTCTGTGCTATGCTACGATTTTTTATTCAATGAGGGCGCCACTGGACCGCGAGAGGGGCCTTAAAGCTCTCTTCATCACCATTTTTGAAGAACATTGAAACGACGCATTATAAACTTTTATATGGCGTAGATAGTAAAGAGTATATCCAACGCAATGAATATATCCGTGGTACTTTTAAAGTAGCTCCAATACAGGACAAGCTAACAGAAAGCAGAGTAAGGTGGTACGGACATGTCATGAGAAGGCCACAGAGCAGCACGTCCTTTGGGCGGTTGCACTAGTATGATGTTGGACTAGTATGATGAAGTTTCTTAAGAAGGAAAAACTACTCGAGCTGACAACCCTTGACCGAACGTCTCGGCGCCATGAAATAAGGAGAGCTGACCCCACCTAAACTGGTAAATACGCTAGGAAGAAGTAAAGAGGATATATAGAGATATAGTAAAGAGTATTCTGTATATCTATATACTATGATAGGCAATACGTTCATTTAAATCCCCAAAACGCTATCAAATAACCCACATAACTACATCTAAATATATGACATAGCGTGCATGATACAGATGATGGCGGTCAATTGACGACATTTAAGGTGATCGCTCGCCAGGTGGCCGGTAGCCAGTGACTCAAACTACAATTTAGTTAATAGGATCCACGTGAGCACTGCGACTGGCGTGGAGTTGACAACACATGTTATATTTTTTTAAACATAAATAGTGATTAGATTAGATTAAGATTAAGAGCAACACTGAAAGCTGTGGTATAATTGTGTGATCCTTGATCTTGTTTCTTTTCCTTCCCACAGTTATAGTCAGAGAACTTTCGTGAGTAGTAAAACCCATGAGTGGTATGTGTCCCACCTACATAAGTTTCAGCTCCAAACCCTCCATCGCTGACTGCCTGTTCTTATCACATAGATTTCAGCTTCTGTCCCGATACAGCTTGAGAGGTTCGAGAGAAGAAGAATTACAATTAAAATAATCCTTATTACAAGCTTTTATTTACCTATAGGTATATAAGTTGTCCGCTTCAAAAGCTACTTGTTACTAAAAGTAACTTGTTTGAAACTTTTTGGCAAAAAATATATCGAAGTTGACTTTTTGCTTTTTGGCCACTTTTTGCTTTTTATAGAACTGAAATTTGGCATAAATATGTAAGTCCAGTGACAAAGCAATATTAAGTATGATACCGGGATGTAGGGACTCTCTGATGGCAAATGGTAGGACAGTTGAATTTAGGTTAAAGTACTTTCTATTACACATAATTTTGATGGCAGATTTCACCATCGGTTCTAACAGGAAGAGTAAAATATAGACAGAATTTTCAGCAATCCACGTGCTACTTGTGTAAAGAAACGAAAACTCAGTTTTTCCGTGTAAAGCGAGACATTTTCGGAAGCCGTGCTCACTTCTACAACAATACATCACAGCATAGCAGCTGTCTGAAAACAGTTTTTATAACAGGCCACTCCACTCCACTCCCTGTTTCTGTGACCCACATGTAGACCAATTGAGTCAGTTTAGGTGCTGCCAGGTACGGGCGCGTAGGGTGCCACAGAGCACGAGCACAATCTAGAGGTTATTGTCTCAAGTGCCTTGAACCAGCGTTAACACATTGTCCCTGGTTTGGACGGGACCGTTTGGCTGAAGTTACTGTACTTTGAGCAACGTTAATTTTTAATAACTCTCAAAGCAGAGTGTTTAGTTGCCTAGAGTTTTACTTATACAGCTCGCTGTTTGACTTATATTGCATCTTGCTATATTTTGCACTTAGCCACACGTAAAATTAAGCCAAGTAGGTGCTAGTTTTAATGTAAGAAAATGACTGGAAAATTATCATTATCTGCCAGAATTATGAACAATCATTGTATCAGTTCTTCCGAATGTTACTTTTAATATTAATCTATTGTTAAATTTATCGTGACGCAATAGGGTAGGTGACTAAAATATTATATTTGGTCCATCAGTTAGATTACAAAAAGTATTAAACATTTTATACTTTTGTTTTATCACGTAAACAAAAAAAAAAAACCGGCCGAGTGCGAGTCGGACTCGCGCGTGAAGGGTTCCGTACCATCGTACAAGATGATACGCATCTACTTGTTGCCATTATTAAGATCGAGCAAAAAAAAAAAACCAAATAAAAAACAAGTTTCTAGTAGGAGAGCCCCCTTTAATTTTAAATTTATTTTAATTTTTTGTTGTCAACATAAATACACATTCTGTGAAAATTTCAAATGTCTAGCTATTACGGATCGTGATACACAGCCCGCTGACAGACAGACGGAAGGACGTACAGCAGAGGCTTAGTAATAGGGTCCCGTTGGTTACCCTTCGGGTACGGAACCCTAAAAATGAGGACATTATGAATATACAGTATATAGAATGATACAGTGTACTGAAATTTCGTGTCATATCACACCTACATTAAAAAGTACCACTTTTTACATAGAAGTGACGTAACAAGCCCCCACTCCTAAATTTTGACTCGTTTTACCTTTGATATTTTTTATTGGTTTCGTAAAGCAAAAACACGTGTCCAATACTTTTTGATAATGTGACTCACAGATTAAATATATGTAAAGAAAAATATAATTTTCTTTGGTTTAAATATTCCCGCGCATCAAGTTCCAAGTGTCATCGTGACAGATCGCGACATAAGCGGATGGATATTTAGTTTATAATCTGTGGTGAATTATAACCTGTATGAGCAGCCATTAGAAGGCAATTTTATTTAAACTAATTAAGAAAGCTAAGAAACAATTTGTGATTTAGGAATCGACACAGTGATTATTAACATTAAATGTCGTTTCTTTTCTTACAGGTAAAGTTTGTTTATGTTGCGATTTAATTCATAATATTAATTTGTGAATCTTACATGTAAATTAATACAATAAATACTTTTCTTACAGAGAAACTCAGTTGTGTTTTAATTAACTGTGTCGTCCACACTACCACGAATAGAAACCTATCTTATAAAACGACATTTATTGTCAGAAAATGGAAAAGTTACAATTTACGTTTGAAGTAAAATCTACAATAGACGGAAAGTCAAATTATATTGCCTTGACCTCAATTGCCACACAAGATGACAAAGTTTTTCTGATACCGGAGGAATATCAAGCTGTAATACAGTACCACAAAGAAGTCCACGCCTCTAAAGCTTACGCTACAGTGAAAAATACATTAAAGAAAAGATATCAAAGCAGAAGCATATGGATAAAAATGACGGCAGCTCTTTTACAAACATACTGTGATGAGGATGAAAACATGATTTTCCAGGATTAATTCCTTGAGGAAATAACCGAAAAACGGTCATTTATTAGCAGTAAAAAGAGGTTGGAAGATCCTTTGGCGGGTATTTTGGAAAAATTTATTGAAAGCCAACAAAACAAAGAAAAACGAAGTGTAAAGAAGTTAGCAAACAGATTTGTTATAGAAAAATTTGATGGGAAAAATATAAGTGCACATAACTGGATGGAAACATTTGAAAAAGAGTGTGCAAGGTTTGACATAATAAAAGAAGAAGAAAAAATTGAAATTTTCAGACTATTTCTTGAAAAATCCTGTGCTGATTGGTACTCCTCCATGATGATCAAGCATAGTTTACAATCGGAGTGGTCCGAGTGGAAATCTAACTTTTTGCAAACCTACGCTAATAAAGGCTGTATGTACTACAAGCAAGTATGCTTTGTTTTTCAAGTATCAATCGGGATCTTTATTAGAGTATGCTATTAAAAAAGAAAAACTGTTATTGGAAGTAAGAAAAACAATAGATACAGGGACCCTAATTGATATAATTGCTGCTGGCTTACCAGATTTCATAACGGATAGAATCAACAAAGAGGAAATTGTACAAACAAAACACTTATTTAATGAACTTGGCAAGTTAGAACATTTGGTTGGGAAGAAGAAATTTATAAAAAAGAGAGATAATACTAAGCAAATGAAAGAAAAGTGTAGTATTTGTGAAAGTCTACAAAAAGGTGTGCGCTATCATCCGGAAGATTCCTGTTGGTTCAAAACAAAAATAAATGGTGGAAAAGAAGGAAATAAACAAATAAAGCACATTAACAATTCGGAATTGGAATGTCAACTGCAGTGTGAAGATCCAAAAAACTAATAGTGCCGCCATTAATTAAGGTAAGATAAGTATTGAATAAAAATATTGAAGTATTTGGAATCTATGACTCTGGCTCCAATGTGTCATTGATAAATTCAAGGTTACTGAAGGTAGACAATAAAGAATCAAGTAACACTAGCAATACTAATTTAAAAACAATTAATGGCGTTAAAAAGGCAAATGGTATAATAACACTCGATGTAGCTATTTTTGATGTGGAGAAAAAATGAATGTTTTTGTAATTGACAAAGAAAATTTCGATTATGATTTTTTGATCGGATTAGATTGTATAAAAGAGTTTTTCTTAGTTCAAAATGAAAACTTAGAAATCTCTCAGAAAGTTCCTGTACATAGAAGTGAGGTAGTTTCTAAGGAAACAAATAAGTCAGATATTGACATTTCTAAGGAAATAAAATCTGATAATTTATTAAACTTTAATGAGAATTTCAGCGAAAAAAACTTCAAAATTTGGATAAATCATCTAGACTATCAACAACAGGCAGTGATTGATGGTTTAATATTGAACAATAAATGTGTATTTGCAAAGGACAAGTATGATATTGGATTGGTAACGGATTATGAAGCACACATTGATCTGTCAATAGAGAAATATTGCAGTAAAAGGCCATATCGTTGCACAATTGAAGACAAAAAGGAGATTGAATTACAAATTGGAAAATTATTGGAAAAAAAAATTATAGAAGAATCATATCGTCCATTTGCAGCTCCAGTTACTTTAGCTTATAAAAAAGATGAGAATAAAAAGTCAAGATTATGCATAGATTTTCGAGACCTAAATAAAATCGTTGTGCCTCAATCACAACCATTCCCACTTATTGAGGACCTAATAGTAAAAACTAGAGATTGCAAGTTTTTCTCCACACTGGACCTGAATTCAGCATTTTGGTCAATACCTCTGCGTGTCACAGACAGACACAAAACTGCATTTGTCACCCAGGAGGGCCATTTTCAATGGACCTGCTTGCCATTCGGCTTAAAGACCTCACCGGCCATATTTCAGAGAATAATGTGTAATATAATACGAAAACACAAGCTTGCAGATTTCACAGTATGTTACATCGATGACATATTATTATTTAGACATCTGGGACAGCTATTTCAAGCAATTAAAAGTGAAGGTTTAAGACTTAAATTCTCTAAATGTATGTTTGCAGCCGACTCAGTTAAGTACTTGGGTCACATAATACAGAAAAATTCAGTAAGACCTCTGAAAGACAACTTAATATCAATAAAAAACTTTCCTACTCCAAAAACGAGGAAAAATGTGAGACAATTTTTAGGAAAAATAAATTTTTATCATAAGTATGTGCCACAGCAATGAAATTGGAACCATTACATAACCTTTTAAGAAAAGAACAAACCTTTAACTGGACTAAGGCATGCCAGGAGTCATTTGACGAAATGAAACAAATATTATGTTCTCATCCAATATTGACCATTTTTGATCCAAACTTACCTATCCACATATATACAGATGCCAGTATTCTAGGAGTAGGAGCAGTACTAAAACAGCCACAAGAGAACAATGAAGAGAAACCAGTGGCATACTTTTCAAAAAAATTGAATGAAGTTCAAAAACGGAAGAAAGCTGTGTATCTAGAATGCCTGGCAATTAAAGAATGTGTGAAGTATTGGCAGCACCTATTGATAGGTAGGAAATTTACTGTCTTTTCAGATCACAAGCCCTTGGAGAATATGAATATAAAGGCAAGAACGGATGAAGAACTGGGAGATCTAACATACTATCTATCACAGTATGATTTCCAAATTAAATATTCTCCAGGAAGATATAACATTGAAGCGGATTGTCTAAGTAGGAACCCAGTCTTAGAAGCAAATGAAAACCTGGATGAACAATTAAAAATAGTTAACATAATAACACTAGAAGATATCATAACAGACCAAATTAAAAATGAAAAGATACAATGCAGGCAAGACAAATTAATAACAAAAAACAATGTTTATTACAAGCAAGTTAAAAAAAACAGAAGATAATCTTATCAGAGGAATTTAGTATACAATTCATCAAAAATGTACATGCAGACCTGGGTCACATAGGAATTAAACAAATGCAGAGCATGATCAGCTCGTGGTATACAGCAGAAAACATGACAAAAAACATAAAAAGAATCTGTGAAAGTTGTATAGTATGTATAAAGAACAAATCAAGAGGACAAAGTAAATATGGATTGATGTCCCACTTCGGTCCCGCCACAAAACCTTTTGAGATATGTTCCATTGATACGATTGGAGGATTTGGGGGATCAAGGTCAACCAAGAGATATTTGCACCTATTATCAGATCATTTCACAAGATACGCATACATTTTGACGTCAAGTACACAAAATGCAAATGATTTCATAAAACTAGTGAGAAGCTGTGCGGAAAATAACAATATTGGGATGATTCTCTCAGACCAATACCCAGGTATCAATTCTAGGGACTTCAAAGGATTTTTGGATGAAAAGAATATTCCAATAATTTTTACTGCTGTGGATTCGCCCTTCTCAAATGGATTAAATGAAAGACTAAATCAAACGTTAGTCAATAAAATCAGATGCAAGATAAACGAAAATGACACAAAACTAGCATGGACAACTATAGCACAAAACTGTGTAGAAAATTATAACAAAACAGAGCACACTGTCACTGGTTATGCTCCAAAGTATCTTCTTAACGGCACAGATGTTACAATTTTGCCAAATGAGCTGCAACTTAAAAAGACTGAGTATGATTTGATCCAAGACAGGAAAATAGCTTTGGAAAATACAATCAAATCACATAATTACAACAAGACGATTTATGATAAAAATCGAAGACGTATAGACTTCAAAGTAGGTGATAACGTTTTTGTGGATAACGGAAACAAACTGAATAGGAAAAAGCTTGAAGAATTGAGAATCGGACCCTATAAAATCATAGAAAAAACATCAAACTCAATTTTCAAGAAAAAAAAAAACACTAGGGCCATGGGGTCCGAGTGCTCATCGAGTTTTCCATGACATCAGCAAACTTTTAGTCGACTCTTCACGTGACCAGAGGGCTGGCCTTTTTTTCGGCCAACGAATCAGCATTGCCATTCAACGTGGCAATGCTACCATGCAGCGTTCTGGGCACTTTTCCCATTGACAGCGAGGTGGACGAATTTTTTGATGCCCAATGAGCTTTACTATTACCGGATTGTTTATGCCTCTTGTACATATTTTATTTATTAAGTTATTTATTAGTTTAGTATAATATGTATTGTAGTTATAGTCTGATATTTTCAAGATAAACACCAGCCATAGGAAGTCAGAGTCAAACTTTTTCCACATTTCGAAACTAACTCCTGCCCCTGCGCCTGAAGACCATGCAGACTCAGAGGATGTGTGAGTAGCGATATTATATCTTCCCTGGGAGGGGGAGATGTAAAGAAAAATATAATTTTCTTTGGTTTAAATATTCCCGCGCATCAAGTTCCAAGTGTCATCGTGACAGATCGCGACATACTCGTAAGCGGATGGATATTTAGTTTATAATCTGTGGTGAATTATAACCTGTATGAGCAGCCATTAGAAGGCAATTTTATTTAAACTAATTAAGAAAGCTAAGAAACAATTTGTGATTTAGGAATCGACACAGTGATTATTAACATTAAATGTCGTTTCTTTTCTTACAGGTAAAGTTTGTTTTTGTTGCGATTTAATTCATAATATTAATTTGTGAATCTTACATGTAAATTAATACAATAAATACTTTTCTTACAGAGAAACTCAGTTGTGTTTTAATTAACTGTGTCGTCCACACTACCACGAATAGAAACCTATCTTATATATAATTATTATTTTTGTAACCAGAAATCAGTGTTACTTACTCTGTTTTCAGCTTCAGTTTTAGGCTAGTTAAGAGTGAAGTATAAAACAGCTAATACTATTCACGTTTCACACACAAGATGCGGTATGAATGGTACTATGCTAGGTATCTAAGTGACCCAAATCTTCCAATTGGCTGAGGTGCTCCAGGTACGTGTAGGTGTCAGCACTGCTTGTAGTAGCAGACGAGTTGATTGCAGTCAACTGACGCGTGACGGGACGAGGCCAGCTCACCTTGTTACACTATTATACATTTGGGAGATTGAACAATTGTTTCTGTAACGCATGATTTGTTTCCGGGTTAATAACAATGATGACTGTGTTGATATGTCATTATGGAAAGATTATGGATACTTATTAATGTCAAATGTTACATGTGGTGTCTACGAGTATCTACGGGCGCAGTACAATGATAATTTGAATTAGAGAGTTTCATAACTTGATCTTCGAGATAATGTAATATCCAATTTCATTTCCTTACAGACAGCCAAAGCAAAGGGCCGCTGCTAGTCACAGCAATCATCACCTGATCCATAAGTTAGATAGGTATTTCTAAACAGTCCCCTATTCAGGATTGTTTCACAGAATAAACAATTAGCGTAACCACCTTAGAACATTACCAGCACTTAGCGCAGCTTTACAATCCATTCTTCCACATGTTTTACATACGAGCCGCAACCCTAACTAAACTAGTTATCCCTTAAAATCCCTTTGTAGCATAAAATGTAGTGAGAAATTAAATAAAGGCTCACTTTGTGAAGGTGTCGCCCGCAGTCTAAGGGCAAGTCCAACTCCGGCTAATAGAGCGCCCGCATACAGAACCCTCCGAGATAGTTTTAAGCGTTTTTAGTGCACATCAAAAGGTAACAATTGAACCCTTATATCGTGAGTTTGAGGTGTTTTATTTTATGTGGTGGAGTTGAGGTGTTGGGTTTCTGAGGGAGCTTTGTTAATATCTGTTCTGTATAAGTAT
Organism: Polia nebulosa; assembly: GCA_951329385.1. Taxonomy (NCBI): domain Eukaryota; kingdom Metazoa; phylum Arthropoda; class Insecta; order Lepidoptera; family Noctuidae; genus Polia; species Polia nebulosa. The sequence goes on from OX589596.1 coordinate 946,379, forward strand.
TATTTTTATGAGAGAGTAACGGAAATGCTGCGATAAATAACAGTTCAGCATCCAATGGAATCTGCGTGTATTTAGGCGTTCAGTCCGAGTCATCTTTTCATGATTCATTCAATCAATTTTTTCATATCAATCAATAAAGCGAGCAGCTGTTCTGATTTCTTGAAAACCTAAATTGGTATTGGGTTTTACCTACGGCACGATCTTGAATAATCTAAAAATTTTATCGTCAAGGTACTGAGGATAATATCTCAATCTCAAACCATGTTTTATAATAATTCTTTATTATTCAGACACAGGTCCATTAGACAAAACAACTTTAAAATTAAATACAAAAACACACACAAAAAAAAAAAGGAAAATATTAGTAGGTTGTTAGTAACAAAAACACACACTAAAGTCAAGACATAGTAAAATGGTGTTAGTATTTGATAGGATTTAAAAGTTTTAGCATTTGGTCAACAGAAAAAAAAAATATGAAGTAGGTAATCCAGAAATAAAACATGTTTTCCTTTCCCATCTGCGACTTTATTTACACAATTTTCTCAACTCGTTTAACTCCATCAATACTGAAACCCTCAGAAGCACCGCACAACCTCTGACCTCCCAAAACTCATCATTCATTGTCAAAGACATAACGTTTACCATATCCCTTTATTAAAAAGGTATTCGGAGGTACGAAGGGGACCTTTTTGTCCTCAATTGGTGTAGGTAACGTTAATAGGTCCAAATTAATAATTTCCTTGCCCGCATGGTCGATGCCGGCCGCGATAGCCACCCCGAGCCCTTTTGTTTTCTAATTGAATGTTATTTCTTTGGTCTGCTGGCATTTTTGATATTTAACGCGTAAATGTGCAGTCCATTTTGAGTCTTAGAATTAAGAATGGTTTCGTGGGAGGTTTTGCAAATGTGAATTTTAGTATATGGTATTACTGGATAGGAAGAATAATGTTTTCTTTTAATTACTTGTTAATAAGCGAGTCCATTTTGTGGTATATGTCGTTTTCTCTCCTATGTTGCCTACAGTTTTTTTTATTTTTCACGATGGACACGTGGTGGGATCTATTAATAGCTTACTGTGTAAAGCCAAGAGGATCATCGGCAATGATGCACTGGTCGAGTCAAAGCTCCAAAGCCTAGAGTATCGACGCCGAGTTTCCAGCCGGTCGGTTTTGTTTCGGTTACATTTCAGGGATTGTGCGTCGGAAGTCTGTGTGTAGTAATTATTCCATCAGTTAAATAACCAAAATATTTTGGACACGTATTTTTTGCTTTACCAAGCCAACAAAAAATTACAGAGATAAAACGCATCAAAGTTCAGGAGTGAGGGCTCTTTATGTCACTTTGGTGGTAAATAGTGTCGCGCAGTGTGACGTCATGTGACATTTCAACGCACTGTATCGCCCTCATTTTTTTGTTTACGTGACAAAAAAAAAATTAGTATCCAATATTTTTTGGTTATTCCGCCAAGCCCGTTGCATCATCGGATCACTAGAAGTACGGCGATACGCCACAGGTACTACATCGTGAATATCTCACCCACACCCATAAAATATTTTGGGAACATTTTCATTTTGCGTACTGGTGTGGCTACAGTCATAAGACAAGGCGATAGGTTTTTTTTTTTTTTTTTTTTGGGGGGTGGGAAATCATCTTATGACTCTTTCCGCTCTGGGGTGGAGCGGAAGGGCGTGTCAGACTCTTACTGACTAAAACCCACCCCTGTTCCTCCCTGCGCTACGCGCCCGGGGGCGAGGTAACTCTTTCGAATTTATCCTCCACCCCCGGGCAGGCACTGGCCGTGGCAGGCCCCGTCCTTTGCTGACAACTCTTTGAGGCGCGCGTGGAACACTACGCGCCGTCGACTCTCGGGCCTGGTGCTGATCGGACGGCGAGTTACCCGCTACTCGCCGGCCGCGGGCCCGGGTCTACGGTGGCCGGAGATCGTCTCGCAGCCCCTGGCGTCTCCTGCGACGGCTGCTGCTGGGGGCGCTAGGGCGACTCGGTCTCTGTTGAGTCTCCCTAACGTGTGCCGCCTCCCTCTTCGCGAGCATTACTGCTTCGCAGAAGGAGGAGACGGCCCCCCATTCCCTAGACCCTACCCTACTATGACCATTCCCTAGACTGCTAAGGAGTGGAATTCCCCGTCGGAGTATATGTTTCCTGATAGCTACAACCTGGGAGTCGAAAGTGAATAGATTACTTCTAGGCAAGAGTGCTCCATCGTGGACTACATCATCGCACACCAAAGTGAGATAGTGGTCAAACGTGAGCCTATCAATGATAAAAAAAGTTAACTGACAATTGTTGTTGTATGTTGGCATCATCTTCATTCATCGACGGTTTTGTATCGTAATAGGCTGCAAAGTTAATTTATTAAGACGAGCTATTTCATGAGTATTTTTTTTCAGAGAGCTGGTGTGGCTACAGTCATAAGACAAGGCGATAGGTACTTCACATCCCCTATACACTTCGGAAGAGGCGATTTGGTGGATGGGCAACAATCAATCATGCTGTCATGTAACATCCCTTACGTTGAGGCAACAGATGGCAGTTTCTTAGACTGATGCAACGACGAATCATACATCAAGACAGGTTGTGGTCGACTTGCTAGACGGGCCGTGATTTTGGAACCATACCGATTGGCGTCTGAAAATTAAACATGTTGGTAGACAAATTGTTACAGTGTTGAACTTTATCAAATTTAGCTTTAAGGAACAAATAATTCAAAGAGAGAAGCGTCAATTTAATCAATTGGTCGTACTGATTTATTTCGAAATGAAAAAGTGAGAAAATAAAACCCGACTGGACCAAAATCTAAACACAACAAAAATTAACGAAAAAAAAATCAGTGCCACTTAGGATGCAATTTCCGTGGGATTAGCGAGTAGGGTGTCCACGCCGCGAGCAACGCAGGGGACGAAACAATGGACTCTCGCGACACACGGCGCGTGCCGTGCGGGGAGCGGGGAGCGGGCTGAGGTGCGGGGGACGGGGGTAATGCAATATTTGTTCGGCGACACACGGGTGACACGCGCGCGCTCCATTGTGCACCTATCGCCAGAGGTAACGCACTGATGTTCAGTTTTTTAGAACCCCTTTAGCAGGATTTTTTTTGTTATTGTGAATTGTGATAAAGAAACTGGTTTTTAAACGCTTTTAATAACGGTTTTTTTATGAATTTTGTTTGGTAGGTGTCGTTAACGGGAGATGAGTTAATGTTAAAAAAGTTTAGCATTTAAACCTCATTTTTACCCTTTTATAACTTATCAAAAATCAAATTAATTTAATTAATGAAATATACATTTTCAATTTTTATACTATATTGAACTCACTGTATTATTATTGGTGTGTACTGAACCATTCGAAAATAATCGTCGAAGTTCCAAACCTCTGTCCCACGCGTTAATCCCTGCACATGGGGTGCAACGATAAAAAGATAATGCGGGTAGGAGTCGCGTGCGCATCAAAAACTGGCTTTAATGATGCACCTATACAGGCGGGCTTATCGCGCCTGCGCGCCACAGACTCCGCTGAATAGAGCAAAAATAACAAATGAGCTTAATTATAATACCTTGGCAAGGGGTGCGCGAGTAGGGAGCGGTGTGACAAAATAAACATGCTGGCAGGAGGTCCCGCCGTGTCCCATGTCCCGACGTGTTTTTATTGGCGATGCGTGCTGAGCAGTCAATGTCGCGAGAGTAATGACGAGAATGGATTTCGGAATCCCCTGCCATTTGACGGTAATGATGATTTCTTATCTGTTGAGGAAAAAAATGTTCTTGTTTTCAATCGCACCGTGCTTGTTTTTTATACCGTTTCGAATAACGGTGACGTAAATATCAATGTTTCTGTTCTCGAAGATATGCTTCAGAGTCGTATATCAGAATGTTTATGATTGAGAAAACGTAAATTACCATTCCTGAAGATTTATTTGTGTACATGTTATTAAGATTTTTCAAGTCAAGATGAAACTTTCTGAGTTAAGGTACTTGTTAGTTCAGAACAAAAAGTAAGTAGGTAGTCTCGTGGAGTACCTACACAAGGAGCTGAGCTATTGAGGATATTCTTAGGAAGAAACATGAGATAAATAAGTCTTGAAAGCCCGGGAACTTTTCATCAAAATATGCTTCAACAGTTGTTTCTATCAATACAGAAACATGAAATGGGTACAGTTATTTTATTGCCACTAAAAAAGATGACTGACAGATATTTTAAAGTTCCTTCCAACCTAGTCATTCACTCCTAACAATGACTTAAAAAATACATTCAGCCCATATGTTCAACAATAATTACTATTCGTACATTGGAAACAACAAGCTTTTCAGTAACACCCCCAATGGTTACAGATTTATACCGTAACCAGTTAGTATTGTTCCACGCGTTATAAATCATGCGAATGTGTCGCACGGACTAAAAATCATTGCAAGAGTAATTTATTGTAGGTGAGGGTTGCGGGGTGCGGGAAGGTGAGGGCAACTTTTTGTGAACTATTGTGTGCCGGTCGGATCCCGGTTAAAATCCGTGGCTTTGTCACCCTTCGAGCAGACGTCATTGAGCGTCATTCGATTGTTTCATCTGCGTGTGACGCGCTGGATGACGTTGTGTTTGTATTAGATACTGAAATGTCGATTATTGTTTGTGGTGTTGGTGGGACATGTTTTGATCACTTGTATAAATTGATGTGTGAAATTGGATATAGTTTTTTGCTTGGGTTATTTTGTCATAACAGACTTGGTAGTTAGGTGTTAAATTGTACGAGTAGCACAGATCATAATTAGTATAATTTGATCAACGGTTCCGTGCTCCAGTTTCATAAGTGACATCATTTAGGAATTTTATTAGAAGTTGACTGTAAACAAAATGAATTAGAAACTCAATATATTTTGGTTGTACACCAATTCCCTGACCTAAATATATTTTACACCAAGTCTTTTGAATTAAAAAAATAACAGTACGACAGTGCATCCACACCTCCCAACATTTGGCAACGAACTCATACGCGAATGTTTCCCATCGTCCGTTTCTTCTCATTCCCTGGCAGGTTGGGGCGACAATCTAATAAAGTGTCCCGCACCCCGCTGAGACCGTCCGATTACGTGCTCCAAATCTTGTTACCCTACTCTGATTAATATTATGGCCGTACTCATGACACTTGACGCCCAGTTTTATAAAATTGAAAATGTAATCGAGTTACTTGGCGATATATGTTTGGGTATCATCATTGTCGGTATATTATATGCTTGACTCATACATAATATACAGTTCCATTTCAGTGTGAGGACTTATTGGATGCAAGCATTCAGTTGCTTGATTTCTGTATTATAACCTAAATGATATTAGGAATAGTGAGTGCTAGTGCATACAATAAGATTGTAAGCCGCGAACATACCTGCCGTTCACTTCTGTAAAAAAAACTCACTGTGAAAACTTCCGTGACGTGAGCATGAAGTGAGCTGTAAGCCACTGCAGGAGGAATGACAGTACACTTCGCACTCACGCTCACGGTGAAATGTTTCAGTCGATCTGTAAAAAACTCATAGTGAAAACTTACGTGAAGTGAGCATGAAGTGAGCTGTCAGCCACTGGAGGAGGAATGACAGTACACTTCGCACTCACGCTCACTGTGAAATATTTCGGTCGATCTGTGAAAAAAACTCATAATGAAAACATACGTGAAATGAGCTGTCATTCCAATTGATGCTGGGGATTGACTCCACCTAAGTTATCACGGTGAAATTATTACAGAATATCACTATTGTACTCGTATGTATGTTGTCATGATCACGTATGTCATTTATTTTATGTATACCTGAGTATTCTTATCAAGCAACCATCTCTGATCATAAAAGTTATTAGTCAATAGATAACTGCAATAATGTTCCAATAAGAAAGTCTTCGATCCACTAAAGGCAGATAAAAATTCATTGCAACAGCAGTAGAATCGATAAAGCTCAATTGACAACGTTTACGAGGTGTAAAGTCCCCGCACGACGACACCTCCCCGCGGCCTCGTATGGGGACGTATTGACTACTCTAATTGTCTCATACAGTGGTTTCAATCCTCTGCATTCTCGTGTTATGGGATTTGCATCGGGTGATAGTAATGTTTACTGAGGTATTCACACACACCGATTCTATGCATGTTATTTGTTAGTATAACAATATTCGGATATAATGAGTGAAATTGGACTAGAAATTGATAAAAAAAAGATACATGTAAGAGATTACAGTCCCTGGGTAATCATAATCAGTTAGTGATTAAATATTAGTTGTCTTTCAAGATTACGATTTTATACATCTACATAATGTTTAAACCGCATCAAAAAGTAGTGTCATTTACTACTCTGACATGTCAAAATATTGTACAGTGAACATAGTATAACTCATGGGTCAGTGGCTGAAGCGACTGCACGGGGAGGCGGATTTTACGACAGCTTACCATGTAGTCAATCGCTGAAACTGTCGCGAATGTACGCCGCAGACTACATAACGACAGTTAGACGATAGAAGACATGTTTGATAAAATAATTCAGTCTGTTTAACACTTTTGATAGTCGTTTTTAGATTTAAATAAAGAATTTTTGGTATCACTTTTAGATTTGCAGACTTTTCCGGTGTTTAGTGTTTTCGCAAGCTATAAAGTTCCCCTTGTTCGCAGCAGGTCACCAATGCATTGGACCAACCAAGTCAAAAATGCACTCAACGGTCTACTCCACGTATGTACGAGAAGAGCTGCAGTACGGGAGGAATGGCGACGGGTAGTGAAGCTTGCCACCACCTGATGTGACGACCACGATCACTATGCCAACAGTGTGACGACGAAGAAGATGAGAAGTAAGGTAGTGTCACGAACCTCTTGGACGTCGACGTCTCTGTGGCGCCACTACGGACAGCTATCGAAGTTCGCCCGGCCGAAATCGCGCGATTTCTCCGCGTTCACTAAAATGACGATATCTCCGAAATAACGCATCGTAGCTCTACAATACCCCCTTTGTCATTGAAACTGAAAATATAGGGTTTAGTACAGTTTTATCTTGTCGTGTTTAATCCAGGATTCTTTTTTTTCGTCACCTACATAATTTGTTATACTGCCTAGCACTGCTCTGTGGTTGAACGAATTATACGCAATGCTATTTACCTACTACGCCTAAACTACTTATTTGAATATTCATAGTGATGTGAGCTGTCATAATTTATCGATATTGCATTAGAAGTCATACCATTTTCGGTTGTTTAAATAACTGCTCGCAGAACAGATGGTTGATGGGGCTGAAAACTTTTGGAGTGGCGACCACGTACCGAAAGACGCAGCGTTGGAAGGCCTCCAATATGGACGGATGATCTGGTGAGCCGATGGATGCGAGACGCACAGAACGGGTTGTGGCAACACTTGGGAGAGGCCTATGTCCAGCAGTTGACGTCTTTCGGCTGAAATGATGATGATGAAGAATGATTTGCCTTGTTGATATTTCACCATTTTATTTCCTTATCAAAGAGTTTCAAATCAGTTAGTTCATTCATGTGCAATGGATCGGAATGCAGTTAATCTTTTATTGCACGATGGATTTCCGTATGTTTAATCGTAGATGTACAATGTTATAATACAGACATGAATGTTATTTTTATATTTTTATTCGTTTTTTTCGTGTTTTTGTGTAAAGTTAATGCGGTGAGATTAATATTGACAATTGATATTGATTTATTATTATATTCTATGACTTATACTGGGTTTACCTAAGACCATGATATTTTTATAACCACAATCATCATCATCATCATCAGCCTTTTAATGTCCCCACTGCTGGGGCACAGGCCTCAGCGTGTAACCACAATAACTGACTATTTTAAATGTTTTCAGGTTTACAATAGGGATGTTACTTGTGTTATAGATCCGGTAAAATATTTTATTTTAAATTTTTTCCCGTGTCTTCTCTATCTACTTAAAATCTAGAATCAAAATCAATACCTATTGTTGAATGGCTTATACATGGACGGCATCTCATGCATGGTCACAGCCACAGCTAATTACATTTCTAGACGTTCCTGTCCCACAACTGGGCATAGGCCTTCCCCAATTTATTTTAGATATTCTTCTCCAATAACGTCTGTAACCAGCCCTCATGATAGTTATGTAGGTATTCAATTAATCTCTCTACCTTTTTCTGGGACGTTTCATAAACATTTTTTATTGCAGGGTCAAGAACCAGTATGCAAAATATCACCAAAAATAAGACGGAGAAGCGCTTCCAACGCTATAGCACCATCCCACGACCCGTACATACCCAGGAACAACACCACCCTGTACAACTGCACCACGCCAGTATGTTCACCAGTCACATTCACCTCTTTGACAGAACTCACATCCCCGACCTTACTCCTGAAATCTTGCTATATAGAAATATCTAAAGACGATGATTATGCGTGTGAATCTATAAGATACAATCACTTGAAAAACATCGATAAACTATTATTCTTGTCAAAAACGATCAAAGGGCAATCTTTTTACTTGGTTGATTGCTTAATTTACGAAGATGGTGGAAGAGTATGCCACAGGAAAGACGATGAACCTTCAACTTCACACGCTAAACTAGTGGATATAGGGACCCTGGTGCGACCGAACGAAACCAATGTCCTATCACAGGATGAGTTCCTTTGCGAGGAAGATAAAGTAAAAAACGTTCAATGTGACCTCAACCCTTACGTGCCTTTTGAAGATGGATTGAAGACTAAAAAGGTCATGAAGTTTGATGATAACGTGTTACTCAAAACAAAATCTTATGTCATCGAACTAAAACGTGGTTGTTTAGGATCCTGGTGTGGGTACACGGGACAGGTGTCGCCATCACGCAGAAAGTTCTCATACGAACCACCGGGGGGAAAGGTATTCAGGTGCTACATTGCTAAAGGGCAGCAGGTTTGCAAGCAATGGGGTAGCCCCCAAGATGTATACAACGGTCGAGATGTTCTTTTTTAATTAAAATAAATAAACTATTTAGACTAGGAGGGACTTCTGGGATCTATTTAGCAACGATTTTTTTACCCCATTGAAATAATAATAATAATTTATTTCATCCACTTATGTATATAACATTATATAGATAGGAATTACCTTTTAAGCAAAAATTTGCTTGTGTTAGGTACTTCCGCTCTTCCAGTTTACAGTATCACATAAACATAAATGTGAGAAATTTAAACAATAAACTCAATTAAAATCAAAATCAGAATTAAAATAGCAATAAAAATTAAACTTCAGAATTAAAATTACAATAAAAATTAAAATCAAAATCAAAAATACTGTATTGAATCTAACCTAAATTAAAATTAAAATCCGAACTAAAATCAAAATCCAAATTAAAAATAATCAGAATCAAAAATATAATTCAAATCAAACCAAAATTAAAATCAAAATCCAAATTAAAAATTATCAAAATTAAAACCAAAATTAAATATTAACAAAGTTAAGTTTGCGCACAGGGTGTGTGTGTGATGGTGTGTATGTGTGTGTTTGTGTGATTGTGTCAATGTATGTATCTTACGAATTATGTAATCGTATGCAGGATTGACTCGATTTCTTCGAAACTTTTGTTTGTCAGCCATTGAATGAGTGTTTTTTTGCAGTCATGGTACTCGTATGTCATAGAATATATGTTTTGTTCTTTATTTAGAATATTGTATATGTGTGACGATTGTTTTGTACATTGTCTCTTAGTGAATTTGGTTTTAACAGGAGTTTCTGGAGCGACATTATTCTTTCTCCTAGATTTTGCCCTAGAAGAGATGAAGGGTAGGTATTTATGTTTTTTAAGGCAATTTGGAGAATATATAATTTTCTACCCGACAAAAGATTCGAGGTTAAGTATATTATTTTCAGTGGGGAATCTCAGTGGTTTGAAGAACATGACCTTCAGTCTTAGTGCCCTCTGCGCCCTCTCCAGTTCCAAAAATTTTGTTTTTGTTGCACCGCCGCAGATTGGAAAACAGTAAATTATTACTGATTGCTCCAGGGAGATGTAGATTTGCCTGATTAGATCCTTAGTAGCCACGTGACGAAGTAAGTTGAAGGTCCATATTAGTTTCCTAACTCTACCCATTATTAGTTCTAAGTGCAAGTGCCATGATAGTCTTTGGTCGAGCATAACACCAAGGTATTTAGTGTTATTGACTTTGTTTATTTTTAGGCAAATGCAGGTATTGTTGGAGTAGTCGGCGCATGTGTGGATTTTAATCTGGAGGTCTTGTGATGGTTGTGAACAGTTGTATATGGAGAAACAGATGTAATTAGTCTTTGACACATCTAATGTTAAAAGGTTGCGATCGAGCCAGGCAGCTATCGTACACAAGCCACGTTCGGCAGTGTGGCTAACGCTATCTCATGATTCTCTCGCAAAAACTATTACTGTGTCTTCTGCGTTAGAGAATATGTGAGCATCTTCTAAAGATATATTTGCACAAAGTATTTATATAAACAAGAAACAATGTTGGGCCTAATACACTACCTTGTCCTACTCCGTATGTGACGGTTTTTTCAGAACTGGTGACCAATTCTATTTTAACCACATATCTGCGCTCACTCAGGTATTCCTGAAACAGCTTAAGTGGTACTCCTCTCACGCCAATATCTTCTAACCTGTGTAGAAGTGTGGGAACAGAGACTGTGTCGAAAGCTTTTTTTTAGGTCTAGGAACACTGCTAGGCACTTACTTCCACTGTCCACTTTTTCAGTGACAATGGAGTCAAGCGCCATGATTGCATCTTCTGTAGATTTTCCCTGTCTAAAGCCAAACTGCGAGGGTGAGATTATATTATTTTTCGAAAGATATCTAATCGCGCGTTGGTTTATTAATCTTTCGATTATTTTAGACAAGGATGGGAGGACTGATATCGGCCTGTAGTTTGATGGGTTAGCTCTGTCCCCACTCTTGTACACAGGTGTTATTACAGCATGTTTTAGGGCAGTGGGAAACGTTCCTTGTTCAAAGCAGAGGTTAACAAGATGAGTGCAGCCTTTAAGAAACTTACGGGAATTTTGTCCCAGCCGGAGGCACTATCAGATTTTAGGCTCCGTCCGGATTACGGCTGCGACCTCATCAGGGTCCGAGTTGAGTAAAACGAAAGACGAGACTGGCGGATTTGGATCTCTTAAAGGTACATTACGTCGGTTGTGATGGTCGTTGTCAGTTATCCTTTCAGGGTTGTTTAATATAAATCGCATGCCATAATTTTTTAGGTTTTTTGTTATACAATTGATCGCGATCATATTTACGTTTTTGTTTTTTATTATGCAGCTACAGTAGTTCCGGTATCTCTTAAAGGTGATTTTCAGAATTTCACTGCACGGGTTCAGTTTCAACTTTTTTTGCATATTGTTACGGTTATGTATGCAGCGCAATAAGCCTATAGTCATCCATGCTTTAATCAGTCTATTTTTAGGGGGATTCTTCTAACATGAGTGCTGGCAATGAGTGTTTTTTGTAGTTAACTTATTAGCTTATCTGCTAAAACATTCGGGTTAGTTAAGTTTAAAAGGTCTTGAATATTGTTTTATTGAGTTCGATTGCATTATCAACGTTTGTTATTGTTTTTGTCTTATTTATTTGATGTTTTTTCGTTAAATCAGATAGTTTTAGAAAAATCATAAAGTGATCGGTAATAGTAGTGTCAATAATTCCAATAGATGCAGATCTTTTGTTTGGTCTCAGTTTTAGAATAAAGTGATCTAAGCAACTTTTGTCTCTAGTTGGAAGTGCGTGTCCGGGGAGCAGGCCGTGCATTGCCAACATATTTAAATAATTCAGTCTATTTGAGCGCTCGAATGATTGCTCTTCTTGCCTATGAATTAAGTTTATATTGATGTCACCAGTAATTATTACGTTTTTATTAGAGGCCACTGTAGCTAAATGGAGAGATAAAGAGCTAATGAAGTCATCCACGTTTGTCTTTGATGGAGAGCGATATATACCTAAGACTATGAGATCGGGCTTAATGTTTACTTGCAGGCAAGAAGCATGAGTTAATTCAATTTATTTTATTTGATACTTATGTTTATTACTAACGAAGACGACGACACCGTCAGCTTTATTTAAATGTGTAGTGCGGTCTGCCGAGTAATTATTTAATTGAGGAATATTTTTATTGGGATTCAGCCTGCATTCACTCAAAACAATAATAAGGTCAGTAGTGAAGTTGAGATTAGCTAAGTTAAGTTGAAGGTCGTTAAAATTAGAATAGATACTTCTGATATTCTGTGAGATAATCGTAAAGTCAGTGTTTTTAATCTCCATTGCAGTGTTAATATTGTGAAGAGTGAAATTTGATACTTGCGATGTTTCTGTGTTGTCAATTTCAGTTATTGTTGCTAGAGTGCTATCCATAATTGTATTTAGGTAGGTAGCTACAAGAAATAATCAGACGTTTGTTAGTTTAGGTGTATGTGTGAGTGTCTGTGTGTGTGTTATTTATATGAAAAAGTGTGACTTGCAAGGCAGGTAGATTAGTGTGTGTTTTTAGTGTGTGCGTGCGGTCTAGAATAAGATACTTACTCGCTAATCTAGTTATTTTGAACTTATACAAAATGTCCTTAAACAAAATCGTTATATAAGATGAACTTGAGCTATTATGCTTTACATAGAGTATTATGCATGAACGATAACCATGTCGCACAACTAATTAGGACTATTCATATTTCTTGCATAAGTTTATTAAAGGGCATTTCACTTTTAATTATTATTTTAGAGGAGTTTTCACCTTTTTTGACGCATACATTTTTTTTGAAGAACACATACAATCCGATCCTAAGCGATGCAAGTAATATTGGTAAGCTGACAATATGCAAAATTTTCTGCATGCCTTTCGACAGTGCGAAAATAAAACACAAAAGCAATTCAAGGTTGAGCTAGTTGCCGCTCATTCCGAGGTTCCCATATATCGTTTTGCTTATTTTGCTAGTCTGTAGCATGATCACCCTATTATGTTCCAACTGTTGGGATACTATAAGAGGGAGTGGGCTGTAGCTGTAACACGGGCCCAGTGTAGATTGATTGATGTCTACGAATATTTGGCTCTACCACTTTGGTTTCCTCACGATATTTTCCTTACTGGTTTAAATACTAAATTTTTGTTTTATTGTCGAAGTATAGCTTAAAATATGCACCTAAACTATCGACAGCGCACTATCCCCGCCCTCACCGGTAAAGGAGTGTGTCGACGGCAGCGCGGCGTTTGCATAAAATCGTCGTTTGTCACGCGCCTAATGCGCCGCGTCCGAGGCAGGCCCGCAGCCCGCTACCCTGAGTCGTGTTGTGACGAGCTTGGTGCTGTAATGATAGCTGGTCGAGACGTCAACGGGACTCTTCACTGGGTCTGTCTTTGAAAGGGTTATCCAGGTTACTTATTTGTGACGTTAATGCATTTCATTGACTTGAAACGAGGTCTTTTCAGAACACATTGTATGATGATCGCCTTTCGCAGCAAAATTTATCCCAGTATTTAGAAGAGTTTTATAAGACAGGGTTAAAAATTCTTGTTCTTCTTACAAAGTCACTCTGACAATAACTAAAAAAAACTCTAGCGCATTCCTCGTGATTGGGTGTTTGATTTTAGGAACTAGAAGTATAGACGAATTCTATCAAGAAGCTATAAAAGTCAAAAATTGTTTTGAGCTATCTTCAATACCTTAACATTAAAATTAATTTTATTACATCCCATCATTAACTAAACAAAAGTACTCCAAACTAAAACTAGATGAATTAATACAAATATCAAAAGTTACTTCAAAGAGCTCAAAGTAACTCTATTCACCTCGTCATCAAACAATTACCAAAATATTAATTTTAATACATAATCGTATTAGAAAGTTTCAACCATCCTAGTAAGTAAGTTTCGTTAAGACGTGAGACGCAAATTCATCGGTGTCCATTAAATAGAAGAGGCGCGACTTTGAAGACCTCCACATAAACACTTCAATAAACGCACATTAAAAGATATGTCTCCAATTTAACTTGAATTTATGGTCACCGTAACTCCTTTACTACGCTTTGAGACAACCCTACCTCGATCAAATTCCATGCATAGTATACATTGCTATTTACGTTCAAGCTCTTAGATCTTCTTTTTACAAAATAGTGGTGATGGATGTTGAAGCAACAAACATTTTCTTATAAGTTTCGACACATTTCATTTTGAGTTGACTTAGGTTTAGGTACTTAGTCCCCCACGAGTGTTCGGCCCATAAACTTTTAGAAATGTCCCGTTTATACTTCATAAAATTTATATGCACTTTTATTTCATCAATAAAGATCGATTTGACTATTTTGTTTGTTGCAACGTCGCTGAGGGGTTCGAAGGTACGGAGATGAAGATTTAATGTAAGGTGGAGAAACATGAGTCATGTTTAGATTTATTTTGTTTCAATTTAAGTAGTTCTATATCAAATTGAGATAATTTAAGATCCATGTTGAATAGGGATCACTGTAAGACCATGGCTCAGGCAGACTACGAACCTAGTCGCGAGATTGTTCGAAAGAGTTACAACGGCCTTTTATTTGGCCCTGCAGGAACACAAAGGGCAAATGGAGGAACACCAGTGGGCTTTCGTTAGTTAGAGTCTGACACTCCCTATAAAAAAGGCAGTCTATAATCCTACTACATGCTTTACTGGTACCTAAAACTAGTAATTATTCGGTACAATTGAGTTGCTGATCCCTTAGCATAGTTTGAGACTATTCAGTAAAAATTACTTAACATTTCAAAATGTTATATATCTGATTCTATAACACAAGTAGCTGCACTACCAAACACATACAAAAGATATCGAACTCAATGAACAGAGTTCACCACTTAAACACTCAATAGGAATGCACACTATCGGTCGTTATATTGTGAATCGTTTGTCATTGATTCGCAATCGAACACTTACATTATATTCCAGACCTCGTTCCCCACACTTTAAACACGGAAGTACACCAACGATTGATTTGTTATTCCTCACTCAAATCACCTATCAAAGGTCAGGTAATGAGGTAATGACAATGACATCCAATAAAAAAACCCTGACAGCTTAAAACCGTAGTAATAGATACGACCAATCAAAGGTTATGGTCATGGGCCCCATAACATCCCACCTTGGAGTCATTACCTCGTGCATAAAATGGCAATATTCGACACTCTGTAATAGACAACGACCATTTAGATCAGTTTATGAGTGTTTACGTTTGAGAGGAGATCATGTTAAGTTTTTATGGCTGTATGATTTTTTTATTAATGTTAAAAGGGGGAATTAATTTTAGGATTGGTGTTATGGGGTATAAAAATAATAGAGTTCATGAAGCAAGAAAATTTACGGCGTGTTGAGAAGATTCAAACAACAGATTCCGAGTATCTTTTTAGGCACTACACGATAATAGACTTCACCAAGGTATTTTTAGCAGCATATTAGAATATGCAAACTAACAGAAGCTACACTTATTATTTATTTATTTACACTTCATGCAACTAAAGTACAAAGGCGGACTTAATGCCTTAGGCATTCTCTACCAGTCAACCAAGGGTGGCGGAGAGATAATATGGCAGGTGGTGGTGGCGGTTTTCTTGTTTTAAGTAGCTGACATAGAGAAGAAAAAATCACAAAAGTCGGGGTCTACTATACAGGGTGTAACGGAAAGGTTTAGTCATATTTTAAGAACCGGTTCTGCCCATGGAAATGAACAACATTCTCTAAGAAAAAATAGAAAATACCCAAAAAATAAAATTGTACTTTCCATACCAGTATCATCAGCTGATCAATATTTGTAGATATGTAAGGTAATTTTTTTTTTGAGAATTTCCTCTGATTTTCTTGCAGAAAGTTGTTCATATCGATGGGCAGATGCATGTCTTAAAAAATGACCACAGCTTTCGTTATACCCTGTAGAAACGTCTTTTGACTCATTCAATGACTTAGTTAGACGAACTTTAAAATAGGTCATCAAATGAGTAGAATTAAATTACGCACAAAGCCCACTCAAAACACAAGGTGTCCGGTAACCATAGCAGCAGCAACAGATCTTAAGAAACACACAAAAGCAGCTAACACACTTAGTACCATTGATGCTGTAACATCGTTACCTTCCTGCCTGAAAGGGATGCCAGGCGCAAATTAACGATATCCGTGATCTTCTCGTTTTGATTCGCGGGCGAGCTCACGGCTTTATGTTAATTTAATATTATATTTTGGAGGGTAGTCTCAATGGGGTGCACACGTTAGTAATGGCTGATTTTATAGAAAGTGAAAACGACTTCACGTGCTGTTTGGTTGATGTGAATGTATGGTTTGATAATAATTTTGTTTTGTTGTAATAAAACAAAATTATATTTTGTTGAGATTCAGTTTTTAAGTTAGTTAAGTCGAAACCGTTTGACTTGAAAATGTATTCCTACGTCTAGACGTGAATGAAAATGAAGTAATTCTTCTTCTTTATGGCGATGATACAGTTATTTTTTACGGCCTAATACTTCATCACTACAAATACTAAACACTACACTACACTTCATCGCCGGTGTCTGCGTACGGGTGGTGACTACACCTTAATTCGATTTGACAAAAAAACAAAGGTAGGAAATAGAGTCCAGGAAAGTAGGTGAAACTGATATAGTCGCAAGATAGTAAAATATAGACTGATGAAGTAACACAAATTAAATTTGTCAAGTATGAAACGCATCCAGTCTCTACCTAACACGGAACTGAGACAAACGCCAAAAAACTGTCATTTACAACAACCGAATGAGGTCCCTAAATGTAAAGATATTTTACCTACTTATGTATTTAGGATCAGATCAATATTAGTAGCATTCACAATCAGTGCTGCAGCGGACTGCACCCTTCCCTGTTCCCCTGCACTCTGCACCCCTGGTCGTGCCAGTGTCCCCTCCCTGGACATGTGATGTCAGTAACGGTGAGGAAGGGTAGCTGAGTGAAGGACGATACCTACTGATTATTATGATTTAATTTCTGCTTTTAGGTTTGCTGATTTGATTAATAAATCTGCTGTTGTTTTGTTTTGAGGAGATGATGGAATTTAACAGACAGTGAGCACAAGCTAGCAACAGTTAATCGCTCGCATTCGCATCTCAGTCGCAATCACATCATCAAAAACTCTTCTAATTTCCTTACATTTGTTTATTGCTAAGGTGATGAGACTTGAATTTAAACGTGTAAGTAATAGAATTGGCCTTCATAACGGTCAGTGTTTGCCAGTTTTACTGATTTCATCGCAGTTTTCAACATCGCCAACGGGGAAACTTTGATTGCTTATTGTTTGTGTCATTAGTAAGTACTCGATGGTCACGACGCGATCATAGTAAGTACTCGATGGTCACGACGCGATCATAGTAAGTACTCGATGGTCACGACGCGATCATAGATGAAATGAACCATAAGCACATATAATTATATGTATCCATATGTAGCCACTGAAGTAACATGGGTGGGGTTTAGTCAGTAAGAGTCTGACATGCTCTCCTGCTCCACCAGAGTATAAAGAAGAGGAAGGGAGAAGTTTTTTGATGATTACCCACCCCAAAAAAAAGCACGTATGTATGTAAGTCAATTGTATAAATGTATAATTGATAAATGTCTGTTGATACGTTTTCTAGTTGCCTCTTGCTAAACCCCGATGTTCATAATTGTAATTAAACAACAAGACAGTAACAGACGCTACATTAAAGGGATTGAAGAGTTAAACCATTTATCATAACCGCATCAGTCAGCCAAACTTTACAAAAGCGAACCACGCGCACTCGCTCAGTAACAAAACTATGACCGTTACTGATCAAATCCCGATCTGAGCCGAGGGCCCACACCTCATCGCACCGATCAGGGGGACTGGAACAAAGGCAAGGTGTACACGATCGGCCGCGTCAAATCTCCGCGACTATTGTGTCGCATCGAATGTCGCGCGTCGCATTGTGTCCATCGCCCTCGCGCGCGTCATCGACATTAAATATTATTATTAAAAGATTTATCGCGTGGAAAATTGCACTTATTGTTAGTTACGACTGCAATATTTCATATGATTATGAATTTATTTTTATGTTAATTATGTACGTGCGCATAGGTGGAGGGTTTGCTGTATTACTATTATCTAAACTTAACGACTAACGGTCTTCTTTTTATGTGGATAGTTATATTTATAGACTGCAAAATAATAGTGTTGTGAACGGGGTATAAGGAAATTAAATTATACCTCATCAAATTTATTTAGCTATATTTTTTAATTCCGTACTAAAATTGTGCGAAAAAAGGGTTGTCGGTAATACTTCGTCTTTTGATTGAAACTTTTAGTTGTCATTTTGTTTTTACTCAGTAAAGACTTTGAAAACTGTGCGTTTTACATAATATTATTTACAGTGTCTTAAGTAATAAGTGAAGAATCGCCCCACAAACAGTAACAAAGCTGTTTTCAAAAGGTAACGTTAATCCTTTTAAAAATGTAAATACAACCAAAACAATTTTACCTAACGAAATCAAATTAACAATATTCAAATCCATCAGCGAAAACAAGAGTTTTTAACCGGCCGCAATTCGACAGCGGCTTAGCTCCCCCGTCACGCCGACAATGGCGGGTGACGGGAATTCGCACGCGCGAACAGTTCGCAACAGTGTGGCCCCAGATTTAGAATCAATCTGAGTTGGACCAGGGTTGAAAAGGCGTAAGTGGATTTCAGGTAGATAACAGTTTAGTTTAAGTTTGAAATTCAACATGTGTGGTTTAGTAAGCAAATTTTTAAGTGTGTATCATAATTTTCAGTTATAACAGATTCACCTGTAAAACAGTTATTCTAAATTAAAATAAATGATACTGTTCATTACCTATGGTGACTGCGCGTCAACGCCCCATGGCATGCGGGAGACGAGACACAATCGATTTTATTTTTAACCGACTTTCGAAAAAGGAGGAGGTTCTATGTTCGACTGTATGTATGTTTTTTTTATGTATGTCCGCCGATTTCTCCGTTAGTTGTGGACCGATTTTCAAAATTCTTTTTTTATCCGAAAGAATATACTCCCGAGGTGGTCCCATGTAAATTTTATCAAAATTTATTCAGCGCTTTTCGAGAAACTGAACAAAAACGAAAAATACGTGTACCTCGATGACGTTTTGGTGTTCTCCAAATGTTTAAATTCCACGTTCCATGTTATTGAGGTTTTTAGTTCTGGGGTAAAAATACAAAACCTTTTAACAAAAAAAACAACCGACTTCCAAAAAAAAAATACACTAAAAATTAAATAATAACTTTAATTTCGGAAGTCGGTGTTTGAATTTTACATCTTCGTTATTTGAAACCGACTTCCGAAATTAAAGTTATTTTTTAATTTATAGTGTATTTTTTTTTGGAAGTCGGTTGTTTTTTTTGTAAAAATGTTTTGTATCTTTTTCTCCGGTAACTGACAGATTAATTAATTGGCAATATAAAAAAAAACTTAAACCTGAAATATCAATAAAAAAAAATATGATCGCGTAATTAAAAAGAAAGAAAGAAAGAATGAAAAATTATTTATTCATTAATTTTTTTTTTTCAGTTTTTAACTCGACCGCAAATTTGCTTCTCGCGATTTTAGTATTATAAGTGGTTCATTTCATGTATTCTTTCATCTTTGTAAGAATACTAATTAATTAAAAGTTACCGTGTATTGAACCCCTATCGACAAGTTTTAATAAACACCCATATTAAAGAAAATCGCGTTCACAATCAATTGCTTTTAATCCCTTTCTCTCCTCACCCATTCCACCCAATCTATAGAGATTTAAATAAGTATAAATAGTGCGTACAAGCGTAGGTAGCGTCACAGCGTCCGACAAACAATAGGTGAGGGTGTAGGGGACGCGACTCCACGACTAATCGCCTTTCCATCCGACATGCGACACTCGCACAATCGCAGCTCTGCGCAAGGCTTTATTAATAATGTGCTGTTGCTTTTTCACATGGCTGGCGATTAAAAGAGTCAGTAAGTTTTAAATATGTTTGTGTAGTGGAACAAAATGTTATTTCAGGATTGGGGAGAATATTGCGAAAGTTTTTAAAATCAATCAATCTGCCTAGCCTTTTCCCAACTATCTTGGGGTCGGCTGCCAGTCTAACCGGATACAGCTGAATACCAGTATTTTATGTGGAGCGACTGCCTATCTGACCTCCAAAACCCAGTAACTGGGTAATACGATACCCTTTGGTAAGACTGGTTGTCTGACTTTCGGGCTTCTGACGACCCGTAACGGCTGTCAAAAATCCACGATTGACAGCCGGGACCAGCGACTTAACATGCTTTCCGAGGCACGGGTGAGTCTCGATATGTAGAGATGGTACCCATCTATGGACCAACCCCGGCAAGCGTAACCTGATGGATCGACCCGTGCGGCTGTTTTTACTTTAGCCACGAGCTTCTCAAATTAACTGGTTTTTTTTTCACAGAGTTTTCAGAAAGCACCTACAAGAAGATGCGAAGAAATGCGAAGGCTTCAAGTATGGGTCCAACCATAGTTCTGCTTATCAAATGTTTCAGCGACTATCTCATCTTGCTACCAATCTTTCTGGATGGCTAACCACCGTAGCTATACATTTTATAAGAATAACTTGTAACATGAGAGAAGAAGAAAGACATGCAGCCTTCTTTACAAAACTGCCTAACCATATGCTTAGTATACACCAGTGTACACCAGTGTACACTAAGCATATGGTTAACGGATTTTAGACTCAAAATATCAGTCATCAAATATAACCGTATATAGGACAAAACCTCCTTTAAATAATTTGTCAGCATTTTACCACCCATCTAAGGTGGGTGGTAAAATATTTTATTTATTCGGGCTAGAAAATGTTGAAATAAGGGCTTTGTCCCAACTGATCCCTAGTCCCAACTCACCTGGTCCGTATATATCTACCTACATGTAATAGCTAGTAGGTGCAAAAGTACCGATGGTAAGAAAAGTGCTTGTATGGTTTGAATTTTTTTTTATTCAGCCATCACAAATCACAGTTTTTACAATAATTAAAGCTCTCTGCTAAAAATTCACTGTCTGTATATAAAATAATTTAAACTATCGTCTGAGAAATCACAGTTTATACAGTAATTAAAGCTTTCTGTTAAAAAAATGACAGTTTTATATAAAATCATTTAAACTATCGCCTAAGAAATCACAGTTTGTACAATTATTAAAACTCTGCAGAATTTTATGACTCCTTTCTTCGGACACGTACAGGCTTAGGCTTACTGTAAAATTTTTAGGAATTAATTATTTAATAATTAATAACTACCAACTTATTTGCACGGAATCTAAGTCGATTATTTTGTAAAAAAAGTTATAGAAAAAGATCAAGAGCAAAATATTTTCTACATCGTACGAGTAGCACTTTTCCGATAAACTGTACCATTGCAGCTAATAGGCATAATTATAAAACAGCGGGCGAGTTGGGAATAGAGATCAGTTGGGACGAAGCCGAACCTGCTATTCAATATTTCAACAAACCACATGATTATTTTTTATAAATAAGGCTCATGGTTATCAAGTGAACCATTTGAAATACACGTCATGTTGAAATAATTCATTTTTAAGTCGGATAAAGTTTTACAATAAATCTCAGTGCCTGAACTTTTTATGTCACCAAAGATCCATCACATAAGGAGACTAGTCGTTCTACTTTCGATCACTATCGCAGTGCAATAACATTAGGACGCATTAAGATGTAATCTGCAAGTAATTTAGAAGCTATTCGCGTACAATCGGCGCGCATCTGTCTGCGGCAGCCCATCGGGTACGTGTCTTGTGATGAGCTGCTGACCCTACTATGTACTTACGATACGATGAAGTATTCAACAATAGACAAATTATTTTTTGATTCTCGCTCGGAAAAAAAAACCTGACACTCCGGGAGTACCGTCAGGAGTGAAAACAAAAATCTTGAACAAAAATGCCGAACGCGCCTCTCTTTTCACTCTCGTAGCGAATCGCGTAACGGTGTCGGTGGCGCGCGAGTTCAATTGTTTTTTCCCATCTCAAAACTGCCCAACGCGCCTAAAGAAGTTTTCACTACAAAAACATTTGTATAGGCTAAAAATAGTTGCTCCGGGTCTAGCTGTTTGTGTATGTGAGTTTAAATGTTTGAGATTTTGAAATGAAAACTTCCTAAATTTTTTTATTCGAATTAATTCTCAGTTATTTAACCTATTTTCTCATCTTAGTTAAGTATTAAATTTTAAGTCTTGATAGAATAAAATCGTAAAAAAAATATTTATTGTACACCTCAGTCCCACGTCTGCTGTGACAAAACGTATTTCTGTTACAAACAATAATACATATAAAGTCTGTCAATTTGCATGAACTAACGCATATTTCAAGATCAAGATAGTTCAAAAATTGAAACGTTCCTTTTTTCCAGTGTTTTTTTTTTTCTGTGCTAGACTGAAATAATGTTTTCATCAAAACACTCTGTAGGTAACCACTACCAACTTGAACCTTTTATCCGACTGTGCCTACCCACCGTCCATCGCACCGCGCACTATCAGTCGCGGGGATCTTTTCATTAAGGTTATCTGACGGCTGATCTTAAAAACGCCACGTGGACAGCCTCCCGATCCCGATGCGTGCCAGACTTCAACGAGATTATGTATTATTATGTGGGAGATCGGTGGTGTACTTACTTTGAAGCTCGTTAGCTAGATATAAGGGATGTTGGAGTAGATATTTAAAAGCACGACATTTATTGGTGTAAATATATAGGAAGATTATAGAAATAATTCCCAAGGAAAATGGAAAAGCGTTAGTTATTTACGAGTAAAATATGTAGGTACCATTTTCGGTATGGTTTGGGAATCAATACGCAATAAATAGTCAATATATGCCTACAGGCATTGATATATAGTTTTTTATATATCAATGCCTACAGGTGATCATAAAGGTCTCTTTATGATCAGTTTTGACAAAACTTACTGCTGGATATTTATGGGATTCCTTTTTATTTTTTTTGTAGGGTGGGAAATCATCCAATGACATCGCCCGCTCTAGGGTGAAGCGGGAGGGCGTGTCAGACTCTTACTGACTAAAACCCACCCCTGTTCCTTCCCTGCCCTGAATGCCCAGGGGCGAGGTAATTCTTTCGAATTTATCCTTAACCCCTGGGCAAGCATCGGTCATGACGGGTCCCGTCATGTTTTGCTGACAACTCTTTAAGGCGCGCGTGGAACACTACACGCCGTCGACTCCCGGGCCTGGTGCTGATCGGACGGCGAGTTACCCACTACTCGCCGTCCGCTGGCCCGGGTTTTATGAGACTCCTTCAAGTCCACCAGTAAAGTAAATGGGTGCACGTTTCACATGACATTTTATTTTAGACATCGCCTAATATTATTGTTATACCCATATAGTTGTTAATCAACTAACCAAAATCGCTTTAGAATTCAAAATCAAAAAGACCAAGATGATCGTCCACAATGCACGTTAATTGCACCTCTCTCACGGGGCCCGGTCCACCATCAGGGGAGGGTGAGCGCGCGACTTATCGGTAATTAATAATCGCACTCGCGGCAGAAACGTTTTTAATTTGCGCTACACGTGCGCAGCGTGCGCGACGAATAGCGGCGCGTGCGCGCGTGGAGGGGCGGCCGTGTGGGAATGGAAATATGGTCCGTTGTGAGTTACCGCTAGGTTTTATATGCCAAGCATAATAAGGAAATCGTATACGTGAGCAGTCTAGACGCCTTACTGTGAAAGGTTAGTAAAGCGGTCCTTGGTTATTTTATTTTTTGTACTAGCAAAAAAGTTATATGAAAAAAATACTTTGCCAAAACCGAAAAACGTCCGTAAATCCCTAACGTTTACACAAAAGTGCTACATTCAAACATGGACAGCACGACGAGTCGTCGAACACTTTTATCAATGTTCGCTTTTCAATAAACCTCTAACAAACTGGACAGTTGACTCGCAGCTTTTTTACGCCAATAGAGTCGCTTCCGCCGCGAACGGAAGTGGCCCGGTTCGGCGCGACCGACAACAGGAGCGCTTACCTTAGTTTTTTATTTGTGCCTTCCTGATTTATGGTTGTTTTGAATTTGTTTGGGCCACTGTGTCCGCGCCAAAATGCTTTCGACACTTTCAGGAAATCTGGACATGCTTTTTTTCCAATCCAACTCGCGAACAAGTTGAAAATTCTTACTTGCAGATACAAAAATGTGGCAAGTTCTGTGCGTGGGTTTTCTATTACAAGTTAGCTTGACCATCACTATGAAAAACTTTTGAACATTTCTTCCTTTACATAATGGATAACATAAGTTACGTAAGATTTTATGGAAAAGCGTTTTCCACTGTCATCATGGATTGGTTAAGTAGATAATAAAACTTGATCATAATAACCTGAACGACTGTCGCTAACTACAAAATCCAAACATTTCGTTGCTTTAAATCACATAGCAGACGGATTGTAAGTTTCACCAAACAAAAGTGTTGTTTCATTCAACAAAGAGGAATCATTTGCCGCAACCTACGCGTCTGTTGTTAAAGCACCTAGAATACCTCACAATAGTATGTCTAAAGAAAACTTTGCGGCAACACAAAACCTTTCTCGCAAAGAATAAACTGAAAGAGCGCAAAACACTTTCAAAAAAAGTCCAGCGAAATATTTTTCATTAGGGCCGAGGCAAACAATGACAATTGAATCTCGTGCACTATACCTTCCGCGGATTACTACGACTTATTGCGACTCGACAACCGTCCCGCGCTCAAAAGAATAATATGTCTTTATAACGGATCCCGTGGCTTTCCCTGCCTTACTTCTTACACATTTTTCAGTGAAATGTGAGAGCTCCTTTAGTTTTTCCACGCTCTTCCCATTCGAATTTCAACTCAATGCCCAAAAGTCTACGTTTTCTTTTTCTGTGGACTGCCGCCTGGGAGAATAGATTGCATTGTCTTGTGACGTAAATCATTCTGGAATAAGACGCGTCAAGATGAGCACACGAAATTGTACTTTGAAATTGAAGTGTAAAGGTCAATTTACTGTGGTGTTACGTAGCATATGTGATGTTTTTGTGTGCGATGGGCAGTCTCACGTGGTAAAAGGTCACTCTTCCCGTGACGGACGAATTAAATTTATAAAATGAAAGAAAGCGCCAGGAGTTGGATTATCTCGCTACATTTTATGAGGAAATATACATACGAATTGTATTTAGTAAATGTCGCAGAAGCAGTAACTGTCTGATTTATTAATCCTTTTGTAATTTTACGTGCAAGAATTATGTTATCGTCGAAGTTGAATGTATGTCAATCCTTATAAATTTGCCTTATTATACCTTGTAACATAATTTCAGTAAGTATATTTTTGATAGTATAATGAAGACGTTATTATCTAGCTTGGAGTACTAACGAAGCTAGCAAAGCAACATCTATACAAAAAAACCGGCCAAGTGCGAGTCGGACCTCGCACATTTAGGGTTTCGTACCAAGTTTTTTAACTATTTGTTTGGCTTTGGGTCAACAAGATGCTTAAATATACTGTAAAATTTTTAAGACTGTAGCTCCAACCGTTTGGCTGTGAAACCTGTGTGACAGACAGACGGACATGTGAGTGACGACAAACTTGCTCCGTTTGGACCCTTCGGGTACGGAACCCTAAAAAAAGTAATTTCATCCCAAAATATATTCGAGATCGTAATGAAAACGGCGACAATATAAGAGAATCAGAACTTATCTGCAGGCCGGGGGATAAAGACGTAATTTTATTAGACTATACACCTTAACTCTATAAACATAATCTTTCATTTGCACAATTGTTTACGACCTTAGGCCTACTTATTGCTCTATCCTTTTTACTCTCTGGAGTTGCTTGTATTTTGGTCTCTTTCTAAATAAAGGTGCGTTCGGTGTTGTGTTTATTTTGATCGTGGTTGACCCTCGGGTAATGATGATTGGTTCGCGCCACTAAATTGGAGGTGGCGTGGACACACGAATTCACTTAGTGGTCATAGTGGTGTCGACTGTTTTGCGGTAATGTTGCACATTAATAAGCGTCACGTGCATTCGTGCATGCCATTCTGTATCAAGAGTGTGTTTTCCTTTTGCCTTTTTTTGGTTGTCGTCGAAATCATTTTGATTTAAGTACCTATGCAACAGTAGTTATATGTTCAGTGACTTCTTGTTTAAAGTGTAAAGTTGCTCTAGTTTTCTCTAAATTGCTCTATCACAGTTTTCTATCATTCAGATTTATTTTGAAGTCTGTATTCATTGACGTCATTCTAGCCCTAGCTTTTCAAATTCAACCATAATAAAGATTGGTATTTCTTCATTAAACCCCGTTCCCCATTCACTAGCACCCCTCTCCCCCACATATGTTTTTATAGGCACAAACAGAAGACCTGATGAATATTTATTATTATGCCCATACACATTTCCTAATAGCCCGTGTACATATACTGCGTAATTTATAAGCATTATGTATAGATTCATATCGAGTTCGCGTCATTACCTTTTCTTAGATGTGTTCGTGAAAGAATATTTTTACATCCAATTGCTTCTGGGTTGGATAGGACAGGCTTTGTATCGTGATTTTTATGTTTCTGTTTTTAGTTTCAGAGGCTTATTAGTGTGGAGATGTTTGGTATGTTATGTGTTTGGGTCGAAGAAAATATCATGTTAATGGTTTTGGTAGTATTTGTCTTTCATATACTAAACAGCAATTGTATAAAAGGGTCATTTGCACCAAATATTAAGATATCATATGCTAATCACTACATAGTATAAAACAAAGTCGCTTTCTCTGTCCCTATATCCCTATGTATGCTTAAATCTTTAAAACTACGCAACGGATTTTGATGCGGTTTTTTTAATAGATGAAGTGATTGTAGAGGAAGGTTTATGTGTATAATAAGTATTAATTCCACGCGGGCGAAGCCACTGGCAGAAGCTAGTAATATTATAAATGCGAAAGTTTGGAAGGATGGATAGGTGGATGTTGGTTACTCTATCACGTCAGGGCAGCTGATCGGATCTGGATGAAAGGAGATGGTGACATAATTCACCCAAAAATCTAAGTGCAATCGATACGGTACAACTGGCACCACAGCTGTGAAAATTCCAAGTAAAAAAGTTGGTAGGGTTGGTTGTTGTTGGTTGAGAGTTGTTGTTGTTTTTCTATTCTATTCTGGTTTGCTTAGCCTTTTCCCAACTATCTTGGGGTCGGCTCTCAGTCTAACCGGATGCAGCTGAATACCAGCATTTTACATGGAGCGACTGCCTATCTGACCTCCACAACCCAGTAACTGGGTAATACGATACCCCTTGATAAGACTGGTTGTCAGACTTACTGGCTTCTGACGACCCGTAACGGCTGTCAAAGATCCATGATTGACAGCCGGGACCATGTGCATTCCGGGGCATGGAGAAGTCTCGGTATGTAAAGATGTTCACCCATCCACGGACCAACCCCGGAAAGCGTAGCTTAACGTAATGGATCAACCCGTGCGGCTGTTATTACGAGTACTTTAGCCACAAGCTCCTCCTTTCCTATTCTATTCTATTTTTTGTAAATTTTGAAAGCCCATAGCTCCGATATCCCATGGATTAGGATGTTGCAACTTGTGTACGTTTATTTAGATATTTCTAGGGAATTCTTGTGCACACGGTTTGACCGTATCGATTACGTTTCGATTTTGGGTTTTTGGTCCATACATTTTGATCATGTCCTTTGGCACAGATATCGATTATATACTTCCACGCGGGCAAAACCGCTGGCAGAGATAGTATTTACTATAGGAACATTAGTCAGAAATCATTCTGTAATACGATAAACTTCTTACAAACAAAATAATTACTGTTTAAATCACCGAGCACCATCAAACGTCAGCTACACTGAGAACATCCCCTGACGCATCTCTCTCACAATATTTAAACAATTAATTCAATTCATTGTCAGTGGAGCGGTAGTGTGGCGAATGGGGCTCAGCTCTAGCACACGGCCTTCCCGAAGTTCCCTTGAGCTTGAATACTCTCACGTGACTACGTGTGAATTCCGTGGCTAATTGTGATTATCAACCGCCACGTGGCGTCAAGGGTAGAAAGAATCACCTCTCTACTCGACAGCCAATTGTTTTGGGTAAGGGATTCTCAATAGTTGACGAATATGGGTAGGTGAAGCGGAATTCCGGGCAGTAATGTAGAATGGGAAATAGGGGCTTAATAGTGGAATTGTGGTTGTGTGTTAGTGGCAATAAAAGGGATTGATTTGATTTGGACTAAATTAACATTTTCAAATAATTATTTATTTAGGCTAAGTTTTGAACTACCCAGCTTCCTGTAGGGATGGCGAAATTATTTATCAATATTGAACTTCGAACGCTTTCGGTTACACTGTATATACCTTGCTGAAAAGGCTTGAATGATGGCGTTATCCATCATCTTTATGCAATAAACGATAGACTGCGAATATGCACTATATCGAAGGTATTATCTATCTTGTAGAAGTAGACAAGCCAAGTCAATGTCCTACTTGTAGGGTCAGAAAAAATTTATTGCTTTTCGCATTCATAAAAGTTGCGACATGAAATATTCAGTAATATATATTTCCAGCTCAGGTCATGACGATATCTCTCTCCACCCATTTCAAAGCAAAAATACATAACCTTTATATTCGCTACGAAAATATTTACCTGTCCATAAATACATCCGGACACGTCGATGCAATATCCACACATTAAAAAAATCCCCAGTGCCGGCCACCTATTCAGTTTTTGATATAGCATTTTGTGTCCAAAGCATTTTCAACTTTAAATTTGACCAAACACGTTGTAAATTCCTTTGTAAACTTTTTCCATGTGTTATAAATGAAAATTCAGTGAAAATTGGACTCAATGTAGGAGGTATAAAGTGGGTTTTGGTATGGATAGAAAATATGTTAGCAAGAGTATGTCCAGCAAAATGAACTGCGGAAGATGTATGAGGCAGCGGATTAAAAATATTTGTACGCGCCATTATACATGGTGTAATGAAAACCCTAAACGTGCCTCTTTATTAAGTGCTAGCTTTTACCCGTGGTTCCGTCCGGTTTATTCATATTTCAGTTAATTTAAATGCTGGGAATATGATTGTTTGAGCTCTCACTACGAGTAATTTGTGGCAATAGGGAAAGCAATTTGAAAAAAAATAGGAAATGTATAATGACGAGACTAAATCATATACCTGGGTACAGATACACAAATAAAATTGATTTTTCTTTAAAAATTTAAAATAAATCTTTTACGGCTACATAAGTCACAAACACTAAAAAAGCTTATCCGTTATTATTTAATCAGCCTCAGCTAGATAAAATAAACTTTAATATTTTAAACAAACATACATCACAAAACATGACATTATATAGGGGTGGTCAGTTAATTGAAGGAGGGGTTTCAATAAAGATCTTTTGAGGCCTGATGAAGGTCTGACGTCACGATCAAAAGATTTTAAATTTTGTAATTAGAACGTTGCTTTAGTGTTGTTGTGTGAACGTTATTTGTGACATAATCCGCCGTGATGTATGGAATATATTGGAATAAAAGGGGAAGGTTTATCCCTGTGTGATATTGGACGTTTCACCTACTTACGTTACTTTAATCATCACTGTTTTAGAAGAATGTATCCTTAGCAAGGTTAGATGGAAAACGATCAGAGGCAAATATGGTAAATTAGTACCTGGATGACCGAGTCAGCTCGGTTTTTTTTTGATAACGATATAGAAAACGATGTTTTCTAAAAATTAAACCTAGCTAGATCGATTTATCGCCCCCGAAAAGCCCTTCTTTTGGGACCCCCGAAACTCCCTGCATACAAAATTTTATGAAAATCGTTGGAGCCGTTTCCGAGATTCAGATTATATATATATACAAGAATTGCTCGTTTAAAGGTAAAAAGATAATGGATTAGTAAGAAATTCGTACTAATCCATAATATAATATTCTTCAATTTAATTTATTATTCTTACTAAGAATTAGGTAGATTGGATTCGGAAGGCGGAGGACCGGGTGTTATGGCGCAACATGGGGAGAGCCCTATGTCCAACAGTAGACGTCTTTCGGCTGAAATGATGATGGGAGAGGTCTATGTCCGTCCAGTCAAAAATGACGAGGCCTGCAGGTGTATTCGCTAACTCAGTTGCCATCAATTTGATAGGCACTTTGCAGTACATTGCTGCTTTGACGTATAAGAAAACCGTAGTGCCTATTATAATCGATGGCCACCGAGCAATGTACTGCATAGTGCCTATCAAATTTATGTCAACTGAGTTAGCGAATACACCTGCTGGTAGGGCCGATGCCTGCCAGGATCGCAAAAGAGTCTCCGCGACCCTGGCATAGGCAACTGAAGAAACACGGGTGACTTTTAGTCAGTATAAAGAGTCCACTCGCGCCCTTCCAGAGCGGGAGAAGTTATTTAATGAAAAAAAATGCCCGTCCAGTAGTTAACTGCAACAAACTGAGTTCATGTATGACGGTACATACAATGCCAAATTAAGGGTTGAGCATCTGAAATTGATCATTATTATGTAATAGTTGTCCATTTGTATCTGTCTGTACTACACAGATAACTTACTGCCTACTTAGAAATATTGTTAACAATGTGTCACAAATTTTATGCTATTAACAATGGTAGGTACCTACTTAAGCACAGAGTTCTTTGTTCATAACTGCACCACAAATATACCTCGCATTATATTGCTCAGTATCTTTGCACACAGGTTGCCGTTCACAAAGCTTCTGTGTCGTGCGCGAGCATTCATTAGCGCCGAGTAATGAGCCACACTCACCCAGCATAGATCACCGACTTACTTGCAACACAGAAACCCTACTTGCATACACATCTCATGTTATTCTTCTAGAGTTATACAAGCATCTCTTTTAAAATAATTACCGAGTGGACTCCGCAACAGAGAAGACCCAGAGAAAGACCCAGGAAGCGTTGGAAGGATTGTGTCGTGGAAGATCTGAGGAACATAGGTAGGAAATCATCTCAGCGAAGGGAGCTCAGAGACAGAGCGAAATGAAATAAGATCATTTAGGAGGCCAAGACTCACAAATGGTTGTAGCGCCAAAGGAAGTAAGGAGTTATGCAAGCCTATCTCCTGAGAAGGCCTATCTCTAAATCTTGTAATTCTTGCTTCAGTCAGTATTTTAATAAGTATTCCGAATTCCTCCTTTAAATCCACTGTTTATTCCCTGAATCCCACTCTATGCTAAACTTTATCTGCTTGCTTCTACCTCTCAATTGATTACATTATGTCAGACAGTAATTTTGCTTATTCTTTTAGTTAGTCAGTGTAGTTTCTTTTTTGTCTTTATCATTTTCATCTTTATCCCTATTTTCCATTAAATAACTGTGACTCCTTTTTTTTTGAGATTGACAAGCTGTTAGAGTCGTGCAGTTTCAAAGAATTTCACTGCTTGTGTATACAAGGGGGTGCTGGAACTACACCACTTTACCTACCTAAACGTATGCTTATGTAGGTAAAGAAGTGTAGTTTTAGCACCCTATATAAGAAAAGGAACGACACAACACGCACGACCCGACGACGGCACGGCGGTTGACAGACAATGGAAGAAGAAAAAGTGATGCGTCGTCGCCATGAGCGCTGGCACGACTATTTTCAGGGGGTTGCATCATTAGCACTTGGGCTTTAAAAAAGAAAAAATGAACGAAATGAGCTCGAAAAATACAGCACGTCTCTTCGAATATGATAGATATATATTTTTTTAATTTTGACCGATTTTGTATACACTTAATATTTATAGCCAGAGGGTTGCGAGCACACCCCCTTGCACCCTCTACTGGCACCCATAGGCGTCGCCAAGTAACATATGAGAAGTGCAACAACTTGATTATGATGATGCACTCTCTGGAACGTTTCTAATCTTTGACCCAGCCCGTACATCGGCACCTTTTAAGGCTTTTAAACGCAGTGCGAGCTAATCACGCGGCCGCACAGTGTGGGCGCTCTGCAGATTATCTCACTCCGCAAGCATTATGCATTTTTGTAACAATATTATACTTATATTATTACTGGAGAATTCCTGCTATTCGGAAGATGAATAGCATGATTTTTATACTCTCTTTTTGCGCTCGCAACTAAACACTAACAGCCGCACGGGTCAATCTTCAAGGTTCAGCAATGCTTGATGCTTGTCGAGGTCGTTCTATGGATGGATGACCATCCGTTACATACCGAGGCTTCTCTTTGCCTCGAAAAGCACATTAAGCTGCTGTTTCCAGTTGTCATTTGTAAATCTTTGATATTCATTACAGTTTGTCAGAAGCCAGAAATGTAACACAGGTTTTACCAAACGGTAACGTTTCACTCAGTTACTGGGCTGTGGAGGCCAGATAGGTAGTCACTCCATGTAGAATAGTGGTGCTTAACTGCATCCTGTTAGTATGGAAGCTGAGCCCAATATAGTTCGGATAAAAAAAAAATCTTTGCAGCTTCTGGGCTGTAATATTATCTTGCTCCTTAACTAGTTCAAACTTTAGTTTCTGAAATAAATTTTCAGCTTAACATCCGACCAGGGTTTTACATGACATTACTTTTACAGTAAGTTATGCATTGGGGTGATTAATGACTCATGGTACTGGCATGTATGGCACAATTCCGATCGAAAAGAATCTGCAGAGTATTAAAGTAAACGTCCCACATTAATATTTGAGATCAAAAATGAAATCCAATACGTTTGTGATTCAGATTCTAAGATTTCTATTAGACACAGTGTTTTAATCGATCAATGTCTTATGAAAATAACATAAAGTGTATCAAATCACTCCCGAGCAATTTGTAATAGTCAATGATAGGAATTTGATACTATTGAATGAAGCACGCGAGGACACAACATGACTATGAGAGAGAAAACAAAACTACATATTTGATAAAGAATCAGAAAACATGGAAGAGTTATTATTGGGACTAGTTAAGTCAACACAGAAGATTCTTTATTGAGTTGGGAATTTGGAAAGTTTCACTTTTTAATTTTAATCCAAGTCACACTTGGGGCAGTCAAAAACATTTTTTTTCTGTTTGAACCTTACTGAAACCTTCTCTACTAAACTAGTGAAAGTTAGCAATCATTCCCAAACTCATTCTTCAGTTGTTATTCGCTGGGTCTCAATCTGAGTGACTGAATAACTAGAATTGTTGCTGAAAAAATTTCATAACTCAAACTTCCTCCTGCGGTTATCGTTATTGCAATTACGTTTTATGACATTAGCATGACATCAGTTTCTTGACTATCCCATACACACTTCCCGAGAATCTTCACCCACAAAAATAGATTAGCATATTTTCTATTAAACCTGATATATTTAACCTATATATGTTTTGATGAATTTTAACGACTTCTCTAATAAAAAGAGCTCATAACTCACAGTAACTCGTTTAATTTGACAAAAATGTACGTTTGTGTATGGCTGTGACATCCTGTAGTGTTGCGAGCAAATTAGCGATGGTGTCCGATCGTAAATATTGTTAGGTGTATTAGTTATGTTCTTGTCGCGGTGTTGCTCATGGCGGAGGTGAGGTATGGCTGGGCTTTGATGCTAATTGAGTAATATAAAACAGTAATTACCATTATTTATACGAGCAGGTGTATGGCGTTGGTAGGTTTATTATAACATACCTTAATATACCTAGAGATACGCCACTAAAATTGTACAAGATAATTAGTCAGTGCGCAGGTGCTGATAACGTTCTATATTAAAATTAAACAGCCCTTGCTAGCTATTATAGCTTTCGTAATTATAATATAGTTTAATAAATTAATCTGAAAACTACACAGTGTACCAAATTGTATAGTTCCAATATTCAGAATATTTAGAACACAACGAAACCTTTTGTAGAGCCTCCAAAAGTCTTCAAATATCTCTGCATACTTGCCAAAGAAAACGTACAAATTCTAGCCCCATTCCAAATAGCTGTGCCCTAAAATTTCCATTAGACGAAAACACTTTACGACGTTAAAAGATTCTGACAGTTCCTTTAATACTTTCACGAACGCGAAACTAGTAAATTGTATTCCACCTACATTCGTGTGAAAATCTTCACAATTAGCAGCTTCTGATCAAAGCAGCGGATATGATATTTTACGGGTGTCGCGACAGACAGACGGACTCGCCTTGTTTTATATATATCAGTGAGTATAATATGTGGAGGAGATTCGACGGAAACATGTTATGATTGCAAACACGTATGTGTCTAACCTTGCGGAATATCGATTCTGTGAGCTTTTTGCATTCTAGAAAGATCGGTGGTGACGTAGGCGAACTAGACCAAGTTGGACAATGTAAATAGTGTAATACCTTTTTTTAACTTTGATATGCTTACGCTTGACCACTATCTCACCTGATGGTAAGCGATGATGTGGTCGGCGATGGAGCACGTTTCCCTAGAAGTAACCTATTTACTCTTGACGTAAATACTCTAGAAGTATAATACCCTGCTTATAGCTGTTAGGAAAAACGGACTACGGCAGGAAATTACATTCCTTAGCTTTATGCACAATTAATGTGTTCCATTTTTTTTAAATTGTGTTGGACATCATCCTATGACTTCTCCCGCTCTGGGTGGAGTGGTGTCAGACTTTTACTGACTAAAACCCACCCCTGTAATTTCAGTACCCTGAGTGCCAAGGGCCACCGGAAATCTGTTATGAATTTATCCGCGACCCCAATGAACGTGTTCCTAAGGTGGACTATATTATAAAACAGCTGGATATGGACTTATGTTACTATTAAATCGAAATGCTGGATATACCATCTTACAGTATAATGTTTTGACTTCCTTGCTAGGCATATACATTTTCTTTAGAGAACCGCTAACAACCTACCTATAAAATTTCCCAATCAGTCCACTGCTACCTTACGACGCTCTCCTGGACCCAATCAGTTCACAAATAACACAGGCAGGCTGTTAGCACGCTCATGGGCGGCGGGGCAGACAGTTACTTCGCCCTAAAGCGAGTTATTACTCTGGACATTACGGCCAGGCAAAAACGGTCGACATATTGAGAGCTCGGAATGTAATAAAGAGGGTAATGTCGCTGGGAGGGCAGGTTTTTTATAACCACCTTGGAGTGGAGTTGGGTTATGAAGATTTGTAGGTAGGTTCTGGTGATTTGAAACCTGGTGTTGTTATGGTACTCATTTCATGTCTATGCATCAAGTATTTGAAAGCATCATTCGGAAAGCACATCACCTAACATAAAGTGAAACTTTTACTTATCAAAGTTAAAATTTATGAAGAAATATAAAAAAAAAAAACACACGCCTTCCAGAAACTTGAGTGCAGTTCCTGGAAGGTTTGTGTAAAGTAGATTTAATTTTAGGGTTTGTAACTTTAAGCCTGTGCTATATAAAAAACTGCACTCAAGTTCCTGGAAGGCTTCTCAAGGTAGATTTAAATGATCATCATCTTATCCCAACTTTTTTGGAATACATCTGATGTAAAGAGGTCAGACAGTGCCAGAAAAAATATTAGTTTTTCCGTACTACAGATATCATCAGCTGATCAAAATTTGTATAAAAGGTCATTTTTTTTTGGAATTGTCACTTCCTTGAAGAAAGTTGTTCATTTCCATAAACAAAAGTAATATCTCAAATATGACTACCCATTTTCATAACACCCTGTGACTTGAATGATAGTATCCACGATGGATACTCTCATTTAAACTTCGTTTTGTATCACTTGACACCTTATTACCTATGTTATTTATCTATTCATACACACTATTACAAGTATAACACTGATTTACGTCCGTGACATTGTCACAATCCTAGGGTTCAGTTGAAAACCAGCGTCAGGCACTAGTTGTCTGGCATTCATGCTGAACTGGACCTTTTTGGCGCAGCCGTGGGGCACACACTTTCTTATGTTACCTGATCTTTTTAAATTTTTAGTTTTTTTTTTGTTTGTTTCGTTGTGTTGTGCGTGCCTTTAAACTGTGGCAAATAAATGTTTTTTTTTTCTTTCTTTGTTTCTTTCATACTATTCACGGAGCATTAAGAAAACAAGTGTACTACATACTTCATCTCAGTAACCCCATCGCTCTCAGCATCTCAGCCCGCAGGCCATCAATCCGTGTAGCCAGCAGTGACAATTACACTAATTGTGGTGTATAATAATCCTATAATTGTAGTGTATAATAAAGCTATAATCGCTGGATTTTTCCGAGTTGAGTGAGCGCTAATGTGGCCTGTATTAACATTTGGGTGCGGTGCCTTTGTTTGCGCGTTGATAAATTATTTCAGAAAATATGTATTTATCCTTCTTAGAAGGAAGGCTGGGAGGCCTTCCTTGTGTGTCTCTCTCTCTCTCTCTTGTGTATTTCTTGTGTGTCGATGGATGAGAGACACACGGGACCGGTCGTTGTCGCGACACTTGGGGGAAGCCTCGTCCAGCTGTGGACGTCTCTCAACTAAAATGATGATGATACTTCTTAGTTCTTTGTACTTTGTCGTTCTTTCGTAAAGCATTTAACCGAAGACTGAGTTGAATATGTACGACCAATAACTCATCACTATCTTCCTATAATTATTTCACGTTACTTGGGGTAAAGCCAAACGTTTTTATCTTCCCGTCAGTATGGAAAATTAACCAAATTAATATATTATTTAATGAATAGGTAGTGTGGCTCCGTGGATTCTCTTTCTCTGTTTAAATTCTACAAACAGTAGCTTTATAAGACCCTTTTTTATCGCTGTTCATTATTTTTTTTGCCAATTTAAACCTAACGATATTGTAGAAAAGTATTTTCCAAGTAAATAGGTACCTTCCTCTTATCGCTGATATTGTAACCCCACATCACTTGTACAGGACTACAGAAAATTGGCCAATTATTGTCTTGAGTTTTTGTGGTCTTAGAATAACATCATCGGTTATCATACGGTTCTGTGTCGGTCAGCTAGTACGTTATGGTGATCAGAATTTGCATTATGTTATCTCTTTGGAACGTTATAATGTTGTAACAGTACCTATTACCTACGCAATATACAATATTGCATGTAAGGGTTTTTTTTTTTCAAACGGCGTTCTAAATACGATAAGTTAATAGTAAAAAAAATAAGAGGCTTTTAAATTAACATACACAAAATTTCGTGTCTGTGTGTAGACCATTGAAGAGTTACTCTATCTGGAGCTCTGAATGTCAATTCAGGTCATGCTTACCATATGCCAAGGGGTCGCGGATAAATTCGTAACAGAGTTTCCGCGCCCCTGGGCACTCAGGCAAGGAAGGAACAGGGGTGGGTTTTAGTCAGTAAAAGTCTGACACGCCCTCTCGCTCCACCCAGAGCGGGAGAAGTCATAGAAAAACAAAAATAAGGTCATGCTTACCATAAATATGCATTGTCATCGGATCTGAACCAGCATGTATATGTGTCAACTCCTTAAAATGAGACGAAGAGGTTCTAATTCAGCTTGCAAGATTTGACCCGAACTAACAAACATTGCAAGTTAAAAATGAAAGCTTGTAATAAAAAATTAATATAAGTCATACCTACATACACGTACACATAAACCCCATTAATATAAGTCATACCTACATACACGTACACATAAACCCCATTAATATAAGTCATACCTACATACACGTACACATAAACCCCATTAATATAAGTCATACCTACATACACGTACACATAAACCCCATTAATATAAGTCATACCTACATACACGTACACATAAACCCCATTAATATAAGTCATACCTACATACACGTACACATAAACCCCATTAATATAAGTCATACCTACATACACGTACACATAAACCCCATTAATATAAGTCATACCTACATACACGTACACATAAACCCCATTAATATAAGTCATACCTACATACACGTACACATAAACCCCATTAATATAAGTCATACCTACATACACGTACACATAAACCCCATTAATATAAGTCATACCTACATACACGTACACATAAACCCCATTAATATAAGTCATACCTACATACACGTACACATAAACCCCATTAATATAAGTCATACCTACATACACGTACACATAAACCCCATTAATATAAGTCATACCTACATACACGTACACATAAACCCCATTAATATAAGTCATACCTACATACACGTACACATAAACCCCATTAATATAAGTCATACCTACATACACGTACACATAAACCCCATTAATATAAGTCATACCTACATACACGTACACATAAACCCCATTAATATAAGTCATACCTACATACACGTACACATAAACCCCATTAATATAAGTCATACCTACATACACGTACACATAAACCCCATTAATATAAGTCATACCTACATACACGTACACATAAACCCCATTAATATAAGTCATACCTACATACACGTACACATAAACCCCATTAATATAAGTCATACCTACATACACGTACACATAAACCCCATTAATATAAGTCATACCTACATACACGTACACATAAACCCCATTAATATAAGTCATACCTACATACACGTACACATAAACCCCATTAATATAAGTCATACCTACATACACGTACACATAAACCCCATTAATATAAGTCATACCTACATACACGTACACATAAACCCCATTAATATAAGTCATACCTACATACACGTACACATAAACCCCATTAATATAAGTCATACCTACATACACGTACACATAAACCCCATTAATATAAGTCATACCTACATACACGTACACATAAACCCCATTAATATAAGTCATACCTACATACACGTACACATAAACCCCATTAATCTCAGGTACAACACACACCATATTTCTAGGTCATGGAGTGCACTCGGCGCGGCAAACATTTTAGCAAAACAAACAGGGGCGAGCCGCACACAGAGCCGCACACAGGGGTACTACATACAGGGACGTACGGGTCTTTAAACTGGACGTAATTTACTTAAAGCATTTGTTTAAGGCTACATTTTATGTTGCCGATATTCCA
Organism: Polia nebulosa; assembly: GCA_951329385.1. Taxonomy (NCBI): domain Eukaryota; kingdom Metazoa; phylum Arthropoda; class Insecta; order Lepidoptera; family Noctuidae; genus Polia; species Polia nebulosa. The sequence goes on from OX589596.1 coordinate 985,349, forward strand.
AAATTAAATTTCTTCTGGTCAAAATTTTGCCTTCTCGACAGCGTTAGCATTTGCCTCGTAAAGGTCTTTCAAAGTGCAGGTGTTGTTGCACAGAGGGCATGACAAGAGGTGAGGCATTGTTTGGGACGAAGCTCAGAAATCGCATGGTGGCGGTCGCGATTTAAATTTTGGTGGGTGGGAAATCATCCAATGACTTCTCCCGCTCTAGGGTGGAGCGGAAGGGCGTGTCAGACTCTTACTGCTAAAACCCACCCCTGTTCCTCCCTGCCCTGAATGCCCAGGGGCGAGGTAAATCTTTCGAATTTATCTTCAACCTCTAGGCAGGCATCGGCCATGACGGGCCCCGTCATGTATGCTGACAACTCTTTGAGGCGCCGTCGAGAGGTCGCTGCCGCCGATCGGCTGCACGAGGACACGGCGGGGCGGCTCCGCCCAAGTGGGGCAGATCTCCACCGTGTGCTCCACCGTGTCCTCTGTGGTCCTCACAGTGGGGACATCCGGGCGTCTCCATCCGCCTTATATGTGTATGGCCCTGCGCGCGTGAAATGTCATCATCTGTCAAGCCCCGTTGACAGTCGGCCATCGTGTAACTACAGACTTTGTCATGTTCCGGGTGTGTAAACCTTGCCACAGGTCTAAAGACATTGGGTAATAGTAATAATAGCTGTTTAAAACGCGTGAATCGGGTTTTTGGCAATTTTTTTGGCAATGCAAACGGAATTTCCTCGGTGGCACACAAGTGTGCCGCTAGACACTGAAATTGCTATCTAGTACGTTATTTAAACAAATAAAGTTATATAAAAAGGAGTCAGATTTTACAGGTAGGTCACAGCCTAGCCACAAACCTTCTGAGTAGGTATGACAAACCCCTTTAGCTTTTTTTCTATATTTTCGTACCGATTACTTCTCAGTTTATGAAAATCAGGACAAAAAAAAAATCATTAGATTTCCAACAATATTAAATAGAGACCAAAATGAGCTTTACACACCAAACCAAATTAAAAATCTCGACATCCTCACTATGTAGGCCATTTATTCATTTTATTCTAGTTAGTTTGTCGCGAGTGTAGTGCAGATAAAATCACATTATATTTCCCGTATGTGCGTGTTCCAAATTGGACAGTATTCACTGTATAAAATGAGTTAGAGAGTTGGAGCCGCTGACGTGCCTGGGCTGCTGGTGCGCTGACAGGCTACAGCGGGAAGAATGAATGGTACAAGATAAGATGTAGCATTTTCAGCCACATTATTTGATTTTTAGTTATTAAACACATAATATCTACTGGTTTTTCACAATGTTTTCTTTCACCATTTTAAGAGCAGCGGCGATGTAATAAATAAGACGTAAGTAAGTAGGTAAAATGACTTTTTTTTGTGTTTGTGGGGTGGGAAATCATCCAATGACTTCTCCCGCTCTGGGTGGAGCGGGAGGGCGTGTCAGACTCTTACTGACTAAAATCCACCCCTGTTCCTTCCCTGCCTGAGTGCCCAGGGGTGCGGTAACTCATTTTCAGAATTTATCCGCTACCTCTAGGCATGCAGGCACCGGCCACGATGGGCCCCGTCAGTGGTGGCTGACTACATGTCTTTGAGGCGCGCGTGGAACACTACTCGCCGTCGACTCACGGGCCTGGTGCTGCTCGGATGGCGAGCTACCCACTGCTCGCCATCCGCAGGCCCGGGTCTACGGTGGCCGGAAATCGTCTCGCGACGTCCTACGCCCAGTACCTCTCCTGCGGTGGTAGCGGCCGGGGCCGCTCCGTTGAGCTTCACTCACGCGTCCCGCCTCCGCCTTCACGAGCATTACTGCTTCGCAGAAGGCGGAGACTGCCTCCCATTCCCTCTCGCTCCGAAACATGGCCTGAACCAGGGCCGGGCGCGAGAGGTCGCCGCCACCTATCGCATCCACGAGGACACGGCTGTGCTCCGCCCAAGCGGGGCAGACCTCCACCGTATGCTCCACCGTGTCCACTGGGCGATCCGCGCAGTGGTAACGCCCGGGCGTTTCCTCCCGCCCGATCTGATGCAGGAACCTCCCGAAACAACCGTGTCCGGTGAGGACCTGCGTCAGGCGGAAGGTGAGGACGCCGTGACGCCTCTCCAGCCACTCCTCAAAGAGGTGCCCCTCTCTACCGCCGCAATTGTGGCGTGCCCAGCGCTGGGGTGCGACAGTCGCTGTCTCCATGTCGCCATGAGATCCTGCCGGAGCTCCGTCCGCCGAGCCGCGAGGTGTCGCGGCAGCAGAGTTTCGCCCCGGCGTTTGGCCTCCTCGCGCCACTCCCAGAGCAGCGCGAGGACCCTGGCCTTCAGATCCCATGGCGACAGTCCGGCAAGGTAAAATGACTTGTGGTCCGAACTCTTGACCTGCAACTTGTGTCACGTTTACTAAAAGCAACCACGAATGGGCCTCCTTGGTCAAAGGTTTGTCCAGTGCACACAGTTTTCACTAACCTTATTGTTTCGGAAAAACTGCTTCTATGCTATGAGAAAATTGCACTAACTTCAACAACTGAGCTAGAAGTAATGGAACAGGTATTTTTTTTAGCGAAACCAGTTTCTGACTGACAACTTAATAGTTTAGGCCTGTAAATCCAAACAGAACATAAATCCCGCTAGTCGCGCCTCTCCCCACCGTGTCCACTACCCGTGGAGGTTTTACGACCCGCTAGTGATAGTACGGACGATGCACATGAGTTATCGTTACTGCTTAGGTGACTCGGTATGGCCTCTGTCAACATTAAGTTCTCCAGCGTTTCTTTTACTTTGGCTGCCAAACGAACATTTTATTGGTCTGAGCATGTATTTTATGAGGTACGGCTTAATTCGTGAGCAAGGAAAATATTAAGAAAATTGTTGTGGAGATGCACAATAGCCAATTCGAAATAATGGATGGCAGTCGGCATCAAGAATAGCCCTTCAAGAACCTAATAAATATGTATGCAAAAACCTTTATATAAGATAACAGTTGTTTTTATTTTTGATGAATTTCCATTTCCTTAGGCTGGTACTAAAATAGATCCCTGATTTTTTCCATGGTACAAATCGTTTGTTTAATCTTTATCATGTGATGAACCAATGCTGAATTTTCATCTCTGCTTTTAACTAAAATCTAACTTTTGTTAACACATATCTAAAAAACCAAAGCTCAGCTATAGGTACGTACCATCTTCTTTTTCGCTGAAAACCTGGACTTTTAGCGAAAACTGCACAAAATTTTAAAGACAATAAACTCGGTTTTCCTACCTTCCATCTAGTGTAGTGTATCATCTATTCTAGTACAGCCAAGATTCCTTTATAGTAGAGTCGTCTTCGGCACTTTATTATGCACTACAATGTTACCATTTAACTTCAGACTTGTCGTTCCTTCTTAACTGGATTAGAATTGGTTCTTTGATTTGACGAGTTAAAGTGAAAGCCACAAGGGTTCTTGTTGTTATTTTTGCAATGTTCAGACTCAAGTTCTTTAGTGCCTACAAAGGCATTCCGCTGCTGATTTTTATCAAATAATAAATTAGTATAGGTACATATAGTAGTAGCTGCACTTACTTCAACAATAGTTTCGCTTTGTACCTAACTAGTTCATTTGGTAATGACAAAATTTTCGTAATTTGAAGTACGAACTGAATGTCAATCTTAACCAACAATACTATTAAACTGTAGGTATTTGTAATGTGTAGTCTCGAGACGTAAAGCATCGTCTCTGCCTACACAGTGAGCAGTTCACCAAGTACTTTGTGAGTATTCACTGACGTAGGTAGGCATTTACCTCCTTCAAAAGCTACTCCCACCCTAACCTTAATACTAGAAGCTTCATTACCAAGCCAAACAAAGCGTTCAAAATTTACTACATCAGTATTAAAACATGGCGTCTTCCTAATACCTAGCCATCTAGGTCTTATACTTCCCCCCCCCCCCCCGAGCGTTTCCCAGCATCATATTACCTACCGCTCAATCTTCTTTCATAATTAAAGTGGCTTTTACCTCAGTACCCTGCCTCACCCCCTCGAACACCCCACCACCCCCTTGTCTTGTTGTCATGAAGTAGTGAGGCAGAAGGTCCAGCATACTGAAACTGTTGAAGTTACAAGTATCGTTAAAGAGGTTGGTTAATATTAAATATCGACACCATGTTGGATCAGTAAATGAGCATCAACATTCTATATTCACAGTAATGTTTTTCGTTCTTGGACAATGTATAGTTTAGATTGTCCAAGAATGTATAGTAAACATTGTTCAAGAATGTATAGTATAGTACACATTGATCAAGAATGAATAGTGTTCATTGTTACGTTGGTACTGTTTAATTCAGATTAAAGTTTCAAGAGTCTTTACATTTCTTGCTACCAAACACGTTCTTCACTTTTACCATTTGGAATCTCAGTTTGTGAATATTGTGGTGAGTTACTTTCTTATAGCAATTTAAAGTCATCGAAAGCCAGTTATGTCAGTTTGTTGGCAGTCTACATCCTAAATATGAAACGATGATAAGTTGCTACATAACCATGATCTTTTCATTTGCCACAAAATATTTTTTTTCTGCCATTCCCCTTGATATTCCTTAGTTATCTTCTAGGATGTGGCTCTTCTGCAACACCTACGTTGTGTCGTTACCTAGGACCTGCGCGTAGGTTTACTAGTGGTTATGTGCCCCACCTTGAAGGGGGAGAGGTAATTGGCAGTTTTTGTTCTCTCTCAAGGAGATGTGTTGGGAATTGCGTCTTGAGACGTGTTTGAAACAACTTGATTAGACTTTTTATTCTGTTATGTGGATAACATCTACAAGTACATACCTAAAGTGGAAAAGTATTTACGTAGTAGGTGATTGTGGTTGTAGCACTTTATTTTAATGTATAGGTCACTTAAACATCTTATAACTCACTACTAGGTGCTTTAAGTTCGTCTTCTGTGTTATTTTGTTCATGAGAATTTTAAAGGTTTCCCGAGAATTTTAAATAGGTATCAAGAAAATACGCATTGAAGCTTTTGTCAAGGGTAAAAGGTTTATTTCAGTTGAAAAAATATCATGAAAAATCACAAAAGGCTCATCATAGACAGCGTTTAAGTTGAGATAAAAAAAAGAGTCTGAATCTGATAATAAGTCTGAAATGAAACTGTATCACGCGTGTCTCTACATTTTGCATGAGTACCTAATGGAAAATGGTGAGAACATCTGTTCAATATATTCAGATTTAACATGGGTTTTAAAATCATATCCAATTGAGATACCTAGATACCTACTACCTTCGTTTTGATTCGGCCTATTAATAATATATTTACATTCAGAAAACTTATTTTGAATCGAGAATCACCTCGAAAATATTAAAAAAACTGTTCTCTTTAATTCTCATTCGTATTAAATACACAAAGTTCGTTCTAAACTTACTATCAAAGCTGTAAACTATCGACTGTTTCGTGTACGTACCGTCCGCAACCTCGCCTGACCTTTCCAAGGACGCGCCGCGCCCACCTAAGTACTAAATTTAGCACACCTCAAGGAAACATCAATCGCACCAACACATGCGCACAATTTTTTATTTTCCACTGCATCAGATTGGCACAAAAAACGTCACACCGCACCGGTAACAGCCGCGGAACTGAGAACCGCATTCGTAACACGAAATACACCTGTATTGACAGGTGTACCTGTCCGCACCTTGCGCCGTCCAATCAGCGCGCAGGTTACCTGCGCAGCTCGATAAAAAGGGGCGTGGTTTGTGCAGAGGCGGTGGAAATTGTACCTGTGCGCACCTGCAGTGTTATGAGGCAGGTGTGGGTGTTTGCGGGTTGGTCGTGAGTCTTCCAATGGGACGGCAGTGGCGTGCTACCTGAGAGGTGCGCTGCGTAGGTGAGGCGGCAGGTATTGGTCGTGCGAAGTGGGTCGCGGAACTGGGTCACCGTTATGTGCGCTCTCTTTATGTATCTACCCCAGTGCCGAGGACGCCGTATGTTTCCTACTGTTTTAAACTTAAATTATAGTCTTTGTTTGGCTTCCGTTTACGGAGATTTAGGGGTGGAATAAGACACCTAAGCGTGTTTGCGAATGTGGTTTCTGGTGACTGCTTAAACGAAGGATTCTGCTTACTGTTTATAGTATCTAGCCACTTTTTATTATTATTTCTGAGTAAGTTAATCTACTAAAAATTAATGTGTATTAGAGCTTTTTGTAGATGAGAAAATCCGAATCCTAAATTTAATGATTTAGAATTCGGATTTGAGCTAACTTGAAAAAAGGTATTCCGTACGTACCTACTAGTTTATACTTTCTGAACGAGTGTCTACTGAAGTTTTTATATAGTCAGAGAAACGGACACTAAAAAAGCTTTGTCTTAGTAGACCTTCTTCATTATTGAGCCCTCCACCCTCACAGTAAATCATGAAAAATACAACACAAATACTCGTATATACCTAGGTAAGTCTATATACCTTCACCTTAAAGTCTACCTAAGGCGGCACAGGGGGGTGAGGGGCCGACTGATTACACGGCGAGGGGGGGGGGGGGGGGGGAGTTTCTCCCAGGTCGACCAAGTTTGAAGACAAATTGTGTGGTGGGAGTAGGGGGGAGAGTGGAAAAATTGTGCCCCACCGCCTGCCACAGCCTTTAAATATAAATAATGGAGATTTTTTTTAAATAGAACTGCGACCTTTGGGCTGAGGCCTTGCAGAGTATGTACTCGCAGATATACAGATATACTGAGGTTGGAGGCTGTGTAGCTTTATAGTGATAGTTTTGACTTCGTGTAGGTTTAGAGCGGAATTTCGGTTAGCCAGGTTAGCTCTGGCGGAATAACCATTGGAAGGGCGTTGGCTAGTGATTTGTTTGAATAATTCTAACGCTCTTTTTGGCGCAAACAAGTTTTGAAACTACAGTCAAGTAGACAATGAAGTTTATCGAGCACTGTGTTTTCTGGATTAGGTCTAACACTAGGGCACTAAAACTTTTTAGGGTTCCGTACCCGAAGGGTAACCAACGAGACCCGATTACTATGCCAGCGCTGTCCGTCCGTCTGTCAGCGGGCTATATCTCAAAAACCATAATACACAGTTGAAATTACCGCTATAACAATTATACACGTTGTGTGAAAATTTCAACTGTCTACCTATTACGGATCATGAGATACGGCCCAAAAAAAACCCCACAAAAACACGTTTCTAGAAACGTATTTTTTTGTGTTTTTTTTTTTCAGTTTATGGTACGGAACCCTTCGTGTGCAAGTCGGACTCGCACTTGGCCGGTTTTATATCATAGTTTTTTTAAGTAGTTCATTCCAGTGACATACTTAATTTTTAATTATTCGAAGACATTTGACATCCACCAACCCGCTCTGGGCACGCGTGGTGGATTACGGCCCACATTCTCTCTCAAAGAGGAGGCCTGTGCCCCAGCAGTGGGGACATAAAAGGCTGATGATGATGACTTAATTTTTAACTGCTACGCGGATGACGTCCTTGGTAAAAACATTCTAGAATATACAGAAATGAAAATTATGGTCTTCATTCATAATGTTTAGTAAAGTTCACTGTAGATTCCAAAATAAGTAGCAATATCTTATAAGACTATCAACTTAAAATTCTTTAAAGAAACATATTTCCAGCCGGTGCCGCACCTAGCCCGACTCGCTCAGAATCTCTCTATAGGTAAAGTTGTACTACTGAAACTTTTGCAACTCCACTCGTTATAAGTTCTCGCTTCCGACTGCCGGCCTGTGATTTCTACCTTTATGTATTTTTTTTCTTATTAATTTTCTTGTAGCATTTTACTGTAGGTACTGTGCCAAAATACGTACATCCTATCTACCGTTTGTATAATTCAATGTCATAGGGAAATAATCTCCACTGCTTATGGTAATCTGAAAAACTTTGCCATTTAGGAATAAATCTCGTTGCATAGTAGATACCTATTGTGCACTTGAATCTAGGCTTAATATTGTTCAATGCCAACATTGCCAGTCAGTAAAGGGCTTTCGTTTCTGACTAATATATATATAGATATATATTTATTTTAAATATTATCCACTAGCTTTTGCCAGCGGCTTCGCTCGCATGAAGATCGAGAACCATCCCACGGGATCAGACTACCAAGATAAGAGGTGTTTTACGTCATATTGCAGGACATAGTCTACTCGTATACCAAATTTCATCTAAACCCAATGGTGGACATCCCATCCATACGCACAAAGCGTTTTGAGAAAACATTCATTGTGCGTACATCTAGGGAGTGGAATTCCCTACCGGAGTCTGTGTTTCCTGATAACTACAACCTGGGAGTCTTTAAGTCAAGAGTGAATAGGTTACTTCTAGGCAAGCGTGCTCCATCTTCGACCACGTCATCGCTTACCATCAGGTAAGATAGTGGTCAAACGCGTGCCTATTAACAATAAATAAAAAAAAACCTGTCCAACTGTTAAGACATGAAAAGGTAACAAACTGACAAATGTTAAGAAAGAGCTAAAACTTTTGCACAATTATGAACTAGCGACCCGCCCCAGCTCTGCTCAAAAAAAGTACAAAAGAATACAAACCTTTCTCATTTATCGTTCTTTCTATCAGTGAAAACCACTTTAAAATTCGTTATGTGGTTCAGGAGGAGTAAGCAGAGAAACACACGTAGAAAGCAACTTTGATTTTATGTTATGTAAGGAATAGATTATTGTCTTGTATAGGTGCTATCTTTTTCTCTCTAATAAAACAAGAAAGAGACGGCCATAAATTAGAGCTGTCAAATTTAGTTAAACTATTATTTCCATACAAATTAAGGGTACACGTAAATAAATGTGCAAGGCGTAAACTAGTTTGACATCTCTAACTTGGTTCATAGCTATAGCCGTCCTTTTCTCGCACTGCCTTTTAGTAAAAGATAGCGATTCTCTAATTTTAGTTTAGTTATTGAACAAGAGAATCGGTACCTTAACTTCAAAGTTATGCAATGTGACCTTTTACGAGTAGTTCAACTCGGGATCAAATAAACAAAATTCCACAAAACGTCGTCAAAAAACTGTGTCCTATACACCTATTTACATACAAGTGTGCGAAACCTTGTATTTTTCCATAACTTTCTCGTGTTCAGATTTCATATTCAGTTGGGGCATGGGAAAAAAGCGCGAGTTTTTAGAGCAAGTTGAAATGAATTCACGCACGCGGTGCCAGAGGAAAAAGAGGAGTTTGTGAGGTGACGGTGATCACTGCAGATGGCTTACGTGGAACTGAGGGATAGTTTGACGATGATACGAAGGTAGCTGGGTTGTTTTGTCAGATCAGGTGACGCTAATTTAGATATGTATAACATCGATTAGAGATGGTAGTAAGATACTATATATCACTACCCTAATAGCATTATTATTGCTGGGCCAACAATACAATAATAGCATTTATTGTTGGCCCAACCAAGTGCCAACACTAAATGTTATTAGGGTACAAATTCTGAGAAACTGAAAGGTGACTGATCACTGCTCTCATTTAGACATAACAATCAAGAAGCACCAATACGGGGTAAGAGCAGTAATTATCTTTACTTTTCTCGACAAGTGCTAAATGATTTTATTTTTGTAAGTATTTATGTTTTAACCACACTTTCACACGACAAAATTTTGTAGTCAGTTTTAGCTAGATGAGGCTGTGGTGTTTCCTAACTGACTACCCTGAGAAGAAACACAGAAACAAACTCACACTCAAAGTCTCTTTTAATATGTACACTTCCATAATATGTACTGGTCAAAGGATGGTGAGCTGACTCCTACTTAGTTTATAGAAAGATATAGTTAGCTACGAATTTAGCTACAACGTAACTATGAAAAGTAGTTACTTATTCTGGACTCTAACCCAGGAATAGTAGGTTAAACTTGCCTTAGTACCATATCCCTAAAAGCCATTTCTTCTTACAAAAAATACACTCTATCTAGTATTTATTTAACTTATAACCAACATTTTTCCGACGCCAAACATTCTTTAGAATTAATTCAAATACAGAACTCGTAGTTAATTGTACAGTTCTATAGGTACTATCCACGTACAAAAAGCGGTGGCATGCGATGCACCGAGCTTATTAAAACATGTCGGTGTCGCTATGTCTAATTTTCCGGTTTTGCCCGCGTAGATTGTTCGCCACCCGTGGGACGCCCGCGCGCCCGCTGTACTATGTAGGTAAATGTGGATGGATTTATGAGGACGATATTGTGTGCTTGGTGTTTCTGTTTTATAGAAAGGTTTTTGTTATAAACTTCTATGTCAAAATATGTGTATATTATCAGGGATTACTGTTTTTTCAGTGCTGTATTACAGAGTTGTAAGTAATAGTGTTTAAGGTAATTAACGCATCAAGTCCCTCATTAGCAGACACAATTAAAAACCTATTGTTATGGCGACGCGAGGGGCCTGACGTGTTAAATAAATATATTTGATAGAGGGAGAAAATTGATAAAAAACAGGAATTTTGACAATTATTTGACAATTATTAGCTTTTAGAAGATAACAAGTTACCCGGGCCTGCGGACGGCGAGTAGTGGGTAACTCGCCGTCCGATCAGCACCAGGCCCGAGAGTCGACGGCGCGTAGTGTTCCACGCGCGCCTCAAAGAGTTGGCAGCAAGAGACGGGGCCCGTCAGGGCCGATGCCTGCCCGGGGGTTGAGGATAAATTCGAAACAGAGTTACCTCGCCCCTGGGCACTCAAAGGCAGGAAGGAACAGGGGTGGGTTTTAGTCAGTAAGAGTCTGACACGCCCTCCCGCTCCGCCCAGAGCGGGAGAAGTCATAGGATGATTTCCCACCCCACAAAAAAAAAAAAAAAAAAAGAAGATAACAAGTGTTATTATTCAAGCAAAAGTACCTTTTTTAAGTTACATTTATCTTATTCTTTACAGGCATTTGACTCTTTGAGAGCAGTGGTGGTCGCGACTTACAAGTTGTAGGTCGTGAGTTCAAACCCAGGCAGGCGCTTTACTTTGTGTAAATTATTTCATCACCACTGCTCTCAAAACGGTGAAGGAAAACATCGTGAGGAAACCGGCATGTCCCAGAACCAAAAATTCGAAGACATGTGACATTCACCAATCCACATTGGGCGGCCACACCCTCTCACGAAGAGGAGGCCTGTGCCCCAGCAGTGGGGACGTTAAAAAGGCTGAGATGAGATGATGATTTGAATTCTATCGGACCAGTTCAGCCCCAAGAAGCTAACTATTGGTAAGTGAAACGATATCAGCAATGATTATTGGAAGCGCGGTATGACGGTAGATTAAAAGACACCAAAAATGTCATTAACGATCCTATTTCCATAATCCAAAACACTACCTAAATGCAAACTAGAATACAGGCTCTTGACCCACTCTCCCTCGTCTAAATAAAGCCTAAAGTGGGGCGTGCTTTGTGCTGGGCTAACGCGGCGTGACTTCATCAAAGCTGGGCTAATGACGTGTCCTGTGACGTAATAGGCCGTGACGTGTCTCGTACCGCCAGATGGCGCTGCATTATTTAGTGGTTTTGGACGGTAGTATGATGTAGTTCGTGTTCTACGTAGATATTCTGTTTGGTGAATTGCTGATGAAGTTTGTGTAGGTTTGGGTCTTTTAGTTTAGGGTACCTAAGGGTTAAGTGCCTAATGTTGTTGTAAGTTATACATACATAAAAGAAAACTTTTTCCTTTTGAGTCGTTATTTAGTTGCCACGATTAAATTCCTCTTCATAGAATTTAAGAATATCATTTTTAGAGTATTCATTTATTCAACTTATTTTCGTTAGCTTTCAAAACTAATAACGTTCAGTAAATCTTTGAGCAGAAGAACCCTGCTAGTACCCGACCTTACTGAGTTCTTTTAATACGGTAGATTTTTTTTTATTACACATATACATAGACAGTTATTTTGATACATTTTCCAACTACTCTTAAACCTCCCAACCTGCTGCCACACTTCACACGCCATCACTTAGCAAATTGTCTCATGCAAATATTTTTCCACCCCCCTTACCCCCACATACCGTAACAAACAAACAACACTCCTACACTATCGCTATAACTCCTGGACTATAACTAGGTAACAATTTATATGCTAACACACTCGTAGCTCACAAACGCAATCAAGTTAGAAGGATCACGGTGTGTTAGATTTTGTTCTAGACCTTTAAGTTTGTTTTTTCAAAAATAGGGTAGGAAAATAAGGTGTCACAGTTGGGCGCCATAATGTTATATTGGCCCCCAACAGGGAAACCAGATTTTCAGCAATTACTTTTTGTTTCACTAGTAAGGTCTATATTCTAGTTTATGGCAATGTAACTTAGTACATATAAGGCAACCGAGCATTAAATATTATTATTATCTATCTATCTATATTTTATATATTCGTATTTGATGTAAAGCCAAAAAACATGTAGGTATATCATAAATATGTATATCAGTTCACAAGCATTTACACTGTCTGAAAATCAAAAATATTTAATTTTATCATAAAATAATACAAAATAATAATATTTCTCAATACAACTGTCTCCATAGCATCTTACGGATAGGAGTTTGCAATCACAAACCCATCAAAGCCACAACAAATAAGAACACAGGTGTCCCAAAGGTGGAACCCTCAACTATTGCCCATTCTAAAAATACATTTATCGAACACAAACGCCAATTTTTGCCAAACGTAACAAAAGTTGTCGGCAACATTATGATCATTACCCGCCATCACGGCGAGGTAAGGCGACAAATCCAACGTCTACTGAAACTTCGCAAGCCATAAACGGATACTTGCTCGAAGTTTTCCAATCTCCCGCGGCCGACTCTGTCATATTATTTTCTAACTATTTTACTGCAGCCTGCAATCTTACACCGTAGAAAATAGAATAACTCAGTTAGACGACTATGTTGAAAGAGTTTCAGTTTTCTAGTGTCGTCGTAAACATTGTAGGAATATTGAATAGTGGATTATTCTTTGGGGAATGTTTTATGTTTAGGTACGAGTTGATTGTTGAGTGTCTTCCAGTTGGTTGTAAATTTAACAATTTGACTTATTGTAAAGACTTATTATGTAGAAAACTTGCTTAACATCCTACTAATAAAATAAATGTGAAAGTTTGTAGGTATGTTTGTGAGTGTGAATGTTTGTGTTTCAATTACGCAAAAATGGCTGAAGGGGTTTGAATGAAATTTTGCACACAGATAGATTATTACCTGGATTAAAACATAGGCTACTTTTTACGATGTGAGCGAAGCCGCTGGCAGAAACTAGTTTTAGAATTTAATTTGAAGTTATCTTGGAAATCAACCTAAAAGTATTCACTAGGCACGTGAATTTTATAGGTTAGTCACAGGAATCATGTCAGTTTATAGACTCTCAACTTATTCCCGACGCCCGAGATACTCCAAATGTTCCCTTGTCAGTCCTGTGGGCGGTCTCGTGACCTTTCTCGGTGAAAACTGATACGTTACAGGCACATTAAATACGTCATACACCTACTGATGTCAAAGAGCAAGTATAGAAATACTGTGTGTACCTATGTATAGGTCTTATCTAGCGCGTGTAGTACTCGCGAACTGGTACTCTGCAATATTTAGACCTTGAAGTGATAATAATTACATGCATAAGTTAATCAAAATTTTCATTGCTAGTATTGAATAATTGATTATATGGAGACAGCATTTAGTGTGTAAATTAAATACATTGCCTAACATCATGCAGACACAAAATTCGAATCTGTAGTTTTTGTAGATATAATTATATTTTGTAAATTGACTGATCTTCGTCTGGATTTTGGTCAAATTTTTAAGTTATATATCATGCAAATCGGCTGATTTGTACTTCTACTGTCTGTACTTTAAGACAAAACAATTTTATCATCTCTTTCTTTTTTCAAATTGTCGATATTCGCCGTAGCAAACTTTCTGGCTCATTCACCGCATTCCGTTCAAAATATGTTTCAAAGATTTGACACAGTCCGATCTGTCTTTACAATTGCACCCAAAAGCCATAACTTAAACACGTTTTCTATTTAACGACATAACACTAGAATAAAATAATAAGCATTGTGTACATAGGTACAGAGTAACAGTGGGTAGCACACAATATCGTGTCGGACAAGCAAGACGGCCGCTGCCGAGGTATGGGCCGCACGTGTGGCCGCACAAAAAACGCGCCTTAATAAAACGACGTGCCGCGGGGGTCGACGATAGGGACGCACCTTATTCGATAGTTGGAGAAGATTTGTTTAATTGTTCTGAAGTTTTACTTTAAAATTATGTCATATTTGCCTCTATTATTGAACGTTGATCGAATTCATGGATCGAAAGAAATACTCGTTGCTAAATATTTCAAGATAGGCACAATTTAGATTGCCATCGATACGCTTCGAATAAATCAGAAATGCAAGAGATGTATAGACACCATATGTTTTCAAAAGTAACATAGATCTTAACAACATATTTTCCATTTGGCACAGATTGGTATCCAAGAGTTTAACAAAACAACTCCCACAGAGGTAGGTAGGTAGGTAGAGACCTACCTACATCTGCTGGATTTTTTTCGTGGAGCTTAGGATTATTTAGATAATAAGCTCCACGAAAATCAGGAAGCTTGTTTGTTCTTTTGTTATTTGAGGAAATCTATCTCGAAATATTGCTGATGAAAGTTCATAGAGATCAGGCAAAACTTGACGTACCTAATCAAATATACAAAACATTAGGGTAATTTTATTAAAATGAATCATTTATAATCTCATATGTAACTGATTGGCCAGAGCAGAATACATATTTTGATATTGTTGTTTTGTTTTTTGTACGGACAAATATATTTAGTTCTGAATAGGTGATTTCCTGATGAGCTAGAGAAATGAGTAATATGATGAAGGAAGGGGATGGGGATGCTTGTATCCTCAAAAAATGCCTTCACCTAATTTTTTTCCTGGAATAAAACTCTACTATAACTGATAGTCAACACCAACGTATGTAGTTTGTTGAAATATTGCTGACTGAATAGTGTCAACCATGTTGTTTTAAAGTTGTAACTCATATGGCTTAAAAAACCTTCATGTGGGCACTATCTTATGTATCTAAGGTGTCATGGTGTATCATCATTAATCGACAATAAGCACAAATCGACAGCGTCGCCTCCCTACCACCCTTGGACGGGTTTAATTACACGGCGCGGGCGACAGGTTGTCGGATGACGTCATCGGACTCGTACACATGTGTGTGTGTAAATAGGTGTTATTATTTCGAACATTGTGTGATGTGAGTGTACTGTACGTGCAGTATAATAGGTGTAGTGTTTATGTACATAGAGTGTGTAGTGAGCGAGGTATGGTAGGTACATTATTGTAACTGTAAGTAATGGGTGTACGGAGTGCTAGGTTTTTTGTTCTGTTTGAAACATGTGTGGAATGGTCTAGGAATTAAGGAAATATTAATTAGTTTCCAAGCTGTATGATGTAGATGATTCTAAAATTACGAGACAAACAACTTCTTATTTCAGTCAACTAAATGACAGAAGTTCTTATTTGCATCAAATCAGCTGAGATCTTTACTCTGAGTAAAGAAAAGAGTACTAATAGAAAGATATTATGTATCATTTCTACATTGAAGTCTTTAAGTCTAAGATTCCAGAGCTACCAGATATTAGGTACCTATTTTCTGACTAACAAAATGTTAGGGATTGAATAGATAGTATAGTATGTATGCTTTGAATACCCACTTGCCCACGTTTTTTTGTATACCCAAATTTTGGTCTTGTGAATAGGACCTCACTCAAGGTGGCGACCAGCCCTTAGACTATTATTAACTAATAAGGCGTCAAAATACTATTTGATAAAGAATTATTTAACAAAATTCTGCAAAACTTTAGCGGCTGATACCGATAAATTGGCCGTCGGTCGGCCCAAATTAGCAGGTATGCGTAAGTACGCATACCATACATATATTATCACTACCTACTCAATCCCACAATATTTTGTTAATCAGAAAAAATAGTAATAGCTAGCAGCTCTGGGATTTTACTCTATTTAGATTTGATGTTTTCGTTGCAATCTTTTGCAGAAACCAAATTTATAACCACACAATTTTATTTTATCACCATAACATTCTAGATTTTTTTGGTGCATTAGTCAACCAACACTCCTGCGGAAAGCTGTAATTGAAAGGTTCAACCGTTAACCTAAAAAATCTCATAAAAAATCTCTTAATACTTGTACTTACTCCCGTTTCTTAAAAAACAGTCTGATGACAAATAAGCCAAACATTGTATCTACTCACTTTAACCAACCGTTTTTTCAAAGTACCTCCTCTAACTTTAACCGCCTAACATAATTTATTTCTACCATCGTAAAACCTGGTTTTAAAATCTCAATTCCTTGGCAATTAACTGTAGTATTTGACAACAAAGTAACCCTGTGTTCTTGCTGTTAATACGTCGTTAAAGTGGAATGGTTCAAGATATGGCCTGATAAGAGGTTGCAGTAAGGGGGCTATACACTGTAGGCGGATGCGGAGTTTATCACTATTAGGTAATTAAGGAAAAGCGGTTACTTTTGAAATAATATCTTCACACGTAACTCTTTAAGATCATCATATCTACCGCAATTCAAGATCACTCCCGTTCGTAAGACGAAGGTATGAGATCTGAATCGATTAATACGATTTTATAAAGAAAACATCCTTTATTGAAGATTGTGTCATTTTGATTGGCCTAAGCCAAACCAACATAAATGAAACAAGTCTCATTATTGTACCTACAGACACTGTAGATTTTGATATCGACATAAGGTTTAGAAATGTTAGGTTTGCCCAGTGTCATCTCTGTCGCATTGAAAAAGCTACCTACCTTCCACTACCGCCACAACTGCATGATAAAACTGTAACAAGCAAATAACTAAAACAAATGACTACTTACGAGGAAGCCCTACAGACTCCAGTATATTCAATTAAAGGTATTGTCTCATCCATTCAGCTGATTGATAGAATCCTTACGAAGGTCACCTTGCTACTGCGTGAACACGACTTGAATAGATTCTATAAAGTAAAAACATTATGAATGATACCTATATTAAACAGGCTGTGGAATTTTAGATTGAAAGAAAGTATCCAATGTAAGGGCCATCCAGGGTTGCGGGACCGTTTGAAAGAGTCACCGCGACTCTGGACCGCTAAGGGAAACTGAAGGACACCGGTGAACCCTCCCATGTTCTTTCAGTTTTCAGGTTTGCGGTTGAGTCAGTAGTAGTAGTAGTACCTATATCAACGGTTAATTTACAGTGATCTAGTATAACCCTCAATAGCTATGTGGGCAAGTTACAGGACAGTGACCACATAGAGACCACATTTCTTTTTATCAAATGGGCTGTGGTTATATGTTGTCCACAAACTTTGGGAGTAAATATTTCACAACAAACAAATATTGTGATAAATTAAATAATAATACAGATGAATAAAATTGTAAAGTGTGTTTGTCAAGTATTAATAAACAGCACTTATTTATTTTCGGCTGAATCACATTTATAGTCAACAAAAATTTATGAAAACCACCGTTTTTGAATCAAAAATATTTGACAATAAAAACGTCAAAAAAAAGTTCCGATACACGCACTTTTTTTCGTTCAGAAATCGATTTTTTCATAGATAATATAATAATGTCATTTTTTGGCCTCTATAATGACATCGGCTTGTCACTTTATTATTTTTTGAAGTGAAAACTTCTTAAGTGGCGTTGAGCACTTTTCTTAGGATGGGTGTAAAATGTTAAACTGGTGTCAGGATCTGATCGAAAATTCGTTAGACGGAGGGAGAGTATTAAAAAATGCACAACGTTTAATGTTCAAGTTTACCCGTTGTTTTTTTTTTGCTAGCCTACATAGTGTCCCACTACTGAGCAAAGGCCTCCCCTTTCTCCCTCCAAACGTGTCTGTCTTTGGCGATTTCTGGCCAAGTTCGCCCTTCAAACTTGATCAGCTTGTCACAAAAAAATTAAATCAAATGTGGTCGCTAAATGATCACTGCCTGGCTTAGGGTTAAAAAAGAAGGAGAAGAACAGCGCAAGACACGACAATCGAGACGGTAGGTGTCTATATCTTAAGATGAATCTCCCTATCTCCTCTTACTCTTCTCAACACCTACCTATAAGGAGAAAAGAATAGACTATAGGAGTATAATGACACAAATCATACAGAGTGTAACGGAAATGCATGGTTATATTTGAAGTACTGTGTCTGCCCATAGAAATTAATAACTTTTTTCAAGCAAGTAATAGTTTTCGAAACGCTGATGATAACTTACGCGGTAAGACCAATTAATATTATTTTGGGAATTGACAATGGCTTCCTTGAAGAAAGTTGTTTACACAGAGAGAGCATATCGAAAATATGAACAGCCATTTTCGTAACCGTAAAATGGAATCAGCAGCATCAAACATTGTATTCACAAATATAAAAGTTATAGGTACATATTTTTATATTATTACTAGCGACCCGCCCCAGCTTTGCTCGGGTACAAATTATACATATAAACCTTCCTCTTCAATCACTCTATCTATTAAAAAAAACCGCATCAAAATCCGTTGCGTAGTTTTAAAGATTTAAGCATACATAGGGATATAGGGACAGAGAAAGCGACTTTGTTTTATACTATGTAGTGATAATTATGGTACCCATATGAATGTGCTTAAAACATCTCAAAGTTTAAAAAAGATAAGTATGTAATGTGAAATTGATAACCAGCACTTAATACTTGTCAAAAAACGAGTGTATTTCAGTAGGTAATCTCAAATGGGGTCACTCACCACTTTTATCAGTTATAAGTTTCCAAACAATATATCTACGTCACTGGGCTCTTTATCGTCGCCGCGGCGTACAATTTTAGTAACGGCATGACCTGAGATAGTGCGGGGTGAGGACATGATAACACACCTTTATTGTTTATACTTGTTTTATAGGTATGTGATAGGGGATGTGTTGAATGATACAAGATATACTTTAAACTGTTTATAAAAAAGTAATGATATTGGAACTTTTTTCTACGAATTAAAGTTGCCCAATATTTTGAGATATTTCTAGGAATGACGTGGAATAAAAAAAACCGTAATGATCATGAATCATTAGGAAACAACGAGCAGTAAAACGTACGGAGCAGTCATCTCTTCGATAACGGTAGCCAGTGATAAATAAATATAGCGACGAGAGATTCACAATAGTTAGTTTAGCGAGCACAGATAACCTATTTTATCGGCCCACTTCCATTCTCGCCCTATTTCTCTTATAGGTTACAGTTACAAGCTGCACAGTTTACTTATTTTATTACACTTACATAGTTTGCTTAGAAGAATACAATCTAAATTGCTTAGTAGTTATACCAATACCATAGGCTTCTTAAAACTAAGGGTTTTTTTTATTATCAGATAGGTGGTGACTTCGTGTAAAATACTGGTACTCAGCTGCATTCGGTTTCACTAAAAGTCGAGCAACATAGTTGGGAAAGACTAGGCAGATTGATTTGGGATTTCTAAGATATGTCTAATCTAAATCAATAAGTGAAAGACGTCAATGTAAACGATATCTAAAACTAATTAGAAACTATGATGAATGCTCAAATCACTGCTTTGACAAGACGCAATTTCAATAGAAATAGCGATATCATTAGAAACAACGTGCGCAGTATTTAGATACCTCTTTATGCTGAAATGCGACCTTGTGTCAGTAACGTTTGAGTTTGAGTAACGTCGGAAAAACATATATAGCGTCATAGTGAGGCAGATTGTAGGAAAATCGTGGTACCACCGCAGAAAATGGAGCACACTACTACGGCTTAGTTTCTACCGAAGTACAACGTAGTCATTAGCCACAATTTATAATTGTGTTGTAATTTGTCTGAAATAAATAAATTGTGTTTAAAAAGGGAATGCTGATTCATACGAACATAACAATGGTACTTAAATTAGTTACATAGTATTAGTGTGAAACTTAGTCGTAACAAGATACGAGTGGAAAAATAATCTAGGAAAGCGTGCAGCTCAGTATCCATCATTACTTAGATTTCATCAGGTGAGATAGTGTAAAATCTCTCACACAGTAAGTATATTAACAGCAATAAAGAAGAAAAAGGAAGATTGAGCTTAAAGAAAAAGCAAACGTGGAAACGTATCTGCCAGCTAAAAGAATTAAAGCATTTAATATAGTGTAAATATTAAGTTAAATTTCTACATTGATAGGGAAATAGAGAACGAGTGATATTGAATCGAAGTTTAAGCCGATGACAATAGTTTCTCAATCTATTTACACGGGTAATGGTACTTACCTACTGATAAGAGTAGTTCCAAGGAAGTGGGGTCAGGAGTCAGGTGATAACCGAGGTGGGTATATGCGTCTTCACCGCGCCAGTGACGCAATGGCGTTGTTGCCACTCTATCTAATTAGGCAGTTACGATTGTTTTGGAAAATTTCGGTACAGCGGGCCGGAGCCAATGACATACGAGTACCTACCTATACGTGAATAATATTAACTACATGTCATAAATTATTTACAATGTCTTCAATTCAATAAATCAAAGTCGCTGCTCGTGGACGTCTGTTCCTCCGCTTACTCCTCCAAAACCACGCAATGGATTTCAATGCGTTTTTCACAAATAGAAAGAGCGATCAACAAGGAAGGTTTGTGTGTTCAATTATAATTTGCACCCGTGTAGAATCGGAACGGGTCGCTAGTCTCTAGTCTCAAATAAAAATATCGTTTGTTCGTCAAAATTTTTGAAAACAGCTTTTTGGTCCATAGCAAAATTGTAAAGTTGGAAAGGTACTTATTAGATTTTAGAAGCTTTTTTTATAATTATTGTTAGGCTCGCGTTTGACCACTATCTTACCCGATGGTAAGTGATGATGCGGTCGAAGATGGAGCACACTTGCCTAGAATTAACTTATTCACTCTCGTCTTAAAGACTCCCAGGTTGTAGCTATCAGGAAACACAGACACTGGCAGGGAATTACACTCCTTAGCTGTAAGTACGCATGAATGTGTTCCCAAAACGTTTTGTGCGTGTGGGT
Organism: Polia nebulosa; assembly: GCA_951329385.1. Classification (NCBI taxonomy): domain Eukaryota; kingdom Metazoa; phylum Arthropoda; class Insecta; order Lepidoptera; family Noctuidae; genus Polia; species Polia nebulosa. The sequence goes on from OX589596.1 coordinate 1,006,343, forward strand.
TGTCCACCATGTTGTTCTATGGTTGCTGTTCCATTTTGCTATTTCTACATTATAGTTTACTCAAGTACCGATCTCTGTCATCTTGACACCTGAGGTGTATGGAATCACTTTAGTTAGGTCACTCGTGTTTCCACTTTAGTGTTTCAATTATTTCAATCTGACTGCTAACGGATCAATTGATCATGATTGCTGACAAATTTTGCAGAACAGTATCAAAGTTGCGTGTCACAGATATGGATAAGTTCATTTAGATTGTTAGAAATATACATGCTTAGATAAAATTACTCTACTAATTTTTATTAGATAGATACTTCTAAAGTAGGTAGTAAGTACATCATGACTCCTATATACCTTTTTTAAAAATTAAGAACGAATTATAATACACTAAAATCAAACAAATTAAAGCCCTTAACCTAACTATGTACACAACACACATATAATACAAAAACAGAATACATTCAGGTTTCGAAGTACTCCTCCACATCAACAGTCATCCGGAAACGTGCCCAGAAGACTAGCAGTATTGTCATGTGGAATGGCAATGCTAATTCTTTGGGCAAAGAAAAAGCCAGCCCGCTGATAGCTATGGCTATTATTGATGGAATCAGAGGTTATATCTACTATTAAACCTGTTCTTATATTTACCTTAACAGGTATATTATGAATTATTTTCACGACCTTACTGTTTTAATAACCATCCATGATTTCCTGTACCTCTATTTGTTCAATTTTTTTTATAATTTCAGAGTTTGGAACATGTCTACCTTCCGACGGCTCTGAAGAACCCAAAATGTTATCAAATACGACCATTTTTTCTTCAGTTCGGGTCAAAAGGACCGCCATTATTAACACAACCGCCCACACATGGCCCCACCTTGCTCAGGTAACATTATACTTACCTTTACAACCAGCTCTTATCGCAACGACGTAAGGTTCAAAACCGTGTGTCAAATATTATAAGGTCTAAATCAAAGGTTGTAAGAAATTGGACTGTGTACAATGTGGTTAGAGTTTAAATTTGAATGGTTGTGTAGAGTAGGTGATCACAAAAAGCATATAAAAAGCGACCTTTGTCCTGCACACATGTGGTTCTAAGAAGCGAATAATTAGTGATTGTGAGACAAGGTACCTACGTGTTCCCGGAAATCCAGACAATATTTTTGTTATTTAGATATTTACCTTGTATAATGTGGGTGGGAAGTGTGGTGCTGTTTCCGTTAGTTTTAGATAATTATGCCAAGGTCCGCATATGATAAATATGATTACTTAGTAAAAAAAATGATTATCTGAGTAATAAATTGTATTGTCATCTCGTAGGTACTTCACTTCATTATTTAATTTGCGGAAAAAGTTACAAAGCGTGACGGAAGTGTCAGTAGTACCTACCTACTATTTTGGGGGACCGTAACAGAGGTCTACATTTTGATCAAATATATTTCGAGTAAATTAAATTTTACATGGTACGATAGTTCATCAATCCGTAAAATGGTACCTCACCTAACATTTAGGACTTACTACAAATCATTTGTAATAATAATTATGTTATGTAATATATTAAATATTGATCTAGAAGTCTTGCAAATTGTCGCAAGAAAAGAAGAATGACCCATCTACATGTTTTAAGTTCCTTAACATTGTATAGCAGGCGAAGATAAAAGTAATCGTAAGCCAGGTTATCATACTGAACTTTGTATAGGTACCTATATTTTTTAATCATTAATAGGCTTGCGTTTTAACTCTACCTCACCTGATGTTAAGCGTTGATGTGGTCGACGATGGAGCACGTTTGCTTAGAAGTAGGTAACCCATTCAATTTTGTCTCAAAGACCCTCAGGTTGTAGTTAACACTCTGGCAGGGAAATAAGTAGATTGTAAAATGAACTTAGATTATCTTCAGTATCATTTAAAAAGTGGCGGTTGTATGAAGAATGCCTCCAACCTATGAACTTTTAATGTTACAATAGGTAAATCTTAATCAAAGGTCGTCGAACAAATAGGCACAATTTTATTTTTAACAATACATATATATTATTATATATTTATAACATTTCATACCAAAGGAGAACAAATTATCATAACATGCAACTTTGAAGGTCCTAGTGCTACAAGTAAGTATTAGTACACACACTACGATTATGAATTGAATGAAAAAATCTAAAATATTTAAATACCTACCTACCTATCTGCCCCAAAATATTCGTTAGTTAAAACATCTAATCCAATTTAACATTTGAAAAAAGTAATATTTTGTACGGTGAAATCTTTATACTCTCTATCAAACCTGACGGACTAGTAACGCCATCTAGCGTCTAGTAGAATTACTAAATACAGTCCGCGCGCCAACTCGCAAAACAACACAGTTTTTATTGCATTATTTTTGTTTATGTTTTGCGGAAAGAGTTGTATGTTCAAAATAAAATAAGTAGATTATTATTTTAATAACTTAGACGTTTTTGAACGTTTAAGGATTTTGTTTCTAAAAGTTTATGAAGGTAAGTGACGCAAAAGTATTTTTTATCGGTGGTAGGTATACACCATACAGGTAAATGGAGGTTTTTAATAGCCTTTTTATCAATATAGAAGTAAGCAGGTTTTGATAGTAGGATTTAGGCTAAAAGTCACTTACACACACACACAACTCGTCTTAAATTGGGCAACCGATAACATTAGTTGGTACCTACCTAATAAAATGACGCCTTAAAATGATAAATACAGTGAAATAAATTACAAGCAATGCTTATTCATATCAGATACGAACGCTTTAAAACCGTTGAATAAACACTTCATCATAAACTGGCCGGTACAAGACAATACACCTGTAACGTTGACTAAGTGCCAATAAAATAATTAGAGTCGTTCTGATTAGAAATTATTATCAATTTGAAACATTTATTTATTCAATGTGGACTGGTAAAATGAACTAGCGTGTATTGTTGTTTGTTGTACTGTCTTTTGAGAATTTAAATGGTTGTAATGTTGAAAGAGCTGAAAAATCGCAAAAAAAACTGTAGCGATTCTACTAGGACTATAAAATCGCAATTAAGTGTATAGTTTTTCCTTAACATAATTTCAGGCTAAAAAATACATATCTAATGTTCACCTGTGCGTCACCTAAGCACCTAAGACCGAAATACCAGTCTCACCTCAACGGAAATACGTAACCGCAGTAGCCACACGTATTTATTTTCGTATACAATGTAAGTGATTCCAAGAACGTTGACAATTGACGCTACCAAATTGATAATGAAATAGCTGCGAGGAGCCGAGTAGCAGTGGAACGTGGTAGCTGGTGGCTAGTGCTATGCCTCGAGTTCGCTCGCGTGCCAAATGACCGCGACGCTGAATGACACGGGCGACGCGTCTAGATTTATTCTGCCAAAGAATATGAGCGGAATGGCGCCTCTACCTGTTAATTGAGTGGCTTGCCAACTAAGTATCTGTATCTATTGTGATTCAGTGACGTATGGGTTGGTGATTGTAGGTTGGTGCTCTGTAATAGCTGTCTGATTGGCTCGGTGATGATACTGGAATTATTGGGCTTTGATTGAATAAAAACAATGTGATGCCCGACAAAGGCAATTTTTATATTTTATTTTAGTTATAATGCTTACCTCAATGTTTAACCGAATGCGATAGAAAGCGAGTCTTGCACGTAGTTTTTGGGTTCCGTATCCGAAGGGTCCAAACAGAGCCCTATTGCTGTCACTCACGTGTCCGTCTGTCTGTCTGTCCGTCGTCTGTCACAAAATTTTGTTCCGAAGAATTTTTTAACTTCCTATTTTGACCTATGAACTTGAAATTTGGTGATAATGTTTATTATTATATATATTTTACTAACAAATACCAATATATTGATTAATCTAATTTTTCTTTGAAATTTCCTCATTTGGTACGGAACCCTAACTGTGCGAAGTCTGACACGCACTTGGCCAGTTTTATTAAGACTTATAGTGATTTTTACAAAATACAAACTAAGTAGGTAGATACCTTGGTAGTTACTTTGGACTTTGGACGGGGACTAGCGAGAGCGAGCAAAGCGAGAGCGAGCAATGCGAGCAATCGAAGTGGCATCTTAAGAATATTAACAATCTTAATTGGAAATGATTATTTTTTTATTCGTTCCATACCTACTAAAAATAATTTTATAAGAATAAAAAGCATTTCCACATCGCCAACTATAAATCTCCAGTAACCAGGTAGCTCCAGTAAATCATTCACTTACGGCGTCATTCAAAACGGAAAACCTTGTAACCTCAATATATTCCCAGTTCCACGATCTACCTACCTATGCACACCTATGTATAGCTCAATTCCCGAGACACGTGTTAATCTCACCGGCGAGGTGTCCCCGGTTAATATTAGACATGATCGCCTATTCGAGACCGTATTGGGTTCGACATCCGACTGACTCACTCATTCAAACGGATAGCAGGAGTAAACAGGATTCTAGTTTTTAGAAGTGACATGGTGTTTCATGTAGGAACGCTAACTTCCTCAGTGAAATGAACCATTTTGTTTTAAATCCAGACTATTTCTCAGATTTAGCGTGGTTTATAAGTATTGTGTATTTGAAATTGTCTGCCGTTGGCCTAGTGGTCGCGAATGTGGCTGGCTGGGCAGGGCGTCCTTGATCAGGCATTGTGTTATTACGGGGCTTTCCATGCCTACGGCATTTTTCAGAAGCAACCCAAAATCTGGATTTCAGAGAATACAGGTGTTTTGTGTCATGTAGGAATTTGAATTTTATCACACACTAACCCTGCCTTTAACGCATAGCAACGCAATAGGCGGCAGGGATTCTATTTTGTAAATCATCCAATGACTTCTCCCGCTCTGGGTGCAACGGGAAGGGTATCAGACTTTTACTGACTGAAACCCACCCCTGTTCCTTCAGTTGCTTGTGTCAGAGCCGCGGTAACTCTCTTTAGAATTTATCCGCGATCCAGACAGGCATCGGCCCTAGCGGACTCCGTCTGTTACTGCAACATTTCTTTGAGGCACGCGTGGAACACGACGGCGAGCTACTCAGAATAAATTATTGCAATCACAAATTGGTTTAGCAAGTCTGTTATTTAAGGCTGAGTTAATGTTTACTGTTGTAGATTTCTGGAGATCTTAGCGACCGTTTACGGACTAAAACTTTTTGTGCACACTTTTGGTGTAGTGGTGCCACCCATTACTGCTCAGCATGAGGTCTTGGGTTCGATCCCCAGGTCGGGCAAAGTGTTATTGGGTTTTCCATCTGCAATTTCTCAGTTACAGCCCAAAGTCTGGATCTGTAACCGGTTAATGGCAAAAGACTTACCTACTATTGGATGGGACTAAAACAAAACATTTAAAATGGCAAAATGTGGGTGTATAGGTGCAGCACCTATGCAAAACCCTTCAAGGAACTGAGACGTGGTCTTATGTGTGTGTGTGTGTTCTGCATCAAACTAATTTACCCATATTTTCGTCCGGATCACATAAGATTATGGGGCACGAAGTAACCTGAGCCGTGTGGATGTCAGGATGCGCGCATCCGGCGCCGGATGGCCGTCGGATGGCCGCGCATGAAGGAGCCTCTGTCTGTCTGTCCGTCAAACATCGCGATATAATTCGCTTTTGAGGTGAGTGATGGTTCTCGCCTGTTTATTACGAGTTGATGCAACAGCGATCAAATGCCGCTCGTTTAAGATCACGAGCGGCATTTTGATAATAGTTGCAGTTGTTTTACGGTTTACGGATATCGAAGATGTTATACCCTAGAGTGCATATGATGTATTTATTTAAATAATAGTGGAGGAAAATGAGAGTGATTCAAAATACGGAGCAACGGAAGTTGATTTATTAAAATATTCTTAAACAATGCAGGTATAAAATTATTGAGTGTTGGAAAAAACAAACCTGAAAAATAAACAGGGACGTAATATATGTACTTCAAAAGCTAGGTGTGACTCTAAAACTCTAAGAAAATAATCCAGTTTTGAAGAAAATAATTGTCTATACCATACAACATACAGTAAAGAATTATGGTTGGCGATTTTTTTATTACGTACCTACCTATATGTTAATGTAACATATACGTACATAGCTCCCAAGTGAGCCACATTTAACGATCGTGTAGGCACCTACTCTAAATCGAAAAGTGGATACCTACATCCATTACATATTCCATTAGATTAAAAATTGCTCGAACAAGAATATTTTAATACCGCGTAGATGTGTGATGATGGAGCGGCTGGCCTTAACTAATGGGGATAGACGCCACAACTAATGTTTCCACATTTGTTCAGCGGATAGCACTGAAGAGTAGAGGCGATATGTGGATGCAAGTGTGGAGAGCAGAGAGGTTTGATTGATTGGAAATAATTATGTAGGTGGGTAACTCTATGAATTTTACCCACCTACATCTATTTAGCAGTAGAATTTTGAAAGGCTCCACCGTTTTTTAAATAAATATGAAGTGTCTCTTTTTTTGTAGCAATCCATCTGTTTTTGAAGACAGTGTCTATTTCTCATTTTTATGGAATTGTAGCGCATCACCGTTCTACAATTCCATAAAAATCAGAAACAAAACCTTAAATTAAAAAAAAAAAAAGTTACAGCATCGATACAACATACGCATATTATTGACTAGTGAACTATTGAATCTGTATTACAGCTGAAATATTGATGAAATAGACGAATTAAAAACTCTGCCTAGCCCAGAGGTTCAGCGTCCAGTCTAAACGGATGCAACTGAATTCCAAGTTTTTACAAACGACTGTAGATAGGCAGTCGAATCGTCTGTGTCGGGTGCGTTACCTTACTTCGAAAAGTGTAACGCCGAATAACACGTCCCCGTAAGTTTACTATAACGAAACACTTAACAACGAATGCACGCTACCACGAAAAACTTGACGCCGTAGCCATGCGATCTCGAATAACCAAATTTCTAATTCAGCAATTCTAATTACTTAACAACGAATGCACGCTACTACAAAAAACTTAACGCCGTAACCGTGCGATCTCGAAAAACCAAATCTCTAACGAAAAGTCAGCAAAAAAAATATTTAATCCATCAATTAAGAGCGCTTATTTTTTTAAAGAAAAGGCTCAATTATTACAAATAATTATACTACTATTATTATTTCTTAGTTATTTGACACCGACTTCTGAAAATAAAGTTATTTTTGAAATTTTAGTGTATGTTTTTACTTTCCTGAAAGTCGGTTGTTTTTTTTTGTAAAAAAGTTTTTCATTAATACATTGAGTAAGGCATGCGATCGCATGGCTACGGCGTCAAGTTTTTCGTGGTAACGTGCATTCGTTGTTAAGTGTTTCGTTATAATATAGTAAACTAACGGAGACGTGTTATTCGGTGTTACACTTTTCGAAGTAAGGTAACGCACCCGTCTGTGTCGTATACGCAGTCTGACATTTCTGGGAACTAATAGATGTTAACAAGTGGACTGAGAGAGCAACGTATCTCACCATGATATGGTCGATCGTATGGTTGAATTATAAGTCCCTGACTTATAAACTCTTGGTCAAGCATACTCAAGATGCGGGCGCTATAACCCGCTATTGTAGAACCAACGTGTCGGCGACATACAACTCCTAGTCAGCAAGCGACCGGGAATCCGAACAAACCGCTCATGTAACGGTTATTTCCTAATAAATAGGCAATAGCCAGAAGAAACGAATGCTTAAAAAAAGTAAGGTTATCGTTTAGACATATTTATTATTTACGATGTCCTACAAAATAAAAATAAGTGCACACCCCGCTTAAAATAAGTGCACAAAATGTAACAAGAAATGATAAACAATAAAGATATTGAAGACAAAAAGACCGCTGCTTTTCTTGACATCACAACAACCTTCCGAAACGATACACAAGGGTAGGTATAGTTGTAATAAACCTGGAAATCATTGACACACAAGTGTCACAACCAAAAAAGTATTTTTTGCACGAATGCAAAATACACCACATTGCAAGCCTAAAAGTGGCAGGGGAAGGAGCGGGTTTTCTAGTAAGTGTGTTCAAAATACTTTTGAACAATAATATCCACACGTATACAGGCTACCTACAAACTAACAATAGTAAAGGTATTATTTATAAAATCGTGAACAAAGTGAGTGGCGGTGCTGGTGCGTGGAAGGCCAGGAATAGCGCGTCCCCTAAGGTAAACATCGGTGTGCGTTATTTATTATACCTGGAGCATAATGCCAATTTTATTTTCTTTTATTACACAGTCTGTGGCAATTATGCTGGTGTAAAATAATGAACGGTTCTGTCTGGCATAATAAAGGCGTAGAGAGCTTCTAACGGTCAGTCTTTTCAAAGTCTGAAGATTTTTCTTAAAAAAATCCTAATAGTGGATCGGTGACTATCAATTTCATACCGAGACCCTTCAGTGTTCAGTGTGTTCATAACGCTTTGGCCCCGGCTGTCATTCCGAGATCTTTGACAGTCGTCACGAGTAGTCAGAAGCCCGAATATCTGACAGGTAGTCTTATTAACGGTGTTATTACACTAATCGATCGATGCCATCGATCGACGTTGATTGATTTGTGAATTAGCTTTGACTGATCGACGGATACCAGTCTATATACAATCGACAGTCATTCATTCATTCATTAGATCGATAGTCCATTCTATCATCGATCGATGGTCGATCGACGGTCGATCGATTGGTGTACCTAGTAGAAACTATCGATCGACGTCGACTAATTCATTCTACCATCGATCGATGGTTGATCGATTGGTGTAATAACACCCTAAGGGGTGCTGTGTCACCGAAAAACTAAGTTGTGGGCTTCTTGTGAGACATAGAGATATGCAGTTAGACTGGCAGCCGCTTAGTAATAAAATTATGTCCTCGTAGTTACTACGTGGTTGGAAAAAGTCTAACCAGATGATGACAATTATAGCTACCTACCTACCTACAATAATCCCGAACTTTCAAGTAAATCTTGGACCAATCCGTCTATCATTGAGGTATTGAATAAGTATTGATTATAATAAAATAAATGTTACAGAGCATGTATTACAACAGAAAGTTTGGGTTTCATTGTAAATTCCGAAATAAAGATTTTTTTATATATTAAACATTAAAGTATTTTCAAAGACTTCCTGCACTAGGCTAAGCCTATTCCACACGAAGCTTACAAGGTTTTCCTATTTATTGAGATGGCTAGTCTTAGTTTTAACCCAAATACTTCGACCCACCTTCCACAGCTCAATCAAACCTTGATGAAACACCCAGGAAACATCCCACACTCCAACTAAACTGAAGATAGATTAGGACATCATTATTAATGCCCACATATTACAAACAAGTAGGCAATGTTACGGTTAATTTGAAAAAATTTCATTCATTTGTAATCATTTATCAATTGTCTTCATAACTCAAAGGGATCATAACTTTTAGATGATTGAATTGATTGGGCTCAGAATGTAGGGTGACGAATTGTGTCATATTTTTGTGGTGACGTGTTCATATAGGTGCTCTTCATCTCTTATGTGAATCATCTGGATGAATCAATGGTACTGTTATTATTTCTGGTATGTAGGTACAAAATATTGCGCAATGGATACAAGTGATCAAGATGGTCTAACTTTTCAGAAGAAACCGGTAGGTACCTATAGTCTCATTAACAAGGAAAATCTAGGTACCTAAACATCAATGTTTTGTGTTTACTAAAAATTAAGAAGCTAATCTGTACTTTGGGCTCTTACTTTAACTGTAGATCGAGGTAAGCGTATTTAACTCGCTAAGTAAAAATATTTATAAGGTAGGAATGATAGACGGCTCAGCTCAGCAGACACATGAAAAAGCTCAGAAAAGAATGTGATATTCATGACAAAAGACTCGATCGCACTGTCTGAAGTTCTACCTACACAAGTAAACAACAGAACACCTCAGACACCGTCTGATGAACATTAATGCTGATCACTTTAATATGAAACACGTCCCGCGCTGTTTACTATTGCGACATGAAACAGCTCTCTCATTAGGCCGACATTGCACTTGGCAGAAAAGACACATTTTTTCTATAATTTATTACTGATCGTGTAAAGACGCACTTTCGGTAAGTCTCCGTAATTCTTTCCTACGTTTATAATGTTTTTTATTGAATATTTTCATAATTTTTATGCGCATAATGTCAGGTCTCCGAGATTGCCGCAGACTTTGAGTTACGTTTGAAGATTAGGTGCAATTAAAAGATGGATATATTTTATAAATTATTTTATTTTGTTTATGCTTTGATCGGACGTACACGTGGATATTTTGAAATATGAAATATGATGGAGAATTATGAAAAGTTGACGACAGTCTACTTGTGTTGCTTGTAAAGTGTTCATTCTAAAAAAAATACAGTCACAGTTTTAAAATCATGAATTATAGGGATGTTTTCTGGGTATAAAAATAATAATTCTATTTAAGGCGTATATATCCGCCAAGTGGCGCCCTCATTGAATAAAAAATCGTAGCAAAGCGTAAATATTAAAGAATCCTATGCGTGAGAACGCAAAATGTTTTGGTATCCAAAGTAGTAGGCAAAAGTACCAAAAACGGCCGTTTTTGACATTAAAGTGTCAAAAACGGCCGTTTTTGGTACTTTTGCCTACTACTTTGGGTACGAAACATTTTGAGTCCTGTTTTAACAACTTAAAAATACCTTATCCTCTTTGTAACAAACGCAACATAGGATTCTTTAATCTTTATTTTCTATGCTATGATATGATTTTTTATTCAAAGAGTGCGCCACTTATGCGGAGGAAGGCCCTTAATTCATAAATATTGAACACGTATTTTTTGCTATAACAAACTAATAAAAAATGACAAACATAAAACGCATCAAATGGGGGCTGTTACGTCACTTCGCGGTAAAAAGTGTAGCACAGCGTGACGTCACAGAAATTTCAATGCACTGTATCGTCTTCATTTTAAGTTTACGTGACTAAAGGCAAAATACGTGTCCAATATTTTTTAGTAAGTGTAACTGACGGACCAATTAGATTTTTTTAGGAAATAACCATATAGATTGGGTCTTTCATTCTTTTATGTTATTCAGTAACTTTTCAGAGTAAGTTTTTTTTTTGGAGGGTGGGAAATCATCCAATGAATTCTTCCATTTTGGGTGAAGCGGAAGGGCGTGCCAGACTTTTCCTGACTAAAACTCACCTTCAGTTACCTGCGCCAAGGGCCGCGGTAACTCTCTTTCGAATTTATCCGAGACCACAATCTATTGATTGTTTTCTGAAAAAGTTACAAACAACTAGTTGATAGATATTCTAAACGCTGGCCCCAATTGCTACAGTGCTTTTTTAAATTCAAAACAATATAAATATTATTTGGTTAAATTTTTCATCTACTATCACTTCAATTTCTCAGGATTATAAGCAATCATAATAAAGACAGACTGCATTGTATAATATTTATTATTCCCTTGTATTTGTATATTATCTCAGCTACATTTTTTTTCAGCCTATTATCTAGATTGCGGGCTAGACACCTAGCTATGATTTACGATATTTAGACGATTTTTTCTGCACAGCATCGGAGAGGGTTAGCACAGCAATATCTCTGAGTATTTGTGATAAATATATCAGCTAATAAACGCTAAGGAGATATAAATCTTTTTAGCGCGCGGTACAATGTGTAGTGCAAGAAAATGAAGAAGGTTGAGTCTGTACATAAGTTACAAAATTGATTCCAAAATATCGTGAAATTCACAACCAAACATCAAGCCAACACCTACACCGCAGGAGAGGTACTGGGCGTACTGGGCGTAGAACGTTGCGAGACGATCTCCGGCCACCGTAGACCCGGGCCTGCGGACGGCGAGCAGTGGGTAGCTCGCCGTCCGATCAGCACCAGGCCCGTGAGTCGACGGCGCGTAGTGTTCCACGCGCGCCGAACAAGAGATTAGTGTCAGCCACCACTGAGGGGGCCCATCGTGGCCGGTGCCTAGGGGTAGCGGATAAATTCTGAAAATGAGTTACCGCACCCCTGGGCACTCAGGCAGGGAAGGAAGAGTCTGACACGCCCTCACGCTCCACCCAGAGCGGGAGAAGTCATTGGATGATTTCCCACCCCCCAAAAAAAAAAAGCCAACACCTACGGTATGGCTGTGATTTTTAGGAACCCTAAAAATCACAGCCCGTACCCGAAGGCTCCAAATGGAGACCTATTGCTGTCACTCACGTGTCCGTCTGTCCTTCTGTCTATCCGTCGTCTGTCACATGTTATACAGACAAACGGTTGGAGCTACAGTCTTCAAATTTTCACAGTATAGGCATCTTGATGACCCAAAGCCATACAAATAGTCAAAAATACATTTGGTACGGAACCCTAAATGTGCGAAGTTCGACACGCATTTGCCCGGTTTTTTTTTCCTTTTCCTAATTATTCGAAATATCCTAAGATTTTTTGTCATATTTAGGGCAGCTTTTTGCCGTCTGTTTTTGGACTCTGAAAGTTCTACCATTCTAGAGGTTTAAAAATCTTTCTAGAATTTCTCAATGGCCTTACGTATGAATATATATTGTGGCACCAGAGAGAGGCGTGTAAAAATACATATATCGTGTGCCGGGGGCATACATTTATTATTGTAAAATATAGCTATGTTCTGAAGAGCTGGTTAATTCGCCATACTCGTGGCCGACCGGATAACATCGTATATAATGTATTAGCGCGCAACATATTCATGGCAATATGGTTTTGCGAATTTTATTGGAGAAGTGGGAACAATGGATAAAATTACGTATTTTTCAAAGAAAAACTTGTTACTTCTATTCATTTATTGTGAATCTTAATAAATCGGAAACTACCTCGGGTTCGTTTTTATCTGGAACTTTATGCAACCTGTTTTTTTTATCGCTTTCACAAATTGGTGATATCAGGCAGTAGGTAACTACATCATCAGAAAAGATGAGTTTCTTTTTCGTTTAATCATTATTAATGTTTCAAAAACTCTGAGGAAGGGTTTTTTTGCACAGGTGAAAACACAGTAAGGTTTTTCTAATTTTTTGTCTAAAATATTACAACATTCTGATATCACCAATGGTTCAGTGGCAAGCTATACCACTCTCCGCTCATTGTTGCCAAAATCAGCACTGATCTAACCATCAGTTATTGTATTTACTTTGTTATGCATAGCGTAAACCCCATGTTTATTTACCCAACATTTATCAAGTCATACTGAACGACTATTTATCAACTTTCACGAGTGATCATAACTTGCAGATTGCATTATTTTCACAGTATCATAGGTATAATTTTGCTGTTTAAAATAAGTTGGCGCCAGGAAGTTTACTTAATCCAAACGTGATAAATAAAAATTATCGAATCGTTCTCCAGAAACCGGGTTCTTCCTGAAAGAAACTTGGATCAGTCTGGCTATGGAAAATAAAATACAGAGAAGATTGCTATTGGAAGTAACATTAATATAGAGCTATAATTATTTTTAAATAATTTAACAATTAATACGAATGCATGTTTTCAACTTCCTTTTATAACAAAAGATTTACAAAGAAAGTACCTATACATAAAAAAAGCATTGCACCTGATACACGTAAATTAGAAACAAAATATCCGTCAACAGCTAGATTAATGACACATAAATTATGGTTAATAACGTAAAATAAAATAGAAAACAATCGTGCATTTTCAAAATATTTACGTACACCCCAGGGAAGATTTGACAAAAATATACACAGTCACATTAACTCTACCGACGTCAAATTTCCATCTAATCCCACAACATTACCGGAGATTATTTACCGATACATTTATTTTTCTAGCAGTCGCCACAATGAGATCACACCTCTGCTTCTGTTATGAGATCATAGTTGGTTGGCTGTTGATAAAGGCGGCTCACACGAGCGATGACGGCCTAATGCGCGCCGCTGACGGCCAGTGTGAACGCTCCCTGTTTACCTTTAGCACAGAGTAGTGCGAGATTAAATACTTTTGCATGTTTTATTGGTGGCGAAAATAGTGTAGAAGATGTATAGCTAGTTTAATTTCTTCACTATAACAAGATAAATTCTGGCGGCGGATGTGTTGATGATAAGTCCTGAAAGTAGTTTTACCATTGATATTTCTATTCGTAGTATTTGGTCACTGTTTGTTATTTAGTGGAAAAAACTGATCGTAATATCTCTCCGGAAAAACAAGGTTTGTTTTCAATAATAAAACGAGTGTGAGATTCCCAAACAAATCCCATCGCGTAGCCAAGAAAAGAAAACTTGTAAATTCCTCTCAGTTGTTGCACAAAAAACTACAACAAACAACACGAATCTCTCTGTACCTCACACTAATCTACACCCACGCCGAAAAAAACGTTAGTGTTTACAAGATCGTCAAACTTATCGATACGTCTGTCGAGCGCACGAAGCGATTTTTGAGTGATCCTCTACTCGTTTGATTAATGCCCGCAAGCCTTGGCCGCGCGCCAGGACTCTGTTGCTTTGACCCATCCTACCCACTTTTAATAACTGACGTTACGAAAACAATCGAAAGTGAAATTATTTGATGTGTTTCTGGGACGTGGAATTGGGCAGTTTTATGAAGAACTTCAGTAGATGTAGCGCGCTTTGAACGTTGTTTTGGTAATTATGAATGAGACTAGCCGCTCTTTGGTTAGCGAGCCAAAAATATACGAAGGTAAATAACTGTGGCAATCTTCTTTTTCATGTTTTATGCACCTTGTGCGAGACACAAAGAAGGCGGACATATTTTCGCCACATCCGGTACAAGCTTCATAACTCACTCAGTATAAACCTACACAAATATTAAAATTGAAAACTAAATAAACATACAAAAAAGTGATTTATGATTTTTTATTAGACCGTGCAGTCTGCCGTCAAAACTATAAATTATTTGGTGTCAGAAGGTTAATGTCGCGAGATTTATGACAGTCGCAGGTATTTGTTTGTACGCCTACGGCGATAGACGTGTAAACGTTGGGTTTGGTGGAAAAAGCGGCTACATTTCAGCGCATGGCGCGACAATGACGAATGTCGCGCTCGACCGCGACACGGCGCCTGCGCCTGTCGCGCAGGGTTACCACGTATCCGAAGGTAAAGTAATTTTTTGCTGTCTCATTGCTGTGTTTAGGTCCCCCTAAGTCCTTTCAAGTACCTACTCTCGGCCCTCATGGTACACATGCCAGTAATCTCACCGCCTCTTTCTTGGTTCGTTTTCAGCCCCACATTGTGCCTACGTGGAAAACTTTTTCCCAGCGGTTACTACCATGAACCTTGATTAAAAATGGCCATAATGACGACCAAATTATTAATTAATTTATTTATGCCTGAAACGGTTGAATATTGGTAATCAGATGATAGATGTACATATAGGCGAGGTAGGTTAGCTAATGAGCATTGCATTATTTCCGACTAGCAAATTGATATTTTATGACATTTAAAAACTACGAAACTGAACTTTTCACAAAAATAACATCTAAATTCGTGTACTTGGCAGCCCTACAGGCACGACACCTGTCGCGTCCGCCATCGAAATAGTCGTGTTTTCCCAAAATAAAGGTTGAACGCATTTTTGTGGAAAAACGTATTTGGATTAGCTGAGCCGCGTGTGGAACATAGGAATCTTTATGTTAGGGGAATATTTTGGTAAGGCATCTCTTTCAACGGAAATAAACTTGTACGAAGGTGTGTTGCAGGAATGGCTGGAATTAGAGAAGTTGCTGTGAAAATTAAAAACTTTGGAATTACAGAAGTATCTACCTAAATCGGAAATGGATTGACTGCTGCAATGTTAACCGATGTCTGTAAATGCCAGCCGATAAGTAGGTAGGCAGGTACTTACTTGAGTACTTCTCTAAAAACTTATTTACAAAAAAAAGCAACCGACTTCCAAAAAAGAAAATACACCAAAAATTAAAAAATAAATCTTTCGGAAGTCGGTGTAATGTTTGTATTTTATTTCTTCGTTATTTGACACCGACTGCCGAAATTAAAGTAATTTTTTAATTTTTAGTGTATTTTCTTTTTTGGAAGTCGGTTGCTTTTTTTTGTAAAAAAAAGTGTGTGTGTGTGTGTGTGTGTGTGTGTGTGTGTGTGTGTGCGCACGTAAGAAGTTATACTTCTTTGGCGTAACAAGATAAAAAACCAAACTGTCACAATGTTCACAAAAGGAAAATAATCATTCTTCATGAATCACATACCATAGCTAACTTCAGGGTGTCGGTTCTAGCTAACTTCAACCTGTGAATTTTGTGTGACAGTGATGCACGCGCATCTTAAAATTTCACTCTCATCAGTTTATCATAACGCGCATAAATAAGTATAACTTCAATACAACTTCAAAAAGTTTTATATTATTCACTTTTTAGTTGTTATACCCCAGAACTAAAACCCCAATAACATGGAACTTGCAATTTATATGGGACTACCTCGGGAGTATATTCTTTCGGATAAAATAAGAATTTTGAAAATCAGTCCACAACTGACGGAGAAATCGGTGGACATAAATAAAAAAAATAAAAATAAAAAACATACGTACAGTCGAACATAGAACCTCCTCCTTTTTCGAAGTCGGATAAAAAGCCTTAAATTGCCTACATCAGAATGTTAATTGAAAAGTACCGGTACTTAGAGGTTTTATGTACAAACCCCAGTCAGCATTATAAGGTACCTAGGTATGTACCGACTTCAATATTTGAAGACATATGTGTCATTTCTTCTTTCTAGCTAAATCGCTAGGAAGTGGTAACGGGCTGGTAGAGAACTGTCTTTTAAAAAAAAAATGTTTTTCAAAAAGTGCAAATTCTCAACCTAATACAATTAAAGTAGTACTACTTATTCTTACCGCCTACAAGATAAAAATTCACACTTATACATACTGAAAATAAAGAAACAATCAAATGATCTAATAAGACACATCAGTGATTTTGTCTGTCAGTGCGTAGTTCAGACAATTAATCAAGAGTCGTCGCGATGACAGCCGCCTAATGACGTTAACAGGCGCAGTCGCCTGAGAAAACATACTCATACGAGCAGAGCAGCTAGACATCATCTGTTTTTGTGAGTGAGTAATGTGAATGATGAGGCTGACAGGTTTGCGAAGGCTATACAGGGCTTAGATGTTGAAGTTTTACTTACCTAAAGAGGTATGCAACTTGTAACAAGGCAGTGTTAAGGCCTTGTTTATTTTATGACCTCTATTCCAAAATTACATTCTTTACTACCTTTTTTAATTTCTGTCAATAGTCTGTTTTTATATCAAAAAGGAGTTCAGATTCACCAGCCGAGCTAGTAGAGGCTTCTGTCTATCATTGTCATTTTCCTACTTTTCATTAAATGACAGTTGAGAAAACATTCATTGTGCGTACAGCTAGGGAGTGGAATTCCCTACCGGAGTCTATGTTTCCTGATAGCTACAACCTGGGAGTCTTTAAGTCAAGAGTGAATAGGTTACTTCTAGGCAAGCGTATTCCATCTTCAACCACATCATCGCTTACCATGAGGTGAGATAGTGGTCAAACGCGTGCGTATCAACAAAAAAAAAAAAAACAGTAACCTGTTTTGTAAGAATTACTAGAACAGTGAAGTGCAGCTTTTATAACCAGGCAGTTCCTGACAATAATATAATTATACCTTTACCTAGTCGCAGTGTATGGTGTACGTACGATTATTAAGTGCTCCATATAATCAAGCCTAGTGTAAATATTAAAATATACGTCTGAAGTCGTCGTTTATTATCTTTATCCAACTCCTACTTTACGTTCTCCTCTGCGTGTCACTCCTACGACTTTCCTCTACGCGTTACTACCACTCCGGCTCCGCAACGTGACAAACTGTCTTCCATACGAAGTATGTATGTATGTCGGGCTGGTTTCCGCAACTCCACGCCCAAAGCGTGTATTTTGCGTACAGGTGGGACTGCATTGTCATTCGATCCACCCCAGCTCCTCGAGGAAGGCCAGCAGCACCCTGGTGTTACTGACCATCTCGCTTAGGTTACCTGGATGTCCGAAGTGTTTTGCCCTGTATGCAGCGACTGCTGGGCAGCTTAGCAGCAGATGAGCCGCTGTCTAGTCCTCCTCCATGCAGGCTCTGCAGAGTGGACTGTCTGTGACTCCTTTGACAGAGAGATGCTTATTAAAAGACCCATGGCCAGTTGTAACGGCCGTGACTTTCCGCAACTGAAGTTTGGTCAGTCGTTGGGCTTGCTTTGTGAAGCGGTCATTAATGGAGGGGAAGTGCCTCCTTGGCCTGCCTACACTCGCTATGATCAGCCCATAGCTTGTTGTGTTGATCTCTGGTGCGTTTCCTTACCAGATTGCGTAAGTATCCAAAGGGGAGAGGCACAATGGGTTCAGGTCCTATCGCTGCCATACTCGACCCCCTTCTGGCGAGTTCGTCCGCTGCATCGTTGCCACGGGAATCGCTGTGTCCTTTAATCCATTGAATGGTTACTTTGTTGTGTTTACCTACCTGGTTTAGGCGTTGGTGACACTCGTATATCAGCCCAGAGTTAACTGTTTGGCTGTTTAGCGCTTGTAGGACTGCCATGCTGGCCGAGAGTATACGTACCGAGTGGTCCTTAACATCCCTAGCTAGGATGGCTGAGGCTGCCAGGGAAATTCCCAAGCACTCTGCTTGGAAGACTGTGTTATGGACCCCCAGTGGTGTGGCTATATGGATGTTGAGGTCCTCCGAGAAGATCCCCGCACCCGTGCCAGTACCTGTTTTGGATCCATCAGTGAAGATCTGCAGTTCTGCGGGGCACAGCCCCTCACAGCGGTGGTCCTCATGCAATTGGATTTTGTATTTTTTGTCAAAGACAAATTGTTTGGGATCCGGTCGTTGGTTGCTCTAGTTATTGGGAGATCGTTGTTTAGTCCCATGAGCAGAGCAGTGTGTTGAGTTTCTCTCTTACCCCAGAGATCCAGCCTTTGCATGTGTTGTAGTTTGTTAACGGCTGTGACTAGCTTGGTGCGGGGCCACCACACCATGGCACCATAGGTGATCATGGGCCGAATTACTGCGCTATACAGCCAGAGTATAATTTTGGGAGATAGGCCCCACCTCTTACCTATTATTTTCCTACATTGCCAAAAGGTGATGCAGGCCCTGCTTAGTTTATTGTCTAGATGAACACTCCCGTTTAACTTACTGTCTAATGTGACCCCTAGGTATTTGACTTCGTTAGATAACTGGAGTTCTGTATCATATACCATAGAGAAGTATTAACTTAAGGAGTTTAATAAAATATTAAGCCAAACCTTACGAGAGTTGATGATGTCTTGATTTCAAATCGTAAGTTAAAAGTTTTTATTAGAATAGAATAGAATAGAATAGAATAGAATAGAATAGAATAGAATAGAATAGAATAGAATAGAATAGAATAGAATAGAATAGAATAGAATACTCTTTATTATGTGCACCATATAAATTACAATAAAATTATGAGGAAAACATTACATAGGGTGACACAATGCAATTAGTAGCTATAAAACATGCTGAATTAAGTTATGTTCTTTGTATTGTATAAGTGCGTTCCTGAATGACTTTCTCTGTACCAAAATGCATCATATCACTTATCCACCTCATTTAATACAAATGATTTACAATTCCTACCTCGAATTCCGTATAATTCAGCCGAAACAAGTCTTACATTTTCTCAGCACATTAATTATAAAATTAATAACAATACACGATCTGAATGTGGCAAAACAAACGTTTGTTCCGAGAAATCGTATGAATATGTTACAAGAACCGTTCCAGGTGTTCCCAGCGTTCTACCATAAACGTGTCCACGCTTTACTTGTGTTCATTTAACGCTTACTAACTTACAGGCAAACGAATACACACAGAACCCACAAAATCCTACCTTAACACTTCAACAACAAAGTCTAAAATACCTGTGTTAATTCGTTGACGTGGGAAGGGTAGAGGCGCCACATGTGGACCGCGTGCGAAATTGAAATAAAAATATAATTAAAAAAGCGCGATTCCCGCCGACCGCGGCGAGAGGTGAATGGTCGTGTCGTACGATGATGTCGGGTCTGTCGATTGATACGGCTTAGTACTGCCTGTACGAGTAGTGCACCGACCTACCAGGCGGTGAAGGATGTGCGAAGAAACTGAAAAGATAATATTCATTAGGCGAGTTTTAAAAGATTCATTGGAGTTTTTTCTGTTAACAAAAAAAAACTTTCATTCTACACAAACAATTCTACGTTAAGATAACGAAAGCACAGGAAAAGTCTCAAAGATTTTCTCTTATTTTTATAATTAGGTATTGGTTTTGAGAACACATTCATTATACGTACATCTAAGGTGTGGAATTCCCTGCCGGAGTCTGTTTCCTCATAGCTACAACCTGAGGGTCTTTAAGTCAAGAGTGAATAGGGTACTTCTAGACAAGCCTGCTCCATCGTTAGTCATATTATCGCTTACCATCAGGTGAGATACTGCTCAAACGCAGGTCAACCAATGATAAAAAATAACTGATGTCTCAAGGTGACTGGCCTATAGATTATTTATTCCCCTACTTAAGTCCTTGGATATGATGAAATTAAACGATCATCCTCACCGTCCAAAACTACAAACGCAACAATCTCATCTCGATACACTCCGAACCCAACACATACGTAAATAGAACCAACACCGTGGGAGACACATTACACGCCACAACAACTCTTAACTTGCACCTTATCTCCTTAAAAATAAGATTGAAAGTATCGAAGCATGTGTGGAGATATGATTTCCCTATGTCACATTGAGGTGGTTTTGTTTTTAACGATACTGAGTGACTGATGTGAGAACTGAATGGTGGCACTTTCACAGGCCAGTGGCTTTTAATTCGGTAATTAAAGGGCGATCTGAAAATAAGCTGTTAAGTAGTTCCGAATGGCTGTAAGGGAAGGGGATTGATGAGAAGACCACTTGTGAGATATGAGATATAGATATATGAGGTTCAGCTGAAATAATAGAGGGAAAGTTAATAGATTTTTTTTAGTTCATTAAATGAGGAGAATTGATTTGCCAATTTAAAGGAGACGCTGTTCAAGTTAAAAGCTTGATCATAATGGCAGTTTAATCTAGGTAAGTACGCCAATCGATAGTAATGTTTGGCAATTGGTTACTTATTTATGCAAAGTGTAAAGACCTTTTACAAAGTTGGGCAAAGTCATTTAGCTTCCACAAAGCTCTGCTCGATATTTACTTTTTTATTCAAATAGGTACCCGTATCCAGGATTTTTGCGCACATAGGACGCACGCATGTTTATCTCGGATTATTTTCTAACTCTATCCGAATTTTGATCACCAAAAAACGTTTCTACTGAAACAGAATTCCATTCCAATAAAACTTTACAGCGTAGCGTATAGCCAAAAATAATTTCATTAGACGATCCCCGAACTTACCGCAGTATAAACCGCTTTATAAACTCCTTAGCCTTCGTAATATTGTTTAAAAATGTCTCCTAGCCCGCCATGAAAACCGTGCGGGACCCTAAACGTATGCAAATTTTATTTTTAAAAAATGCAAGTGGCCAGCCACATGTCGCCCGGGCGGTCATCGCGGCGTCCGTCTGCGTTTTATTACTTTTATTTTTGTTGTCCAAACTTACCCACCTTCCTCTCCTCTGATTTGATTGCGTATTTATTCCAAGCTGTGTTATGCTACTTCAAGTTGTACGAATTGAAGGTTTTGCAGAAAAATATATTACCACATACCTATGTACACGTATTCAATAGTACTTTCGCTATTTTCTCTACACGACTGTTCACTGCGTTCAAGTTGTTTGTCTATATTCTGTATAACTAATATGGACGTTTACGGCTTTTACTTTCCACTTTACGCAGTAGGTATGTACAATTGTTGGTACATATGTGCGTATGTAAGCAAGCAATGCTCAAAATGATTTAATTAGCATTTAATGTAAGTTCAAAAAAATCCGGACAAGTGCGTGTCTGACTTTGCATACTTAGGGTTCCGTACCAAATGAGGAAATTTCAAAGAAAAAATCTGATTTATCAATATATTGGTATTTGTTAGTAAAATAAAAGTAATAATAAAAATTATCACGAAATTTCAAGTTCATAGGTCATTGGAAAGTTAAAAAATCTTCGGATCAACAGGGGCGAGGTAACTCTCTCGAATTTATCCTCAACCCCCGGGCAGGCATCGGCCACGACAGGCCCCGTCATGTTTGCTGACAACTCTTTGAGGCGCGCGTGGAACACTACGCGCCGTCGACTCTCGGGCCTGGTGCCGATCGGACGGCGAGTTACCCACTACTCGCCGTCCGCAGGCCCGGGTACAGACGAACAAGTGAGTGAATAAAAATAGGGCTCCGTTTGGACCCCAAAAACAGAAATTTACATGTTTTCAGACGATCCCAGTAGCTATGTATATCCAGCAGTAAGTTAGCTGCTTACTGAAACAGTTGATAGAAAGCCGTGATGGTTTTACCACTAGAATATTTATTTTAAAGATAAGTTCAAATCTTCGAACCTTCGAACTCACACATACACGTCTTCTCCCCACTTCCACGTTCACATAGCTAGTTTTTCCATCGCGTCAGATGACTTTTACGATGCTCGATGGGTGTCCACGTGACGTCTTTATTAAGGCGATATCAAGGTGGGTTCCGTGAGATTAGGGGTCCTCGTAAACGGACACCCGCTGTATCGGACGACTCTTCGTTATTATAACGAGATGCTCCGATATTGCCAAGATGTAGGGAGTGTGTCTACTTGCGAGGGGGTAGTGAAGGTGTTTTTCTTTGGGCAATTGGGAGATCTGGGTTTGATTAGATTTCTAGATTGCCATACCAAAATAAGATACACGTACGCATTGCTATTAACGTACAGATTGCAATAATCCAGAGACTGCATTTAAAATTTCAAACCTAACCTCAAGGCCTGGTAGGAAAGCTTTTGATCCAATAAAAAAAAAAAACTTGTCATCTCAAAACACAGAATATTAAATTGATAGTACGACCTAGAAAAAAAATCAGTCCTTCAACGTTTAACGGGTTTGGAAAATACTCGATGTTTGACAGTATTTTGGTACATAGATGTGTCGGGGATAATTATAAATGGGCAAGAAAATGATGAAGTCTGAAATCCTAAACACCAATTCTACATAAAATAAAAATCACCAAAATGATATAAGACATTGGAAAATAGGTAACAGGCATAAGAATTTATTCTTAAGCTCGTCTAGAAACAAGTGGTGTAATAAATGCGGACGGTGTGGGCTGCGGGGTGCCGGGTGCGGGGAGAGGTGCGCGGTGCGCCCAAACATAAAATATATAAAGTTTGACCGCCGGCGGACAGTGATACAACCACCTACGGTAGAAGGCGGTTTACATGGCGACTGAGACAAGAAAAAGATGATTTTTTTATTGTCATTCAAAAGCTATAGAATTCTGGGTCATTTGGAATACTTGAAGATAAGCGTTGTAATCGCCAAACTAAAGTGGCAGTGGGCAGTTCACATTGCTCGCAAAACAGATGGTCGATGGAGCCGAAAAGTTCTGGAGTGGCGACCGCGTACCGGAAGACGCAGGCCCACAAGGTGGACCGATGATCTGTGTTGTCAACTGTCAATGAAAACTGCGTTTGAGAAAATAAAATGAAAAACTTCCCTTTGTTCAGTTCCCTTCACTAAAAACTATCAATATATTAACAATACGAGCGTAGCTACGATATCAATAAACCATTCATAAAGAAAACTTCAATGACTGTTAGAGTAGTAGGTCCCTTTAATGAAATCCAATTTAATAATCGTACAAACTATGACAGTTATTAATAATTATTGCACTAATGATTTGGCAATGTACCTGGCACATAAACATTGAAATAAGCCAAATGAATACCAACTAATATTATCTTGATAGTTACCTACTAGAACTTCTAGACCACGACAGTTTAGCTAAATTAAACGAAAGTAGTTTTTATTAGCGGCTTTGCCCGCGTCGAATAAGTACTTTCCCCACTATAAATTAATCCCCCGCTATTTCAAACTATGTCTAGTCTATCTCTGTGTCAAATTTCATGCAGATCCGTTCAGCCGTTCTGAAAGAAAGAAAAGAAAAGAATGAAAATATGTTTACGGAAAACATGACGCAAAAGACAGAGAAACTCAAAAAAAAAAGCTGTGGGAAAATATGCGTCACATCCACGCAAAACGGCCATCTCAGCTCGTCGGTCGTGATTGAGTTACAAACATCCAAACAAACTTTCGCATTTATAATATTAGTAGGATAGAGTTATAACAGCCGCACGGGTCGAATTCATCAGGTTAAGCTACGCTTTCCGGGGTTGGTCCATAGATGGGTGATCATCTTTTCATGACGAGACTCCTCCATGACTCGGAAAGCACGTTAAGCCGTTGGTCCCGGCTGTCAATCGTGAATCTTTGACAGTCGTTACGGGTCGTCAGAAGCCTGAAAGTGTGACAACCAGTCTTACCAAGGGGTATCGCATTACCCAGTAACTGGTTGTGGAGGTCAGATAGGCAGTCGCTCCATGTAAAATACTAGTATTCAGCTGCATCTGGATAGACTGGAAGCCGACCTCAAGATAGTTGGCACAAGGCTAGGCAGATGACGAGTACGATAGAGTTATGAATAAAATGCGAAACGTGTTGGATACTGTTAATGTGATCATTAATTTTAACGAAAATCAAATTCAAATAACTTGTGAAGTAAAAAAAAAAAATTTTTTTAAGTCAAATTTAAAAAAATCTTTCATGTAAACCAACTTTACTCCTCAGCAATATTGTATCAAGTAGAAGTGTCCACGTAGAGTCGTGTTTGTATGAAAAATATTCCAATATTCCCCCGTCCACCCTGATCGAGCCGAAATAAGGTGATCGCGACAACATCGCCGGTTATTTGAAGGGCTTAAGGTCGGGTTTGTCAAATTATATGTGTTTTTCTTTTGTTATATTCAAAGATTGGACGTTTGAAATTCGCATTGGGAATGGAATTACGTTTGGAGGAATAAAGTGTCACTCGCTTTTGAAATCTGACTTGAAATTGGGAATATTGTTCATTAGACGTTAGGTTAGAGAGGTAAATTGACCAAATATAGTATTCCCTAAATTTGTATGTAATTAGTAGATATACAACATCATGTAGTCTTATATTTATTGTGAAACTTATAAAATAGTAAAAATCTTAGAATTTTTTATGTTTTAAATAATTGGCTTTATCGAGTGATTTGTTCAAAATAAACGATCAAAAATAATTTATATTAGCAAATCCTTGTTTATTTTCATTATTTCCCATACGAATGCTGAATTTTCCTATAACAAAGTAACATACACCCAATCTCCACAAAAAAATACGCTATCCAGCATCACCCGGGGATAAGAGTGAGCATAATCGTAAGGAGATCTGTGATGCGATGTGACCGGAAATTAAGACACGGGGCCCACACGAAACCTACTCGGGGCCCACGGGGGTCACTCGGGGGCCCGCCCAGCGCCCTTCCGCTTCCGGTCGGACATCACCTTGTGCCGTGGGCGCCGGAGGTCGCTCAGATGAATAATCATTATCATAAATCTTGTGATAAAGTCGTGACCAAGCAGGTTGGGGGAGAGACGTGTGTTTACGATTTGGGTGCTTTTTTTGGTTTGAAAGTGAGTGATTTATGGTTAGGTATAAACAATGATTTGGCAATTTTTTTTAAGGTAAAAATCTAGCTTGATGAATGTTATAACTTATAAGGAATTAGTTATCTTTTTCATCACTGTCTCACTTGTGGGTAAGCGATAATGTTGTTGACGATGGACCACGCTTGCCTAGAAGTAACCTATTCACTCTCAACTTAAAGAGCCTTATTTATTAAAAAAAAAGTAGGCCTTCATAAAACTGTGTGCTACGCGTCGTAGCAATCGTATAATAGCGGTGTCGTACGAGTTCAGTGCGCCAAGAAGTTTTCACTTAAAAAAAAACCATGTGATTAGTATAAACACTGATTAACAGGTTCCTAATTCAATCTTTTCTACCCGGAGATGGGTTAGATGTGGGTGGTAAAGTGCTGACTAATCATTTCAAGGAGGTTTTTTCCTACAGACCACTGAATGGGATGGATGTAACGTTTGCTATCTTGAATTTAAAATCCGTTTATCAGTATTAAACTAAACATGTGGTTAGCAAGTTTTATAAAGAAATCAA
The DNA here is from genome assembly GCA_951329385.1 of Polia nebulosa. NCBI lineage: Eukaryota > Metazoa > Arthropoda > Insecta > Lepidoptera > Noctuidae > Polia > Polia nebulosa. Next base: position 1,032,482 of record OX589596.1, read on the forward strand.
AGGTAATTGCTATCAAGAAACACATACCGGGTCTACTCCGAAGTGGTTTTACGAAGTATCGGCCGAATGTTCGGACATATTTGTGTGAAGTGTTAAAGTGAATGTGCCATACCTAAAATTGTAGCGAAATGGCATTACGTATGTTTTGGGTGGAAGAAGCTCTCAGAGAAGAGCACGTGATAGTCAAGAGTCAAGTCGACAGTCAAGATGACTTTAACGCAGTCATGAGAAAGTCACAGGCCTCCTTTATGAACCGTATACACAAATCTGACAAGGGAATATTGAGGACCATATATACGAAGCAAATTATTTCTTTGTATATGGCAATTAATATTCCAGCAACATTTACCTCTTTTAATAATGCAAGAAATAATTTTGTAATAATTTTTAATCAATGAATTTATTGGTAATTCAATAATTTCATTTTGTAATATTTTTAAAAAAAAATTATTTCATTATAGGCCTGAAATAAAAATGATTTGATTTTGTATATTAACTACTAATATTTATTTGTTTTATAATATTTTTTTGTTTATCGATTTCGTTATTTTCAGAATATTTCCTTAAATGTTTTTCTCCTCTACATATATTATACTTACTCCAAATGGACCGTATTGTTGCACCTTGCACATAACTCTTGATACACTCATGACGTACACTGATATAGTCCTTTTATTGTCCCACATACCACAGCTGCTGTCCCACGATATCTAAAGAGACACAATGTCGTTTAACTTTTTTAATGTCCGCCATTTTGTTCATCCGAATCATTAGCCATTAGTCTCTCACCGTATTCTCTTTTGATACTAATTATTGCCGATATATCATTAAAAGAATGTGCCTTTAATCTTCTGAATATATCACTTGGATTGCCTTGTAGTTTTATTAATCTAAACTTATTATATAAAGAGGTAAATTTGTTTATTTGTGTATCTATTTATAAATATTTGCTAAGGATAGTCTCTGAAAAACCCGATTAGGTACAAATATTCTTTCACTGAGAGAAAGCTACACAGCTGCTGAGTATCATAGACAAGAGAGAATGCGATGTCATAGAGAAGCCGAGGTCATAAAGAAGCCGAGATCACAGAGAAGCCGAAGACATACAGAAACCAAGGTCACAGAGAAGCCGAGGTCACAGAGAAGCCGAGGTCATAGAGAAGCCGGGGTCACAGAGAAGACGAGGCCATAGAGCAGCCGAGGTCATAGAGAAGCCGAAGTCACAGAGAAGCCGAGGTCATAGAGAAGCCGAGGATGCAAAGCCGCGGGAGAAGCTAGTGTTACTCGTACTAAATTCTACTCCACTTTACTTAATAAAAGAAAAACTAAGACCAATGTAGTAATTTTCCAAGCCAAAACTAAAATAATACGTAGGTACATTCTGCTAATACTAAGTAACTTAGCGCGCTAAGCTACTTAACAAAAACTTTTCTCTTAAGAAAATTTTACGTAAACTGTAATATACGTAAATTCTTGTATAACGGTAATGTGGTCACTCTGCGGTCGTTCATCAAACGCGAACATTAGTGGGCCTATGAAAAACTAACTTTGACTATTACCGGACCCTTATCTTTTTACCCAAGTCTGTCCAATAACGACTATTGCTTGATTTCGAAATCCATGGCTGCTTTCGTTTGAAACAAGATCTTTCTTTATGTCGTTAATGCAGCAGTGTATGATAAATACGGAAAAGTTTTCGAGTTTTTTGTGAGTAGTTTTGGGTGGTCTGATAAAAGTTAGTGTATTACGTTAGAGTGGTCAAGTATTTGAGTTATTTGGCCGTTTGCAATGAAAATGAGTTTATTTTTTGCAGTTAGAATCGTGTTATTGATTCAAAGTTTGTTCAAATAGGTAACATTATTATCATTACCTATTTTGAACAGTCGTTTATATCTGGTTTTAAGTATCTACTTGTGAACTACTTACTTTTCAGGGTGTCATACCCGAAGGGTTAAAATGGAGCCCTATTTTTGTCACTTACGTGTCCGTCTGTCCGTTAGTCAAACGAAGTACGAAGAATTTTTTAACTTCCCATTGACCTATGAACCTGAAGTTTTGTGATAATGTTTATTATTACGTGTATTTTACTAGCAAATACCAATATTTGGTACGGAACCCTTAATGTTCGAAATCCGACACGCACTTGGCCAGTTTTATTTTCGACTTATTGCTATCTTACATTAGTGCTAGATACTGTCAGATATCCGCAATATCTTATGAAGGTGCTTGATTATATACTCTGAATTTTTCATGCTTATTAGGCTCTAAATAGATGAGCTAAATTTGAACTGCACGCCAGTTGCAAAATTGCGGTTGTATGCAGATTTTGATCAGTTGCCGTAACTGCATCAAAACTTCCAACTGATTGCCGTTAAAACTGCATGCCACTGTACACCAACTGCTTGCCAACTGTACACCAACTGCACCCCAAATGCATGCCAACACACTGTACAGACAGCTGGCAGTTTTGTCAATTTTGCAGATGGCGCGCAGTTCAAAAGCAGCCCGTCCTTTTATAACCTTAATAATATGAACTACTGACCCAGAAAATCAGAAAACCTTCTTACGATGCCAGACCATAAGTACCCATAGACATTCATCCAAGTTCATCACGACACGCCAACACAAAACAAAGGTACCTAACCACACATAAATTCCCTCGATTAGACCTTTCCTTCCTCCTGCAATTGAAACCGAACCTTGACAGATGATGATAGAGTCTAATATCCCTTGGTATCGTGTAAGTCTTTATGTCTATCAGTCCAATTGTCCCGGATGGCAACCGGACACCGCGATATGAAAGCGACAATAAAAGGTGGTAGACCTGACTCATTGATCGGTACAGTTCCGAACACAGAGCTTTCTATTTTATTTTATATGCACGTAAGACCTTATGATATGGAGCGGTTTCTAATGCAGGAAAATGAAAACGTCAGTCGTAACGTCCTCGTCGCCAGTAAGTTGTCCTGTTTTGTTGATGAGGTGGTGATAGGAATGTACTCAAAATGGATATTTATGGGCTCAGGAACAAAAAAATAGGGGAAAACTCATGATGCCATCGTCATTTCATCGTAAGATTTGTCCGTCTGTTCCTAAATTAAAAAAAAAATACCAATGTATTGTACCTAATCAAAATAAGGTGAGTGGATACTTGGGCAGATTTAGGAAAGCAAAACACAGATTTTTAATAAGGTAACGAACAGATCTTTTATGTCATGCCTTCTGGCTCTAGCGCAAGCCTTAACATCAACGGCCTTATTTATAAAAAAATATTAGTAGCGCCCCGTGGTTTCACTCGCATAAACCTGGATAAAAATGCGCAAATGAGCCTATGTGTTAATCCAGGGTATACGCTATCTACATACCAAATTTCATCCAAATCGGTCCAGCCGTTTGAGCGTGAAGAAGTAACAAACATAGAAGCATACACACTCACAAACTTTCGCCTTTATAACATTAGTGTGATAACAATGATAACCTTTTGATTAGTTTAAAGCCTGATTAGCAAGTTCCGATTTCAAAATTTTCTATTGAAACTTTGAATTTAGAATCCACTAGCCAGTAATTAAACTAAGCTTAAGGTTTGGAAGTTTTATAAATAAAGCTGCAAGTCGCTTGTGAATTAACGAGAGAGGTCTTGTGTCACCCAGTTACTAATTTGTCAGTAGGCACCAGTTATTCATTGTTTTCTTTGACCAATCATCACTGTATCAATATACTTATCTTCCACAAAATAATAGTACAAAAGTATGCATCTCTCCCTCACCCATCCAGCTCCGATCAAGGTACCATCGAAGTTCAAGGCGGGTCACGAGGCAAACGCACCTTTATTGTGCAGCAATTGGGCATATCCGCCGAGGTTACCGACCCTGCGCAGGAGTGCGTGCATACGAAGGTATGTGTCGAGGTCGGCTTATATAGCGATGGGTGTATTGGGCTTTAAAAGGGCATGGGAATCAATTGAGTGGGTTTTCTGGGAAGAATTAAGGTCGATTTAAAAATATTCAAATTGTTTTCGGGGAAAAATTAATTCTGTATCAATTAATGAATTCACTTTTTTATGAAGAGGTAAAGTTTCTAAATTTAGTCGTAGGAGACACCAAAGCAATCGACTCTTTGCAAAATCAGAGCGTTGGCCTTTGGGTCGGTCAAAGAATCAGCATTGCCATTCAACATGGCAATGCTGCCAGCGCGAGCGTTCTGGGGACTTTTCCCATTGACAGCGATGTGGACGAATTTTTCGATGCCCAATGATTTCTACACCTCACTTTTAATGCCGCTTGTACATTTTTTATATTAGCTTGTAAGTACTAAGTAATTTAATAGAGTGTATTTATCTGTAAATACCTATTTAAGAAAAAAATCTGTTGCTCTGTTCCTGCGATGTTCTGTTGTGCGATAGGGTACGGGGATTCGCGAAAAATAGCTAGTGGGTATACGAGTACGTATGTCAATCATCTCAAACTTTAAAAAGTAAAAAAATAGCCACTACATACTTTTTATTAGGGTTCCGTACCCGAAGGGTCCCAACGAAACCCTATTGCTGTCACTTACGTGTCCGTCTGTCCGTCGTCTGTCACACAGGTTTTACAGCCAAACGGTTGGAGCTGCAGTCTCTAAATGTTCACAGTATAAACATCTTGTTGACCCAAAGTCATACAAATACCTAGTCGAAAAACCATTTGGTAAGTAAGAGGGTACCTAAGTGATGAATCAACATACAGTTAATAGTTGATTGCCTTTCATTGGCAGTAGATATTTGATGCAAATTGTTTTTATATCAAGAGTGCGTACTTAAATACTCGGAATCAATTGAGTACGAATAACCTAGTCCAAACAGAGGTTTTCCCCAAATCTGTGCTGAATCATAATAAGAGCATGTCACTCCTCTGTTAAGAGGTGACCAATTTGGAGAATTCTCAGTAGACAACCTTGAGGATTTCACATTATAACGAACACTATTGTTTAGTTACCATATTTTCCTTTTCATCATCTGTCTAACGGAAGAAAAACCCCTAAAAAAGTTGGAGTTAGACTCTATCCCCAAATTTTTTAGGGGTTTCTTTCCAGTCTGACCGAATGCAGCTCAATATCAGTATTTTTCTTGGTACGATTGCTTATCTGACCTCCACAACCCAGGTACTGGGTAGAACGAAACCCCTTTGGGAAGACTGGTCATCATACTTTCTAGCTTTTGACTACCTGTAACGACAGTCAAAGGTTTTCCACAAACACCCAAGTCCAACGGCTTAACTTGCTTTCCGAGGCATAGAGGGAACATCCATCCACTGACCGACCTCAACAAGCGTAGCTTAACTTACGGCTGTTTTTATTTAACCACGAACCATACCATTATTTACTTTTAAATGATCCTTAGTACAAACAATGAAAGTAAACAACAACACATAGTTATCTCCATTCAATAAGGCAGGTCATGGTGCGAAGCGTTACCTCTAGCGTGCGCCCGCGCTTATTGCTAGCAATTGAAGCAATCAGCGCAATTGGCGCGCCCCTCCCCGCGCGTCCCTGCCCACACCCCTTTCTCGCCGTAATATACTTTCACTTCTCACCGGTACTGACGGGGAGAAAAGTGATGCGATTTCATTTTTAAATAATTTTGATGTTTTTATTGTAGTGCAGAAACTAGATCCCCTGATGATGACAGATGGTGGCCCCAGTGGTAACGGCCGAGACTAACAAGTTGTTGGTCATGAGTTCAAACCCATCAGGCGCTTTACTTTGTGTAAAATATTTCATCACCACTGCTCTCAAAACGGTGAAGAAAATCATCGTAAGGAAATCGGCATGTGCTAGAACCAAAAATTTGAAGACATTTGATTATGGCCCACACCCTCTCAGAGGGGGGCCTGTACCGCAGCAAGTGAAGACATTTAAAGGATGATGATGATGATGAACTAGATCACAGTAACTTTTAGCTTCGCGTGCAGATTTTTAGATCACCCAAAATTCTTTCTGATTTAATTTCTTGTAGTCCCATTCAAGACACACTGCACATTCACTGTAAAAATCACACCATGAAAACTGATGAACTGAGCCTGAAGTGAGCTGTCATTCCACTAGTAAGGGCCGATTTCACTATTCGCTCTATAAACTAAGTTTTACTAAACTAAGCTAAGCCTAAAAAATAAAAACCATAAAAAAGATTTTAGTGATTTAGCCTTAAAAGATAGAAGAAGATTGTTTTTAACCGACTTTCGAAAAAGGAGGAGGTTCTATGTTTTTTTTATGTATGTCCGCCGATTTCTCCGGCAGTTGTGGACCGATTTTAAAAATCTTTTTTTATCCGAGAGAATATACTTCCGAGGTGGTCCCATATAAATTTTATCGAAATTGCTTCAGCGCTTTTTGAAAAACTGAACAAAAACGAAAAATACGTATTCCTAGATGACGTTTTTATTTTCTCCAATTACAAGTATGTTTAAATTCCACGTTCCATGTTATTGGAGTTTTTAGTTCTGGGGTATAACAACTAAAAATTGTAAAATAAAAAACTTTTTTACAAAAAAAACAACCGACTTCCAAAAAAAAAAACACACAAAAATTAAAAAATTACTTTAATTTCGGAAGTCGGATAACGAAGAAATAAAATACAAACACCGACTTCCGAAATTAAAGTAATTTTTTAATTTTTAGTGTGTTTTCTTTTTTGAAAGTCGGTTGTTAGAACTTTAAAACAACCGACTTCCAAAAAGAAACTTCCAAAGAAAAACTAAGATTTTTCATACTTAATTGAGTATTTAATTTTATCATCGTTCAGTAAAGTAAAATCATCAGTGACACATTTCATCATAATATTAATAATCCTTCAGAGCAAATTTCGACCACGGTGGTCAATCTCTCAATCTCAACAGAGATTAGCCAAGTACGGAGGAGATATTGTAGTGAACAAGTGTGTGCGCCAGCACAGGTGCACTCTCTGTTCCTAAGGGAAAAACCCGATAGCACTCAGAGAATCAAACCTAGAACCCCACTCTCAGTAGTCGAGCTTGTGATCATGTCACCAACGAAGGAGGCAGTTTCAACATACTAAATCTAGATCATCCTTCTTTCCTAACAAACTTCAGATAAAAATTCACACCAAACTTGTTTAAAAATATTTGCGAAACCTAAACACCTAAATATCGGATGATGTGGGCTTACTTCCACACGTGTGCTAAATAAAAAAATCTTAAAACAACAAATAATTCGGCGCCCGCGCACCGCTGTTTGTTGATCTAGCGTCGAATTATGTGAGCCGTAATTACACGTTCGACGTTTAAATGGGTGATGGTTCCGTATGAATATAGTGCTGAAAGAAAGATTGTTGCTAATAGAAAATTATTTGAGTGCTTGATGGATGAGAAAAAACAGTTACTGAAGTCTTGTTTAATTTTCTTTGTGAAATGAATTTCCTGTGAATTTTCTGGATGCACGAGTTAGCTGTTCATCAGTCAGTGAGAGAATAATTCACATGGTAGCACAAAACATAATTGAATTTTTGTAGGTAGAGGCATTCAAACATCCACATTTGGTTAACAATTTCTGGAGTTAAAAAATACTAATTAAGATGCTTTACGCCAAACGCTGATTTTATAAATATTTGCAGAAGATTCAAAGGAAAAGACCAATTAAGTTAGAGCAGTGCAGCTTGAAGTCCTCCCTCTTCAAGACACACTGCACATTCACTGTAAAAATCACACCATGAAAACTGATGAACTGAGCCTGAAGTGAGCTGTCATTCCACTAGTAAGGGCCGATTTCACTATTCGCTCTATAAACTAAGTTTTACTAAACTAAGCTAAGCCTAAAAAATAAAAACCATAAAAAAGATTTTAGTGATTTAGCCTTAAAAGATAGAAGAAGATTGTTTTTAACCGACTTTCGAAAAAGGAGGAGGTTCTATGTTTTTTTTATGTATGTCCGCCGATTTCTCCGGCAGTTGTGGACCGATTTTAAAAATCTTTTTTTATCCGAGAGAATATACTTCCGAGGTGGTCCCATATAAATTTTATCGAAATTGCTTCAGCGCTTTTTGAAAAACTGAACAAAAACGAAAAATACGTATTCCTAGATGACGTTTTTATTTTCTCCAATTACAAGTATGTTTAAATTCCACGTTCCATGTTATTGGAGTTTTTAGTTCTGGGGTATAACAACTAAAAATTGTAAAATAAAAAACTTTTTTACAAAAAAAACAACCGACTTCCAAAAAAAAAAACACACAAAAATTAAAAAATTACTTTAATTTCGGAAGTCGGATAACGAAGAAATAAAATACAAACACCGACTTCCGAAATTAAAGTAATTTTTTAATTTTTAGTGTGTTTTCTTTTTTGAAAGTCGGTTGTTAGAACTTTAAAACAACCGACTTCCAAAAAGAAACTTCCAAAGAAAAACTAAGATTTTTCATACTTAATTGAGTATTTAATTTTATCATCGTTCAGTAAAGTAAAATCATCAGTGACACATTTCATCATAATATTAATAATCCTTCCGAGCAAATTTCGACCACGGTGGTCAATCTCTCAATCTCAACAGAGATTAGCCAAGTACGGAGGAGATATTGTAGTGAACAAGTGTGTGCGCCAGCACAGGTGCACTCTCTGTTCCTAAGGGAAAAACCCGATAGCACTCAGAGAATCAAACCTAGAACCCCACTCTCAGTAGTCGAGCTTGTGATCATGTCACCAACGAAGGAGGCAGTTTCAACATACTAAATCTAGATCATCCTTCTTTCCTAACAAACTTCAGATAAAAATTCACACCAAACTTGTTTAAAAATATTTGCGAAACCTAAACACCTAAATATCGGATGATGTGGGCTTACTTCCACACGTGTGCTAAATAAAAAAATCTTAAAACAACAAATAATTCGGCGCCCGCGCACCGCTGTTTGTTGATCTAGCGTCGAATTATGTGAGCCGTAATTACACGTTCGACGTTTAAATGGGTGATGGTTCCGTATGAATATAGTGCTGAAAGAAAGATTGTTGCTAATAGAAAATTATTTGAGTGCTTGATGGATGAGAAAAAACAGTTACTGAAGTCTTGTTTAATTTTCTTTGTGAAATGAATTTCCTGTGAATTTTCTGGATGCACGAGTTAGCTGTTCATCAGTCAGTGAGAGAATAATTCACATGGTAGCACAAAACATAATTGAATTTTTGTAGGTAGAGGCATTCAAACATCCACATTTGGTTAACAATTTCTGGAGTTAAAAAATACTAATTAAGATGCTTTACGCCAAACGCTGATTTTTATAAATATTTGCAGAAGATTCAAAGGAAAAGACCAATTAAGTTAGAGCAGTGCAGCTTGAAGTCCTCCCTCTTCCTTTTAAACACATGTCTGCCGTCTGCCATCGTTGGCCAGTCTTGTGGGTAATCAATGTAAAGCCTACTTCAATATAAATATAAATAACATCAAATGTGACCTAGTTCCATTACAGAACCCTAACTACAGCGGCACCTTGTCAATAAATCAAGTGAACGTTGCAATAAAAATATTTAGCCGTAATATCACATACCTTATATTTGCTAGTTGTAAACTCGATATCTTACGTAACCCACCTATATAAACACATGGTTCCTTGGTTTAGTTTGTAGGCAAAACTTGTAATGATCCAAAAATACTATAAACGTGTTGTCTCGATGAAATGGCTGAAAAACTGGACAAGGTCAACGATAGTAGAAAAATTCACGTCACATTTTTTTTCATGCTAAGGTGGATCAAAAGTATGCTGAAAGTGAAAACTTACAGATTTCTTTCTTTTAAAAAAATAATTTTAACCCATAAAAATCTAAAATGATATACTATCACAACCAGCCACTCAAATCTAGACTTTATTTTTAAGGCAGTAGCTCACCAAATAGTATTGTTCGATTAATTTAAGAATAACATTTAGCACAACAATGGAACGGGGGCTAAATCGTCGTATTAAACCGTTCGCTTTGTATCCATGAAGGTATTCCTCCACCTTTCAACTATGCCCATCTAAACATTGGGGATGAAGGATTGTGGGCAGTTGATTTACTTAAGCTGCATGGTGCCTACTACTGAGTTGCCTCCTTGAGGTAGATAGCATACAAAGTATCGTGCTCAATCTTGATGAAAGTATACTCACATCGTCTGCCTAGTATTTTCTCAGCTTTGTTAGGGCCCGTTTTCATTCCAGTATTTTACATGATGTGACTGACTGGGGACGGCGTACTGCAAGATGCAGCGTTGGAAGGCGTCACACATGACCTGGTGAGAGTTGCGGGTAGTGGATGGATGCGAGACGCACAGGACCGGTCGTTGTGGCCACACTTGGGGGAGGCCTATGTACAGCAGTGGACGTCTTTAGGCTAAAATGATGATGATAAAGATGATGACTGCCTGTCTGACCTCCACAACCCAGCTACTGGGTAACATGATATACCTTAATAAAACTGGTTGTCAAACTTTGACTAACCGTTACACTGTTAAAAATACATCTCATCTCATCAAATACTATTAACATTCCTTACACCACAAAGAAAACAGCACAATTTTCCGCCACATCTGTGCACTGTTCTTTGGACACCTCACCACAAAGAGTCCGGTTGTTTCGCCCACCGGCGCATTGTCCTGCCCCATTGTTATTCTGACAATCTGCGTCATATAGCGGCTGCGGCCGAGGGGTAGGCAGACACCCGGCCCGAGCCTGATCGGGGGAGCGTGAATACCTCCGAGGTGTCGGCTTTGAATGGTGGAAACATTGCCGAGGATTTTGGTGTTAGGCGGAATATTATGTGGATTCAGATTGTCTGGAGGGATTTGTGCTTTCTGATGATATGTTTTGAGCTTTTGTGCATTGAAAACAAAGTTATTGATGAAAGAGATTAGCGCATGAAGAAAACTAGTAGAGTCTATGCCAATCGATAGACCATGGCTCTTAATGAAATGAATGACTTATCAAAAGTGTGGTAAATACTGAAAAAGCACACTGCCGTGAAAAATTACCTGGTGACGGGCTAGAGTTCTGGGTGACTGCCATTTGTAATAGTTGATGTTCAAGGAGTGCTAATTTTCAAAGGAATAAGTGATTTTTAATTTTGAAACCTGAAACAAGAGACCCAGAGTACCATAAACCAGTAGTAGTAGTAGTGTAGCAGTAGTAGTTACCAGGTAAACAGCTAACCCGAAATCTAATTTAGTTTTGGTACAATGTGGCAAAGTGCTTCATCTACCGCACGTCACCTACAACTAAGTCCCACAATATTTCCAAAACTAATACACCGCCAAGCTCACATATTTCTTTTGTCAAAACATCTCAACAGTGTCCAAGACAAACATTTAACACTTCAAACGTGTAATCCGGTTACGACCATTCAGATTCAGCTACAATTTATCCCGGAAAGATTTACCGGCTGCTACAAGACGGCCAGGTGTGGGACATTCCTAGGAACTGCGGCGTCTGGGAAGCTGGGTACGGAGTAAGTGAGTAATCGGTCTTCGCGGTAAGTCTTGTTTAAGGCGGCAGGTGACTGAGATATGCTCTGCGTGAGGAAGAGGGTACGTGGAGTAGGAATCTTGGACGAGGTTATTTGGAACGGGTTGAGAGTTCTGAGAAGTTTTAGAGGAGAGGGAATGTTACTGTGTATTATAATTTGGAACAAGAAAACTCGGAAGACACATTGTGCGTCAGCTTACCGATAGTGAAGATCTAGGGCAGGTTTTGTAATACCTCACTAATTAAAAAGTAGTTTAAAGGTAAAGATTTAAAAACTGTCAGGAAATTTGTTCATTTTCTTTTTGCAATTTTAACTGTTGTTCAACTGTTCACAATACGATACGTGTAATGTTAAAAATCCTTGTACAGTATTTATCTTTTTCCCTGATGCCAAAGTCAAGAAAAATGATCATAAATCGAAAACCATAACTCATTTTTTCTCACACTTCTTTTCAGCGCACCTTATAATATACAATTTTCAATAACACCTCATTTCAACTCCATTGCTCCGTCAACGCAAGTAAGTATACAAAATAAACAATCATACGAGCAATGAACACGCGTCCTTTGATGTAGCTCGCTGAATGATGGCCGCTGCAGCGCTTTTCTACGTCAAAACTACACTATTTCATATAGACTTAAAAGCAGACAAGAGTTTACGAGCGCTGTAAATTATAAAGCGCTTAAAGCGTTTAGCAGAAAAGTATTGTCGGTCAGGTGATGGTGGAGGAACGGTTTATGAGATGTTGGAGATGATGTCGAGATGAAAGACGTGGATTATAGAGGTGCTTAGTGCAAGGTCTCATATTTATGTTGAAACTAATGAAAAATGACGAAAATTTCCCAAGAGTCAACTGTAAGATGAAAAGAATTTGGTTTATTTAAATTCAAATGTGCAAACGTGGACTAAATGTCTTAGGCATTCCATACTAGTCAACCAAGGGCGGTGAAGAAATGTATCTACGAGTACATAAAAATAAAACAAGCACTGAAATATAGTCTTCTAAAAAATATCTCAATCCAGATGAGAGAGAGAGACAAACTGATATTGATGGAGTTATTAGTTAACTATAAAGTATGACTGGTTATTAGGTCGAGAAATTATAGAATTAAGAAGTTTAACGTGCCAGAAAACCAAGGGAATAATACAAAGTCAGTATCTACATACTTGTACTTTGTTAATACGATTACCTACATTACAGTACAAAAACCGGCCAAGTGCGTATCGGGCCGCTCACATTGTAGGGTTCCGTAGATACCCGTAGCAACACGAATTATGTTAAGTAAGGATTTTGTGTTTTGTACGAAATTTTCCAAGAAGATACATTTTATAATTTGGGCGACTATTACTCATAAACTAATAAGCTAAAAACAAAAAACTAACATGAAAACTATCCTATCCTATATGTATTTCTTCAACGTTCGTTATATACGAGTATATCTACTATCATCATGATTTTTTTCACATTTCTCAAGTCAACAGTTTAGCTTTTAGTTGGGGGACAGGCTCGACTCGAACAGAAAATATACCTATCTCGCAAACGAATCACAAAATATAATCAAAAAATAGTCTGTACAACCTCCCAATGATTGAAAATGATTGAAAGACCTTACCAGCGATACCCTACACTATAGGATAGGTGAGCAAAATAAAAATCACCCACTCTACATTATGGAAGCTACAATAAAAAAAAGGAATATATTGTTTCGTTTTCTTGGCGTGATAATTATATATACCGATGCAAAATTGTAGCTTTCTAGTACTAACATTCTCTAAGCTATGCCTCGGACGGACAGACCAGAAGACCGAAACTATAAAGGTTCTTGGGCAGACAACAACAACGACAACGAGACATTTTGACGATATTGTAAAGAGAAATCTCTTAAATAAAAATGGAACAAACTTAGATTTCCCTTTCAACATTTTTGTAACACAAGATTATTTCAATAGCCTTGGTGAAGATATACTCAAATGTTCAGTTCTGCTTACACCTTGCTGCTCAGCTTATACTTTACTACAACATGTATGTTATTTTCCGATAGATGCTGCTGGTATGATTGGAGAAGGCGAAGCAGAACAAACACTGATGACATCATTCATTGTACAAAACCAAGCAAACCGAATCGATTCAAATATAGTTCGCACTAATGTTTTTACTATAGCATCGGTAAATCAAATGCTTTGTCGACGTGACGCGACATTGCGACAAAGTTGCGCATGAGTTCAGACCGTTCAATAAGAAGATGCAGAAGGTTGACGTTAAAGGTCACTTCATTTGATAGGCACAACTTAGTCAGATGTTATCCAATGAGCCACTCTGCTATTACAGAGCTACGTCCCTAACAATGTCTTACCTCTTGTCATTACGAAGCAAACGCTAACGTTGTCGAAGTGACTGAATTTTGGTTATCAAAAGATATTTCATTTCGGAATCAGACGAAGAATCTATAAAATTATTCATTTTTAAGTGCAACGGGAATTTCTGAAACTCATCATTCGCCGGCCCTTATCCCAATTTATTTGGGGTTGGCGCAACATGTATTTTTCTTCCATACTACTCTATTAGCCGTCATCTCTGTAGTCACCCTCTTTTTACCCATATCCTCTTTCACACAGTCCATCCATCGTTTCTTTGTCCTTCCCCTACTCCTATAGCCATCCACATCCATTCACAGGACTTTCCTCACGACATTTCGAACTACTCAACTTTTAAAATATTTCGATGTCTTGTTTTCAATGAAAATAATGAGTCTAGTTGCTTTTTAATTCTAACTAATTTTATCAATAAGTAGTGTAGTAATAAGTATGGTAAGTAAGTTTGTTTGTTTGTTACCTTATTACGCCTAAAACCACTGAATCTATCATTATGAAATTTGAAGGACAAATAGCACCTCGTCTAATTAATTACGCCAATCACCTTTCGCTAGCCAACTAAACCTTTTGCATTTCCCCCTTTCGTCACCCGAACGGGAACGAACGTACACGAATGATTTATACTCCCAGCCCAGGTTAATTGACATCCCGTGAAATGGATTTAGTACAGTGCACTGTGTATTTAGCCGTAACGTCGGGCGGCGTTTAGAAAATAATTAGTCTTGCGTCTTGCCTACACACGCATGGAAACTACGACTAATGGCTGAATGTGGGAATTGAGTGATTATACTGGCACTGCAGTGCTTGTGACAGCTGCCTTTCAGTAGGTGCTTTAGATATGAATGGATGTAGTTTTCTTTTTGTGACGTTGATGGTGATAAGTTTAGTGTTAAGACACCCTAAATGACAGCTGAAGTCAAAATATTGTATTGAGTTTTTGGTTGGATAGTCTGGTGATCATAATAATTTCAGATTACGGTAATATACATATTTGTAAAATACTTAACTAACTATATCTACACTAAAACCAAAAATATTAACCTAACTACGTACGTTATATATATAAAAACAAAGTACGTTCAGGTGTTAGGGTCTACCTTTCCACCCAAAATGGCAGGTAAAACCAAATTACTCTTCTTTTCCCGAAGTTGAAGTATAGAAAGAGAAACACAGCTTAGAAAAATATCTATACATCATCATCATCATCAGCCTATAGCAGTCCACTGCTGGACATAGGCCTCTCCAATTACACGCAATTCAGCTCGGTTCTCGGCAACTCTCATCCAGCTGCTACCAGCCACCTTGCGAAGGCCATCGCCTAGCCTGAGGGCGTCCTACCTTACATTTGCCGATTCGCGGTCTCCACTCGAAAAAAACTCCACTCCACTAGAGAAAAATATCTATACAGCAGTACACTATACCAGATCATAGTACAGTGTAGGCACGTAGGTATACCCGTGGAAGAGCCATTCAGAATTGGCACAAATACCCAACAAATCACAAAGAAATCATTCAATCTTTTAAAAACAAGTCCACCACATAACAGATACAAAGTGTTACAACAAATGTTATTTCTGATGACAATCGTGTAGCCATCTCCCTGTCTCGACAGCCAATGGCAGCATTTGTATCGCGCCATGATCGATGCCGCGATTTGTTTCATCGCGCTTTTGTTTCAAAGAAAGAATGTCTACTGCTTTTGTTTTGCGGTAATGGTGAGCGAAGTAGCGAACAGTTCGATTGGGTGTCTTGATTTGATTAGTTGAAGGTGATTCGCTAAAGAAAACTTACGACAGACTACTTTTTTTTCTAGTTAAATCATCTGTTTGTAATTATAAAACTATAGATTACTTTAAATTCCAGTAAAAGTTATTTTATTTTTCTAAAAATTATATATTACTAGCTGCGCCCCGCAGTTTCACCCGCGTAGACCAAGATAAAAAGTAGCCTATGTGTTAATCCAGGGTATAAGCTATCTACATGTCAAAATTCATCCAAATCAGTCCTGCCATTTGAGCGTGAAGAAGTAACAAACATACACACTCACAAACTTTCGCCTTTATAATATTAGTGTGATTTTCCTTGGTATGAAATAATACAGTAATCGAAGCATCGATCCATCTGCCCGCGTCTTTTTCCCAACTATCTTGGGTTCGGCTTCCAGTCTAACCGGATGCAGCTCAATACCAGTATTTTACATGGAGCGACTGCATATCTGACCTCCACAACCCAGTTACTGGGTAGTACGATACCCCTTGCTAAAACTGGTTGTCAGACTTTCGGGCTTCTGACGACCCTTAACGACTTTCAAACATCTACGATTGACAGCCGGGACCAACAGCTTAACGTGCTTTCTGAGGCACGGAACAGTCTCGATATGTAAAGATGGTCACCCATCCATGGACTAACCCCGGCAAGCGTTGCTTAACTTGATAGATCGACCCATGCGGCTGTTAAATTAACCTGAATAAACTTCTTGGTAGTTCCACATTACCCGGTAAACTGAAAATCCCGTGAAATTAATATCAAACTTAGCCACTACACCTCAAAATATTCCAAGATTCCAAACTCCCAGTTCCAGCCTAAAAACCAAATTAATCTAGCGTACGTCACCTTGCGGCGGACGTCAATCCAAAAATGACAAGTATGACCAATTTCCACGTACTTTATATATAGCCCCGCGTTTAATCAAGGTGTCCGGGGGGTTGCGGCGAGGCAGGCGAGGAGAGGGGGGAAGGGAACCGCCGTAATTAAAGTACAGGTTGACAGATGACAAATTGTCTGTGGGCCGTGTTCCGGTAGACATTGTATTTTGATCTTGTACACGATTCTGGAGAAATTTAGACGGACTCTTCAGACTGTCCCAATTTTTGCTTTGAATTTGATATGGCTTTTGATGTAAAGACAAAGGGAAGGCTTGTTATTTGTCAACTGGTTTCAGTTCAAAGGGAGTTTTATTTCATTTTTTGATAGCATGCTATAACGCCTAACTTGCATTAACAAATCAATGGAAAAATTTAAAGGATGCTAGAGATGGCACATGCACTGCTCATAAGCTACTTAATGTTCTTAACTTTCTCGATTTGAAAGTAAGCAATTGAAATCACGTGCCAGACCAGGTGAAAAAACTTACGGATTCGCGACATAGGTCAAAGTAACAAAAGTGTGCTGGGAATTGCTATAGTAAGGCTGAGGGGCAGGAACCTCGACACGCGCGCGAGCAGTGGCGGGAGCAGCTACAGCAGCCGCAATGATTGCAAAAGAGCGTTGGCGAAGCCGTCGTGCCGCACTACGAAGACAGGCTGAAAAGAGGATAGCGCATCTTCTATAGGCTAACTCCGGTGCTGCCCGGACACGGTGACTTCGATGTGTACCTGAATAGGGTTCGGCGAGAGGCCACGGCCAATTGCTACCATCGCGGTGATGACTTTCATTGTGCACTGCACACGCTCGAGGTGTGCCCTAAGGCTTTTGGTTGCCAGTATTTGGCGATATCTATGTCTGCCAGCAGTAGTGAGGGCTATCCTGCCGGAGACAAAGAGGGAAATCGTCTTTATGTTATGTGAGACCGTGATGGTTCAGCAGGAGGGCCGACCCCGCGAGCCGCGAGCCGCGAGGCGTCGGGGAGGCAACCATAAGCCAGGTGGGACTCCGGGGTCGTGGACTCTCAGAATGGGGAATACGTGCGTATGTACGAGTAGGTAGCTGTATATCTTTTGCTGGTTACTACGAGTATCTCTATGCAATTAGTATCTATTTACAAACCTCATCAAATGCGATGAGCGTCTGCTACTCAAAATGCCACTAATCACTCCCGTAAAATAGCTTATAAGCAAAAACACGAAATTATAAAAAAAAAAAATGAAATAGAATCACACAATGATTTAATGGCACAGTGCAGGCGTTAGTCAGTAAATCAGCAGCCCCCGGTCACCGTATACGCTATGACATCTAGGAAGTAGTTTGTCAAAGTGACAAATAGGTTGACACGGTCCACGTTCCATGCCGTATTTTTATAAACAAAATGTTATCAACATAGTAAATTCTTTTGGTGTATTTCTGCGTTTTTTGTGGAGGTAAAATATGCTTATTACTGTTGTGATTAAGGGCTGCCGTATGCACTTATGAATGTGAAAATAGCTTGAGGCGATTGATTAACTGGATAATGTGTTATACTGTGGTGATAATAGATTTAAAGGGGAACATTAATTTAGTGTTTGTTAGAACGTTCTATACTTTATGGTTCCTGTATCCAATTAATTAATTTTACCTGGACATGCATTACTTACGGTCCTAAAGATAGATAGAATTTATTTTATTGTACACCTGAATTCTAAAGCAACTCTTTTACAATTTTGCTAATCCCATGGGTAAAATGGTGGTATTAACAGTGATAGAGAAAGATTTAGTTTATTTTTTTCATTGATCGTCGACAAACGATTTATTTTTTGAGGATGTCTCATTACCGATCGGTAATGAGACGACCAGCTGAGAATTCATAGGACATGATACAGTCGAGTCTTTTGAAACAATTCAAAATTCAACTGCAATACCAAACATAACCCTGATTTTTCCGGATCTAAAATTACAGACTTCCTGCGCTGAAATAGGTTTCAGATCTCGGTCGAATTAAGAAGCATGGAATACACCGTCTGTGTAGATTTCCTAATATCTTCCCGACACAAACATCCTAACATTGGCAAACGATTCCACGCGGCGGAATGTAAAGCATCCCAATGAATGTACACATTACACTTACTATAAAATATTTATAATGGGTCACCTTGTGAGAACAGACGGATACACTATAAAACAGATGTCATAATCGGTCCTTTGAAGTTTCTGAGCAGCCATCTACAACTTTATATCAACATCCTACCACTCCTTTATCTTCACCAGCGTAAGGTGGGATTTCCATCAGCTTATGTGTAAGTTAATGTTGGTGATTCAAAAGTGCGTCGTATGATTTACAATATGATAAACCTACTTGGCTGAGTGATAGATGTCTCTTTGAGTTATGGTTCCCTTAAGTAGACGACAGGATTCAGGAGAAAAATAAAGGAAATTGATGTTATTTCAGGAGCTAGATAAAACAAGAGAATCAAAAAAGCTTTATAATGGAAAGGAGGCACTTGAAACATGTTAACTGGCTCTGTCGAGGCCATTCTTAATACAGTCAAAATCTGCCTAGCCATTATCTCTACAAGTACGTGTTGTTAGTGATGACATAAATGACACTGAAACGTGGTCACCTAAAGGGAAATCGAATCAGGAATGAAGTATCTCAAGAAATATCCGCATGAGATCCAAGGTTACCTCATAGCCCGAAGAATCGTCAAACTGAAGTGGTGGGGCAGTGGGCAGGGCACATTGCTCGCAAAACAGATGAACGATGGGGCCGAAAGGTTCTGGAGCGGCGTCCGCGTACCGGTAAGCGCAGCATTAAGAAAGGCCTCCCACAACGTGGACCGAAGACGTGGTGAGAGTCGCGGGAAACTGATGGATGCGAGAAGCACAGAACCGCTCGTTGTGGCGACACTTTGGGGAGGCCTACTGTTGTTTTGGGTGGAGCGGGAGGGCGTGGCTGGTGACAGGCGGACAGACAGACGGATAGCGGAGTCTCAGTAATAGGGTCCCGTTTTACCCTTTGGGTACGAAACCTTAAAAACTGACTATCTGACCTGTTTGTGTACACTGTTACTGTACTGTACTGTATAAGTAGCTAAAATAAAACCAACCAAATTTTTTTACAGCTTCAAATAGTGCTTGCTTAGCAAAATTCATGAAAGAGTGGTAGAATCAAAATAAATTCCTGGTCATGCAAAATCTATCGCATTGTTTACTACACACGACGAAAATTATATCTAGCACCCACCAAATAATAATTTAGACAGTAAATTTACTGGATAATAAAGGTAAATCGTTCACTTTGAACGAAATACGTTCTTAACGTAATCTCCCCAAATCCCCCATTCCCCACTGACCTACTAAAGTAATCTACCAAACACATAACTAATCTATTTCGAAGTCGGCTACGAATCTATAGTACAATCAATTTTTATAGCTAACGTATTCAAAATATAATAAAGCATAGGATTAGAAAACTAAGACCATCACGATATTTATACGGGGAGCGTGCTCGATGGCTCAGGTTCGCTTCCCGGGTCGTAACTTTCTGTTAAAGTGGCAGTTTGCTTTGCACGGATCTTGTAACCTACATTTTTATAGTTAGTTTAATATTATGGGTTAATTTTGGTTTAGTTTCGTAAATGTATGTTTTTTAGCGTTAAGATTGTAGGTACTTCTGAATTGGGTAGCTTTGAGAGTTCTG
The DNA here is from genome assembly GCA_951329385.1 of Polia nebulosa. Lineage (NCBI taxonomy): Eukaryota > Metazoa > Arthropoda > Insecta > Lepidoptera > Noctuidae > Polia > Polia nebulosa. The sequence continues at coordinate 1,052,660 of OX589596.1, forward strand.
TTGCAAAAGTTTTCACTGTAACCTTAGTACATAGCTCATCCTTATATTTAGGACTAGTCACAACTAGCTCGACGCCTAGTCTCGTCTATCTAGCAGACGTCATGCCTAGTTTTAAACTAGTTCTAGACTAAGTAGACGCGTCTGCGTGGGTTTCTTGCTTAAATCTTTTTCGCAAGATAAGATTTACTGAAGTGTGGTCGAATTCGTCACACTCACATTCTCGGAAAGTAAGATAGATTAGGTTCTAGGTAAGTTACGACAGACTGCTTGTTTGTTTCTTGATCTTAATTTATTTCTCAATTTCCATTTAAATTTTCACCTCAAACCTGCGAACAAACTCAATTACCAGCATAAAAACGATTCACCTCGAAATATTTTCAGAATGACCGGTCAAATATGTGCTAAAATAAAATGAAAACAAAACATTTTTTCCCACACGCTGGTAGTAAATTTAAATTAATCTCGGATCTATTGCGTATGCGCAGTGCTACGGTTGCAGGAGATTGTCACCTAGCATCGTTCTTAAATACATTACAGTCATTAAATGTGACGATCTAGAAGATGTTGAATTGTATATAGGATTTAGTGTTGACATGCTGTGAATTTTTCAGGAAAAAAAGACACACGGAACTCACAAATACACCATTACACGTGTAGGTACAGTCAACCGCAGGTCTGGAACACTTTGACCTTGAGCAAGAGTTATTATCGGCTAAATGGCGTACATCTACTAATTTAGTAACCACTGATGTGTAGCCTACTGTAAACCATTCAATAAAGTTTGTTTGCGACCAAAATGTCTTTAACAATAATTCGGTAGGTACCTACTTCTCTTTTCCAGTATTTTGGTCTAAAGATTAACAAACGTATTTATTATTTACTAACATAGGATAAGCTATTTTGTTACTAACACTATAGACCACATAGTAGTCTGATTAAATAAAGATTATTATTATATCGATAAAATACTTCAAATCCAAGCATTTGTCAGCATCAGCATCAGCAAGAATAATGTTAAAACATTATATTTTCGTGATAATTATAAAACTTCATATTTTAATTTATTCAAATCACCACCTATATTCTACTAGCTTCTGCCAGCAGTTTCGCTCGCAAGGAATTAGTACTAACCCCCGTTATAGACTTTCAACCCCCGTTTCTCCCTCTCAGGGGTGGAATTTCGAAAAACCCTTTCTTAGTGGATACCTATTCTTCACAAAAAACACACCCCCTAAATTTCATGTCTCTTGCATTGATATATCAGTCAGTCAGGATTTTGAATTTTATATATTTAAATAACAACGTTTCATGTTATAGTAGAAACATTCGTTTTATTTACTTGCCGTCACTCAATGTTCATACTGTTCATACGGTACGACGTATAGTAAGTAGGTAATTTATAGACCATTCATCATCATCATCATAATCAGCCTTTTAATGCCCCCACTGCTGGCGCCGCCTCCTCTCTGGAAGAGGGTGTGGGCCCGTAATACACCACGCGGAACTAATGGAGGTTGGTGGATGTCACATGTCTTTGAAGTTTTGGTTCTACAGACCATTGCTTGTATTTATATTATTCATTTTCTACACCCCATCATTATTACTCACTAATCCTCTCGACCGAATTTTGATCACGGTAACAACAGAGATTAGCCACATTCGTACGCAGGAAATTTTAAAGTACACAAGCGTGTGCATAGATACCGGGGCACTCTCTGTTCCTTCACTCCCATAGTCCATTGGGACGGCAATCCGACACAAACGGAATCGGATACAGGACCAACGACTTTACGTGCTTTCGGGGGCACGAGGGTATCACATCACCAACTTCCAAACTCCAGGCTGCTACAGAGTCTAAATGGAAAAATCCGATAGCACTTTTTAATGGAAAAATCCGATAGCACTTTTTGCCCGAACCAGGACAAAGCAATTTGCACTTGCGACTACATGACCAACGAGGCAGTTACCTCATCATTAATGGTGTACAGAATGAGCTTCTGTCATTTCCGTTTACTTAACTCAGTTTGCAGTCTCAGCATCTCTACAATCTCGTACAGAAATAAAATAAAACTGACAACTGAATAAAAAACACAGTTTAATTTTACATTAGAGACTTTTCATTATTGTTGACGAAAAAAAAACAAAGTGATTTTCAAAACCACAGCCATTTTAATTTGTCTCTTTGAAATGATAATATTAACGCAGCTGCTCAAAACAAAATGGCGTCCAAAATATAGAAAAAGAAATGCTTATCAACGAAACAAATAGCCTTGTCGTGTTAAACTCTCAGCGCAATAACTCACGCGCAAACAATGTCAAATAGTTTAGTGGTTCGGGAGGAAAGAGAGTGAAGACTGACCGACATCGCGACATCACCTGCGCTAAATCAGCCGGGGAGGCATGTCACAATAACTATACGAATCGGACGTTTTGTTGAATGTGTAAACTAACATTGTAGCTTCTGAAAATTGTTAAAGAAAAAAATCTTATTTTTTCTTCACAATTTTCTGTTTTCAAAACTGAAAATCAATTGTACTTGTGTAACTGAAAATCAACTGTGTATAGCGACGGTTTAAAAGCAGTCCATAATGCAATAACTGTTTGTGCATAATGTTACCGTTAGAATGCGGAATAAGCTAAAATGTGCATTAACTAGGTAATCTAGCTAAGCTGCCCAGTAGGTGCTTTTTTTTTTTTTTGGGGTGGGAAATCATCCTATGACTTCTCCCGCTCTGGGTGGAGCGGGAGGGCGTGTCAGACTCTTACTGACTAAAACCCCTGTTCCTTCCTGCCTTTGAGTGCCCAGGGGCGAGGTAACTCTGTTTCGAATTTATCCTCAACCCCCGGGCAGGCATCGGCCATGACGGGCCCCGTCCTTAATGCTGACAACTCTTTGAGGCGCGCGTTGAACACTACGCGCCGTCGACTCTCGGGCCTGTTGCTGATCGGACGGCGAGCTACCCATTACTCGCCATCCGCAGGCCCGGGTCTACGGTGGCCGGAGATAGTCTCGTGGCGCCGGAAGTGCCAGGCGTCTCCTGAGACGGCTGCTGCTGAGAGCGTGAGGGCAACTCCGTTGTTAGTGCTCTCTCACGCGTCCCGCCTCCGCCTTCGCGAGCATTACTGGTTCGCAGAAGGAGGAGACGGCTTCCCATTCCCTCTCGCTCCGTACCATGGCCTGAACCAGGGCAGGGCGCGAGAGGTCGCTGCCGCCTATCGCATCCACGAGGACACGGCGGTGCTCTGCCCAAGCGGGGCAAACCTCCACCGTATGCTCCACCGTGTCCTCTGGGCGATTCTCGCAGTGGAGACACCCGGGGGTCACCTCCCGCTTGATCCGAAACAGGAACCTCCCGAAACAGCCGTGTCCGGTGGTGACCTGCGTCAGGCGGAAGGTGAGGGCGACGTGAGGCCTCTCCAGCCACTCCTCAAAGAGGGCCACTATCGCCGCAATGGTGGCGTGCCCAGCGCGGGGTTGTAACAATCGCTGTCTCCATGTCGTCATGAGATCTTGCCGGAGCTCTGTCTGCCGAGCCGCGAGTTGTCGCGGCAGCGGAGTTTCACCCCGGCGTTTCGCCTCCTCGCGCTCCTTATAAAGGTTCGCGAGGATTTTTGTCTCCAGATCCCATGGCGATAATCCGGCAAGGAGGCTCGCCGCCTCGCAGGAGATCGTACGGTATCCTCGGATCATACGGATCGCCATGACCCTTTGGGACGCGTTCAGACGGCGAGTCGATCGCTGCCTCAGCGAACGCGCCCACACCGGTGCTCTGTAAAGGGCCATGGACCGCACGATCCCCGCGTAGAGCCTCTGGCAGGAGGCGTTTGGCCCCCTCAAATTGGGCAGGAGCCGCCTCAAAGCAGCCCCGGCCCTGTCCAGTCTGGGAGCCAAACGTCGAAAATGCTCGCCGAAGTTCCACCGGCTGTCGAGGACGAGTCCCAGGTACTTCATCGTCCCCTCGACACCGATGTGAACCCCTCCTACCATTATCTGGGAACCCGCCGGTGGCGCATTCCGAGGACCATGAATACACATGGCCTCGGACTTGTGCAATGCCACCTCGAGTCCCAGTTGCCGGATCCTGTCCACAATTATCGCAACCTCGCGTGTCACAATGTTGGCCGCCGCCTCGTGCGACCACCCCTGCGCCAGGACCAGGGTGTCGTCAGCGTAGCATACTACGCTGACGGCGCTAGGGAGGTCGGCGCGCAGCACCCAGTCGTACCCGATGTTCCACAGAGGCGGCCCCAGGACCGATCCCTGTGGAACACCGCACGACATCTCTCGCCGGTTCCATTCTCCCTGGTGACCCGGGGGAGGTGACAGCCCTGTCCGTCAAATACGCCTCGGCTACGCGACGGAGGTAGGGCGGCACCCGGTGATACCGGAGTGCCTCCACTATGCAACTCCAGGGCAGGGTGTTGAAGGCATTGGCGATGTCCAGAGACACCGCCAAGACGACCCTACCCCGGGCTACTGCATACCCCGTCGTGAGGGCTCGTATGCGCATGATGGCGTCCACCGTAGAAGCCGTATTGGCTCTCCGCCAGATCCGGCCCGCCTGCCCGACGAGGCGGTCTGCAATTACTCTTTCAAAGAGCTTACCCACCTCGTCGAGCAGCACGATGGGCCGGTGCCCAGAAGGTGCTACATACGGGGAAAAATACTTCGACGTACAGATTGTACGCAAAATACGTAACTTGAGCGTGGAGTTGCGGAAACCAACCCGACATACATACGTAACTTTGTAATCTACAAATTACTGGGTACGATCCGTTAAAGTGCGAAATTTAATGAAAGTAGCAAATATCTTGCACTCTACCTAGTTAGATTAACTAGGTAGAGTGCAAGATATCTGCATATTAACTGATGCTACACTGATAAAGCGCGGAGGACAGTAAACGTATCTCTTTTAAATAGTCTTTTTCCTTCTTTTTTTGGCCTGGACGGTACTGAAACATTATTTATTTTATACTTTTCCTATATTGTATGCAATGCCAGACGTTTAGCCGGCGATGTGCTAATAGACTGTCGTAAGTAAGATAAGTCGACGGAGCCCGGTTTTCCCATTTCTGTCTGCAGGGTTTAAAGGAACCTAATACGAATGGGATGACGGGAGCTTTGTTCACTCGCTCACTCTAGCACACTCCCCTTCGAACCTAATCCGTCCGTATCGGGGAGCTCTAAGTTCCAGAGTTCACGTCGCTTGCTCTTGGACTTATTAGTTACTCAATTCAACTTTAACAAATTATATAAATTATTACAATGAATTTGTATGTTTTGTTCAAGCAAAGAACCTGTTTTAACGTTGGAATCTACACTATAACTGATTTAAGCATAACAGCGATAACACACAAGTTTGCAATTTTTTACTTTATAAGTCATTACTTACGGCAAAAGATGTAAGCCATTGGTGCTAAAACTCACCATCTTGCAGTATAAACTCCAGTTTGTACCTACTACACACTCGTGTTTTTTAAATAAAATATCTTTTATCGATAAAAATAACACTTTTTAAGAATGTTTGGTTTTATAACATGTGTTGTTTCATACAACAATCTTGAGAGAAATTCAGTAAATTAATATTATTTTATAGATACGTACGGGATCATCTGAAAAATAATAGCATTCACGGTCGAATTCAAATCATAAAGTTTCCACCTTTACAGCAAAATAGCTCGAATTCCTCTGAAGACAATCGACTCTACTAAAATAAACAAAATAAATTGTAATCTGTAATGTCTTGGCTTGTCGCCTAACTGTAGGTGATTACCCTATTTTTTATACCCGCTACACTATAAAATATCATTGGCTGTTGAACACCTGAATTTTTCGCGATCTTTGAACGACTGTCGCGTCTAAATCCACCTGACGACTATTTTATAGAGTGGGTGTTTCGATTTAGTGTGATACGACTTGAAATCTTAGGCTCCTCGCACACAGACCACTCGTCACAGCCACGGCTAGCAAGCGACAGCCACTCTTCCTACTTTTATTCCACAGGCTGGTAATATCTGAGAACTGGCAGTCGCCGACCACGTCGCAAGTGGCTTGTATTCGGGGAGCCTAAAATTAAAAGTCTAGGCAATTAGTCTAGTGTTAAAGCTAGAATCTAAATTGCTCACATTCCGGGAAAGCTGTAATGTGCGGCTTACACCTTCCAATTTATAGGGACTATTTAGAAAATAGCCCGCATTAATAAAAGTTTCTAGTTTCTATACACTTAGTTGATATTATCTTGGGCAAATGGCTTACATTAAACGCGAAAATCGTTTAGTTTGATATTTAAAAGATCTGTAACTACTTACCTACTCTAATAGACTTATTTCTATTTTCTTCAAGATACCAGTGGATAAATTGTTCTGGGATTAATTTAAAAGAAAATTTATTTGTTACGGAAACATCCAAAACAATACTTTTCCCATCACATAAGTCACCTAAATGACTCCATTACAATTCCATATATTTTTATAATCGCTTCACTTGACAGAGACAGCACAATAATTAACGTTAAACTACGAAAATAATCTCTACCTGACTTATTATAATGTTTCGATTATTTATAATAGTAATAACTGTAGTGTTAACTTGCGCACGAGTAGCTGGTCTTAGCATAGAAACAGAGAGTAAAAAGTTGAGAAGGGTCACTGTAGGTATAAAAGTTTACGAAACAAACATCTCTTCTTCTTCTCTTTCGTGTTCTTCATTGCTGAAAGTCGTGCTTGTCCTGGAAAGCTTTCACGGATTCTCTTTTCGGCTCTTCTCAGGGTAGCTATGGTCACTGTGAGTCCTGTAAATTCCTTGATCTGGTCTGGCCAGCAAGTAAGTTAACGCTCTCGCGGTCTTTCTCCGTCCACTTTTCCCATTACAGCCAAAGTTACCTCGGACTCGTCAGTAGCAAATCGTGGAGAGTCTGGTTTTAAGCACACACATACACGGTTGGAAACATATCTACGACCGGAGAAAAGACTTGCAGGCTATTATCTTTCACTCTGCCTTCTTATTTCAATATTTGTACTCTGCTTCCCTCGTCATTTTTCGTCAGACGACGTGTCTTGACGATCTTTTTGAGACATCTAAGTGTGTCATGCTGCCATGTTTATGATGGACATCCAGGTTATGGGATCTACCGTGCTTGTTCGGACCGATGTGAATGCTCAGGATTTATCTGGTAATTAAATCTTCAGGTTTACTCACCTGCAGGCTTCAAGCTTAAGAATTCATTCTGTACGCCGCATCAGGTACGGTATACACAGAGAGCTGTATTTTTCTGTAAAAAGACAGACTGCTTTTATTGCATTTCTGACGTGTTTGACCATGCGTCCTTGGGTTCTAAACAAAAATCCGTGATGGCATTCATTTTGAACTTTCTGATAAAATCATTATTGCTGATAGGTAGTCACTTACTAGGCCTTCTGTTTATGCTTCTATATTAAGCTTCTACATCTCCTTACTCTGTGGTGAGAGTATGTAGGAGTAATGGCAGTCGTTCTAGCTGACAAAATAATCGTAAATAATAAATATAAAGCTAAGAATCGCAGCTGAAAAATTAGTGCGCTCAGTTTGATGTACGATACGATCCCACGTTTGAGTTTTTCATCGAATATATATATATATATATATATCATCCTTACCTTTTTGCTCGAATGTAACAGATGGTATAAACAGATGCAGTAAATTAATTAAATCGAACAAATGCAAAAGTGACTCCTACAAGCAACTCATGGACGGGTTAGGTCAAAAATATTGAAAGAATTCATCAAGAAACTGTTGGTCTCCAAACAGCTCTTCTTAAAGATGCCTGATAAAGATAATACATTATGAACCAATTAGAAAGAACAACAGAAAAATCATTAATATTTCAAAAGCTTACATCGAAGCAAAATGACAATCATGGATATCATTTTTAACAGACTTTCGAAAAAGGAGGAGGTTCTATGTTCGACTGCATGTATGTTTTTTTTTCTTTTTTTTATGTATGTCCGCCGATTTCTCCGTCAGTTGTGGACCGATTTTCAAAATTCTTTTTTTTTATCCAAAAAAATATACGCCCAGGTTAGTCCCATATCAATTTTATCGAAATTGCTTCAGCGCTTTTTGAGAAACTGAACAAAAACGAAAAATACGTATACCTAGATGACGTTTTTGTTTTCTCCAATTACGAGTATGTTTAAATTCCACGTTCCATGTTATTGGAGTTTTAGTTCTGAGGTATAACACAAAAAATTGAAAAATAAAAATCTTTTTTACAAAAAAAAAACAACCGATTTAAAAAAAGAAAATACACTAAAAATTCAAAAATAACTTTTATTTCGGAAGTTGGTGTCAAATAACGAAGAAATGAAATACAAACACCGACTTCCGAAATTTTTTTTGGGAGTCGGTTGTTTTTTTTTTGTAAAAAAGTTTTTTTTAGTATAACTAGTGTAGTACATAGCACTCATAAACATTACCTACTAAGCATTTTTAGGAAAAACACCTAGATAGCACCGTTTTCAAGTAGGGTGTGACTATTGACAAATAAAACTAAAAATAATCATTTATTATCATCATAAAAGAAATGTTTAATAATGTTTCAAACATCTGCAAGTAAAAAAAGATAACAATTAATTCGCGGCTGGAGGCGCCCGTTGAGTACAAGTGCCGGTATAAATCAACACAGAAATAGATGTGATGTAAAGGTCTGCCTACACTAGGGCGTAACAGGTGCAGCGGTGTGTGTGTAGCGTTCGCCGAACTTTGGTCGTGCCTCTACCGAACAAGAAAGGAATAAAATTGAAGTTTCAAGAAACGTAGGAAGTGAGGCTGCGGTTATAACTGATGTGATGTAGAGGTTTTAGTGTCTACACTAGAGTATGCAGCGGTGGTGTAGCATTTGTTGGGCTTAGGTCTAACACTGAACAAGAGAAGAGTATGATCAGGGGGATCCGAAGAGATCAAATGTTGTACTGATGTTTGCCACATAACATAACTGAGCCACTTATTTTTGTCATAAAGGTATATCAACGGCAATACTACATTATTGTAACTGAGTCTATCACACTTGTCTTAATACCCGCCAGCATGTCTTATTCAGGACTTAACGTAACGTCATTCAGTATACTTTGTAACAAACAGATATCACGTGAAAACGTCAGACATTCCTGGATGTCAGCTCCGATACTAATATCCTGCTAAATGACTAATTTACTAACCAAAGCATGAAACAGCAATAATATTGAAGCTGACACAAAAGTTACGCCTAGATCAACTAAGCATTAAAATTAAAATCTCCTGTTACGACACAGTGCATTCAAACCTTTACGTTGACCGTCATAGACAAACATATGTGTCTCATCTAAAAATACTCGGGACAATGGCTTAAGGAAAGACTAACTAATTATATTCCATATCGTCGTAGGAACTAATTAGCCATTGTTCTAGTGGTTGCAGGTGAGTAATTAGCACAAGGAAATGCATATGTTTGTTTTGAATGATGTCATCGAGGTACTCGTATATGCAGATAAGTGAGGAATGCCGTTGGAAATATATAGTTGTGGTTTTTCATGTAATAATGCGTCGTTTGAGATAGTGTTCTTTGTTGTTATGGTTGGCAACTTGAAGTAGTGGTTAGTCAGGAACTGATAGGGTACCTTAGTATATAGTGTACCTTTTTATAGTAAAATAAGCGTATAAGGGAATGTGAGTCGACGGCGCGTAGTGTTCCACGCGCGCCTCAAAGAGATGTTGTCAGCCACCACTGACGGGGCCCATCGTGGCCGGTGCCTGCATGCCTAGGGGTAGCGGATAAATTCTGAAAATGAGTTACCGCACCCCTGGGCACTCAGGCAGGGAAGGAACAGGGGTGGGTTTTAGTCAGTAAGAGTCTGACACGCCCTCCCGCTCCACCCAGAGCGGGAGAAGTCATTGGATGATTTCCCACCCCCCAAAAAAAAAAAAATAAATAAATAAAAGCGTATAAGGGAATACGTTGCACTCATTATGCCTTCTTCTAGTAAAGCATATAGTAGACTGTTTATAGACTTTAGGGCATGATGCTTTCAGTTTTTTGTTTAATTGTTTCATTATCTTTATCATTTCAGCCGAAAGACGTGCACTGCTGGACATAAGCCTCCCTCAAGTGCCACCACAACGACCGGTCATTTGCGTCTCGCAACCCCCTCCAGGTCATCGGTCTACCTTATAGGAGGCCTTCAAAAGCATCTTCCGGTTTAATAGTTTGTTAAAATTAATAAGTATATGGTAGTTTACAAAAAGATTTGAAAAGTTTGTTATGGTTATATTGGTAAGAGTTCTGAAACTAAATTGAACACTCTTTTGATTTTTTATAAAAACTAACAAAACAATAAAACGTTGGCTCTAGTAACATTTTAAACCAAGGGTCTCGGCTTCTTAAATTTCAAAGGCAATTACCTATTTTCGTAGAACACGGTGGCAATTTTGATTATCCGTATCGAATCGAAAAAGTATTAGGATTTTGTAAAAAAATAAACCAGACTAGTTTATAAAACAAGAGAAATCAGATTAATGGCTGTCGTCGCCTGCAGACGCAAAAAATTGCGGCTGACCTATTTGGTACAGCTAATATATTTAATTCTAAGAAATTAGAACAATTTTGTAAATGTCTGTGTAGAAAGTAACTACTTTGAAATGATACATGAACATCGGAGACAGCAATCGAGATATAAGAGCAGATTAAGACATCGTGATAAATCTAGCAAAAGATGGAGGGTTGAAATTGTACCCTCGATGTTGCAAATACTGACTGCAGGTACAAGAGATGATGGAGTAAGAAAATATGATGATGATGGAAAAGGGGACATTGATTTGCAATCACCTGAGGCCAATCTTTGCTAACTTCAAGGAGTTTAGGTTAACAAGATTTTCTTTATTCGTCATGAATGAGCATGCTCTTGACGACGACCTCGCCTGATGGAAAGCAATGGTCTACCATGACATAAGCCTGGCCAGAAGATGCGCGTTTACTCTGTTATATTTAACTACCCAATGCAAAAAGAAAAGATACCAATCAACCTGAAATGCAGAATGAATTCTTCGAAAAACCAGTCCCTATCCTCCGTACTTCTCACGTGCCCCTATTACCATATAAATTCGTGGCTCGGTGAATAAGGACTCAATTGGGTGGCTGTTAAGTGCGACTCACGACTCAGCCCCAGACGGGGCTGGCTCGGGAGCCCCCTGGGGCTTGATTGACACGTGTTCACCTTGTTGGGGTGCAATCAAATTGTCTGCGTTTTATAAGCAAATTAAATGAGGGTTTTATCTCTCGTTCTTTTTTCATTTTGTAGTTGTGTGACTCTTTTGTAAGGGATGTTATGTTGAAATTGGAATTTAAATAGGAAAACAATTACATAGCTGGTATATTTCGTCTACTTATTAAATACCTACAGCTACACATTTCAATAACATTTTTATATGTTTATGAAATATGAATTTAGAGAAATAGAAGAAAATAAAAACATTATTTTGCGATAGTCACCAGATTCACGTACAGTACATATAAAGACATTAAATAAATCTCTTTGCGTACCTAAATTTTCACTTTTTAATTAAGTCTTATTCGATAAGAACTGCGAATAAAATTTTATTTTTCGATCAGTCGTGAGACTAGGACTACCAATGAATAAATTCACCCTATTAGGTACGTTGAGGTGAGGTGAGGTGAGTTGATTTAAAACAGTTTCCAGACACCCTAAATAGTTGAATCAAAAGGGTCATAATTTTACTCTTATTTTACTAACTTTTCTGTTAAATTTCAACTGAAAATACAGGTTACATTTAATTTCCCTTTTCAGCCACTACTCACAACAGCTAAGTGCCCTCTATTATTAATTCTCAGTAATACAAGAGATCTCAATCAATAAACCCTCACTTCAAAGGCGGGCAAAACGCTCGCATCGGCTGCGCGTGCGCATGCGACGTCGCATAGTTGTGCTCTGATGCGCCTACTGTGTCCTAACACGATTTCATAGGAAACGCTAAAATTAATACTTGGTATGGTGGTGTCGTTGTTTTTGCTTGTATATTAATAAAGTACTGTCTATGTTTAGTGTGGATCAGGAATTTTCTGCATATTTGGAAGTGGGTGCTACCAAGAGATTTTAAAAGGCTGTGAATGAGATATACTATATAATCTATAAGTTATATTTGGATGAGAAAAATAATGTTTCGAAAAGAAGATGCTTATCATTTAGTTATTGAAGGTTATTGAATTATCTTTTTTTAAATTAGTTTTCGAAATTTAAAAATTATTCGTGATGAGAATCTACGATATCTGTAATAGAGATCAGAGGAAGTTGATTTCGTCATTTTATTTTATGAAATAGTCAGAAGTTCTACTTATGGTACCGGATAGCATAAAGCGTAAACATATTCAGCATTTTTTAATGTTCCCACTGCTGGGACTCAGGCTTCCTCTCTAGGAAGGGAAATGGGCCGTAATCCACCACGCGGGCACAGAGCGAGTTGGAGGATGACACATGTCTTCGAATGATTGGTTTTAGGACATGGTGGTTTCTTCACCATTTTGAGAGCAGTGGTGATGAAATAAATAACACATTGTAAAGCGTCGGCCTGGTTTGAAATCATGACCTACAACTTGTAAGTCGGAGCCATTACCACCGGGCTACCACTGCTCTGCTCCGCTCTGCCGGATAGGTTAAAAGTGAACTTGGTTTTGACTAGTTCTTGGTACTTGGTCTAAGTCGTAGTAAATGTATACCTACTACACTTCATTTTATATGTTCCTTCCCAGTGGTGCTCTAAAGCGAAACTTCTCAATGTTTTCAGTTCATGCTGGTAAAGACGCATCTGAACTTAGCCAACACGTGGATCGGCTCCTCAATCACTGCGATATTTACCTTTAAATGCGTATTAATAACCGCCGGCTAATTAATCCATGCTGGAGAATTATTTCCGAAGCGATATATTAAAGCGTTGGTTACAGTAATAGTTCCCAGTAATGCATTCGAATTTAGTAGCCATACAGGACTAGATGAAATAGGTGTGTATGGCTTGGTTGGAATATTTATTTAGACGCAAATGCTTTTTGGCGAAGAATAGGCGACTCGTGGGTGACATAAAATTATGTGCCAGTTAACGTAAATCTACATAAGTTCACGCCTTTTCCCATGAGGGTATGCAGCATGTACAGAGCGTCACCTACCTTCCTTCCATAGTATTTTTGCTTCGTTTTCGTTCAAAGTCAGTTGCGTTCACTTTGTACGTTCGAAGTACGAAAGGCCGGGGCATCACATAATGAAATATTTTGCAGTTTGTTGAATACATTTATTTAAGGATTAAAAAATAATTATATAAAAAAAAAAAACCCGGCCAAGTGCGAGTCTGAAAGTTTTTTTTTTCATGTTTAATAGAAATCATACACGTTTTACAGGTTTTCCTATAATCTATGAGTAAAGAACTATTTTTTGTATTTTTTCATAATTTCGACTCAGTAGTTTCGGAGTTAAAGGGAATGGTAAATGTAATTGTATTAAAAAATATATTTTAAAATTATGAAAGAAATACACTTAAAACCCTCGCAAGAAGCCCTTTCATTTGATACATCGCACGGTACATATATTACAAAAAAAATCTTAGATTGTTTTTTTAACGAATGTTGTACGTATTCATTTTGTGAAACAAAAACACCAACAGTGGAAGCTCCAGGCATCTCCGAAGTAACCAATAATCTTACGACTGTAAACTGATACCTCATAGGTAGGTTACCGAACAGGTAGAGCCTCCTATATCTTACCTGTACAACACTTGCCTCTGATTGGTCGAACCACAAGACACCTGTCTCGAAACACCTCTCGGCCAATCAGAGGCGAGCGCACCTGTACGATCAATGTTAAGGCGGAGTTACACACCTGAGCTGAAGGCGGCGATAACGTTGAAACACCTTGTGTTGGTACAGTTTTACTATGAAGCGTAAAATTATAAGGTATGGTTACGACTAGATACATTTATGTGACGTAATATTTTGAAATGTTATTAAGGCGACAAAAAAATGTGAGAAATTTCGTGTGTGTAGGTATGTGTATAGATTGTATGCCACCAACTGCATCAGACTGCTTGAAAAGTGACTTGTTTGGAACTTTTTAGTTGTTTCTTGCCGTCAGGTTTTTTTGAAAATATGTAAAACCCCGGCCAAGTGTATTTGTGTGTTCGCCTGTAAAACTTGTGTGATAGACGACGGACAGGCAGACAAGCGGACAGACGGACACGTGAGTGTCAGCAATAGGGCTTCGTTTGGACCCTTCGGGTATGGAACCTTTAAACTGTGAGAAACTTCGCCTGTGTAGTAGATATTACCAGAACACCTCCATCTCCACTGAATCCAACTACAACTAACAGTTTTCCAATGTCGATACTTGCAGCTTCATCACATTAAACTAAATATCCGAAATCCAGAAAAAGTTACCTAAGTTAGAGTTAAATATATTGTTTTTATTAACCTAAATAGGTATGTTCCCATTGCTGATGAGAAGGCGTATTTTACAGACAGATTATATAGAACTAGATTCTGCCATGTGGAATTATAACTTCCCCATTATAAATAATAGCCTGTGTGCATTTCCAGACAAATTTCATCTGGATCCGTTCAGTCATTCTGGCGTGATTGAGTACATATGAAACATCGGTCTATTCATTTGTCCATCCAATCTTTCGCATTTATCACTAGCTTCTGCCAGCGGTTTCGCCCGCGTGTTATTAGTACTTTCCCTCATTAAAAATTATAGCCTATGTATTATTCTGATATATAAGCTTATGGTACTCATCATAGCTTACTATCAGGTGAAATAGAGGTCAAACGTGTGCCTATAAACGATAAAAAAAATAAAAATGTGTGTGTGTACTTATGTACACACGTAAGAAGTTATACTTCTTTGGCGTAACAAGATAAAAAAACGAACTGTCACAAAGTTTACAAAAGGAAAACAATCATTCTTTATGAACCACAGACTATAGCAAACTTCGGGGTGTCGGTTTTATGTGACGGTGTGCGCGCGCATCGTAAAAATTTACTCTCATCATTTTCCTTACGCGCCAAAATAAGTACCTAGAACTTCAAAAAGGTTTCATTAAAATACAAACATCCATACATCGTCACAAAAATTCACATTTATAATGTTAGAAAGATTAGTATGATTACGAGTGAAATTCTGATTTCAGGTTTTTTTTCGATATTAATTAAAAATCTCGTAGTTTTGTCTATTTAATTATCATTAACTGAGCCAGCTTTGAAAGATATGAGACTGTAAACACAATACGTTAGAGTCGAATGTACCGACGTCAGAGCAAACCCACGGAAAATCATAAGCGCCACTGGAAGGCCTAATTTAACGCATCGCTTCAGAAACAGCTGATGTACGAACACTTCCTCCGTCACCTCACACTTATATTTTCATATTTATTCTGTCATTAAAACAGGAGGAGTTGGCAAGTATTAGAGTGTTTTTCAGCAGAGACCTGGGGACATTACACGGTGCTTGAGATGTAGCGTGGCGGAAATCCGGTGTATAACGACGTGTAATGATGTGTGGACGTTTCACCTGGATGCTGCGCTCTGCTCATTAGGAGAAAAGGATGGGAAAGGGAAATCTGTCGATGGAATTGTCGGTAATATTGGAAAATTTTTCATTTGTTTTTGTATTAATAACAAAACTAGAGGGTTTGCTCCGAATTTGCCCCGATAAGGTCGATGTTTTATGGCGCTTAACATATATTAATTATCCAAACAAATATAAAATTGTTCACATATTAAAGATACAGCAGCTAAGTTAAGCTATTTTATGTAATTGCCTTTGTTGCCTTAACTAATTTCTTAACCTCAGTCGTGATGATGATTTTCCTATTCTTTTACCTACAGTATGTGTAAGTTAGAGCAGGAAAGGTATCCCTAGACAGGCAATATTTGGCATTAAATCTGACCCGAGTCACGAAGACTCCAGGAGTCCACAAAACACACCAAACACACTCCAGGAGTCCACCAAATGCGCGTTTATGACGTCAAACTGGAGAAGTCCGAGTAACTGCTAAGGCGTAAGACTTAAAAAAAATACAGAAGTTTGCACGAAAGTAAGGGAAGATTTTGCCTTACAAAGGGATAGACCAAGCTGAAAATAAAATAAAGAATTTTATTTACCTTGTTAGAAACCCATCGTAATACAAAACAGAAGTTATCTTCTCAGTTATCGGCAGCCACACGCTCATCACTAGTCTGTTGGTAGGCGCCATTTGCCAAAACGACCAAACTAGAGACGCGCTTATTGAAAGGTGTGTGTGACAGGCGTGAATACCTTGGCGGACGATATATCGCGCATTTTTAGACTTGGCACCTTTGGGACACATCGTACGGTCAGCCGCACGCCACTGTGACACTTGAACCACGACCACCTCTTTCTCTCTCTCTCTCTACCTAGACTAATTCCATTATTTGGTGTCGGCTCTCCTCGTCACTCTTCGCCAGACGTGTCTGTGCTGGGTCGTCGAAATTTCCAAACTACCTGCCTTCAGGACGTTGTTTCCAACGAACATCCAGGTTAGAGAAAGTCTTCCTCGCTTTTCGGACCGGTGTCGATGCTCAGCACTTCTCTGGTTATGTCTTCCTACTGGAACCAAGACCACCATGGCTGCTACACGAAATAATGGCGCTTCTAAAGTCGAACTGTTACCATGGATATGCGGCTGACTGTAGGTAAGCTCACAAATATAACAAACGCGCGGTTCATCTTATTAATTTTATCATAAATTTTTGTTAAATTGCTTATTTGAGGGTTAATGGTCTATTATGGACTAGGTTATTCAGGTATAATCAGGTTCAGACGTTTTTATTGAGAATTGTGCCTCGTTTTCAGTCTATTATTTTATTTTTTAGTGCGTGCTGAGATTAAATTAGAACAGTTTATTGTGAATAAAATAATATTCTTATGATTATAGTATCCGGTAAGTTTTATTACTGTGGATTATTTCTCAAATCCCGGTTGTGTGAACGATCGAAACACCTACTCTTACGCTTCAATATTTTTCTGCTTCTTTTCTGCATAGCATTTGAATCTTTATAATTTTAGTATTTTTTAGAAGCATTTGCAAAAAAAATATTAACGATTATTATTTTGGAGTTTCTTATGCAAGTATTATCAAGCTCCGATAACCATAAAATAACCGTCTCTTTTTTACACATATGTCTCTCTTGATATCCGCATCCTAAACGTAACGTACAGGGTGATACCCCAGATATAAATAGTCGCAGATGTAAGGGTATCCTAATTGCGTCGCCCACGTTACCCGCGGCACCCCAACCTGCCTATCGGATTGCAATTTACCGGCAAAATTGGAGTCGCCGATAAAAAATATCGCGCTCAGGGGAGAGGGGTACCTTGCAATGTAAGGCGATAACATCTACTGCGTTTAATGAAAAAAAAAAACGGGATTTTATGATTCTGTGATATCTACTGAACAATCTAAGAATGATAAAGTTTTTTTTTATCTACAATAAACTTCGTTAAAAATTCACTTCGGCAAAATGAATGACTAAATAAAATAATAAAAAGAAAAAAATACAAAAATTTCATTTTACACGTGCCTCAATTTCATCGCAAAACGTGTATTCGCCTTAACACAAAAAGCAAATAGTATCAATTTCACCGCCTCAAAAATCAGTGTCAGTGTTTGCTGATTTATATATCACATAGGTAGTTATAATAATTACATACTGGCACGGTTGGCACCTCGCCCTCGCACTAATTATTAAACACTCGACTTCGGAAGTCGGGAAATAGCGCATAAACTCCCATCTTTATAGACATTTTTAATTAATTAGGCACCAGTTTTAAACTACATAAGAAACGTATACACCTAGGTTAGTTGTAATTTATTTGGAAAATAGAACAAAATCCTCGTGGCGCCAGATTTCGACTTGAAAAATCTCCTCCACTGGAAAATGGCGTGGCAATACAATAATTTTCCGTGTTGCAATTTTTTACCGGTGCACTGAATGTCATCGTTTGTCTAGTATACAAAAAACTAGGTCATTGAAGACATTTTAATAGTCTTCGATAATTTATCAGACACCTATTTCAAAAAGAAAAAAAAAACATCTTCCTAAATCGACTGTAACAATTTGAGATGTTCATTCATTTTCTGTGCAACATTAAATAATAATCCAGTTACTGTACTATTACTGAAACTATTAACAATAAAGGATCATTCATTATTTCAAATATGAATAATGCTCAATAACTCTTTCTATTTGTCTTTACATAATCTAGAAATAACAAACATTATTTGTATCTCTATCACAGCAACATTCAACAACATTCGGGCAATTTAAATAATCCCGGTGGGCAATAAACGTGGTTGGATTCCTTACATTTGACTGCATTTCTATCGAACTATTTAAATCGCGCGACAGATGCAAAAACTAAGAAAAACTCGCAAATCAAGTCAGTCTTACCGGCACATCGTAAACCCATGAAACAAATTGTTCGAAACCAACAACATTTTAACACCAATTAAGAGGAATTATTGTAATCGCAGCTTTAATGCGAAACTTTTATTCGAAGGTAATAACTGTCACTTGGTATAAGATAGCAATATCTCACGCGGACTGCACACTATCTCAGGGAATGTAGTGTATAAACACCTTAGGTCGTTAGTGCCAGACATTTTTGGCACCGTCTTAGTTTTTTTTTCTTTTTCAAATAAGCAATATTTCTCAGGTAATCTGTCGGTACAACAGCTGTTTAGTGGTTTTCTGTTTTGATATTTATTTGGTTTTCCTTACTATTTTGCAATCACGCGGAAAATTGTTGGAGCGATTTTTAAGAAACTTATTGCTGACGGTAACATACGAAATTGATAAGCCACACTATTATTAAATAAGTTCGTTGTTCTATCGCATTGATCATCTCTTTCATTAACTTTTTGCAGCAGAGAAATGCTAATTTGGATCTAAACCCAGATTTAAAACCAGTCGTTGATTCGACGAAAAAATAAATTGATTTGCATTTAATAAATTAATAGTAGATAGAACACCTCTCTTACCAATCCCAGCCCCAAAGTGTCAACGAAACATAAAAACAAAAACAATGAGCACAACCACAATTTCAAAATTCAAAATACGAACAAGCTTTAAAAAAAGAACGCCACCCGAATCGCACCGTTACCGGAAAAGTGTGCAGTTAAAACAAAAGCGGAAGGTAACAATGGCGTCGCCTCAATCTGTCACCCGATGTCAGGCGTGTCAGGACGTGGAAGAGAACAGAAGTTCCAGTATAATATTGTCACTGCTGTTTTAAATGAATGAAATACAGGAGCTATTTTCAAAATGCGAATTCAGTCATAACATTTTCATTTAGTTAATTCTTCAGGCGGCAGACCACGAATGAGATGGCGGGACGAACTGGACAGATTCTACCAGAACTGGAAGTAGGAAGCGTGGGCTCGCGAAGGTTGGGAGGAGTGAATGGAATTTGTCCAGAAATGGGACCGAATAGATCTCGATTATAAGAATCATTGGGTACTTTACGCTTTGTTGATAAATATTTAACAAGAACACCACTCTTAAACCTATCAAATAATGTTAGCTAAATTCAAACTTTCTAAACTTATGTCATGTCAATCATTATTATTTAAATGCCCCATAAAAGCAACTGATCCTTCAGGGTAGTAAAAGTACCAACTTATCTCATGTCTATGGACTATGTGGTTGAAATGCAACAGTTGCACCACATTTTGCCAGAGTGTTTCCAGATTCGTCATCATCATTTCAGCTGAAAAATGTCCACAGCCGGACATAAACCTTCCCCATACGTCGCCACATAAACTGGTCCGATTCTCTTCGATTCACGGCATCGGTCTACCTTGTAGGAGGTCATCTAACACTGCTTGTTTCAGTACACAGATTCCACTACCGTACTGGCAGACGCAGCGTTAGAAGGCCTCACACAAAGTGGACATTGGTCATGTCGACCTGGTGAGGGTCGCCGGTAGCCGATAGATGCGAGACGCATAGGACCGGTCGTTGAAGCGACATTTGGGGGAGGCATATGTCCAGCAGTGGACGTCTTTCGGCTAATATGATAATGATAATGGAAGTGGACCTTCTACACGCATATTCTGCGTCGTCAGTGAGTGTCAACTGTCACTGTCAGGTGTCAGGCGGCGCAACTGATTGCGGTGACACCTCGCGGCCGCCCGCGGACACACCTGGCGAGGAACGAGGCCGCCATGCAGGGGGTTGGGTTTCTTCTGAGGACGTTTGTATCGTTGGCAGCTGTGAAGGGGAGAGGAAAATCTTTGATGAAAATTATGATTTTACAGTCGTTTCTGTTCTTTCATTTTGATGCCGATTTTAGCACGCAATACTTAGGTGCTGAATTATTTAAAACAGAAGAAATTATATTTCATTGCATTTGTTTCATTGACAATTTTAACATTGTATCGAAATTTTATAGTAAACTACAAAAATAAAATAATTACAATATAAAAATAAATAAAGTAAAAAAAGTTCGTAGCTACCTATGTATCTTCTGTATAAAACAGTTCAGAAGGCTTAAAAAAATTGAAATTCTATCTAGTAGTAACGACGGTCACCCTGTGGATTGTTGTTCAGAAACTATGTGACAATTCGGTAGTGCATGTCAATCGCATACATACGAGTAGTGGTATTTTTAGGATAAATTTTATCTCTCTATATATTCTCAAAATATAGGCTTTCAGGTAGTTACGAAAATAATAATACCGGCCTATAACTGCCCACACAGCCTGTAACAAGCCTCTTTTTACACAGAAAGGCTTACTCATACCGGGTTTGAGAAAACTCTCTTTCAGACAACCTTTGGATGACCAAAGGTTGTCTGAAAGAGATTGCCCTGTGTGATAAGACTGCCCATGGTATGCTTGTTTGTCATGCTTATTGTGAGGTATAAATAAATTACAGTGAAACCTGCATAACTGGGACATTAAGTGACCTGCAAATTTGTCTCACTTAAAGAGGTATACCTATTTTTTTTTTTTGGTTGGGAAATCATTTTATGACTTCTGCCGCTCTGGGTGGAGTGGGAGGGCGTGTCAGACTTTTAATGACTAAATCTCACCTCTATTCCTTCCTTGTCTGAGTGCCCAGGGGCGCGGTAACTATGTATATTACGAATTTATCCGCGACCCCTTGGCATGCAGGCATCGGTCATGATGGGCCCCGTCAGTGGTGGCATCTCTTTGAGGCGCGCGAGGAACACTATGTGCCGTCGACTCTCGGGCCTGGTACTGATTGGACGGTGAGCTACCCATTACTCGACGTCCTAGAAAACAATTTAGCGAAACTATTCTTTAAAATATAGTCTCAGTAAAAGAGATAAAATACATTGGCTGTCTCAATTATAGAGGAAATAATACGATAAAATCGAAAGAACTAATCTCAGATATAGAGGTTTGTTTTGTCCCACTAACAGTGGTAATTCAGTGCTAAAGTCTCGGGATCTCAGCATGATTTCCAGCTATGGAACCTCCATAGCATTCTCATTTTTCCAGGTTCCACTTAACTAAGTTTTACTGTATATAATAAATAAATAACGGTGATTGATTTGAAAAATTAAAACCGTAACTTAATTTTTGTTATAACTGTCACGTAATAAAATCCTTCATCTTCCATCACGCAGTAACGCTGACGGAGTGGGCAGGCTTAGCGGTGGGTGCGCAATTAGCAAGCCAGACTTATTATAACCACCCCTTATTTGGTTGACGTTCACATTGTGGGGACTACAAAAACGTTAACAATTATTTAAGAGAGCACAGGTGATATCCATATCACCTGTGCTCTCTTGACGAGGCATTTTTTACCCCACTGCCCCAGAAGGAGGGTAATGTTTTTCGAGAGTTTATATGTATGTATAAATGAATGTATGTATGTTTGTATGTCTATTTCTTCGGCACGCGCTGTAGCCAAAACGGCTGGATGGATTTTACTAAATGAGGTATTATTAGATTGGTCTTGACCGCCGAAGTGACATAGGCTATAAAAAAAATGGCGACCACCATTAGATAAGTGTAGTCGTATTTTTTTGTGACCTGATCAAGTGGGATATCAAAATAAAGAGCTTTAGGAGACGATTCCAAAAATATAACTCACTAAAATTTAGGAAATAAAAAAAATTGAAAATATCAAAAAACCCGACTGATGAAAAACAACTAAAAAGTTTAGTCTCAAAAAGACCACTATCTCACCTACTGGTAAGCGATGATGTAATCGATGATGGAGCACGCTTGCCTCCAGGATAGAACCAAACCTAACCTCTAAGTTGAAGCTCGCGGATAAATTCGAAACAGAGTTATCGCGCCCCTGGGCACTCAGGAAAGGAAGGAACAGGGGTGGCTTTTAGTCAGTAAAAGTCTGACATGCCCTCCCACTCCACCCAGAGTAGGACAAGTCATACAACGGGTTCCCACCGCCAAAAAAAAAGAAGGTTGAAGCTATCAGGAAACACAAACTCCGGCATAGATTTCTACTCCTTAGCTGTACGCCACAAAAATAATCGCATAAAAAGGATTTTCTATTTACTAAAACAGCCCTGAAAATTCAGTATTGCAATGCGTACGTTTAATAAGCTAGCCTGTTAATTACACGATCGCGATGAGTTACTGCGGCTCCGAAGAGTGCGGACATCCGTAGGTACACGCAAACCTTTCACCTCGGAGAACGTGAAGCCAAGTAGTTATCATGAGTTTTGTGAATACTTTACTTACGTGCTGTTTGATTTAGCGTCTGTAGATACGTGAAGATTGCTGTAGTATACGATATGTCAGTATCACTACATATTATGGAACAACCCGCTGTGTTTGTCTGTCTGTCTGTTCGAGATAAACTAAAAAAAAACTACTGAACAGATGTTCTACGGTTTCCACCAATAGAAAGAACGAGGAAGGTTTGAGTGTATAATTTGTACCCGTGTGGAGCCGGGGCGGGTCTCTAATAGTTGGCATAAGATAAGAAAAGAAGAAGTTCAGAATTCTTCAAACCGTGTGTTTGCCTTAGCTGATTCTTTTTCAAATCTAAGAAGACATTTGCAGATCCTCCCTTTAGCGTCCCTATGCAAGAGATACCACATCCCATTATAATAACTCGTTACCATGTTTTATTAAGGACAGTGAAGGTTCATTGAAACAAAGGATGTTGCTAATACAATTTCAAAAGTTATTTTCATTGAATTATGGGTGGATAATATATATCTTCTTGCAGTCATATACCGCCCACAGCGCAATGAAGAGGGCTATGCTTGGAATTTCCTTGCGAGATCAAATGGCATATGGAGCCGAAACATTCAGGAATTGCGACCGTGTACTGAAAGACGCAGCGTTGTAAGGCCTTTATTATTTATTATTATTATTACCTACAAGTTGAACCGATGACTTGCTGACGGCTATGGAGGACTTCCCTGTATGTGGGGAGTACAAGACCAGTCAATTTAGCGAAGCTTGGGAGAGCCCCGTACCCAGCAATACATGTCTTTCGGCTGAAATGATGACGATAATGTTTCAAAAATTGAGTAAAGATGGAGAGCAATTAATGAACACACAGATGGCTAAAACGTACCTAAGCACAATTAGTCAGAACACCTCGGTAGTAAATTAAAATTGAAATAATGTGTGAAATTACTTTCATTAGTCGAATGACTGCTGACACGCCATCAAGATAAGTCGCATTAAAGCATCTGTGTCACTTTGTGTGTGAGTTACCTGCCGAGCGGTGCCAAGCATTCATGACTAACACCTAATTAAAAAAATATAAGAATATAACATTTTATAATTTACAGTCTCCTACTGTAATTTGTTATGATGTACAATAAAGAGTAGAATATCTATCTATAGAATGCATCTAATTAAATAACGTCTAAGTGGCCACCTGCAGGTGTCCTTAGGAATCTTATTCAGGGCAGGGAGGAACAGGGGTGGGTTTTAGTCAGTAAGAGTGTGACACGCCCTTCCGCTCTACCCTAGAGCGAGATGTCATAGGATGATTTCCCAACCCCAAAAAAAAGTGTAAAATGATGTGAGTAAATTTTTACGATGCGTGCGCACACCGTCGCAAAAAAACCTACAGCCTGAAGTTAGCTAGAACCGACACCCTGAAGTTAGCTTTGGTCTGTGGTTCATGAAGAATGATTGTTTTCCTTTTGTAAACTTTGTGACAGTTTGGTTTTTTATATTGTTACGCCTAAGAAGTATAACTTCTTACGTGCGTACATAAGTACACACACACTTTTTTTATTTGGTTGTTTTGAACTGGTAACACATCTAGATAATATGTATAAGGTGATTTTATTCCGAATAACAAGTGTTCACAAAACAAAAGCTACAATCCGTTACTGCATACTTTAATATCAATAAAAATAATTTTACTTCATTACAATATTCCCTGTTCTTTGACCGTACCTTTCAAGTGACATAAGCGTTAACTAATGTCAAAAAAAAAAAAATATGGGAATGACATGCGCTAACTGAATGTCACCTGGTTTTTTATTAGTTGACAGTCGTTCCCACTGAAATAATGATAATTTGTCTAAACCCTGCAGTGTATCTGCTAAAACTTCCAGAGAATCGATATAATATCTAATCAAATATAATATCTATCAACATAAACAAGTTGGTAAAAGATTTCAGAAAATAATCTGAAGTAGGTAGAACTATATGTCAGAACGCTGTCTACTGCATACCACATTCAACACTACAAGATCAAAATAATGATCAATGGTTAACCACAAATCAAGCTCGGTAGACAAAACAAAGCCGGTTTCACTTTCTACTCCACCTATAGACGAGCAATAAAAGGTAGATCACAGTGAAGTTATTAAACAATATGAGGCAGAACAATAAACTCGCTAGATAATTGGCACTCGCCGTTCAAGGTTGGCAACTAGAGCATCGCACCGTGGGGTGCAAAGAGTATACTGTAGACTAGACTGTGACTTTGAGTGTCTCTGCATTGCAAACTATCTTTGGCCAGTGACTTCGCCCACGTGGGATTACGTATAGTACCTACTTCCCCTATTATAAATTGTAGCCTACTAGCTTCTGCCAGCGGCTTCGCCCGCATGGTCACAAGTAGCCTATGTTTTAGTGCGCAGTTTTCATGCAAATCCCTTCAGCCATTTTTGCGTGATTGAAACACAAACTTTCGCTTTCTAACCAATTTTCGAAAAACGAGGAGGTTCTATGTTCGACTGTATGAATGTTTTTTTTTATGAATGTCCGCCGCTTTCTCTGTCAGTTGTGGACCGATTTTCATAATTCTTTTTTTTATCCGAAAGCATATACTCCCGAGGCGGTCCCATATAAATTTTATCGAAATTGCTTCAGCGCTTTTTGAGAAACTGAACAGAAACGAAAAATACGTATACCTAGATGACGTGTTTGTTTTCTCCAATTACGAGTATGTTTAAAATCCACGTTCCGTGTTATTGGAGTTTTTAGTTTTTACAACTAAAAATTGAAAAATAACTTTAATTTCGGAAGTCGGTGTCAAATAACGAAGAAATAAAATACAAACACTGACTTCCGAAATTAAAGTTATTTTTTAATTTTTAGTGTATTTTCTTTTTGGAAGTCGGTTGTTTGTTTTGTAAAAAAGTTTTATAATATTACATAGGATGTGCTATTCCAAACTATAATCTACCTTTGTGCCAAATCATCCAGATCCGCTCTGGCGTGATTAAGCAATAAACATTGAGCTTATATTAAAGTAGGATTCTGTTAAACGAGTCCTATGTTCATTTATAATATTAAGTTGGATTATTTTAAACGAGTCATATGTTTACTAACCGACTTCGAAAAAGGAGGAGGTTCTATGATCGCCTGTATGTTTGTTTTTTTTTTATATATTTTCACCGATTTCTCTGTTAATTGAGGACCGTTTTTAAAAATTCTTATTTTATCCGAAAGAATATACTCTCGAGGTGGTTCCATATGAATTGTATCGAAATTGCTTCAGCAATTTTTAAAAAACTGAACAAAAACGAAAAACAGGCATACCTAGATGACGTTTTGGTGTTCTCCAATTACGACTATGTTTAAATTCCACGTTCCATGTTATTAGGATCTTTAGTTCTGGGGTATAATAACTAAAAAGTGAAAAAAAAAACAAATAACGAAGTAATAAAACTTTTTTTACAAAAAAAACAACCGACTTCCAAAAAAAAATATTACTCTAAAAATTAAAAAAATAACTTTAATTTCGGAAGTCGGTGTTTGTATTTTACTTCTTCGTTATTTGACACTGACTTCCGAAATTAAAGTTATTTTTTTAATTTTTAGAGTAGTTTTTTTTTTGGAAGTCGGTTGTTTTTTTTTTGTAAAAAAGTTTTTTATTTTTCACTTTTTGGTTGTTATACCCCAGAACTAAAACCCCAATAACATGGAACGTGGAATTTAAACATTTGGAGAACACCAAAACGTCATCGAGGTACGCGTATTTTTCGTTTTTGTTCAGTTTCTCAAAAGGGGCTGAAGCAATTTCGATAAAATTTATATTGGACCACCTCGGAAGTATATTCTTTCGGATAAAAAAGAATTTTGAAAATCGGTCCACAACTGACGGAGAAATCGGCGGACATACATAAAAAAAAAAACATACATACAGTCGAACATAGAAGCTCCTCCTTTTTCGAAAGTCGGTTAAAAATACAAACACCGACTTCCCAAATTAAAGTAATATTTTTAAATTTTTATGTATTTTTTTTTTTTGGAAGTCGGTTGTTTATAATGTTAAACGAGTCTTATGTTCATTTCAATAAACAATGTTTCGTAAACTTGTATAAATTATGGTTCATATAAAGCCAAGCCATACGCACTTTTAAAAAGCAAAAGCAGGAATTCGTAGCTAGCATACTTTTACCTAAAACTAGAAAAGTTTACTATCTATTCCAAAGTAATTGTGCCTGAAGTAGATAAATGCATGCTCTATAAGTATTGATGCAATTTGAGAGATCAATACCATCATTATTTCAGCTGAAAAACAGTACCCTCCTTCTGAGGCAGGAGAGTAAAATATCCACAGCTGGACATAGGATTCCCTAAGCGTTGCTGCATCTACCGGTCCTGTGCTCTAACTGCAGTATTACGTCCTGTGCTCTAATTTCGATGTAAGAAGGGCCTATATCGAAATTGCGAAATCGGAAATAAATAAATCATAATCAGTCGGTTTCATATGCGAATCACTTGTATGGTTAGGTTTCTTGCAGTTTCTTAAGGGTCTACTAACCGTCCAGTGGCGCCCTCATTTAATAAAAAATCCTAGCATATATCACAGAAAATAAATATTAAAAATCCAACTTCACGTTTGTTACAAAGAGGATAAAGCAATTTTACGTTGTTAAAACAGGTCTCAACGTGAATTTGGATTTTTTAATATTTAGTTTCTGTGTTATGCTACGATTTTTTTTTCAATGAGGGCGCCACTGGACCGTTAGTAGGGCCTTAAGAATCCCAACCACTTTTGGAAAAAACTTGCTTCGAATAACTCACAACTTATTCTATGGCCAAGAGGCGCAAAGATCAAAGAGCGTGCGCGTGCGCATATCGCGCAAGCGTCGTTAATGTACTAACGTGTCATAGTAACTACCTACTCAAAAGCCGCTAGTGGTGGGGCAACCAACACTGAAACGGAATACACAACGGTAACAAGCCATTTTGTGACGTACGCCACTGGCTCCATGAAAGAAGGGTTCCGGTTTATGAGGATTTCACAAAACTCATTAAGCCAATTGATTATTAGGTTAACATGATTGTCAAATGTCAGAGAGTCGCTAAATCTAAAATTGAGTTGCATCCGGTTAGGCACGGAGCCACCACAGCGTAATTAGGGATAGGCTGATGTAAATAATGGTAAGATAATGGTTTGTCACATATCAGGACCATAAGGACTGAGAGGAAAAAGTGTAAGTGGAGGTGTTAAAATCGGATTGAAATTAGAAAAAAATTAGTCCAATCAGTCATCGGGAAGTGGGTCTAATTTAGCTTGCAACATTTGATTACAGACAACGGGACAGGTGAAACTAAATAAAATCTTGTAAAAATAAGTACACACATATAAATTGCGTCGATCTTCCTAATTAATTTATTAATGCACCTCATTAAAGAACTCTTTCGAAGAAAAAGCGGCAAAATTATGATGAATACCTAAATTTGCTCATTGAAATAAAGTATGCCTAAACACGTAGAAGCCGCTGAGCGACCGCCACAGGAAATTGCGAATAAAGCCTGCTGCACGCAACAGATATCCATTTAAAACTATGAACTGAACTGTTAAAGCCCCCAAAACACGGTAATCAGTCCGAGGAGGTGTGTAGTCGTCAGGACCGGAAATACGTTGCCCCTGGGCGTCCACTTCCGGCGGATAAGTGGGCGGCTCTGACCCAATTTCCGGTTTTCACATCACATAGATGCCGCGCATGATAATTTTTGTATTACGGTTGAAAGAAAGTGGAAACTGGGTACCTTGCGAGAATTATGTTACTGGAACCTTCGTCTGTTTTATAAAAGAAGGAAAATTTTGTTATTTTCTTGTAATACAAAAGACTCACCTTTACTATACTGGGAAAACCGGAGACATATACCAAGACTTTAATTTCTTAGTATTTATGATACTTATTGCTCTAAAGGAGACATCTGAACGAGTCAAGTCTAAACATTTTATTTGTGTTTTTCTGGAAGGCGCCTGGCAGGGTGCGGTGATGATAGGTGGATAAGGCGTTGACCGAGTGGCGACCAAGGACCGGAAAAAGAAATGTTGGTCGTCAAGCGACGAGATGGGCAGACGAAATAGATGTCATCGCGCGTAGCACCTAGAGGAGGCTGGCACAGGAACGTGGGGGTTGACACAAGAAAAGGTAGGCGTATGTTCAGCAATGTCGAAGTCGGGCTGCGAATGATGATGATGAATCTCTGGAAGTAGGTTATACAATTGAGATTACTTTTTCAATGATAGAAAACTACATCACTGATGGTTGATTGACTTGTTCTTTTTCCAGAAAAATGCGTGATTCCTGTGGGATACTACAGAAACGGTGGTTTCTGAGATGTGTGATAGACGACCATGGATAGAAGCTGCGGGAAAAATTTTATGAACGATTGACGAAGAGTTACCGGTAATCTTTCATAGTGCGACTCAAAATTATCTCACTTCTTCATGTTTAGTACGTCACAAACCTGGGAATACGACTGAGATATCTCTCGTACCTCTCGTAAACGTAATAGCATGATATACGACGGTTTCTAGGACGGGACAGAGTGCTCTCCGTTTAACTCCGAAACCGTTTTATTGGTTGGCTCTGGGCGCTGTCACGGTTGCCAATAATTTTGTTAGAGATTCATACTAAATGTTTAACTTTTACGTGCGTCGTGAGAGCTGAAGATTGTCACCGTCACTGGCCACTGGTTTATTAAAACATATGTATGTACTTGTTGGCTGGAACACGAAAAGACTGAACCATTTATATGTGCAAAATATTCCTCCCCCTCCCTCGGGACCTCTGGCATGCATAATTCCACCTGGCATTTCGCTGCAGTGTCTTTTCTTGTTGCTGGGAAATCATCGAATAGCTTCTCCCGCTCGTCAGACTCTTATTGACTAAAACCAACCCATGTTCCTTCAATTGCCTGTGCCAGGGTACGTTACGTGAAATGTGTTTTAATGTTTGCTGGGCTTCGTCAAGATGTATTTTTCTGTCTAGATTTTTGATAACGACTATAATCATTTTGACCCTATTTGTTTCATGGCAAGACCTTTATTGGCACCTCAACTCGCAGTATATCGTAAATCAAGTTTTATCAGGATCTGAATTTCATATTTTTAACACATGAGAAATGGCAACATTTGTATATGTTAGGTGGGTGGTGGGGTGGGGTTTGGTATGGTGGGTGTTAGGTTGTTAGGTATCTAAAATCAAACCAAGCTAGCTAATAATAATAGTAAATAATATCTAGTAGTGAATATTATATAGTATATTAATAATAGTAAATAAAATAGTTATAGGTAAATAATATAGAAAATAAATAAAAATAAGTAGGTAAGATCAATTAGTTAAGCGTTTAAATAGTATACAGTGTCAAACAAGTATAATAATACTTACTAGTAAATAAAAAACAGTAAATAGCTATATAATATAGGACATAAACAAAATAAGTAGGTATTAATTTTAATTAGTTAGGCGTTTAAAGATAAGTTAATGTAAAAATTATATGTAAAATTAATTTGTAGGAAATAAAAGGCTTTTTTATTTTTTATTTTATTTATTTATTTTTATTTAATTAGAATGTAAAACCAACAGGCTGTGTTTCCTGATAGGTTTTTAAGTCAAGAATGAATAGGTTACTTCTAGGCAAGCGTGCTCCATTCTCGACCACATCATCGCTTACCATCAGGTGAGATAATGGTCAAACACAAGCCTATCAATTATAAAAAAACTAGCGACCCGCCCCAGCTTCGCTCTGGTACAAATTATACATATAAACCTTCCTCTTCAATCACTCTATCTATTAAAAAAAACCGCATCAAAATCCGTTGCGTAGTTTTAAAGATTTAAGCATATATAGGGATATAGGGACAGAGAAAGCGACTTTGTTTTATACTATGTAGTGATGAATTTAATTTCTCCTATGAAGATCGTGTTCATAGAAATGTTATCAGCCTAGTGATTCACAGTCAATACAGAGACTGTCATTAACACTTAAATATGACATAACTTTAATACTCAAGTACCCAGTTATGGAACAATCCTCCTTTGATTCTCTCAATGGCGTCATTGAAGTTGTTACAACTATCAGTTTATTATTATTATTAAGATCAAAGAGGAATACCGGCGAACATGCGTAAATAAATTAATGATCGTTTGAAGTGACCGGATATTGTGACAACGACTTAACTACTGCATTGGGTCGTTAAATTTTATTCCACACTTGGTAGTGTATGCAAGTGTTCATTAATGAAAAATTATCAATAAACTTTCTATCTTCATATCCAAAACACCCAAGCTACAGTATGTAATAGTACTGTTGTTACTGACATATGTGATAGGTGATGGATAAGTCTTTAAATTAGTGCTATAAGTAGGTAGGCAACTGAGGAGCTCGTGGCTTAAGTTATTACTTAAGCCACGAGCTCAACCCGTGTGGCTGTTATTACAGCCACACGGGTTGATCCATCAGGTTAAGCTACGTTTGCTGGGTTTGGTCCATGGATGGGTGACCATCTTTACATACCGAGACTTTTCCCCAGAAGTCCTAGGTTTCCACCCGAAAACAAAAAAACTGGCCAAGTGCGAGTCGGACTCGCGCACGAAGGGATCCGTACCATTATCAATAAAAATGGCAAAAAGAATCATGTCTGTTATATGGGAGTCCCACTTAAATATTTTTTTATTTAGTTTTTTCGTAGCAGCAACAGAATTACATCATCTGTGAAAATTTCAACTGTCTAACTATCACGGTTCATAAGATACAGCCTGGTGACAGACGGACAGACAGCAGAATCTTAGTAATAGGGTCCCGTTTTACCCTTTGGGTACGGAACCCTAAAAAAAGTAGGCAACTAAGCAATAATCATTCGAAAATAAAGCTTTATTTAGTTTCTGGACCAAGGGCTTACTATGTGTTCGATATTATTGATACACCATAGGCCCCAGGTATCTATAGGTAATTCAGAGGAATCTTTATACAATTAAAAATACAAACACGGATAAACGGTCGCAAAGTAGATAAACTGTCATGTGACTACCGCCTTCATGGAGATACATTAATGGAGAATATGACTTCTGGCAAACTCATGATCCTAAAACATACCAAACAAGGACAAGACATATAAAGTTACTTCCTAGTTTTGCCAAACACCTCAGTATTCGTAAACTGCTCTTAACCTAAGTGAAGTTATTATCAACAGAGCAGATTTACAATCGCGTTTACTAGCTGAACATAAATCGTGTAATATTGCCTACCCTCTTCCGGGAGTGGCCGCAATGCTTCACTCACCTCACCGCCGGTTGTAAAGCTGCCCACCCAAGTCACGACAGGGATTGAAGGTACAGATGACTCTTTAGAGGTAACTGTTCTCTTTTTCCTCTTACAATTTTAGTGTGTACCTATCACTCCATATTATAAAACCAAGTCCCGCGCAACATCTGTCTGTTTGTCTGTTCGCGATAAACTCAAAAACTACTGGACGGATTTTCATACGGTTTTCACCACTGGATAGATTCATGAGGAAGACATAGGTGTATAATTTTTACCTGTGCGAAGACGGGGCGGGTTGCTAGTATTTAAATATACAGGTTCCTTTTGCCCCTTTCTCCATTTTGGAATAAAATAAGCATATTGTGGGCTTTCGGTAAATATTAGGTCCCAACCCAGGTTTTGTATGGAAAATTTTAAAGAAGTTGCATTTTTCATACTAACATTTTCTTAATTTATTTAACAACTAGGAGCACTAATATTTTAAAACTTTTATGCAATACTGTTTAAAAACTATGATAACGTATGCCACATAGATTAAGCAACAAAAATAAGTTTTGGCTAAGTTAAAACAAATAGTGGTTTGGTTTCATTTCTGCTAACAAAAAGAGGAGTCATTTGTAAAGTATTTTTTTTTTTGTTAAAGACTATAAGTAATATGGTTTTTTTACTACTGGTAGTAGTTCTCTATGACGGTCATTATTCGATAGAATATCAAGCAATTGATGAATATTGTAATTCATAGAAGTGACGAGGTTCTCTATTTGTGAGAAAGAAAACGCCAATTTCATAGGTGGGAACCCAATGCTTCTTTATGGGAATTGAACCTTTGAGTTTTATCAATGTTAGAGTTAAGTTATTATATTATTATTCTTAGGATTAGTGTCGCAAATGAAGAACTTGTCAAATCATACTTAAATGACAAAAATTTACAGGTTTCAGGCTTGAGTTTGGTAAATACTCAACTTCAAATTTTTAATTCAGAACTTTTCTGACTCTCAAAAGTTGTCTGACTGGCTACAGTTATTAAAAAGTTTGTTTCTATTATTAGCGAGCTTGCGAAAGGTGAAAAGAATGGAGAGAAGCCTTGTCCAGAAATGAGATGGAAAAGGCTGATTAAAAAAAATATAAAGAAAGTACAAGTCAGACATACTCGTTTACAGAGTTTTACTGAAATGGTTTTTCCTATTTTAGATCCTGCTTCTATCCTTAGAAATGAACAACTTTCTTTAATGAACACCTTTTTGGCCGGTTTTTATGGCACTTGGCAGTACCTATGCAAAATATCAACACGCATTTTCGTATGCCAGTTGGTATTTGAAATGTTTCCTGTTACTGTTACACCCTGTTTATGGTTAGTATGTGAAATATTTCCTGTTACCGTTACACCCTGTATGTGGTTGGTATGTGAAGTATTTCCTGTTACCGTTATACCCTGTACATGCCAGTTGGTAAGTGAAATATGTCCTGTTACCGTTACACCCTGTATATACCAGTTGGTATGTGAAATATGTCCTGTTACCGTTACATCCTGTACATGCCAGTTGGTATGTGAAATATGTCCTGTTACCGTTACACCCTGTATTTACCTGTTGGTATGTGAAATATGTCCTGTTACCGTTACAGCCTATATATGGTTGGTATGTGAAATATGTCCTGTTACCGTTACACCCTGTATATGGTTGGTATGTGAAATATTTTCTGTTACCGTTTTATCCTGTATATGGTCGGTATGTGAAATATTTCCTGTTACCGTTACATCCTGTATATGCCCGTTGGTCTGTGAAATATGTCCTGTTACCCCCACCTGAATACACTGAACTCAAAATAATTATGTTTAGGATATTATACACCTGACGGATAGTGATGATAAGAATATTATGATGTTTGCAGAAAACGACACGTTTATGTATTTACTTGTTCTGCTGCCCGTACGCTTGTGTTTATGTTTGTCCGTTTATATGATGAGTTGTAGCCTCAGGAAGAGTTAACTAATAAGTATAGTATAACAATTTGGATCATACCATCCCGCACCATTTGCTCTCATTGACTAAATCGAAATCAAAAGTAATTTCAAACTAGGCTGAGAGCCAGCACTTTTTGAACGTCAAGTTCTGCATAAAGACAGTCCCGCAAAAACGCCCGCCCGTCACCACTTCCTAAAGAAGAAGTGGCCCAATAGACTGTTCAGTAAAAAGACTACCTAGACTGCTAGAGTGAATGGTTTACAGTGATCTGAGATATTGAAACTATTACCATATTTGACGAGACCAGTAGACCTTTGAGTAACCAAACTTTTTGTTACGTAGTCATTTCAATAACAGAAATGTAGGCTATTATATATCAAATGAACACATAAAACCAGTATCCCCCCACTTCAAGTCCTCAATCAAAATTCCCACCAAACGTAAGACATAGTTATCCGCCCCGCTAGCCCCGCTACCCACAACCACTAAACCAGAGCAAATAAAAAGCTAATTTAAATGCCATTAAAAGTGGATGCGACTCAAGATTTAAGAGCTGAGAGCTTTCATTATTTCGCTTTCCCTCAAGAGGGTGCGCTCCACGTAATGCGGGAATTTTAAGCAGACCTGATTTATACATCTTGTTTGGTATTGACTTGTATACAAGTTGGAGTGCTGGGGAAATGCTGTGTGTTTTCCCACAAGAGGTGGAGTCACTTGCCACAAGAGGTTGAATACCGCACACACAGTTACACGCACACTATATAACATGGGTAGGTGAACATTTTAACATTTTGGGTTTTCTATCAAATAATAACGGGTGTAAAAAGACAGTTTCCGAAGCCGAAAGCCACATATTCTACCCATTGTTTGGATCATTTTTTTCCACTAGACCATACCTGGGAATTCACTGGTTCTGGAGGTATTGTAGGTCAAAGACGCAATTTTGTTTTTAACTTTTTTACGAAAATGAAATCCAAATGTTATTACTAAACTTTTTTTTTCGAAATTACGCATTTGCTGTTACAAAAAGCAATGAATATCAAACGTATCTGACAAGTACCTACGTGGCTTAGAGCAAAGGGGCAGGGTTTAACTCCACTTGCCTGGGTTTTTCTTTACATTGCGCGCAATAAAAAATAGTATTTTTTTTTTCATACCTATAAAATAATAAAAGTCGTTTCCCAGCAATAATTTTCGCGCAAAACTACTTTGTTAGACGTTTAGTATGCGTAGTTAACGGCTCTGTGATGTGTCTTTTTCCACCCTGTATATTTAATTGAATATTATTTTTCTATTATCTATAGGATGACAATAGGATAAAGATTTTATCATTGTTTGAAAGCTTGGCCGTCTGTTGTTAAAACCTACATGCTGTGTTTGCCCACAAGTGGTGGACTCACTTGCCACAAGAGGTAGAACACCGCACACACAGTGACACGCATACATACGTATATGTAACATGGGTAGGTGAACATTTTGGGCATTTGGGCATCAAATATTATATTTAATTAAATATTACCTTAACTTCTATTATCCATCTATAAGAGGGCAATAGGATAAACAATTTGTCATTGTTTGGAAGCTTAACCGTTTGTTGTTAAAACCATGCAATGAATGCCATTTTTTTGTAAGTGGGCAATCATCAAATAATTTCCCCCACTCTGGGTGGAGTGGGAGGGCGTGTCAGACTCTTACTGACTAAAACCCACACGTGTTCTTTCAGTTGCCTGTGCCAGGGCAAGGTGACTCTATTTCAAATTATTTATCCGCGACCCTGACAGATGCAATTCGTGCTTGGTTTTAATTATTTACTTTAATAAAGTAAGCGAATCGGAAAAATAAAATAGTAGATTCAAATTCAGATTCAAATAGGCTATGTACAAACTTAAAATAATTTTAACAGGTACCTATGTTGAACTTAAGACATCGGTAGAGAGTTGGTTTTGCTTTCCAACATAGACCTCCTCCAGACCCTTCCATAGTAGGAAAAAAATGGGTAATGAATATAGAAGAAAGTTCCGCTAATTACAGGGACGAAAGTTAGGGCACTGCAATATTACGCTGCACTCCATAAAATACCTATTTACACAACAATATAACCTGTCCAATAACTTTTACCCAAAGACGTACTCACACCATTAAACGGTATCCAAAATTACAAATGATTTAAACCAATAACAGCTTTTGCCAATAAACAGTTTAGTACCTATCATAAAACTGGAGATTCAATCATCACTAATTTAATACTTTATGATTACTCTGGCTAATAACTTACCTGTTTTATTTAGTCTGCCGGCCCCTAAACGTCGGGGCGTGATGCTGGGTGACAAGTGCGGGGAGGCCGGGGAAGATCAGCCACGGTAAAGTGTATAAAATATTGACGTGCGTTACATTATGTTATTTTTGGACAGATGGACATGGAAATGCAGAGGGGATACTTGGATTGAGACGTTAGTGCCTAAGTACATCAGTTTATGCTTCGAAATCCACAGTAATATTAAACTTGGCGCTCAGGTAAACCATGTCCTAAATTAGGATATTTTTAGTGTTAGTACCCGAAATATCCAAGCTGAGTGTCCGTCTGTCCGTCGTCTGTCACACAGGTTTTACAGCCAAACAGTTAGAGCAAGCATCTTGTTGACCTAAAGATGGCTTTACGTCAACAAGATGCTTATACTATAAAATTTTGAAGACTGTTCCGTACCAATTTTTGATCATTTGTATGGAAAAATTTTCAAAAATTGGTACGGAACCCTAAATGTGCGAAGTCTGACATGCACTTGGCTGATTTTATCCCCTTGGGATTAAATCCGACTTTTATGCGGACAAAGCCGCTGGCAGAAGCTAGTGGAACTAATGTTGTTTGAACACGTTGATTTAACATTAACCATACGAAAATTTAAGAGGAAATTCTTTTTTTTCTAAAGTTTTGTGCTCCATCAAGCCTGACACACTTTTCCTTACAACCACTGAAGCTCCAGAAAGGCCGTTGTGACCACCAGAAAAGCGCCGAGGCAATGATACTCGTAAAGTTATTTCACATTCACAGTAGTCGCAGAATAAATCTAGTGCCTAGATCTCTCAAAAAATATACCAAGCTACATCCCAACTCGTATCATTGCAACATATAAGTTGACTACCTTCATTCAGTATATAGTTAGATACTGTATCCTTCCAGCACATCTTCCATGAGTACTTAACGGCGTAGGTAGAAACCTGTTCCTCTCAAACCACCCATCTATGCGTCCCACACCGATCTTACGAGCGGAAGTGTTGCATTTCAAAGGGGCATTCTTGTTACCTGTGCACTAAAAATAATTCGTGAAACAGCCGGATAGAGCCGAGAACGACCGGGATGTGATTAGCCACGCCCCTGCCGTTGCCTTTGATCTTGCGCGTGCGCCAAATATTCTTTGTGCACTGAGGTTTGTACGCTCCGAGTACAAGGCGTGTATAAGTGCTCTTTGCACGGCTTGAGGTGGTAGGCAATTTTAGTGATGTTTCCCTTTCTTGAACGTTTTGTTTTCGGTAACGGGAAGCTGAATTGACAATCTGCAAAGGTATTCTTAAAAAAGGTGTGTTTTCAATTGGTTACAAAATCGGGAAATGGAAGTAAAATGTTCTGATAAGTAGTTTTGTATTAGGAAGGAGTTTATTTTTTGACAGACCTGCCAAACTATTCCTAACCAGTACAAATCCTGAGAGACAGAATCGACGGTGGCGACCACCAGAAAAACACAGAGGCCATGAAGCTCAACGAGTCCCAGAGAAACGATTAAAGTGTCTTGGATCCTTTAGCGAAATTAAGAAAAGAACAGCGGAGGAGTAATAAAAAAACATAATTTCCACTAAAACACACAGTAAGAAGGAGACGGTAATCACCAAGATAATTTTAGTTAGGTAAGAATCCCACAGTCCCGTCTTATCCACTAAATCCGGACGCGTTAGGAATTAACCCCCCGGAAATTAAAAAGTTAATTTAAAAACAAATAAGTACAATACAATGCAAATGGCCTATATTTCTGATACCATCACGTCACCGCTCAACGCCGCACCAGTGAGGCAGGACGAAAAAATTATTATTCTTAAAAACTATATTTTTTTTCGTTTAGATTTCTCGGAGGAGTATGGAAGAAAAAGACATGTTGCGCCGACCCCAAATAAATTGGGATAAGGGCAGGAGAATGATGATTTCTCGGGACCCTGAGGTCCCGGACCTTTGGAAGGCGTAGGGTGTGCCGAAACCAACTCGCAGAGGCCCCTTAGGACGCTTTATGAAATGAGGCACCAATAATTATTATTTTTAATAATTATTATTATTATTAAAAACGCAATAAATATATTATATATTAAACGCCACGGTACCTGACATTCTATTCACAATACAGTTCACTCACATTAATATTACCTACACACAGTAGTGGTATACAGGGGAAATGCGTTGTCATATTTTAAAAACTGTTTCTGTCCATGCTATACTAATTTGATGAGCTGATGATAAACATTTAAAGCACCAACACACACAACGTTTACACCCTGTATAGGTTAAAGTTTAAACCATACTTCAAAAGATAATACAGTGTGATTTAGGGCCTTCCCACTTTCTGTACAGGGAATTAGATCTACCTGATTTTGGTCATAGTAAAAAACTTAGTTTGAGCTGTAATTAAGTCAATTAAATTAAATTTTTAATTAATTTAAACAAGACACCATTAAACCTAAGCCCAGGAATAGGTTGTCACGTCACCACGTCATCCCATCATCATCAAGAATGATGTTTACTCCGAATTTTACGACTTTTCCGAGAACGCATCTCAATAGGCAGCTGACAGTTCCGCGCTCCTGTAGCGGACCAAATGAATTACAATTAGTTTTATTATATCGTTAACACATGTAATCTGGACTATAAAGTTATTTGGCTGAGGACTGCTGGTTTATATTGGCAATATCTTAATTATTGGGAGATGTATTTTGAGAAGAGATGGTGGCATATTCCAAGTATCTGTTAAAAGATGGAGTTCACTTTATGGAGGAAAATCTTTTGTAGTTGGGTACTTACCAGTATTCACAATAAGTCAAAAATAGGCTCCTGAAAGCAAGCTACACAGTCACAAACTTCTAATGTTGTTTTAGGTAGTTTAAAAAAAACCGGCCAAGTGCGAGTCGGACTCGTGCACGAAGGGTTCCGTACCATTATCTATAAAAACGGCAAAAAATCATGTCCGTTGTATGGGAGCCCCCTTAAATATTTATTTTATTCTGATTTTTAGTATTTGTTGTTATAGCGGCTACAGAAATACATCATCGGTGAATATTTCACTCACAACTGTCTGACTATCACGGTTCATGAGATACAGCCTGGTGACAGACAGACGGACTGACAGCGGAGTCTTAGTAATAGGGTCCCGTTTTACCCTTTGGGCACGTAACCCTAAAAAAGGGGTATTTTTCCAGCAGTGGAAAGTTTGCCGTTATTTTTGTTCAAAATCAAATGCAGAAATCTGACACTCATATAATATAACATTCCTGTGCACATGCACTGTAAACAAACCCGGTAAGAAGACCCAGTTAACCTATGAAACGTATTCTGCTGTAACCAAGAACCCCGTAACTGCAAACGAGTTCCGGAAAGACAATCGTCGAGCTGTCAGGAGCGGTGACGGACAGACGTGCGAAAATTTATACTAATGCTAAGGCGACTGGCTCACCAAACTATCTCACCACACCGCAGTATTCAACATACATTGGTAGCTAAGTTTGGTACATAAAATTCGAAGTTAGAACAAAACAGATAATGGAAGTCAATCGGTCAAAAGAAGTTGGAGTTTCAACACGTTTTGTGGTAGAAAGGAAGTGTGTCTTGCACACAGAATGACAGGTGGACATCTTGCTATTAGAACTAAGTCATGTTTCTATAATAACAGTGTGAAGAAAAAATGTTTTGTGTGAAAGTACCCGTTTTGTGTTGGTACTGAGGTCATGTTTGAGGAGTTTGTTGTTATGCAGACGAGGAATACTTGCGTAACATACGAGTATTTTCATTTGTTTAAATTAAATCAAAATATTTATTTGCTAGAAACTAAAGCGAAGGCATTGAAGGCGAATGAATGACTGTGGGGAAATTATCTCTTTCAGGAAACTGTCTTTAACATGAAACCTTGTGTTATTAGGAGTCATTTCGTGGCAATTTGTAGTACTCACAAAATATCACAGATTGGCATGAAATTAAAGAAAGTAAGTACACATAAAATACCTCTTTAGACTGGAACCTGATCTAAACATAGTTGGGAAAAATGTTGCGTACAAACTAAAAAAAATAAATAAAATGACTATGCTGTGGTGATTGTAGACACAGCCTAAACTCAGCGGGTCTGCACCGGCCTTTTTAAGAATATTGGAGAGTCGTTGGAATAAATATAAAAGTAGATGTTAATTTTGTTTTATGTCAGACTGGAGTTTTGCCCTTGCAAGTGGGCACACATGTTATTCTTATAAAAATCAATATAGAGTCAATCGCGCCCTCATCTCTTTTCTTATCCACCTGTAGCCAGTTACCCTTTTATACACCGCACTCTCGCGTTGCCAGCAAGTGAGACAGAACTCTACCCTGAACTTACTAGAACGTCCCAGGATCCCTGCACGCCGTACTGGTGCCTTGGGGTCCTACAATACCTACATAAGCCATTAATGTAAGTGGCCACTGTTTCCCTCTATGAAAGAACACAGTTATGAAACAAATGTTTATCCAGCAGATGAAAATGAAGTTTCTGAAATTGTCAATAACAACAGTGAATCTTTAGCCGTAACTCTGTTTGTTATAGTTTTTTTAAGAAAAGTGTCTGATTATCGTGTGCCTTAATCGTCTTTAATTAATACTTAGCCTCTGCCAGCAGCTAAACCCGCGTGAAAATTTTAAAATCACCTATTCTATCTATTCCAGACTTATGTCTATCTCAGCGCCAAATTTCATCTAGATTCGTTAACCCGTTCTGGCGTGATTGAGTAAAAACATCAATCCATCCATTATAATGTTTCGGTTCGACGGCACGGTTGGCGCAGTGGTTGAGTGATCGGCTGCTGCGCTGCGTGTCGCGGGTGTGATTCCCGCACGGAAAAAACATTTGTATGATCTACAGATAGTTGTTCCGGGTCTGGGACTCTGGGTGTCTTGTGTATGTGAGTTTGAATGTTTGTACTGGAGTAATTCCAAGTGTGGGCCAACGTTTTTCTTAAATAAAAAAAAAAAGTAGGAAGTAGCATTAACCGCAATTACTCCGAAACACTTGTTTTTTTTATAGCAGCCCACTTCTATCCATCAGAGAATGGATGAAACAGGTCTTTCTACGAACTTTTTTTAATTAGGTTTTCAAATCAGATCACCTATGCAACCATTTCTTTATAACGAAACCCAATTTCTAAGTTTGTGTAGAATTCAACGAAACATGTTTGCAACGGGCAGTGAAGTCATCCAAACATCTGAAACTTGTTTATATTTTATTTCCTATAACTTCAAACATGCAAACAAATATTGTACTTTATGATTCGTTGAAGATGTTTCCATAAAGTAATAGTCAATCATTCTTTTTCTGAACAAGAAGCAAATACTACTTAGGTGCTTATTAATTTGTTAGGTTAAGTCCAATTATGTGAAAAATACTTATCTACCTACATAGCCAATCATGGACCATTTCTCTGTACAGTCAAAAGGATAAACCATTCCATTTAAGTCAAGAGTAAATAGATTACTTCTAGGATAGCGTGCTCGATCGTCGATCACTTCTTCGCATACCACCAGGTGGGACAGTGGTCAAACGCAAGACTTGCAGTCACAAAAAAACAAAATATGTCCGTCAAACATAGTTATTTTCAATAAAACAAAGAAAAAATTGTGACCTAAGTAGGTAAACCAACAAAGCGACACTCTATAAACTTGACTCAACTGAAACACCACATATTCTACGCATTTTTTTATTCAAACTTTTGTCCCTCGTCCACAAAAGAACTCTTAACAGAAACAAAGACAAAACGACAAAGATCTCACCTAAGTCGGCGGCTGTACCGAAATACGCGCTGAGTCACCGCTGTCGCTGGCCGTACCTGCGATGGACGCCATCAGAAATAATCACAAAGGAGCACAAAGAAATAACTCACACGTATCACCCTGTGATTCATTCAACGAGTTTTAGATCTGATGGAGTTACTATAAATAGATCTAAACTCGCTTTTAAGTTGGGTAGGAGACGATTTTCAGGATCAAGTAGGATCTAGAATAGGAAATTGTAAATAGCTGACCGATTTGCATAAAACACATAGTGATAAATATCTTTTTCAATACTGTACGCATTGCAAAATTCAAGCACGTAAGAAGTTATAGGTACTTTTTTGGCGTAACAAGATAAAAAACCAAACTGTCACAAAGTTAA
This sequence comes from Polia nebulosa, assembly GCA_951329385.1. Taxonomy (NCBI): domain Eukaryota; kingdom Metazoa; phylum Arthropoda; class Insecta; order Lepidoptera; family Noctuidae; genus Polia; species Polia nebulosa. Next base: position 1,095,073 of record OX589596.1, read on the forward strand.
CAAAAAAAAAACAATCATTCTTCATAAACCACAGACTATAGCTAACTTCAGGGTGTCGGTTCTAGCTAACTTCAGGGTGTCGGTTTTTTGTGACGGTGTGAGCACACCCGGGCCTGCGGACGGCGAGTAGTGGGTAATTCGCCGTCCGATCAGCACCAGGCCCGAGAGTCGACGGCGCGTAGTGTTCCACGCGCGCCTCAAAGAGTTGTCAGCAAAAGGACGGGGCTTGCCACGGCCGATGCCTGCCCGGGGGTGGAGGATAAATTCGAAAGAGTTACCTCGCCCCTGGGCACTCGAGGCAGGGAGGAACAGGGTCTGGGTTTTAGTCAGTAAGAGTCTGACACGCCCTTCTGCTCCACCCTAGAGCGGAAGAAGTCATAGGATGATTTCCCACCCCCAAAAAAAAAAAAAAAACGGTGTGAGCACGCATCGTAAAAATTTACTCTCATCATTTGTCAATAACGCGCCAAAAGAAGTCTATCAATGACCGTATATACTCCAGTAATGTAAGCGGTGACTGTTTCTCTATAATGAAAGAACACAGTTGTGAAACGAATGTTTATCCAGCTGCTGAGAATGAAGCTTCTGAAATTGACAATAACAGCAGTGAACCTTTAGCCATAACCTTATTTGATAAAGTTTTTTTAATAAGAGAGGCTGATGTCATTCATCATTTAATTGTTTTCTAATGTTTTCAACCGTTTTCTAAAAGTTACAAAATTAGCAATTATCAAGGCAAAACTAAAGCAATCTTATTCAATACAAGCTGAAACCTGTTAACACTTTTTGGGAAGGAACACTAAAGTATGAATTTTCGAAACTCCCTCGACTTCTTATATGTTTGAGTAATCGTAACTAGAACAGGATGAGAAGACATAGTTAAAATAATTGGAAATAACAATCAATGAAAGGTCAAATTGAAATTAGTGTGTAGGTTGGTAAGTAGCACAGATTGTACGGACATGCATGAAGGTCGAGCGTTCTTCCGGAGAGCAGTAAATGAGCTACTCGTCTAGGAAACAGTAGCGGATGAGAGTTCTTAGAGAATGCTGAGAAAAGCGGTGCTCATCCGCCGCCGTAATGAGGACTGATAGAATAGAATAGAATAATACTTTATTGTACACCAAAACAGTTAATCAACTTGTATAAATGAACTAAACAACAATCAACTAATAATCGTCTAATCAACTTGTATGATGTAATGTCTTTAAGTGTGTTGCGCGTTATAAAGTATGTAAAATTGTTTATAAAAGAAAAAGCAAGATGAGCACCATGTGTTTGAAGACAATTCTGTAGCGTTGCATATCTCCCGGTTATACAAAACGTTATTAATGCTATTCCTTCCAACGGTCACGAATTTTCGCTTCTTCTATGCAGTATGCTAGTTATTTATAAAATCAAAAAATCTTTCAGATTTTTTTTGAAAGTCAGGTATCATAACAGTAAGACATTAAATTATAAACCTGTGGATGTAAGAAAAGGTTTTAAAGTACACTCAGAATAACTCTATGTACAATTTATAGTAGGTAAAGCAGCAAGCGGAAATCAAGTACCTACATCACTACTTCAAAGGCACTAGTTTTTTTTTAAACTATGCATGAACAGATACAATAAAAAGTTCTCGACAGACCAGTTAAAAAAAAGAAATTGACCGTCGGCCCAAGTAGCAGACATGCGTAAGTTTAAAATACGTATAAAAAATAAGTATAAATAAGTAAGTAATAATACTCAATCCTCCAATTTTATTAATCAGAAAATAACTAAGCTCAAAATAACTAAGTTTAGTCAGTTTAGTAAGATCCCAAGATCTTACTCTATTAGAACTTTATACATACCACATACACAACCACAATTTTTTTTTTAAATCCCGTTTAACAGCCTTCCTACTCGGTCTAAATGGTTCTCCGAAGTAGCCAGACTTCCATCGCGCACTCATCAACACATAACATTGTAAACGTTAAGCAATGCCGCAGTGAATGACGATCCGTTTCCGGTTCTCGTATTTTCATAACGACCCATATTTCTGGTTATGTCATTATTAAGGATGGACACGGTTGAGTAATTTCCTTTGGTTGACATAGAAGAATTAAATAGAGATTCAATCATTAGTGTACGAGCATGAATAGATAGAGGTAACAGAAGTGGTATTGAATAGCATTACAGAGTTTGTGTGTCACTTCATGAGAAGACTAGTAACTACGATTAATGTACAAAATATGTTGGATGACTGATCTTGTTATCGAAATGACGGCATTATACTTACAACTATTTTGAGGTCTCTCAACCAACTGTTTTTTTTTAAGTTATACTTCTTTTGGCGCGTTAGGGAAAAATGATGAGAGTAAATTTTTACGATGCGCGCGCACACCGTCACATAAAACCTACAGCCTAAAGTTAGCTAGAACCGACACCCTGAAGTTAGCTATGGTCTTTGTGTAATGAAGAATGATTGTTTTCCTTTTGTAAACTTTGTGACAGTTTGGTTTTTAATTTTGTTACGTCAAAGAAGTATAACTTCTTACGTGCGTACATAAGTACACACACACTTTGCATCATTGAAAGACTTGTGTTTGAACCATTATCTCATCTGATGGTACCTAAGCGATGATGTGGTCGACGATGGAGTACGCTTGCCTAGAAGTAACCTATTCACTTTAGACTTAAGACACCCAGGTAGTAAACTGAGGCTAGCTCAAACGTTACCATAGTTGCATAGTCGTTATGTTTATTTTTCTATAGACACAATCATCGCGCTAAAACACGTCGCAGACACCTAAAACCTCCGAAAAAAAAAAACAGAACACTACTTTACTCCTCATAAACAGCACTTAAAAACAAAAGAAGCCACTCTCTTCCTCGTTACCCCCCATCAAGTAACACAGTTATAAAGCGGACAGATGTCCACACAACGGGCAGTCTGTATGTTTGTCCCGATCAGTAAACTGCATAGATCGTAACGTATCGAATCAAAGGCGCACGCGCAACCGATCGCCGTCCAGTATCGTTAATGGTCTGTAAAATGGACCACCCGCACTTTATTTCACTTTTATTGGGATGGGTTTATTGAATTGATACTTTGTGATGCTGGGAAAGTGTCTCTGTAGATCTTACTGTTCAGCTCATTCACTTGTACAGTATCAAAGTGTAGGCTCATGACAAACTAAATACAAACAAACACATCTGGAAAACAGAAATTAAAATGACTCTATTGTTTCATTCGCAAAGAAAGATACGAAGAAAAACGGATAAGAAACTCCATATTTGTCATTCAGACTTTACGAGAAATTGGAAACTGCTTATTGATGTAGAACGATGCGAACATAGCGATTGCAATTTTGAACTCAATATCTGCCTAACCTTTTCCCAACTATCTTGGGGTCGGCTTCCAGTCTAGCCGGATGCAGCTGAATACGCGAGTGACTGCCTATCTGACCTCCACAACCCAGTTACTGGGTATTACGATACCCCTTGGTATTAAGACTGGTTTTCAGACTTTCGGGCTTCTGACGACCCGTAACGACTGTCAAAGATCCACGATTGACAGCCGGGACCAACGGCTTAACGTGCTTTCCGAGGTACGCAGGAATCCCGATGTATAAGATGGTCCATGGACCAACCCCGGCAAGCATAGCTTAACCTGATGGATCGGCCCGTGCGGCTGTTATTACTTTAGCCGCGACCTCAATATGGTAAGTATATATTATAATTCCTGCATGTTTAGAGAATGCCTCCAAGAATCAAATATATAAACATTTTTCCGAATAAGAAGAAACAATACAAGAAAGTAAAATATCTCCTCGTTCGTTGAAAATATACTAGGTATTGCCAAATTATTTTCTGTGAAGTAATTTCTACGCAGTTGCATAAGCATCATATTCTGGCGAAACTACATACGTTTGACGATTCTGTAAGAGTAAACAAGATTAGGAGATACCAAATTATTTACACATTACGACAGTGGTAATCAACCTCGTTTTCAGAACTGCTATCATTTTTTTCAGTACCTACTACTGAAACTTGGAAAAATAGTTAATGTGAAAGTTTCGAAGAATTTTATGGATTTTTTCTCCGCCTCATATTATTTTGCGACTTTAACCTGTAAATAATTTCTCAGCGAATCGGTAACGACCAACATCTATGGGCATTTGGTCATCCCAAGTTTGGTGAACAAAATCATCCAACTTTATGGTTTTGTAATCAAGTTTAATGATTTCATCTATCATCACTACTTCTGACATTTGCAATTAAGGTGAAGCTTGACAGGGTTAATAATAGGATGAGCACTATTAAAGCTTTCACAATCCACACCTAAATACGTCACTCCACACGTGAGCAATACCCAATGTTTACAATCCCTGCATCAAACCGCTTTAATACGTCGGTTTCGGTATGTTTGTCCGATGCATCTCGTAAAACAGTATTGGGCAGGCTAGTATTGCCAGGTACCTTGCTCTGATAATAAATAGTCGGCAATATTGCCGTAACTTTACTTTATGGCACATAGCCGTTATTCTTGGCATTATCATCGTTTTGATGTAGAAGTGCTGTTAAATTTTGATGTTAAATGTATAATAAAATAGTGATCTTTAGTGCATTATTGTTGCATGTGGTTGGGAGGAAAATGAGCAAGGATTTCCTACGTACGTCGTTGTGGGTGGGACATCTATGTTATGTTAGTTTATTTGGTAGGTGTCTTGTTTTGTAGTTGTAGTGCCAACTGTCGTTTTATTCAGTTAAATGAGAAGCGATGACGATCATTGTCTTAAATTGCTGATAATCACATCAGAGCAGTGAGCAGTGAAGCTGTGGTGGCCCAGTGGTAACAGTCGCGACTTACAAGTTGTAGGTCATGAGTTCAAACCTAGGCAGGGGCTTTACTTTGTGTAAACAATTATTTCATCACTCCACTGTTCTCAAAACGGTGAAGAAAAACATCGTGAGGAAACCGGCATGTCCTAGAACCAAAATATTCGAAGACATGTGACATCCACCAACTCGCATTGCAACCACGTGGTGGATTACGACCTACAATCTCTCACAGCCGTGCTGTGCTGCTCTTTCAGAAATTGAAAATTCTTCCACTGCCCTGTATGTATATTAGAGATATATGCATTTTCACAAAAACACATACATTATTTTCAGCAACATACCGAGGTTATACCAAGACAGAAAAGGGCTAAGTTTCGCAACCTCTTATATCACCCAGTTGGAAATAAAGACATATATAAGAAAAATGTGTTCAATATGTGTTTATTAATTTATAATACTCTACGAGTACCAGGGGAATGTTTTTAAAACAAAATTGTCAGAGTGGTTACAAAAAAAGTGTTTCTACAGCATTAAAGAATTTTTAGAACATAAAAATGTACATAGTATTAATTAATGAATTTATTGTAATTATAATGTGTGATAATAATGTAAAAATAATGTAACACTAATGTAATAATAATTTACCTACTAATAATATTACCTGCATAATAGTTATGACATTTACATAAACAATTTGCACGCTTGCTTGCAGGCAGAATACAATGACAGTAATAGGCTGTAAGATCTTTCCTTGTAAACCATGTATTTTCTTGCAAATAAACAATTTGAATTTGAATTTTGAATTTGTGCCCCTGCAGAGAGGATAATAAAAGGCTGATGATGATGATGATGATGATGACATCAGAAACATTTTTTTTTTCAACTAAATAAATCAACACAAAAAGCATTATACAGGGTGTAACAGAAAGATGTGGTCATATTTTAGGGGCTGAATCTGCCCATCGATATGAACAACTTTCTTCAAGAAAATCTGTGAAAATTTTCAACTTTTTTTTTACCTCCCATACAAATATTGATCAGCTGATGATAACTTTGTATGGAAAGTCCAATTTTTTTTTGGGTATTTTCTTTTTTTCTTAGAGAAAGTTGTTCATTTACATGGTCAGAACCAGTTCTTAAAATATGACCACACCTTTCCGTTACACCCTGTATACAAACTGAGATTAACTTTATGAAAGTTCAAATACTACAGAAAGTAAATCTACAAATTTAGGGCGTAACATGATATAAAACGCGATCACTCTCGGACCGTATAGAAAAGAAAGAGATGCGCGACAACACAATGTTTGCAATTTATTGCAAAATATTAAGCATTTTATCGATTTATTGAAAACTGAGTTGAGCTATTGAAAATCCAAAACAACATAGTTTTGCATTAAGATTTGATTCATTATTATTTTGTTATTAATTTTACCGACATAGGTACGTGGTTCCTATTACAGGATTTTTTTTAACGTTTTTCGGCAACAACAAAATTCTCAGAAATATAGTCAAAATTAACATATTATTATGTATATCTTTTCTGCAGCTGCAAACTAAATAGACTTGGCAAAAACAATTTTAGAAAACCATTAATTTTGAATTTTTGCGAATGTCATCGTCATCGTCTTTAGTCCACCTTTAGACGTGATAAACAAAATAAGTTTGTAGTCCGTCTTGCAAAAACAGGTCCTATATCATGGGTCCATCCATAGCTGATGTACCTTGAGATAGAAGCCTACACCATGGCTAATAATGGTTAAAAGAAAAAAGGTTTAACCTGTCAGGCCCCGCGCGTCTCCAATCGGAGCCGTGATAAAAAAATCAATCAATCTGCCTAGCCTTTTCCCAACTATCTTGGGGTCGGCTTCCAGTCTAACAACCAATCAATCAATCAATGGGAGACGCGACAATAGGTTTTTAATTGTGTCTACTATTCCGGGGCCTGACGGGAGCTGAAACCCAGCGCTTAGCAACCCACTACCTATGGGACCTAAGCATAATGCTAACCTTTTGCTTCCGGTATTATAGTTTTAAGTATGTATCAATACTACTAGCTGTAATACTGGAGACCATAAACGTTGTTAACCAACTTCCAAAAGGAGGATTTTCTCTATTCGTCTGTTATGTCTTTTTTTATTTTTTTTTTGTATGTTTGTTACGCGATTTCTCTGATACTTGTGATTAAATTTTGATGATTATTTTTTGTTTAGTAGGCCATACTTTAAAGGTGGTTTTATCGAAATTGATTTCGCACTTTTTCAAAAAAAAAACTTAAAAATATATATACACATATGACGTTTTGGTTGTCTCCAATTATGCTCAAATTCCATGGGGTTATCCATTTGGGCATAACTTTATTATTTAGTTTTAGTTCAGGGGTACAACAACTAAAAATAGTGAAAAATAAAAATGTTTATTTATATATTTTTTAAATAAAACCTTTTTTTTATTCTACTCTATTCTAAAAATAACCCTTTTGTGACGACAAAAAGTACAATGAAAAAAAAACTCTAAACAAAATGTATTCTACTTTGAGTTCATTTTTTGTTTTCTTTTTCAATAAGCAAAGCAAAGGAAACGGCAGTGGAAATATTTTCCAATAAGACCCGCAGGGAAATGTTGCCGCTAAAGTGGGAAAGTCTGTAGGGCTTAGAAAAAACTGGTTGAATTTTGTTATTTCTGTTCCTGTATTCAAAAGTGTGAAAGGTACAGTGTTTTCTAACAAAATTACTAGCCTTGCCTTCTTTTAACATATTCTTTGTTGCCACTGGTGATTTAGAATACTTTTCGATACTATTTAACAACAAGCTGGGTATAGCTAGTTAGGTATACAGGGTGTAAGGTAAACGCTCCCGAAAACTGAGACAGGTGAAAAAATCTAAAATAACAAAATAATTGTTAAGAAGAATTTTGTAACTTCCCATTGACTTATAAACTTGAAATTCGGTGCTGTTTATTATAATGTATACTTTACTAACAAATACCAATATTTGGTACGGAACCCTTAATGTGCGAAATTCAACACGCAAGAAAAAAAACTGGCCAAATAGTTTTTTTTCTGGGAGCTTTGTGTGGGAAATCATCAAATAACTTCTTGCGCTCGCAGGAGGGCGTGTCAGACTTTTACTGACTAAAACCCACCCCTGTTCCTTCAATTGCCTGTGCCAAGGCCGCGGTAACTCTCTTTCAAATTTATATGCGACCCCAACTAAAGGTCTGATGTAAAAACTGTGTAAGATATCAAAACCTTGTGTTCAGAAAGTTGTTTGTCTATTAATAAAAAGCCCGAAGTTTCAAAGTAGCTGCAGCGGAAGCGAGGACAGTCAGCTGTTTAACATTATTAAAATATCTCCCACCGTGAAAACACGACTTCCGTAGCGAACGTAAATTAATTCTGCTCTTGTTTTTATTATTATGCGATCAACAAGGAATCGAAGGTCGATAGGATTTGCAAATTTTATCCACGATTTTCATAATTATAAACTTTTTATGTGTATTTAGGTAGGCGGAAATAAGTGCCCTGGTAGAAATCTTTGAGACGATGTTGGTCAAAGATCACAAAGAAGAAAGATGACAACTGACCTTTCATGTTCACACGAGTTATGTATGTACATAACTTGTATCTTGTATTTCGTTTCGCCACCTCCTTAACTTTAATAAAAATAGAATTAAAAAACAGGTAAACACTAAACAATCCCATAAAAGCTTGCAAAACACTTGCAGTTCAATAAGAACATTGAACACCATTATTCTCAACGATATCACCTTTTGACTTCAAATGGGCCGCTGCATCGTTTCAGAAAATCACAAATTCTCAACAGTTTCATTCTCAATGAGTAGCTTGAAACGGGCCGGTACAGTGCAGCGCTTCAGCGGTGTTGTGCAACAATCACAACAGCGTTACCTGTGAATTACAGCCTGCGGTCCGACCGTACCGCTGTGCTGCGCTACGGTAACCACAAGCTGGCAAGAACTGGGACGTTACTGCCGGCATTTACAAGGTACTTGTCGGGTGTAATTCACTGGAGTCTGATGTATAAAGCTTGTAGTTGTCAGTATAGTTCTGAGAATGCAATAAAATATAGTAGGTAAGTTGCACAACACAAAAGTGAAAGATTATGCAAAATGGCAGCCAAATTACCGGCGTTCAACAACACTGATTGCCTCTGTGAGGTGACTACACGTGAAGTCTAATTTAGATGTACAACAAACCACACTCACTCTAACAATTTACGAACACACGTCGCTTTTAATTAAGGCAAGCTTAGAACATTAACAAAATCAAACATCAAAAGGCTTTTAGTCAAATACACGAAATTTATCGAAATTAAAACGTATGACACATTAAAGCATGAATTATCCGCGCTACGATAATTGACGTCATAAGTTTGGACGAGATAGTGTTTTTGCCGGCGACATACATAACCTAACCTGCTAATTAACTTTCTACCTCGCGCCGTGGTTACCGTACAGTTTGGCACGGCCACTGGCGAGCTGCCAAGTTCACTAGCTATTTGCTTATAATTCGGAATCAATATGCTAGCACACGTGTGCCAGATTATTTCACTCATAAACGTTGTAATAGTTGCTGTAATTCACGCGCAATTGCTCCCTATCCCGAGTCTAGACACGACACCGAGGTAACGCACTTCGGCAAAATTCGGCGAAAACGAACGTTTCCGAATGCCGTAAAAAGTTTTCGTTGGAAACTGTAAACGGTATTCGGTAACTAGAACGAGACTACTGCAGTCACTGATGTTCGCAAAAACGCTTACAGCACCAAGCTCAAATCACCATCAAATACTTAACAGGAATATGAAAAATTCAAAGGTTATTTCCTTGTTTGACTTATGGTCACCCTAGTTATTCTAAAGGCACGTAAATTCAAACTTTAAATGTGCATTTCTACATGGAAAGTAATAGTAGAATACGGGGAAGCTTTAGTTTACATTTTCTAAAACTTTTCAAACGTTTTACAAAAATTCCACCACTAGAAACATTTCTAAAACCGCTCGCATCTCTCTAAAACTTTATGCAAAAGAAACCCAATTCTATTCTATCCGAATTTAACCCGTAACGTATCGAAGTATCGTGTTTTTAACAACGCTTTGTTAATCGTGGCGCGACAGGTGCCATCGTGTCCCGGTGCGCGTGCGACCGGAATAGATGCGCGTGCGCACCGCTCACAAGTCACCGCCACCGATCAGCATACAGACAATCAAACAGTTTTTTTTTGTCTATTCTTGTGAAATTCGGGCTTAGGTGCGTCGCATATTGTCTAGACTGGAGATAATGCAGGAATTTTGTTTAAGCTTGTCTTTGTTATTCGAAAGATATACAAGTTCTTACCGTATATATAACGTAATTCAATGCAATGTCGACGTTTATACAAACTCAAACATAATTTAAACAATTGATATATAGAGACAAATAAGACTATAAGTGAAATTCCATTACTGAAAACGATTATCATATAGTCCGAAATGTACGAGATTAATTTAAGCTGACTTTTGGCGATCCTTATTAAAATAGAATAACACTTTCACGCTCTAGACGAGCTGGACACAGGCATGTAGAGAGGGAACGTTCACAAAGGGGAAAGCCAATCAGCCATACAAAAAAATGCCTGTAATGGATAGAAACTACTAATAATCCTTAATTCTATTTAGAATTAAATATGTATAACGAAATAATTCTTAAGCTTGTTTAGCTAGGATCAAAATTTAAAACTATTCTCGATCGTCACTTTTGAAACAAAAAAAATAAATAAAAACAGTGGCACTCCGGGAGTGCCGTCAGAAGTGAAAACTTGAACAAAAATGCCCAGTGCGCCTCCCCGACACCGCTACGCGTTGATAACCAAAATATTTAACTTGATATAATTATAACGCAAGACCATGAATTAAGTAAACAATAAAAAACAACTGCAGTAATGTCAAACTGTCAGTAAAGCAAAGAACTTGTGATTCATACAGCCTTTTTTTTCTTGCCTTAGTGCCCAGGGGTGCGGTAACTAAAAATAATTGATGAATTAACATTTATTTATTAAACTTAGTGCACAAGTAAGAATTACTGTACAGTGGCGGACTTAATGCCTTCGGTATTTTCTACCAGTCGACCTGTATATTGATATGCATATATTATTTTAATTAGATTTACGATACATATAGTTCGAAATAACGAAATTAATGATAACTGTGCACTAATTCTATAAAATAGTTCGATAAGGATTATTTAATGTTTTCTCTTGGACTGAATGTCACTTACTCATGTCAAATAAACAAGACCTCCAATAAACAATAAGGCGGATATCAAGTTAAATATTTTAGTAATCGTTCTATTTTTACCCTAGTTAAACAAACTTCAGAATTATTTCAATAAACATATTTTATTCTAAATAGAAATAAGGACTATTAGTAGTTTCTGTCCATCTCAGGCATTTTTGTGCATTCCCCTTTGTACAAATGTCAACAACATTAACTGTACAATAAATCCATGGATATACAGATGTAAAGAAGTATTTTGGAACCGAGATAGAAAAATATACGAGTACCTACATCCAGAATTAACGGATGAAAATGTTTCAGCAGCCAATAGTAATAAATTGACCATCAGGTACGGCCGCGATGATAGGCATGTAGCGTGTCAATTAATTTATTTATAATGTCTTGCAAATCAGCAGCACATTAATCTTCTAACGATCTGACATGATCTATTGAGCACAGCTCTTCTTTCTAACCCTTTATTGACGACGTGTTTTTACTTTTCATACACCTATGAAAAATGTTTTGTAATACCTTCCAATGAGAAAAATGGAAACCATATTCTTACATGAGTAATTGTGAAGGTAGATAGGTGTTTGTGTAAATTAGACTGATGATAGAAGAATTTTTAGTTCAAGACACCTTTTTTTTTTGGGGTGGGAAATCATCCAATGACTTCTCCTACTCTGGATGGAGTGGGAGGGCGTGTCAGACTCTTACTGACTAAAACCCACCCCTGTTCCTTCCTTGCCTGAGTGCCCAGGGGAGCGGTAAATCTGTTAAGAATTTATCCGCTACCCCTTGGCATGCAGGCTCCGGCCGTGAGGGGCTCCGTCAGTGGTGGCTGACATATTTTCTTGTTCGTCGCGCGTGGAACACTACGCGCCGTCGACTCTCGGGCCTGGTGCTGATCGGATGGCGAGCTACCCATTACTCGCCGTCCACAGGCCCGCGTCTACGGTGGTAGTTCAAGATAACTACGAGTTTATTGCTTACATACGCATTTCCGGCTAAACGATTTTGTAATGTGATGTAATTATGAGTAAAGTATCAATGATATTGACAGCTTGACAGTCCATTTTCTTTGCACTTGTGTATCAGTATATTTTCCACCATCAATCAATCAAGTTTATTACACATTATTAAAGTCAAATTCCGACACTTCCTCCCACATCTAGCGCTTACAGAATCAAAACAATGATCTAAAATCTATCTTTACGAAACTAAAAACACTAATAAATATAATGTTGTTAAAAAAACTACAAGCAAACCAATAGTTAACACAAAACCGCGCTGTTTTTACCATAGATCACTGCTAATATACCTCTGTCCCATATGTTTAATCCTATACTGGACCAAGGACCCATAAACAAAGTAGAGCTAACTAGGAAATGATTTAAACACGATTAACGAAAAATATATAACTCGCACACCATCACTCACTGCCATAGACTAAAGAACCATTCAAATCACTCTAATTCCCGCACCCAATAAACTATGGGAAATAGTTAATAATAAACAATAAGAAAAACGTACAATAATCTATGTAAATTCTTTATAATGTAAATATTTGTTTAGTGCTAACGATACGATGGCGATTCGATTTTTTTTATTAATTTTCAAGCTTGAATTAATATAGCCTCATCAGTTTTTAATTATGCTAAGTCTGGAAGATATAACGCGAAGAGAAAGACTCCATAGAATTCACTTAGAACAAAGAGAAAGACAATCTTTCGTAAAAGCTCCTCGGCATAGAAACAGTTGATACTAATTCCAACTTAGTCCACACCAAAGCAAAAAATTCAAATTCATTTATTATTTTGTGAATTGGTAATATGTAATACAGATATTAGATAAAAAAAAATGATGGACCATACTATGTCCCACCAAAAGGCATACAAAATAATTAAAGATAATCAGATGTCAAATACACAAAATAAATCAAAAAATAAAGTCAATATCCAGGGGGCACGAATTTAAAAATACGTGACACATTACAATCGCACATTGCAAGAAAGGGCAAAAACATTTTTTTTGCTAGAGACCGGAGATGCGCAGCGTCCTCTATGGTAAAAATGCAAGTTAACACAGGTTGCGTTCATAAATATCTAATAGGAACAACAGAGTGAAATTCCCTGTCGGAGTCTGTGTTTCCTGATGACTATAATCTTGATGGGTTTTTAGTAAAGAGTGAATGGGTTACTTCATAGACGACCACATCACGGCTTACCAGCAGGTGAGATACTTTTTAAGCGCCAACCTATCAATGACAAAAAAATAAAACAAGCAGCGCCACCCGTCTGCTATGTTATGAAGTTATTAAAATCACCAAAAAGGTAGGACAAAGGTCACGATAAACTGCATGTATAATTTTGGGATATTTGCAATCCTGATGATATTGAAGCTGCTGACCGACCAATACGATTACCACTTCTGGTAAAAGAAACCCTACGCTTATAATGCTAATTTTACCAGTAAGATTGATTCAGAATTTTTCAGAGCGACCAAACTAAAATTGCAATCTAGGGAAGTATCAAAAAGTCGCACAATATAAATATCTAGGTGTGATATAATTTGAGAGTCTGCCAAAAGATTAGGGATGTATCTGCGTGGGCGTTATGAATGGCCGCTAACACGCTTAGGGCTTTAATAAAGAGCGTAAAAACGAGCAAAATAATCGGCCAGTGTTGATACTTCAATGTTTTCCATACATTCTTCAATTCTTTATCATATTTATATCGTTTTCGCTGGCGGTGGATGTAATGGTATGAGAGTGCTTTATCACCTGTCAGGAAGGTGTATTATATAGAGTTGTTAAAAGTGTATAGTTTCAGTGATGCGTAGTTTTTACATAAATCATGGTGTAAAACAAAAGATTGGGGTAGAACTATATTACATTTTATAACACCTTGATTTCCAATATTTTTATCGCGTGTATTTCTGAGGAACACAAAATGTTGTAATTTATTGATAAAATACTTTGCTGCATGACTTGAGACTAAAACCTAATAAGGAACACTCTTTCAATGGAATAGTTGATAGATTAGGAAGATAAACAATTTTCAAAGCATGTGCTTTAACAGCATCGGGGCTAAATATTTTCAACAAAATAAACATGAATAGAAAAGGCAACAATGTAAAACATGAATCCAGACAAAGGACCTACTTACAAGACAAAGCAAAAATAATTTGCAAAAGCTCGCCCAATTAAGTCGGACTCCTGAAAATGACCTGAAACAACAAAACATCGGTGTATTTAAACATCGCACATGTCCGTTCTGTCACTTTTAATTTAAAACACGTCCGAAATCATATTAATTGCTTTTCAAGCAATTTCGCGGACTGTCACGCGAGGTAACACGTTATTATAACGAGAGGGGGAAACTTCGATGGACAACACTATTTTTATATTTGACATGCATTGCGCGTTTTGTTCCATCCTAATTTTCTCTTGTGATGAAAATATAGCAATGTATAATAAACCAAAGAAAGTTTAGCCCCAGTGTTGTGTTTATTTTTAAACTCAGGTGTATGTGTGAGTTTTTTCAACGTAATTTAGTATTGAAACGTCTTGCACGGTATGTACTGTCTATTTCAGTAGATGATCTCCTACCGAGGACCGGAAACGATTCGGTAATGGAAATACGGTTCAAAATAGTATTATGATGTTTAGCTATAAATATTATTTTGTTTGGATGTTGGATTAAAAGAAAATATTCGGTTATTTTTTATTGATGATGTGGTTTTCTGAAGATTTTATTCGTGTTGCAGTTTTGTTGAGAATAGTAGGATTATAAACATTGAGAACTGTGTAAACAATACCCAAATGTTGCAATGGAAATAGGTACTTGTATAAAAAAAAACGGGTGATGTGAGATCATGAAAATATGAAACAAGTGTTGATCTAGTTAAAAAAAAAATCTATATTCTAAGAGAAATAGTCATCACTGGAACAATTGATCTTATTACGAAATCCTTTCTTTGATGGAATACTACAGTCTAACTGCTCACTTTTTATTTCGGTAAAATGTCCTGTGGGAGCAAAGCCGCGGATCAAAGTTATCAGTACATAACATAATAAAAAATAAAAAATAAATCGTATATGGCAATTAATATCCCAGCAAAATTTATCTTATTTAATAATGCAAGAAATAATTTTGTAATAATTTTTAATTAATTAATGAATTTAATGATCATGTAATAATTATTATCCTAATGCATGACATGCATTGTCATCCAAACTAAACAACCAGGAATTGGCTCAAAATTAACTTCAAAGATTTTTTATAGTTACAGTTAAAGCTAATAATTCTATTCAAGCAACACGAACACTAAAAAATAAGTAAGGAACACCGCTACATCTATCAATTTTATAGATATTCAAACAATAACCTTCTAGCAAACATTCAAGTAGTCGTTACATTTTGAACAATGTGATTCTTACCGTGATTTATAGCGAGTTAACGTGAAAGATGGGGTGTAAAACATGCATACACCTTCGCAGCACCTGGCTAAAGAAATAAAAATGAGCTAAACACTTTTCCGTGAGGTTGTAAATGTAAAACGAAGTTTTGATTTAGTTGTGTAAATAAATATGGAATGTCTGAGCAGTTGTCGTTGGGAAAAACAGGATAAGTTTGCCAGTCACGAAGTAACTGACAAAAAAAAAACTAGAAACAGGTAAGTATATTCGATCCACTGTAGTTCTCTTTATTGTTTTCTACCTGTCGAGATCGAGGTCAACAGCTGGGAGGCCTCTTTAATGTTAAAAACTTTAAAATAACAAAATAAGTAGAGTAATCTATTTAGATATAATAATATGTACTTTACTAGGTCCTGTTAGGGGCTTCGCCCGCAGGGAGTTAGTACTTTCCACATGATAAATTATAGCTTATGTACTATTCTATACTATAATCTCTCTCTGTGCCAAATTTCATCCATATCCGTTCAGCTATTCTGGCGTGATTTACTATTAAACATCCATCCATCCAAAATTTCGCCTTTATTATATTAGTAGGAAGTGGCATAGGATTGTAGGAATAAGTAAAATAAAGTAAATACTTTAAAGTACCTAGTTTATAAAGTATATTTATAGATTATAAATTACATCATGGATCTCTCTATCTCTATCCAATAGTCTCACATCGTTATGTCTTTAGTATAAGGACTAAATTAATTTTTAGAAACCATGACGCTCTTTAGCAGGAATTGGAAATTGGGACCGGGTGCAACTGAGAAACAGTATTTTTAACCGATTTCGAAAAGAGGTTCTATGTTCGACTGTATGCATGTTTTTATGTATGTCCACCAATTTCTGTTGTAGACCGATTTTCAAAATTCTTTTTTTATCCGAAAATACACTCCAGAGGTGGTCCCATATAAATATTATGTATCCATAAATGACGTTTTGGTTTCCTCCAATTACGAGTATGTTTATTTCTTCGTTATTTGACAACGAATTTCGAAATTAAAAGTTATTTATTTTTATTTTTTGTGTATTTTCTTTTTTGGAAGTCGGTTGTATTTTTTGTAAAAAAACGTTTGTGATTTGCCTATAGGAACTTCAAAACTAAGTTACTGGAAATTTGTATTATTTAAAAGCATATAATATAAGCATAATCAGCCTAGAATGTTCCCACTGCTGGGACACAGGCCTCTTCTCTGTGAGGAGGTGTGGGACGTAATCCACCACGCGGCCCCAATGCGGTATGTATGATAATTATGGATGCGATCAACTTAATGGCTACCTATGGCAAAAATGAAATAGCAGATGATTCAGAAGTATTCATTCTCAAGCGTAAATATGCAATCACTGAACCTCTCTCTACAATATTTTCGAACTGTAAACCAAACCTTATTTTGCCAAGCAATTGCACAACAAATTCCACACTGTTCTGTGTACCTAGACATACCTAGTCCGGTCAGGTTGACAGACGGAGATCTCGTTTAGATGTCGCTGTGGTTACGACAACTGTTGGATTGCCTCGGTCCGCACTGCTGTGTAGATCGAGTCGCTGACATGACAGAACGATTTTTTGTCCAATAGGTATTTCTAGTGCTATCTGGTAATAGAAATCTTCGGGAAATTGGAGAGTATTAACTTTTTTGGTGGGTGGAGATAGATGTCTAAATTTGGGAAAAGAATTTCATTCAGTCGAATTTTAGTTTATCACTACTTTAGAATTCTGGTTTAACTTCATTTAAGTGCCTGCTAAAATATGGGTCACATAAACTATGTTGAACTGTGATTTATCTATAGAAAATGCTAAATCTATATCGGCGCAATATTACCCTATTTAGTTATGACCGCGTAAGTAACCCACAATAAACATGACGAAATATTTCAAACAAACTTCTAAAGAACTTTGCACATATTCACTAATCTTTCAGAACAAGCCAAACAAAATATCGACATGAAACCTTTTACCTTTCAGCCATCTTTCAACTAAATAAAACACTAAAGCAGCGATTAGTATACACTGCCGGTTTTGTAAACAGTGCGTTAGATGTATTGGGTGGCGGAACATCAAAGGATCGCGAAATGTTCTCTGTCGTCGCCTGCCCGGTCGGTAAAGCGGCATAAGTAAGATTTCCGCACCTTCATATTGACTGGCGCCACGCCCACGGACAGACATAACAATATCGTCAACGCTTAAAATAAAGCACTTAGAACGCGATCTATCAAGTCGATTTTTCATTGGCGTTTTTTTTTTTGGGTACCGTTTTAGGACTTGTGGTTTGTAAATAGGCACCAATTTTAAAAATATTACATTTACATTTGTGATGAATGTGATTACAATAAAAAAAAAATATGCATACTTTTATTCCGTAACTCTTTACATAGCTTCTAAGGACCACCATTCTTCAGCGCCTTACGCGATGGCACTTGCCATTTGACCAAAAGTCTAAAATTATTTATTAATTAGGTACGGAACCCACAAAGATTATTCATAATTTTATTATACCTATACGTGTTGCCCAAGGCGTTTAGGTATCCGACAGTGCTCGTCCAAAACCAACATGATCATGAAAAAAGAAAACAAACGCCGGTGGGTGAAGTGCGAGAGAATGTAATGATTGGCTCACGTTTACAAATAGACAGCGTTTAGTTGCCACACAGGAATCGGAACCGCACGGTTTTATACACTTCCCATAGATTAAGTTAAAACTTACTTAAAACATAAGAATGCTTCTGTAAAATGGTAGAGCAGTCGCTCCATAAAAAAACTGGTATTCAGCTGCATCCGGTTATACTGGAAGCCGACCCCAAGATAGCTGGGCAAAGGCGCGGGCAGATTGAGTCGTGAATCTTCAGTCGCTGAAAGTTCAATTTAGCAATATGAGTCTTAATGATTTAGTTACATTACAGGTCAGACAGGTCAAATGGTTGTTCCTTTTACAGAGAAGAGGCCTGTGCCCCATCAGTGGGACATTCAAAGGCTGATGATGATGATGATAATGATGAGATGGTTGTTTAAAGTAAATTCCTTTCAAATATTCTTTATTGAGAGATAAACTACCAAGACAATAATGACGACTTGAAGCAGCACCCAACCCAATTTCTGAATGAACATGACTCACAGCCATGTCGTAACACAGCACACCCGCAGCTCTCACGTCAGTACCACCATCACAGGCGCTTCCAGTTAGCATCCCGGTCCACGATAGAGCAAGGTAAACAGCGCCCGTCAATCATGTGTCCGAGTTTTTATCGGTGCCGGATGTACGGGAGCGGGGAGTGTCATAATGGACGCAGGGTTATGTAATAAAGATTTTAATTATTTTTTCTAGGAATTAATATAAAGCGAAAGTAGAAATACTCTAGACTGCTATTTACTCACTGCAGGGCAATAAAATCTTCTCATAATCACCTCGATTGCTATACGCGATTTTGATAATTTCTTCATGATGTTTTCCCTTACCGTATGTCTGTCAGTAAAAGTAAACTACGCGACTCTCCGTAGACCATGTCCCACCTTCCATCTTGCGCCACGTTGTTATCTGTTCACGTAAAAATCTAATGACAGCGTCAGCGGATGGCGCTGCCGTAACCGAATACTGGGCAAGACAAGGGATTTAATTTGGAATATATTATTATAATATTTGTGCCATTGACACGCTACCAGTAAGTAGATGAAGTAAACTGTCTTTGTAAGTGTACCTACTATAAACGCACCTGAATAAAAGTTCAGTAATATTTTCAAACAGCAAATAAGGTTGAAATTTTTGTGGTTTTCAATTTTTTTTTCTGGAAAAGTTAAGAAAATATGTTTGTTAGATTACCTTGGCCTTAAATCAAGTTGATTTTAATGCAGTCAAAATTCAGCTTCGAAAAAGTGTATTTTTACAGTCAAAAAATTCAGTAGTTTCTTTTTGTTTAGAATGCGAATATGAATGAGATTTATAGCAAATGATGTAGATTATTATAGGTAACTACCGCTGTTACCGACCTGGCTACAGGATGTGCAAAATGTCGTTTGGATTAATGTTTTTCCTGTGTAAAAAATAACTGAGTGGGTATGAATGAGAAGAATTCAATGACGTGTGCAACATTTTATTTTTCCTGTATTCTAGATTCCAACATAGGTGGCATTTCCTACCATTGCCCTCAAAATTCATACCCAAAAATAATTTATGAAGGAAAGACCACCCACCTTCACTAATCAAATTTGTATATATAAAATTCGAAGTCCTGAATGAGTCAGTCAGTCAACTGACTGATATATCAACGCATAGCCTAAACCGCTGGTCTCCGAGACATGAAATTTAAAGAGTATGTTCTTTGTGAAGAGTATCCACTAAGAAAGGGTTTTTCGAAATTCAATCCTTAAGGGGTGAATAAGGGGTTGAAAGTTTATAACGGGGGAAGTAGGTACAAATACCACGCGGGCGGAGCCGCTGGCAGAAGGTTGTTCGTGTACAGGGTGTAACGTAAAGGTGTGGTTATATGTTAAGAACTAGCTCTGCCCATGGAAATGAACGACTTTCTTTAAGAAAAAAATAGAATTATCCCAACAAAAAAAAAATTTGACTTTCATACAAAGTTATCACCAGCTGATCAATATTTGTATGGGAAGTAAAAAAAATATTTGAGAATTTCCTCAGGTTTTCTTGAAGAAAGTTGCTCTTAACGATGGGCAGATGCGGTTCTTAAAATATGACCTCACCTTTCCGTTACAGCCTGTATAGATAAAATGTGTACCAAATTTCTCTAATCGCGTCTGCTCACATCAAACTCTAAAAGATACTAAAATCACACTTTTATTAGAATCATACGAGAATTACTAACAAGATAGTTCATTTAATGACAAGAAATGTCTAGTTTTATATCTTTCGCCATACATTGAAGCACCGTTCGTCGCCGGTGATGACATTAAAATAATCCAAAATGGTAACGACAGCGGTGAAATGTGAAAAGTGACGGGAATGACAATAATTTGTCAGAAATTATGACGCTTATGACGTCCCTCGTTAGTTTTTGTGCCAAAGAGGCAATTGACGTGGATTTTGATACGTCCAATGATGATAAAACACCGGATGTCTGTTTTGATGGCTTTTCTTCTCGCGTAATGTATGTTGAAATGGATGTATGATTAAATGGTTTAGTAACAGGTCAATGACTCCGTTGTGTAGTGTATCATCATCTAGACTTTCACCATGTCATGCTTTCACGATTTCCAGTCTAACCAGACGCAACTGGATACCAGTATCTTAATCGAAGCGCAGACGCTTCCCACTTAACCCAGCGGGTTATGGAGGTCAGGTCTCTCTAGCCTTGTTACTAGGTAACACGAAACAGGGTAGTAGTCGTCTTAAATCTTATCTAAATGCTTCAAAGTTAAACTCTTTGTTTAACTTTACATATCAGGCACATTTGAAATATAGAGACTGATTTGTCATTAGGTACCTACCCAATTTTTTTTTTTTATAGGCTCGCTCTTGACCCCAAACTCACCTAATGGTAAGCGATGATGTGGTCGACGATGTACTTGTAGTACGCTTGCCTTTGACTTAAAGACCTAGTAGTTTTATTTTCCAAGAAAATCTAACTAAAATTCAAGGAAGAACTTTGCATCCGTTGTAGAACGGCCACGAACGTAATAACACGTTAATATTAACTCGGAGATGATTCGCGGCTTTTAATTCACCTTTCAAATGCACCTTTCATACAACTGTTTATACGGGCCTGCGCACGTTTTTACAGCGTTTCCGGTGCTACCTACGAGTATGATGAAATATGAACAAGCTTTATTAACTAACTGTTTTTTTTAGTAATAATTATCATACTTGTTCTTTTTAGATGATGTAACGTAACCATAAGCCCAGCAAGTATCCGTGGAAAGAATCTAAACCTAATATTGAGTTTTCCTAAGTGAAAACGAATTGTATTTATTTTGTTTGGTAAAACAAATTAAATAAAATACATTTTTTTTGTGTAGCTGTTACACAAAAAAAAATCTTGTTTTTTTTTTTTGTGTGTGCAAAGCAAGCAAGGAGGAGCTCGTGGCTGAAGTAATAACAGCCGCACGGGTCGATCCATCAGGTTAAGCTACGCTTGCCGGGGTTGGTCCATGGATGGGTGACCATCTTTACATACCGAGACTCCTCCGTGCCTCGGAAAGCACATTAAGCCGTTGGTCCCGGCTGTCAATCGTAGATCTTTAACAGTCGTTACGGGTCGTCAGAAGCCAGTCTGACAACCAGTCTTACCAAGGGGTATCGTATTACCCAGTAACTGGGTTGTGGAGGTCAGAAAGGCAGTAGCTCCATGTAAAATACTGGTATTCAGCTGCATCCGGTTAGACTGGAAGCCGACCCCAAGATAGTTGGGAAAAGGCTAGGCAGAAGACTAAGTGTGTGCTAAGCAAGTAGGTATAAAATAACATTATCCACATTTTTAACACAACAAAATGGTTACGGGACTAATTGCAATGAATTTTAGTTCAAAAATCAGATACTGAAGTAGGTCTCTGAGAAAAAGTAGAACATGCTATTGCAAGTTACTACAAAGCAGTTAGCAAACTTGTATATAATTTAAATATAAATAACCAGTTGCCTATAGTTTAACGCAACCGATTATTTTTAACTAGCTTCTGCAAGCGGCTTCGCCCGCGTGGTATTAGTACTTGTCCCATTATAAATTAGCCCATGTGCTATTCCAGACTATAATCTATCTCTGTGCCAAATTTCATCCAAATCTGTTAAGCCGTTCTGGCGTGATTGAGTAACAAATATCCATTCATCTATTTGTCCATCCAAGCTTTCGCATTTATAATATTAATAATATTAAGTAGAGTTAGTGAGGAAATGGACTGTACCTTACTTTTCATACAAAGTTGTTTCTCAGTAGCTATGCGAAAATAAATATGAACTTGCTTACCAGGAATACCTAACATTATTTTAGTATATTTTACTTTTTTCTAAAATATCAGCTTGTTGTTCAGTTGTGACAGGTGAGCAACATAAAATTTGTTCATCGAATTAATGGCTATCGCTATAAAATCTCAGGAAAGAATTCGCGGAGTGATTTGCAACTGAAGCGGTGTGCAATTTTTAAGAAAAGCTGTAAAAGTCAGGTTGAAATGACAGCGAGACGATACACGTTGAACTAGAAATATTTTCTTGTATTTATGTATTGAAATTCATGCAGTTCCAAATTAAAACATGTCCTCTCAATGTCGGAAATAGAGATTGTACAATAATTTTCAGAAAAAAATAATAGGGGCGATAGTCCGTAAGTTAGATTATCAAAAAATATTAAACACGTATTTTTTACTTTACTTTGATAAAGCAAAAAATTACAAAGATAAAACACATTAAAGTTCAGGAGTCGGCTTGTTACGTCAATTCTAGGTAGAAAGTGGTACATTTTTGTCATAGATGTGTCGTCACGCAAAATTACTATGCACTATATCGTCCTCATTTTCTTATTTTCGTGACCGAAGAAAAATACCTGTCCAATGTTTTTTGCTAATCATACCGACGGACCAAATAGGATTTAAATAGTCATCTACCTTTTTATATTGGTAACTAGCGATCCGCCCCAGCTTCGCTCGGGTACAAATTATACAAATAAACCTTGCTCTTCAATCACTCTATCTATTAAAAAAAACCGCATCAAAATCCGTTGCGTAGTTTTAAAGATTTAAGCATACATGGGGATATTGGGACAGAGAAAGCGACTTTGTTTTATACTATGCAGTGATTACAATGAGCTAATAGAATACATCTAAACAAAAATAAGGTTTTATACCGAAGGAAATTAAATGCTTTTACGAGGTAAGACATTGCTTTAAAAAAGTTTGATAAATACCTATCTTTTTGTAAGGACATAATGTCATAAATCCCTCGAAACACATACTTACCTATAGCTTGGGGCCTACATGCTTGGCGACCAAGATAATGTGGACTTTCGTCCGAGAAAAAGTTAATAGAGTACGTACGCAATCACGAACCGAACCGAAAGTTAGTTTTAAAACCACTTTTAATTACTGTTTTATCACCCTCATTAACCCTGTTACCTTTACGTAACCAGGCCGACTGTTTCGTTGTCTCAGAGTATTTTCACACCTGCTTCTGTAGGTAGCAACCTACAAACATTATTATCAACATTGTTTTTCATAAGAAACACGAAATAGTTCTTTTTTAGGGTTCCGTACACGAAGGGTCCAAACGAAGCACTATTATTGTCACTCACGTGTCCCTCTGTCTGTCTGTCCGTCCGTCGTCCGTCATAAAATTTAGTTACGAAGAATTTTTTAAGTTACCATTGACTTAGGAACTTGAAAATAAGTGATAATGTTTATTATAATGTAAATTTTACTAAAAAAATACCAATATTTTGTGCGGAACCCTTAATGTGTGAAATCCGACACGCACTTGGCCAGTTTTTTTTATGTGTTCGGTGTAGTGACTTGAGAAAATCAAGGCCGACTGCCACAACTATTTAAAACGTCGTTAAATCAAACCATTGATTAAACTTCGATCAATAATTATGTTGTAATCTTGTTTAGCGATAGTTTTACTGTCGAGGTGTTCTGCTAGCGATCTGTTTCCATTGTAAGCTATGATTTCGTTTGCATTATTTTAAATGGATTATTTTTTTACAAAACCACGAAAAATCTTTAACATAAATGTGATTGACCTAAAGTTGTCAGTTCCTATGACATAAAAAATATCGTTTTAACAAGATGATGGCAGGCTACTAAACCGTAGACACGTGAATGTTACATATACCTACACCAGATATATAAAAAAATGAAAGAGGTTTTACGACTTAGAGGTGAAATTGTGCCAGAAACTCGTAATAAGTAGATTAGTACGTTTTTAATTTTATTACTTAATAAATGCGAGTATTAGGAACACATAATTTACGGCACAGGGTTAAGCAGGGATCAAGATGTGGTCAAAGAAATATTGTCGCCACACTAAAACAATAATCTCTGGAAGAATTTTAAATCCTATCTTATACTAGATCTAGGAAACGCTGTTGGCAGTTTTATTTATGATCGTTTTCTATAAAACAATGGAAAATAGAAAAGCTTTGCGTAATGCATTTTTTTTTCAGTCGTTTAAAAAAAGACACTGCGTGTTTTAAATTGGCTGACTGATATTTAAAACTGTGTCACAGCGACAAGTGTAAGCTTCGCATATAATTCCAATACCGAAGATTCTATAACAGAAAACAAAAGACAACAGCATAAACAAAACACAAGCCAAACAATCTCAAGACGAGCAAGTCACAGATGTACCAACTTCACCCAAAGATGGGCACAAGTTTTGGCTGTGCCACCCAAAAATTTTATTAAAGCCAACCTCACCACGCTATACCTTAGCGTTTGCCGTTAATAAAATACCCAGGGAGGGCAGAAAGCCAAACCGTTCGCGTTTTACGAGCAGCGCCCCCTGCGGTCAGAAATATGAAACCTATCAAAATAGAAAATACACAGATGTTTTATGAAATGACCGAACGTGTTTATGTACCGTCGCCAGACGTACGTTGGGGGTTTTTGTTTAAGTTCAAGCTAAGGGTCTTGGGTTTCTTGTGTCGATATTCTGTGAGGTAACTTGCTAAACATTATTGATAAAAACCTACAAAGAATATGGATCCGCATCCCGTTGTGTATTACTTACATATGCTTTTACTTGTTATTTTTTACCTATTTATAAACGGAAACTTCCCATATTTTTTTTAAATTTTCTCATCAGTTTTTCTTAAAAAAAACCTTTCTCTTGTGTTGTTTAGGGTTCCGTACCCAAAAGGTCCAAACGGAGCTCTATTGCTGTCACTCACGTGTCCGTCTGTCTGTCTGTCCGTCCGTGTGTCCGTCGTCTGTCACAACATTTTGTTCCGAAGAATTTAACTTCCCATTGACTTATGAATTTGAAATTTGGTGATAATGTTAATTATAACGTATATTTTACTAACATCATCATCATCATCATTCTCCTGCCCTTATCCCAATTTTATTTGGGGTCGGCGCAACATGTCTTTTTCTTCCATACTCCTCTATTAGTCGTCATCTCTGTAGTCACCCCCTTTTTACCCATATCCTCTTTCACAAAGAGAAGTATATTTTACTAACAAATATCAATAAATTGATAAATCATATTTTTTTATAATTCCTTCATTTGGTACGGAACCCTAAATGTGCGAAGTCCGACACGCACTTGACCGGTTTTTTATGTTACCCATTTATCTAAATAGCACACAAAATTACTACGTAGGTACTGCTGAGTATCGTCGTATAATTATATAATTTTTCCAGTTCATCATTCTCCTGCCCTTATCCCAATTTATTTGGGGTCGGCGCAACATGTCTTTTTCTTCCATACTCTTCTATTAGTCGTCATCTCTGTAGTCACCCCCTTTTTACCCATATCCTCTTTCACACAGTCCAACCATCTTTTCTTTGGCCTTCCCCTACTCTTATAGCCATCCACATCCATACACAAGACTTTCCTCACGACATTTTCTTCATTCCTCCGCATCACATGCCCATACCACGACAACCGATTTCCACACAATTTTTCAGTCAGCGGTGCCACTTTCAGACTTCCTCTTATATACTCATTCCTAATTCTATCCATGCGCGTAACACCACACATCGCTCTTAGCATTCTCATCTCAGCTACATGCAATTGCTTTTCATTCATCCCTTTTGTGGCCCAACATTCTGAACCATACAAGACAGCAGGTCTGACCATTGTTTTATAAATCTTCCCCTTAAGTTTTAGGGGAATGCGGGAGTCACAGATAGTCCCGGTGACCTGCCGCCATTTCATCCATCCAATGTTAATTCTGTGCTTAACAGTCCGATCTATTTCGCCATCGCTTTGCACGAGTGAACCGAGATACCGAAAATCGGAGCAGCCTGGGAGAAGCGCGCCATCTAGCACTACAGCTTCAGAACTGGAGAGACCGCCGAAATCGCAGAACATGTATTCAGTTTTGGTTCTGCTGATTTTCAAGCCAACTTTCTCCAGCTTCTGTTGCCACTTCTCCAATCTGCTCTGGATCTCAGGTCCATCTTCACTGACCAGAACAATGTCGTCGGCAAACAGCATGCACCAGGGTGCCTCCTCCTGTATTTCCGACGTAAGAGCGTCCATAATCAACAGGAAGAGGTAAGGACTTAAAGCCGACCCTTGATGCAAGCCTACAGCCACACTGAACTCATCGGTGTTGCCAGCAGCCGACCGGACGTAGGTACTAGATTGTCTGTACATAGCACGAATCAACTCAACATACTTCCCAGGCAAACCTTTCTCTTTCAAGGCCCACCACAACACATCCCGAGGTACCCTATCATACGCTTTCTCAAGATCAATGAACACCATGTGCAAGTTCTTGTGCACACGTCTGTACTTCTCGCACAATTGACGGAGAGCGAAGGTGGCGTCCATTGTCCCTCGACCTGGCATAAACCCAAACTGGTTCGGGGTAATCTCACTCTCCTCTCGCAATCTTTTCTCTATCACTTTCTCCCATACTTTCATAGTATGTGACATGAGCTTTATCCCTCGATAGTTGTTGCAGTCCTGTACATCCCCTTTATTCTTGAAGATGGGCACTAGCGAACTATTGCACCATTCTTGTGGGATCACTTCTTCATACAACAACTTATTGAAGAATAAAGTCAGCCACATACATCCATCCTCTTTTAAACACTTCCATACTTCTACTGGTATGTCATCAGGGCCCATGGCCTTTCCATTTTTCATACATTGAACTGCCCTTCTTACTTCATCCATGCTAATTTCTCTCACCAAACCCATATTTACTTGTACCTCTTTGAGCACACCATTCCATTCATTCTCTTCGTTCATCAACTTTTCAAAATAAACCTTCCATCGCTCTTTTATTTCGTCATCTTTCGACAAGACTTTACCGAGTTCATCTTTCATACATTTTATGTGCATTATATCCCTCGTTCTCCTTTCTCTTAATTTTGTAATCCGGTAGAGCTCCTTCTGGCCTCTAGGGCTGTCCAGTAAATCATATAACTTTTCCTGCGCCTTAGCCCTGGAAACTGCAACCGCCTTTTTTGCCTTCCTCTTCCATTCTTTATAAATTTTCTTTTTCTCTTCTTTCAAATTATCATTTCCGGTTTCTACATTCTGCCATACTTTAAACGAAATTTTCTTTTCTTTTAGCATCTTTTGCACATCTTCATTCCACCACCATGTATCCTTTTCTATCATGCCTTTACCTTGCGATTCTCCAAACACATCTTTTGCTACTCGCCTTATACAATCCGCCATCTCTTTCCAACATTCATCCACAGATTTTCCTTCCATATCCTTCATGTCTATCATTTTATCTACCACTTGACTCTTAAACATACTTGCACACTCCTCATTTTCTATCATACGCCATCTGATTTTGGGTGGGGGCCGTTCTTTGTTCCTACTGGACGAGACACTGACTGTTACGTCCATCATTATGAGCCTGTGTTGAGAGACTAAGCCTTCGCCTGGCAACACTTTACAGTTTTTGACTGTTTTGAGACTGTTTCGTTTCACCAAGAAAAAGTCAATTTGGGTCGCGTGCTGGCCACTTTTGTAAGTGATCAGGTGTTCGTCTTTCTTTTTGAACCAGGTGTTAGTTATTGCCAGGTCAAAAGCCGAAGCAGCTTGCAGCAATGTCTCGCCATCAGTATTACGGTCTCCGTACCCCCAACCACCATGCACTCTCTCATAACCGTACTTCAGACTTCCTACATGCCCATTAAAATCACCACCCACAAACACCTCTTCACTCTCCTGTACATTCATCATCACACAATCGAAGTCCTTCCAAAACTTCTCTTTTACACTATCCTCACATCCTGATTGGGGTGCATACGCACTAATAACATTTACTATCATACTCTCCACAACCACTTTAATAGCTATCACTCTATCACTTACTCTTTTAACATCCACCACACATTCTTTTAACTCACTATCCAAAACTATGCCCACACCATTCCGTTTGCCATCACTTCCACAGTAATAAAACTTATATCCTTCTCCTAATTCTCTTGCTTTTGCACCCTTCCATTTCGTTTCTTGCAAACACGCTATATTTATCCGTCGCCTTTTTAAAACATCTGCTAACTCTCTTCCTTTTCCAGTCATAGTGCCTAAATTCCAGCTCGCACACCTCAATCTTAATTCTCTCACTCTCCGAGCTTGCGTCTTACGTCGCACCCGCCCGTTCTGGTGCGACAACCCTTGTCCATTTCCCACAGGAGCCGGGTGCTGCCCCTGCGCGTCGCCTGTGGGGTACGCCCTAGCCCTATCGCACATCATATTTTTCCAGACCATGTTGCAAAAAGGTTTTGGCAGAAGTTTTATAGCCGGCCGCCTGCCTGACGCCAACCCTCCTTGGGAATGCTGTTGTTGGTGGTTTACCCGCCACCGCGCGGGTGGCCCATGGTGCTATAGTAGTATGCACTAGGTCTCAAGCTCCCTTAGTCGCCTCTTACGACACCCACGGGAAGTGATGGGATGGTACTATTCTTTTACGTCCGACACCATACGGACACGGTACGGTATATAATTTTTCCAGTTATAGAACTGATAAATACTCATAACTACGTAATCTTGCCTAAAACCAGTGCCAACAGTAGTAAAAGTAGAAAATATTGGGAAACAATAAACCAAATTCAAACATGGCGAGCATCTTTTATATATTTTCTTTATTCGCCTACATTTCCTTAAGTTTTCCACGGTAGAATTCTTGTATTTTTCACTACCAACCAGTTACTGGGTTATGAAGGTCAGATAGGCAGTCGTTCCATGAAAAATACTAATATTCATCAGCAAACGGTTAGACCTCAAGCCGACCTCAACATAATTCAGAAAAAGGCTAGGCTTAGACTTTCCACTGATATTAAACTAAAACACTTCTAACCTACCTAACAAACACAATAATATGTAACAATCATATCTCTCGCACGCACACTAAAAGTCTACCACATTCATAACATTCTAAAGACACACACTCACTTCATTCAGTTTTTAACGACAAACTCACACTCCGCACACATCACAATCTTTATACTCACATCATTAATATTCTTGCACTTTCTCTCACTAACACTATTTAAAGTTTACCACAAAATCAAAACTGCATCCACTTAACACAGTCTACTTGCACGCCTACTACAGCAATTTTATAATTAAACCCGTATAGTCGGATACTGCCCTCTAAGATACAGAAATAGCCTAGTTTAGGGGACAGGGTTGAAATAATTGTATTTACCTGCCTCAGATTAAGAACTTTAATCTGTATACATTGCAATTTACTTGAACTTTTGTGGTGAATAAATTATTATTAATATTTATTAAATGGTCACAATTCAGTAATATTTTTTCATAATTCAATAACAACATCAAGCATATCATGCACCTGCCAGGGTTGTGGGTGTGTTTGAAGGAGTTACCGCGCCCCTGGCATAGGTAACTGAAGGAACACTGGTGGGTTTTAGTCAGTGAGAGCCTTTCCCGCCCACCCGCTCCATCACCACCCGCGATGGTTTCCCACCCAACTCCAACTTTCAACTGGTAATGGGATAATCTCTGATGAAGCTTCCATATTTCTAATGTAAAATGCTTAAGTATCCATTTCCACATTATGTTCATTAGTATTAATCTCTCTGTAGTTGAACTTGAAAATAAATCACTACTGGTCCAAGTAATGTGCCTATGATATGGAAATATCATAGGCACATTACATCATGATGAGACATTAACATGATGAGATGTGTCTAATCATTATTATTTATTTATTTAGATGGGTTTGCTCTTGACTCTAGGTCAGAGGTGACAGAGACAAAGTCGACGATGGAGCGAGCTTACCCAGAAGAAGCCTATTCACTCCAACTTTGAATAGATTAGGGTTGTATGGACTCGAAAACAGACGCAGGTAGAGAGTTCCACTCCTTTGCTGTGCGCATTATGAAAGACGTTTGGAAACGCTTAGTGCGAATTCGTAGAATAGCAACAAGGTAGGGATGGTAACTTGCAGTGCCTCTAGATGTCCGGTGGTAGAGGCGGCCGGTGGAATGAGGTTGTAGAGTTCTTGGGAACACTCCGAAGCACATTCTGTAGAAGACCGACAAGCAGGCAACTTGCGGCGATGAGCCAAGCTGTGAAGGTTGGCATCCAATGAGCCTCTTAGCTCTGCGTTCCACTGAGTCAATTGCAGCAAGTTGGTATTTAGCTGAACCATCCCAGGGGTGGATACAATACTCCATGCAGGATCGGACTTGTGCTTTGTGAAGGGTTAAAACTGTCCAGGCGTGAAGTATCGCTTCACCCTGTTTAGGATGCCCAGTTGTTTTGCCGCAGTTTGGGCTTTGTACTCAATGGTGGCGCCGAAGTTGAGACTTAGTTCATTTTTTATTAATGAAAACAGATAAAAAATCATTTTCAGCTCAGTACATCCATACCTACAACAGGACATATCAATTTAAAGCACTTAAACTATTTGCATTAATGCATTGTACCGGCACAAACTAAACCCCCGGTGATGGACCCCCGCGGGGACACCCGGGGTTCTAATGACCCCCACCTATTGTTCGTAGGTGGACGGTACCTAGCCTGATTAGACTTATGGGTAGTTTGGTTTTTAATTGTATGGACAATTGGCAAGGAATTGGTTTTAAAAGAGATTCGTGGGGTGCCCACTTTAGTTATGAAATTGATTGGAAAATGTTGATTGTTATTTAATCGTTTTTTTGAGTGACCATTCTAATGAATTTAATTTTGTGATGACGTTTTCATCTTAACGCAGGCAGGCTGCTTGAAAAACAGCGCTTTTCAAGCCAACTCTTTCCAAATTGAAAAAAAAAACCAGTGTCCAGAGTTTTAAGTCCTTTAACTTTACCTTTTCAAAGATACTAAAAACGTTGAGCGTTTATAAAATTGTGCTTCTAATTGGCAAATAGGGTGTTATCAGGAATTTCCCCCATAATTTACCGTGTAAAGAAGCTATCAGAAGCCATTAATATCTCAAGATCAACAAACAGAAGTCTCAGTTAACGGTACAGATAGCCACGATTAGCTTTTAAGCACATAATTTAAGAAACGAGGTCGACTCCCCAACATCCAGTTAAGGCAAGAATTAAACTGGGCTTAAAGTGAATTATTGGACACCGCGACCGCGAGATCCAAGAGTTCGCTCTTATCTTGTTCTTTTTCCTCGTTTAATAGCTCGATTTAACCGGCGTTAATATACGATGGAACTTGCCAGATTGAAAATGTTCGATTTAGGTCAAATGTGACTATTTCCTATATTTTCGGTTTCCTCAATTTCGTCATGTATTTTACCGGTGGATAAGATTTTGCAATATTCTTTGATCAGCGGCAATTTTAATTTGTACAGCCAATTTAGTTCATTAAGGTTACCGTCTCAATGGATGTCTAAATTCAACTTTCTTTGATCCCTCAGGGCACTTCTACAAGTCCTTCGAAGAAACCCATAATGAATAATGATGAAACTCCGGATGATCTTCAAAATAATCGGTGGGATTAAAAAACTGTACCGTAGAGTTATCAATTAAGAATAACTAAAGATGTAAGTAATTAGTACTAAAATAGTCCATTATTTGCATATACAGGGTGTAACAGAAAGGTGTGGTCATATTTTAAGAACCGGTTTTGCCCATGGAAATGAACCACTTTCTTCAAGAATAAATAGAAAGTTCTCAAAAAAATAATTAGACTTTCCATACAAAGTTATCATCAGCTGATCAATATTTGTATGGGAAAAAAAAGAGAATTTCCTCAGGTTTTCTTGAATACAGTTGTACATATCGATGGGCAGATGCAGTTCTTAGAATATGAACACACCTTTCCGTTACACCCTGTATCACACGTAAGGTTATAGAAAAGTGTCTAATAACTATCGCATCGTCAATATAGTTAATCATAATAACAACACTTTGAAGTTTAAAACCTCTGGTAATATCGGACCATTAGTGCAAATCCTCAGATCAAAAAGAACAGAAAACTAACTAGCCGCAATAATAATAATTTCCATCAGAAATTATTATGGTGTTTCATATAAAAGCTTTTAGACGGTAACATCAAACTTTCCTACCTACGACATTATTTTACTACGTTGTCAAACTAAACATGTTTCGCATTTTTAAAAAAAGAATCGTAAAATATAAAAACACTCAGGTGACTCTCCTCTGACACAATAATTTATAACTTCGGCCTGTCTCTAAGAACACAAACTTATAAACAACATGAGAAATTTTACTGTCTATCCTAAATTAACGGACATAAGGTTGAATTTCAGGTGGATTTGTTAGAAAATACAGTAAATAAAGCAGTGGTTATTAATTTCAAACACTCGCGATCTAGAAATGAGAGGAATAATCTTTGAAATTTAGTTAATGATCAATTTTAGCGCGAGCACACCGAGGTGGCGTCCGAAAAATTACGTAGGAAATACTAAATAAACGTAACGACGTTGATTTATAACTGATTTTAGTTTGTTTGTAAAGAACATACAAGCAAACAGGCGGGGAAAGTATTTCCGTTGGTCTTGCTAAATATTTGAATACCGGATTTATAAAGAACTAGTTTCTGCCAGTGAATTCGCCTGCATGGAGTTAGTACTTCCCCCATTATTAAATACTAGCACTTCGCCCGCGACTTCATCCGCGTGGCCGCGAGCCTGACACTTGCAAATAACGTGGCTTTTTATTGGAAACCGAATTTTCAGAATCGGTTCAGTAGATCCAGAGATTACCTCCTACAACCTCACAAACGCACAAACTTGTCACGATGCGAAGCCGGAGATTTGGTGTGACACGTAGAAGAGGTCGTAGAGTAAGAGGACCGTAGATGAGAAGTTGGATAAAGAATAACACACGACGAGTTGAGACGTATATTTTAATATTAACAGTAGGCTTGATTATAATTATGAAGCACTCATTAATAGTACGTACACTATACGCTGAGACGAAGAGTACAAATTGTATTATTGTCAGGACCATGCCTGAAAACTCTTCAAAACTGATAAGTGTCAGTTATTGAATAGAAGGAAATTGAAAATGATAGATAGGAGCTTAGGCTAGCTCGGCAGCAGAATTTGAACTGATCTTTAATATCAAAACAGAGGCTAAACAGAGAAAACAAGTAATATTTGAATTTTAAATTAAAAAATGTAGGAAAGAATGTAATTTTGGAATAGAGGTCATCAAATAAACAAGGTTTTAACACCGCTTTGTTACAAACTTTACCTCTTTATAATACTTCTATATAGGGTGACTGGTAATTAGTGACCGATACTTAAACACGTGATTGTACTCATGATTACAAACAACTTTCCCAAAGAAACTTTTTTTTTATACGTATTCATTTTTTTACAATAACAACAGTTTGAAATTCGCGAGAGTGAGGGCAGTGACCGCCGCGATCAACTGTTAGCACTGAGGCAAAGGGAGCGGTGCGGGCGGCGGGGGAGCATGAGACGCTACTACTAATACATTTGCCCTTGCCCGAGGTCAGACTATTAGCTGATAGATCGTGCCTACTTTTAATGTTACGGCGCGCGCGTTCTTAGATATTTTGTAGTTATGCGGACATCGTTGCATCTTAAAAGTATTAGTCAAACACGCTGTCTTTGAAAATATTTTTTTAATTTAGCAACAACCGAAACATGTAGGTACCTACACTGCTTAGGTACACCGAAAATGGCACGTGGTGCCCGGCTGAGCGGGCTTGCGAGCCGTGCTCTGTACGATACGAAACCGCGTCTAACAGCTGATTGTGGCAGTCACTGCCCTCGCGCGAGCGCCTATTTTAAACTGTTGTTATTGTGATAAAAGTGAATAAGTATAAAAAAAAGTTTCTTCTGGAAAGTTGTTTATAATCATGAGTACAATCACGTGTTTAAGTATCGGTCACTAATTACCAGTCACCCTATAGATATAGATTATAGTATGTAAACACATGTAACTAAAAGAGTTATGAATATTTTTTTTTTTTTCTATATTGGATAGGCTCGCGTTTGACCACTATCTCCTCACCTGATGGCAAGCGATGATGTGGTCGAAGTATAAAATAAAATCGAAGTATATAAATGTGGATGGATGGAGAGGGAGAGGGAGGCCAAAAAAAGGATGGATGGATTGTGTGAGGAGGAGTGATATGAAAGAAAACTGAGTTAGTGATAGCGTGACGGCTGACAGGACAGAATGGAAGAAAAAAACGTGTTGCGCCGACCCCAAGTAACATGGGATGAGGGCAGGAAGATGATGACAGATTATAGTATGTGCTATTCCAGACTATAATCTATCTCTGTGCCAAATTTTATCTAGAGCCGTGTAGCCGTTTTGTCTTGATTGAGTAACAAATATCTATCAAAATTTTCTTATTTCTAATATTAGTAGGATTCATTTTCGCTAATGTTAAAATAAATCAAGGTGTTTTTTTTTTGTGAAATATACGGGGATATTAGGGAAATAAATTCGCTTGTATCGGCTGGTTGTCATCGTCCGTTAGTTTGCGGGATCAGCTGAGAGACGCAGGTTATTGACTCGCTGAAAGCAGCGTGTCAATAGTTGTATTCGAGAGAGTCGTTCACTATAGTTATATCTAATAATAAATAAGGTGTAGAACTGTTCACGGGGTGATTGAGTGACGTTGAATAGAATTTAAGCCCTCTTTGTTCATCTTCATCACCAAGTATTTAATAATGTTTCAGTTTATAAAGACATTGTGTTTGTTGTTTTAGGCCCGGGATTTCGCCCTGTAGAAGCAATGAAAATCCGGTCCAGGTTATAACTGTGTAATAATCACCTTTCACAAAGTTTACACGGATACATTATGAGTGACTATGAAATAAATGGTTGTCTTTTTTATCTGTACATTGAAGTTATCATTATATTAACACTTCTTCGTAATTCAAAATCCTAGCACCAAGGTGAACCGGTTGAATCCTGTGTCATAGACTAACTCTGACACCATGGTGTTGTCAGTTATTGAAGTGGGAACCATAGATAAATTAGTAAATTTATAATATGGTTCGCCACATTGTTTTGCACACTAATTTAAAATAAGATGGAATGAGTAAACAAATAATCAAACTTGCTCAGTTACTTCCGACTAAACATAAATACACTTTCACTTCCATCACTAAATCCTTCCACCACGCAGTTCTATCCACTCCACAAATGGATAATAATACAAAACAAAACGTAAACAAACGTAAATCGAACTCATAATTAAATCAAGTTTAAATCAATCACTTCCGCGGACTATAATAAATCAAGAGGCCGGAATCCCGCGCGATCCCCAAAAATCCGGGACACGGGACGTTGATTAAGATCCCGGCGAAGTAAAATATTCATTAATTGATTCCGCGCCCCTCGGAAGATACCCCTCATTACTTGAGGGTTGATTAAGCGAAGCAACCTGGATATACGTGGGAGAATGTCTCTTAGAGCGTTTAGATGTCACGAAACGGGTACGACACGATATCACGTGTAGATAGATACATCTACACGTGTAACACTACAGTGTTCAATTAACCATAATGATCAAGACAATAATGGTAGAAGGGTCAGAGTGATTACGCTGTTGAATAATCAATCTGCCTAGCCTTTTACCAACTACCTTGAGATCGGCTTCCAGTCTAACCGGATGCAGTTGAACACCAGTATTTTACAAGGAGCGACTGCCTATCTGACCTCCACAACCCAATTACTGGGTAATACTATACCCCTTGGTAAGACTGGTTGTCAGACTTTCGGGCTTCTGACGACCCATAACGACTGTCAAAGATCCAAGATTGACAGCAGCAGGCCAACGGCTTCACGTACTTTCTAAGGTACGGGGGAGTCTCGGTATGTAAAGATGGTCACCCATCCATGGACAATATTAACCTGCAGGATCGACCCGTGCGGCTGTTATTACTTTAGCCACGTGCTCCTCCCTGTTGAATAATGTTTTTGAATCATAGAAAGATTGATCGATTTAGTTCGAGTACCCAATAAGCTATCCTACACTAACGAATGATTATAATTATGATTTTGATCGCAAATCATAAGTACAAATACTTACAAATCATAATGCAAGACATTTAAAAAACGAGTGCAAAGGGAACAAAACAACAACGCTATCACCATGTGCAATAAAAGTAGCAAGGCTAGAAAAAAAAGAGAGCGAAACAGCCTCGACCTTCTTAAAAGCAAAACCCCAACTTGACTTGATGGTATGTCGAAAAATAAAATAAAATTTTCTCAAAAGAATATTTTTTTCATGCGTAGCACAGTTACTTATCAATCACTCCTCATACCTTTCTAGGAAGCTCGATACAACATCATTGGCGTTGTTTCTTTTTTCTACATAAACTGCGTCAGTCGTTGGCTGTAAAAGGGCCTGTACTAGACAAACGCGGTGTACACGGTAGGGCGGCGCTGACTGCGCGCACCGCTAATGGGTTGATGTCATTCACTACGTTTTGATGCACAGGAAACTCTATGAGCTGCACATACTAAATATTTTGATGACGAAGAAAGACAAGAGATATGGAAAAATGTGGAAATGAATTAGGAATATTTGAAAGAAAGAAAAGAAATAAAAAGTATATTTTGACTAAACCCGTTATATTAACGATAGAGAAAAAATTATGAATTGAGAGACCATTTGAAATGATTCAATATGAAATGAAAAATGATTTCAATGCCTATTTGCAAGTTTGTCTTGTTATGTTACAGAATACACCAGGCTTAGATCAAAAACCAATTTAGCAAAACCACGCGATGTCGGTTCCAAAAATTATAATTTATTTTTATTTTCATAACTGTATGATTTATGATTGGTTTCCAATTATGAATCATTTCGTTTTGAAATATTATGGGGAATGTGAGCGCGTGTAATGTTCTAAGAACGTCCGTAGGGTGCGCCCACCTGTCAGGCGGATAAAGTGACAGTTCAACTCGTGCCAAGCATTTGTTTCGGCTGACAGGTTACCATGCTTCGTTATTATAGCCCAGAAAGATGGCCAGCCCTATTTTCTATTGGGAGATGAAAATTCTTGCATCTCTACAAAACAACAACAATGCAACTCATATTATTAATAGGTATAGATTTTTAATACATAGTATGAATACGAAAGTAAACTTGTCTGTCTGTCTGTTACGCTTTCACGCCTAAACCATCGAACCGATTGTGATAATATTTGGTACAGAGATAGATAAGACCTTGGAGAAGTGAAAGGAGAGGGGTTGAAAGTCTGTATGGGAGTCACTTCACTTTGTAAGAGTGAATGATCAAGTTTGTATGTGTGAGTTTTGGAGAGTGTTTGTTTGTCACTTGCCAGAAAAAGAGGCTACCCAAAGTAATTATTCCACGCAGAGGAAGTCGCGGGCTAAAGGTAGTAGTTACCTAAAAATAGTTTCGGTAATTCTAAACCCTAATTGTGTAGTAATATAAGTGACTAGTGAGTATAAAAGTGATATAAATAACACTGCCTAACATTACTTGGGCTGATTTTACTGATAAAATTACAAATGTAACGTGTGTGACGATTAAAAATTTATATCCCAAAATAACAGATTCGAACAAAGAATGAAACTTTTCTAACTACTCAAAAGAATATACTGTATGTGTGAACATACGGTCAAGTGTAGTATTTGGAATAGCCATTTTATCAGCTAAATAATGTAGAATTTTTTTATTAATTAAGTGAGATACCGCTTAAACAAAATCTTTGTTATTATGTAAGTGCAACTCCACATCTTCCTTGTCTTACCTCCGGCATATTAATTAGAGGTAAACAAGTTCCTTTGTGAGATTTTCACTTCGTTCGACGACGTTATGCCAGAGATAATAACATCTAAATATACGCACTTGGTTGTTCACGTCTACCTATATGTAGTGGTATAGGTGGGTAGGTGTGTGGAAGAAAAACATTGTATGTTACAGATGTTTATTTTCTCAAGAACTGGGGTTGACTAGCTTTCGTTTTGTTAGAACCACTTTTAATTTATTTGCTTTATGGAAAAAACATTTAAGTAGAAGACAGGCTTATTACCTAAAAGTATACCTGTGAAATCAATGTTTTTATTTTTTGCGTGGCCAGTTTTGGCCATCAGTCTCTTTATAAAATGAAAAGAGTTTATTCTATTATTGGTAGGTTCGCTTTTGACGATATTGTGTTTTAATCAAGAAAATCGTCATAATTTTTACAGAAAAAGTATTTCCTATAACTTTCAAGACTTCATAGAAACTCGAAACTGCCTTTACCAGGATCATTATAGTATGAACCGATGCCACAGATTAATCATAATCATAACAGGAGGTGCGACTTGCAACTAATTGGCGCGGCTGCTAATAAATTGATTTTATCCGTGTGGCTGCGCCGGCGCACGTTTGAGGCGACACCGCTACTTATCTTCGCGCTAAAAGGCAAAGGACAGCGTAATTTTGGATGGCATCTGTCATCTATGTTTCATTTGAGGAGCATTAGTCCGAGCTGCGTGCGGTAGGTATGAAGTAAGAAGTGGAGATATTTCAACCGAAAGACACTGCAGTCCACTGCCAGACATGGCCTCCGTGTGTCACCACAACGACCGGTCCTATACATTTCGTATCTATTGGCTCACCGTGACCCTCACCAGGTCATCGGTCAACCTCGTGGGTCGACTCTCCAGAACTTTGAAAGACGATTTACATTCTAATGGTTTACAATTTACATTCCAGGTTTGGTTCAATACTGAGGGCGTTTGTATACTCACTCTTTCTCGATTCGTATAATAGATATTCGTGATTATTTTGATGAATTTGACTTTGTTTTTTAGGGTTTCGAATGAAAAATGGAACTCTTATAGGATTATTCGTGTGTCTGGCTGTCCGTCTGTCTGGCTGTCTGTCTGTCTGTCTGTCAATCAGTCCGTCTGTCACAGCTAATTTGCTCCGCCGAATAAACTTGACCGATTGAGTTGAAATTTGGTACACACATGTATATCTTGGACCCAAACACGGACATGTATCGTAAATAAATGAATTTGGAATATAGGGTTTTTTTTTAATTCTCGCATTCAAACTGTACTGGTTTATGGTAAGGATTTGAAATACATTTAAGATATTTGATAAAATAGATGAAAAAGCCCCCCCCCCCCTTAAGTACGAAACCACTAGGTACAAAATTTTGAAAATAATTCACAATGTAGTTCTTTACTAATAGATTACAGGAAAACCTATAAGAAGTATAAGTATAAGTTTAGTATATGTAGTTTTTTTTTTTTTTTTTTTTTTTTTTTGAAACCTGAAAAAATATGATTTGTTCGGAACCCATTGCGCGCGAGTTCAACTCGCTCTTGGCCGGTTTTTTATAATGTTCTTAAGAAATCAAGAATACGAATATGAATAAATACGAATAAGTCCACAAACATGCTAAGGTCTCTTCGCCATTTGCAATGTCAGTCTTTTAAGCAGATAAAGATGCCCAGGCCCAAATGGACGGCGAGCAATGGGTAGCTCAGCATTCGATAAGGACGCCCGGGTCGACGAGGCGTTGTGTTCCACGCGCGCCTCATAGAGATATAACTAAGGACGGGTCCCGATAAGATCGATTCCAGCCAGGGTCGCGGGATATTTGAAAGAGTCACCGCGACCCTGGAACGTACAAACAACTAAAGAACACGGGTGGGTTTTAGTCAGTAAGAATCTGACACGCCCTCACGCTCCACCCAGAGTGGGTGAAGTTGTTTAATGAATTCCCACTCAAAAAAAGAAAAATAAGCCCAAATAACAACCCATGTAGGGGCCCCCGAGAGTCGACGGCGCATAGTGTTCAACCCGCGCCTCTAAAAGTTGTCAGCAATGCATGAAGGGGCCCGTCATGGCCGATGCCTGCCCCTGGTCGTGTATAAATTTGAAATAGAGTTACCGCGGCCCCGGGCACTCAGGGTTGGGAAGGAACAGGGGTGAGTTTTAGTCAGTAAGAGTCTGACACGCCCTCCCGTTCCACCCAGAGCGGGAGAAGTCATAGGATAATTTCCCACCCAAAGAAACAAATAATAGGGGTCCCGCCATAACTGTCATTACCTTTTCTAGTAGTCTAATCTAAGCACAATTATTTTTCGAAAATCAACCTTGTAGCGGCAGAGCTATTACGAAATTCAGCTCTCCAAAACTAGTTTTTATAAAACTGTTTCCGCCTAGTTTCATAGTCACATAAAATAAAACTGTTGC
This sequence comes from Polia nebulosa, assembly GCA_951329385.1. NCBI lineage: Eukaryota > Metazoa > Arthropoda > Insecta > Lepidoptera > Noctuidae > Polia > Polia nebulosa. The sequence continues at coordinate 1,135,854 of OX589596.1, forward strand.
TAAAAATGTAACTAGGTATAGCTACAATAACAATATTAGACCGAAACACAGTTACTCGTCTTGTCTAACTACCTGGCAGCCATTCAACACAGGCAGAACTGAACACTTTCTGTTCAGGGTTAAGATTATCTAGGTATCTTTATTTATGATGTGAGCTGAAAAAATCGTCTAATAGCGCTTACGATGTTGGTGTTTCGATTTAATGTATTAATGTTGCGAATGTAGTTTTTATACAGTTTTAAATATGTAGATGCTCTTTAATAAAACTTCTATTTCTACGCGGGGTTATGCCCTAAGATACATAAATTATCAAAAGATAAAAATACCAAAAATATATACACAGATCACGTTTTGGTTTTCTCCAATTATGTTCAAATTCCACGTTATTAGGGTTATTTGGGCATAACTTTACTAATTAATTTTTGTAATGGGGCACAGCTAAAAAGTGATAAATAATAATAATATTCCACAACTATCACACAACGCCATCTAGTCCCAAGCTAAGCAGAGCTTGTGTTATGGGTACTAGACAACTAATAAACATACTTATATATTTCTAAATACATACATTATTATAGATAAATTACACCCAGACACAGAACAAATGATCGTGCTCATTACACAAACATTTGTCCTGGGTGAGAATCGAACCCAAAATAAAATAAAAAACTTTTTTACAAGAAAATACAACGTACTTAACAATACAATACACTGTAAAAAAAACTAATTAGTTAGTTATGTAAACAAAAAATATTGGACACGTACTTTTTCTTTTGTTACTATAACAAAAAAAGAGGGCGATACAGTGCGTTGAAGACGCGGCGACACTTTTTACCACCAAAGTGACGTAACGAGCCCACACTCCTAAACTTTGATGCGTTTTATCTTTGTCATTTTTTATTGGTTTGAGCAAAAAATACGTGAACAATATTTTTTGGTTATTTAACTGACTAACTAATTAGATATTTTTATACCCCATTGCAAAATAATTTTAATTTCGGTTGTCAGCGACAAATAACAAAGAAACAAAACTAGAAACACCGACTTTTAAAATTAAAGTTATTTTGCGTTTTTTTGTGTTTTTTATTAGTGCTAGATCACACCTGTTGCGAAAATGTGACCATTTTGATTTTTTTTTACAAAAATAGTAGATACCCATGTCACATTGTCAAAATTAATTACATAAACCTACTAACTACTTCCAAAAATATTTCTGAAATAAGCGCGTTACCTATCACAATCTTAAATATTTTGCTAGAATTGCGAAAGACTTACACACAACTATAAATACCACCAAAACTAACTCTGAATCTAAATAAACATCAATCAGATGACTAGATTATTTTAACAGAAGCACATTTGACACACATATATCAATATTAAAGAGATCCTAAATGTTCTATACACGCGTGGCTATAACCCGGCTATAAACGATCACTTCTAGGAAACACGGCGAGTGGAACATCAACATACCTTTGGGAAAATGGCCAAACGCCGTTCATTCATCGAGAGGGAACGTGGGCGGCGATCGCAGCGCCTCCAGCGGGGAGTAGCGGCACTTTTGGATTCGAGACGATGGTGTTTTGTTTTATTTTGTTTATTTATTTTTAATTCTTTTTCTTTATTTCATTAAAAATATTATAAATAATGTGAAATATAAGAAAATATTCATGTTTTGCTGTGGCGTGTACCTACTCTATTAGTTAGTAATTAGTAGTAAAGCTGCCGGGATTCTGCACTTATAAACATTTGTATGACAATCTCATTACTGACTCGATCAACTCGACATTGATCTCAATACCGAATCGCTCTGGGTGGATATACAACTTATTTATTCTTTTCTACACAAATCTGAACTTTCACATTTACTTTAAAATCAAAATAATAATATCAAGCTACACAATGTCCAGCCAACATTAGCATTATCCATCAGAATAATCCACAGCAAATCATAATAATACTCAACCTCACAAAAGACCCAATGAGCCCATTATATTTAAAAACACAATCAAAATTTTTATTACTGGCACACGTACGAAATTTATTAACCCATCCCTACCTTTATTGCTGTGTAAGCCCCAGTGCAAATAAAATAATATAAAACGAGAAAAAAAATGACCGTTACGCCGCGGGCGAGTTCTTAATTCAAAAAACATTTAAAATGGCCGCTGTAAGTCGCTGCATACGAATGCGTTTTTATTGTGCACGGGGCTGGGATGTTTTTTATTTGGAGGGGTATGAATAGAATTGTGGGTTTTAAATGTGGGTTAACAGAATTGTGGATTTGTTTATTAATTAAGTATGTCTACCTATCTATGATAATTTATTAGCGATTGTAGCAATACTTGTTTTGGCAGACGCCGACGTAAATATGGAAAATAGCTAGCTGTCGTTATAAAAGTGATTACACAAGTCCTCATTCCCTACACATCACGTCCCCACACCCAAATACTTTTTAAAGGTTCACCTTTTAATGAAAAGATCGAACAATAGTGCTGCCCCAGTAGCCGCGGGGCGTAATAAGTGGCGAACGGGGGCGATCTCAAGTGGGAGCGATCCGAGCGATCCGAGCTGAGGTGAGCGATCGATTGTGAATTGCAATTTAAGAGGAGCACATCGTTTTGGCCAGATGTGTAGTTTTGTCGAGTGGTAATTGTATGTGTGCACTCTTGAGCACGGGCGTCGGCCGATGGATCAATTATTTTGGCATAGAGAGAGAATTGCTTACGATGATTAAATTATTGCAAACTGCTTTGTAAACGAATGCTTGTGTTGATTGTTTTTTTTTTTAAACCTGAATATTTTTTTTAAACATTATCACCAAATTTCAAGTTCATAGGTCAATGATAAAACAATATTAAAACAATAGTTAAAAAATTCTGTGACAGACGACAGACGGACAGACAGACAGACAGGCGGACAGACCGACATGTGAGTGGCAATAATATGGCTCCGTTTGATCCCTCCGGGTACGGAGCCCTAAAAATGGTTTAATTGTGATAAAAGGATGTAGCCCTAGATGTTAATTTACCAAGGTCAGGTGTATCTGTGAAAGTGTTAAAAAAGACTTACAATACTCATAGACAACATTCAAAGACACATGCATTCATTACACCGTACCATGTTTCACCAGGGACTAAGTATGGAAACCAAACCCAGTCAATAGGTTTAAGGGTAATTCTCAGCAAAGCCTGAAATTAAAGTTCAGATTTCATCGAATATTTTATTATTACTTTTTATTGCAGAAGACCAAAGTTGCAATAAAAGAGGTCTATTTAAAAATAACGGTGCTCAATATTTTTTATTTATAACATGAAGAAAAATGAGTTTTAAAACAGCTTAATGATGAGAGAATATCTTCCAGAGTATTTATTGTTTCGCTATCTACTCGTATAGATAGCATACAACATTGAACTACACACGTATTAACATTTTCTACAAAAGTTTATGCACATTCATCTAACATTATAACACTAACTCATCGCGCGGTCTCGCTTCATTGATGACGAAATACCGCCCAGCATCCTAAATGTAGACAAACAAACAAAGGTAGACCTATATTCCTTCTTGTATTTCAGTTTTCTTCAATTGGATGTAGGTTTATCGAGGCTAGCAGCAATTGAGGGTGTCGAATCACCTGTTGAAATGGCTTTGAGTCAATTAGACCAGCCGATTCGAATAGTTTGGCTTGTGGAGACGATTCGAAAAGATTTATTATTGTCATTGCATTTATTCTTGTTGTGATATTGTTTGTCGTCATCGTTTGCGTCGTTGTAGATGATTGAGTGGTTTGTGGTAGGATTTGTGCGCTGGGGACGTCGGTCATTATTTGTCGCATAATAAAAAACTCATAATTATCTGGATTTGAAAAGGGTTTAAGTTGGAATAAGTAAAGTAATAAAGTAAAGTACCTGATTTGACCTGATTTAATACTTAATTGACAGATTTGTGCTAGAAACAATCTCCAAACCAAACCTCAGTCAACGATTACCAAAACTAACAGCAGCTGGGAATACTATGTTATTTTTTTTTTACCGTTAGTTTAGTTGTTTCTTTTCGTTTGTCCAATGTATTGTGTGCCTTTATATTAGTGCCAAATAAAACGCATTATCTTTCTTTCATTCTTCTTTAGTTGCTGAATATTCTGGATAATCCTGAACTACTCTAATTTCTTAAGAATCAAACTTATACAAGAAACTATATGCAATAACTTTACAACTTATTTTTTTCACCACCGAAAAAAGCAATTGCCAATAACAATACCATACCTAAAAATATCAATCAACAATATCCCCGCAAGGGCTTGATTCAAACGCGCGTGCACTCAAATCCCCTTAGCCAGCCAGGTGGGGATCTGCAGGCATATCGTGGGGCTCAGTGGGCATCGCTAGGGCTCGGTGGGCATCGTGGGGATTAGTGCTGTGTAGTAATGCCGCGGGGGACGGGGTGATTAGGGCATAATGGAGATTATGGGGTAGTTTCGTGAGTGATGTTTGTGCAAATTTTTGGGATGAGAATTTGCGAATTTGAGCGTGTGGATGTTTTGGGGGAGTCTGCTAACATAAGAGTAAAGTAAGCAATTTTGTTTCTTACATGATCGGATTCAAGTAATTTCTTTAGGCAATAATCTTTGCCTTTAAACCGGGACCATCTGGGAAAAATATCATCCAGCGAGTGCATCAAAGATGTAATATTGACCGTAGTTGAAGTGTCACATGTGCGTGCGAGTTTAAACCGGGTGTGGGTTAGTACGAAAGATATCAACATTACTTGACCACAGAAATCGGTGTGATTATACAAATTACTCTGAAGCATTCTTTCTAAAGCGAATCATTCAAGTAGGGACAATTTTCTGACAACCTACTAAAACTCTTCACATTTCCCAAGTTACCTACTATAGTATCTTGAGGCGTAGTTTCAGTGGTGTGTACAGTTACTGTTAACGTGTAGTCTGTGGACTTCAGTGTGTAAGAAAGGAAAGACACTGATTTGCAATATTTAATAAACCTACTTCTATTATAAAAAACGGCCAAGTGCGAGTCATCGTACAAGATTATACGCGTCTACTTGTTGCCATTAATAAGATCGAGCAAAAAAAGACAAAGACAACACGTTTCTAGTTGGGGAGCCCTCTTTAATTTGAAAATTAATTTTTATTATTTGTTGTTATAGCGGCAACAGAAATACATATTCAACATTTCAACTGTCAAAATTTCAACTGTCTACCTATTACGGATCATGAGATAAAGCCCGCTGAAAGACAGACGGAAGAACAGCGGAGACTTAGTAATAGGGTCCCGTTGGTTACCCTTCGGGTACGGAACCCTAAGAATAAAATTGTTTCCCTCGATGGCTCGTTGCCGACTTCAAGCGACCAAAAAATCACAGTACCTAGTAAACCAGTATCATAATAATATACGTCACATTCAAACACGGTTAACCAAAGTGAACACCCACTCAAAAATAAATCCTTGAAAAATGAAGTACACATAAACATACTAAAGGTGGTCGTCCACTATCCCTTTTATCCGCGCCATAATAAACTGTCGGACATTTGTCAGCGATACCTTCGGAGGTCTGACTTCTGAAAAACAAAATTTTACGCAACACATATCATAGTGGACTGGGGTGCGCTGGAAACTCACTAGGTGGATAAGACGCGGCGGTTTTTTGAAACTGTTTGGCGAAAAACAGGACAATTGATAAATCTGTAAGTTAGAGTTTCTGAGAGTGAATGGAAGCTTTTGCTCGAACACGCGTCATGATTTTTACCTAGGTACTGAGGACAGATCTTTAACAATTAGACAAAGCGAAAATAATTTGACTCTCCGATCATTTTCAGATACATATAGATAAAAAAATTATCATTAAAATTATTATTATATTAGAAATTATCTTGGTTAGAGTGTTCGTAAAGGATAGGCTGTTAGAAAAGTTTTTGGAGGACTTAAAGATTTCTACCAAACCCAGATTTATTTAAAAAAAAACTATTTACAGGCACTTTAGAATTGTCAAGAAGTTGGTCAGTTAGAAAGATAAACCTAATTGCACATTTCAAAGCATAGATCCTCCATGGAGAAGAACGAACAAGAAACTTCATGGAAACTCTTTGAAACTCTTACTTACAGAAAACGCATCTTAGCGACTTTTAAACGTAGTGCGTCCCCAAGTTAGGGCCACATACAGGGGGCGCTCCGTGGACACGGTCAGTGCACGCGCTCTAAAGAAGTGAATAAATCTGCCGGACGAACGACAAGGTGAATATAAATATAAAGAATCCGCGGACAAACTTCCGGACTTAGCAGGGCTGCTACGCTAACTTGTAATTTTATATACGATATTTTTCAAAATGAAAATTTACAAATATAATTATTAAAATTAATTCTATATTGATTCATAGTTATGAAGTTCAGTGCACATGAATTACTTTGATGGAATACGATCATTTATCATCAATTCACATAATCTCCTTTAATGTAAATTCTACTGTCGGTACACAGGCATCATCTTATTCGTCATCGTTGCAAAAAAAAAAACGGTCGGCAAAACCTTGTTAATTTTTAAAATTTAAAGTGAATCTTTTTTGTTGACATTGTAAGAGAGTAGACCTAGTAGTTGAGGTCAAAATAAATATTTCCACACATATTTACTCTTAGTTATCGGCCTAAAACAGCGAAACACATAAAAATACTCAAAATATTTGTGCAAACAGTCAGCCCTGCTGTTTGCGACGCGGCAGAGCGGTCACCGTGAAAGGCTAGGTGATCATAAAGTCCCGCGCATGTTCTTACATAATAATATTCTTGAAATATTCCCCCGGGTCCGACCGACCTAGCCGCGACAGGGAAAACTGTGGAAGATATGGCGTGGTTTATTTTGTGGTAACTATTTTGTTTAACAATACAAGTAAGGTACACTAGGTACTTGTGTAGTAGTTTTACTCAGATCAGGTTAGTGTTTTGGGATTAGTTTTCGGGGGTAAGGTAAAATAGCTTGCTTTCTAAGCAAGAATATTTTGTCAAACTCGATAAAACTCCTCGTCAAACAAGCTTATAATTAACTTGGGATGTTTGTTTGTTGGGGTAAAATCAAGCTGAACTTCTTCATCTTATCCTACGGAGTTGAAACAATGGATTTTTATGGTAAGCATAACCTGAATCGAAATTCAAGATTAGCTCCAGATATATAGGAACTCTTCAACGGCCAACAGCACAGACAGGAAATTTTGTGTATGAATGTAAAAGCTTATTTCAAAATGATTTTCGTACTATTACTTAACTGTTTTTAAACCTCGGTCATACATACGTTATTTATGAAACTATCGAAACTACAATAAAAACTTTTTAACAAAAAAATCAACCGACGAAAAAAACTAAAAAGCAAAAAATAAATAAACCTTTTAAGTCTTGAGTATTGAGCTAAATTACCTACATAAAATATCATTATTGTTTAGGAAAGGTATGGTTTCCATCATCAGCTCAGTTTCATGATGTGATGATTCCTAAATACAAATATCTGATTAAGTTATGAAAAGTAAACAGACACCATATCCGTGCCCAAATTTCGAGGTTTTCTCTCAATTTTATCAGGTTCCATTATCACATCCTGATTTCCTTGACATGAGACCACCCTTGAGATATACTCTATCTAACAAAAATATAATCATCAAGATCGGTTCATAAATGACGGAGTGAGGGCTGAACATACACAAAATAAAAACATTTATACGGTCGAATTGAGAACCTCCTCCTTTTTTTTCGTCGGTTAAAAATGAGGCTTAGTAAGGTTGGGTTTTTAAATACCACGATATTATGAGTAGTTCAATAATATAAACTAACTCTAGGGAAAGTGACATCTTATCAGTGAGATTGTTAGGGGTTACCGAAGTATCACGTGTTTTTTCAAGCATGAGGTATACCACTGGACAAACCACCAGCACCACTGGGTGCTGGTGGTTTGTCTTGGTACGCCATGTAAAGAGGAGGAAACGCATATTACTTAAATAGTTATGAATGTACGTGTGGATGGATGAAGAGGCAAAGAAAAGATGGATGGTTGGTGTGACGGCGGTGGGAGTGATATGAAAGAAAGGGGAGTCAGTGATAGCGTGACGATTGACAGGACAGAAAGTAAGAAAGAAACGTGTTACGCCGACCCCAAGTAACATGGACTGGAAGATGAAGTATACCACAGGTGGACAGTCATTACTATATCACTTTGTCGAGGCCCTCTGTTCTACAACTTTTTTACACATAAGAGCGGCTCCATACCCTTGTAACAACATGCAGGAGGGATGTGCAGGAAATGGTCAGCGGAGACAAACTACTCGTGCCGCGCGTGCGACACGCGTCATAACGCGCGGCCTGTCGCGATGTCGCAGACCCGTCCAGTGTGCGACGACGTTTACTTTAAAATAAACCTTGTTATTATGTTTATGGGGTCGTAAGTCATAAATAGGGATACAATAGAAATATGTATGTAATAGAAAAATAAGTTTAATTTCATAGGAAAAATGTACATCTTTAACTACTTTGCAGATCACTGCCTTGGTTTTCCAATTTTATACTCATATGTTGGTATCGTATGCCAGTCCTGTTCCAGTCTAACCTGATGCACTTGATTATCAATGTCTTGACATAAAGTGTTTACATAATCCAGACTAGCTGAAATTTCCGCCATAATATCCATATTTAAGGGGCTACTACCGGCCAAGTGGCGCCCTCATTGAATAAAAAATCGTAGCATAGCATAGAAAATAAATATTAAAGAATCCCACGTCACGTTTGTTACAAAGAGGATAAAGTATTTTTACGTTGTTAGAACAGGTCTCAGAATGTTTCGTATCCAAAGTAGTAGGCAAAAGTGTCAGAAACGGCCGTTTTTGTTACCATTGCCTACTTTTGCCTACTACTTGCTATGCTACGATTTTTAAATCAATGAGCGCGCCACTTGGCCGGTAGTCGGGCCTTAAAATTGTCACTCAACTAGTCAGCTTATGATTACGCGCTCAATCGTTATCTGTGTTTTAATGGCTGGTAAAGAAACACTACCTGGCATTGTGATTATCGTTGGCCGTCATTTATTTTAACTTTTTATGTAAATATTGTATTTGTGTATATATTATACAGCATATGTATGTATATGTGTATCTATTGTATTGTAGTGAACATTGGTATTGTCACACCAATGACAGCCCCATGTCTTGTCCAGGCAATTACTCTCCATTCTAGGTTGCCTGGAAGAGATCGCGGAAAGCGATAAGGCCGCTCATTGTATTCGATTTAGTTTTAAGTTTCTTTATGTAATGTATCATACATGGTGTTCATTATACAATGTAATAAATAAATAAATTTGATTAATTATCAAGCTCACTTTTATTGTTTTTAGATGTATATTTTATTGAAAGTAAACTAAATTGAGAAATAAAACTTTCTAAACGCAAAAAAAATAAGCAATATAAATGCGTAAATAGTTTATAACTAGCAAATAGTTTTCTTTAGAAGTAAAAATACAGTCACATAACAACATACAAACCGATTATAATGACCCTTTTATCTTCGCTCGATTTGTTTAATACTGCTCAGAAGTACCACTAAATCTTTTTAATAGCCGTTAAAAATTCAAACATTGGGCATTTCGATCAAAACATTGGGCATTAAAATATAGGTATAAAGGTCACCCCACACATCGGGCGACACCGCGCCGCGTCATTGCCGACACGTCTTGCCAATCGCGCGTTGTATTCCAAATTCAAATTACGCGAGCCGCTGACAACCGCCGCTGGACCGTTAAATGCTTTGATTGGACACATTTTATCGCCCGAAGACGACCACACGCAAGTTTGGGTTTAAATTTATAAAAACGAGTATTTTGGTTGATGTCACTGGTTTTTACGTTTGTTTTGTATATAATGCGTGTTTGGTATGTATGCTTAAATCTTTAAAACTACGCAACGGATTTTGATGCGGTTTTTTTAATAGATAGAGTGATTGAAGAGGAAGGTTTATATGTATAATTTGTACCCGAGCGAAGCTGGGGCGGGTTGCTAGTTTATTATAAAACAAAGTGCCCGCCGCATCTGTCTGCCCGTTTGTTTGCGAGAAACTCAAAAACTACTGAACGGATTTTCATGCGGTTTTGACCAATAGACAGAATGATTAATGAAAAAGGTTTAATATATAAATTTTACCCGTGAGCAACTCGGATGGGTCGCTAGTACAGGATGTAACGGAAAGGTGTGGTCATATTTTGAGAACTGCATCTGCCCATCGATATGAACATCTTTCTTCAAGAAAACATGAGGAAATTCACAAAAAAAAAATTTTACCTCCCATACAAATATTGATCAACTGATGATAACTTTGTATGGAAAGTCCAAATTTTGTTTTGGGAATTTTCAGTTTTTTCTTAGAGAAAGTTGTTCATATCCATGGGCAGAACTGGTTCCTAAAATATGACCACATCTTTCCGTTACACCCTGTATAAATTGAGTTAGGTAGGTGCATAGTTGTGCCTCGTAATACAATATACATCAAACCTACTTAAACATACCTACACATTATGATCAGTTTTCGTTATTAATAATATTAACTTTCATTAAGACAGTCTTTGTATAGTCGTATAGAAGAATATTCAAGAATACTCAAGAGCGTGTCCTCAGCACTTTTTTCGGACACATTATGTGCTCATCTAGGCATAGTCTGGAAAGGCTCATAATACTGGGCAAGGTAGAAGGAAAACGCGCTCAAGGCCGAGCACCGGAAAGATGGTCTGACAAGATAAAGAGGGCTTGGAGGCAGAATATACCGAGCGGTCCACATTGCAGAGGACCGCAAAACTTGGAGTCGCGTCGTATGTGGTTGCGATCCTCAGCAGTGAGGGAACGACAGAGAAGAAGATAGAAGAATATTTAATAGACAAAATTTTCAACTGAATGAAAATATCAGAAAAGTCACAGTGTGTTAATTAATTTAAACAGTACTTCTAATCAAATATTTAAAAAACAAAAGGTGATGCTTACCTGTCAACTACAACTTCATAAATTAAATAAATAAATCGCAGACGATATACACCCACATAAATAAACATTTCAACGTTTTCCTGACCAAGACACAACGAAAAACAAAACCAATAGAAGAGACCTAAATAAAACACCATACGCCATCTACCAAAACGCAATTTCTACCTTAATACCGAACAGTCCACACATCAGGTATCGCACAAAAAGACACAAACGTCTCAAAATGAACATTCCTCTCGTACCTACTAATGAAACGCCTCGTTTTGCTCGCACTGCTCCGCGCCCGCAATCACACACTTATTCAAACATTTCTCTGTTTTAATACGTTTTTTTATAAGCAAGGGCGCATGTCGCATAGTAACGTGGTCAAAGGATCGCTGTGTAAGGCGTTACACGACGGTTAATGAAAACCTTTAGCTTTTGTTTGTGTGCTCGCGAGTGTGTGGCTGAGCCTTTATGTGGTTACGTTTGTGGTCAGATGCGGTGGTTGATTGAAATATTGTTACGTGGTTGAAATAGATTTGGATATTTAGACCTAATAGTTTTTTTTTGTAAACCGATAAAAGAATAGCAGTTTCCTACATCAAAGAGAAAACAAAATAATACGAAGTGTTTTTGGATCTGAATGTACTTCAATCAGATGTTTAAGTTGGCTATCACTGATATAACTTCAGAGAAATTCACAAAAATCATTCTTTGATTATTCTTCGTCATTTTTCTGGGTAATTAACTTCGACCCATTTGCATACTCCCCTAAACTTCTTAATTACCTGTCTCATAATTATTTTACCAAACAGAACTTTACAGAAAACTCATTAGTACAGCGACAATCTTCATTATTTACCTTGAGTTCTAATTAATTCCTTGTCATGGTTTTTGCTTCAGCTTTTGAGTTATATCTTTAGGACAGGTGAGAGAGATAGCGTGTCATTCTTCACTTATGTTAGAACAGGATGGGTATACGTCTCCGGTACCTGATTAACATCTTTTAGCAATTAGTAAAACACACAAAACTCCACCCCTGGCATGTTCTGATCCCCTGGTAGGTGATGCTTAAATATTCACTCGTAAATTACTTGAAAAGTTACCGCGAAGGTGGTCCCGTGGAACTGAATTTAAATGCACTTCGACGTCGTACGAAAAAGATAAGGTGCGCAATGTTTTGGTTATTAATGACGACTGTTCAATTAGAGATCAGATATAATTATTGCCAACCTTCTCATAACTTTCTGATGCTATTCTTGGTGACTTTATGGCGACTTGGTATTCCTAATGTTATCGGTCGAAGCAGTTTTTGTTCTACACAAACTGAGACTGCAAAATATTCCAAATGACGTTGAAGCTAGACGCAGACGAGAAAACACCCCAAAAAGTGAAACGTCGAAAAAATTCCATTATTAAAATAGCCTCCCCGAAGTCGGTCAAACAAAAACCCCGAATACCAACTGACACGCTGTATTTAATTACATTAATTTTAAACAGCAACCTCCGTCCGTTTGTCCGACATATCGCCCGATCGCGCGGAAAATCAATTGATTATAAAAAGGTTTTTTCATGTTAAACATTTTGTGATGCCCGTTATTATTGACGGCTGCGGTTTGCTGCGATTACGGTCCGTTTAATTTAAATTTTTGGAGCTTTAATTCAAAAAGGTATCTCATTTGAAATATATTACCATACTGAACGTTCAACGGCTTACAATCAAGAATTAAAGACCACCACAGTGAAAAAAATAGTCCTTAATCAAAATAATTATAGTCTTTTGAAACACCAGAATTCACATGATCTGTACGCTGTAGACTACAGAAGATATTGAAGAAATCGAATTCAGCTAAAGTTAAACACAGAAGTGCATGCAAAGCAGGATAGCTATATCTATTCTTAGCCCATTTTTTTTTAATCTATAAAAGTTCTGTTATGACTATCAGAACTTATAATGCACATTAACCAAACCAATTTTTTCAACAGATGTCATCTTCACTACTGCACACTACAATGCTACAAACAACCAACCCATTGCAACAGCAAACAGATTGAATGTCCAAAAAACTTGAAGAGCATAAAGAATAGTTGGTGCTATTACAATAAACGGTATCGATCGGGCTCTGAGTGGTACACCTCGCCACTTGAGCCCCGTGATAAACTAGGGGAAGTGCATCCAACATGAGATGTAGGGACAAAGTGGAGATTTAAAAGGATGTGGCATATTATGGCAAGCGAGTAATGATTAATTTACAAATGATAAAAGTTGAGCAGAGAAGCTTGCAATTATTATTTGAGGTAATATATGTAAGAAAGAAATGTCAACGTGGATACGCAAAAATTAAACTAGATGTTTTCCTGTTTGTATTTCCACAATCGAATAAAACCTTCATTCAATTGGCTAACAAAACTTTTTGAAAGTGTTTTACGAGTATCCTGGTCGTGTCACTTTAGCGGTTACCTACTTTTCTTGACATTTCTTTGATTACATTAACCACCTGAAATATCAAGTGCAGTGGTGTTACCAGCTAAAACACAACCACTGTGCACTTAAGAACAGGGGAAAATATTGCTTACATGATAATAGTACAGTTTTATGCAAGTTGGCAAACTTTGTCATTGTAGCCGAAGCGAAGCCGAGGTCGATTGGGAGCCGAGAAATAGCAATGACAATTACCTACGTGTATCAAACGACGTTTTTCGGTTTAAGGCACTATTAACTGACAACGACCTTAAGTGGTTAGCTTGCGTGTTCTGTGCTGAGTTCACGTACCGCGTCGTACGTCTACCCAGTAATAGGACTCGCCCATCAGGAGCGCTGTCCGAAATTAGACGCATTATTAATTTATTATACATAAAACAACAGTAATGTACTAAAAAAACGTATACTAAAATATAAATAATTAAATGATCTTTAAAATGGTGAAAGTTTCATTAAAATGTAATGTTATAGTTTTTGCGTGATTCTCAATTTTTTATCCGCGTAAGACATAACTTTACAAATTAATTACACTAGGTTATAAAAATATAATTTCAAATATTCACTTATCAAATTACGAAAAAAATTGTCTAGAATAACATATATTTTTTGCAAACAAATAAAACTAGTCGTTACATTCTCAAATCATTACAAGTCGTATAATTGCGCCTTAAAGAAATTTATTTCTAATAAGAACTTACAGTCCGCTTATAATGAAATACAAAGTAATAAGTATCATAATACAATACAATACAATTTCCTCCAGAGTATTAGAAGTTACATACATGTTTCTTAAGCTTCTTTTTAAATATATTTAAGTTTTCGCATGCTTTTACATCGTCCAATAACAACAAAAATATTTAATTAAATTATTTCATTTAAAATGTTTTTGGGGTAGATAGGTATAACTATTTTATACAGTTTAAAGTGAAAAGAAAATTCTTTTTTTTTTCAAAAATTAGGAAAAAGCCGACGAAAAATTCCAACGCCAGGGGATCCAGAATCATGTACTGAATCACTAGTACACGTATGTGCGTTCATGTACCTTACACCCAGTATAATAACAGTACATTTTATAGTGTGCCTAAAAGCGGTGGGGTAGAAGCCAGTTTTCGAGTTAGTGTGTTGAAAAGCCATTTTCTGCAATAGCTAAGAATATGAATCAGGCCAGTCGTTCAGACAGAGGTGGTTGCGGTGGTAAGACAGGACAGTTGACTGAATTTGTGTTAACCGTCCACCACCGCTACCTATTTTTCTATCTCCTTCTTCTTGTCTGTTTATTATGTGTATGTACGTGATTCGTTAAATAAGTAAACAAACAAAAAATGGGATGATGTCTATTTTAGTGGGCTTCGGAATTATTAAGAAAGTTTTTTTCGTAAGATGACACAAAAAGTTGCATTTATAATTCGAAATAATTTCAATCCATCGGCACTCAATCAAGTTTTGACTTTAGCGTTGTGTAATTAAAGTGACTATTGGTTTTGGATTAGAAAGACTCTTAATTTTTTTTTATACTTTTTTTTCGGAGATAGGAAATTGTCAATTTTCATCTATTTTCTCAAATAACATTAACCCTATGTTATAATTATGAAAAAAATACATATGAGACTGTCAATGCGTCCTTTCATTTTATACATCGCACGGTACAGTTTGAAAAAATTATTTCTTTTAGGCTTCCGATCTGCACCCCAGAAGTGACCCTCATATTCTAAACTCATATATTCACGCTACGCGTCCGTATTTGGGTCACACATATTGATGTTGATTACCGAATTTTATCTCAATCGTTTCAGTAGATTCAGAGCTGTGACAGAATGACTGTGACAGACAGACAAACAGATTCTACAAGGGTTCCGTTTTTACATTCGGGCTTCGGAACCCTAAAAGGGATTGGATTTTGAAATTGTAACTCAAATACTGAATTCGAATTTAGAAGTTGCCACATACAAATTATGCGTTAAAACTTGTACAGCCATATTGGCACTCGATAGCCGCAGGCGCAGCTCTACCGACCGACAGATGCGCGTCTGTACGCGCTTTATTTGTACGAGTGTACCTTTTATTTGTACAGTGAAATTAAAAGTTGAGCACAATATGTTCTTGGGAATATTTGGGTATGGCAGATATATGATCTAGAGAATGAAACAATTACAGCAAACAGAATGTCGAAGAGAAAAGTGAATCAGAATATATTGATTCTGATGATAATTCAGGTAATGCCATGGTTTTGGGCAAAATACTAACAATGCTACAACCTGGGAGTCTTTAAGTAAAGAGTGAATAAGTTACTTCTAGGCAAGCGTGCTCCGTCTTTGACTACATCATCGCTTTCCATCAGGTGAGATAGTGGTCAAACGCGTGTTAATTAATAGTTTAAAAAAAATTAACTAAGTTTGTATTCCATTTAAAATCTAACAAATTTCTCCGAAAACTTATTACCGCATTCTTCAGCACATAACTTTAGACCCCACAAAGTTTTTTTGTATATCCTTCCAAGTTCCACCACGTCTTAAATTAGTCGACAAATGAACATATTCTTGAACTTGTCTGGAAGGTACAAATTAAAGGAAATTCGCGCACCTGAACCCACAATTAGTAGGTGTTTAGTAGAACGATAGACAGACATGACAAACTAGATTACACCACCTCCATCAAAGTCCGGCTTGATTGATGAGCTTCCTGACCAAATGAGCCACCCCACACCAACCCTCGAATGAATACCACCCTTATTTCATGAATCTTAAGAGCTAATGCAACTGCAAGGCGTAACATTGTTTTACATTTCTACTTTCTGCTAATCCGTCAATTCAGCAGAACCTTCTTTTGCATCACTCAGGCTAATTCGAACTTTATGGTCTTATTTTAAGGGTGGCATGGGGTGTGTGGATAAGTTGGCACAGGTTTCTACCTTCAGATGATCTGTCTTTGTAAAGTCGTTACGTTTTTGTTGGATCCAATATCTTTTGTAATAGGTGGGTTATTAGCATGGAAGTTCTCCATAGTGAGGGTGGAAAAAGCTGATGATTGATGACTTTTGCCGGTAAAAGTTAGTGGAATTCTTCCATAAAACTTTCGGTCTACAGATGGAATTTCGACAAATCAACAAATTAATATTTGTCACTGTAGCAGTGTAGTAGCAGTTGCTATAAAATAAACATTGAACGGAATATTATAAGGCGTATATAAGTAACAGCTATCAGGTTTTATAAAGGCTATATCAAAACAGCTCTATTCCCCTTAAAGGCCAGACTTCTCCCTTGTCAGCAAAAGGGAAAAGGTGCTAGCAGCCCGCAGGCATAACAGGACCCTAATTCTCACCGTCTTTACAACTTTTGTGAGAAAACTGACACCTGAAGTTTCATTTGCGAAATAGGTGTTGGGTAGGTACTGAAACAGTGGAATATAGAAATTCAAAATGATTATTTACTTGTAGATACTCTGTTAAAAGTTTTGTATCTATATAAAGAAGTTGACAATGAAGATGCAAGGAGGATCAATTTAAAAGCTAAACATTTTCATTGAGTCTTAGTTAATCGTATCAATTGGTATGTTGTTATTAGGTAGCAATAGCTCATTTTCCGGATGTGTATGTGTGTGCGTGTGTGCGTATGAGCGTCAACGGCACATCTGTGTTACGCCATCGTGGGTCATTGGGTACATGACATGTGCATGTGCCCAGTGCGTCAGGTGAGTCAGGTGAGTGCAACAAATTAAAATCTGAAATGTATTGTGTCTGTTGCTAACATAGCCTTTAAGTAGTGTGTAATACTAACATCATATGGGTCATATCTAAAGGTCTGATTTAAAGACGTATTCTCACTTTTTTTTATCAGGTTAAGGACACATGAGCAATCAACCAGTACCATTAAAGGATAAACCTGTGGTGTGGTGTTACTTCAAACATAGAGGTCAGGCAATTCCAAAGCTGAACCAATTAATTTAACTGCCTTCCACGAAATTGAAAGAAACAGAACTGCAATCGAATTCTTAAGAGTCAATTAAGTTCACCTCAGTTGTAATTCGCTGCCGTGTCGTCTAGCCGCATATAAATTAGCTATTTATGTTGTGATTACACCTATCGGCATTAAAATGTTAATACTACGGCCACGCACCGTCTCTTGGGGTATTAGACAATTACAAAAGGATACCAACTTAATTTTGCAGTCACGAAACCTCTTTAGATTCAACTCCCAGAGGAATCAAACCTTTAATACTTTCAGATAGAGAGGTACAAATATTTTTTGGGGACTGCAGATATTAAGTGGTCGAAAAGTCGTTGTAAAAACGATGCGTTTGGCGAAAACAGTTATTGGTGTCGATAAAATCTCGATATACATACAGTATTGGCTATGATTTATAATATTTTTTTGTGAAGGGGAGATGTGTTTATCGATACTGAAGTATCGAATATTGTTGAGGGTAAAGTTTTATGGAATGGACTAATGTTAGGCTCCATATTTTTTTGTTAAAATGGTCGATTTTTGGCTGATACCATTCTGAAGGAAGCGGTTTTCGCTTTTAAAATATAACATTTGAGCAAATGCAATGCTGCGAAATTAATTGTTGTGATGATAAAATTCGCTTCTATAGTTTCCATATCATCACAAATAAAATCACGTGCAAACATATGACTATTGAAAGAAAAAGACCCTGTTTTAGCTTATTATCTTTTTTCGCAGTGTAGTACCAAGGTCAGATTAAAGTTAGACCTAAGTTGTTGGTAGTAGGTACCAACTACCAACAAGTAAGTAGTAGGCCGAGAATAAGCACTTTTCGGACAACAAGAAATGCCTTGAACCACTTCCTAGTGCAACAAACTGAAAACAATTTTGAGAGTCCATAAATAAAGGGTTGATTTCGATAATTGCTAAACCCTTGACTTCTGCTGCTGTTAACTTCTGCCCACCCACAACTAAATCATGACCCAATAATACAAATCACGGTGCACTCAGTGACAGACACGGCCTGTCCTCGTAATTAGTGCTCGCATTAATCAAGACACAAGTGTTGCGCTAATTAGCCCTTCTGGGAACAGTGGCGGATGCGCCCGATGTGCTGCCCTATATAGGACATAGGTGCTAGGTAGGAGTGTAGGTACCGTGGTATGTGGTGTGACGACGTAGGAGAGGAATTTTGAAGACATTATTGGCCAGGGATGAAAATGGTTTTGATTTCTGGAATTCAGTAGAAAAGTTAGTAGTGACAATGGTGGTTTCCATAATTCTGGTAAGGAACAACGTTGTGGGTACCATGGTACCTGGGTAGCAAATACTCAGCCATTTTCTAGTGCTACATTAAGACCCACTGGTATTGCTAATGGAGGAGAATATCACAAAACTGATTTTCGAGAAAGGAGCTGGAGAAAACCTTAAAACAATTTGGATGCAAAAGTGTCAGAGACAGCGAATTTGTGAATATTTACGAAAGCACACATTTACTAAATAAGATCATATGGAAGTGAATGTTGGTATCGGCCTAGCTTTTATCCAACTATGTTGGGGTCAGCCTCCAGCCAAGCCGTATCCATCTGAGTATCCGTATCCGACTGCCTATCTGACCTCCACAACGCAGTAACTAGGTAACACGATACCCCTTGGCAAAACTGGTGTCAGATTTTCAGGCTTCTGACTGCCGTAACTATTTTTTCTTCCGAATCGATGGTTTCCCAACTTTTTAAATACTTTGGGTCCTAAAGGTGGTTACATTTTGAGTATTTTTGCGGCCTACCCAAATGTCCTTACTTTGGTATTGTTCGTCGGTTCATTGAGCTCCTCAAAGTTCTGAGGTGAGCTTCACGATAACTGACAAATGCTTGTACTGTCTGGACAGGCCCACTCGAATTTGCGTGTTGCTTTCCTCAAAAGCTCATCCCAGACATAAACGCACATGGTTCTCATATGATTTGACCAGTACATATTGTATGGATTTTAACACTTTAAAAGGGTCTTTGACTATCTTTACATACCGAGACTCCACCGTGCCTCGGAAGGCACGTTAAGCCGTTTGTCCCGGCTGTCAATCGTGGATCTTTGACAGTCGTTACGGGTCGTCAGAAGGCCGAAAGTCTGACATCCAGTCTGACCAAGGCGTATCGTATTACCGATTAACTGGGTTGTGGAGGTCAGTCAGGCAGTCGCTCCATGTAGAATACTGGTATTCAGCTGCATCCGGTTAGACTGGAAGCCGACCCCAAGATAGTTGGGAAAAGGCGCGGGCAGATGATGAAAAGAGACTTCAGAGGTTATTTTTTTACCCTGTCGTCATCTCTGTTGGCTTAATAATAATAATAAATTCATTTATTTCACGCTATGAAAGCCCATAAAATTTAAATACAATTTTTACAATAACCAGAATGTCTCTTACTTTAGTATACTTATTGCATTTATGTGAAGCTGTTGGTTTTCCATATGACAAATAAATAAATATGACCACCTATTTCCGTTACACCCTGTATAGCTTCGAAGCACAATAGGTACAACAAAGTTGCAAAGTGCACGTGGCTTGTAATTACCCCTTCTGGGAGCGCGTAATGGATGTAGTTGATATGTTTGAGGGCCTCCGCCGCGTGGTGCAGTCCCACGAGACTAGACCTATCGTCAGTTTGAGTATGACTTTGGTTTTGTTACGCTTACTTATGGATTGTAAATAATCTGGTAAAATACTTCATAGCAAGAGGGTTAGATAATAATTTCAGAAAGTTTTTAGGTAATATCAATTGATGTCTTTTATCCGACTGTGCGATGCAAGGGAGGGTAATGTGTTAATCAGGTTATGTATGGATGTAGGTATGTATGTATGTATATAATTATATACATATCTGTATGTATGTTTGTTCCTTTGTGGCGCTTAAGAGACAAAACGCGTGGGCCGATTTTGATAATTCTTACTTCAATTGATTCGCCTTAATCTAGGTACGGCGCCCTCCGCGTCCAGTACAACAACGCGTTTAGGGCGGTGTTGGGGCTGCCCCGATTCTGTAGCGCCTCGGGCATGTTTGCAGAAGCGCGCACCGAATGTTTCCACGCCACCATGCGCAAGCGGTGCGCGTCCTTGGTGCGCAGGGTGCGGGCCAGCTCCAATGCTGTCCTGGCGATGATCGCTGATCGACTCGACTGTCCGTACATTCGACACTGTTGTGACAGGCACATTAAATTATTAGGTTAGGCGCACGGCTTGACATTTTATTATTATATTTTTTTTTTTTGGCATTCACATTTAATTTAATTTAATTTTGTTTTTTTTTTATAATGACTTTTAATAACTTAATGATACGAATAAGCCGTAATTTTAATTGTAGATATTATTGAAGCTGTTTTTTTTGTGCTATGATCTCTATGCCTGAAATAAATTAATTTAATTTTTTTTTTTTTTTTAACCTGTGAAGCCCCATGGCAAAATCCGGGTTGTCAAATTAAACCCCGAGGACAACCCGGGTTGACAGCCGATATTTTTTTTTTTTATATTCTCAGTAATTTTTTTTTTTTTTGGTCCGACTCACCGGTGAGTTTCGGGGCTTTACAGGTCTTGCGAGTGCTACAAAGACATGACAGTAATCAACATAAAAGGCAACGCGACAGACGCCATATTGTGAAAAAGAAAAAAATGAATATATTAAGTGGGGTGTCAAAATAAAGGGTTCGAGGAGGCGATTCCAAAAACAAAACTCAGTAAAATGTAGAATTTTTTTTTTTTAATATTTTCAAAATACCCGACTGTAAAAAACAACTTAAAAGTCGGGTTTTTTGAAAATATTTAATTTTTTTTCAGAGTTGCCCCACTGTTGTTCCAAACAACGATCATCAAAAATGTTTTTTTTTTTTGAGGTAAATGTGATAATTATACCTTAGTCAGGTCAGTCAATCTGCTTGTCTTTTCCCAACTATATTGGGGTCAACTTCCTAAAGTATTAAATAATAATAATAAATTATTATTTAATACTTTATGTACACACAAGTACAGAGGCAGACTTAATGCCTCAGGCATTTTCTCATTGGAGCTGTTACACAAATGACAACGTAAAATGTAAAGCAAACTGAAAGCTTCCAAGGTAGGAAGGAAACTAAGTGTGTGAAGTCCGAATAAAAAACAAATGGATAGTAAATTGGAAAAGAATTCACAAGATACGCTGATAGGTACAGCAATGCTACTAAATCCTATAACGACGACTATTCACAGTCCCACCATCTCCAAGAAACAATATAACATCAAACTACACTCCATTACACACAATAGCTGTAAAGGCAGATGGAAACCATGCATCACACCGCAACAGTTTGGCTGCGACAAATCGCATAGTCGCACGACATCTCCAAAAAGACACTTCAGGGAATGTCTAAGACTAATCGGTGCGTGTATGAATTCCTTAGGCTAATTGGGGTGACAAATCGTTTCTCTCCCGCTAATAGGAGGAGAGGCATACACTCGAACAATACGAAGGAACGTGTTCCGAGAACTATGATGGTATAATGGTGCGAGTCTGGATTGTAATAGAAAATGGTATTTGTGAAGTTTTGGCTTTTGATGTTTTGTGAGATAAAACTGGTGTCTTCCTTTTTGGTAGTCTGAAGTAAGTGTGGCAATATTTTGCGTGAAAAAAAAAACTGTTGCTGTTTCACGAATCTCTGAATTTCCTCTTGTTTTAATCGGCCGTTTTCCCAATTGAGTATAAGGAGTTGAGAAATTTAATGACAGATTTTTTGGCTGAAGTAGTTTGAAAAACCGGCCAAGTGCGTGTCGGACATCGCAAATTTAGGGTTCCGTACCAAATATTGGTATTTGTTAGTAAAGTATACGTAATAATAAACATTATCACCACAAGTTCATAGGTCAATGGGAAGTTAAAAATTTCTTCGGAACAAAATTTTGTGACAGACGACGGATAGGACACGTGAGTGACAGCACTAAGGCTCCATTTGGACCTGTCGGGTAGGGAACGCTAAAAACCTAATCAACTTCTTCATCTTCTTCCACGTCGCCACTTCCCGTTACAGCTTCGGCTTTCCTAATCTTGAAGTGCCACCTGTTCCGCTGGCAGCATAGCATTATGAGTGGATAGACCGCACTACTTCATGTCGTTCTGGACACTCGTCATCAAAAATGTTAATGGTATACCTCTCCCTCTCCTTTGTGGCGTCATGGAAAGGCACTTTTTCACTACGTGGTCATCAGGTCTACGCATTACATGACCGTACCATCTCAGCCTGGATTCGGTTAGCTTTTCGACGATAGCTGCAAACTACCTCGTATATACTCGTTTCGAATTTTATACTAAAGCCTAATCAAGTTTAAATTCTTAATTTATAAATAGGGGGTAAGTCAAATATTCAGGTAGACTGTATTAATTACGACTATTATCATTTCAGGGGAAAGACGACTACTGCAGCTGGAGCTTTGGCCTCTCAGATCCAGTAGACAGCCGCGTCTAGGTCATCGTTCCACCTCGTGGGAGGCCCTCCAATGCTGCGTCTTCTGAATTACTACTACTGTTACTACAACAGGTGGACTGAAATTACTTTCACAAAAATTCCTGCCATAACTTCTAACTTACTACATCACGAATAAACCAAAATCACTTTCTTTTCTACCTAACCAGATGTGCCATTATTTTAAAATCAATAACTACCCTGTGTGAGTCATACGCGTACTTGTTTAATTTATTCCCTCACGGCGGAGAGTAATGCAATCAGCATAAATTCGGACCGGGCTGGACCGGGCCGGGGCCGGCAGCCGAGCCGGCAGCAGCGACAGATGCCGTGTAATTGTTCCTGTGACAATTTTTTTGGTGCTCCCCTCTAATGTGTGATCGAATCTGTTTAAAACGGTGAGTGGAAGTGTGGAGACAGATTTGTTTGTTTGTTAGGTTTTTTTTTTTTAATCAATAATATTATCGCGTTTGACCACTATCTCACCTGATGTTATAAGGGATGATGATGTAGTCGAAGATGGAGCAAACTAAAGTAACGTAAGTTTTGTACTTATTTGTGGTTCAATGGTTGTTCTTTCTTCATTATTTATTTCAATAAATCAAGGTAGGGTTCTATTTAAAAGAAGTTGTAATGTAGAGAAAGTATGAAATGGACAGAGGAATTTGCTTCACGCCTTTGTTTAGCGGCGATTATTCACTCACGAAACAAACATTCGTTCACCAGCACAGCAATAGGAATTTTATTCGTGTTTGGATTAACGCGTTCACCTAACTATTGGTTTCTGTGTAATGTGTTTCCTTCTATATTCATTACATAACAAAAGTTCGCGTAGCAAATGTGTGAAAAACAAATACGGCAAGCAAATGCTCGTAATGCGTGCTACTCAGTACAAAGGCCTCTTCTCATACAAAGAAGGCACTAGCCTTAATCACCACCCTTGCTCTAGGAGGGTTAACAATTTTAGACTTATAAAATAAATAATAGATATTTTTGACTTGGCGAACATCATCAGACGACATAAACATAATATTATTTTATTTTATTATTATTGATAGGCACCATCTCACCTGATGGTCACCGATGATGTGGTCGACGTTGGAGCACGCTTGCTTACAAGTAATCCATTCACTCTTGAATCTTGACTTAAGATCTCCATTTTAAGTCATTGGTGCTGATGCTGCTCAGATTCGAAGCCATCTCCATACAGTGACACCTTCATCCCCCACAACAAACGCTGGGGTGCAGTGTACTCAGGTGTCGAATCGCGAGTGTGCCGCCCGTCGGCTGCGAGTACGTGCGCACCGGCCCTTGTGCGGCGCGTGCAACTGATTATAGTGCGAGCCTTGATGTTATGTATGTAGATTTAATAAAAAAATTAAATGTCTCATTTTTCAAGTGGCCACAATCGCTACTGCTGTACTGTCTTGGATTTGATTCCCGGATCAGCAAAGTGTAATTGGGTGTCATTTTTCGCGTTTTGGCGTGAATTTTTATTATAAATAATTATCGATTTGCTTTCGCTGAAAACAGAGATCACCAAAGTTATGCTTATGAGAGTCTGGAGAAGAAGAAGTCCATGTTTGCTTGAATATGGTTGCCGTGGGTTGTTTGTATAGTAAAAAACTAAAAATACGCTATTTTCACTATCGTTGTAGAAAAATTCTAAACGAATAGAATATAGAATATTATTTTATGGAATAGAATATTATTTATTGAATTAAAGGTTTGTAAAAAGTGTACTTTTAGTACACAGTAGTAAGATGTCCTATACAATTATAGTGCCTAAAAATAAACTAAAACTAAAATATGGTACTTACATTTTTGGTGCAAGTTATGATGATGGTTAGGAATTACAATGTTAAATAGTGACTTGCCTAGGTTCATCCAACCTGTATTGAAAGGCCATCATTTTACAATCAAATTAAATTTGGGATAGTTAAATTCAAGTAAATGTGAAATAAAATAACCTATTAACAACTATGAGAAAAAGCATATTTGTACATTATTGTCTAAAACTAAACCCATGTAAATTTACAAAAGTAAACACTTACGAGGGAACAAATTATCGTCAAGCCATTTTCAGAAGTTTTTCCGTGTCTGTGTAATTTAGTATCACACATAAAATAAAGTTCAAATATCAGATTGAGATGTAAGAACTAAAATTAATAAACTTGTCATCGTACTTTACAATAATCACAACAAAAATAACACAGTAATACCAAAATAACACAACTCCAAATAAAAATCTCACCCGTTTTTTCTCGCACCACAATCATTCGAACATCGTACACAGAATACCTAGAGGGCGGTATTGCACAGGGGAGCGGTACCCCTGCACCGAAACTCTTTGATGTGGCCGCCGTGACCGTGAAAATGTGCCGTCGATTCATTTCGGAGATTAACGGATCCGTAATTACGTTTAAATTGAGGCTTTTGTGTATACTGACTCTTTTTGATGTCCAGAAAATGCATTGGCATGGCTAATTCGTATTATTTTCATCTGACAACTGAAAGTTAAACGTGATGCTGAGAAAATCTGCTAAAATCGGAAACCAGAACGAGAGTGAGTAGTCATGAGCCCCTCTCGCGCCCGGCCCTGGTCCAGGCCATGGTACGGAGCG
This sequence comes from Polia nebulosa, assembly GCA_951329385.1. Classification (NCBI taxonomy): domain Eukaryota; kingdom Metazoa; phylum Arthropoda; class Insecta; order Lepidoptera; family Noctuidae; genus Polia; species Polia nebulosa. Next base: position 1,161,384 of record OX589596.1, read on the forward strand.
AAAGGGAATGGGAAGCAGTCTCCTCTTTCTTCGAAGCAGTAATGCTCGGGAAGGAGGAGGCGGAACGGGTGAGGGAGAGGCTGCAACAACAGACTCGCCTTCACGCCCTCAGCAGCAGCCGCCGCAGGAGACGCCTTGGGCGGAGGACGTCGCGAGACGAGCTCCGGCCACCATAGACCCGGGCCTGCGGACGGCGAGTAGTGGGTAACTCGCCGTCCGATCAGCACCAGGCCCGATAGTCGACGGCGCGTAGTGTTCCACGCGCGCCTCAAAGAGTTGTCAGCAAACAGGACGGGGTCCGTCATGGCCGATGCCTGCCCGGGGGTTGAGAACAAATTCGAAAGAGTTACCTCGCCCCTGGGCATTCAGGGCACGGAGGAACAGGGGTGGGTTTTAGTCAGTAAGAATCTGACACGTTCCGCTCCACCCTAGCGCGCGAGAAGTCATTGGATGATTTCCCACAAGCCCAAAAAAAAAAAAGTGGTCATGAGCCACTGGCAAGAGTAATAGAAGGTAATTGTTATCTATATTAGCATAATATTTAAGAAGTAAATTATTTGTTTGTTTCTTAAGTACTCTAGTTGCTACCGTGACTTGGTACTGTTAATCTTTATAATAGGGATGACGCCAGTGTAAAAAAATAATAATTCTATTTAGTCCGGAAGTTACATTTTCAAAAAATATTGAACACATAGTTTTTGCTAAAAATTACAAAGATATAACGCATCAACGTTCAGAAGTGGGGTCTTGTTGCGTCACTTTTGAATAAAAAGTGGTACAATTTTAACTTCAACGTCATCCGAAATTTTAACCCACTGTATCGTCTTCATTTTTTGTTAAAGTGACAAAAGAAAAAATACGTATCCAATATTTTTTGGTAATCTAACTGACGAACTTATTACATTTTTTTAGTCGTCAACCCCATTATTGATTTTTTCCAGAAATAACTCTTCCGCTAGTAATTATTAAAAAAAAACTATTAATTACTTTTTAAAACAATTTAGGTAATACTTTCACAACGAATGGTACAACACGTAGAAGAATGCTACTGACTATGGATCATATGACAAACACATTATGATGTAGCATAATTAAGTGCTACACAAAATCAAAAAAATCAAAAGTGATTTATTCAAATTAGGCTGAGAGCCAGAACCTCTTGAACGTCAAGGTTCTACATAGAGATAGTCGCCCATTGTCAGCCACCCATCCTTACTTACCAGTCTTTGCTGTGAAGAAGAAGTGTCGCAACAAACTCCCCAGCAACACATCTATTTGTTAAGTTTGATGAACTTGATTTTATATAATGATAAATTTACACATGACTTTATTTCTTCTAAAAAGGAATTGTGGGTATTCCAGGAATACAATTAACAATTAATTGTACCCCAATTCCTATGCGAGATGTTGACAAATCGTGAGCTAGTACACACACAATTGCTAGGTAACAGCAATGTTAGATCGATATTGAAACAATAGGCCGCACGCCGACCGTAAATACCTGCGTTTTATCGCGCCCATGTCGATCGAGTGCGTTTACACCGGGCGAGTGGCTAGGCAACCCAGGTTTTTTTTTTTTTTTTTTTTTTTTGGGGGTGGGAAATCATCCAATGACTTCTTCCGCTCTAGGGTGGAGCGGAAGGGTGTGTCAGACTCTTACTGACTAAAACCCACCCCTGTTCCTCCCTGCCTCGAGTGCCCGGGGGCGAGGTAACTCTTTCGAATTTATCCTCCACCCCCGGGCAGGCACCGGCCGTGGCAGGCCCCTTCCTTTGGCTGACAACTCTTTGAGGCGCGCGTGGAACACTACGCGCCGTCGACTCTCGGGCCTGGTGCTGATCGGACGGCGAGTTACCCACTACTCGCCGTCCGCAGGCCCGGGTCTACGGTGGCCGGAGATCGTCTCGCGGCCCCTGGCGTCTCCTGCGGCGGTCGCGGCTGGGGGCGCTAGGGCGACTCGGCCGTTGCTGAGCCTCCCTAACGTGTGCCGCCTCCCTCTTCGCGAGCATTACTGCTTCGCAGAAGGAGGAGACGGCCTCCCATTCCCTCTCGCTCCGTACCATGGCCTGAACCAGGGCACGGCGCGAGAGGTCGCTGTCGCCTATCGCATCCACGAGGACACGGCGGTGCTCTGCCCAAGCGGGGCAAACCTCCACCGTATGCTCCACCGTGTCCTCTGGGCGATCCTCGCAGTGGAAACACTCAGGGGTCACCTCCGCCCTGATCCGACACAGGTACCTCCCGAAACAGCCGTGTCCGGTGAGCACCTGCGTCAGGCGGAAGGTGAGGGCGCCGTGACGCCTCTCCAGCCACTTCTCAAAGAGGGGCACTACCGCCTCGATGGTGGCGTGCCCAGCGCTGGGTTGCGACAGTCGCTCTCTCCATGTCACCATGAGATCCTGCCGGAGCTCGGTCCGCCGAGCCGCGAGTTGTCGCGGCAGCGTAGTTTCGCCCCGGCGTTTGGCCTCCTCGCGCCACTCGTACAGGTGCGCGAGGATTTTTGCCTCCAGATCCCACGGTGACAGTCCGGCAAGGAGGCTCGCCGCCTCACGGGAGATCGTGCGGTGTCCGCGGATGATACGGATCGCCATGACCCTCTGGGACGCGTTCATCAGGCGAGCTGATCGCTGCCTCAACGAACGCGCCCACACCGGTGCCCCGTAGAGGGCCATGGACCGCACGATCCCCGCGTAGAGCCTCCGGCAGGAGGCATTTGGCCCCCTCAGATTGGGTAGGAGCCGCTTCAAGGCGGCCCCGGCCCTGTCCAATCTGGGAGCCAAACGTCGAAAATGTTCGACAAAGTTCCACCGGCTGTCGAGGACGAGTCCCAGGTACTTCATCGTACCCTCGACGCCGATGCGAACCCCTCCTACCGTGATCTGGGAACCCGCAGGTGGCGCGTTCCGACGACCATGAAAACACATGGCCTCGGACTTGTGCAATGCCACCTCGAGTCCCAGTTGCCGGATCCTCTCTATGACTGTCGCAACCCCGCGTGTCATAAGTTCGGCCGCCGCCTCGTGCGACCTCCCCTGCGCTAAGACCAGCGTGTCGTCAGCGTAGCACACTACGCTGACGCCAGCGGGGAGGTCGGCGCGCAGCACCCAGTCGTATCCGATGTTCCACAAGGGCGGCCCCAGGACCGATCCCTGTGGAACACCGCACGACATCTCTCGCCGGTTCCATACTCCCTGATGACCGGGGTAGATGACGGCTCTGTCCGTCAGATACGCCTCGACTACGCGACGGAGGTAGGGCGGCACCCGGTGATACCGGAGTGCCTCCACTATACAACTCCAGGGCAGGGTGTTGAAGGCATTGGCGATGTCCAGAGACACCGCCAAGACGACCCTACCCCGGGCCACTGCATCCCCCGTCGTGAGGGCTCTTACGCGCATGACTGCGTCCACCGTGGAGCGCCCCCTGCGGAAGCCGTACTGGCTCTCCGCCAGGTCCGGCCCCACCCGCACCAGCTGCCCGACGAGGCGGTCTGCAATTACTCTTTCAAAGAGCTTGCCCACCTCGTCGAGCAGCACAATGGGCCGGTAAGCGGACGGAGAGTCCGCAGGGCGCCCCACCTTCTTGATCAGGACCAGCTTCCCCGTCTTCCACCGACGTGGAAACTGGCCCCTCTCTAAGCATGCGCTTAAAAGCCCTCTGAGTCGAGGCCCGAGAGCCTCTTGCAAGGCCAGGACCCAGGCTTTCCCATGAAAGCCATCGGGTCCTGGGGCGGTGTTTTTGGCATTCAGCCTACGCACCGCCGCTCTCAGCTCTACCTCGGTCACCTCGGGAGCATCGTCGTCGTCGTCGTCGTCGTCCTGGTCCGCGTCAGATACCGCAGGAGACGGAGCCATAGGCGGAGAAGTATGTTCCCCTCGCGAGGGGAACAGAGCGCTCACCACGCCCTCCACGATCTGTGGCCGGAGACTCTGCGTCAGTGGGGGGGCCCATGGGCGGAGTTTCCCCCGCACCGCTAGATACGGGCGCCCCCATGGGTCTCTGTTCAGAGTCTCCAGCGACTCCTCGCGGGCCGATCTCTTGGCCCGCAAGATCTCCGTTCGGAGGGCGATCCTCGCAGCTCTGTACCCCTCGTATAGCTCCGCCTCGACGGCTTCCGTTTCCGGCGTGCGGTTACGGAGCCGTCTGCGGTACCTGGTGTACCGGCGTCGCGCGGCAATACACCCTTGGCGTAAAGCCGTAAGCGCCGGCGACCACCAGTACACCTGTCGCCGAGCAGAAGGCTGGACCCGGGGCATTGCCACGTCACATATCTCGGACATGGCCTCCTGGAACCACTCTGCCTCGTCGTCTATGTCGGCAGGCCTGTTCGGTGATGTCACCCAGGCCTGCACGATCGAGGCCTCCAGGAGTAGCTCCCGGTCCAGCTGCTTCAGCGACCAACGCGGACCGCTCGGGGTCTGTCCGACCGGCGGCACGCTGGAGGTCTGGGCGGAAACGTCAAACCGGATGTACCGATGATCGGAAGACGTCTCCACCTCCTCCAGAACGCGCCAGTCAAGTACGCGCGGTGACAGAGCGGGGCTGGCGAACGAGAGGTCCACCACCGATTCGCCCTGCCACCGCACGCACGTGGGGACAGAACCCCGGTTCAGGACGACCAGGCCTGTCTCCAGAGCCCAGTCCTCCACCATCCTGCCCCTTGCGTCCGTGAACCGGGAACCCCAAGCCAAGTTCTTGGCATTGAAGTCCCCGAGAACGAGCGCAGGGAGGGAACGGTATCCGACGACGACGTCTCTCAACTCCGCGAGGGAGTTGTGGAACTCGGCGAGAGTTCGGTTCGGGGAGAAGTACACCCCTACCACTACTATCTCCCCGAACCGTGCTGCCACGCAACCCCGACCCCTCTTGACCTCCTCGAGGGTCGGGGTACCGGCGGCGGCCGACGAAATGATGGTCACCGAGCCGTCCAGGTCCTCCACCCAGTCATCCCTGGGCGGGACATAGTACGGCTCGGGGACCACGGCGATGTTAATCGACCACTGCGCCATGCTCTGGAACAACAGGTCCTGAGCATCGGCGCAGTGGTTGATGTTCGCCTGGAGGAGGCGTAATGGGGCCGTTATTGGCATTCCATTACAGCCTCCTCCTCCCCAGCCCTCTGCGAGGGTCCAGCCACCGCGATGTTTGCGGTGGCGACGACGGCTGTGGGGGCAGCGTCGGCGGAAGCGGCGACGGCGGCGGTTGCGACGGTGGCGGTGGTGGTGGTGGTGGAGGGCCTGCCCCTGGCCCTGGTCTTGGCGGGTGGGGCGCAGGTCCTGCTCCCAGCCCGGTGATCGGCCGGCTTGCCAGCTGCCGCACATGCTGCGCAGTGCGGCGCGGCCTCACAGGAGCCGGCCTTGTGACCGGGCCGACCACAGCGGAAGCAGCTGTTCCCTCTGTCCACCTCCGAGGTGCACCTCGCTGCCACGTGGTCGCCCACATGGCAGCGGAAGCACCTCAGAGGTCTGGGTTCCAGCAGCTTCACCTGCGCAGACACCCACCCCACCAAGAGCCTTCGGCCCTTCCCAGTGATTTGGCTCGCCGCCGACACGGGGCAGCTCACCGTTACGGTGAGAAGCCCCGCGCGATCAGGACGGAGAGTGCCTACCCTCACCTGCTCGGCAGGGCACCCTCCAGTCCTGGCGACGGCGGCCTTCACCTCCGCCTCCGTCACAGAGTCGTCCAGGCCCATAATGCGCATGTCTGCGCTCTTGGTGGGCCTGGACACTCGAGCCTCGTCGACCAGCAACGCCCTGATCTTCTCGGCCAGGGCGTCAGCAGCTGGGCCGCTGGAGGCGCCGGGGACCTCCAGCATCCGGGCTCCGGTCTTGGTGACCTTCACCCGAACGCCGTCGGCACACCCCACCTCCTCGAGGCTCACCGCCGCCTTGGTTTTGGCGAGCACGCTGCGGTAGGTCACGCCCTTCTGGACCGCTTCCGGCTGCAGCGTTATCACCACAGCCGCGGACCTCGGGGCGCGGAGCCTGGCCGCAGCGGCCCGCTCCTAGCGCCGCTTCCGCCTCTCTCGGCGTTTGGCCGCCCTTTGCAACCCAGGTGGATTAATGAATTCGAACTGGCGAGCTAGACGGTTAATTGAACTGCAAGTTATAACAAGGTGTATTGAGATTTGTAATAGAGAAGTGTAGTAACATTTTTTTAACCTTGATAGGCACGGGCTTGTTCACTATCTCACCTGATAGTAAGTGATGATGTGGTCGACGATAGAGCACACTTGCCTATAAGAAACCTATTCACTCTAGTCTTAAAGACCTCTAGGTGATTATTGGGGTTTTGCCATTCTTTGCACATCTCAAATAACCAATAACACCACGGGGTGCTTTCTATTGATAATCTTCACTGTACATGATTAGTTTATTAAACTGTTCAACTCTGATTTTGTTTAAAATTGTTTTCATCTAATTTTCTCTTTTAATCTTGCATAGTTCTATAGACGATCTGACGAGAAAACTGTTACTTTAAAATTAAATCTGAACTTGCACGACTTACTTGCCCATTAATTAATGCCTTTCCATTTAGCTATCCCATTCGAACGCACACAAACCATTGCCAGAGTTACCTGCCGTCCAGTCGTGGACTTGGCAGCTAGCCAGCCCCTACCGACGATAGCGTGATAGCGCGCAATGAGGCGTGGATATTTAGCATTATGGCTGATGACTAGCTGACTTAGATATTATGCACTATAATAGTGCAATTAAACCTTGGATGCATCCGTACATCATATATTTTTGATAGCTTCTGTCAGTGGGTTCGCCCGCGTGGTATTAGTACTTTCCCCACTGTAAATTACGATCTATGTGCTATTCCAGACTATAATCTATCTCTGTGCCAAATTTTATCCAGATACGTTCTGCCGTTCTGGCGCGATTGAGTAACAAACATCAGTTCATCCATCCATACATTCAAACTTTTGCATTTATAGTATTAGTAGGAAGGAGGATTTCAGATTATTTACTAGACTTGTGTAGTAACAGCGGGAAATTAAATGTAATGAAATGATTAATTCTATATAGGATATCAAAATCACTTTCATACGTGTTATTTTTTTTTTAATGTTGACGTGTAAACGTATTGTTAAAAACTATTTAGAAAAATAAAATAATTTATCATAGCTTCTTTTCCTAGCTAGCTATCCCTGAGGAGAAAATGGTTTTCATGTTATTATCAAGAGATTCAATGGTTGATCAAAATAATTGCCTAATTGGTAGTTAATTCGGTATAATACAGACTTTTGCAGTACGATTCAAAGTCAAATTCAATTTTTTTTATATCAGGTAAGGAAATCCAAATAATGTTAGTAATAGTATGACTTAACCTAATGTTAGTATTAAATTTAAATTAACAATAATGGCCAATGTATCATTGACCTGTTTGTTCAATGGTAAGTACACCAGTATACAGTTATGTATCAGTGTGTCTGAACTCTTACCCACCTTCGTAAGAGGGGAGAGTCCCACCGGTCTAAAAACACATTCAGGATGCCATTGGAGGAGGAGCGCAAGCGCATCATCATGGAAGCGCATCGCTTCCGCATGATCGCGGCGAACCCGTCGACGCACGTTTCCGCGAACATTCCTGACGTGCTACATCGCCAAGGCAACCCCAAAAGCATCCTGAATGCGTTATTGTACTGTACGCGCAGGTCACTATATGCCCGCTGGGTATACTTGGTTCACAGGCTGCACGTGTAAAACGACCGGCACAAGGCCTTAAAAAGCGTTGTCTTCACAGAGTCAGTACAGCGTGCAAACCTGTGGGCCAACATGTTGCAACGGATAGCCAGCGACCTGCGCTCCCTATCTATCAACAATGCTTTTCATAGATATTTGCAGTTTTTGGAAATGAAAATTCTTTAAAAATTCTTTAAGGTGTCGCATTACTAAGCTTAGGATGAACAAAGTCTGTAAATATGCAAATGGAACTCCTGTTAATAGAATATGTAGTAAATCCATTCAGAACCCTAGTTTCTCAGATCAGCAATAAAACAGTAGCCAAACTCGTAACTAACAAATTATAATGTACCGAAAGGACATTTTATAGCACCTAGTAAGAAAATCGAGATCATAAATGTCTGTCATAATTGATACTATAGTCATAAAACGAATTCCTGCATTTCGGAAAATCGAGACGTTATAAAGTCTATTGGCCGTGTCGTTTTATGCCAGTGCGTCTGAAGAGAGCACAGATCATAAAACTTAATAGATTTACTTGCATTATTTATCTGTGGCGATAATACCGCTCGTTAGTTATTATGGGTAGTGTCCAAAGGGATTTGTCAGTTTATTGCATACCTTTTGGGCTTGAGTGACGCTTGCTAGTAATTTATGATTTGTAACCTATTTTGCAGGTACTACAAAATGAGGAGTATCATTTTATTTTACTGAAAATTCATATCATAGTTTCTCTAAGACAAAGCTACGCCTAGAATTTACTTTTATAGTTATTTATTTATTTATTTTTCTGAAAATTCGGAACATATTTTTTTTTCTTAACAGGTTTGTCAATTCTGCTAAAAAGCAACAACGCAACGCAAACAATCACAGACGCAATGGTGACGTTGATGTGAAATTACGTAATTCCCTAAAAAAAACAACCAAAAAAAACAGTCTCTATTAAACATCTACTTCCACAATACAAAATGATATCAAAACTCCAACAGTATTTTATCATAGATTTTTAAAACAGACGGGGATTTAATTCCAGCAAAGTAAATAAAAGTACAGTCAAAAAGAAAAACAAATAGGCAATTGGACGTGCAAATAATAACATCTGTAGCATTCGGACTTTGAAAGAAGTTAGCCGGCGACCAGGTTCCACGTAAAAGTACCGGAATAAATACACCGACGGTATTTAGGAGTCGATAGATTTGTACCGAGTGGATGATACCAGTGAGTTTCCTTTATATAGTTATTATACTCTTTGCAGTGAGTGCAGGTTGGTATGTGTGTTACAAACATCGTAAGTGTGCTCGGCTGAGAAGGTTTCAAATGAAAGTAAGATTTGACTTCAAGAAAAGCTTTTCCATTGGGGTCTAGAATCTACGATTTTCACCAAATAAGTTTGGTTAAACTCATATTCGTATCTTAATCCTCACACATCCTACTAAAATTATAAATGCGAATGATCGGATGTTCGTAGGTACTAATTCCATGCGGGCGAAACCGCTGGCAGAAGCTACTTTATTATATAGTAATGCTAATTAGTAATGCTAATTACATAGTATTTTTACTCCACTAAGTTAATATGCACTCATAAGCGAGTGTTCTATAATTTGAGATATTTATGCAGAGGTGAAGAACATGTTTTCTTTTTTAAATTATATTTTAAAATGCAAGGTATTCTGTACAGACTGTTATGAATATGAACATATCACAGATAAACATATGGAACACCATTTTTACCAGAAATACCTCCTTCTGGGGCAATCACCCCAGAAGGAGGTATTTATTTTTTAAAACAGTATTTCCTTATCACCTTGAATTTGTTTATTTCATTTACTTTTCACCAGCTCTATACCAATCCTCGAAGTACAGTCAAGCCCGAAAGTGGCACGTGCCGTCGGCGCCAGGTGCTCGAACCGCACGCCTCTAAATTTAACGTCTTTATTTGTGTTTGCGACTGTACAGCGAATGTTTTTACGTTCAGTGCGAACCCACCCTAATTGGAAGGTGGCGATTTTAAAATAACACGATTATTTCTGTGAAAGAGTTATGTTTGTTAGTTGCTGGTGACTTTTGGAACGTTATTTCCTTAAAGCCCAATTGGTTAGCTGACTGATTTTCTCGAATAGAAGCTTATGAAAGTTTGATACTCTACTTCAGGTTCTACTTCGTCATTGGTACTAACTACCAACTACTCCTACAACAACAACAATAATACAACAACAACTACTACTTTCTGGTATTGGTTCTATTGGTTGTAACTATTTGCTACAGGTCGTCTTTCATTTCGCAAAGCTCAAAACAGCAGAAGTCTCATAATCTATCTGAAAGAGAAGTAATTACATTGCGTGTTGCCAATTTCAGATGTGTGATTTTCCTACACCGTACCCACTTTATTGTACCTCCTTGCAACAAGAAATTATATTGCAAACTAGTTTTACCCGCGGTTTCGCTCCAATGACCTTTTCCGTGCATATTTCAGGAAAAAAACTTTTTTACAAAAAAAAACAACCGACTTCCAAAAAAGAAAATACACTAAAAATTAAAAAAGAAATGGAAGTCGGTTGTTAATTTTTAAAAAAAAGTTTTTTATTTTTTACTTTTTAGTTGTTATACCCCAGAACTAAAAACCACAATAACATGGAACGTGGACTTTAAACATACGAAAGCGAAAACGTCATCTAGCAGCAGCCGCCGCAGGACACGCCAGGGGCTTCCGGCGCCGCGAAACGATCTCCGGCCACCGTAGACACGGGCCTGCGGACGGCGAGTAATGGGTAGCTCGCCGTCCGATCAGCACCAGGCCCGAGAGTCGACGGCGCGTAGAGTTCCACGCGCGCCTCAAAGAAATGTCAGCAAACAGGACGGGGCCCGTCATGGCCGATGCCTGCTCGGGGGTTGAGGATAAATTCGAAAGAGTTACGATAGAGACTAATAAGAGTTTAGTAGTCAGTAAGACGTAGTAGTCGTTCAGTCTATCTCTCTGTGGAATGCACTCCCCCAAGAAATCTGGATGGTAACTAACCGATTAACCTTCAAAATTAAAGTTCGCGAACACATTTGTAAAAAGTTGGCAGTAGTATCCTCACAGCGTTAATTCTTTTTCCAATCATCTATTTGTACCTATGTTGTTGGCTATGTATATTTGTGTATTAAGTTTATTCATATGAGTATATATTTTATTTGTAGTTTACATATGTATTTATGTTCCTTTGCATTTAAATAAAGATGCCCTGTTTTTTTTTTGTTTTTTTCCTTATGGCACCTACCACTATTTGTTTATGCATCACCCTAAGGTTGACTGGTAGAAAATGCCTGAGGCATTAAGTCCGCCTCTGTACAATGTGCGTAAAGTGTTAAATAAATAAATAAATAAATAAATAAGAGTCTGACGCCCTCCCGCTCCACTCCCTCCGCTTCCAGAGCGGGAGAAGTCATTGTATGATTTCCCAACCCACAAAAAAAAAAAAAGGTACCTACATGTATTTTTCGTTTTTGTTCAGTTTCTCAAAAAGCACTAAAGCAAATTCGATAAATTTATATGGGACGACGTCGACAGTATATTCTTTCGGATAAAAAAATAATTTTGAAAATCGGTCGACAACTGACGGAGAAATCGGCGGACATACATAAAAAAGTCGAACATAGAACCTCCTCCTTTTTCGAAAGTCGGTTAAAAAAGTAGCCTGCGGCACTCAGTGGTACTAAGACTTTTTGGACAGTGAATGAATTTAATTTTTATTTGTTTGTAAACGGATCAGTAAAAGTCACATAAGAAAGACAGAAATAAACACCGTGTAAGGCACATAAACGCACACACGTGTACTAGTGATTCAGACATGATTCTGGACCCCTTAGCGTTGGAATTTTTCGTCGGCGTTTGCTCAATTTTAAATTTTTTTCTGCAGTTTTTTTTTACTTTAGATTGTCCAAAATCATTATTCCTATCCAACCTAATGTGAGTTTTAATTAAAAAGTAATTAAATCACTAATTACACTAAAAACTGAAATGTAAATAAATAATGTATAATTGTTTCGCTAAGGTTCATTCACGTCGCCGGCCTAATACCTAATACCTTCGGGTGGCGCGGCGCACTCGGCCGATATCGAGATCGCATTGTCTAAAATACATTGCGCGCTCAAAAATGAAAATTTCTGTAACCGATCATTAGCGAGATTAATGACTATCATAATTTTGTTAGTGGCAATTGGCATGTCAACCTTTTCGCGAAGTTTGCGGTTTCTTGTTCCTTACAACCTGTATTTATTTGGCGGCAGTCACCTTAAAAAGTGACAATAAATAACAAAGAAAAAAAAAACTATATTTTCTTTCTAAAAGTCACGTACAAAGCAATTTTTTAAAAAGAACCAGGTGTTTACAGGCTGCTTTGAAATTCCAGATCTAAAATCGGAAATAAGCGTATAATATTAAAAGGTTTGTTCATACCATTGTTCGGGCCGCAGCTGAAAGGTGCGATGTATAAATAGCCACATTTTTGTTCACAGCAGTTCTCGGTATTTCGGTCGTAATGCACCTGGATGCACTTAAAGTGTAAATGCCTTTTGTTTTACCTTTAAAGCTTGTAAAAAGAAACGAGCATTTCCTTCGTCAGAAATGTGGAGTTTTTATTTAGACTGGAGTGGATATTACTCGAGATTTAGTCGAGTCACTGAAAATTCAAATTTTATGCATTTGTTAGAAGATGGCCACAGGCTGAGTTTTGGTCAATAATTTCAAACTCACTGAATTGGTAGATATTTTGACAGCGAGCCCGCTTTTTACTCTTTATCGATGTGCTTGATGCTCGCATTCCACTGTATCCCAGTTTCTGCAGCGAAAACTACTGCAAAGTTAATGTAAACACCGCAGGTAAGTTTGGTTATACAGGTGTTTGACCAAATTTAAAGTTCGTAATGGTATACAGGATAAAACAGAAATTTGTGGTCCTATTTTGAGAACTGCTTCGTCCCGTGATAATGAACAACTCCCAATAAAAAAATTGCACTTCCTATACAAATTTTTAACAAACTCAATTTACAAAAGTACGGGGAGGAGCTCATGGCTAAAGTAATAACAGCCGCACGGGTTGATCCATCAGGTTAAGCTACGCTTGCCGGGGTTGGTCCATGGATGGGTGACTATCTTTACATACCGAGACTCCTCCGTACCTCGGCAAGCACGTTAAGCCGTTTGTCCCGGCAGTCAATCGTGGATCTTCGATAGTCGTTACGGGTCGTCAGAAGCCCGAAAGTCTAACATCCAGTCTTACCAAGGGGTATCGTTACCCAGTAACTGGGTTGTGGAGGTCAGATAGGCAGTCGCTCCATGTAAAATACTAGTATTCAGCTGCATCTGGTTAGACTGGAAGTCGACCCCAAGATAGTTGGGTAAAGGCGCGGGCAGATTGACTAAATTTACAAAAGTCCATTTTTTTTTGGAAATAGACTACGACTTTCTTAATGAAAGTTGTTCAATTCTATAAATGATAAATGATGTTTATTCAGTAAATAGGTTACAAGGAACACTTTTACAAGTCAATGTTTTTTGTCAGTTTAAGCTAGATGAGGCCGGTGTTTCCTAGCTGACTACCCTAAGAAGAAACACCGAAACAAACTCAGTGGTCAAAGTCTGTTTTAAAGTGTTAAACTCCATACAATATGTACTAGTTAAATCATATGAGAACCATGTACGTTTATGTCTGGGATGAGCTTTTTGAAGAAAGCAACACAAAAATTCGAGTGGACCTGTCCAGACAGTGCAAGCATTTGTCAGCCATCGTGAAGCTCAACTCAGAACTTTGAGGAGCTCAACGAACCGACGAACAATACCAAAGTAAGGACATTTGAGTAGGCCGCAAAAATACTCAAACTGCCAAATAATCATAAAATCTACATGAATATAACGACATACATAGTTTTCGCATTCACATTATTCTATATGAGGACCATGCAGCTTAGTGTCTGTAGTGGTCTTTTAAAGAAAGAACCACACATATTTGAGTGGACTTGTCCAGTCAGTGCAAGCATTTGTCAATAGTCGAACAGCTCAACTTAAAAACCACTAAGGAGCTCAATGACTTGACGAACAATACCAAAGAAAGGATATTTAGGTAGGCCGCAAAAGTACTCAAACTGTCAGACAACGTTAAAAAATACTGTAAAAAGGAGGAGAAAATAATAATAATAACCCACATAGTCCTCACATTTACAATAATTAAGTAATCAAAAAAATATATACGAGTATATAATACTTTACATAGTAAATATTCATGTCAAACAAAATACTAATTATAAAATGTCAATCAAAAAAATAAAAATAAATATAATACTACAAAGTATTCATGTCAAAAAAAAAAAATATAATAAAATGTCAATCAAAAAAAAAATTAAAAATATAATACTATAGGTACAAGTATTCATGTCAAAAACGAATTATAGGCAGAAGCACACATTTCTATGTTCACTCAGCAAAAATTCTAACCTGTACTAGGTAGATAGGTAATCCTGTTCCACAAAACGTAATACTTCCACCGTTTTACGGTAACTCGGATCAGATAGCAGCTAATTTCCAGTAAGTAAATTACAAACCTTACGATAGCAGCCCCAGTAATTACACGGACCGCAGCCTCTTATCTTAGGAATACTTTTCCTTTTAACGCACCTAAGTTCACGTTTATCAGGTGAAACTTTAGCGGGTAAATTGAAAATTTTACGAGTTTTGTGGTGGGGTGCCAGTAGTAGCGATTGGCGGGGGCTTGGGATGCTTTTTGGTTTGAAAGTATGAAATAAATGAAATAAAGTTATTCAGTATCAGGTTTTTTGTTATCATTAATAGACTTGCGTTTGACCACTATCTCACCTGATGGTAAGCGACGACGCGGTCGATGGAGCATGCTTGCCAAGAAGTTACCTATTCAATCTTTTTTTTTACATAGTAAATTAACAGGGTCCTCGCTCGGCCCATTTCGTTTATGTCTACAACGGCTGGTGGCTGATGGCTGTAGGAAACAAATTCTTGAAAAGAATAATTTAGTTTACTGCAAGAAAATGGTTTAAAATTATGCAAAAAATTTGAATTATAATGTTGTATGCTATACAGTTCTCATTAATCAGATCATAGCAGGTTTTTTTATTGGCTCACGTTTGACCACTACCTCACCAGATGGTAAGCGATCATGCGGTCGATAGATCACGTTTACCTAGAATTTATGTATTCAATACATTTTATTTAGGCCCATCAGTTGACTTCTCCCGTTCTAGGTGGAGCGGGAGGACTTAGACTCTTACTAACTAAAACCCACCCAAGTTCCTGGGTAACTATTTCAAGCACTCCCGTGAAACCTATTTAGTCTTGACTTAAAGATATGAGTAGAGGAGAGGTTATGTATAATCAGACTATAATGTTACTACTGTTGGGCAATAAACCTCCTCTTTGTGAACATGTATGGACTGTAATCCACTACACTGGTCCAGTGCGTATTCAAAGAAATCGCATACTTGCTTTGGATTTTTGATTTCAAGACATGCCTGATTTCTGACACATTCTTCACAATTTAATTTATGTTAGTAGTAGTTTTCATACACATTTGTACATATTATTATTTTCAGTTTATAGGTATAGACTAAACAGGATTATAATTTTTGTACCCAGTAGTCCGTTCGTTAGCTCGAAAAATAGGAGTAAGGGTTATAATTATTCTAATATTTGAAAGTCTATTTTAATCGGGTTACAGGAATTCAAAAATAGTATGTTATTAGAAAATCTTCGTATTTACGGGATATTTTGAGGAAAATAGTAATTTAGTAAAATCGTGTTAGGCACCAAATTTTGCGAAATCTTGACATAATGGCTGCTACAATCTTTGTTCTTTAACTGAAGGGCTTTGATCTTCGTGACTGAGAAAAGCACAATAATTCACAACAAGTATTCATCGCTACCCGCTTACACTGCGACCGCGGCCGCCCCCAGCATCAAATTAATTGTGTTATCAAGTATTAATTTGTTCTATCTTGGAGGACTTTAATCACCGTGAACCAGGATTTTTGATCTATTTTGTATAAATTATTTTGTTGCAATTTCGTTACGGTTCTTGAAGAAGTTTCTATCAAATAATTACCTATTTTATAACCATTATAATTCTTGATACTGACAGTGAGTTGAAAGACATCTTCAAATATCATTAGAATTGTAAAAAAAAAAGTTTGCAATATACGACAGCAGCAACGATATTCTAGAAAATATTTAGTATCTACTAAAACTGAGTACAAAGATGTTACATAGGCATTGGAAGTCCTGTTTTGTCCGTTTCTTTTAATATTTATTCCTTTTATTCATTAGTATACAAACTCCCTCTCACAGAGAGGAGACCTGTGCCCCAGCAGCAGGGAAATTAAAAGGCGGATGATGATGATATACATAGAAATTATATTTTTAACTGTTTCATAAAAATCATACAAAAAAAAAATCTTTAAAATTACAAAAAGAAATAGTAGTCCACCGGTGTCGGGAGCAGGGTCCAAGCTACCGGTGAACAAATATTTAGTATTGACTAAAACTGAGTCATAGATGTTACATAGGTATTGAAAGTCCTGTTTTGGCAGTTTCTATTACTATTTATTCCATTTATTAATTAGTATATAAACTCCCTCTCACAGAGAGGAGACCTGTGCCCCAGCAGTAGGGACTTTAAAAGGCTGATGATGATAATATACATAGAAATTATATTTTTACAAATCATACAAAAAATAAATTAAAGTAACAAAAAATAGTAGTGCGCCGGTGTCGGGAGCAGGATCCAAGCTACCGGTGGTTAGGGCTCCAGAGACAGGAACTTCCTCACAATGCGACCTGTATAGAGGAGTTCCTACTGCCTTCGGTATCACGTCCTTGATCCAACCGCGCAACGACAGCTTCGTCAGATGGTCGTCGAGGCTTTTGGCCATCAGGCCGTTGGCGGTAACGACTATCGACACAATGACAGTTATTAACGCGTTAGGTCCCTCGCTTTACCATAAGGTAACGCAACAATAGGCCGTATATAGCCGCCAAGTGGCGCCCTCATTGAATAAAAAATCGTAGCAAAGCGTAGAAGATAAAGATTATCCAAAGTACTCGTAACCAAAAGTGTCAAAAACGGCCGTTTTTGGTACTTTTGGTTACTACTTTAGATACGAAACTCTTTGAGTCCTGTTTCAAAAACGTTAAAATACCTTAAACTCATTGTAACAAAAAAAAAAACATAGGATTCTTTAATCTTTATTTTCTTGGCTAAGATACGATTTTTAATCAATGAGGGGCCACTTATGGAGAGGTAGACCCTTAATAAGAGTCGGAAAATACATAATTATATGCATGATGTGTCAAACACTATCAACCTTCCAACTGTCGGGGTACCTAACTGGGGAATGCCAATGTGCAAATAGCAATCTATGTCGGACTTCCGTTGATAATAATGATCGGTTTTATGTTTACCTACTTACCTTTATCATCACCGAGGATACGTAAAATAGGTAGAATATACGAGCTGCGTGGGAGTTGAGTTATTGCACCCATCATTGATTCGCGGATCGCTGGAATGTCGTCATATCGCATGAATTTGATTGGCTGCGGTGCCACTTCTTAACACTCCATTACCGTATCTACCCTGATCAAAGGTCCTCCAATTATTCCAACGATGTTTATTTGATAACAACTATTAATTTAAAGCAATATATTTGTGTTAACACCAGTATACAAATACACGTAAATGTATTCAAAACACGGCAAACGAATATAAACGGGGAGCGCAAACGTGAGAAACGCCTGGTGGAGAGTAAACAATATTATTTTAAAATAATGTCTCACAGCTGTACGAATTATAATAATGTGTGCGAAAGGTACGAAAACGTACGTATATGTACGTGATGAAAGGAATAGTTGGAAGTAAGTCAACGATTTCGCCGTTTACGGCTAATAATGTTGGCTGTTTTAAATATTTTGAAACCAAAAGCAAATAAATCAGACTAATAAATTGCCTGACCTAAAAATCAAAACTTAGTACTTTATGAATACACTTTAAATTCTCTTAGTTAATTCCCTTTCTGTACTAATACATTTACCCACTCTGATGTTTAAAACTTGACTTGAGACCTGATGTGTCCAAAAACATCTAAAATCTTCCAAGACCTGATAATGGTCCTAGCTGAACAAATACGGTAGATATTTTTAGTGCTACTCTTTGAAACCATACAGACTTTTAACCTGTGAAGCCCCGCGGCCAAATGCGGGTTGTCAAATTGAACCCCGACGACAACCCGGGTTGACAGCCGATTTCTTTTTTTTTTTTTTCTCTTTAATTTTTTTTTTTTTGTCCGACTCACCGGTGAGTTGCGGGGCTTCACAGGGATAATCTTGCATTTATCCTGTATCGTAGCGATTGAGAATAAACTATCTGTAACCACATTGAGGAGCTCGTGGCTAAGAAAATAACAGCTGCACGGGTCGATCCATCAGGTTAAGCTACGCTTGCCGGGGTTGGTCCATGAATGGGTGACCATCTTTCCATACCGAGACTCCTCCGTGCCTCAGAAAGCACGTTAAGCCGTTGGTCCCGGCTGTCAATCGTGAAAGAAAAGAAAGAAGAAAGAAAATGAATTTATTTGACCCAGTTTAAGGCACACAATATCACTACATAGTATAAAACAAAGTCGCTTTCTGTGTCCCTATATCCCTATGTATGCTTAAATCTTTAAAACTACGCAACGGATTTTGATGCGGTTTTTTTTAAAAGATAGAGTGATTGAAGAGGAAGGTTTATTATGTATAATTTGTACCCGAGCGAAGCTGGGGCGGGTCGCTAGTTCACAATAAAACACTTATAGAAATTACCTAAAATGATATTATGTGCCCCACGGCTGCGCCGAATAGGCCCAGTTCAGCATAAATGCCGGGCAACTAGTGCCTGACGCTGGTTTTCAACTGGACCCTATGCTACGAGGGCGTCTGACGAACGTAAATCAGTTTTATAGTTTAGGTAAAATATTTAAATAAAAAAATAAATACATATGTAAGTAAGAGATACTAAAATATGAAATTATATGATGTATATTTGTTTAAAAATAGAAGTGGTGTTTAAGGAAAGAAACACAATGGTATGGTTGGACATGAAAAAAGGACACGTTAATAAATAATACTTAAATATACAATAAAATTAAAAATTATATCAATGATACATTCAAATTTACCATGTCTAGCTACCGAGCTAACGACCGCGTTACGGGTCGTCAGGAGCCCGAAAGTCTGACAACCAGTCTTACCAAGGGGTATCGTATTACCCAGTAACTGGGTTGTGGAGGTCAGATAGGCAGTCGGTCCATGTAAAATACTGGTATTCAGCTGCATTAGGTTAGACTGGAAGCCGACCTTGGGGTCAATTTGCCTAGCCTTTACAAAAGAAAAGGCTAGGCAGATTGATTTATCTGTAACCACATTGTACTAATACCTAAACCGAACAACATCTCTTTAATCGCAGCCATGCCATCTTCAGCACAATCCAACGCAAATGACCTAATTCGTAAACAAATTAGCTCAATTGCACCAATATAAACAAGATCGGACACCCATCATTCACACCTCACACAAAGTATTGAAGGCGGGCGGGTGAGGCCCGCGCGGCACGCAGGCGCGCCGCCCGCGAGACGGGTACGCCGCGGGCACGCAGCGGGAACGCAACGACCGCGCGCCGTACACGCGACGACAGCACGAGGTGCTAACGATTTATCGCCGCTAAATTGTTTTGAAAAGGTGAACGCTAAATTAACTGTACGTGGATCTGGATCAAGTTGAAATACGACTGTTTCTGTGTTACTATTGTGGTAATGCGCACTGGAATAGCGGTAAGTGGTAGTCAGAAGTAATCTCTTCGAACTGTTGCAAATCAAACAATAAATTAACAGGGTCCTCGGCCCATTTCGGTTATGTCTACAGTCGCCGGTGGCTGATGAGTGAAGGAAACTAATGAAAAGAATAGTTTAGCACCTACTTACTAAGAATAGTTTGGTTTACTGCAGGAAAATGGTTGAAAATTATCCAGAAAATATGAATCAAAATGTTGTGTGCAATGCAGTTTTCATTCGTCAGTCGTGTTTGTACGTAAACTTTGATAAAATAACTATTTCCAGTGACCGACTGATCTAACTGAAACATTATCTTTTCAAAAAAAACAAAAATCTTCGCAAACATCAGGGCATTTTATTAACGTTTTCCGACTTTTTTATAAACCACGCAATGATTGAGAAAACTAATCAATACCGTGCAGTATTCCTGAAAATCACGCCTGCGTGAGAAGCAGGTGGCGAATCGCCATTAAAGCTCGGATGGTAGTAATAATAAAATGTAATCATCGTTAGGCAGCAGCGAAATAAATAGTCTATGAACGAAAATAAACAGTATAACGGTATCGGCGCGCGCGCGGCTGTAAATTACCTGTTGGTTCCACTGAAATGTTTGATGCGTTTGCGCTTGATCGACATGCGTACGCAGTGGCAAGAGTTTTGATACTTCAAGAAATAATATTTTTTTTGAACGCACAAATAAATAAGACGTATCGTATCCATTGTTTAGGTTGATTGTTTACTTTATAGTTCGTATAGTGTTTAGATTTAATTTAAAAAAAAAACCGGCCAAGAGTGAATCGGACTCGTACGCAAAGGGTTCCGAACAAATCTTGTTTTTTTCAGGTTTTCTTTAAAACTGTATATTTCTTATAGATGTTCGTTGAATCTTTAAGTAAAGAACTACCTTCTGTATTTTTTTTTCAAAATTTTAGGCCCAGTAGCTTCAGAGATAAGGGGAGGGAGGAATGGTCATTTTTCAAAATTTTAGGCCCAGTAGCTTCAGAGATAAGGGGGAGGGAGGAATGGTCATTTTTCATCTATTTTCTGATAGAACTTAAAAATAATACACTATAAAGTTTAAAAAAAACATATTTGAGACCCTTATAGTAACCCCATTCATTTGACATGTAGCACGGCACACTTTGGAAAACTGTTTTTGTTTTAATTTTCCAACTTGCACCCCAAAAGTGACCCACATATCCCAAATTCATTCATTTACGTAATACCTTCGTATTTGGGTCACCAATATACATGTTTGTACCAAATTTCAGCTTAATTAGTCAAGTAGATTCGGAGCAAATGGACTGTAACAGATGGACAGACATACAGACAGACACACGAGTGATCCAATAAGGGTTCCGTTTTTCATTCGGACTTTTGGAAGCCTAAAAAAGCCGATAGGAAAATAACCGTGTCTGGTCAATACATGAAAATTCGAGGATGTAGTGACATCATCGTGGGTTGTTGCGGGATTCTTCAAAAGGGTCACCACGTCCCTGGAACGCCAAGGGAAACTGAAGAAACACGGGTGGGTTTTAGTCAGTTAGAGTCCACACGGTTTCTCCCGCTCTGGGTGGAGCGGTCATCTGATGATATTATGAACCTCAAAAAAAAATTGGCCTGTCGTTATCCTATGTTACTTTGGCTCTTCTCAAAATTTTTACATGTGCTCTTTCCATTCATAATTATTATCTTTTACACAATTTCATTCCTCCTCTCCACCACCTTTTTACCACGGCTTCTTCGTCGTCGTTTATCTCGCAAGAACCGTTCATTAGCGATAGTAAAAAGTAAGTTATGAGAAAGTAAGTTTTAAGTTTAATTGACTTCAAAAAGGAGGAGGTCCTCAATCCGTCTGTATGTTTTTTTTTGTCTATGTTTGTTACGCGATTACTCCACCACTTGTGAATAGATTTTGATGATTCTTTTTATGTTTGGTAGGTCCTCAGTCCGTAGGTCCTAGGTCCAGGCTTCAGAAGTGGCCCCATATAAATTTTATCGAAATTAATTAAGCATTTTTTGAAAAAATCAACAAAAACAAAAAAAAAATATATACACAGATGACGTTTTGGTTTTCTCCAATTATGTTCAAATTCCATGTTATTGGAGTTATTAATTCGGGCATAAGAAAAAAAAACTTTTTTACTAAAAAAAACTTTTCTATATTTCGCAAGTCGGTGTTTTTATTTTCTTTGTTATTTGACACCAACTTCTGAAATTAAAGTTATTTTGCAATTTTTTGTGTTATTTATTTTTTGGACATCGGTTGTATTTTTTATAAAAAAAGTATTTTTTATAAAAGATAGAGATACTCCCACAGATTGCTTTAAACAAACAACTACAAAATTTTACGTTTTTATAATATTAGTTTGAATTGGTTTTTTTTTCATTTATAATTTAAGGGCTTTGATGTACCTACCTTATTCCTGAAACCTAAGTATCAATACTAACCGTTCGTAGTAGTTCACGTAAACGCTCGGGCCATGTGTTTCACGTCGGCTGCGCGCGCGCCGCAATTCGGTCGCAATCACCATTACCTGCGCGCACGTGTATTTTTATATGTGCTATTTTAGCTAAACCAACTGTTTAGTTCGATACCGTGCACATTTATTACACATATTTTTTATGTAGGTCGATAATATAGAGAATTTATTTTTATATGTTTTTGGAATCTGTTAAGTTGAGTTTGGATATTTTTGGCGTTATTAGGTTTGAAAATGCAAACAATTGGTTATGGGTTTATTCCATATTTTTATAGTATTCACCGTATTTACTTGTAAATTCAAGTCAAACGAGTCCTGAATATTTAGAAACGACACTTCTTTGAACATCTTTTAAAATGAAAGGTCCTCACTTTTATTTTCCATCACTATTATCATTAAGTGAGATAGTGGTCAAGCGTGATCCTATTAATGATAAAAAATAAAATAAAGAATATGAAAAAGATGATGTAGTCAAAATAATACACTCAAGTTGGAACTTTTTACACTTCAGATCATTTTCCCCTCAGGCCCTGCGCGCGTCAAATGTCAACATCTGTCAAGTCCCGTTGACAGTCGGCCATCGTGTAACTACAGACTTTGTCATGTTCCGGGTAACAGGCCTAAAGACCTTGGGTAATAGTAATAATAGCGGTTTAAAACGCGTGAATCGGGTTTTGGCAATTTTTTTGGCAATGCAAATGGAATTTCCTCGGTGGCACACATAGACACTGAGACGTTAAACCTGTTTCCTTACCAAATGATATCAGGAAGAAAACAAAGAAAATTTAGAAATTCTAATGCAAACAATTTCGAGGTAATCACACGTTATCTCCTTCCTCGAATGCACAAGGTGATCAAGTAAACAAAGTAAGCCATTCTAAGAAACCTTATCATCACACATTGTAACTTCACCTGGCGTATCTGCGTCATAAAGGGGTAACTCGGTTCAAATGCGAGCCACTTAAAATTTGCTCTTATACCCCTTATTATTAACTGGTGATGAAGTTGAGGTAGAGGTGGGTGAATGTGGTTTGAGTTTGTCGATAGATTTGGTTTAATTTGTTGCTTCGTTAGAACCCGTCGTACAATACTCATCATCATCATTTGAGCCAAGAGACTTCCACTGCTGGGCATAGATCTCCCCCAAGTGCCAACAACCGTTCCTGTGCGTCTCGCATCCTTCGAATTCGTACGACCCTCACCAGGTCCACCTTGTCTGAGGCCTTTCAACGCTGTGTGTTCCGGTACGCGGTCGTCACTCCAGAACCTTGAAAATATCTGCAGGAGAACCAAGGTTATCGACATAGCCTGGAGAATCGCCAAACTTTATAGCAAAAAGTGATGCAATTTTATTAGGTTGATCAATGGTTTCCATAATGCCTCAAACCGAACTAGAGCTTTAAAACCGTTCCACTAAAGAGAAATTCGAAATATTTTACTGATAAATCCTTGGAAGTGGCTTATTTTCAGCCAAATAGTGGAAATTTGGTGATAAAAAAAACGTGAGATTGTGAGAAATGATAGTCACACTGAATTCTATCCCAAAACCTGATCAATCGATTTTCAAAACATTTCATCGACAACACCACACCTCTAAAACACATTAGGGTTGTCGCGAAATGAAATTATACAAAGATTCACCTACACTTGCAATAACACACTGATTATTTCCTGCAAATTCTTGATGCTGTCATGCCAAGCAACATTCATCCTTATCCCATCCAGAATACAGCTTTGATTGGTAGCTTGTTGTATGTCGGTACTCTGGAAGTTAAGACAACCTGCTTCACAAGTGCGCTAATCCCTTTTATCTTGAGGTGACGTGCGCGGTTTATTATTTCGCTTCAGATATTTTGTTAATACTCATAAACGATGTTGTGTGAATAAGTTTCGGATATGTGGCTTTTGGTCTTGTTTAGTTAATTTAATATTAACACAGATGGGTTTGTTTCCTTGGAAAGTGAAAAACTTGAAACAAAACATGAAATATGATGTTTTTCAGGGGTTTTAATAGTAAAAGTTCCATCTCTAAAAGACAGAGGGAAAGACAAAGAAAGTCATATGCTTTTTCAATTTCTATTCAAAGACATACTACCTTAGCTACTTAATTTTAAAAACATTTCTCATTTAACCCATTTATCACTAAAACCTATTCTGCACGCACTCGGCTGAACGCTGACTTTTTTAAAAGTGCAATAGTGCTTATTGTACCTATTATATCCTACTCTTTTGTTTCGTGCTTGTTAGTGATACTAAGTTTTCTACTACTTTTCTGTTTTTACCCGTGAGAACCTGTAATTGGCTCTATGTCTCATGTACCTACAAGTGTTATCCATCTGTTATAGCTGTTGGTTCTACTATGAATAAATAAATAAATAAAGTTAGAATCATTCTTCTTCTAAGCCTGTCCATGGCAAATGTAGCCTTTAAGTTTAGCCCAGTATTCAACGACGACAACCACATTAGCAGTAAGGTCCTCATATGTAGGTACCTACAGATGACAGGACATGCGGCGCAAGATGAGAGGTGGACCATGGTCTGCGGTGAGAAGCCGTGTAAACACCGAAGATCGGAGCCATCCGAGAAACCCCACCTGTGGAGGTTATCTTTAGAATCATTTATTTACGTGAATGTTAGGGATGACGCTATAGTAAAAAAATAAGATTATCAGAAAACATTGGACACGTATTTTTTGCTTTATCAAATTAATGAAACAACGCATCACAGTTCAGGAGTCGGGGCTTGTTACGTCACTTTTGAGTAAAAAGTGGTACAATTTTAACTTAAGTGTGACGTCATCCGAAAATTCAACGTATCGTCTTAATTTTTTGTTAAAGTGACAAAAGAAAGATTACGTGTCAAATACTTTTTGGTAACCTAGTCTCTAAAAAAAATGCCCAACAATCGTGTTCCTGCCATATTGCATCAATTTCCGTCATGAGATCCTTAAATCAGAATCTAGCACAACTTAAACAAGCGATTCCAGCAACACCAGTAAACATTATTACCTCGTCCTGGCACATTACTCACAGCACCGATATTTCAAACTATTAAGAAGATAATTAATATCCTACCGACTACAATGTATCATTACTGTAATATTATTAGAAGAACAAAATGTCAGGTAATGAATATATATCACTTTGGAATATCATTTAACTCATATAAGTGCACAGGAAATGTAATAAGTGTTGAGTGTTAGTTAGTGATTTGTGGTTTGTAAAGTTTAGGGATCTAGGGACTATTAAAATTGATACCTAGGTAGCTGATTGCTCTCGAACACAAATTGATGACATAGGTTAAAAAGCTGACTGTGTGATCGCCTAGAGGACACGGTGCAGTATACGGTGGAGGTCTGTCCCGCTTGCGCGGAGCGCCGCCATATCCTCGTAGAGGCGATCGGTGGTGGTGACCTCTCGCGCCTGGCTCTGGTCCAGGCTATAAAACGAAGCGAGAGGGAATGGAAAACGGTCACCTCCTTTTGCGAAGCAGTAATGCTCGCGAAGGAGGAGGCGGAACGCGTGAGGGAGACTCAACAGAGATCCCTTTACGCCCTCAGTAGCCGCCGTAGGCGACGCCCTGGGCGTCGGGGTTTGCAAGCCGATCTCCGGCCACCGTAGGCGCAGCCTTGCAGATGGCGAGTAATGGGTTGCTTGCCGTCCCATAATGACCAGGCCCGAGAGTCGCGGCAGACTGAGTGAAGATGGCGTGACACCTTGCACAGCAAGCACAGCTCAGAGAGAAGTGGAAGGAATGGGGGAAGGCCAAGGCCTTCCCCCATTCCTCAAGGTCCAGGAGTAGGAAAGTTGAGGCCAAGTAAAAAAGTTCAGTGTAAACCATTGAGTTAATATGTAACACTTACGTAAACCTACAAGATAGCTCTATTTATTTATTTACATACCAACTTGATAGTGATTTGTAAATCCTCTCTTTATCCACCTCAGCATTGGCAGAATCGTAATTAGAACAGGATAACGTATCGACCTGAGCAGTGGTATTGGCCGCGACTTACAAGTTGTAGGTCGTGAGTTCAAACCCAGGCAGGCGATTTACTTTGTGTAAATTATTTCATCACCACTGCTCTCAAAACGGTGAAGGAAAACATCTTGAGGAAACCAAAAATTTGAAGACATGTGACATTCACCAATCCGCATTGGGCCAGCGTGGTGGATTACGGCCCACACCCTCTCACGAAGAGGAGGCCTGTGCCCCAGCGGTGGGGACATTAAAAGGCTTTTTTTTTTGAGATGATGAACGTATTGACCTACCTAAAGGAAAAAAGCTTTTCAACAGAAATATTTTAAACATGCTTGTCGCGATCTGTTAAGCGTTAAATTTACAGTCACTACTTGACTTCTTACATTAATTTAATTAGAAGTTTAATCTATTATTTTGTTGGTAACAAAACTACTGAACGTTTTTTAAATGTTCTTGTAGTAATAGCAGTTTACAAGCGGATCATGTAAACAACTAGAGCGGAAACCGATTAAGACATTAAACCATTGTTAAAAATACCTCATCCCTATTGATTTAGGTACATCCTCCTTTCTCACCCAAGCGAGCAACACACACAGATTACTGTTCAATATATAGCTAGCACCTTTAAATCCACATCCACATAGCCTAAGCCGTGCTAACTTGCTAACCTGTTGATTTAATTGTCGATTAGTCTTCATTAGCGCAGCTCAAAGGGGATCAGCCCTAATAGTTACTAATAGTACGTCGCAGCACTACAACGCGACGGCTTAGGGCTGTCACTCGTTAGTTATCGCGAACCAATGTACGGCAGGTGGTTGTTACACGGTATTTTGAGACTGCATGGTCTATTGGAGACTTTTTGGTCGTTTGGTTGTAATGAGCTATTGATCTTTGTTACATTGTTTCGGGATTTCCTGGGAGTATTGTTGTTATGAATGTAAGTTGCTGAAAGTCTGAAGCTGAAAGCTGAAATTCAGTGTCAGTTGGTAGTGCCCAGTACTGCTTTTACATCGTCGACTCGAAAAGAAAAAGCTGAGGTGTCGGCCTTTCTGAAAGGATAGCGGGAGTGTTGTGTTTGAAAGAGTCACCTTGGCCCTGGCACATGTAACTGAAGGAATACGGCTGGGTTTAAGTCAGTAAGAGACTGACACACCAGCTCGCTCCGCTCAGAACGGGAGATGTTAATTGACGACTTCCCATCCTAAAAAAAAATGGTATCGGCTCTTACATACGTGGTGTGTATTTTAAATGATTGAGTTCCTTTTTAAATGGTTTGTGCCAATCCGGGACCGATTGTTGTCAATGGCGGTGCTCTCAAGGTTGTTCGAGAATATGTTTACCTCGGGCAAACTCTGCAGTTTGGTAAAAACAACTTTGAGAGGGAGGTCAACAGAAGAATCCAGCTGGGCTGGGCAGCGTTTGAGAAGCTTCGACGAGTCTTTGCGTCGCGTATTCCACAGAGCCTAAAGACCAAGGTCTTTAATCAGTGTGTCTTGCCTGTTATGACTTACGGAGCCGAAACGTGGACACTCACGGTACGACTGGTCTATAAATTCAAGGTCGCATTGAGGTATCGAATACGGAACGAGGTGATCCGGCTGATAACCAAGGTTGTCAACATAGCTCACAGAATAAGCAAGCTGAAGTGGCAATGGGCCGGCCATATTAGCCGTAGAACCGATGACCGTTGGGGTAGACGTGTTCTCGAGTGGAGACCGCGAATCGGCAAACGTAAGGTAGGACGCCCTCAGGCTAGGTGGAGCGATGATCTTCACAGGGTGGCTGGTAGCAGCTGGATAAGAGTTGCCGAGAACCGAGCTGAATGGCGTGCAATTGGAGAGGCCTATGTCCAGCAGTGGACTGCTATAGGCTGATGATGATGATGATGTGCCAATACATACATACACTCAGAAAGTTAAAATTATTATCATGTCTTTCTAATCCCAGAGCCGCACGGTCTTTAACCGTGTGAGAATATATTTGCCGGATATCCTTTGTGTGTCCGAGCTACTGAATGATATTAATGGTGCCTTAACAAGCTTTAGAAGTCTTAGATGAAAGCTTGATCAAAGCTGTAAGAACTGATAAGGATACCAACAGGCGAGTAGATACTTAATGCGTGATAAAAAGAAAAGTTATTAGCTAAAAACAGAAGTGATTAGTAAAGATTTATCTCTTCAAAAGTTTAAGCAAAACTCCAATCAATATGTTGCATTGTGTTACCCAATTACTTCCTTCAGATTTTTTTCAGGAACCATTCAAAAACTTCATTAAAATTTTCACACCTGTTCAGCTTGCACACAGAAAATTATATTAAATGTTCAGCACCCCACCTCCAACTAATGAACGAACTAGGCAGGTGCGCCAAACACTGGGATGTGTCAACAATATGCGCGTTAAGACAGTGCCACATTACCCGCAATTGTGCGTAAAGGCTGCGCATTACAGGCACGCTGTTTACGTCACACAGGTATGCTGGCGGGATTGTGTTGCGAAGAAAATTAATTAGGAAAAAGGTAGAAGAAAAGGTGGCCTGAAAATGTGTGATTTTATCCAAAATGGACTAGATAAGAATGTGCACTTAATATGATCGTTTACTATAAAGTTTAAGTTTTTTTTCAAATTGATTGCTCATTGGCCACAATCCTTAGCTTCAAGATGGCTTTCCGAGCTTCAAGATTCAGCCTGATTATCTAGTCTAGTGAGCCCCTTACTCACTAACAATTTTTATTGCCTGTGTTACGTTTGACACATTTCAACTTGTGTTTAACTTTGTAGGTGCTATTATAATACACAATTTCTATTTTTATCTGTAGTTATCTATATACCAGCACTTTGCTCGCGGATTTGCTCCCGTGACCTATCCCACGGAAATTGTTATTTTTCCCGGGATGAAAAGTGGCCTATGTTACTCGTTGATAATTTATCTTTCCATTGGTGAAAAAATGGTTAAAATCGGGCTAGTAGTTTTTAAGTTTATTCATTACATAGAAAAATACAAATGGTTCCTCTTTCTAATATTGTTATTTGTACATAAGTGTAGAATAATATATAAAAATCAATTGCCCAATGTATGCAAACTAACTTTGGAACAGCTGCACCTATAAGGCTAATTATTTTTTGTTGTGGTTATAAAAATTTTGGGTAATCGAAATAAGAAATTCTGTACCCGTGCTAAACCGGGGCGGGTCGCTAGTTTCATATAAAAAAAGACAAGAAGAAAAAAACAGAGAAATAGGTAGTTGCAGATATGGTTAATTCCAAAGAAATCTTCTCCAGCATAGGTACCTGCGAACACGCATATGGAGCCACTTAAGTACCTTGCGAAAGCCGGAAACATAATCATCCTTTTTAAGGTTGAAAAAAAAAACGAATACAGATATTTTGCAATCGCTCAAGTTTATTTAATAGCTTCTCGGTGGCATCCAAATAACACGCGTCGGCGTAGTCAATGATAGACTGAATTAGAGTTTGAACAAGGGAAATTTTAGTGTTTAAGGGAAAAAAACTCTGGAAGAATTTCAATGAGTGGAATGTGTAGTGAACTTTGCGGCTGACTTCAGTGACTTAGGCATAGAGTCCAACATCACCCCCAGGTTTTTAGCCCACGACGCATATTCAATTTGAAATCCATTCAACCAGAGTGAAGACAGTGATGCAACATCAAGTCTGCTCCGCATATACTTGTCGCCGATAACCATGGCCTGAGATTTCTTGGGGTTTATTTGCAGCCCAAAGGACCGTGACCACTCTCCAATCAACTCCAGATCACAGTTTACGGCAGACACGGCGACTTGGCTATGGTCATGCCAAGCTTACACCCACGACTAACCAAAAAACTGCTCAGTCTCAGTAGAGCCAACCTTAGAATAATAATAGGACAATCACAGGCCATTGCCTCTTGAACAAACATCTCTTCAACCTAGGTGCCACGAACAGCCCTCTTTGTAGAGGCTGCTTTGACGCTGAAGAATCAGTCGCCCACGTCATCCTGGAATGCGTGGGCGTGGTTACCCAACGTGCACAAATCCTCGGATCAGTGAGGTCGCTCTGCGAAGCCTGAGTAGCAGGATGACTCTGTGCTTCTGGGCGGAGTTAGGCTGGCTGTGTTAGCCAGGATCCACCACGCACAACGGACCAAATAAGAGTCTAAGTACGGAAAACGGAGTTCCTATACTATACTATACACGGCGACTTCCGCATCATCTCTAGGAAAATGATTGTAAAGCTGCAATTCGTCGGCATAGAGATGGAAGTTAGAGGAGATAGCTCTGGTGACTGAGTTAATATAAATAGAAAAAAAAGACGGGTGAGAACGCTGAGAACTGATCTTATTGTGAAACATACGAACTTTCGCTTTAAAAACTTTTACCTACAATGCTTGTTTTATTCTAACAATTATTTATTTATTAAAACCGGATGTGCAGTGGCGGTACATTTGCGGACTTTTTGCCGCAAGGCTTCCTTTGTCAACCAGTCAGTTAAATTGAATGGGATTGAAGAGATTCTTGATGGAATCTGCTTCAATTTCATTTAATATCTGATCAATTTAGCTTCCTCCTAAACCTTTACAAAAGCTAATTCCCCGCATTACCCACACGATCAGGTGCTACCAACATTCAGATGCTGCAGACAGACACAATATCCGCACGTTTATGTCGGCGCGGCCACATTACCAGCAACTGTTCGTAATAGCCGAGCTATTTATGATGTAAAGGTGTGCTGCGTTTAGAGTTAATTTGTGGGGAGGGAGAGTGGGTTAGGGGAGTGGCTTGCGAACGTGCGATTATCGTTATTAATTTTCAGGAGTAGGTGAGTGTTTCACGTGTTTTCGATTGCATTGAATTTAGAGTGAGAAACAGTTGTGAGAAATTGTTGTAATCCCAGCACTACCTTGATGCATAGTGAAATACGTTGATGACTGATGTATGACGAAGGAATTCTAGGTTATACTTTTTCAGTTAGTTTTGTAATGACTTTTCAGTTTGGAACATCATCAGCATCAGCCTCGGTAATAGAGACTTATTTTGACGAGACTGATGTAATATTAATTAATATTGAATTGCAAAATTAGTGATGAAAAGTTTTTAAGTCATCTCTGTACCTAGAATAACTAAATCATTTACAACTGTAAAGTTGCATGATTGCAGGTAACAGTAACCAACCTTTTTGAAAGCAATATAAATAAACAACTATCAACACAGGTAAATCAATATTGCCAAGTCCAGTGCTAGCTCCAGTATACTCTCCAGTTACAAGGCAGCACCAATAAACGGCAGGTATTTACGACACTGCCTGCGTATGCCGCCATCATTGTTTTGTATTGCATTCAACTGTTTAACCTACAAATACAAATATTAGTTCGAGTATTATGGCGTTGTAATTCGATTTCTGTTATGCTCTTATTGGAATGTGAAATTTAACCTACTGTTTGTCGCATAGCTGTCCTAGTTTAGATGTGTAATATTTGCTTTAGTGTACAAGGGTTAGTTGTTAAGTACTATGGATTAGTGAGATACTAAACGGAGAAGGTCCGACACGTAACGGGTAACGGGGAAGGTCGGAGGTGGATTCTACTGGTTCTACTTTTTCATTTCCTCTTATTACTATTTTTCAAGTTGATATTCATTAACTTGTGTAACATTTTCAATGAATCGTTTTCTATATTTTTCTCTTTAAAAGTGATAAA
Organism: Polia nebulosa; assembly: GCA_951329385.1. NCBI lineage: Eukaryota > Metazoa > Arthropoda > Insecta > Lepidoptera > Noctuidae > Polia > Polia nebulosa. Next base: position 1,193,087 of record OX589596.1, read on the forward strand.
AAGTCCTTAATCCTCCAAAAAAAAAGGATGCGGTTGTGACTAACACAACCGCATCCTTTTTCTTTTGGAGGATGGGAAATCATTACACGACATCTCCCGCTCTGGGTGGAGCGGGAGGACGTGTCAGACTCTTACTGACTAAAATCTGCCCTTGTTCATTCAGTTGCCTGTGCCAAGGGCCGCGGTAACTTTCTGAAGACCAAATCAAACTATGTTTCAAGAATAAATATGGCCATCTACTGTTTAATTAGTTTGGAGACAAAGACAGTGAATAACTTGGTAGTTAGCTCCTGTTCAGACTATGCCCCATTTACTGGAGTACCCCAGGTATAGGTACCTGTATTCCAGAGGACCTGCGCTACGCCTTCTACGAAACAATAAACGTGGCCACCTACTGTTTAATTAGTTTTGAGACAAAGACAGTGAATAAGTTATTAGTTGGCTCCTGTTCAGACTATGATCTTTTTACTGAAGTCCCTACCCCAGGTGTATGTTTACCTGCACCCTAGAGGGCCTGCGCTACGTCTTTTACGAAACAATAAACCTGGCCACCTACTGGTTCCAAATAGTATGTATATAATATACTGTCAAAACAAAAAGAAGAAGAAGTTATAAGTTATGTTACTTGGCTTAATTGTACGTATGCGTTTGTTATTATTTATGATAATAACAAACGCATTCTACCCTGATACATCTATGAAACCATACACCCGCACACAGCGCACATTTCCCAGCTCTGTCCGCCACCGCTATGCACACGATGAACACAATGCTACTTCCCTGTTGCTGTTGGCGCATGGCGTGCGGAACGCAATCTGACTCCTGCAATGCACTATGTGAATGTCGGTTGAGTAGGGTGGAAGAGGATTGTTTCTGAAATTTTGAAATCTCGCTTAAAATTATTTTTTGTTTTTCCACATGTTTTCTTGGGACCCACCTTGGAAGATAGGGTTCTTGAAATTATAGATTTGTCTCTGAGGATTTTTTTGTAGACCTTACAAGGAGCTCCATGATCTATCTGGGTTGGTTTCCATATTTTAGTCCTTGGGGGACGATTATACGTGACCTATCAGCTCTATAATGCCAAGTGGCCAATATAAAAAAATTGTCACAAAACTTTAAAGACATTAAAAAGACAATCTCATCTCATGGAAAACAACCATCTTCTTGAAGCACGCTCCTATTCTTGCAAATTGTCGAACTTTCATTCTTTTCCATTCAGCAATATTGTCAAGAACCCTAAAGCCTACGCCACATTAGCACGCACAAAACGCACGAGCTCGCGACAGCGAAAAGCGATTATATTTAGCTCTCAACACCTAGGAAGTTCATTAAGAAGACGCTATGTTGCTAATGCGCCCGACTCTAATTGAGCAGTTTGTCGCGCGTGAGTCGCACGCGTTCAGTTGCTCGTGCGTCTACGGCTTTACGGTTATGCGTGCGCTAGCCCTTAAGTGATTTTGCTTGAAAGGTTTTAAGTTTAGCTGAAGTATGATTTGTTGGGAAAGTGGGCGTACAAACCTGTGCTTATTTATATCTTACTAGCTTCTGTCGGCGGCTTCACCCGCATGGTATTAGTACTTCCTCCATTATAAATTATAGCCTATGTGTTATTCCAGACAATAATCTAGTGTTGTGCTTTTCATCCTGATCTGTTAAGCCGTTCTGGGGTAATGAGCTACAAACATCCATCGATCCTTCCATCTGAAGTTTCGCATTTATAATATAAGTAGGAAGTAGAATTCTGATGAGTTGTTGCTTGAAGTAAACTAAAGTTTTGTGAGGTTCTGAAAAGTCTTACAAAGAATTCTCTAGGAAATGCCTAGTTTCTTGTAAAGATCAAAGTACTCCTCAAATTCAATAAACATGGTCATGAATCAAAGTCTAAAATTTGAAAAAAGAGTTTGGAAAAAAAAGACGAGAAGGAAAACATGCTGCAATTTAAATTGGTAATCCAAAACAGTCACGGTTTTCTAACAAAAGGGAAAAACTTGTGGTGATGATATAATTATTAATAGGAAACCAGTGCACCGTTCTCGCAGAAAACCAAATTTTTCACCTTACTATACAAGGACCACCAACCAAAAGGTACTGTACTAAACAAAACGCTGGTATTAAACCTACAACCTCCTACAGCACCAGTAAATCTTTGAGGCTATAAAATATGCATATAAATTATATATTATAATATAAAATATGTAGTGCAGTCCTGAACAGAACATGATGTATAGGCGCAGGGCAAACTGGCGTCATTTGCTAGTCTGATTTATGGGGTTTCGTACACCTACGGTTTTGAGTTTGGTGCAGGATTTTAGAAATTATGGTCTGTTTCGGTATTAGTACAAATGGGCAGGAATAGATATTCCAGTGGAAAAATCTGTGTAACAGGACGCAGTTTTTGTTCGATTTTTCAATACTTAATTTATTTTCGAATATTTTATTTTAAGAAGGTATTTTTCTAGTTTTAGGTGAGTACCTATATGAAACTGGGTAGCAGTCTTGTGATTTCTAAAAAAATCATCATCATCAGCCTGTTAATGTCCCTCTGCTGGGGCACAGGCCTCCTCTCTGTGAGAGGGTATGGGCCGTAATCCACCACGCGGGCCCAAGGCGGGTTGGGGGATGTCACATGTCTTTGTATTTTTGGTTCTAGGATATGCCGGTTTCCTCACGATGTTTTATCACCGTTTTGAGAGCAGTGGTGACGAAATAATTTACACAAAGTAAAGCGCCTGACTAGGTTTGAACTCACGAGCTACTATATAGTTGTAAGTCGCCAGTGCTAAAATATACCATTATTATTATCTAAGAAGACGAATAAAATATTATAAAATTAATAGTTCATATCAACATGAAACATACCTATTTGTAAACTTATGAATTTAGAAAAACGAAAGATAGTCGGTAGGTACTCAAATACTTTAAAACAACTAGTAAAAATAACAAAAAAAAGTGGAACAATGAGAAAGCTCACATAAAACTAGAATATTGGGAGACATTTTTACGGTTTTAGGGTTCCGTACCCGAAGGGTAACCAACGGGGCCCTATTACTAAGCATCCGCTGTCCGTTCGTCCGTCCATCTGTCTGTCAGCAGGCTCGACATACATGATCCCCATGGTAATAGGTAGAAAGTTGAAAATTTTACAGAATATGCATTTCTGTTGCCGCTATAATAACAAATAATAAAAAATAATAAAAAATTAAAGGGGGCTGGACACGTACTAGAAACGTGTTTTTTTGGCTTTTTTGCTCGATCTTATTATTAGTGCTGCTGGATTATCTTAATGATGGCAATACTTACCATAGTATTAAATCTTGTACGATGGTACAGAACCCTTCATGAGTGAGTCCGACTCGCACTTGGCCGGTTTCTTTATTAAAAGTAGTAAGTCTCAACAATTTTAAAGACTTGTCACCTAAAATAAAATATTAAAACAATAAAAAATATTGTTGTTCGCGATTCGTCTCGGTAATTACACGTTTATGTGAGCTTTCATCTCCTGTGTAATGTAATTGGGGTGGGCAGATCTGTCATACGCGCATCATTTAGCTATTCACGACACATTTATAATAAGTGTGGTTATTCTGAAAACGATGAAAAATCGAGTAGGAGACGAATATTTTGCAAAAAAAAAAGTTAAGAAAAATACAACAAATTATTTTTATTAAATATACCGTAATTTAAAAAATCTTTTGTGCAGATTTCTAAAAACCTTGATTCGTACTATCGTTTTTATTTTTTATCTTTCTTTCATTATAAAATTCTAAATAACTGAAAAAATATGTTGGAACGGGAACCGATTCAAAGTAGCTCAAGATTTTAATTTTTTCTACAATATCGCTTTACCTCCTCATGATAACCCTTTTCGATACTAAAACACAAACAATAAAACCACTAGGTTAGATAATATAAAAAAAAAATCGTTTATTTCAGACAGCAGTCCATATAGTGTTAGTAATACATAAAAGAAACTTATTATCTAAGTAGTGTTAGTACCAATCATTCTCTGTATAAAATTTTTCATCATCGGGGAGCAGACATTTTCCGCTACCGTTTTTAGGATACTGTTTCGACTATCCCTCACTCTCCTCAGCAGTGACGCTGTTTTTTTACGCAAAATCGCGTGAAAACCGTCCGTACAAGTTTGCGCAAACATTATTGAGGCACTGCAGTATCGAGGCAGTCTCAACAGAATCATAGACGCATTATTATACTGGACTCGCAGGACATCCAGCGATCTTTTAGTGTACTTGACCCACAGACTGCCAGTGTACTCTGTACATGCTCTGACAGTAAGCCTTAAAAAGTGTGATCTTAACTAGGTTCACACATCGAGCAAATCTACGGGCCAACATATTACTTCTAGTCGCCAGAGCCCTACGTTCCCTCTCGATGTCTACATCGTCTGTAAGATCTTCAGCAAGAAAATGCCCTAGGTATTTCAAAGTGGACACCCTTTTAATTAATGACCCATTCATTAGTAGCTCGGGTCCCACTTCGCGGCTCTTGCCTCCGACCTGAAAGACCATGTATGCTTCTTCATGTAGTCTTCATTAAATTACACGGTAAATACACGTGACTAATACACAATGTGTAGAACATAGACAGGACTCGCGGCAAATGGACCCCTGCGTATTTCAGGTGCTCGATGCTGAGCCCCTCATGCCCTGGAGATTTTCCTCTGCTCATATTGTTTATAATAAATAGCATGTGGGAGAAATGTCTATTTTCTAGTATTATTTAAAGAGAGTAGTGTATTTTTTTTGTAGTACCCTCAGTTTAACAATTAAATTATATCGTACGACTATTCGCTCCTTGCCACTGACAAGCAAGCCGCACTATAAAAGAGGGCACAAGACGCTCGACCAGGCAGAAATCGTTTGACTTTGGACTCAGCAAGAGGCTTCTGAATGGTTTGGTATGTTTTGATTTAAATATATTTTTATTGCTTTATTGTTATGAATTGTTATTATGATAAAATGTGATCATCTTTTATTACTTTAATACTGATGATTTTCACTGTTGATGTACTGTTGTAAGATGCAATAATATTATATTGCTAATATTTACTAAAGTTATTCATGGTTATTAAGCCGCTTTGGTAAGTAACTGATCTAATTTATGCATTGCTTTTATTATATTGATGATTTCTCTCCAATATGTCAATAAAATATTATATGAGAGTTCCCATGGAGTTTCTTGCCGTTCTTCTCCATGAAGACCTAGTTTTACGAACGGGCAACTAGATTTTCGATTATTGACAAGCCTATTTGAAATAAATACCTAGTCTTGTCTTTCTGTGTTTTTCTTCTTGATAAACCCTTTCCCTACATACCAGATTCATAGGAATATACACAGTAAATATCTAGTAAACATCTTGACATCAAAGCTTGATACGTAGGTGGACGTAAAGATCTACACAATGTCCTTAATTCCCACAAGCACTTACTTGTTTTGCTGAGAAACATATCTGAGGTTTTTCACCATGACTGCGGGGTTCAGCATCATTCACAACAGAAGAGGGACCGAGGGTTAATGCACGTTATGAATATGTCTCTCAATATCTAATTAACGAACGTAGAAAACACAACGTACTAACATTTACAACTTCCTGAAAAAAACTGTTGAAAAAAATCTTAATTATGTCCACCTAAACGTATAGAATTATATTTTATTACTAGATACTCTTCGTTTTTTATATAAGTGACATAAAGAATATAAAAAATATTTTATAGATCAGAGCTATAATATAGAAACAGTAAATATATACTGTAAATTTGATGTTTCTACGAAGTTGTGTGGTCTTAGGTTTAAAATAAACTGGTATTCAGTATTTATCCCTTAAGAATGCAAATGAAGGGTTTTTTACAAAAACTGCGTAACTAACAATTTTAAGGTTTTTTTTTAATGATGGCAATATGATCTATGGAAAAAGTTACACTAGACAGTTTAATTCGATTTTACAAAAACAGCATATTTAGCACAGAATCACACTGTAAAAAAACATATATTTTACAAAAACTACACAACTGCGTGCAAATTTTACAAAAACGACTTATGTGAACGCAGTTAAGTAGTTTTTGTGAAAAAATAAAACGTCAGTCATAGCAAACACCCATCACCTTTTGAAGTGAAAAGTATCACTCATGATATGTTTTTTGATCTGAAAAAGGCACTAGAGCCTTATTTTTTAAAAACTTGTAAACCAGCAATGAAAATTAAAGTTGCAAGAATGATTAAAATAGATCAAGAATCACCACTTGTTTTGGTTAAGTATAACTTTACTGGAGAATGGACAAGAATCCATGTACGGACAAAGCGTCCACTGCCTTTGGAACTGAATTTTAGTCCATTGTACAAGGCTCAAATTCCATTAAATCCTAATAAAGCTAAGGATATTCAGAGATTGAAACATTTTTTGAGTGAACCCCACAAGATGATTATTTATGATAAAATGTGTGAAATTGTAGCAGAGGAAGGAGAAGATATTGATATTGATAATGAAGATGTAAGTGGAGGAGAAGAATAAATAATAAGGGTGTTTTGTATGGCCACTTAATTATGATTAATTAGATGTCTTTCATTGCAAAACTTTTACTATTATTTTTACAAAAATAACATTAATGCATTTTTTTTACAAAAAGAACACTAGTACAAACTACATTTTATCATTTCATTCCATAAAAGTAGGTATAAATAATAAAAAAATGTTATGTATTCAATGCAATACAGTAACATGAATAAATGATTAAAATTTCTAAGTTATTAAACGAAAAATATGGATTGGAGAACATTTTTTTTATTTCATGTAAAATTGTTGCTAAAAAGTTGTGCTGTTTTTGTAAAAAACCCTTCAAATAGTTAAAGACATTTCTGAAAATATCACCAAACACTGCAAATTTTAGTCGAAACATGACATTGAAACCGCCAATTTCTGTATTAAGACTCATATACAAAGCCAGTTTGAAGGACCTCTTCTCGTCTTACTTGCCATGATAACGGAAAAGTTAATAGTAAAAACACACTTTTTTGAACAAGTTTTTAAAGTCATACACAACTTCATGACTGTACTGTCAAGATGGAGTCAAGCTGGAGGAAATGTTAAAGATATCTATGTGTAAGTACTTTATGCTCAGTATTTGTCGAAGTCTACTTTATCCTGAATACCTAACAAATGTTGACATGAAAACCCAACGGTTTGACACGTTCTTATTTCCAAATTCCCAATTCAGAAACCAGATCATATTTATTACTTACAGTGCATTATACCTACTCGTAAATGGAAAATATCGGTTTAAACATGTACAGTAACTAGCAACCCACCTCGACTCCCACAGTCTATTCCTATTTTTTAACCGACTTTCGAAAAACGAGGAGGTTCTATGTTCGACTGTATGTAGGTTTTTTTTTAATTTTTTTATGTATGTCCGCGCATTTCTCCGTCGGTCGTGGACCGATTTTCAAAATTCTTTTTTATCCGCAAGAACATACTCCCGAGGTGTTGTCATATAAATTTTATCGAAATTGCTTTAGCGCTTTTTGAGAAACTGAACAAAAACGAAAAATACGCATATCTTGATGACGTTTTCGTGTTCTCCAAATGTTTAAATTCCACGTTCCATGTTATTGGGGTTTTTAGTTCTGGGGTATAACAACTAAAAAGCGAAAAATAAAAAACTTTTTTACAAAAAAAAACAACCGACTTCCAATAAGACTGTTGTTTTTTTTGTATAAAAGTTTTTTTTTTATTTTGTATAATAAATTAGTATTAAGTATTTGTGTGAGATGTACAAATAAATGTTTTTCTTTCTTTCTTACCTTCCTCGTTTATCACTCTTTATGTTAATGAAAACAGCATCCAAATCCGTTGCGTGTTTTAGGAGGAGTTGGCGGAGAAAGAGACAGACGCGGAAAGCAACTTTATTTAATATTAGCACGTCGCTCGCGATTTTGTCCACGTGGATTTCGTAAATATTTATAGCCTATTGCATCCACAAATAATGTAGCTTTCTACTGAAGAATTTTCAAAATTGGTTCAGTAGTTCCAGAGATTACTTCCTACAAACAAACTCACTGTGTAAAACAATTGTGTGACTGTTTTGGTGTACAATAAAGTTTTATTCTATTCTACTCGTATTATATTCTCACAAACTTTACCTCTATATAATATTAGTATAGACTATGTAGAGATATTTACTCGTAGGTATGCTATGATTATTATATTTACTATACAAAATATCTATTTCAACCCTTCAAATGCACAACGCTTAGTTTAAGTTCAGAAAACTACTAAATATTTTAGCTTTGCTAATAAAATTAACAAGTGAAGTTAAGCTGTGAAGCTCAGTAAAATCCTCTTATGAGAGAGCGATACAATGTGCACTTTACGCAGAAGTTAGTAAAAAACTAAAAGTAGGGGATTTAGCGGCGCCCCGCACGCCTAAGGTGGGTGTACACGTGAAACCACTCAGATCGCCATTAGCCGCATGCTGCGTGTGTGTACCGCGCTTAACGTTCGATTGTAAGGCTTATACAGCTGTTAAGTACTTTTAAATGATATATTATATATTTATAAATAAATCTTAGGGTATAAAACTGGAAACGTTAGTTTATGTAAATATTAATTCTTCACTCACTAAGAAAATAAGAAAACACCAATTAACCTTCGTAACAACTTAACATGTTAAAGTCTCCAAAATTCAAGGAAACGTCAGCAATAAACATGTCGAGGGCCACGAAATGAGCGAGGAATGTGAGCACGCTCTGACAAATAACTTTAACGAGATCATGTAATGAAGCCAATTACAGCGCGGTGTCAACTGATCGTCGTTTTGTTTTGACAAAATGTTCAGACTTCGATCATTATTTTGTTAAGTTACAGCTCAGATTGTGGTTGAAAAGTTTTTATTTTTACTGTTATTTATTTATTACCAACTTATATTTAAGTTATATTATTATGCATATTCATAAAATTAGGAAAATTTAAACAAAATCAGATAAAATCCATTAGGGAGTGAATCTGCAGCCGTCGCTGTCTTTGAAAAAAATAAGCGGAAAATGGGGTTTGTAAAAAATCTTATATAAAGTTAAAATGTTCCAAAAAGCCACATACAATAAAAAAATACAATCAAGTCTCAAAAAATCCAAAAAGTAAACGTGAGCAATTGCAATCATACGTATCAGTTGATCCAACCTCTCGACTAAGCTCATAGCTAACGAAACATAGTTGAAATAGGGAGGTTTAATGTGTCACCGATGTCACGACGGTCCTAAGTTAGGAAAGCCGACGGGCTCCTATTCCTGTCTGCAGGGTTTGAAGGTATGCCTCGGACGGAAAGACGGACAGACCGAAACTATAAGGATTCCTTGTTAGGCCAACGGAACCCTAAAGAAAACACGAATAAAAAAAGAAAAAACCGGCTATTCGAGTCGGACTCGCACACGAAGGGTTCCGTACCATAAACTGAAAAAAAACACATTAAAAAAAAAACAGAAACGTGTTTTTTGGGTTTTTGGTTAGGCTGTATCTCATGATCCGTAATAAATAGACAATTTTAACTGTGTAGCTATTACGGATCGTGAGATACAGCCCGTTGACAGACAGACGGACAGCGGAGTCTTAGTAATAGGGTCCCGTTGGTTATCCTTTGGAACAGAACCCTAAAAAGTACTGCCGGTTCTCAACGATGTTATTTTTGGGTGCGGCCACCATCTGCGGAGGCACTCTCAATAAATTAATATTAAAATGGACAAGAAAAAAAAAACAAAATATGTAATAGATTTCTGAACCCTTTCCATTACCAGTGTATAAACTTTTCCGTGGGGGTCCAGATTGCACTATTGAATTCACACTAACGATTATTGAAAATTTTAGCTTGATGCAAAACAAAACCTAAGTTTTTGCGCCTAAATAGTGCTAAAGAATGCATAATGTAGCTAAACATTATTCTTTTTGTTGAGCTTGTGATTATTTTTAATGTTATTTAGTTTAATAGAAGCAAATGTAAACCATTATAATAATAATATTCTACAACTACAACTATCACACAACGCTATCTAGTCCCAAACTAAGCAGAGCTTGTGTTATGGGTACTAGACAACTGATAAACATACTTATATATTTCTAAATACATACATATTATAGATAAATTACACCCAGACACAGAACAAATGATCGTGCTCATTACACAAACATTTGCCCTGGGTGGGAATCGAACCCACGACCTCCGGCATAGTAGTCAGGGTCACTAACCACTAGACCAACAGGCCAGTCGCCTGTTATGGGTAATTAAGCCCTAACGGTTTAAACCTGTCACTTATTTATATTTTTGGATATTAATCCGAGGCGTGGCACACTCAAGAACACTCGAAAAAAAAGAGGAAATAATTGAATATTCTATCAAAATATCGTTTCGAATTCTATGAAAAACGGTTTGTAAAAGCAAAATCTTCGCTACAACTTCCTTACATAAACAAATCTTACTCCAGGACATTGTACACGTATCCTTTGAACAGTATGCCCCGTAACTCAGGTACGTAAATACGCTGTTAGGGACGACGTGTGAGCGACACGAGCTCGTAACTCGCAAGTTTTATGGCTCCACACCTACGCGAACACATAAACAATTACTTGTGTTACTCTTTTATGAGTTTGTCATTGTGCTGTGTCTTACAATGTTACCGTTAATTGAGATAAGTAATTGTAAATAAATTAATTTGATTTATTTAGCTTCAGTTTTTAAGTTTTTTTTTATTAAAACTGAATTTAGCGTCATTTCAAACTAAAAATTCAAACTTAAAATTTGATAAAATTTTGATAACTCTTAAGAATAGATAAAAAAAAAACTATTCAGTAGGTTTATTTTTGCTCGCGTGACACGGTCAAATGACCAAATTGTTTTTTGGGAATTGATTTTTTGATAAATCGTGTATTTGATTGATAACTACATAATGCTTTGAAAAAAATTGGCTGTTTATTGAAAAATAACCGTGTATTATTAAAAATTAATCGAGTAGTAACGTCAAGCACCGAACCTAAACATTTTGTACCTAAGGGTAGAGCAATCCACAAAGAATTATATTTAAGTGATGAAACTTTTGATTTTTTTAAGCATGTCAGAACTGCATTGTGCAAATTTTATGTTCCACATTCATTAATTCCAAACTTTTCCTCAATAACCCTCAAAAGCACAAATTAAACAGCCAAATAACATTTTTGATTACCAATCAACGTCGCACTAAATAGAAAGTGTAAACACTATTGTGGCATATTATTAAGTGGAGCCTCAATAACAGTGCGATCAGCCTGATTGGACAACCAATCCCCTGTTAATTTCGATCCACCGTCAACGGTCGATACGAATTACGGAATACGAATTTTCGAATTTCGAAATACGATTTTCGGATTTAGTGGACACAGTGACGAGAGGGTTAATTTTCGGACATTTTAGTGAGGCTGTTAATTAGGGATTTAGTTTAGAATAAGCAGGATGTTTTTGTTTAGGATTTGATTGTGATGATTTGATTAGGGATTATGAGGGACAAAGTAATGAGGTTTCATAATTATGTAGTGAGTATAATAATAGTTGTTGGTTTTCATTTGTTTTGATTTTTTTGCATTACTCTCTACTCTTAACAGTCTACACCAATAGTGTAGAGAGTCAACAATAAATATTAAAAAATAAGCAAAAGAAGCATTCGAATCCCATAAATGTTTAAATAAACTTTTTGACTTGTCTTTTGTAGTAATCCATGTATTTATCAGTTCACAGAAGAAGCATTAAGGGTATACAAATAAAGCAGTGTCGACAGCAAACCTAATTTTCGAGCACCACAACAAACTAATGTGACCAAAATGTCACGGAATTAACAGGAAACTACAAATTAGTTGAACATACCAATATACACAAGCGCGCTATTTAAATTCCGAATGCACACCGCAAATATCCGCGTATCCGCGAGAATATCCGCGATATCCGCCACGGCCGAGTGCCCCCGTACAAATAAACGGTTGATTTGATCAGCCGCTTTGCCAGAACGATATACGTTGTGAAGGACTATCGAAAAAAGGCGAATGAATCCGATGGATTGCGGATTAAACTGTAAAGGTTAATGAAATGTGTGCACCCTTGTTTGTGCGGGGTACACTGTCCTTTATGTGTTTTGAGTGTTTAATATTAAACGCAGGTTTTTGACCGCATTATGTGGATAATTGGAGTAGAGAAGAAACTCAGAAGACGACTACAGTTTTTTCAACTTTTTTAGGGTTCCATAGTCCTAACGAGGACAAGGAACCCTTATACGTTCCGTCTGTTAGTACTAGGAAGCTGCAATTATGCATGGGTATATAATTATATTAAGCAAGCCAAAAAAATAACAATAAAATTTTGAAAAAGATTTTTTTTTTTTATGGTAGCTCCCCTACATGTAAAGTGGGGAAAACTTAATTTTTCTCGCCTGTCCTATAGTATGGGGTACCGTTGGATAGAGCTTTTCAAATCACTGTGGGGTTAACTGAAATAAATGTTATAAGTTTGACTACTGGTTTAAAATGAATATTATTAAAATATATATAAAATAAATATATATATATATACCTAGTTATATTATGCCCTCTTGGTCACAGAAAATTCGGGCATCTAGCTTTTTTTTTTTTAAAAAAAAAAAAGGCTTCTAGCTTTATGCAAAATAAAGTTACAAGGGGTTGAAAATGTCCTGAATGGCTTCAAAAAAGGATGGTATGGCTGTGCCTTTATTTTGTTCGACTTGGCGGGGGCCTTGCCGAGCCCCCAGATACCTAGCTCAATGTATTCTGCCATAAGATCACTAATATTTCAATCTTGTCGCTCGCCTTACACACGCTGCAGTGCTTGCAGATTTCTCATTTCCAATTCGGTTATGAATCGAACTCCGAGTATAACCTTTTCTATTAGTGACTTTATTGATTTTTGGCCTTTTATTTTCTTCTCTCCAAGAATGTGTTATAGCACTAGTAACTCGCTCTGGTAAAGGATACATACATGTTGCATACAAATATACAAATGTTGGCATTACATTCTCTCTCTATCTATTGCCTAGCCTTATCTCACTGTTTCGGGTCTTTATTGAACTCAATTTTATTTTATTTATTATTTCAATACATATTGCGTATGGTTTTAATTTAACACATTATCAAGAAAGTTACTTTCGACTAAAAGTAAAGCTAAACTTTCAACATTTTCTAACTATGAAAGGGAATCACATAACTGCGTGCAAGGAAAAAACTTTTATTAAACAGAGAATATAAAAAAAAAAATGCAAGTTTAAAAGTCACTACGCACGTACAAGCGTGCATAGATCATGTCATTGGAATCAATATGTTGACTTCAATTATTGGCAATAGCCAGCACCCGACAGAAGCAGTCTCCTGCAAAGCATAGCTCTCCATTGTATTTCAACGGGTCGCAACTTAACTTGCAAAGTGCAGAACAATCCGAGTTTTGATTGCAGGCCCAATCAAGATTATCTGTAACAGAAAAGTTAACGTGAGAATGACAGCTAGACGGGTTCACGGTAAGCTTCAGAAAAGATTGAGCTGACAGCAACCAAACAGCAGTTCTATGGCCGAGAACACACTATCAGCCGACTTGCTTAGCATCTACCTAGCGAGTCACTTTGCGAGCAGCGAAGTGAAACGCACACCCGAAAGTGTTCGTAACCGGCCGCAATAGCACTTGGTGCCTAGCTTGTGTCACTACGGACGATGCAAAAATCAGGGAGAAAAAAAAAGGGAGAAACATTACAGCTACCTACTCAAATATTTTAAAACAGCTCTCCACAGCTTTCAGATTTAATACGTTAAGGTTAAGATATCTTTCTATTCTTTTCGAGTCAATGATAAATTTTTAGGTTGTTTGGCCCAGTAGGTTGTTAAATGTTAAGTGCATGAGTACTTGGGGTACTCCAATGTGTGGCTTAAGTTCTTAACAGGGGCACCACACTCTCACTGGGTATCCTAGGGGTCTGTAAAACTTCATTTCGCCAATGTGGGTTTTTTTTTCTGGAGGGTGGGAAATCATCCAATGATTTCTCCCGCTCAGAGTGGAGCGGGAGGGCGTGTCAGACTTTTAATGACTAAAACCCACCCTTGTTTCTTCAGTAGCCTCGGGTGCGTAACCGGTGTCTAGACATGTGCTCGTTTTAAAGCTGTCAAAAGGTATACGTTTTCTAGATAATAAGAGACTTACCTATGAAATACTGCGAAGAAGAGAAAGAAGTATTCAATATTTCATTACTAGGAAACTAATCTTATCTTACCTTGGTTGACATTGAGTGTTTCTGGTTCCACAAAAGCTAGGGCAGCCCCCACCAAACAGAACAGGATTATGAACTTCATCGTTTGAAACTGTTGTAGCTGCAGTAAGTCTTTGAAACTATAATAGCACCTACAGCCAGCGCCAGTATTTATACCCAGTTTCTTTGCTATACCTAATAAGCGTAAAATGGTCGAAGTTTGATAAACTATCGAGAGTAGGTCAATATGGCAAATCGATGTCATTGAAGCCAATGGTGCATCGGTAGTAAAAAAAAACTAATACTTTCATCTTCCTGCCCTTATCTCATGTCATTTGGGGTCGGCGCAACACGTTTTTTTTTCTTCCATTCTATCCTGTCAGCCGTCACGCTATCACTAACTCCCTTTTCTTTCATATCACTCCTCACATAATCCATCCATCCTTTCTTTGACCTGATCTCCCTCTCCATCCATCTACATTTATATTCATAACTCTTTTAGTTACATGTGTTTTATCCCTCCTCTTCACATGACCATACCAAGATAAGCGATTCCCTGTCAACTTTTCTGTGACTGGCGCCACTTTTAAACTACCTCTAATGTACTCATGTCTCACTTTATCCATTCTCCTTACTCCACACATCCATCTCAACATTCTCATCTACGCCACATGCAATCTTGTTTCATCCTTCTTTTTAACAGCCCAACATTCTGATCCATACAGTTCGACAGGTCTAATTACGGACTTATAGATTTTCCCTTTTAACTTAAGGCGCAGTTATGCGACTTTTAATGGTTTTTAATTGAACATCACGTCTAAACGATTAGTCTTCTTTCTTTGAAAAAAATAAATGTTACTTTAAATAATTTTCGTCGTAATTTGATCTGAGAAAATTTGAAATTATGTTTTTATAACATAGTGTAATTAATTTGTAAAGTTATGTCTAACGCGAATAAAAAATTGAGAATTACGCAAAAAGTATAAAGCGTAGTTTTATTAACCTTTACCATTTAGAGATCATTTAATTATTTATAATTTAGTCTAAGTCTTTTAGTTTTATACCTGTTGTTCTAAGTGTAATAAATTAATAATGCGTCTAATTTCGGACAGCGCTCCTTGATGGGCGAGTCCTATTACTGTGCGGACGTACGACGCGTTACGTGAGCTCAGCACAGAACACGCAAGCTAACCACTCCAGGTCATTGGCAGTTAATAGCGCCTTAAGGGGCATCCGTCGGTCGCAAGTTGTTCAAGTGTGACCTGTCGCCATTTCATCTATCTTGAGTTGATCCTGTGCGTTACGTCTCGGTCTATATCGCCATCCCCCTAAACAAGCGACCCGAGGTACTGACAGTCAGAGCAGATCGGTATAGGCGTTCCGTTGAGAGCTACAGTCATAGGACTGGAGAGACCGCCGAAATCGCAGAACAGGTATTCTGTTTTGGTTCTGCTCAATTTCAGGCCCACATTCTTCAGTCTTTGCCACCACGTCTCAAATATGCTCTGGACCTCTAAGCCAAGAGGTGAAATTGTTTATTTGTTTCTAAAAGGCAATCTCACGATACACCTACCTACTAAACCGACCTCAAAAAATCTTTCATTGGTACAAAGCTACTTTTTCGTGGAGAGTAGTAGGATATGTATAGCTTAGGTGTAATAAGCCACGTGGACGAAGCTTCATTATCGTGGAATGTATAGGCTATGTAGAGGAAGCGCCATCACCCCAGTGTTAAGAAAGCGCCATCACTCTGGTCCATATTAAACTATAGGTAGAGTAGTTTAATTCGTAATGTTACAATTTGTATGTCTTTGCCAGGATTGGCTGAAAATTATGTATGTCTTTGTTATGATTGGCTGAGAAGCCAAGGTAAAAGTTTAAAATAAAGTTAAAAGTACTGAGGTAACTTTGCACTACATCGCAGGTAGTGCATGTCGCAACGTTGAAGTTGACAAATCAGAACAAAGCCAATAGTTGGAATTCTCGCAAGCCCGCTATTGGTCACTTAAACTCATGTTTTCTATGTATTCGTGCCAGATACAATGGAAAGTTTTGGAAGCCCGCTATGTGTCTAAACGTAGATCAATGTGAACCTTATATACCCGTAAAATATATATGTAAAATTGGTTTGTTTTTATTGTCGATTACGGGTATATTTGTGAGTAAACTTAGAATCTAAATGGATAATATAATGTAAAATTAGATGCCCCATGTGATACATATTTTACTTTCTTTAAATATGTTAGTTTTGTAAAGAAGTAAATATGTAGCAAGTAAATGTGTAGGGGTTCAACACCTAAGCCAATAAAGTAGCGGTTCTCATTGGCGAACCCAAGAAAAATGTAGGGCCTGTGATTGGCCGGTTGTAATGTTGAAGTTTAAGCGTGAAATGCGCGAAATCTATTGGCTGTTTGGGTTGCATTCGTCGCACGTCGTGCCCCATAGTGTTTGGGCCATAAATATGGGTGCCCCAGCTAGCCAAAATCAGTTCCCCCACACAGATAGGCCTCAATCTCCAAACCTACACTACCCAGCTGGGCCTGTGGTTCCGGAAATGGAGAATTGAGGTAAACCCCGAGAAAAGTCAGGCTGTCCTATATTCTAGACCGCGTCAAACGGTCGTACCCCCCCGTCCGATCACCATGTACGGCAAGCCGATCCCTTGGGAAAAGCAGGCCAAGTACCTAGGGGTGATCCTCGATCAGCATCTCTCCTTCGCCGAGCACATAAGGCAGGCCCGTTCGCGGGCCGCCTTTGCTCAAGGTAGGCTTCATTACCTCCTGAACGCCAAGAGCAAGTTGTCACTAAAGTGCAAATTGCGTGTCTTTACTTCGGTCATCCGACCAATCATGACCTATGCTTGCCCAGTGTTCGCACATGCCAAGCCCCGTCGCCTCCACAAGATGTCGACACTGCAGCACCGCTTTCTCCGCAAGGTGGTGGATGCCCCCTACTTTGTGAGGAATGAGGAGCTGCATGTCGACCTCAAAATCCCCACCTTGCAGCAGTTCATGAAACGCTCCACCCAGCGCTTCCTCGAAACTGCTGCTAAACATCGTAACCCCCTCATCGCATCGGCTACCCGATACGTTCCCTCTCAAATCTCGAAGATTCGCCGCCCCCGGCATACCCTTCTAGTCCCAGATGACGCTACCACCCTGCTCCAAGAGAGCCGTAGGGAAACTAGCACTCTTCGCAAACACCGTACCAGGCCGCCGAGTTTCCGCCCTCGCCGGCGAGGCCCGTCGCGAACTCTTGGTCATTGCCCTCCCCGTCTCTCGCCAGCACGTGCCGCTGAGCCAGTAAATCCCCCAATTAATGGAAACCTGATCCAGCCTTCCCTTGCTGCCCCCAGTGACGCCCTAAGCCGAGGCTCGTACCCCGCAGGGGGTGCCCTTAGCGTGGTCACTTAGTTTGTAAGTTTTTTTTAATAAGTCCTGGCTGGAGGCTTTAATAAATTAGAGCCTTCACAGGCAAGTTCGGTTGAGCAGTCGACAACCATAGGGTTGAACTGCGATAGGTCCCACAAAAAAAAAAAAAAAAAAAAAATAAAAAAAAAAAAAAAAAAAAAAAAATAGCCAAAATCAGTTACTCAGCGTCAGTGACTCAGTGAGCTCGAAAGTCCTCTGGCTTCGCTCTATTGTCTTGTGAGGATCAGCCAGTTGCCATCAAGAGCAGTCGTGCCTGCACGCTGCTCCTCCGTTCGGCCCGCTCACTCTACCGGTTCTCCCTGTGTGCTGTCGTAGGTGCTGGTCCCGGCCAGTGCTTGCGGGGGTGCGCAGGGGTAGCCGCCCCGTTGCCACTCAGTGGGGAAACCCACCGTAGCGGTCGCGGAGGCAACTTTTTAACCTGTTCTCGCCTACCTAAACATGCCGCCGAAGGGGAGGTCCAGTGCCCGCCGCTCTCAGGAGCACGGTACCGGGCCGTCTCCCTCACCGCCGGACCGTCCGGTGACGGGCCGGACGCCGCCGCCCCCTGCAAGAGGGGGTGCGTCGCCCGGCGCACCACCGGCCGCACAATCCGCCTCTCCATCTTCCACCGCAAGAACGGCCGCCACCGGCCCGCCGACGTCATCAGCGACTGCGCGCGTTTCGCCGGCGCCGTCGTCGATCCGGCAGCCGGCCGTCCCGGTCCGTCCTCCGGCCTTGCCGCTGCCTGCTGCGTTGGCGAGTCGGCCGCGCGCCCCGGGTGCGACACGGCCCCCCGCCGTCGCATCGGGGGTGCGCGCCGCCGCGCTGACCGCGCGCGCCGCGGTGCCGCCTGCTGGGCCCGCCCGCTCGGAGCCCCGAGCAGCCACATCCTGCCCTAACATAGGGTCGCGGGACCCGCGCCTCGCTGCGCGGACCGCGGGCCCTACCGCGGCTCGGCCCCCGTGCCGAGCGCGACTGCGCCTGCGCCGCGCCCACGCACTGCTACGCCCCTGGCGATGGAGGTAGTGTCACCGCCCCCCTCGCCAGTGCCATCGCCGTCGCCGCCACGAGTGCCGCCGCCGCCGCCGCTGACGCCACATGTCATTGCGGTGAGTAGCGGCGCGCTGTCACCATCGCCACCAAGAGTCTCCGCCCAGGATTCCCCGGCGGTGTCGGGGTGTTTTTCCCCTCGCGAGAGCGAGTGGTCGGACATGTCGGCATCGTCGGGCGAGTCTGATGTGGAGGAGGCCCACTCCCGGCTCCCACTGCCGCCGCCGCTGGGGCTGGAGCGCGAGCGCCCGCTCGCAGCTCGCCCGCAGCGGAGGCCTAGGAGCCCGGACAAGGAAGAGGATGCGGAGGAGGTGAAGCGGCGCCAGCTGCAGCGCACACCGCGCAGGCGCAGCGGGGCTGGCGCGCCGTCTTTCGCCTCCACCGCAGGCGTCACGAGCGGCACGAGCCGCTCCCCACCTCAGCAGCAGCAGAGTTCCCACCCTACGGCTGCCACCGCCCAGGGCGGGGGCGCCAAGGGTGCTCCAAATAAGAAGCCACGCTACCCGCCGTTGGTAGTGGAGAGGCTGCCGGACTGGCAGACCCATTTCCGGGTCTTGCACGAGCAGCTGGGTCGCTCTCCGAGTGCTCGCCCTTACCAGGGCGGCATTCGGTTCCTTCCCGGAGACGAGAAGGAATACAGGGTGGTCCAGCGCTATCTGTGCGACCTGGAGAAGGAGACCGGTCTGGTATGGTTCTCCTACTCGCTGCCGGCGGAGCGTGGCTTCAAGGTGGCCATACGCGGCCTGCCGGTTGACACCGATCCGGCCGCGATTGAAGAGGACCTGCGCGGGCTCGGTTTTGAGCCCGAGTACGTGCGGGCCATCAAGGCTCGCGAGGGACGTCCGGGCTGCATCTACTTTGCAGCCCTCAAGTACCAGCCGGACATTCGGCGCATATACGACGTCACCTCCATCTTATTGATGGGTGGCGTCGTGGTGGAGGGATGGCGTGGCAAGAGGGGGCCAGCCCAGTGCCACCGCTGCCAGCGCTTCCGGCACTCTTCCCACCAGTGTCACCGTCCGCTCGCCTGTGTGTGATGCGGGGGTGGGCACGCCGCACGAGATTGTCCCCGGCCCCGAGAGGAGCCGGCAACATGCGCCAACTGTGGCGGACCGCACCCCGCGTCGCGCCGCGAGTGCCCCGTCTTCCGGCGGGAGGCCGCCAACAGGCGAGCGGGCACGGTGGCGCTGACGAGCACCGCAGCCCGCCCGGCCGCAGCAGCGGTCCGGGCTGAGATCGTCGACGCGCACGAGGCCCGTAGCACATCACTGATGGCGGCTGCAAACGGGCCCAGTTCCAGAGCAGCCCCTCTGCCAAGCCGCAAGAGGAAGAGGAGGAGACGTGGGAGGAAGCCCCCTCCCCCAACCGACACCACAAAATCGCAACCCCAACCCCTACACTCCTCACATGGTGTGAATCTGCCAGGGGCGGCCTCCGTAACAGAGGTCGTCCCTACGGTAAAGGTTCGCACCATGTGCCCCCGTAAACCGCAACAGGTGCCAGAGGGCGCCACTGCTGCCGCTTCCCAGGACGACATCGCCGCCATGCGTCCACACAATGCGCCACTAGGCGCCAGTGTGGCCGCCATTCCACAACCGGAGCTCCATAAGCGGGCCACTGGCCTCCTGCTGGACTTGATTAAGGCCATCAGGAGGGGCCAGGACCCGCTTATCACCGTGCTGGAGGGCATGGTGGCCATCCTGGCCCTCTACCAGGGCGGGACCGCCGCCAGCAGCCAGCCAGCAGCATCAGACGCCGAGTAAGTCGTTTTCACCTACACGCGACTTGCTCAAACAGGAACACCATACAAGCAGTACATGCACTGTGCGCGACGTGTTCTAAGTTAATATAGGCACGTCGCGTATCGCAAGCCAGACATACATGACTCCACACACATGTGCACTCACGCGCTGTATGTATATACAGCGCATACATGGGCGGCGTTACACATACAATGCCGCCCACACATACACCTTCGGCCCTGCGGTCCGGACGGTGACCGGCTAGCTCTGGAAACCGGGCGGACGGGGGCCACACACTAAATACTGCAGGCTCACTGTAAGCCGGCGGCCGTGAGCTGGTCGTCATCCGCTGGGCCTCCCACAGGGAACTGTGGGTCTCACCTGGCGGTGACAGACCGCCTAGCTGCCGTGAAAACATGTTACGAACCTGCAGTATCACACATGGGCGATTGCTGTGAGAGCATCGGCAGGTGTAGTTCCATCGCCTGCCTAGTAGGCTCTTATGGCAGTCGCCCTAGGCATCCACACCAGAAAATAGGTCCCCCAACGAAGCACCCATTTTTACGGGTGGTAGCCAGCTACCACGAAAAAAGGCAAGGCCTATACGTCCGTCGCGCCCCTTACGGGGTAGCAGCGATTTCCCGCAGTCTATTGTCTTGTACCAAACCTTGTACAGACTATTGTCTTGTTCCACACCTTGAACAGACTGAGTATTGTCGTGTACCACACCTTGTACCGACTGTGTATGTCTTGTACCGCACCTTGTACAGACTGTGTCTTGTCTTGGACAGACTGTTATTATTGTCCACTGTTGGGGCAGTAATTCTACGTAATTTCAACTGTGTAATTCTGCATATCTACCAAACTGTTAAACCTGTGCCACTTAGAACTTTTACCTTTTTTACATTTTTTATAATATACAACTTTTATGAAGAACTGTGTCATCTATTATTAACCCACCTGCTCCACTCATCACACGAGCGTGTCGCGAGACTCCAATACCGCCGACCGACGCACAAATCCTCAACCCTCGCGCCTATCGCGAAAAGTATCGTCAACAGGCTACGTATAGCTTAGGTGTGTTAAGCCCCACCGTAGACGCGGGCCTGCGGACGGCGAGTAGTGGGTAACTCGCC
Source organism: Polia nebulosa (assembly GCA_951329385.1). Taxonomy (NCBI): domain Eukaryota; kingdom Metazoa; phylum Arthropoda; class Insecta; order Lepidoptera; family Noctuidae; genus Polia; species Polia nebulosa. The sequence continues at coordinate 1,214,699 of OX589596.1, forward strand.
GTCCGATCAGCACCAGGCCCGAGAGTCGACGGCGCGTAGTATTCCACGCGCGCCTCAAAGAGTTGTCAGCAAACAGGACGGGGCCCGTCATGGCCGATGCCTGCCCGGAGGTTGAGGATAAATTTGAAAGTGTTACCTCGCCCCTGGGCACGTAGGGCAGGGAGGAACAGGGGTGGGTTTTAGTCAGTAAGAGTCTGACACGCCCTTCCGCTCCACCCTAGAGCGGAAGAAGTCATAAGATGATTTACGAGTACCACCCCCCAAAAAAAAAAAACAAACAAAAAAAAAAAAAACATCACACAATCATACATTATATAACAACTCTAACTATAACTTTTTTAATTACAATACTTTTTTTTAATTTACAACCCAACTATTAATACATACATTTATTTACTATTTTTTTAAAACTTTGTAAAAGCAAGAAATAAATGGCTTATTTATTTATTATTTATTTATTTACCTCGCCCCTGGGCATTCAGGGCAGGTAGGAACAGGGGTGAGTTTTAGTCAGTAAGACTCTGACACGCCATTCCGCTCCACCCTAGAGCGGGAGAAGTCATTGGATGATTTCTCAAAACCCAAAAAAAAAAAGTGTGATAAGAAACGTGGACGAAGCTTCATTATCGTGGAATGTAGTAGGCTAAGTATAGCTTAGGTGTGATAAGCCACGTGGACGAACCTTCATTATCGTGGAGTGTAGTAGGCTACGTATAGCTTGGGTGTGAAATATAGGTTCGATACTCCTTTTCTAGAGTAAGTTAAAAAATATTCTAAATTGTATAAGAAGATTTGTGTACCTGCTAAATCAAAAATTTTAAGCGAGACAGTTAAAAATTCTAATAATAAAGTAAAAACCACTTGGAAAATGATAAAAAATGAAACGAGAAAGTCGGTTAAAAAAGTAAATCAGCTAGAGATTCTATTCGACAACTAATTAGTTAGTAAACCAGCTGACGTAGCTGAGGCATTTAATGAGTTTTTTGCCAACATAACTATAACTACAACTCGCTCCTTAAATTCATCCCCGTCTAAAGCTGAAAGTCTTTTGAACGGTAGTGTGCCTAAGTTTCTGTGATCTCTCCAAAGCTTTTGATTGCGTACACCATGACACGCTTTTGCGTAAACTGCGTCATTATGGTCTCCAAAACGAAGCTCTGTTCATTTAGGTATGCCTCAAGGCTCGATATTGGGACCATTCTTGTTTTTGGTGTATATTAATGATTTACCACATTTTTATAGGGACGTAGTAGTGTTTGCAGATGATACCTCTCTTATCTTTAAAGTAGATAGGAATAGACAAGAATTTTATAACGTAGATAGCGCTCTCTCAATGGTTACGGATTGGTTTATGACAAATAATTTAGTTCTTAATGCTACGAAAACTAAAGTATAAAGTTTGCCTTACCTAATGTTATAAATCTAGGACCTAGTGTCATCTTAAATAAAGAAGTGCTTGAAACTGTGGACTCTGCAGTTTTTTTGGGTATAACTGTTGATTCCAAACTTCAATGGGCAGCACATATATCAAGCCTATCGGGAAGGCTCCGCTCTGCCGCCGCAAAGTTAGACATTATACTGACGTTGACACAGCACGGTTAGTCTATTTTAGTTATTTCCATATTGTTATGACTTACGGTATTCTTTTGTGGGGTAAAGCTGCGGACATACAAAATATATTTGTTTTACAAAAACGTGCTGTACGAGCAATATACAGGTTAGGGTCAAGAGTTTCTTTAAGAGAAATTTTCAAAGAGATTGGATTTCTCACGGTGGCATCTCAATTCATTTTTGCAAACATTATAAATTAGTCAAAATATACATTTATACAAAAAGACCAGTGCTATTCACAATTTTAACACCAGAAATAAGCATAAACTTCATGTTCCTTTCCACCGTGTTCGTAAGGTTCATGGTTCGTTTGAGGGTCTTGGTACCGAATTTTACAATAAGCTACCCCATTCTTTTCTCGACCTGCCTTTTACGCATTTATAACTAAAGTTAAATCTAGTCTCTGTTCGAAGGTATACTATTTCTTTAACGACTATTTAGAAGATAATAATAGTTGGTCGCAGTGTTGAACGCAAGACAATGTTACACTTAATGTTCTTTCTCCATATTTAGCTTATGGTTATGACAGATTATATGAGTTCATATAACAATTGCTTACTAATTTAGTGTGATGGCCCTAGTTCCTCACTTATGGCTTTGAATCACAACCCTTTGATAGATTCTATCTTTGCACGTGTAAGCAGGCTTACCAGTTATGTATGGAGGCTTATTTAATTTGGCTTAGTGTTTATGCTTGAGTTCATTTTTAATGGCATAATTGAGTGTGCTAGTTAACAAGTGCCGGATTATTTAATTTTATGATTATATTTTATACGATATATCTTTATTTTTCTGTTTTACATACATTACATACACATATGTTAAGATTGTTGCATATAATTATGTAGATTCAAGTTCTTCAAACTTAATAGAAAGATGTGTTGCTGGGGAGTTTGTTGGCCACGTCTTCTTCACAGCTGAAACACTAGGAAGTGGTGACGAGCGGGCGTTTTGGGGGACTGTCTTTATGTAGAACTTTGACGTTAAAAAGTGCTGGCTTTCAACACGTTGTTTGCTGCGTCTGTTTGTCAATTTCTTCGCTAACTACTCCTAAAAATTCAACGGGTAATAACGCGGTTACCACCGTTAGTTCGATAATAATTATGTAATATTCAAAGGCTCAAGTGGCTGCCAAAAAGTTGGGATTCCTAGCAAAAGTGAGACGGTACTTCAAGCCAGAACAGCTGCTCAAACTTTATCAAGCGCAAGTTCGATCGTGTATGGAGTACTGCGCTCATCTTTGGGACGGATCTGCCAGAAAGCAGCTCGATAAAGCACTTGCACTTGAAGCAATTGAGAGGCGTGCCAAGAGAATCATCGGCAATGATAAGCTCGTCGAGTCAAATAAGCTCCAAAGTCTTAAGCATCGACGCCGAGTTGCTGGCCTGTCGGTTTTCTATTGGTTGCATTTTGGGGAGCGTGCGTAGTCTAATTCCGCCAAGCCCGTTCCATCATCGGACCACAAGACGTACGGCGATGTGCCACCGGTACATGGTGAACATCCCATCCACACGCAGAAAAGGTTTCGGGAACACATTCATTGTGCGTACAGCTAAAGAGGGGAATTTCCTGCCGGAGTCTGTGTCCTGATAGCTACAACCTGGGAGTCTTTAAGTCCAGAGTGAATAGGATACTTCTAGGCAAGCGTGCTCCATCTTCGACCACATCATCGCTTACCATCAGGTGAGATAGTGGTCAAACGTGAGCCTATCTATAATATACTATATATATTAATAAATCTATTCTAACATTATAAAGCTGAAGAGTTTGTTTGTTTGTTTATTTGAACGAGCTAATCTCAGGAACTACAGCATCGAATTGAAAAATTATTTTTGTTTTGAATAGTCCATTTAACGAGGAAGGCTACAAGCTACATAAAATCACACAGCGCTTAATAAGAGCGGAGCATCAATGAAAATTGTGGCAAAACCGGAAAAAAAAAAAATCTTTTGAAAGCTTCTCTTGCGTGCGCTGCGTAAACGGGTTAAGTTACGCAAAATTGTTCCCCTTTAAAAGTTCTAAAAAAAGTTCTCGACACCATATATGTCTATCTTTAAAGGTTAACTCACTATAATCTTTTTAAGGTAATCAAATTTGTTCCAAAATAATGCTTCATTTGCAAAGGTGTTTTTAAAAACATGAGATTAATCCTTATCCAAATAAATACGTTATTCATCATATGTATATAATTTTGAAAAATTGCTCGCGATATCATTTGATTTCAACTAATATCTTAGGAGATATCATGGTTTTAATCAAGTACCACGCGCATATTCATGATGGGCAAGGCGCGATCAAGAGGGATGCGGGGGTGCGCTGGCCAGCCGCCGCCAGTAGCTCTGCGAGGTACCATAATATATTCCACTATTTATTGAGGAAGGTAATAGACTATATAACATCAAGCTACGACATAGTAACCATAAACGCGGGATAAAAAAAGAGTTCCATTGTCTATCTCCAAAGTTCTTCATCAGATCTTTACCAAATTCAAATAGGACTACTTGAGAAGTATACCGTTTCAAACAAAAAAAGAATTTTCCAAAGCAGTTCAGGCGTCTACGAGTAATCGGGGAACATAGACAAAAAACTAAAAAAAAAAATTCGGTGAATTGAGAACCTCCTCCTTTTTTGAAGTCGGTTAAAAATAAAGTAGTGGTACTTACTGGATTTGTGCAAAAACACTTCAAAAATATTAAAACACTATCGAATGACATGGATTTGCCAAATTGACCTGTTTCTAATAATTTATCGAATATGTTAAGTATCAACCATTATACGCTAATTTGGTATAGCACAGAAATGGGGTATAAACACTGGCGCTGGCTGATGGTGCTATCATAGTTTCAAAGACTTACTACAGCTACAACAGTTTCAAACGATGAAGTTCATAATCCTGTTATGTCTGGTGGGGGCTGCCCTAGCTTTTGTGGAACCAGAAACACTCAATGTCAACCAAGGTAAGATAAGATTAGTTTCCTAGTAATTAAATATTTCTATTACACCTCTTATATCTCTATTATAACTCTTTACTTTTATCTGCCTCAGTACACGATACTTCATACCTTTTCAATTTAAAAAAAAAACGTTTCTTCATCAACCCCCTGCCTACATTCTTATTTATTTTGGGAGGTGCAACATGACTTCTTCGAAGTATTTCATAGGTACATCTGTACCTAAGTCATGTTGAAAAAGTGTAGTGATGGTTAAGAGAGATCTCTTAACCATCCTTTCTTATTCTATCAAGAAAAGGGCTTTTGACAGCTTTCAGACTAGCACATGCTTTTACATAACGTATTGAACATGACGGCTTTGAAAAGATGTATAAAAATGTTGAGTTGCTGTATTGGTTTTTCACTTCTAATTTTGCAACACAGCGAAACTGACATTTTCGAATGTGCGTTTTCACTTCACTGCTCGCAAAGTGAGTCGCTGGCTATGCTAAGGAAGTCGGCTGTCAGTGCGTTCTCGGCCATAAGACGAGAAGTTTGCCGCGATCCCGTCTAGCTGCATCACCCTCACAATATATATTTTTTTTTTTTTTGCAGGTGGTATTGGTTGGTCCTGCAAATTCAACTCGGATTGTTCTTCACTTTGCAAGTCAAGTTGCAACCCGTTGCTACACGATGGGCAGTTTTGTTTTAAAGGTGTTTGCTACTGTCGGGTGCGGCCTGGGCTCCAGAATTGAGGTCATCATGTTGTGTCCACTGATATGATCTATGCACGCTTGTACGTGCATAGATCATCAATTTTCTGTTAAATATAGTTTTCTCCTTACATGCAGTTACGCCTATCGTTCTAACTATTATTCCTATGTAATAATTTTATTTATTTATTTATATCGAACACACGTGATTCATATTTTTGTTAGTAACACTTATAAAACTAGGTTAGTAACATTTCTTATCAATAATCAAAATAAAAACTAATTCATAAACCTGTAGCAATGGACGGTTCCCGCTGCACCAGACCTGCAGCTGTACATACGGGTCTAGTGCCCCAGGAACGGGCAATCAGGCTTGTTCACTATCACCTTTAAAATAATAAATATAATAATAATAATATTTTGTTTATTTATAATAGGCAACTAGGCCCAATTGTTAGTAACATAGTTCTTAAAAACTATTGTTACTAAACAAACAGAAAAAACACAGAAACAAAAACAAAAAGAAAATTGTAAGGTTCCTCCACAGCGTGCGACAACCAAGGTGCGTCGCAGTTATCAATCAACACACTTAGGATGGCGTTAGTACTAGACCGCGCTCTTGCGTGAGCTCGACAAATGGATGTGCGATTAACGCTTTTGCGACAAAACTGTACTGCGACTCACCATAGTTCGAATGCATGCTTGTGCAACACACTGAAGCTCGACATCACGCTGGTGTGACAAACGATTGTGCGACAGTAGTTCGACACTACGGTAGTGCCACAAACATGTATGCGATACTGCCTTCTATAGATTTTAAATGGATAATAAGAAAGCAATAACATCATGTATAAAAATAGAACAAACTATAATGCATTAAAATCAAAAATATATAAGATATGAAAACAATATTTATAAAACAAAAACGATTCGATTTGATTAAAGATGAATTTAACCTAATTTTATAACATCAAAAAGAAATATAAGATCATATAAGTGAATTTATTACTTCTTTTTTAAATAACAAATATAGGTCAGACCACGCAAGAATGATAATAAATCCATTGTATCTTTTTTTTGTAAATGCTTTTTAATTTGTTCTTCTTTATCTTGTTGTTTTATTCTTCTCTTTGGTTCACTTGCTCTTTGACCTATAATCTTTTCTATTGTGTCCGTCGTCGTTTTTACACACAAATATTCCATTTTTTGCGACCCAAAAGTGCATTCCATCGCTCCACCCAGAGCAGGACAAGTCATTGGATGACTTCCCACCCCACCAAAAAAATAAATAAAAAATCTATGGTGCCAAACTTAAATACAGTTCTGTGTAGTAGGTACCCCCATTTCGATGCTGGGAGCTACAGACCATAAGGTGTGGTGGAAATTTTGGTGGTGTTTTTTTTAGCTTCAAACGACCAGGTACTTACCTTTTCAGCATCTTTTCGTTCTGGATATTGACCAATATATTTACTCAAAAGTTTGTGTCTACCTTGTTTGTTTATTGTTCTTATATACACATTACACTGCAACCAATTTTTTGCATTGCAACACCAGTAGTATAAATAACCACGTTGTTTGTTTTTACAATAAATATAGAAATCAATTTCCAAAATGTCCTTTCCTGTTCTTGATTTTAAGTTATGGCCATCATTAGATGGCCATATTCATTTCGTAAAGATATGTTTATAAAAAGATAGGAAACGAAAAATTACGATTAATCTCACTACGATACAAAATTAAATGAAAGTAGTCGCATTTTTAAGCAAATATGAAGGTAGTTGTGCAAAAATAAATTAACTAATTATCTTCCTTTTATAACCGTATACTAGGTATGCACAATATTTATATTTATTAATAGTATCAACTATTACATAATTGTACTTCATATTTTTGAATGTCGTACTATAAGGATACCATTGCTAGTCATATCCTATACAGTAACCCCGTAACCAATAAACGAAGTATACATATGTGACGATTAAAGAATATAGAAGCGAAGGTAGGTCCACGCGGTTAGAAGTGTCACTGGACAGCTGTCAGTCTTTCCGGGCGGACGTGCGCCCAGTTTACTATTTCAAGACACCAAACTATTATTTTATGAAACCATCTGTGTTTACCCCTGTGACAAGTGGACGTCACAACATATATGTAGACGTAGCTTATACAATTACATTATTAATCAATATTATTCCTTAATGCACTTGACGTAAGGCGTATTGCACATTTTTTTTACTTAAGGTAAAAAAATATAAGGTAAAAAAATGTTATTTCTATTGGAAACAGGGCAAAATATTAATTAGTAAAGTTTCCGTTATTACATGTGATTAACAGATCTGTAATTAAAATGAAAAGAAACACGCTATCACGAAGAAAATCATGAAATGTTCACACGAACATTTGAGAATTATATCGTTAAAATAAAAATACTAACAAGTTTTGTAACCCGGAATCGAATCCAGTTTAGCGACAAATGTATTTAAGTTTTAAATTAATTAAAATTGAATTAAATGTAGTCCCGTAACAATGGCATGGCTAGCAGAGAGAGAGAATTAAATGCAGACATTCGTTTATTTGTATACAACATGTATGTATTACCAGAGCGAGTTGCCAGTGCTATGACACGTCCTTGTTTATAATCGGCCAGATCAAGGGGCCCAAAATCACTAACGCCACCTATGGAAATGGTAATACTCGGAGTTCCCTGCATGATCGATTTGGAAATGATAAATCTACAGGAGAACCAGGGCAGCAAATCGGCTTTTGTCGTTAGGTTCAACTGTTTCATTCTAAATGCCTGCAGGCCTCCAAGTCCTTTCAGATCAATAGGCCACCACTATAAAAAAAAACTGCATGAATGAATGAATGAAAAAAATGAGCATGTTTTCAATTCTTTCTCTGGGCATGTCCTTCTGTTGGTGCCCCACAACAATTTGAAGCTGTTTTATAACCTTTGAAATGACATAATTGCCACAACTTGATACAACTCTGGATCCAAGATGCCTATTCTCTAGTAACTCATCAGGCCCCGGAATCACAGACACAATCAAAAACCTATTGTTGCGTCTCAAACGTGGAGCGCGCGGGAGATGACGGGCATGACAATTCATAAGTGCTTGGTTTAAATGAAGTAAATGTTATAAGTTTGACTACTGGTTCAAAATAAATGTTATAAAGAATATACCTAGTTATGTTATGCCTTATTTGTCACAGAAAATTCAGGCTTCTAGCTTTATGCAAAATTAAGTTACAGGGGGTCGAAAATGTCCTGCATGGTTTCGAAAAAAGGATGGTATGGATGTGCCTTTATTTTGTTCGACATGGCGGGGCCTTGCGGTAACCAAACACCTAGCTCAATGTACTCTGCCATAAGATTGCTATTATTTCAATCTTATCACTTGCTTTTGACACGCTGCAGTGCTGCACCAACTAATAGGTATAGTTAACCATCGGTATAACACCAGTTCTTCACTTATATTTGTAACTTTAGCTGGTATTATAATTAAATTAGGTGTACAGGCGTTGAATCAACTTCGAGCCTTCCTTGCAGCAAGAACAAACACTGCGCTATCTGTATGGCTACCAACGATCGTCATTACCCCAGCACACAGGCAATGACTACAACAGCCGTACGGTATATCACGCAGCCTGAAAAAGGCCGGATCAGACGATACGAAACCATCGAACTGTACCAACTAGGGTCCTGTTTCTGAGAGTCGCCAGAATGTTCAATGTTACCTGTGGACATTGACTCAGCACTCGGCCCGGCTGGCGTGCGGCCCAGTTACTTCCACGGCCCAGTGACTTGGTTGCATCTTACACGCATAGGACACAATTTTTTTTTTTATATTAGTGTGTGTTAAGAAAAGTAGTCTAAAAGCTGTAACATAATAATTGTAAATAAATCAGATTTTAATTTTATATATGTAGGTATACGGCTGTTTTTTTTTGGGACAAGCCCGCCACACTATTCCCAAACTACAGTAACTTCTATAAGCCACAATCAACAGTGGCGACCACCAGAAAAAACGCCGAGGCAACGAAGCTCGACGAGTCCCAGAGAAACGATTTAACTGTCTTGGGTCCTGCAACGAAATTAATCAGAAAAGAAAGCGGATGAGTAAAAATAACATAATTTCCACTTTCCTCCTAATCAAGCGCGAGACAGAACAAAGCTAGGCCATTAGGCACAAAGGGGGTATTTATAACTGGGGTAAGCCAAGTTGCCAAGCACCACTCGTTAAAACACTAATATTAATGGGTCCTAAAATTGTAAGCTATCACACTTGATTCCAATAATAGGTAGGGCAATAAAATTTGTTCTACTATTATCAAGGTCCGTGTAACAGACAACTCCAGACGTAGGCTGAATACTACCCAACATAATATTGCGTTCAGTTTTGCAAAAGAGTACACTTCCATAGGATATGATGTGCGGATTGTTCGTATTCGCAATCAGGTGTAGAACATTGTCATAAAGGTGAGGCAACAAGCTTGAAGGAAAATAATTTACCCTTAAAGTTGCCATGACCTGTGAGAAATTGGGCAACCATGTCCCCCACCATCCACCCATGCCCCCAGCCATGTCCTATCCAGCCGTTTAAGAACCGATGGGAAGAACTGGTGGAGGTGTCTACCTTCGATGGAACTTTCCCACCTACATTGCCATTCGGATAAAAGGTTCACCCAAACGTCAGTTTGAGGTTTAAGTAATCCAGAAATCTTGGCACGATCGCGTTAAGGTAAAAAGTCTGGGTCCGTAGTCTTTCGTGCAGAATAGTACATTGCAGCACGTCGCTGCACCTCAAGATCGACTGGAAGTAGACCTGCAAGTACCGGTAAGGCTTAAGTGCTAACGCCGTCCTATACGCTTTACATAGGTACAGAATCATCGTTCTAACTTTGCTCTAAGTACAGTGCGTGACTAACTCCTCAACAAATTAATTTATATATAATATATAATTTTTATTTTTTTATTTTTTTTTATTTATTTATTATACAGCAACAACACGGTTTTGTAAGGAAGGGGTCAACTAAAACAAATTTGTTAGCCTTCATGGATTATTTATTCAATAACATGGACTCTCGTGTTCAAATAAACGCCATTTATACCGACTTTCGAAAAGCGTTCGACAAGGTTGATCATGAGTTGCTTCTGAAAAAAATTTAATTTAATGGTATTCGTGGTGATTTACTCCGATGGTTCTCTTCATATATTACGAACAGAACACAGAGAGTCGTAGTTAATGGTTTTAAATCTGCCACAAGCTTATGTGTGACTTAAGGTGTGCCTCAGGGCTCAATTTTAGGACCTCTTTTATTCATCTTATTTATTAACGATATTAATAGTTGTTTTCGAAATTCTAAAATTTTACTCTATTCTGATGATCTCAAAATATACAGGCCCATCAAAAATTTGCAGGATTGCAGTTTGTTGCAGGAAGATCTGGATCGTTTTAGTGAATATTGTATGTTTAATAAATTACAACTGAGTCTACCTAAATGCTGTTGTATCAGTTTTACGAAGAATAAGAATGTTTTCAAGCATCTTTATTCTTTAGATAATGCCGCACTGTCAAGGGTGTCCCTCATTCGTGATCTTGGAGTCCTCCTCGACGACGAACTTCACTTGGATGACCACATTAATAAGATTGTGAACAACGCCTATCGGATGTATGGTTTTGTGATGAGATCTGCAGAGGAATTTGTGCGCCCTTCTACCTATTTATATCTTTACAAGTCGTTGATCAGATCACAACTTGAGTACGCAGTGCCAGTGTGGAATCCCTTATACAATAAACATTCGGAACAAATTGAAAAAGGTTCAGAGGAAATTCATGAAAGCCATGCATTACCGTTGCTTCCATTCTTATTTATCATACGATGAATTACTTAAAAAGTATAAACCACTTGATTTAAAATCAAGACGCACTCTCCTAGAGACTGGTTTCTTGTTTGATTTGTGTAGCAATGTATATGACTGCATTGATATTCGCAACAAAATAAGTTACATAGTTCCAAGGACTACGGTTCGTCGAAAGGTGCGCGCACGTCCCCTGATTGCAGTGTCCTCCTGTCACAATAATGCAGGTGAGCGGGCACCTCTGAATCGACTTTCCCGTAATTTTAATGATAATTTGAATCATGTTGATATATTTGCTCTCTCTGCTCGTCAATTCAAAAACAATGTTCTAGAATCACTTAAATTGTAAAATTGTAATAATCATATATTATTTTCACGTATTTTTCCTATTTTTCTAATGTTCTTCTAATGTTCCACTAATGTTTTTGTACTCAATCTAAAAGCAGCTTAAAGCAATGTGTTTAAAATTCTGAACTGTTTTAGTTTGTTAGTTTTATGTAAGTTTAAATTGCATACAATGCAAAGATTCTAAATTAGTATTCTGTGGAAAATGTTGTTGGTTACACATTGGATCACATTTTATTTTATTGTTTTTTTGTAATTTGCAATGTGTCACTGTTTGTTTTCCCTAATAAATAAAATAAAAAATAAAATAGGAAAATCAAAACTAAACGTTGGCTTTGTAGCAATTTACGTCCTGCCACCCCAGTGGTGGTCCTATCAGCCCAAACAGGTGCCCCGTAGCACATACAACCCAGGTAAGTAGCCCTATGGATCATTTTTAACGTTAGAAATGATAGGCCCCAAGTAGCCCTGCAAATCCTCGTCAACGCATAGAAGTTCTTTTTAACTTTTTCACCTACTGTTTTTACATGCTCAATAAATGGAACGTTATTTTCTAATACCATACTGAGGTAGCATACGGACTGTTTTTTTTTTAACGGGAACGTTATTAAACTTAATACTAGGCCAAGACTTAAGGTTACTTTTCAACATAAGTTGATAGGTTTTATGCGGTGTGAAGGTAAGACGGTTCCGATCACCCCAATATCAACCGAAGGGAAGTCTCAGTCAAACTCTCAAGGCCAGCCCGAGTACTTGACTGAATGATCAGCAGCCCATCGTCCACATACCCGGTTAATGAGCAATCGCAAGGAAGCGGAATCGCGAGAAAATCATCGTACCCCAAATTCCATACGTACGGGCGTATCTATATCACTGAGTCCTGAGGACAACTCATGCTGTAGGGCTTATAGGTTTTAGGGTCGTAGGGACTGTTAGGCTTGTAGGTCTGAGTAGGTCTTTTAACTTGTCATATATTTTCAAGTACAGTCACACCCTTAACACTACTGCGGCCGTACGTAACGTTTGCCAGGGTGAATGTACAGGTATAGTAAACTGTCTGTGACTAACTACCTATAATAGCAATTTACCTGGGTATTTTTTTTTAATTTACATTTCTTTATGTATACATGTTCAAGACGAAAAGTCGTTTAAACTCCAAAAGTAACTTTGTAATCGCAAACCAAGAAAAACAAAAATCTATTATCCTTAATACTAGCGACTTCCACAAAAGCAAATACAAAAAAAATTGCAAAATAACTTTAATTTTAGTCTGTGTTTGAATTGCATGAATATATATATGAAGGAATGACGGGGGCTCCGTTCGCTCGCTCACTGTTGCCCCCTTAATTTCCTTTGAAATAAACCTGTCCGTGTCGGGGTGACCTAATAGTTAATAAAATTAATTAATCATCTATAAGTACTGTGTTTTATACCTGTCTTTAAAAATATCATTTACCACAACTGTATTTCATTACCTACCTAACATTCAACATAAAATCTACATTCACCCAATCACCCAATTATGACTTTTTATATTTATGGCTCATGATTAATAGACTAATAAATATTATGCCTCAAAAATTTATGCAACTTCAAATAATGCCAAAACATATTAGATCAAATGACAGTTACGCTAACCATTGCATTATACCACAGTACTATTATGCTACAGTATTAATATTCTAATAAAAGTTATGCGAAAATGTTATTCCCAACAATAGTATGCCTTAAAATTTTAAGCCAAGAAAGGAATTGAGAAACGAGCCACGGTCATGATAAGATCGTCGAGTTGAAGCTCCAAAGTCTTGAGCATCGACGCCGACTTGCTAGTCGGTCAGTCTGTCATTTTAGGGAGTGCGCATCGGAATTGCATAGTTTAATTCCACCAAGCGTTCTATCATCGGACCACTAGACGTACGGCGATGCGCTACCGGTACATGGTGGACATCCCACTCATATGCACAAAATGTTTTGGGAACACATTCATTGTGCGTACAGATTTTTTTTTTTTGTGGGATTGTGCGTACAGTTAAAGAGTGGAATTTCCTGCCAGAGTCTGTGTCTCCAGATAACTACAATCGGGGAGTCTTTAAGTCAAGAGTTACTTAGGTTACATCTAGGTAAGCGTGCTCCATCTTCGACCACATCATCGCTTACCATCCAGTGAGATAGTAGTCAAACGCTCGCCTATCCATACTATATATATTTATATATCTATAGTAATATTATAAAGCTGAAGAGTTTATTTGTTCGCGGCGGTAGTGCCCCTCTTTGAGGAGTGGCTGGAGAGGCGTCACGGCGCCCTCACCTTCCGCCTGACGCAGGTCCTCACCGGACATGGCGGTTTCGGTAGGTACCTGTGTCGGATCAAGGCGGAGGTGACCCCCGGGAGTTTCCACTGCGAGGATCGCCCAGAGGACACGGTGGAGCATACGGTGGAGGTTTGCCCCGCTTGGGCAGAGCACCGCCATGTCCTCGTGGATGCGATACGCGGCAGCGACCTCTCGCGCCGTGCCCTGGTTCAGGCCATGGTACGGAGCGAGAGGGAATGGGAAGCCGTCTCATCCTTCTGCGAAGCAGTAATGCTCGCGAAGAAGGAATGGAAAAGGAATACGTTAGGGAGACTCAACAACAGCAGAGTCGCCCTAGCGCCCTCAGCCGCAGCCGCCGCAGGAGACGCCAGGGGCCGCGAGACGATCTCCGGCCACCGTAGACCCGGGCCTGCGGACGGCGAGTAGTGGGTAACTCGCCGCCCGATCAGCACCAGGCCCGAGAGTCGACGGCGCGTAGTGATCCACGCGCGCCTCAAAGAGTTGTCAGCAAAGGACGGGGCCTGCCACGGTCAATGCCTGCCCGGGGGTTAAGGATAACTTCGAAAGAGTTACCTCGCCCCTGGGCATGTAGGGCAGGGAGGAACAGGGGTGGGATTTAGTCAGTAAGAGTCTGACACGCCCTTCCGCTCGTGGAGCGGAAAAAGTCATAAGATGATTTCCCACCCCCCCCCCCCCAAAAAAAAAAAGAGTTTATTTGTTTGTTTGGTTTAACGGGCTAATCTCAGGCACAACTGGATCGAATTTAAATATTATTTTTGTGTTAAATAGTCCATTTATCGAGGAAGGCTATACGCTATATAACATCACACGGCGCCTAATAAGAGCGGAGCATCAATGAAAAATGTGGGAAAAATGTGGAAAAAAATATCCCTTTTGAGAGCTTTCCTTGCGCGCGCAGCGCAAACGGGTTAAGTTACGCAAAAATTAAATGTTACTAAATTATTATAACCACCCCCCCCCTCCCCCGCACCCCCTCCTTTTATTCCCCTTTAAAATTTCGAACAAAAAGTTCTCGACAGCGTATGTCTGTCTTTTAAGGTTAGCTCACTATGATCATTTTTATGATAATCTTTGTTCTAAAATAATGCATTATTTGTGAAGGTGGTTTTAAAAACATGATATTAATCCTTATACAAATAAATATGTTATTCATCCTATGTATTTAATTTTGAACAAAACTGCCTCAGATATCATTTGATTTCAACGAATATCTTAGGAGATATCATAGTTTTAATCAAGTACCACGCGCACATTTATGACGTGCAAGGCGCCCGCGAACAAGAGGGATGTGGGGGTGCGCTGGCCGGCGAGGTATCATAATATATTCCACAGTACCTATATACTATTTATTGAAGAAGGTTATAGACTTTATAACATCACGACACAATAACCATAAACGCGGGATAAAAACAGAGTTCCATTGTCTATCTCCGAAGTTCTTCATTAGATCTGCACCAAATTCAAATAGGACTACTTGAGAAGTAAACCGTTTCAAACAAAAAAGAATTCTCTATCAGTAAAATATCTAAATCAGTCTTCGAGTAATCGGGAAACATAGATAAAAAACAAAAAAAAAAGATTTCGGTGAATTGAGAACCACCTCCTTTGTTTGAAGTCGGTTAACAAAAAAATTGTGGTACCTACTCGATTGTGCAAAAACACTTTAAACATATTATAATACTATCGAATGACACCGATTTGCCTAGTTGACCTGTTTCCAATCATTTATCGATATGTTAAGTATCAACTATTATACGCTAATTTGGTATAGCACAGAAATGGGGTATAAATACCGGCGCTGGCTGATGGTGCTATCATAGTTTCAAAGACTTACTGCAGCTACAACAGTTTCAAACGATGAAGTTCATAATCCTGTTCTGTCTGGTGGGGGCTGCCCTAGCTTTCTGGGAACCAAAACTCCAAGGTAAGATTTGATTAGTTTCCTAGTAATGAAATATATAATACCTCTTAACATTTATTTACATCAGTACCCGATACTTCATACCTTTTCAATTCTTTAGAATAAAATTTCTTCATCAACCCCCTGCCCACATCCTTATTTATTTTGGGGGTGCAACATGTCTTCTTCGAAGTATTTCATAGGTACAAATGTACCTATGAAATACTTCTAAGAAGTCATGTTGAAAAAGTGAAATGATGTCTAAGAGAGATCGTTAAGCTATCATTTCTTATTATATCTAGAAAAGGGCTTTTGACAGCTTTCAGACTCAACATTTTTATACATCTTTTCAAAGCTTTAAGACTTAGGAGAGGACTTAGGGGAGGTTTTGGTTTTAAGGCGGCTTTGAAATGATGTATAAAAATGTTGAGTTGCTGTATTAATCTTTCACTTCTTATTTTGCATCACAGCGAAACTGTCCGCACTGATACAAGCTTGGAGAGTAGCGTTGGCGCATTTTCGAATGTGCGTTTTCACTTCACTGCTCGCAAAGTGAGTCGCTGGCTGTGCTAAGCAAGTCAGCTGTCAGTGCGTTCTCCGCCATAAGACTGCTGTTTGGTTGCTGTCAGCGCAATCTTCTCCAAAGTTTGCCGCGAACCCGTCTAGCTGTATCACCCTCACAATATATATTACAATACATATTAATTTTTTGTTGTTGCAGGTGGTATTGGTTGGTCCTGCGAAAGCAACTCGGATTGTTCTTCACTTTGCAAGTTAAGTTGCAACCCGTTGAAATACAAAGGGCAGCTATGTTTTGGAGGAGACTGCTACTGTCAGGTGTGGCCTGGGCTCCATAATTGAGGTCATCATGTTGTGTCCACTGATATGATCTATGCACGCTTGTACGTGCATAGTCACTTATAAC
This sequence comes from Polia nebulosa, assembly GCA_951329385.1. Lineage (NCBI taxonomy): Eukaryota > Metazoa > Arthropoda > Insecta > Lepidoptera > Noctuidae > Polia > Polia nebulosa. The sequence continues at coordinate 1,231,316 of OX589596.1, forward strand.
TTTTATGTGTTTTTGTAAATTTTCTGTTAAATATAGTTTTTCCCAGCAGTTACGCCTATCGTTCTAACTATTTTTCCTTTGTAATGCCGTGCAGTAGAAACCTAAGTTTTAAAAACGTTACCTCTACAAGCTCTATAGCTTACATCTGTAGGGATAAGCCGAGATTGAATGGAACACAAACATCTAAATAACTACGTTGAAATACTCGTAGTTAAGTATGGGCCCCTCAGGCCCCGGAATAGCAGACACAATTCAAAACTTATTGTCGCGTCGCCGATTGGAGACGCGCGGGGCCTGACGGATGGATCGTTTAATTACAAGTTGTAGTTGAATACATACACACAGATAGAGAGAGAGAGTTAAATACAGGAAGATAAAAAAACAGCTAAAAACGACATAGCTGCAAAATAGAGGATACTTTATTTTTAGTTAGTAACTTCGACTTACTTCTATGTATCAGAGGTAGGCTACTATTGGAAATCTTGGTAACATCCGAGTATTGCTCCTAATACCCAAGAGCCCTCATTATTGCTATCTTCGATAAGTTATGAGCCACTGAGTACACACACACAATGGCCACATAAACATGAATCTGGAAAAAGTTGTTGGTAAAAATTGAAGAGGCATGTTGCTTTTTTTAGCTCCTTCAGTAGGCTAGTTTACCAAATATATCTAATAAGTCCGTAAAAATATAGACTATACAGTGCGTTGATATTTCCCGTGACGTCACACCTAGATACACTGTGTACCGTTTAGTGACGTAACAAGCCCCCACTTCTGAACTTTGATGCCTTTTATCTTTGTCATTTTTTATTGATTTGATCTAGCAAAAAATACTTGTCTAATATTTTTTGATAATCTAACACAGGGACTAGAATTATTATTTTTATACCCAAAACAAATAAATAAACATCCCTATTGGTGGCATAACCTTCTTCTTCGTCGTGCCATCGGTCATGACAATCACGTTGCGACTTCTATAGGGACGGATGTTATTCACCTCACGACGATTCACCACTACTCCCTGCGGGTCGACATCCTGGTGCACTGTGCAAGGAAACCTCAGGGCAAGTTTTGAATTACTGCAATTTCAATGAAAAATATTCATGATTTTAACAATCCACTGGTCTTGTGCTTCATAGATGAGGCTAAGGCGTTTGACTACGTTCGATATTTTATTGTTTGAAATGGGCATCACTTCACATCTTACTATTCTGTTATAGAATCTACAATATAATTCTAATAGCAATCTTGATGGCAAATAGCATACAGAACGGGTCAGTTTTCTTTTTTTAATTTTTTTTTTATGTTTGATAGGTTATTTATAAATAGAGTGCACTACGTGAGCTCGACAAATGGATGCGCGATTAACGCGACAAAACTGTACTGCACCTCACCATAGTTTGAATACACGCTTGTGCGACAGTAGTTCGACACTACGGTAGTGCGACAAACGTGTATGCGATACTGCCGTCTATAGATTATAAATGGAAAATAAGAAAGCAATAAAATGATGTTTAAAAATAAAACAAACTACAATGCATTAAAATCAAAACTATATAAGATATGAAAACAATAGGTATTAAACAAAAACGATTCGACTTGATTAAAAAATCTTTTTTTACAAAAAACAACCGACTTCCAAAAAAAAAAATACACTAAAAATTCAAAAATAACTTTAATTTCGGAAGTCGGTGTTTGTATTTTATTTTATTTCTTCGTTATTTGACACCGACTTCCGAAATTAAAGTTTTTTTTTAATTTTTAGTGTATTTTCTTTTTTGGAAGTCGGTTGTTTTTTTTTTTGTAAAAAGTTTTTTATTTTTCACTTTTTAGTTGTTATACCCTAGAACTATAAACCCCAATAACATGGAACGTGGCATTTAAACATACTCTTAATTGGAGATAACAAAAACGTCATCTAGGTACACGTATTTTTCGCTAAAGCAATTTCAATAAAATTTATATGGGACCATCTTGGGAGTATATTCTTTCGGATAAAAAAGAGTTTTGAAAATCGGTCTATAACTGACGGAGAAATCGGCGTATATACATATAAAAAAAAAAACATACATACAGTCGAACATAGAACCTCCTCCTTTTTTAAAAGTCGGTTAAAGATGAATTTAACCTAATTTTATAACATAAAAAAGAAATATATGATCATATAAGTGAATTTATTACTTCTTTTTTAAATAACAAAGTAGGTCACACCGCGCAAGAATGATAACAAATCCATTGCTTCTTTTTTTTGTAAATGCTTTTTAATTTGTTCTTCTTTATCTTTTTGTTTTTTTCTTTTCTTTGGTTCACTTGCTTCTTGACCTATAATCTTTTCAATTGTTTCCATCATCGTTTTTTGTTCTTTTAATATTTCCTCAAAAGTTTTATATACATTACATTTTTTGCGATCCAAAAGTGCATTCCATCGCTCCACCCAGAGCGGGAGAAGTCACTGAATGACTTACCACCCCACCAAAAAAAAAAAACTATGGTGCAAACTTGAATACAGTTCTGTGTAGTAGGTACCCCCATTTCGATGCTGGGAGCTACAGACCATAAGTGTGGTGGAAATTTTGGTAATGTTTTTTTCAGCTTTAAACGACCAGGTACTACGGCTCGTTTTTTTTGTGTAAGTTCCTTCTACATATTACCTTCCGAAACCACACACTACCTTTTCAGCATCTTTTCGTTTCAATATAGTTTTCAACTTTAATTCTTCTTTTTTATCTGGATCAGGTTCATGGGTATATTGACCAATATATTTACTGAAAAGTTCGTGTCTACCTTGTTTGTTTATTGTTCTTATATACACACTAGCTGTGCCCGCGACTTCGTTCGCGTGGTTGTCGAGAACAAAACAACGTCGTTTAGATAAGAGTATATCACCTTTTTGATGATTTAGATAAGAGTCCTGACTTTGGTATAGTTGATTACGTTAATGCTTCTCTATATACTATGTTAGCGGTGGAATTACCCGGAGCATATACAAAAAGGTTGTTTGGGTTGCTAACACGTGATAGAGAAACATAGAGTTGGCCGTGTGAAAAACAATCAAAAGTAAGGTCTACACCCGCAACGGATAACGTCTGGCCTTGGGCTTTATTAATAGTCATAGCGTAACAGAGGCTTACAGGAAATTGCACACGTTTGAAAGTAAACGGAAAATTATTGGGGATAATGGGTATCCTGGGAATGAAAACAACATCACCGGAGCCGCAACCTGTTAAGATTTCGGCTTCGATGACATTTCGTTGGAGATTTGTTACTCTCAACCGAGTTCCATTGCATAGTTTTGGTGGGCTTAAATTTCTGAGTAGAATGATTGGTACTCCGACTTTTAAATAAATTTTGTGTGCTGGAAGACCTGGTGTATTTAGAGAGTCTAAAAACTCTACTGGATAGTGGGTGGCATCTCCTTCTTCTAAAACCGTGTTAATAGATAAATATTCCCTACTTTCTCCAGAAACATGTACCAATATTTGAGAATTTATTGCTGCTGCTTGGTCGTTGCGAGGTGCCAAAATAGCTCGTTGGCATAGCCAAGCAGCGTCATGGTTCGAGATCTCTGATGGATCTCCGTATACAGAGGAAATGAGTTCCTGCTGTGAGGCAACAGAAGAACACAGGCTTTCGACTAAAGTTACTTTACCTCCTTCTTGAGTCGGGTATGTGCCGTTACCAATTTGAAGTAGTAAATTTGAGAAAACCTGCGCGTTTGCGTCACCTCCCAAATATGCTCGCATATTAAAGCTCAAATTAGTTAATATGACACTACGCCATAAAATAGAGCTCTTTAAACAGGCACCTATTTCATCGGCCCTCGTTCCTCTGGGTATTATAGGGAGTGTCTGCCTGAAGTCTCCACAGAATAGCACCGTTAAGCCTCCCATCGGTCGGTCATTTTGTCTTATATCTCGCAACGTTCTATCTACAGCTTCCACAGCTTTACGATTTGCCATCGTACACTCGTCCCAAACGATAAGGGCGCAATCGCGTAAAACCCTTGCTTTATCACTATTGCGAGACACGTTGCAAACAGGGTTTTCTGTGCGGTCCAAGTCGATTGGTATTTTAAATGTTGTATGTGCAGTTTTTCCTCCTGGTAATAAAGTGGCAGCTATTCCTGAGGAAGCGACGGCAAGGGCAATTTTGTTTTGGCTCCTTATTTGAGCCAAGATAACTTTAGTGAGGAAAGTTTTACCTGTTCCACCAGGTGCATCTAAAAACAGCATTTCTCCTAATGAATGTTCTACACTACAGCATACTCTATCAAAGATTTGACGTTGTTCTGTCGTCAAATTTGAACAGCCATTTCGCAATATTTCTGCTAACTCTTCGGGGTTGTAATTTATTTCAGATGTATACTCCCTATTAATTCGTTCCCCACCAACTGTCGGTGTCGGCAAGCCGTATTGACTGAGGGGGTTCCCTCCTATACTTGTAACTATACGAGTATCTTGTATAGCCAGCAAAGCCCTATTATGGCAGCTTTCACGTACTTGGTCAGAAGTTTCACTATTTATATTTTGCTGTCTCAAAAAATCTTCGGCAAACGCGTCTTTATATTTTTGCCACAACTGCCCAGCGTCCGATAGGCCACAAAATGTCAACAAAATGGCAAATAAATGGCGCAAACGATGTGGACTATCACTGACGCATGCTTCGGCTAAAGCATCATCCCAATGCTGATCGCCATCTAATAAATGCCGTGCGCGGCAAGCAGCTTGAAATGTGGGATATTCTATATCGTCCACTTTGCGGAGCTCAGCAAAAGAAGTAGGTCCTCGCACTGTGTGAAGAAGAAGGCGTAAATAATAACACTCTGCATTATTTGGGTGCACCGTGTATACTCTTCCAATCACGTGTTCTTTAAAAATGCCGGACTCGCCTTCTACAGCAGTTCCACGTCTCGTGCGATTAAAAACACCTTGCTGCTTGTTATAAGTATAATAATGTGGCACTTCATTGTACAACAGAGACTTAGCGAAATTGTCTCTTTCGCAAAGGCGAAAGAATGCGAGCAAGGTGGTTTGTCTTGGGTTGTTCATTCTTTCTGCCACATTTTCTGGCTGAAAGTAAACTCGCTGCCCGCCTTCCAGGTGCACGTCAAGATGGATGACTGGCGGATACCTTTCATGAATAGGGAAACTCAAAATGCGCCAAACTGCCTCCGAAGAGCTTATGTATCGGCCAGATTGATACCTTGTCACTTCATCAAATTGGTTGTTATTTCTTAGTGCTATCATGGCTTGATCACTACCTTTATTAACATATTTACATATATATTTTATAGATTCGACGCTATTACAAATTTCAACATTAATGTGTGCTTGAAAAGCGTTTGACAAAACTGGAGAATACGGTACCACCCAACTATTATTTAGAATTATTTCTTGTCCACGGAATCTGACAGTAGCTGTGAAACCACCTTGTGACGGTGATCTTCGCCGGTATTGCGGATACCCATTTTCCCCAGCCATAGTTAGTTCTTTCAGTGCTCTGGGGTATTTTTTTGAGCATTGACCATCTTTCATGCACGGTGATTCCCTGTTTAAGAGGCCACACGGCCCGTGAACCATATGTGTTTTTACTATGTCATGCAAAATCGGATCTGCATTATAGTCCGGAAATTCTGCACTTATGACACTGTCTATAGCATCGGGACGAATTTTTTCTTCCAGCCACAGAAGAATGTGCGCGTGGGGTAAACCACGCTTTTGCCACTCGACGCTATACATAAAACAAAGAGTTGAACCGAAAACTTTCTCCTTTGTAAGTAGATTAATCAAGACTTTGAGTTTTAAATGAAAAATCCTAGCAATAATGTCATGTCTGTCGTATGACGCCTGTCCTGTGAGAAGTGCCTGGCAAATCTCCGTCCACTTTGGATTTGTTGTAAATGTTATAAAAAGGTCCGGCCGGCCGTATTTACGGACGTAACAAAAAGCATCTTGCGTTCGTTCGTGCATATACCGCGGACCGCCTGTGAAACTGGATGGCAAAATAACCAATCGACCCAAGTTTTCGACGTTATTATCTGATTGCATGGCGTCCCGCAAGTGCACGTATTCTTCAGCGCGTAACCGTCGCTGGTTAGTGCGAATATACACTAAACGTTCAGTTTCTATTTTTGCGTACATGTCCACAATAAATTGGCTGAACAAACCACGAAATCGTTGCAAATATACGAAACTGTTTTGCCTTATTTGTAAAAGGTAGGAATAGTATTGTTGAGCAGATATTTTTTTTTGATAATTAGTGACTCTCGTAGTAGGGTTCACTTGGTACAGCCCAAAATTGTACCCATCTTCACCATGACAATAAATTAGTGGATATTGCAGGGCGTCGTAAGCTCGGTGGGTTTCCAAAATGCGTTGAAGGCGATCGTCGCGTGTACGCAACACGATATCACGTCTCTCACACTCCTGGTCGACTAAAACAACTGCAACTTCATCTGCGACGGGTGCATTGTGTCTTCCACGGTGTTCACCCACAGGACGTCTATCGGCACTTATAACAATTTTGAAATCATTGCTGCCTTGTGGAATTGACTCCAATGCAGCTTTGAATTCACGAACGTACTGGTTAACGTGATGCAGCAATTCTTGAAGTTGACCCAAAAGCTCAGCATTGAGCTGGGGAAAATTGTGATTTCTAACATTGAGCTGTTGCGTGTAATCGGATACAAAATAAATTTGGAGAAATTTGGGTTCATTTTCTGGCAGCAAAGATCCAATAAGGTGATAAACTTGACCTTGTACTTTGAAGGTTGGCATGAACGGTCCTTCCGTTATTTGTTTTGCCCCAAAGGAAGTCATTTGGAAAGCACTGTTATATAAACGAATATTATCCAAAAAACGGTTCGACTGGGGATGATCGCCATTCAGGAGACTTTTAAGTAAGTGTGGTGGATCTTGGAAATTTGGAAGAACAATTTTTCCATTTGAGCAGCACATTCCATCTGTATCTTTCCTCCATTTCAAAGCATGACAAAAATTACAAATTTCTCTCATGTCACCCACGAAAGTAAAGCCAGCATAATTAATTCTAGACGAATATGTGAACCCTGATTTTTCCCTATTGTCCCAAGGTAATAAAATATTTGCATCGTCATTTTCCATGGACTCATCAGCTCCGCTATTTGTTTCTCTATTCATATGGTATCGAGCTCGTTCTATTTCTAGGCGAGATTGACGTTGTTCTGCTGTTTCTGCTCGTCTTAGTTCATCTATTCTTTCCCTTTCAGATGCAAGATAACTTTCATTGTTTCTTTGTACACCTACATAGTTATGTCTAGCTATTTGTAATCGTTCTTCTCTTTGGGAGAGAGATTCAGACTCGCGCGAGAGAGCGTGTCGCTCTCGGTCAGATGACAGACGTGCTTGGCGTTCCTCGATACTCTCTTGAGAACGCAAAGTCGCGGTCCGAGTTCTTTGCGAACTTAAGCGCGACTCCCTTTCTGTGAAAGTCTCTGACTCGCGTGAGAGAGACTGGCGCTCCCGATCAGCAGACAGCCGAACTTCGCGTTCCTGGATATTCTCTTGAGAACGCAAAGTCGCGGTCCGAGTTCTTTGCGAACTTAAGCGCGACTCCCTTTCTGTGAAAGTCTCTGACTCGCGTGAGAGAGACTGGCGCTCCCGATCAGCAGACAGCCGAACTTCGCGTTCCTGGATATTCTCTTGAGAACGCAAAGTCGCGGTCCGAGTTCTTTGCGAACTTAAGCGCGACTCCCTTTCTGTGAATGTCTCTGACTCACGTGAGAGAGAGTGGCGCTCCCGATCAGCAGACAGCCGGTCTTCGCGTTCCTGGATACTCTCTTGAGACCGCAAAGTCGCGGTCCGTGTTCTTTGTGAACTTAAACGTGACTCCCTTTCGGTGAACGTTTCCGATTCACGTGAAAGAGCGATGTGCTCTCGGTTAGCAGATAACCTTGCTTCACGATCTTCTTCCGATTCCTGAGACCTACAAAGTCTCATCCTTTTCGCATTTCGGCTACGCAGCGAAAGGTTAGTTTTTTTTCTTTGAGGCATTTTCAAGGAAAATTAAAGCAATAAACAAAACTAACAACACTTATGACTGAATAGCCTACAAACTTAAAAGATCGGTGCGTCGAACAGTCTAGTGTGACAACGTATCGTCTGTTCGTGGTCGTGACTCAACGAATTGGCAACACTAACTTACTGTATAACGATTGGCACTATTGGATTCAAACTACGAAGTAAATCAAATACAATCTTTACTTCGTACTTCAAACCAATGACCAAAGTTGACCAAACGAAACCAATAAGATAAGCAAATACTTTTTTTTCGACCAATTTAGAAAATCGATAAACCAAGCAACCAAAGAACTTTTACGACACACGCAAGAACTTTTAAGACACCTAACGAAACCCAATTTGCCTAGTAAACACGGTGGACGTCATCCTCGCGCGGAAAATCTTAACACCGCGATTCAGAAAATGACGTCATTTGCACAACGCCATCTATCGGATTTAGATTTCAACTATCAACATTAGTTCTATTTTTAGTCTTAAGATGTCGTTGCAAGTACTATACTTAATTGCGTAACGTAATATTTTACTTCTTGAACTCACTAAATTAATCATATCTTTTGATAGAGTGAACCGATTTCGATGAAACAAAAACTAAGTTAATCCTCAAGTTGCGTATAATTTTTGTATATAAACATTGTCAGCATTGAATTCGTAGATTTTACGTGATGTGCGCACAAACAAACAGACAAACAGACAAACAGACAAACAGACAAAAATTTCAAAAATGATGGAAATGGGTTCTGTTACTTATCTTTTCACACGCTGGCTATTTTTTGTTTCAATTTCTTCAATGTACAAAAATGACTTTTCTACAGATTTATTATATGTATAGATTACACTGCAACCGATTTTTTGCATTGCAACACCAGTAGTATAAATCACCACGTTGTTTATTTTTACAATAAATATAGAAATCAATTTCCAAAATGTCCTTTCTTGTTCTTGATTTTAAGTTATGGCCATCATTAGATGGCCATATTCATTTCGTAAAGATATGTTTTTAAAAAGATATGAAACGAAAAATCACGATTAATCTCACTACGATACAAAATTAAATGAAAGTAGTCGCATTTTTAAGCAAATGTGAAGGTAGTTGTGCAAAAAGAAATTTACTAATTACCTTCCTTTTATTACCATATATTAAGTATGCACAATATTTATATTTATTAATTGAATATAGTATCAACTATTACGAGTAAATGATTGTACTACATATTTTTGATATATAAACTTATACTTACTTATTGATCCAACTTCCTGACGTACTATAGGGATGCTATGCTACTCATATCCCATACACTAACCCCGTAACCAATAAACAACAAAATACATATAATGTATACGTAGCTAATACAATTACATTGTTTATCAATATTATGCCATAATGCATTCGACTTAAGGCATTTATTTTACAAGTAAAAAAAATATAAGGTAATAATATGTTATTTCTATTAGAAACAGGGCAAAATATTCATTTGTAAAGTTTCCGTTATTACATGTGATTAACAGATCTGTAATTAGAATAAAAAGAAACACGCTATCACGAAGACAATCATGAAATATTCACACGAAAATTTGAGAATTATATCGTTAAAATAAAAGTACTAACAAGTTTTGTAACACGGAATCGAAACCAATTTAGCGACGAATGTATTAAGGTTTTAAAATAATTAAAACTGAATTAAATGTAGTCCCGAAACAATGGCTTGGCTAGCAGAGAGAGAGAATTAAATGCAGAATTTTTTTATTTGTATGCACCATGTATGTATTACCAGAGCCAGTTTCCAGTGCTATGACACGTTCTTGTTTATAATCGGCCAGATCAATGGGGCCCAAAATCACTAAAGCCACTTATGGAAATGGTAATACTCGGAGTTCCCTGCATGATCGAATTGGAAATGAGAAATCTACAGAAGAACCAGGGCAGCAAATTGGCTTTTGTGGTTAGGTTCAACTGCTACATTCTAAAGGCCTGCAGGCCTCCAAGTCCTTTCAGATCAATAGGCTACTACTATAAAAAATAAAATGCATGATTGAATGAATGAATAAAATGAGTCATAATTCTTTCTCTGGGTATGTCCTTCTGTAGGCGCCCCACAACGAATTGAAGCTGTTTTTATAACCTTCGAAATGACATAATTGCCACAACTTGATATAACTCTGGGTCCAAGATGCCTATTCTATAGTAACTCGTCAGGCCCTGCAATAACAGACACAATCGAAAACCTGTTGTTGCGTCCCATACGTGGGGCGCGCGGGAGATGACTGGCATAACAAATCTTAGGTGCCTGGTTTAAATGAAGTAAATGTTATAAGTTTGACTACTTGTTCAAAATAAATGTTATAAAGAATATACCTAGTAGTAAATTCAGGCTTCTAGAATTATGCACAATGAAGTTACTGGGGGTCGAAAATGTCCTGAATGGTTTCTAAAAAAGGATGGTACGGCTGTGCCTTTGTTTTGTTCGACATGGTGGGGGCCTTGCCGTAACCCCATATACTTAGCTCAATGTATTCTGCCATAAGATCGCTAATATTTCAATTTTATCACTCGCTTTAGACACGATGCAGTGCTGCACCAACTAATGGGTATAGTTAAGCATCGGTATAGCACCAGTTCTTCACTTATATTTATAACTTTAGCTGGTATTATAATTTAATTAGGTGCACAGGCGTTGAATCAACTTCGACCCTTCATTGCAGCAAGAACAATCACTGCGCCACCTGTACGGCTACCAACCATCTTCAGCAGCCCAGCACACAGGCAATGACCACAACAGCCGTACGGCATACCACGCAGTCTGAACAAGACCGGACTAGACCATACGAGACCATCGAGCTGTACCAACTAGGGTCCTGTTCCTGAGAGTCGCCAGAATGTTCAATGTTACCTATGGACATTGACTCAGCTCTCGGTTCGGCTGGCGCGCGGCCCAGTTAAAATAATGATTTTGTTCACAAAGATTCTTTTATAATAGTGTGTGTTAAGAAAAAATAGTCTAAAAGCTGTAACATAATAATTGTAAATATATCAGGTTTTAATTTTATATTTGTAGGTATATGATAAGTTAGTGTTGTAGTGCTTTTTTTTGGGACAAGCCCGCCACACTATTCCCAAACCACTGTAACTTCTATAAGCCAGAAGCAACAGTGGCGACCACCAGAAAAAAACTCCGAGGCAGTGAAGCTCGACGAGTCCCAGAGAAACGATTAAACTGTCTTGGGTCCCGCAACGAAATTAACCAGAAAAGACAGCGGAGGAGTAAGAAAAACATAATTTCCACTTTCCTCCTAATCAAGCGCGAGACAGAACAAAGCTAGGTCATTAGGCACAAAGGGGGTATTTACAACTGGGGTAAGCCAAGTTGCCAAGCAACACTGGTTAAAAACACTAATATTAATGGGTCCACTTGATTCCAATAATAGGTATTGCAAAAACGCTTAAACGCTTCTAGTTTCCACAAGGTCCGTGTAATAGACAACTCCAGACGTAGGCTGAATACTTTCCTACATAATATTGCGTTCAGTTTGCCAAAGAGTACACTCCCATAGGATATGATGTGCGGATTGTTAGTATTCGCAATCAGGTGTACAACATTGACATAAAGGTGAGGTAACAAGTTTGAAGGAAAATAATTTACCCTTAAAGTTGCCATGACCTAAAAGAAATTGGGCATCACAGTGATCCACCACCAGCCATGTCCTATCCAGCCATCCGTGAACCGATGGGAAGAACTGGTAGAAGTGTCTGCTTTTGATGGAACTTTCTCACCTACATTACCATTCGGATAAAGGTCCTCCCAAACGTCAGTTTGAGGTTTAAGTAATCTAGAAATTTTGGCACGATCGCTTTGTGGTAAAAAGTCTGGGTCTGTAGACTTTCATGCAGAATAGTACATTGCAGCACGTCGCTGCACCTCAAGATCGACAAGAAGTACACCTGCAAGTACCGGTAAGGCTTCAGTGTTAACCGTCCTATACGCTTTACATAGGAAAATCAAAGCTAAACGTTGGCTTTGTAGCAATTTACGTCGTACCGCCCCAATGGTAGCCTATCAGCCCAAACAGAAGCACCGTAGCACATAAAACCCAGGTAAGTAGCCCTATGGATCGTTTTTAACGTTAGGAATGATAGGCCCCAAATAGCCCTGGAAATCCTCGTCAACGCATAGAAGTTCTTTTTAACTTTTTCACTTACTGTTTTTACATGCAAAATAAATGGTAAGTTATTTTCTAATACCATACCGAGGGAGCATACGGACTGTTTTTTGTTTTAACAGGAACGTTATTAAACTTAATACCAGGCCAAGACTTAAGGTTACCTTTTAACCTGAGTTGATAGGGTTTATGCGGTGCGAATGTAATGCGGTTCCGATCACCTCAATATTAACCGAAGGGAAGTCTCAGCCACACTTTCAAGGCCAGCCCAAGTACTTGACTGAATGATCAGCAGCCCATCGTCCACATACCCGGTTACGGCCCTACTAACGGCTAAGTGGCGCCCTCATTCAATAAAAAATCGTAGCATAGCATAGAAAATAAATATTAAAGAATCCAACGTCACGTTTGTTACAAAGATGATAAAGTCCCCACCAAAAACGGCCGTTTCTGACACTTTGCGCACAGCCTACTACTTTGGACATTAAACATTCTGAGACCTGTTTTGATAACGTAAATATACTTTATCTTCTTTGTAACAAACGTGACGATGAATTTTTTAATATTTATTTTCTATGCTATGCTACAATTTTTATTCAATGAGGGACACTTAGCCGGCACCCTTAATGAGGAACCGCAAGGAAGCGGAATCGCGAGAAAATCATCGTACCCCAAATTCCATACGTAGGGGCGTATCTATATCACTGAGTCCTGAGGACATCCCATGCTGTAGGGCTTATAGGTCTTAGGGTCGTAGGGACTGTTAGGCTGGTAGGTCTGAGAAGCTTGCTGAATATGACGATATATACTCTGATTTAAGTGAAAAAAACAGAGTTTATTTAAACAATTGGGAAATGTTTTTTTGATGGCTTTCAAAGCCGAAACTTCAAAATCGGTGAGGATAATGTCCAGATCCAAATAGACATTCAATTTATTAAATCCTACGCATTTAACAATTTCTTAAAAAAATGTATAAGATTTTACTGACTTGTGAGAAAGCAAACCGTACACTAGAGGAACTATTTTATGCGTGGAGTGTGGGGCACCAACCATTGCATGTATTGTATAGATCTGACGGAATGGATCCATCATCCAAAACTTCGCTTGGTTCAGCGATTTCAAATCATCCATAGTGGAAAATACTATTACGCACTCATTATCATCAATATAGTGCCCGATCAGAAATTGTTCACCACAGTCATTGCTCATTAATTATTCGGGAATCACGACAATGTGAATATCTTTTGGAATCGGTGGTAGATTTTAATTTCTTTCTCTTTTAATAATTTTCCTCATAGCATCTTTATTGGGCATATGGGGAGCACTGGTACTCGGTACCATTTGGATGCACCGCTGTACAATTTGTGCAGGTGAATCCATCGATTGATTAGCTTTATCTTTCAAATTAGCCTTTAACATCATTTCAATACGTTTTTCAGGGTTAGGTATATGCATATGATCACGATTTTGGGACAGCACAATGTGTTGATTGTTGGTTGTAAGCAAAGAAGTAATAAATACATTACACCGAGTACTAGTTTTTTTCGTACATCTCCAGTAGTAGTTATTATCACGCCTCTTATTGAAATGATATGAATATCCTTCACAAATTAACACATCTTTGCCACGTTTCGATTTCACAAATTTCACATTTATTCATTTTAAAACCGTTAACTAAGAACAAACACAATCGTCAATGAGGATGCAGAGCATACTATAACCAATGAAGAGAAAAGTAAAACAGATAATCATGACTACCCACATTTTTGTCACATAATTTTTATTATACTTAGCCAAGTATCAAGCGCCTATTACTATATTACTAGCAATGTTACAAAAAGCAAGTTATTTCGAGAAACTTTTGTGTGTGATGTAGTAAAATTGGCTTTTTTTCTTGTGGGTTGGGAAATCATCCAATGACTTCTCCCGCTCTGGGTGGAGCGGGAGGGCGTGTCAGACTCTTACTGACTAAAGCCCACCCCTGTTCCTTCCCTGCCTGAGTGCCCAGGGGTGCGATAACTCATTTTCAGAATTTATCCGCTACCCCTAGGCATGCAGGCACCGGCCACGATGGGCCCCGCCAGTGGTGGCTGACTACATCTCTAGGAGGCGCGCGTGGAACACTACGCGCCGTCGACTCACGGTAGTAAAATTGGCTTAAAATATGTACTCAGTTGTAATTAACTCATTTTATAATATGAATAAGCGTTTACGTTTCTTTAATCTTTTGTTTTTATATTTTGCCGATGTTAGCAATAACAAAATAGAAGATATGGGTAGGTAATAAATAAATACCATTCATTAAAAGTAAAGGAGGTCTTACATTAAAACATTTTCTTTCTTCATGTCTTTGTAGCAAGCAAGTAGCCTACTGGTGGCTTTGTAGTTAAATAGTGAAAAGGCCATGTCGAAACAATCGTAGTCAAAACGATCTGACGGCGAATATTCCATAGTTGAAAAGTCCTGTCGTCGTACAAACAAATGCGAACCATTCTGTCGGCGAAACATCCATAGGTGACACGTTCTATCGACGAACCCGTCAAAAACAAAACAATTATGAAATTTTCAAATTAAATAATTATGATGATTCGAATTTTGAAAATTGCCATAGATATCATTTGATTTCAACGAATATCTTAGGAGATATCATAGTTTTAATCAAGTACCACGCGCAGATTTATGACGTGCAAGGCGCCCGCGATCATGAGGCATGTGGGGGTGCGCTGGCCGGCGAGGTACTATAATATACTCCACTGTATAGCCTATTTATTGAGGAAGGTTATAGACTTTATAACATCACGACACAATAACCATAAACGCGGGATAAAAACAGAGTTCCATTGTCTATCTCCGAAGTTCTTCATTAGATCTTCACCAAATTCAAATAGGACTACTTGAGAAGTACCGTTTCAAACAAAAAAATGTTTTTCCAAATCTGTAATAAGTCTTCGAGTAATCGGGCAACATAAATAAAAAACAAAAAAAAAAAAGATTTCGGCGAATTGAGAACCTCCTCCTTTGTTTGAAGTCCGTTAATAATAAATTAGTGGTACCTACTCGATTTGTGCAAAAACACTTTAAACATATTATAATACTATCGAATGACATCGATTTGCCAAATTGACCTGTTTCCAATCATTTATCGATATGTTAAGTATCAACTATTATACGCTAATTTGGTATAGCACAGAAATAGGGTATAAATACCGGCGATGGCTGATGGTGCTATCATAGTTTCAAAGACTTACTACAGCTACAACAGTTTCAAACGATGAAGTTCATAATCCTGTTATGTCTGGTGGGGGCTGCCCTAGCTTTTGTGGAACCAGAAACACTCAATGTCAACCAAGGTAAGATAAGATTAGTTTCCTAGTAATTAAATATTTCTATTACACCTCTTATATCTCTATTATAACTCTTTACTTTTATCTGCCTCAGTACACGATACGATACCTTTTCAATTCTTTAGAAAAATGTTTCTTCATCAACCCCCTGCCCACATCCTTATTTATTTTGAGGGGTGCAACATGACTCCTTCGAGGTTCGAGATTTCAGAGGTACAGATGTACCTATGAAATACTTCCAAGAACTCATGTTGAAAAAGTGTAGTGATGGCTAAGAGAGATCTCTTAACCATCATTTCTTGTTATATCTAGAAAAGGGCTTTTGACAGCTTTCAGACTAGTACAAGCTTTGACATACCGTTTTCATTATGACGGCTTTGAAAAGATGTATAAAAATTTTAAGTTGCTGTTTTGGTCTTTCACTTCTTATTTTGCATCACACCGAAACTGTCCGCACTGATACAAGCTTGGAGACTCGCGTTGGCGCATTTTCGAATGTGCGTTTTCACTTCGCTGCTCGCAAAGTGAATCGCTGGCTGTGCTAAGCAAGTCAGCTGACAGTGCGTTCTCGACCATAAGACTGCTGTTTGGTTGCTGTCAGCGCAATTTTCTTCGAGGTTTGCCACGACCCCATCTAGCTGTGTCACCCTCACAATATATATTTATTTTGTTGCAGGTGGTATTGGTTGGTCCTGCGAAAACAACTCGGATTGTTCTTCACTTTGCAAGTTAAGTTGCGACCCGTTGAAATACAATGGACAGCTATGTGTTGGAGGAGACTGCTACTGTCGGGTGGTGGCTGGGCTCAAAAAGTGAAGTCATCACGTTGTTTGCAATGGTATGATCTATGCACGTTTGTACGTGCATAGTGACTTTTAATCTTTTATGTGTTTTAATAAATTTTCTCTTAAATAAACTTTTGCCCTTGCATGCAGTTACGCTTATCATTATATTTTTTTCCCTTTATAATGCTGTGAAGTAGAAACCTAAGTTTTCAAAACTTAAACTCTACTAGTACCTTAAACATATAGTATATCTGACAGAAGTAGGGATAAGCCGAGATTGAATGGAACACAAACATCTAAATAACTATGTTGAAATACTCGTAGTTAAGTATGGGCCCGGCAGGCCCAGGAATAGCAGACACAATTAAAAACTTACTGTCGCGTCTCTGATTGGAGACGCGCGGGGCCTGACGGATTAATCGTTTAATGACAATAATAATCTTGTATCCGGAATAACTACAAATACAGGAAGATAAAAAAAAACAATTAAAATCGACGATAGCGACGATACGTATCAGAGGTTTACTATTATTGGAAATCTCGATAAAATCCGATAATTGCACCCAATAGCCACAAGCAGCACTCATTATTGCTAACTTAAATAACTTATGAGGTCTCTCTTCGTGAATTAAGGATTTTCAATTTTTCCGTTTACAAAGTATTGTAATGGCAACTAAAATACGAATCTGGAAAAAGTCGATAGTAAAAATTGTCTATTAAGTTCGTCAGTTAGATAACCAAAAAATATTGAACACGTATTTTTCTTTTGGCACGTAAGCCAAAAATATAGACTATATAGTGCGTTGATATTTCGCGTGACGTCACACCTAGGTACAGTTTGTAACGTTTAGTGACGTAAAAAGCCCCCACTCCTGAACTTTGATGCCATTTATCTTTGTCATTTATATTTTTAAGCAAAAACTACGTGTCCAATATTTTTTGGTAATCTAACTTCGGACATAATAGAATTATTATTTTTAACCCAGTAAACATCCCTATTGATGGCATAACCTTCTTCTTTGTCGTGCCATCGGTCATGACCATTACGTAGCGACTTCTATAGGGACGGATGTGATAGATCACGATGATTCGCCACTACTCCTTGCGGGTCGATATCCTGGTGCGCTTGTGCAAGGAAACCTCAGGGCAAGCTTTAAATTACTGCAATTTTAATGAAAAATCCATGAGTTTAACAATCCACTGGTCTTGTGCTTCATAGATGAGGCTAAGGCGTTTGACTACGTTCGATATTTTATTGTTTGAAATGGGCGTCACTTCAAATCTTACTTTTCTAATACAGAATCTGCAATATAATTCTAATAAAAATCTTGATGACACTAGCTTCGTGAAAAAGCATACAGAACAGGCCAGTTATTTATAAATAATATGTAGATTTTTCAGCACACTTAAAATTGTTTTGTTCCAGCAAAACTTTGCGTGATATAATGATACCACAATAGAGGGTACTTTTTCATTAATTTAAATTCTAGTCTAGTCAAGTTTCTGCTATTAGTTGACGATGATGAAAGATATTAGGTTATTTTTGGCACCGTATGTTTCTGTATGAAATAGGCGCGCTTGAAGCATATGGGGTGTTCTTCATTCTGTGGAAGCAGCGTACATCATGTTGATTTCAATTATATGATCTGCGCACGTTTATACATGCGTAGTGACTTTTAAACTTGCGTTTTCTGGTTTGTTTTCTGTAAATTAAAGTTTTTTCCTTGCACGCAGTTACGTGATTTTCTTTCATAGTTAAGAAATGTTCAAGTTTACCTTCATTTTTAGTCAAAACTAACCTTCTTCAAATGTGTTAACTTTCTTGAAAACCAATTTAGCGACGAATTTATATAAGTTATAAATTAATTAAAATTGAATTAAACGCAGTCCTGAAACAATGGCGTAAGGCTAGCAGAAAGAGAAAATTAAATGCAGACATTTGTTTATTTGTATGCAACATGTATGTGTCTGGTATGTGTATTACCAGAGCGAGTTGTCAGTGCTATGACACGTTCTTGGTTATAATCGGCCAGATCAGAGGCCCCAAAATCACTAAAGCCACTTATGGAAATGGTTATACTCGGAGTTCTCTGCATGATCGAATTGGAAATGAGAAATCTACAGGAGAACCAGGGCAGCAAGTTAGCTTTTGTCGTTAGGTTCAACTGCTACATTCTGGAGGCCCGCAGGCCTCCAAGTCCTTTCAGATCAATAGGCCATTCATTCTGAAAGCAATATGTCCCGCTAAATACCATAGCGTAAGTGTGTATTACCATACCAACAGTCTTTGAGCAGTGTCAAAGATTGTCGTCTTGAAACACTGCAGTTCTCTGAAAACTACTCAGTCAGAACATGACTTTTCTCTTTTTCTTCCAAAGTAAACACTGTTTTTTTGTGTAGATAAAAGTACGAGAGGACACGGTGGAGCAAACGGTGGAGTTGTACCCCGCTTGGGCGAGGCTCCGCGGTGTCCTTGTGGAGGCGATCGGCAGCAGCAACCTCTCGAGACTGGCCCTGGTCCAGGCCATAGTATGAAGCGAGAGGGAATGGGAAGCAGTTGCCTCATTCGTGAAGTAGTAATGCTCGCGAAGGAGGAGGCGGAATGGGTGAGGGAGACTCAAAAGAGTTGCCCTTACGCCCCCAGCAGCAGCGGCTGAGGGAGGGCATCTCAGAGGGGGAAAAGTCATAAGATAGGAAACCATTCTATGATTTCCCACAAAAAAAAGGTCTACAGTCCCTTGGACGTGCAGAACCCTCGAAACAATCTTGTTTTTTGATTGGTTAGAACCTTAAAATAGTAAATCGGCAAAATGAGGCCCAGAGTCCTGCCGCTTGTCCATTGATATCCAATCCAGGCACTACATGTCTTCACCCAGGTTACTTCAGATTAGTAGGAACTCTAGACAAAGTTCAGTCGAGAAGTGAAGACTCTGTTCACCACTAAATGGCTGCAATTTTTAACCGACTTCAAGAAAGAAGGAGGTTATCAATTCGGATGTTTGTATTTTTTTTATGTATGTTCGGGCATAACTCCGTCAATTATTGACGGATATGCAAAAATTTTTTGTTCGAAAGGAGCTCGCTCCGAAATGGTCCCATTTAATTTTCATATAAATCTGATGATGGGTTTCGGAGACAGACAACGGAACTCTTTAAAAATTGACAGCAAATCAACCGCGTTTGCTGCTATCATAATGCCTATGAATTGTTAACACTGTTTAATGGCGAACCACAACTAAAAAGTGAAAAATAAAAAACTTTTTTACAAAAAAATAGACCCGACTTCCAAAAAAAGTGTTCTATTTTTTTCGGTTCTATTTTTAGGTAAAAAAGTTTTTTATTTCTATGTAACGACAAAAATCGAAGTAACGTGTTAGTAAGATGGAATGGAAACATCATCTGCTAGATTGATGATGCTACTTTAAAAAATAAAATGCATTAATGAATGAATAAAATTAGTCATAATTCTTTTTCTGGGCATGTCCTTCTGTTGGTGGGACAAGAAATTGAAGCTGTTTTATAACCTTTGAAATGACATAATTGCCACAACTTGATACAACTCTGGGTCCAAGATGCTTATTCTCTTGTAACTCATCAGGCCCCGGAATAACAGACACAATCAGAAACCTATTGTTGCGTCCCATACGTAGAGCGCGCGGGAGATGACTGGCATGACAAATCTTAGGTGCCTGGTTTAAATGAAGTAAATGTTATAAGTTTGACTACTAGTTCAAAATAAATGTTATTAAAAATATACCTAGTAATATTATGCCCCCTTTTTCACAGAAATTTCAGGGGGTCGAAAATGTCCTGAATGGCTTGGAAAAAGAATGGTACGGCTGTGCCTTTGTTTTGTTTGACTTAGCGGTGGCCTTGCCGTCGTGCCCCCAGATACTTAGCTCAATGTATTCTGCAATAAGATCGCTAATATTTCAATCTTATCACTCGCCTTATACACGCTGCAGTGCTGCACCAACTAATAGGTATAGTTAAGCATCGGTATAGCATCAGTACTTCACTTATATTTATAACTTTAGCTGGTATTATATTTTACTTCGGCCTACAGGCGTTGAATCAACTTCGAGCCTTCATTGCAGCAAGAAGAAAAACTGTGTCAACTGTGCGGCTACGAACGATCGTCAATAGCCCAGCACACAGGCAACGACCACAACAGCCGTACGGCATACCACGCAGCGTGCCCACTCAGTCCCAACAACCTGAACAAGGCCGGACCAGACGATACGAGACCATCGAGCTGTACCTACTAGGGTCCTGTTCCTGAGAGTCGCCAGAATGTTCAATGTTACCTTTGGACATTGACTCAGCACTCGGCCCGGCTAACGCGTGGCCCAGTTAACATAATGATTTAGTTGCATCTTACACGCATAGGACTTAAATATTTTTTATAATAGTGTGTGTTAAGAAAAAGTTGTTTATAAGCTGTAACATATTGTAAATAAATCATTTTATATTTTTTGGTATATGATAGGTTAGGGCTTTACGGCTTATAGGTTTTAGGGTCGTAGGGACTGTTAGGGTGGTAGGTCTGAGTAAGTCCTTTCACCCTTAACACTACTGCGGCCGTACGTAACGTTTATTAGTGTGGATGTACAGTTATAGTAAGGAACATTGTTTGAGACTCACTGTACCTACCTATAATAGCAATTTACCTAGGTACTTTTTTAATTTACATACCTTTATGTTTTTTTTTTTTTGGGGGGTGGGAAATCATCCTATGACTTCTTCCGCTCTAGGGTGGAGCGGAAGGGTGTGTCAGACTCTTACTGACTAAAACCCACCCCTGTTCCTCCCTGCCTCGAGTGCCCGGGGGCGAGGTAACTTTCGAATTTATCCTCCACCCCCGGGCAGGATCCTCCACCCCCGGGCAGTAGGTAGTGTTTAAGACGCAAAATCTTATAAACTCCAAAAGTAACTTTGTAATCGCAAACTAAGAAAAACTTAAACCTACCGCAATTCCAGTCTTGTTTTCTAGATATATGAAATGCATAAGTGACTGAAATCCTATACAAAAGATAGTACATATTTGAAATTGAATTTGCGGTATGTTTTAGTTTTTCCTGGTTTTATAGACTTACATGAAGATGGCGTGAAATTGGACAACAAACAATGTTTTTTTTTAAGTGTCTTTTATTGCTAATTGATTAACATAAAGATTTACATCATTCATGCAAAAAATGAAGGTCTTCAGATAGCGCACGATTACGACGTAAATCTTAAGAAACTCGAATTTAACGTTTGGTTTGCTCCCCAACAAATAGAAGTGCTTTAATTTTTTCCTCAATTGACTTCCTTTAACAAATGTTTGCATTTAAATTCAATATGAATACACACATAATACTCAGTACACACACATCCATCCACACAAGGCCACACCACCCCACTGCCACTGTGTGTGTGTGTCTGTTCAGAATATTGAATTCATACTGAATATTCAGTATGAATTCAATATTCTGTTAGGCACAAACTAAACTTAATTTAAGCTATTGCTATCTTTTTCTCTCTAATAAAACAAGAAAGAGACGGACGTAAATTAGAGCTGTCAAATTTAGTTTGAACTAATATTTCCATACAAATTAAGGGTACACGTAAAAACATGTCGTCTAAAAACACGGCGAAGCGCAAGGCGTGAACTAGTTTGACATCTCTAACTTAGTGCATAGCTATAGCCGTCCTTTTCTCGCACTGCCTTTTAGTAAAAGATAGCAATTCTCTAATTTTAGTTTAGATGTTGAACAAGAGAATCCGTGCCAATGTTGTAATTTAAATTCTGTTACAAGTACCTACTCAGTTGATACTATGAAGAATAATGTATCTATTAGCTTATTTGAGACGCATGTAGGTACTTGAACTAATATTACAAAGTAGTATTTTGACAGATCCAATTCCAGTCACGCATGTCGGGAAACATAAATAGAGAATAGCTCGTTGTGGTTGTGCCATACTTTATATAATTACTGCAATGTAAACAAAGTATTTATAAAGTATGCTATGTTTGATTATAATCTTTTTTTTTTTGGGGGTTGGGAAATCATCCAATGACTTCTCCCGCTCTGGGTGGAGCGGGAGGGCGTGTCAGACTCTTGCTGACTAAAACCCACCCCTGTTCCTTCCTTGCCTGAGTGCCCAGGGTTGCGGTAACTCATTTTCAGAATTTATCCGCTACCCCTAGGCATTTGATTACGATCTGGGTTATTATATTTATACCTACCTAATATTCTAGGCAAGTGGTAATTTGTTTTTTTTTTAATGCTGGTAATTGATTTTATTAATGTGGCACGTAAACACTGCATTATGCGATGTGAAATCACCCTTACAGATTTGAGTAGTAAGTCTATTATAGACTGGTACTAAAAACGCCAAAGTAGTAAACTGCATAATGCAGTTGGTACTAACAAGAAAGAAAAAGAATATACGTATAACGACGAAAGTTGAAATGGTGTTTCCATCATAACTAGTAAGAAGTCGAATGATCGACTGGTATCTACTAACAAAAAAAAGAAAAATAATACATAATTATAATTATGTATTTATATGTCGCCACGAGAGTGTCTGGCTGCTACGATAAACATAATTACTAATTATTTTAATTAGTATTTGAGAGTTACACTTTCAATTATGTTAGGGACTATAAGTGCCTATTTTAATTCAGCGTCATCTATTGGCGTCTTGATGGAATCAAACCTTTATTAAGTTATGAAAATTGATTATTAAACTAATTGCAATGTTTTAATTAAAAGTAGAGGTTGAATAAAAAAGGGAACATTTATTTTATAGCTTCTGGATTATTGGTCATTTTAACAATTGCACATTTTACAAAGACTATAGTTTTGTCTATGTCTTACATTACCAAAGATGGCGTGGTTTGAGGGAAATTGAAATGATCAATACCTGGATATTATAATTATAATTTAAAATGAAAGCTAAATTGGTTTCAGTATTATATCCTATTTAACACAACAAGTATTAATGAAAATGAATAATGATTGATGAAATTCATAAACCACCGGAAATGTTGTTAGGTATTAAAAAGTATTGTGATAAAGCGATTATTGAACAATAATTTAAGAACAGCTTTGTATTTGTGAATATTGAAACTGATTAATTACCAAATAATTACTGATAAGCATTTTAGTATTGTTTGTTACTTTAATTCAACCATTTAAGTAATAAGTTTCTAAACTTAATGATGAGGACTTCTTCCCGCCGAATAAAATAAGATGGACGGTCACACTCACGACGAGAGACCACTGTGAGTTTCAAAATCAAATTAATGAACTTGGTTGAAAAACTAATAAGCAAGTAATAACTTGCGAAGTGTTGTAATATAATTCCAGTTTCCAGAGTTTCTTGTCTGTCAGTTCTTCTCTGAGAGAACAATGCCTTGGAACTGGCAGGCCACATACTATGTGGTTTTAGTTTGTTAGCTTCAGATGACTGATCAACTCTTATACAGTTCCACAAGTATCTGTACATGGTTTAAATGAAATAAAACCCATGAGTTTCAGTCAAGTGTTGTGTTTACTTGAAGTTGAACCATCTTTCCTAACAACAATGAGAAATTGTACCGGAGGCATCTTTCTACGAGTGATCTGAGTAGTCCTGCTTGCGATATATATAATTAGCGAAAGTGGAAAAGGTGTTTCCATCATAAGTAGTAGGAAGTCGAATGATCGCCTGGTACTAAAAACGCCAAAGCAATGCTAACAAAAAAAAGACAAATAATATATATATTAGCGAAATTGGAAATGGTGTTTCCATCATAAGTAGTAAGTTAAATGAACGATTGGAAATTTAAAAAAAAAATTGAAATCATTTTTCTATGAGTAGTAAACTGACCAGATACCTATCTGGTAGAGGTGGTCTGTGACAGGTAGAATTAGAAATCTGTTTCACCTGTTCCAGTTCCAGGGATAAAATAGTTCCAAAAAACCTATTCCAAAATAACAGCCTGTTACGTTGCAACCAAAGACTCTTTATTGCAACAGAATTATAATATAGTACCTAGTTTCATTCAGTGAAGTAGGAACAGATGTTATCTCTTTCTGTTAAAATAAGTTAGAAGAGAAAAGAATTGTTTCAAACTGTTCCACGTCACTTTCGTTTGTATCTCTCTCTTTCTAATAACGTAAACATCCGTAAGGTAGTTATAGAAGAGCATACAGACACCAGTTATAGCAATGTTTTAATTTGGTTGGTTGGTTGTAGGTTGTGGAACAGGCAGGAACTGGAACTGCATTTTTGGTTTTGCGATACCTGTTAAATGTTGTTACTTTTAAAAAACTGTTTTTTTTAAACTGTTCCGATAAATGTTGTCAATTGGTACTAACAATAGCAAATTGGTGTAGGTCGCCCCAAAAATGTCCCACATACCACCCCTGGACGCTTTTGATTGCGAAGACGATCCTGCGTCCGTACGATGGGAAAAATGGAAGGCGGGGTTTGAATTGTTTTAAGTTGCATTAAATATATCAAACCCAGAGAAAAAAAGGCAACACTACTATATATAGGAGGTTTGACACTTCAGGAGATATACTATAATATCCCTGGTAAAGTAATAGACGAAGCAGTGGGAATCAATGTAAATGTTAACAACTGGACTCTTAAGAAACTTGGCGACTACTTTTTGCCTCGTCAGTGTAAAATATATGAAAGACATTTTGTTCAGACTTCTTAAAACAAGAACAAGGTGAAAAATTCGAAAAGTTTCTAGTAAGTACGGCGTCACCAAAGTAGAAAATGCAAGTTCTCTTGCGAATAAGACAACTTAATTGATTAAATTGTCGAAAACTGTCGTTTCAAGGAGCTCGTAAATAAAGTTCTCACTTTAGGTGACTCGGTTAGTCTCGTTAAAATTATTTCAGAAGTAAATGCTGTAGAAGCAAAAAGAAGTGTATCCTTCTTAACCCGTCAATTGAATTAGAGACATTTTCCAAGGCTAACAAAAATGATAGTCACAATATTAATACCATCCAAATATTAAACGAAAACCTTCAGAAAATCCGTACAGGTCACATGAACGAAGAAGAAAGGCGTGAAATAATCCGGTTAGGCTATCAGTATAGGCACTTGTTCTATGCAGATGATATACCACTCACTTTTATACACGCTGTAAAACACGAGTTCAGATTAAGCGGTCATACTTCAGTTTTTGTATGTAGTTACCGACAAGATCCTCAACAACGCGAAGAAATTCGTAAACAAGTAGATAAGCTCCTTCAGCAAGGTATCGTGCGAGAGAGCATATCTCCGGTCGTGCCCCGTGCATATCGTACCCAAAAAGCCAGATTCCTCAGGCAACGTCAAATGGAGACTTGTAATTGACTACAGACGACTCAGCGACCGTATTATTGAAGATAAATACCCTTTACCAAACATATACGACATACTAGATAGATTAGGACGAGCGCAGTACTTCACAACCCTAGACCTTGCTAGCGGTTTTCACCAAGTGGAGATGCACCCTAATGATGTCGAAAAAACTGCATTTACCACTGAACGGGGAGACTATGAGTTCCTTAGAATGCCATTTGGACTTAAAAATGTACCAAGTACGTTTCAAAGACTAATGGATCATTATACTAAGAGGCAAAGATAATGTAAACACCTACTTTTTTTTTTTTTTTTAATGAAAAAGTGTTTATTCACAATAATACAGCAACCCTTGAATTTTTACCTCTGCCAAACTGCACAACAGTTTGTTGGCAGATGTAGCTCCTTTTCTTTAGCATATTATATTATACAGGGTGTAACGGAAAGGTGCGGCCACACTCCAAGAACCGGCTCCGCCCACGGAAACGAACAACTTCATCCAAGAAAAAAAACTAACCTCCCAAAAAAAAAAAAAAAATTGGACTTTGCATACAAAGTGATCATCAGCTGATCAATATTTGTATGGGGGGTATAAAAAAATCCCAAGAATCTTCTCACTTCCTCCCGAATAAAGCTGCCCATATCGATGGGCAGATGGAGCTCCCATAACATGACCACACCCCCGCGCCACACCCTGTATATACAGATAAACACAAACGTAAATTTATAAATTACTTTATAAGAGATATATTACTTAGATGATGTAATAATAATATCTACGTCATTGCAGCAGCACATAGAAAAATTAAAACAAGTATTCGATCGGTTCAAAATACATAATCTGAAGATCCAGTTAGATAAATCACAGTTCCTACAAAAACAATTTAACTTCTTTGGACACGAACTAACAGATAAAGGTTTAAAACCAAACAAAGAGAAGATAAAAGCCGTAATTAACTTCGCCTTACCAAGTCTCATAAGAAAATCAAAAGCTTTCCTAGGTTTAGTCTAATATTACAGAAAATTCATAAAATATTTCGCCAAACTTACTAAACCAATGACCTTAAGAAAAGTAGAGTCATACACTCCCCGGATTTCTTAGAAGCTTTCAATAAGTGCAAACAAATTTTAACTAACGCCCCAATACTACAGTACCCGAATTTTGATGAGCCCTTCATCCTAACCACCGATGCATTCGATGTAGCATTAGGTGCGGTACTATCCCAAGGAATAGTAGGATCTGATAAACCAGTAGCATTTGCATCCCGGACACTATCATACCGAAGACTAGATACCCAATCTCGTTACTCTACAATAGAAAAGGAGCTACTCGCTATGATGTAATAAGTTCTATTATATGAAAGCCTGGCCACTTCTTGTTTAGACGCTATGATTCGAACACCCAACGAGACTTGGAAGTCTAACTGGTTTATACAGGGTGTAACGGAAAGGTGTGATCATATTTTAGGAGCCGGTTCTGCCCATGGAAATCAACAACTTTCTCTAATAAAAAATAGAAAATTCCCAAAATAAAAATTGGACTTTCCATACAAATTTATCATCAGCTGATCAATATTTGTTTGGGGTGTAAAAAATTTTTTTTTAGAATTTCATCGGGTTTTCTTGAATACAGTTGTTCATATCGATGGGCAGATGCAGATCCTAAAATATGACCACACCTTTCCGTTACACCCTGTATACTGTTCAATAACCATCTTTTCGTAATACAATTTGTTACCATGCTTGCCTACGAAATACAGAGTATGTTTTTTTATATACACTTCTGGACACATCTATTGGCCCACCTTGTATTTTCAGTTTCGTTTGGTCCTAGCTAAAATTTTATATTAGGTCAAGCAAAAAGTTTTTATGCAGTTTTGAACCTGGCACATTCACAATTTCATTCAATAGTCTTTTTTTGAATTTCGAACACAGAATTTAAAGAAACAAAAGACAATTTGGAGCCTGTTTGTTGATATCAAACAATCGAATACTAAGAAAACTTGGTTTTATTGGTTTACTTGGATTTAATTCTTGAAAAAGTGATTAATATCTTTGGTTTTGCAACAAACATTACTTATTCTTAACATTAAGGTGAGGTTCTATCAATAATCTATGGATACTTCCTGAAGTCGCCGCCCAAGCTGTGGCACTTATTCAGGCCGGACACAGCCAAAGAAACGTGAGTGCTCAACTTAATTTAAGTCGATCTGCGGTCCGAAATGTTTATCGGAGGTACCTAGAGACTGGCGGCTTTGTTCGTCGCCAAGGAAGGCCACGATCTCGGGTCACAACTGAAAGGCAGGATCGATTCATCGTGACGACCAGCTTGAGAAATAGTCACCTTACCTCCATTGAG
Source organism: Polia nebulosa (assembly GCA_951329385.1). Lineage (NCBI taxonomy): Eukaryota > Metazoa > Arthropoda > Insecta > Lepidoptera > Noctuidae > Polia > Polia nebulosa. Next base: position 1,259,349 of record OX589596.1, read on the forward strand.
ATACAAAACCAACTTCGCGACTTCCACGGAGTATCTGTGAGCGCTCGAACTGTTCGGAGAAGGTTAAAAGAACGCGATATGGTACCACACAAGCCAGCTAATGGGCCCAAACTAACGCGAGCCCAACGAACAGCGCGCCTTCATTTCGCACGCAGTCATTTAAATTGGACACAGCAAGATTGGAGCCGTGTACTCTTTTCTGATGAGTCTAAAATTGTGTTACATGGCAATGATGGAAGGAAGAAGGTCTACCGACGTAAGGGAGAGCGTTTCGCACAATGCTGCTTTGAAGAGAGGGTTGCTTATGGCGGTGGCTCATGGACTGTCTGGGGCGGTATATCCGCGAGCGGCAAAACTCAACTTGAGGTTGTTACAGGACCACGGCTGCCAACATTAAATGCTGAAAGGTACATTCGTGAGTGCTTAGAACCTCACGTGATACCATACGCGGACTATGTGGGCCCAAATTTCCTTTTTATGCATGATAATGCAAGAGCCCATGCGGCCGGCATCGTCAGGGAATATCTTCGGGATGTGAACATCACAGTTATGGACTGGCCAGCCAGAAGCCCAGACATGAACCCCATTGAGCACATGTGGGACGAGCTAAAAAGACGTGTTAGGGCTCGTCAGCCAGTTGCCCAGACGATGCAGGAGTTGAAAACTGCCATAGAAGAGGAATGGGAGATGATCCCTCAAAATTTCATAGAGCGGTTGATAAACTCTATGCCTAATCGTATGAGAGCTGTGGTAGATGCCCATGGAGGCAACACACGTTATTAAATTAAACCTTTATTTGATAAAACATGTTTTTTATTCAAAAATCAATTGCCTTTAATAAGGCGCATATTCGACTTGTTAGGCGTAGCTCCATGTCGTATGGTATTCTGAATTCAAATTTAAAACAATACGATCAAAAAAGATGGTAAAATGTATCAGGTTTAAAACTGCATCAACAGTTTTTGTTCAATCTAGCAATCATATTTCGGTAGGGGCCATCGAAACCTAAACTTTAAGGTGGGCCAATAGATGTGTCCAGAAGTGTATATTTTCAACTTTTTCTTTTTCAGATTTTTCTGTCAATTATAGTGATTTTTAACCGACGAAAAATAAGAAGGAGGTTCTCAATTCGACCGTATATTTTTTTTTTTTTAAATGTATGTTCTCAATCTTTTTATTTAAGGAGAGCCTTTATTAGTGTGCTCTTTTCAATGCTTCGAATTTATTACTTTAGATTTTTTTTGTAATTGAGTCTTACTTACTTGTGTGGCGGTCATCTGCTGCTGCTAGTCACCACGTCCGCTAGCAAAATGTGCGGTGGTGTGCGTTATGGCGCCACATTTCGTATATCGCTACAAAAGCGACTTTAAACGGAGCGCTTATTAAATAATATTCATTTAAATCATGGAACGTTTCTTAACTCTTTCAATTCAATTGGCAAACGTCCCCTGGAAGGACCTGTCGATATGAGCGAATGGAAAATACCTAAGCATTGCGCGAAACCTCCCGTAAAGCAACCGTCAAGTTTATTCAACGTTGCGAATCGATTCAGCTCTCTACCTACTGATAAAAATCCTTTGGAACCCACTGCCACACGTTACCGAGATGCCTGTACTCCCAAGAAAAACCCGAGCCGCATTCCTCCCATCTTGATAGTCTTAAAAGACGAATGGACCCATGATTTCATAAACACTGTCGTGTCAAGATATACGAAAAGTTTTCATTTGTCCTACAAAGGAAATAGTAGACCCGCTGTCGTCTGTTACTCAGCCGAAGGTCATGAGGCTCTTAAAAGTGGACTGCGCTCCAAAAATATAGGATTTCACTCTTTCTCGGAAGAGCTTGGATCACTCGGCTTCAGCGATGTTGTTGTACGAAAACTCAGGACACCCAAGGACAAAAAAGCTTCGTGCCCCCTCTCTTTCTGGTGCAACTTCCTCCGGGCTCAGATATTTCACGTTTCCGACAGACTCAGTACCTTAGCAACTGCGCTGTTCAAGTGCGAAAGTATCAAGCTCACAACCGTTACGGTATTCAATGCTATAGATTTCAAGGTTTTGGACATTCCTCAAAAAACTGTAATCTTACACCCCGTTGTGTTAAATGTACAGAGCCTCACCTCACCACGGACTGTCCTAAAAAGGACCGGACGTCGCCAGCCCAGTGCTGCAACTGTAAGGATGCTCACCCAGCGAACTGCTCGCAGTGCAAAGACCGCCAAAAGTATCTGGAGCAAGTTAGGGTCAGGCAAACACAATCCAAAACAGTTAATGGTATTGTCAAATCTACCAGTAGTAATAAGACTGATGGACGCGCCTGGAATGAGGTTACATCTGGGACTACTGCTGCAGCCACTACTCTGCCAGATAATATGATGGACAAAGTCATTTTAATTCTAACTCACCTTGGACAATATGTATAATCTCAAACCTGTTGCGTGTTATGTATTAGAATGCGGATGGCATTCGCACAAAAATTTACGAACTCTTGGATTTGGTAAGTGAGCTTTCACATGACATTATTGCCTTATGTGAGACCAGAATCTCTCCCCAAACATCTCTCTGTACTCCAGGCCACAAGCGCTATCGCCAGGATAAACTGAATGAAAGCAGAGGGCAGGGAGTTGCTATTCTGATTCAGTCTGATATACCACATTTATTTATTTATTTATTTAAACATTTATTTCGAGTTACAATGAGACTCATAGGGTTAGTAACAATAAATATACTTATTACTATGTTAGTAAGACATAAGACCATATAACATCAACAGCGACATACACACATAAACCAATTATTAACAAATAAATTAATCATTGCTTCAGCATTCCACCCGAAATACTGGAGCAACGATTAACGACACAACAGTCCAGTCTGTCAGCAATCATGCCCAGAATGCCGTTGGAACTGGCTCGCACCCTGCGCACAAAGGATGCGCATCTTTTACGCATTAATGCATAAAAGCAATCAATACGCATTTCCGCAAACATTCCTGATGCGCTACAGAAGCGAGGCAATCCCATCAACACCCTGAAAGCATTATTATACTGTACGCGAAGGGCGCTGTACGACTTTTGCGTATAATGTACCCACAGGCTACAGGTGTAGAAGGACGAACAGAAGGTTCTAAATAGTGTTTTCTTAACCTCCGTAGAAGCACGTATGAACCTGCGGGCAATCATATTGGCTCTGACCGACAGCGCCCTCCGCTCTCTCTCAATGTCGTCATCGTCCCTGAGGCTAGCGGTCAAAACGTGCCCAAGGTACCTAAATGTGTGTACCCTCGATAACGGTACACCATTGATTTCGACTGCAGGTACCGTTTCAGGGTATTTTCCACCAGCTCCAAACACCATAACGACACTTTTTCTAACATTATACAATAGGCCGTGAGCACTAGCATACTTTTCACACACACTCACTAGTTTCCTCAAGCCACAGACTGAGGCACTGAGCAGCACCATGTCATCTGCATAGCTAATATTGTTTACACATACGCCATCAATATAACATCCGACTCTAGTGCTGCTCAGCTCCACAATCAACTGGTCCATGTACAGGTTAAAGAGTGTAGGAGAACTCAGCCCCCCCTGCCTTACACCTGACTCCAGACCATATGGACTCGAATACGCCCCGTCCCATCTAACACTGTTGACCTGATTCCCGTACCAAAATTTAAAAATGTTGATGACTTCAGATGGTAGCTTAGCATCGTTAAGTTTCTTCCAAAGAGTGTCGTAGGAAACCAAATCAAAAGCACTGGATAGGTCAAGGAAACAGGCGTAAACAGGCGTGCTCCGGCCTGTATAGTACTCCACAGTGTGTTTAAAGCCCAAAATCGCAGTTTCAGTGGACAACCCAGGTCGAAACCCAAACTGGTTGTCATGCAATTTAACAAACGCTTTTAATTGCGCATTAAGCACACTGTCCAATACCTTGGACACAACCGTAGCCAGTGAAATAGGTCTATAATTATTTTTATCCGTCACTAAACCGGTTTTATTTTTGACTACAGGCACTATTATAGTTTTTAACATATCCTGGGGGAGATATGCATGACTTAAACAAAGGTTGTAGAACAACGCTAACACACGCGTCAAGTGAGGGCCCGCATACCGAAGATGCTCAATGCTGAGCCCATCGTGACCGGGAGACTTGCCCCTTGACATGGACAGTATGACAGACGCAATGTCTTTAGCAGATACCCTGACCACTACTTCCCCTTTGGACTCAACATCAATCATCCCCAGCGATGGTCCTAACGGTGACTTAACTTCAAACTTATCTTTGAAAAGTTCCGCTATTTTTTGTGCATCACTCACACCATCGACGCACACAGGGACGCTAGGTTTATGATTCATTTTGTTAGTATTTTTCCAGAATCCACGAAAATCCTTATTCAGATGATTAGATGCCAGAATATCCATTTTAATCCTATCCTCTCGGCTTTGACACCATTTCAACCGAGATTTAAATCTCCTCTTTGATTCACACATCTCGTCATAATAGCGACCAGAAGTTGGCCTACCGTACCATGACCACAAAATAAATTTATCCCCAGCAAGCCTGTGCGCCTCGGCAACATTCCAACCAATGACAACCTTCCCTTTAATTTTATTGCTATCACGACCAACCACCGACGCTTCACTTAAAGCCCCAATGATTTGTCCATACATCTTATCAATAAGAAGTCTGTGATTTAAATCGGTACACATACGATCACAACAATATTGAAATTGCATTGGAAAATCTATTAATCTGAGACGTTTATGACACTCGGTTCTATACAATTCAATCTGTGCCAAGTCCCGCTCGCCCCACACAACCTCGTTATTTACACGTTTACCAGATACACATCTTTTAGGTACAACTACATCTAAATTACACTCAATAATCAGAGGAAAGTGGTCAGACCACACAACATCATATTGAACAAATGCCCTACTAACAGTTTGCACAGCAGCCTTGGTAACCAAACAGTGGTCAAGCCACCTCGATGACCCATGAGCCTGACTAATAAATGTGTACGTATTCGATGCTACACCCAAAAGTTCAGTGTCAATACACAACCAGTCTTGTTCACTACAGAACCCCACCAACTCATTATAAAAACGTTCAGTTGGGTGAGCGTTAAAATCCCCCAGTATATAAACGCACTCACTACTGTTAGAATCAATGATAGCACTCACCGCACTGAGGACGTCCGTGAAGTCCGCCAAATTACATACCTCGTCAGTCGGCATATAAATACTAAACACTAATATCGATCTTTCCTGCATCACTATTTTAATTGCACTTATTCGCGGGTTGTCACTCGGAATCACAGTTACGTTTGTATAGACGCTCCGTCTCCACAATAGTGCCACACCACCATGCGGCCTTCCTCGTAGCATCCCAGCAGTAGAATCTACAGCTGACGTTCCCGTACAGTTAAAATCATCACTAATCGAGTTTAGGTACGATATTTCATGCGACAATAGCCAGGTTTCTTGCAAAGCTATAATGTCTACATACTCACACAAATCCTGTATACTGTCAATCGAACGTTTAACGTTCTTACAATTGAATGTTGCAAACTTGTGCAATCTATTATCCATTAATAAATCCCTTGTTAAAACTCTCAATTTGCAAAATCTTGAGTGTATCGGTATAGAATTACCGATAGCTAGTAAAAAATCTGTCATAATTTCAGCTTATCAATCTCCCAACTTACCTTGACTGCTTAGTGATCTTGATGTGGTGATGAACCTAAATCCACAACTACTGTTAATGGGTGACATAAATACTAAGCATCCCTATTGGAACTGTTCTGTGGCCAACCCTCATGGTAAATTACTTTTTGGAGGCATGAACAGGGTGTAATGTCCCACAAACCTCTTTTGAATAGGGAGGATTCTCCGACCAGACGGGTGTTGTGTCTGGTCCGGGCAACTGCCCGATGGTTGATTTCGGACTGTTGTATATGTTTAAATCGCGCGGAGAACTCTGCTTGCGCGATATAGGATTTTGTTATTTTAGTTCGTGTGCGGCGTCATAGATATTGCTACATCACTCCCCTCCAGAGATCGGAGATCGATGGTTCTTGATGAGTCGTCCATACATCTTGTGATGCTTGCCGCCAGAGGAAGGTCGGTTCCAGTGAGTCGGAACCGGAAGAGCCGCATAGTTCTCGGTGAATCGGAACTGTCTGCGGTGATGCCCCAGTGAGTCGGGGTGTTGCTGTCCCAGTGAGTTGGGATGATGCCCCAGTGAGTCGGGGTGATGATGTCCCTGTGAGTCAGGATGATGCCCCAGTGAGTCGGGGTGATGGTGTCCTAGTGAGTCGGGATGATGCCCTAGTGAGTCGGGGTGTTGATGTTCCAGTGAGTCGGGATGATGCCCCAGTGAGTCGGGGTGATGATGTCGCTCCAACTTTTCGATCATTATGGTCACAAATGATTACGAAATCTTTGCCCCTGGTACTCCTGCGTTAGTTCACTATGACTGCTCCCACTTACCATCAACTACTGATGTAGTTTTAGCCAACAATGTTCCGTTGCAACAAAGTATCTAGTGAACCCGAGGCACTAACTTGTCTGTCTTTAATCATCTTCCAGTTCTTTTTACTATTGGTGGTGATTTTTTGCGTTTGAGAGAATTCTCTTTCAACTACAAAGATGCGAATTGGGTGAAGTATAGATCCCTCACTGACCAGCAGATTGCCTTGAGTTCAGCCACCTTTAAGGAAATCTCTGAAATAGATATCGCAATTCAAAATCTAACTATGGTTATTACTAACGCTCGTAAATTAAGTGTATATTAAAAAGAGATTGTTCTGTCATTTTAGTAAGGAGCAATGACATTTCTGGTGACAGTTCGGAAGACAATGTTATAACAGAAAATATCTTTACAGTTATATTACAAAAAGTGGATGAAAAACTAAAACCGATTATTCAGGAGAATCAAAACCTGAAAAACTAATTAAATAAATTAAACAACAAGTTAATAAATTTGGAGGCGAACAGCAAGCGTAAAAACGTATTAATTCATGGGCTCCCAGAGCCAAATGGAGAAAATCTTGAAGACCTAACTACTCTCGTTACATCAACATTGAAAGAAATCGAGGTGAACATAGAAATAGGGGAAATAGATAGACTTCAGAGACTGGGTAAAAAAGGAAACAATGATGCCAAAATCAGACCAATCTTGCTAGCTACCACAACCCTTGAGAAAAAAATCCAGATTTTAAAAAACAAAAAGAAAATGAAATCGGGCACCTACATTACAAATGATCTACCAAAAGCAGTACTACAAGCAAAAACTGGAAATAAAAACCTCAACACAAATACAGACAGTGAAAAAAGAAAAAGATCTGAAACTCCAAGCCCCAACAAGCAAAATACAAACACCTCTGAGATGCAGAAGAAAGATGCATTTCAGTACCTGCGGGAGAGATCACATTCTGTTTCAGGGAAGCTCACATACAAAAACTAACACACCACCAATCGGAACCAAAGAACTGCATTTATCTAAACTAAGTCAACCACAACAAAAATTTCTGTAACCAAAACAACACCAACACAAAAATGAATAACCAATGCTCCCATCACGGCTGGTCACCGCGGGAGAAATAAACCATTACCCTCTAACAAAAAACAAAAAACTGCACATTGCAACATTAAATACCAGGACGTTGAACAAATGAATCTCTATTAGAGCTTGAAGGAGCGTTAAATGAACTCAACTGGGACATACTGGGAATAAGTGAAATGCGAAGAGCTGGCGAATCAATAGAAGAACATACAGAATATAATATAATGTTTAACAAGGGAGAAACTGGGGGACAAAGAGGGGTTGGATTTATGGCAAAAACACACATAGGAAATAATATACTGAACTTCATCGGAGTTACTGATCGAATTGCAATTTCACTTATTAAAATACCCAGTCATGAAAAAACATCACTATCACTACATAGTATAAAACAAAGTCACTTTCTCTGTCCCTATATCCCTATGTATGCTTATATCTTTAAAACTACGCAACGGATTTTGATGCAGTTTTTTTTAATAGATAGAGTGATTGAAGAGGAAGGTTTACATGTATAATTTGTACCCAAGCGAAGCTGGGGCAGGTCGCTAGTGGACAATAATACAAGCCTATGTAATAATAATATAACATGGACAATAATGCACCAACGGAACAAGCAGTCAAAACAGAACATCTTACATTCTATAACAACCTATCCCAAATTATATATAAAAATTCAAAAAATATAACTGTTCTTATGGGGGATTTTAACAATCAAGTAGGGACCAAGCAAAACAAAGATGAATATGTACTGGGGAATTTTGGCCAAGGCAAAAGAAGCACAAACGGGCAAAGGCTAATAGAATTCTTTCTGGAGCACAACTTAACTCTCCTGAATACTATCTTCAAGAAAAACCAGAATAATAAGTGGGCATGGATTTCCCCAGATGGTAAATACAAAAACGAGATAGATTATATTATGTGCAGTCACCCAAAATTATTCACAAACACTGCAATGATATCAAAGCTATTAAATTTTAATACAAACCATCGTATGATAAGAGCATCCCTCAAACTAACACCACCCAAAAAACCTAGAAAGCACATTACTACATCCAGCACGGTTCATTATCCAGAAAACAACAAAGTAACAGCCCGTTCCTTGGTAATACTTGGCAAGGAATTGCTGAAATATGACGAAAGAGATGTAAAGGCAAGCTATGCCAAAGTACAGAGCCAACTTACAGGTACCAACACTAGCAAAACCATCAAAACATAAATACATACTGAGCGATAAAACACTACAATTAATTCAGGAAAGAAAATGTCTATTTCAAAATGAAGAAACAGAATATTCAAACGATTACCAAGATAAGTAAGAAAATCAAGGAAGGCATCAGGTAAGATAGAAAAACCACGAGGCTACAAAAATTAGAAAAACATATTTTGGCTACTGGAGGAACAAGAAAAGCTCTTAAAGAACTACGGGAGTCGAACCCATGGATACCAAACTTGAAAAATAACCACTGTAATATGTCAAACCGAAAAGAAAGAAATAAAACAGCACCAAATTCTACCATAATCTATACTCGAACCAAGATAACACCAATCAGGGAAATTATGAAATCCTTAGACCTAACCCTTGCCCTTCAGACCCAGAACCTGAAATCTTACCCAATGAAGTCAGAAAAGTAATACTAAGCCAAATCAGAAAAAGCACCAGGCCCTGACAAAATTACAAATGAGTTGTGAAAAGGAACACTAGAAGAACTGGCTCCTATTCTGACTAAAATCTTCAACAATATTATAATTTCAGGACTCATACCCGAACAGTGGGAAACATCTCATATAATCGTAATATACAAAAAAGACCAAAAGAAGACATAGGAAATTATAGACCAATAAGCTTGATGTCCAACGTCTATAAAATTTTCTCCAAAATCATCCTAAACCGCATAAGTAATACATTTCTGGATTTCTCAAGTATGGACAATATAATACGACAATATCAGAGCCAGCAGCATTCCTCGATGGTGTAGTGATAAGAGAGGATGATGAATAAAAAGTATTTTTGTCAAGCTTATTTCTTTCATCTATGTACTTTACCAATTATACCTCATTTACTCCTGTTAACAACCATTACTCAATTTGTCAATATCTATGCAACTTGAGCATTGAAGACTGAAAGGCAGTAGGTATCTAGTGACTAACTCTTCAGCCAGAATTGAAGTGGTCAAGCCACAAAAAAGGCTTGGAAGTCTTTCAAAAACCACTTCACGTGTGATGTTATACCAGCTTTGTTGTCTACACTATACGTTGTGCAAGTTGGAGCAATATAGGTGTAGTTTTCATTGAATGATCGATGGACAAACAAAGAGTTGGTGCGCTTTGCTACAAGTCCTATTTTTTGGGTAATTCTCTGAGAGAAATCGAAATAAAAAGAAACGAGATCGCTAATTACCCTTCTCGCTTATCGCTAACTAGACTCATAAGCTACACCGTAGTCGGGTAGAAGGTAGTTGTAGATTCTAACCTCAAAAGTGTTGTTGACGTTATTATAAAAAATCGTGGCTATTTAGAAATAATTTTCAAACGGGATAGTGTTTACGACATAAAAACAAACCAGTCTAGCTATAGTTTATTTTGGGACATGAAAAATAAAAGTCGAGTCCAGCTCCTATAGAAATTTGGCCATTCTTCTTTCAGTTACAAGACCTGTCAAATAATGTTATTTATTCGTTTTCTTTATAAAATCATTTTTTTATTTATTTTTTATTTTATTATAAAAAATAAGTGGTGGTGAGTGTAATTTTAATTTAAAAATGTGGGTCTCCAAACCCTACATAGTAAAAAAAATATTTTAATGTTTTGTTAAATTTTTACTTATTATAAGTAAATTGTTTATTATATTATAAATATATGTTAAAAGAGGTGATTTAGCCTACTTAACCGGACTTAGATTATGTTTGTTTACATTTAGAATAAGATCTTTCTGTTAACTTGTTATACATTTCTGTTAATAAAGACCTTTAAAAATCAATCAATCAATCTTTTTTTTATTTGCAAGAGTTTACTCCTTTTTTATGTTTGGGTATGGGAAATCATCCAATGACATCTAACTCCGGGTGGAGCGGGAGGGTGTGTCAAACTCTACGGACTAAAAACCACCCCTGTTCCTTCCTTACCTGAGTGCCCAGGGGAGCGGTAACTCTGTTACGAATTTATCCGCTACCCCTGGGCCATGATGAACCCGTCAAAGATGACTGACAATTATCTCTTTGAGGCGCGCGTGGAACACTACGCGCCGTCGACTCACGGCCCTGGTGCTGATCGAACGGCAAGCTACCCACTGCTCGCCGTCCGCAGGCCCGGGTCTACGGTGTCCGTCCTACGCCCAGAGCATCTCCTGCGGTGGCTGCGGCAGGGGGCGTGAAAACCACCCCGTTAAGCCTCCCTCACCCGTTCCGCCTCCTCCTTCGCGAGCATTATTGCTTCGTAGAAGGAGGAGATTGCTTCCCATTCCCTCTCGCTCCGTACCATGGCCTGAACCAGGGCGCGAAAGATCACTGCCGCCTGTCGCATCCACGAGGACACGGCGGTGCTCCGCCGAAGAGTGTCCTCTGAGCGATCCGCGCATTGGTGACACCCGGACGTTTCCTCCCGCCTTATACGCCACAGGAAACTGACGAAACCACCGTGTCAAGTGAGGACCTGCGTCAGGCGGAAGGTGAGGACGTCGTGACGCCTCTCCAGCCACTCCTCAAAGAGGGGTACTACCACCGCAATGGTGGCTTGCCCAGCACTGGGTTGCGACTCTCGCTGTCTCCATGTTGCCATATGATCCTGCCGGAGCTCCGTCCGCCAAGCCGCGAGGTGTCGCGGCAGCGGAGTTTCACCCCGGCGTATCGCCTCCTCGCGCCACTCCCAGAGGAGCGCGAGGACCTTAGCCTCTAGATCCCATGGCGACAGTCTGGCAAGGAAGCTCGCCGCCTCACCGGAGACAGTGCGGTATCCCCGGACCAGCCGGATGACCATTACCCTTTGAGACGCGCTCAACCGGCGAGCTGGTCGCCGCCTCAAGGAGCGCGCCCACACCGGTACCCCGTAAAGGGCCATGGACCGCACTACCCCCGCGTAGAGCCTACAGCAGGAGGCGTTTGGCCTCCCCAAATTGGGCAGGAGTCGCTTTAAGGCCCTATTAACGGCCTGGTGGTGCCCCTCATTGAATAAAAAATCGTAACATGTCATAGAAAATAAATATTAAAGAATCCAAAGTCACGTTTGTTACAAAGAGCTACGCTGACGCCGCTAGGGAGGTCGGCGCGCAGTACCCGGTTGTAACCGATGTTCCACAGAGGCCAAGAGCTTACTCCTGAGGTCCAATATAAATTTTATTGAAATTGATTCAGCACTTTAAAAAAAAATTAACACAACAAAAAATATATATACAGATGACGCTTTGGTTTCCTCCAATAATGTACAAACTCCATGTTAGGTTAATCAAATCGGGCATAACTTTAATATTTAGTTTTAGTTCTGCGGTAAAACAAAAACAAAACTATTTTACAAAAAATACTACCGACTTCCAAAAAAGAAAATACAAGTAAAATTACAAAATAAATTTAATTTTGGAAGTCGGTGTCAATAACCAACGAAGAAACAAAACTGGAAACACGAGAGATAATGGTCAAATGGGAGCCTATTAATGATAAAAAAGAATTCTATTATCTATCTCCAAAGTTCTTCATCAGATCTTCATCGAATTCAAATGGGATCACTTGTGAAGTATTTCAAACGTAAAAATCCAAATCAGTTCAGGCGTCTTCGAGGAAGCATACGTAAAAAGTAAAAAAAGATATTGTTCTGTCAATTCATAAATCAATTTCGTAAATTGTCTGTCGATGAAAGAATGAACCGTGTTCATTCATTAAAACTTTGCCTTAATTGTCTTAAATCTGATCATCAGTCCAGTGCTTGTAAAAGTACAATGAATTGCGAGGTCTGTGCATCACCGCACCATTATTTATTGCATAAAGATAACTTTAATACTGAAAGCGCGGGAATATCGTCCGTGGCGAGCTCCCTGACGGCGGCGCAGCCGTCTCTTTCACACGCGCAGCAAGCGCTAGTGTCGTCTCACTTCGTAAGCGAAACAACACAAGCACCCGTAAAGCAAGCATTAATAAGCAATAACTGCGAATACGGAGTAGTTTTAGGTACTACACTTACGCATGTTATGGACGGTGTCGGTCAATATCAAGACTGCCGTGCAGTCATCGATTCCGGCGCTCAAAGTTCTTTTATAACTACTGAGTGTGCTCAGAGATTAGGATTAAAACGTAAAAAATGTCCGTTTACCATTCATGGTATAGGTGGGGGCATAGTTAAAAATCAAGGCATGGTTACTTGTACACTAAAACCAAGGCATGCCAACGGTCCAACATTTCGTGTTAATTTAGTAGTTATTTCAAAAGTTTCCGCTGATATGCCTAATATCTCTTTCACAGACAATGTCATTAACGAGTATGACACTTTTATGTTAGCGGATCCACTGTTTTTCAAGCGTTCTCGCCTAGATATTTTGTTAGGTAACGACATAGTACCAGATATCATTAGCGATAAACCATTAGTAATTAAGAATGGTATTCCGAGTGTTACTAAAACAGTTTTTGGATATGTTATTAGCGGAAAATTGTATCCACATAATAGTTCGCAAAATCTTAATTTATCGGTTTCATATGACGAAGAACAGTCGATTGGAAAATCTTTACGCAGTTTTTGGGAAATTGAGGAAGTGCCGTGCACACCTTCAATAAATCCAATGGATCAGTTAGCCGAGGAGATATTCTCTAATGAACATACTCGAGAATCGAACGGGCAATACGTGGTGCCGCTGCCTTTTGCGCCCGAACGCTCGCCGCTAGGTGCAACGCGTGCTGCAGCTGAGCGCAGGTTATTGTACACGGAACGTAAACTCGCGCGCACTACTGATCTAGAAAAGAAGTATAAGGAATTCATGCGTGAATATGAAGAACTTGGTCATATGGAACTTTATCAGGGTGATACGCCTAGCAAATACATTATTCCACATCACAGTATTTTGCGACCTACTAGTACCTCCACTCCTCTACGTGTAGTGTTCGACGCATCGGCGAAAAGTAGCAATAACGTGTCTTTAAATGATATTCTGTTAGTCGGGCCTAAACTGTATCCAGATATTGCAGCAATAATTTTGAAATTTCGGCTATTTGAATATTGTCTAGTAACTGATGTTTGTAAAATGTATCGGGCTATCTCCTTAAGAAAAGAAGATCGCTTATATCAACACATTTTATATCGAGAATCGCCTAACGATCCAATTAAATTATCCGAATTAAAAACCGTAACGTACGGACTTAGTTGTTCACCGTTCTTAGCAATTCGGACGCTAGTACAATTAGCTAACGATGAAGGAAAACGTTTTTCATTCGCTGCTCAGGTCCTCCGTGAGGGAGTTTACATGGACGATATTCTATATTCATGTAATACTTTTGAGCAAGCTTGCTTAGTACAGGATCAATTAATTGGTATTTTTGAAAGTGCCAATTTTGCTTTAAAAAAATGGATGAGTAACAGTGAGGAGTTACTGCGACGCGTCCCCTTCGAAAATAGGGAAAATTCCGTAACATTCGTTAAAGATGAAAATGATAGTACCATTAAAGTTTTAGGTCTTAAATGGATTCCAAATTCCGATAGTTTCATTTTTTCGGTTAATTTAAAAGACAACGAGCCAACCAAACGATCAGTGCTAAAATTGCTAGCATCTATTTACGATCCCGTGGGCTTTATAGCACCATGCACTTATGTGGTGAAACAGATCATGCAGGAGCTATGGAAGCTAGGCATTGGCTGGGACGAAAGGTTGCCAGATAATATAAATAAGTCTTGGCAAAATTTTATTGTGGAACTGCCTCTGTTAAAGCAGTTACATATTGAGCGTCACATGCTCTTGCCAAGGGAGACGGAATGCGATTTAGTTAGATTTTGTGATGCGTCGTTGCGTGGCTATGCAGCATGCGTGTATGTTATCAGTCGCGATAAAAAGGGTAAGGTAAAGGTTCGTCTAGTTACCGCGAAATCTAAAGTTGCGCCGATAAAACCCGTCACGATTCCTCGGTTGGAATTGATGGGTGCAGTTTTGTTGAGCAAACTAATAAAGTTCGTAGTCGACACATTTACCCGCGTTAAAATCAACAAAATTACAGCAGCTTCAGACTCGACAGTCGTACTGTCGTGGCTTCAAACGGAACCTTATAAACTGAAAACTTTTGTTAGTCATCGCGTCACGAAAATTCTTGAGGTGTTACCCCCTCACTTTTGGCGGCATGTGTGTAGCGAACATAATTTAGCCGATATTTGCTCTCGCGGAGCGTCTCCGGCACAACTTGTTAGTTGTAATCAACGTTGGTTACAGGGCACAGATTGGATGTATGAAAATTATATCGATTGGCCACTAACGGTGTTTGTGAATGCGAGTAATAATAAATTACCGGAATTGAAACTGTCTGTTAATTTCTTGACCGAAAATAAAATTAATGATAATTTTAAGGAATCTAATATAGAATTTTGTGAAAGAATCTTTCGACAGTTTTCATCATTTTCCAAATTGCAAAGATCGTTCGCTTGGATTTTACGATTTAGACGAAAGGGGAATGAGAGTAACACTGCTTACAAATCGGGAGTATTATCAACCTTAGAATTAAATAAAGCTAATGATGTGTTGATAAAATTAGTTCAAACCGCCTATTTTGAAGCGGAATTAAAATTGATTAAAGATAAGAAACATGTTTCCTCATTACGAAAATTATCTCCATTTATTGATGCCGACGACTTCCTCAGGGTAGGGGGTCGCATCGGTCATTCAGAACTGCCGTATAATTCTAAACATCCGCGTCTGCTTCCGAAATGTAGTTTGTTTACTAAACTATTAATCAATTATTTACATAAAAAATATTTACATGTAGGTCCGCGAACATTACAAAGTATTATCAATGAGAATTTTTGGATATTGTCCGCTCGTAGCGTCATTAGATCTGTTTTATCTAAGTGTAAAACTTGTTTTAAATGTAAACCGTCTTTATTGCAACCCCAAATGGCACCCTTGCCACCAACTCGGTTGATACCTAATAAGGTATTTTTTAACGTCGGAGTTGACCTCGGAGGTCCTTTTTTCATTAAAGAAAGTTTACGTCGTAATGCTAAAGTGACAAAGGCGTATTTAGCACTGTTTGTTTGCTTTTCAACAAAAGCAGTACATCTGGAGGTGTTATCTTCTCTCTCCACAGACTGTTTCCTGGCGTGCTTAGACAGATTCGTGTCTCGTAGAGGTTTATGCGCTGTTCTATATTCGGATTGCGGTACTAATTTTGTTAGTGCAAGTAAGCATCTTTCGGAAATCCAAAGGTTTTTGCGTGAAAGTCAAAATGACATTTCGGATGGCTGTTCTAAAAGGCAGGTTAACTGGAAATTCAATGTTCCCAGTGCTCCACATATGGGTGGTCTCTGGGAAGCAGGCATAAAGTCGGCAAAATATCACTTAGTACGAAGTGCGGGTGAAAAGTCCTTAACGTTTGAGGAACTCTCCACGATATTTTGCAAGGCAGAAGCCATTTTAAATTCGCGTCCCCTCTGTCCACTACCTACTAGTGATAATCCTAACGAATTTAATGTTTTAACCGCCGGACACTTTCTCATTGGTCGAAGCTTGATCTCTATACCCGAGTATAACGTGCAAGAGGTAAACATCAATAGATTGTCACGTTGGCAGTACATCCAGAGATGTTCCCAACTTTTCTGGAAACGTTGGAGTCACGAATATTTAAACACTCTTCAGCAGAAAGCTAAGTGGTTTACGTCTTGCTCGAACCCAAAGGTTGGAGATTTGGTGATAATAAAAACGGATAATGTTCCCTCCTGTAATTGGCCTCTCGGCAAAATAGAAAAATTACATCCAGGCCCCGACGGTATAGTTCGGTGTGTGACTCTGCGCACCGAAAAAAGTGTCTTACAAAGACCAACCAATAAACTCAGCCTGTTACCTTATACAAACTAGATTCAGACAAAACGTTTTTGTTAGATATAGGTACCTAGTTTAGTGTTTAATTTAGGGTTCTCTTTAACGAGATAGGTAATAGGTTCATCTTAGTTTTATAGAAACCATAACTATGGTTTCGGTAGGGGGTATGTTCTGTATCTAGCCCATGATTGGACGAATTTAATAGTAATTGGCTGTTTACGCTCGCTAACTCGGGCGTGACTGGTCGTGACCTACCCACGATCTGTCATCGATCAGGACGAGATGCTTTTGTGCGGGCCAATCAACAAGGAGCCTGGCTCGCGCGCTCGTACATGCGATATTTCGGTCGCCATTGTAATCCCAAGAACTATCTAACTCTTTACTCCGTGAGTGAAAATTGATAAAATAAGGACAAATTGTGCATTACCGTGTGGTGTCACTCGTGCCTAGCCCCAGGATCGACGGTCCACCCAAAAGACCGTTTAGATCATCCAGGAGGCCGCCGCAGCAGCATAAAGGTGAGTCGTACTCAGTCCAAAACACTGTTGAATTTGTTCCTTAATTGGGTGAACGGCGAACCCCGTTCGTACAGAACTACTTATATACAACCAGCTAAAACTTACAGTCCACTCCTCTATCCCACAGATATTAACGTATAGAAAACCTCCTCCTTGTTTTGAAATCGGTTAAAAATAAAGTAAAACATATTAAAATACTATCGATTGACATCGATTTGCCAAATTGACCTGTTTCCAATAATTTATTGATTTGTTGGTTTCAACTAAAACTATTATACGCTAATTTGGTATAGCACAGAAATGGGGTATAAATACTGGCGCTGGTTGATGGTGCTATCATAGTTTCAAAGACTTACTACAGCTACAACAGTTTCAAACGATGAAGTTCATAATCCTGTTCTGTCTGGTGGGGGCTGCTCTAGCTTTCGTAGAACCAGAAACACATATTTACAACCAAAGTAAGATAAGATTTTTTTCCTAGTAATGAAATATGTAATACCTCTTTACTTTTATCTACCTCAGTACCCGTTATTTCATACCTTTTCAATTCTTGAGAAAATTGGGGAGGCGCAACATGACTTATTTGCAATATTTCACTGGTACATCTCTCTTAGCCATCATTTCTTATTATCTAGAAAACCCATACCTTTTGACAGACTAGCACAATCTTTGACACAACGTATTCAATCTGACGGCTTTGAAAAGGTGTATAAAAATGTTGAGTTGCTGTATTGGTCTTTCACTTCTTATTTTGCAACACAGCGTAACTGTCCGCACTGATACAACTTGGATACTTGCGAAGGCGTTTTATCGAATGTGCATTTCACTTCGCTGCTCGCAAAGTGAGTCACTGTATGTGCTAAGCAAGTCGGCTGTCAGTGCGTTATCGGCCATAGAACTGCTGTTTGGTTGCTGTCAGCGCAATCTTTCCCGAAGTTTGCCGCGACCCTGTCTAGCTGTATCACCCTCACTTTAATTTTTTTTTGTAGCAGGTGGTATTGGTTGGTCCTGCGAAAGCAACTCGGATTGTTCTTCGCTTTGCAAGTTAAGTTGCGACCCGTTGAAATACAAAGGGCAGCTATGCGTTGCAGGAGACTGCTACTGTCGGATGAGGGCTGGGCTCCAGAATTGAAGTCATCATAATGTTTCCAATGATATGATCTATGCATGCTTGTACGTGCGTAGCGACTTTCAATTATGCTTTTTCTTTTATTTTTGTGTTTTTGTATACTCTGTTAAATAAAGTTTTTTCCTTTCATTTGTTTTCTTGCTCATTTGTTTTTTTTTACTTACGTTTAAAAAATCAAAGCACAGCCCTCATTATTGCTAACTTAAATAAGTTATGGGATCTCTCTTTATGAATTAAGGATTTAAAATTTTGTCAATAATACTCGTAAAATTAAAAGCGATGATACAGTAAATGAAGCTGCGAAGAATACTTTGACTAAGAGAGGTACTGACCCGTCAGAGGTATCAACGCTATACAGACAGCAGGAAAGCGTACAAATTGGACACGAAAACCGTAGACGAACACAAAGATAATGACACCGTTTACGTATATTTATTTATTTATTTATTTACACTTCATGCAACTAAAGTACAAAGGCGGACTTAATGTGTTAGGCATTCTCTACCAGTCAACCAAGGGCGGTGGAGAGATAATATGGCAGGTGCATAAAAAAAAAAACAAACAAAGCAACACCAAGTAGATATATTAAAAAAAAAAACGTGAACGAAAATATATATATTAATAATAAACATACATATATATTTAATATAATAAACCAATAAATATATATATATATATATATATAAAGTAATAAATAAGGTTTTTGAGACGACTCTACTCCTTGTGTAGAAAATAATTCCGCAACTTCCGCTTAAATGCATACTGACTGGTGGCCGTCCTGATATCGAGAGGAAGCGCATTCCACAAAAGGATGGACTGAATATGAAAGGAAGAATGAACAAAATCAGAAGTATGAGCAGGGCAAAGCAGTAGAAGATTATTAGAAGAACGCAGATTCCTGGCGTGTGAAGAACATAGATATTGAAAATGAGATATAAGATAAGAAGGAGGAGTGGGAGAGTTCAGTAGAGAGAAAAGTGTAGTCAGAGCCCGCAAACTTCTTCTCTGGCGAATGGGCATCCATTTGAGCTCGGACCTGTGTTTCGAGACATGGTCATATTTCCTCAAATTAAATACGAACCGGATGCAGTTGTTGAGGAGCCTATCCAGCTTATCCAGTAACACCGCGTTCAGGTCAAAGCAGCACACGTCACCATAGTCGATTATAGGGAAGATTAAAGTCTGCACGAGCATAGTCTTCGTCTTCGCAGGCAAAAAGTCCCTCAGACGGTACAGACACCGCAAAGATCCGTTGACTCTTTGACCGACACTTGAAACCTGACTTTGCCAGCCAAGCATCGAGTCAAGATGCAAACCGAGATCTTTTACGCTAGGGCTGATGGGGATAACGGCACCATTGAAAATAATAGGAGGAAGAGAGCTAACCACCACTCTACCCATCATGCGCGAGCTTCCAATAACTATGGCCTGACATTTTGAGGGGTTTACAGACACCCCAAATCTACCAGACCAATCACGAATTGCATCCAAATCCCGGTTTATATCCTCCACAGCGTCTGAAAAACCTTCCACCCGCGCAGCTGTGTACAATTGAAGATCATCGGCGTAAAGATGATACGAACACCGAAGACAGTGAGTAATAAAATTTATGAAGATGGAGAATAATAACGGAGAAAGAATACCGTCTTGAGGAACGCCAGCATCCAGGTCACGCCAACTCGACGAATTCTCGTCAACGCGCACCGACTGCCGACGTCCCCGAAGATAAGAAGAGAACCATTCCAGGGCCTCGGAAGAAACCATAAGATGTGAAAGGATTGATAGGAGAATATCGTGACTGACGGCATCAAAGGCATTGGAGAAATCAATTAACACCAAAACAGTAACCTTGGTATCCTCCATAGCCTTTCTAATGTCCCCAGTCACTTTCAGGAGAGCAGAGGTAGTACTGTGGCCAGGTCTGAATCCAGATTGGCACGAGCTTATTAGATTATTACAGTGAA
Source organism: Polia nebulosa (assembly GCA_951329385.1). NCBI lineage: Eukaryota > Metazoa > Arthropoda > Insecta > Lepidoptera > Noctuidae > Polia > Polia nebulosa. The sequence goes on from OX589596.1 coordinate 1,279,523, forward strand.
CAAATCCTGAAAGCTGCTTGTGGACGCAGGCCTCAAGTACTTTGGACAGAAAAGGAAGAATGGAAATTGGTCGAAAATGATTCGGTAGGGAAGGATTATTGATTTTAGGAAGTGGACGAACGTAAGCCATACGCCACAGGGATGGGAATTGTCCAGAATCAAGGGAAACATTGATAATGTGGGTAATCGGTGGAAGAAGAAAGTCGAGGACCAAGGTGACCATGTAACGACTGATGTCGTCACAGCCCACAGCCTTGGACTTAATGGACAGGATGATCTTTTTGATTTCATCCAAGGTAGCCGGAACAAAGTGGAATGGTTCTATGATAGGACCTGGTAGGCCAGCAATGAACTCAACCGTCTGAGACAGCACATGAGAATCCAAGTGACAGGTGGTTGTGAAATGACGGTTGATATCATCCAGGACGATTGTTTTAGGAAAGTCCACATGACGTGGTCTACCGATACCTAGAGTTCCGAGGAATTTCCAGGTATCAGCAGGAGAAGAAGAAGATATGTTTTCGAGAATATAACGGCGTTTAGCGTTGCGTATCACCTGATTACACCGATTTCTTGCAGATTTAAAGAGGTCCCTATACTCATTACTGCGATTCTTTTTATATTTTCGAAAGGCCCGATCCCTACGCCTCATCGCCATACGAACCCCTGTCGTCATCCAAGGGGCGGGCTGACGCCTAAGCTTAACCCTCTTGACAGGGGCGTGTCTGTCGTAGAGTGCAAGGACCGTCCGATTAAAAATACGCAGTTTCTCGTCTACAGATGTTGCTGCTGTAAGGTGGTCCCAGTCAAGTACCGACGCATCCTGGTACAGCTTCTCAGCATCCAAACGAGCAAAACAACGCATGTGCAGTACTTTAGGGGGAAGTTTTGGTGGTTTTAGGATATACGAGATGAAAATGAGGTCATGATGGGAAAAGCCAGGAGCAGGACACTGGCCGTGAGAGGAAACAAGGGAGGGAGTAGAGGTTAGGATTAAGTCGAGCCACGTGTCATCGCCTGGGCTATTGAAGTGAGTAGGTTGCAGTGGAAGGACATGGAGACTAACGGACTCGATTATGTGAAGGAGTTTCTGGGAACGAGAGGATGGGTGAGAAAGGTCTGTATTAAAATCGCCCATGATGACACAATGTGCATACTCTGACCCCACTGATTCAAGCGCCAACTCTAAGTCGGAAAAGTAGTCAACGGTAGGCGGACAGTAGACAACGCCTAGCAAGGTTTTGACACCTTTGACGTAGACCTCCAAAAACAGATATTCAGCGGAAGCACTGTAATTTGAAGGAGATGATGAAATGATTTTATAAGGGAAATCGCTACGAAGATAGACAGCAACACCACCTCCTCCCTTTCCAATCCTATCATTGCGGATAAGAATGAAACCGGGAAGAGAGTAGGTGGTAGAGAGAAGATGAGGTTTGAACAAACTCTCAGAAACCAGGACAGCATGTACATTGGCGTCAGAAAAGGTGTCAAACAGATCACTATAATGACATGGCACAGTCTGAGCATTGATATGACAAACATTAAATAAATGAGCTTTCTGTTGGCCGAAGCTCCGACGCACAAAGTCACCAAGGGTGTCAGTCAAGGAGCCAAAACTTGCATCAGCAGATAAGCTGAAGGATTCATTTGCGGAGTGAAAAGAATCGTCATCAGAAATCATATATAAAATAAAATAAATAAGAATAAAAATAAACTATGGTTAAATTTAAGCCTTACGGTGCCACACCACTATCTGTTCACCACCCACCAGCAGCACCAGTACTATTCAATAATATAAATTTGTAAGAAAATAATAAACACAACAAAACAAAAGCAAGTGAATTACATACGAAACAATACAATCATCACAAATGAGCAAAAACAAAACGCTTTAACGACAAACCATCGCCGCGCCGAGACACGCCAACATCGCAATCGCTATTAGCGACCACAGCGCTTAAAGGTAAAGGCGTTCCCTTTCCTAAATAAATAAGTCGGAACGGCTATAGACGCGCTATCAGCGATACCGGCGTGACTCGGAACGCGTTGTAAATATAGCAACATTTCGACATAATGACAGACATAATAATACACAACTGTCAAGTGACATTGACATTTGACATGACGTAACAAAACAAAAATTAGTTACTGACTGATACAAACAAACAAAATATTGAGCAAATACCATCAAAATAATAAAGTTGTATAGTGAAGAAGAAAAAAAAAAAAAAAAAAAAAAAAAACATATGTGGATCTTCAAAAGGTGGTAATGCTGCCTCGCATGAACAGCTACAGAGTAGCCTTATTCTGTCCTCGAATTATTGCATTTAACGAGACTTTTGCTCCTTTAGGTAAATCTACCAAAGAAAATAATCCTTACGCTGTCTTATGGCACGAAGCCATTTCAGGCCGAAATGCTAATGACATTGTTTCAACATTTAGAACATATTTTATACACCACCGGAACAAAAGTCATTTAGTGATTTGGGCAGATAATTGTTCGTCACAAAACAAGAACAGGACATTTTTTTCGTTTCTTGTCAATGTTGTTAACAGTGACTTAATTAAAGCACGCTCTATAAAGTATCTAGAACCAGAGGGGTTAGACAAAATAGTTTTCTGCTAATGTTAACGCTAACGCTTCGTGCGAAATGTATGGCAACGACATTACTGGGCGTGAGTCACGTGACACTTCTCTCCGCAGGTAATGTCGTTGCCATACATTTTACACGAAGAGTTAGCGTTAGCGCTATTATAAAAGTTATTTGGCTAGGGGGGCAGGACGTAAATTAAATTCAGCTGACAGCTTCCACCAACAAGTGGAGCAATCTCTTCAAATAATGAAAAATGTTTGCGACTTTTATGACTATGAAGAAGCCGTTCGAATCTCTAACTCAGGATTAAATATCCAAATGTTAATAGATATTCGTGATTTTTACAAAGAAGGATGGCGTGTTTGGCCCCACATTATTTATAAATTAACAAAGAGCCATTCACTTGTAAGTGTATATTTATTACAAATGAGTGTTTATAAGAGGATTATATAAAAAATATTGAGTCACTAGAAGATAGGAATCAAAAGTTAGAAAAGATTTTTATTTACTTAAAAATGAGTCACTAAACGCACGGTAACGCACCATGTTATTGTGTGGCAGTTACTAAACGCATTTTTGTATGTAAATATTGTTTTATTCAACAAACCTTTTGTTTAAAATTCCAAGTCCTTAATCTATACTAATTAAAAAAAAAGTAATATTATAAAGAGGAAAGATTTGTTTGTTTTTAATGGATAAACTCTAAAACTATCCAACCGATTTCAAAATTCTTTTACCCATATAAAGCTACGTTATCATAGAGTAATCATATTCTATGCTAATATTATAAAGCTGAAGAGTTTCATTGTTGTACGCGCTAATCTCAGAAACTACTGTTCGAATTGATAAAATATTATTGTGTTGGATAGCCCATTTATCGAGGAAGGCTTTAGTTAATATATCATCATGCTGCGATCTACGGGAGCAGAGTAGTAACTAAAGATGCGGGTGAAACCCCGAGCGACAGCTAGTATAGGTTATATAACATCGCGCTATGTCCTACGAGAGCAAAGCAATAACCAATTTCAAAACATAACGCAGGTGAAACCACGAGGAACCAGTCTTTAGAAGGGATCTTGGTCGCAACTAGACACGTTGAGTCAATTAAACTTAAATCTACATAAATTCTAACTAAGCTGAGACATCGACTCATCTAGAGACTATGTCTCAGCTTAGTTTTTAGCCAATAATTATTATAGTTTCATTCGTTCTTCAAATTAGTCAACCTATGCTATATTCTAACTTTAGTTCCTAGCTCCCAGACGTATTTTTTATTTTAAGTAGGCAAGTCTAGATAGGTATCTCCTACCTATATATTCGCCAGTCAGATGCAGTAACCACTATAGTGTATTTCTATTCCGATTGAACACCTTTTTGATACTAATAAGCGTTATTTGATTAGTTTTAGGTTATAACGCTTTAGCTTGCGTATCTTTTTTCTCCCATCTTCTACAACTTACTGCCCATTGGCTTTTTTGCTAGTTTTATAAAGTTCTATCACTAGTTATAAGTTTCCTTATTGCACGTTACTCCTAACAGTGGGTCCAATTCTACATACATTCTGGCCAGCCTCCTTTTGTGACTTTGATTCAGAACAGAAAATGCGTGCAATGAAAGTCCGGGAATACGTTAAGAATTTCACTGTGGTCAAAGTTGTGGTCTCCATGGACAACTTTGATGAGGAATTCAGGACCTTAAAATTTTTACAAACCAAAATTTTAAAAAGTAAATAGTTTCCTTGTGCTGAACAGAGAAGTTCACCAAGGGGTATCGCCTCTTCATGAAAAGAGAAAATTTTCAAAGATCTTTTTCCTTTTATGTTGCCCAGCCGAAAGCAATTCTAGTTTGACTTGCCAGTTGACGATGCGTCCTTGAATCTTTCCAAGGAATTTGAAGATTAGTTGTCGCCTTCATGGTTTTGTAGGAGTTGATTCCTAATTAATTGAATATTTTAATTTTGCTTCATTGTTAAAAAAGAACGTTTTATGGTTTATCCTAAATGATTATAACTTTTGTTATTTACGGCTCAAGTATCTATAAGATTCATAAGTGTTGTTCGATAAATCAATAAGTGTTGATTTGATACTGAAGAAAAGATTTTAAGTTTGTTTGAAATGTAAAGCTACTTTAGGTAATTCATTTTGCTTTACATTAGCATCTGTGATTCTAAAACAATTAGTATTAAGAAGACTGAATAATACAAATTAAGATGAATTGAGTGAAGTAAGAAAACTAAATTCTTAGTTGTGCCATTTTTAACTGAAAAGACTGGTTCAATTAAGTAAAATTAAGAATCGTAATTTTGTGATTCGTTATGTGATCATAAGGGCTACTTAATTGTAAAAAAGAAGTGTGATTTAAACTGACTCTTTCAATTTCATTCACTAATTTAGTAAATGAAATTAACGTGTCATGATTTGTCAAATATTATTACTATTTATTTTTTTATTGTTGATAGGCACGCGTTTGACCACGATCTCACCTGATGGTAAGCGATGATGTGGGTAGGTAACTAGGTTATTTTTAGCAACTAAAAATAACCTATATCTTGGTTTAGATACCAGATTATCTAAAACAAGATTAATTTTTTTTTCAAATACATTAAATAAAATCAATAACTAAGTAATTGTTTTATTATCACTATAGCCTGATAATATAAAACTTATAAACTATATAAATTTATTCATAAATTGTGGATTATATTTATAGAAATAACTTAAAAGATATATATACAAACTAACAATAATACCTAACATGTACAAATGCGTATTAAAAAACAACTCACTGGGCATCAAAAAATTCATCCACATCGCTGTCAATGGAAAAAGTGCCCAGAACGCTAGCAGCATTGCCACGTTCAATAGCAATGCTGATTCGTTGGCCAAAGAAAAGCCCAGCCCTCTGGTCACGTGAAGAGTCGACTAACAGCTTGCTGATATGCCGGAAAACTCGATGAGCACTCGGACCCCATGGGCCTAGTGTTTCAACCCCAAACGGCTCAAACATGTAACTCCCTATAAGGTTGTTATATTTGCGCCGTTTGAGGTTTTCTGCACCTGCAGCAGCCGCCCCAGCACAGCCTGCCGTGCTAAGAAGATGGGATGGCGCAAGGGTGTCGACACATGTTGCATCCCACACCAAAGGCCTACCCAACTTCCAAGGCATTATGGTCATTCCGTCTGGCCTCTTCCCATCGTCACGTGCTAAGCCATTGGGTTCTAAAACAGCTGGCACCCCGGCGGTGACAAGAGCCCGACGGATGATGTCATTAATGCTTGTGTGCCGTGCTATCCGACCAGCACTCCTACCGCAGGATAGGCCGTGGTGTCCGAGGCGGTCGACTGCATCGACCGCATTGACAACGATGTGGAGCTCCACTTGGAGCACCCAGACGCAAACATGTAGCGATCCGGAAAGTAGCGTCACTCAGCATGGTACCAATGTTGGGTGACGGTAGTGCCTGTAGCCAAAGGCCCGACTCCCACTCACCCACAGCCAGTAGGCGGGCACGCTCAGCAGTATTGGTGGACGTATTAATGAGATTATTCCGTACCAACCTGCAGAGCGGCTCATCCCACTGTCTCTGGGAAGATGGGTTCTCGGGCAACGCCGTGTTCGGGCAAGCCGCTTTCCAGGCGTTCACAGCATCGGTCAAGCTCGGCACCTCACAGTTAACCAGCGATGGGGTTAAAATTCGTGTGGTTAACTGTCGAGTGCTGTGGACCGAAGACAGGAACGCCGGTAGGCTTTGTCAAGCCCCATGGCAAAATCCGGGTTGTCAAATTAAACCCCGAGGACAACCCGGGTTGACAGTCGATATTTTTTATTTTTTTATTCTCTTTAATTTTTTTTTTTTTTGGTCCGACTCACCGGTGAGTTGGCGGGGCTTCACAGGACACTAGAAATTTTGCGGATGCCGAGCCCACCAAAGCGAATGGGTAGCGTGGCTTGCAGCCATGCTCGGTCATCCAGGGCCACATTTAAGATGGACGTAAGAGTGGAACGAATAATTTGATCGATTTTGTCCAAGAGATGTGGCTGCTTCCATAAAAGGGAAGAGCGAAGAAAATATATGAAATTTGGTCCGAAACAGCAATACCTGATGAGGGTGACCGCCGAATGTAAATTAATTTTGGAAAGTCTATCTGAAATATCGTTAAAACGTTTAATTTTGTCGTCGATGAATGAAGAATAACTGTCTTCCAATATTGGAGAACCTAGGAGGTGTAATGAACTTTTCTCTAAAATTTTGATTTCTGGAGCTATTGCACTAAATTTCTGTATGGTCGATTGTCTGTCGGTATTGTCACAAAGAAATATTTCACATTTGGAGTAGTTAAGGTCAAGGCCAATGGACTGAAACTGGTTCTTTAGGAATTTTAAATCTTCTAAAACGGTGTCTACGTCACCTCCTAGTGTTCCATCATCTAAATACCACAGGTTAAATTTTGAATTTAGTTTTTGAATTATTGGGTGAATAGCCAAGCTGAAAATGACTGGCCCGAGAGGGTCACCTTGTTGGCATCCAACTGCAGATTCCAAAACGTTGTCTTTATATAATAATTTTGATGGATGCCTATAGCATTGCCACAAAAAGCCGAAAATTTCTGGTAACTCTTTTTTTCCTTCAGTCAACAAAGTGTCCCTGTTAACTGAATTGAAGGCGTTTTTAACGTCAACCTTGAGGATGACCTCACCTTTACCAGAATTTAGAAAGGTGGAAAGGGCGTGTACGGCAGCCTCACAGCCCCCTCTGGAACCAAAACCAAGTTGTAGGGGCTGGAATTTGTTGGTCAGTGATTTGCTGTATATTTTGCAACAAATTTTGGCTGCCATACGCCTGTAGGTGCACCCGACGGCAATGGGACGAATGCCGCCGTCCTTCTTGTGCAGGGCACATAGGTTGGCCCCGTACAAGACATCGACGACGGCATCGTTCACGCCGCCGGAGAGCATTAAGGTAACTAAAGCCAAGAGCTCCTTCAAAAGCGACTCACCAGCTTCCCCGGCGCCTGAGCTTAAAAGATCCTTCAAGTGCTGAGGAGTCAGGCCGTCGAGGCCGCCGGCGGAACCGTTTCTGAAGGAGCTCACGGCTGCTAGCAACTGGGGGGCTGTAATTTGGAAAAATGAGGAATCAGGGTTAGGGGAGTCGGGAGGGTCAGGGAAAGTGAGGTCATCCGCAGGCGCTGGGTGTTTACTCTCCAGGGCTGAAATTGTTTCTGGAGAGTAAGGCGCCACCACATCACTGCTGAAAAGTAGCCTAGCAGCTCCCCTTATGTCACCATCGCTTAATTTGGATTCTACATGTGAACATAAACCTTTCTGGGGAACGTTATTAAAAGCTGGTAATTTTGGATCTAAAATGTAGGCCGAATTGTTGCAATTGTCTTTAATTTGGGTCGTTAATGTTTTTTTTGTAGCCAAATTTTTTTGAACATGTAGAATCCTATAAGGGAAGGTGAGTAATTCCTCCCAGGCACTTTGTGTGTTCTCCCGGGCCGCAAGACGGACGCATCGTGCTAAACTCAGCGCAACAGACCGTCTTGCGCCTCGGGGAACTCGCTTCAGAATGGGAGTTGAATTTTTTAATTTTGACAGTGTTTTCCAAAGTGATTCGTTATGTGTCTGAGATGTGGCTGGTGTTGATGTTTGAGATGTGGCTGGGGGGCACAAAGGTACACTATGTGGTTTGTGAGCCTTGCCATAGTGTATCTTTAACCCCCGTTCACCTTTAAAAAAACGTGCCTGGGAGCAATGGGGACATCTTACCAACTGAGTGTCGAGCGATGTGGCAGGTTGACTGCTACAGTTTCCAGCGTCGCTACAGTCAGCGTTTGACATAAAAAAAGGATTCCACTTACCTATAAATTACACAAATACTATAAATAATTTATTAAAATAAAAAAAACACAAACTATAAAGTCAAAATATTGTCTGACGGCTTGCACTGACGTGACGGCGCACAGGGTTACTGAGGGCGCTCCTTCGCGACCGTTGCCTCGGTAACGACACGGGCGTCGCGTCGTACGTATATTTACAAAAAAAATTACAGATCTCCATTTGATGAAAGCATTATAGATATTGTTGTAGTATTATTGAGTCATCGGGCTAACATTCCACAGATTTTTGCACAAATTTTCGACTTGTTCTTGTGACGTTTTACACAATCCAAACTGTTTCTTGCAGCGCATATGGTTTCGTAATAAATTTTAAGTTTTTCGCACAATTAAGGCACTGAAGCCTTGGATAACACTTCCACTGGTTAATCGTCCTTCTAGCTTCACTTTGATGACAACAATATGTTGTTGTTTACGTAAATTTATTTTTAATCAATTAATAAAATACGGAGCTGCTAAAATTGAATGTTCACCTAGTGGCGCCACCCCCATTTTTTTTTTTTATTTTTTTTATTCATAAATTTATATGGTTACTTAGCACAAATACAGTAAAAAACACACTTCCTGTGTTTATGCTAAGTGTTCCCTATTAGAGAGTCTCTAGAAGATACTTATTATAACTAAGATAATGAATGTATTTTGTCTTTCAATTACTCAGTATTGGTTTTCAAATAACTAATAGATAGGTGCTGACGTCATCTTTAATTTAAGATATAAACCATCATGATCTGATTACAAACAAAGGATTTATAGAAGATTTTCGCACCAAAACTTTAACCGCGTTTTTCTCCAAACCGTCTAGAGCATACTCGTACTTACTGCAAGTATGCTATTGACGACAGAGTATATCATTGATTTTGGCCACTGTTCGTGCGAGATCAGAAATTGCTATAGCTATTACTTCTCCTGGTATGGCGGCCACGTTGATATAAAGATGCCTAATGACTCATTCAGCATTAAAATTATCTGGCAATTTCCGCCAAACACTACCAGTCATTCCAAGATCGACCGCTCTGTGGCTCTATGTGAAAAAACTTCCGCTGACGACAAACATCGTAGTTGCATTGCTAAAAGATCCATCTGCCGAAGATTTCTCCACATAATTTATGACTATCTGGATAGTGGTCAAACGCGTGCCTATCAACAATAAAAAAAAAATGGCCGTGTTCCTTTCGACGATTCAAACAGATGCATTTCGTTTCCGCCAATTTTTCGTAATATCGTCTCAATGAACTCATCACCACCATACCAAGATAAGCGGCTGTTTTTCAACTTTTCTGTCACTGGCGCCACTTTTAAACTACCTTTAATGTAGGTACTCATTTCTCACGATATCCATTCTCGTTACTCCATACATCCATCTCGACATTCTCATCTCCGCCACATGCAATCTTTTTTCATTCGTCTTTTTCACAGCCCAACATTCTGATCCATACAGTACGACAGGTCTAATCACGGACTTATAGATTTGCTCCTTTAAATTGAGGGGCATCCATGGGTCGCAAGTTGTTTCAGTGACCTGTCGCCATTTCATCCATCCTGAGTTGATCTTGTGCGTTACGTCTCGGTCTATATCGCCATCCCCTTGGACAAGCGATCCGAGGTACCGAAAGTCGTAGCAGATCGGTATAGGCATTCCGGTGAGAGCTATAGACATAGTATTAGAGAGACCACCAAAATTGCAGAACAGATACTCTCTTTTGGTTCTGCTCAATTTCAGGCCAACACTCTCCAGTCTTTGCCACCACGTCTCTAATCTGCTCTGGACCTCAAAACCGCAATATCATCAGCAAACAGCATACACCAGGTTCCAGGAGGCTCCCGCCTCTTCTTGGATGTCCAACATTAGAGCATCCATTATCTTCAGGAAGAGGTAAGGGCTAAGGGCTGACCCCTGGTGCAAACCGACTGCTACACTGAAGCTGTCAGTGGTGCCCAATGCAGACCAGACTTGAGTACTGCATCGACTGTACATCGCTCGGATCAACTGCATGTACTTCCCAGGCACACCTTTCTCTTTAAGGGCCCACTACAAAACTGCACGAGGTACCAGGTCATATGGCTGTTCGAGGTCAACGAACACCATGTGCAAGTTTTTATGCACAGCTTTGTATTTCTCGCACAGCTGACGGATTGTGAAAATGGCATCCGTGGCAACACAACTTAATGTGAAAAACATTGAGAAACATTCAGATGACTTCCTATTGATTAATTTACCTAGTACAAAGACAAGAGACCGCAACTTCGTCATTCGCAAGGAATACGTAACAATTATTGTTGAGAAATATCAAGCCTTACGCCCGCCTAACACTCCAATCAATCGATTTGTTCTTCAATATCGCACATGAAAGTGTGTTAGACAGCCTATGGAATGCTGCTAACAAAATTGGCAACTTCTCACGAGAAATAGCAACATTTCTTGAACTTCCATAACCCCTGTTGTACACGGGTCATTGTTTCCGCCGAATTTCAGCCACACTTTTGGCCGATTCGGGAGCTGATCTACTATCCCTTAAGTGCCATGGAGGCTGGAAGTCCAATGCGGTTGTACAGGAATACTTACAGGATTCCATCCAAAATAAGTCTAAAATATGTGAAGGCATCGTAGCCATTACACTGAAAGAGCCTCGGTCAGGTCCTTGGACTGGTCCTTCTACATCAAAAGTGAGCCGTTACGAAATACCTAACTATCGCCCTCTCTCGCCAACATTTAGGACAACGGAATCCAATGAATCGGTACAACCAGAGAGTTTATCGAAAAACAGGACACAAGTCAATAACACCAACATTAAAAAAGTAAACTGAAATAAAAGTATCTTGATTGTAAATGTTTTTTTTTTGCATTTAGTATTTCCTCGCTGAGGTGGAATTAAAATTTACGTGTTGCAAGCGAGTGCAAAGATTTCTAACCTCGTTCTCTTTTGTTTTAATTCCTTCGCTAACGCTCAGGATTCTTATTTTAGTTAAACAAAGTTCATGAGATTTTTATGTTCCTTTCAATCTCTGCGTATCCCTACTGATGTTAGGTACATAATATTTAAAAAGTAGGTGTACTTTGTAAAGGTAAAGTTTTTAAAATTTAGGTATAGGGCATTACAAAGGAAAAAAAGGTATAACGATAAGCGTAAGTGTATGCAAGAGAAAAATTTATTTAACATATATTTACAAAAACACATAAAAAAAGCAAGATTAAAAGTCACTACACACGTACAAGCATGCATAGATCATATCAATGAAAACCAAATGATGACTTCAATTCTTGAGCCCAGCCACCACCCGACAGTAGCAGTCTCCTCCAAAACACAGCTGCCCATTGTATCTCAACGGGTCGCAACTTATCTTGCAAAGTGAAGAACAATCCGAGTTGCTTTCGCAGGACCAACCAATACCACCTGCAAATAAAAATACATTGTGAGGGTGACACAGCTAGACGGGGTCTTGGCAAACCTTGGAGAAGATTGTGCTGACAGCAACCAAACAGCAGTCCTATGGCCGAGAACGAACTAACGGCCGACTTGCTTAGCACCTACAGCCAGCAAATCACTTTACGAGTAGCGAAGTGAAACGCACATTCGAAAATACGCCTACGCGAGTCTCCAAGTTTGTATCAGTGAGGACAGTTTTGCTGTGATGTAAAATAAGAAGTGAAAGACCAATACAGCAACTCAACATTTTTATACATTTTTTCTATGCAGTCAAATTTAACACGTTATCTCAAAGCTTGTGCTAGTCTGAAAGCTGTCAAAAGGTATGCGTTTCCTAGATAATAAGAAATGATAGCTTAGAGAGATGTACTTATGAAATACCTACAATGTAACTGCGAAGCAGTCATGTTGCGCCCCCCCCCCCCCCCCAAATAAATAAGTATGTAGGCAGGGTGTTGATAAAGAAACTTTTTTCTCAAGAATTGAAAAGGTATGAAGTATCGTGTACTGAGGCAGATAAAAGTAAAGAGTTATAATAGAGATATAAGAGGTGTAATAGAAATATTTAATTACTAGGAAACTAATCTTATCTTACCTTGGTTGACATTGAGTGTTTCTGGTTCCACAAAAGCTAGGGCAGCCCCCACCAGACATAACAGGATTATGAACTTCATCGTTTGAAACTGTTGTAGCTGTAGTAAGTCTTTGAAACTATGATAGCACCATAAGCCAGCGCCAGTATTTATACCCCATTTCTGTGCTATACCAAATTAGCGTATAATATGTAGTTGATACCTAACATATCGATAAATTATTAGAAACAGGTCAATTTGGCAAATCGATGTCATTCGATAGTATTTTTAAAGTGTTTTTGCACAAATCCAGTAGGTACCACTAATTTATTTTTAACCAACTTCAAAAAAGGAGGAGGTTTTCAATTCGTTAATATCTTTTTTTTACTTTTTACGTATGTTCCCTGATTCCTCGAAGACGCCTAACTGATTTGGAAAATTCTTTTTTTGTTTGAAATACTTCCCAAGTGATCACTTGATGACCTCATTCATAATGAGGTCATCAAGTGATCACTTGGGAAGTGAACTTTGGAGATGGCCAATAGAATACTTTTTTTTATCATTAATAGGCTCGCATTTGACCATTATCTCACCTGATAACTTTAATTTCGGAAGCCGGTGTTTCTAGTTTTGTTTCTTCGTTGGTTGAAACCGACTTCCAAAATTAAAGTTATTTGTCATACAAGAGTACAAAGTTGCTTTTTAACTGCGTGCTCATTTTTGATAACCGAGCAAGCGAAGGATTCTAAAATTTGAATCCTGAGCGTCAGCGAAGGAATCAAAGCAAAAGAGAACGAGGTGAGAAATCTTTGCACTCGCGTGCAACATGTAACTTTTCATCCCACCTCAGCGAGGTAATGACTAAATGCAAAAAAAAACATTTACAATCACAAGATACTTTTACTTCAGTTCAGTGTCTAACACACTTTCCGTTGCGATGTTATAGAAAAAAATCGATTGATTGGAGTGTTAGGTGGGCGTAAAGGCTTGATATTTTTCAACAATTGTTACGTATTCCTTGCGAATGACGAAGTTGCGGTCTGTTGTCTATGTATTAGCTAAATTAATTAATAGTAAGTCATCTGAATGTTTCTCAATGTTTTTCACATTAAGTTGTGTTAGTTCATTAGTTCGACATGCTCCGTTTATACCAAAAATAAGAACAACCTGCCACGTAAACAGTATTGTAGTAGATAAATTAATAAAATTGGTAAGCATGCATAATTATAATAATAATAAATCTTTATTGAAATAAACATCATTTACAAAAAACCTATGAAGCCTCTGAAACCCAAGCTAGGTAAAAACCTGTCTGTCAGATTTCAGCGCCTTCTCCCAATTTATTACGTTCATTAAATTTTTATACCAACTAAGATTTTTAACTACAATTTCAAGCATGCAGAAATTAAAATAGAGATGTAAAATGTAGTCTGAAAGTTGTGTGTGAATGTGTAGTATGTGGGTGTGTGTATGTGTGTGTGTGTGTGTGTGAGGGTGTGTGTTTACTTTACCCAATAAAATATTTTTCTGTTTCTTCGTAGTTAAGAGTAAGAAGAAGCCAGTTCTTTACCTTTTTTTTTTTTGGGGTGTGGGAAATCATCCTATGACTTCTCCCGCTCTGGGTGGAGCGGGAGGGCGTGTCAGACTCTTACTGACTAAAACCCACCCCTGTTCCTTCCTGCCTTTGAGTGCCCAGGGGCGAGGTAACTCTGTTTCGAATTTATCCTCAACCCCCGGGCAGGCATCGGCCATGACGGGCCCCGTCTCTTGCTGACAACTCTTTGAGGCGCGCGTGGAACACTACGCGCCGTCGACTCTCGGGCCTGGTGCTGATCGGACGGCGAGCTACCCATTACTCGCCGTCCGCAGGCCCGGGCAGTTCTTTACCTTGGACTTGCATTCATGAAAAGAGAGTGGGTAAATGTTTAAAATTTTATTAATCCTACTTATATTATAAATGCGAAAGTTTGTATGTTTGTATGTTTGTGTGTTTGTATGTTTGTATGTTTGGCTGAAGGTATCGCAAAAACGGCTGAAGGGATTACAATGAAATTTTGCACACACGTAGGTCATAACCTGGATTAACACATAGGCTACTTTTTATCCCGGTAAATGACAAGACTTAGCGAAGGCTGAGGTGGAAGTAGAAATCCAAAGTCAGGCTGAACGAGCGCACACGCTCAAAAAGTACTAGGACACCAGAAACATGAGAATTATTTCCAGGGCTGAAATCATGAGAGATAAAGACTCACAAAGTACCAGGAGACCAGAATCATGAATAGGTGTTTTAGGGGATACAATCCTAAGCTGTATAGCTTCACAAACCACCAGGATACCAGAATCAAGAAAAAGTGTTTCCGGGGCTATAATCCTAAACGGTGTAGATTCACAAACTACCAGGAGATCAGAATCACAAAACATATTCCGAAGCTGGTATTAGGAGAGGTAGAGATTTACAAATTACCAGGAGACCAGAAAAATGAGAAGTATTTCCAGTGCTGAAATCATGACCGGTAAAGACTCACAAAGTACCAGGAGACCAGAATCATGAATACGTATTTTCGGGGCTACAATCCTAAGCGGACGGAGCCACGAGCAAGAAGCTAAGCACCAATTTAGGATATGTTCGGGACTCAATAAATGAAACAGTTTGGATATGGTAAACTATTATATTTAACACGGTAAGAGTAATAAGATAGGTACCCCGACACACTGAGTGAGTGTGTGTGCCCCTACTGTGTTTATGTAGAACTTTGACGTTCAAAAAAATCTGGCTTTCAGCCTAATTTAAATTACTTTTGATTTTGATTTCTACAGGATTTATTTAAAGTGCTACTCTCTGGAAATACCACTTAGACTTATTATAATTACACTTTTTACGCGGGCGAAGCCGCGGGCGGAAGCTAGTTTTATTATAAATATGCACGGAAAGAAAATGACTTTGACGTCTGGCCAATGCAGTACGTGTCCTTTTAGAGTCAAATACATTAGTAATAGTACGTTTGTTGCTCAATTTATCTGGATCATAATGGGTAGACACATGCTGTTTAATTATGCCTATCAACATCTACTAAGTACGTATTAGGTTATGTTAAGTAGTTGATTAATGTACTTAAGTAGATGCTGTGACGATTGTAGTCACAGCCTAATCTTAGCGGGTCTGCACCGGCCTTTAACTGGCAGGTAAGAATGTTGTAGAGTCGATGAATTATTTTAGAAGAGTAGACGTGAATTTTGTTTTATGTCAGATAAGAAGTTTAGCCCTTGCAAGTGGGCACCGATGTAGTTCTCATATCCAATATAATATTATTTAAAACGCCCTCAGCTCTTTTCCTTATCCGCCCGTAGGGAGTTATCCTTTATATGCCGTACCCTCGCAGTAAGCAAGCGAGTCCCCGAGCTGTGAAATCAAAATCAAAATCAAAAGTCATTTATTCAAACTAGGCTGAGAGCCAGCACTTTTTGAACGTCAAAGTTCCACATAAAGACAGTGCCCCGAAAACGCCCGCCACTTCCTAGTGTTTTAGCTGTAAAGAAGAAGTGGCCAACAAACTCCCCAGCAACACATCTGTCTGATAAGTTTGAAAAACTTGAATCTACATAATTATATCCAACAATCATAATATAATTATGTGTATGTAATGTATGTAAAACAGAAAAATAAAGATATATCGTATAAAATATAATCATAAAATTAAATAATCCGCCACTTGTTAACTAGCACACTCAATTATGCCATTAAAAACGAACTGAAGCATAAACACTAAACCAAATTAAATAAGCCTCCATACATAACTGGTGTGCCTGCTTACACGAACAAAGATAAAATCTATCAAAGGGCTGTGATTTGAAGCCAGAAGTGATGAACTAGGGCCATCACACTAGAATTAGTAGACAATTATTATATGAACTCATATAATCTGTCATAACCATAAGCTAAATATGGAGAAAGAACATCAGGTGTAACATTGTCTTGCGTTCAACACAGCGACCAATTATTAATATCTTCTAAATAGTCGTTGATGGAATAGTAGCCTTCGAACAGAGACTAGATTTAACTTTAGTTTTAAATGCATTAAAAGGCAGGTCAAGAAAAGAACGGGGTAGTTTATTGTATTATTCGATGCCGAGACCCTCAAACGAACCATTAACCCTACGAACACGGTGGGAAGGAACATGAAGTTTATACTTATTTCTGGTGTTAAAATTGTGGATATCACTGGTCGTTTTGTATAAATGTATATTTTGTCTAATGTATAATATGTCTGCAAAAATGAATTGAGATGCCACTGTGAGAATGCCAATCTCTTTGAAAATTCCTCTTAAAGAAACTCTTGACCCTGACCTGTATATTGCTCGTACAGCACGTTTTTGTAAAACAAATATATTTTGTATGTCCGCTGCTTTACCCCACAAAAGAATACCATAAGACATAACACTGTGGAAATAACTAAAATAGACTAACCGTGCTGTGTCAACGTCAGTATACTGTCTAACTTTTCTGACGGCGTAGGCGGCAGAGCTGAGCCTCGATAGACTTGATATATGTGCTCCCCATAGATGTTTGGAATCAACAGTTATACCCAAAAAAACTGCCGAGTCCACAGTTCAAGCACTTCTTTATTTAAGATGACATTAGGTCCTAGATTTATAACATTAGTTAAGGCAAACTTTATACATTTAGTTTTCTTAGCATCAAGAACTAAGTTATTTGTCGTAAACCAATCCGTAACCATTGAGAGAGCGCTATCTACGTTATCAAAATCATGTCTATTCCTATCTACTTTAAAGATAAGAGAGGTATCATCTGCAAACAGTACTACGTCACAGATACCCTTTAAAAAATGTGGTAAATCATTAATATACACCAAAAACAAGAATGGTCCCAATATCGAGCCTTAAGGCACACCTTTAATGAACTGGTAGCCCAAAAGACTTAACACCATTGATATCTACACATTGGAACCTATTACATAAATATGAATCAATTACATTTAGAGCTTCGTCTTGGAGACCATAATGATACAGCTTACGCAAAAGCGTGTCATGGTGTACGCAATCAAAAGCTTTGGAGAGGTCACATAAAACTCCGATTGTATTTTGCGAGTTCTCCCATGCGTTGAATATGTGTTTTAGGAGAGCAACTCCCGCATCTGTAGTCGATCGACCTTTTGTAAAGCCATATTGATCATTATGAAGGAGGCTATTTACATTAAAATATGTTAGCAACTGCTTCAGGATGACGCAGAGGCCTGAAGTTGCCAATGACATTTTTATTGCCTGATTTAAATAGAGGTATGACTTTACTACACTTCATGAGATCAGGAAAAGTTCCTGAGTCCACGCATTTATTAAAAGTTACAGCAAGATAAGGCGCTACGATGCCTATTATATCACTTAAAAGTTTGAATGAGATGCCCCAGTAATCACCTGTGTTTTTTGATTTTAGAGAGTTTAAAAATTTTAACTACGTCAAGTGGTATTACATGCTCAAAACTAAATGATAGATTGCACTTTGGTACACTACCGTTCAAAAAACTTTCAGCTTTAGACGAAGATGAATTTAAGAAGCGAGTTGTAGTTATAGGTATGTGGGCAAAATACTCATTAAATGCCTGAGCTACGTCAGCTGGTTTACAAACTAATTTGTTTTCGAATAGAATCTCTAGCTGATTTACTTTTTTAACCGACTTTCCCGTTTCATTATTTATTATTTTGCAAGTGGCTTTTACTTTATTATCAGAATTTTTAATTGTCTCGCTTAAGAATTTTGATTTAATAGCAACACAAATCTTCTTAAACAATTTAGAATATTTTTTAACATACTCTAGAAAAGGAGTATCGAACCTATATCTTTTTAAACCGTATAACTCGTATCGTCTCGCTCTACTTTTATATATACCAGCTATGGCCCATTGGTTGAAGCCAATGGAGGTACCCGTAACGTCTATAGTTTTAGACTTAAAAATGGCTTGGAACTCTTTTTGCACAAAATCAAAAAGGGCTCCATAGATTTCATTAGGATTATCGTTTTTTACTAAAAATGGTGTAAGTTTATTTGCTACATAATTTTTAAACTTATTACAACGGCTTACCGTATAAGGCCTGCATTCTATTTTAAGCGGCTTTTTATTTTGTGGCATAGGAAAGCTAACTAATAGTCCACAGTAGTCAGACGTTAAGTCACTTAATACTATTTTTTTTTCCGAATTACAATTACTAAACAAGTTATCAAGGCAAGTCGATGAAGATGCCGTTATCCTAATAGGTTCATAAAACAAGTTGTTTAAATTATAAGACCTAAACAGATTGATTAACCTGACACTTAATGAAGTAGCATCTAAAATATTAACATTAAAATCTCCACATATTACTATACTTTTATTAATTGATTTTATCTTGTTAATTAAATCTTCCATTACCGATTCGAAAATACCAAAATCACCAGAAGGGGGTCGATAAACGCAAATTGTAACGTATCGCTCAAGTTCAACACAAGACAACTCAACAGTGTGCTTGATGGAAAGATTAACTAAATCTAAACTTTGTTTACATTTCAACTTATTTGAAACAAGGATTAATGATCCACCGCGAATTATATTTTTTCTTACAAATGAACTTTGTACAGTAAAGTAATCATCATTAATAAAAACTACTTCATGTTCTTTCAACCAATGTTCAGTTAAACATAAAACCTGAACGTCATAGTTGTCTATAAATAAACATAACTCTAGTTCTTTGCCGGACAGACCTTGCATATTTTAATGTACAACATTCAACATATGAGGCTTTCCCGTTGTCGCACCTAATAGTTTAAAGAACTAGGGGTATCAATAGAAATTTTAGTATTATTACCAACTGTAACCATTGGTACACAACATGTACCTGTGTCACACTGTATATTGTATGCTAAAAGATTAGCAATTTGTCTCCTACTACTAGGTGATAAATACATATAACAATTGGTTTTTTTTTTTTGGGGGGTGGGAAATCATCCTATGACTTCTTCCGCTCTAGGGTGGAGCGGAAGGGCGTGTCAGACCCTTACTGACTAAAACCCACCCCTGTTCCTCCCTGCCTCGAGTGCCCAGGGGCGAGGTAACTCTTTCGAATTTATCCTCCACCCCCGGGCAGGCATCGGCCGTGGCAGGCCCCGTCCCTTTGCTGACAACTCTTTGAGGCGCGCGTGGAACATTACGCGCCGTCGACTCTCAGGCCTGGTGCTGATCGGACGGCGAGTTACCCAATACTCGCCGTCCGCAGGCCCGGGTATATAAGTATTGGTCAGTTTGTAATCAGTAATAAATTCATTACAATCAAAATGTAAAATAGCGTCACTGTGACGATAGGTCCTATTATAAAAAAGCAAGTTTAAATTATAGATGAGCCTATTTTGCTCAGACAAATAATTCATCAGACAAATAATTTGAATAAGGCAAGGCGCAGAAAATAAATATAATGTTATTTGTCTCACTGAGATGTAACATCAAATTGACACAATCAATTACATCCTTTTTCTTAATAGCTAAACTGTCCCCACACAATAGTATAATAGTTGAACTGGGGTGTATTTTTGTCAATCTAATATTATTTACTAATTGGCTAAAACTGGCACCGGGTAAAAATTATTTATTATACTATGTTGTGAACACTGGTTCAAAACAGTACCAAAACCTTGACAAATTTGTCAGAAAAAACATAGATAGCGGTATTCACATTATTTATATTAAGATTATCACTACAGCTATCGACAGGCTGAGCCACTGAGGGTCTGGGTGTTATGTGCTGAGGCTGTGGTGCCTGAGAGCATGCACAGTTACAAAATAGGTTATTTGTCAGAGACTCATACCTCTCTGCATTGTACGTAACTAGGTCAACCAATTCATTGGCTTCCTGCATGCGCTTACTCAGATCTTGTTGAGAAGCCTCATATTTATTAAAAAAATCGTTTAGAGCATATTCCCTAACAAACAGTTAATTCTGAAGGCGCTGAGTGTCATTATCATACATTATTTTACAAAGCTCTGATTTACTATTGCAATCCTTTAATTCTTGCAATAAATTAAGTTTGTTTTGTCTAAGTTTATTATTTATTTTGTTTAATTTTTGATGTTCTAATGATTTTTTTAATTTTTCTAATTAATCTATTAATTTTAATATATTTCTTTATTTTATTGTGGTTAACAAGTTACATTTGGTGATGTTGTCATCAGTTAAATCTATTGTTACTATTGGCTCAACACATATGGGACCGGACCCGCTACCAACCAACTCATCATATAGGCTGCAGGTGTTCGCAGACTCTTCACCGGCTTTAAGAGATTTTAAGTGGGTTAAAGTGTTGTGGGCCTTGCTTAATTCAAGCTCAAGCTCAGATATGCGTCTCAAAGCCTGTTCATGGGTGTCACTACATTGCTGAAAATTTGACACAAGTTGATGGAGGTGTTAATGCTGGTCAAGTACGTCCATATGCTGTGTGTGAAGTCAGCCAACTGCTTTTTTTGATCTGTGTTCTTCTGATTAATAAGCTCTATTTCCTTCTCACTATCATCCCTTTCCTAAAGCAGCTTATTGCACTGCTCCTTAATAGATCCTAACTCTTTTAACGTAGCCCTCAGTTTTTCCTCAAAGGATGCAGCTCTGCGGGTCAACATGTTGACAGGCCAAGGTGAAGAACGTCTCAGGATCCCTGCAGGCCGTACTGGTGCTTTGGGGTCCTACAATACTGAATGTGCAACTGACTTACTTTTGCTGCCAAATATACGGAATCAGGTGAAGAAACTTTTCAATTTCAGATGCTGTGAAAACCTTCGATTTTTTTGGTTGATGACCAGATGAGGCTCTTTTTAAAATTGCCACTAATTTAGGATATGTGTCGATATGTATGTCTTTTTCATCTTTATTGTTGCTTTTAGCATTGAATACGTACTCCATAGAGTGCTTGATTTCTTGGTCTCGGATAATTCAATAAAATATGCCAGAAAAACGTTTTCTGAGAAAGTTTTTGCTCCTTTAGCTAGTCACCACGTGTTAAACATATCGTACTGTTTCAAATACTTCTCGCGTGATTGTTGAGGGAGAAAGCTCATTCACATTATTAACAGTTCCAGTCAATTCTGTTGGCGTCAAATAAACTTCCTCGTCGCTAGAATCACTCATTTTAGGTTTTTCACTTGTTTTCAAGTTTCTTGTTTTTAACTTAGGGTTTTAACAATATGACGTAAAAAAGAAAACAGCGCGCGCAAAGCAAATTAAAAAAAAAAGACCAAGAAGGTTCCGGGTCTGAGTTTTTAACAAATTAAAACAGGTTGTATGATAAATTCGGCACCATGGAGGTAGAAGTTAATAAGTTTAGTGATGTTTTGAATTCACGAACCTACGCACACGATGATCTAAATTCAATTTACTTTGTCCTCCAGCGGATAAAAACGGCGTTTGCACTCAGATATCGAAGAGCAAAAATACTCTTTCAAAAATGGGGGGCTAAAAAAGTTATTTTGCAATTTTTATTGTATTTTCGTTTTTGGAAGTAGTATTTATTGTAAAATAGCTTTTTTACTTTTTTGTTGTTGGACCCCAGAACTAAAACTAATATTAAAGTTATGCCAGAATTGATTACCCCACTAACATGGAATTTGTACATAATTGGAGGAAACCAAAGCGTCATCTGTGTATACATATTGTTACGAGCTGGGTATGGGCTAAATTATTTTACACCAATTAATTAACCAAATATTCTTTATTAACTCAACAACTTACTCGTATTTACAGAAACACTGAATCGCTTATAATCACTATTCTCTTCGTAATCGCTTAAATTCGCTTCCGTTCGCATCCGTAGTCGAAAACAGACTGACCCACTCGCCCGCCGTCCGGCCTATTTATACGGTCATGGAAGTTTCCAGAACATTGTCGAACTATCCTATAGCGGAATATTCTAGAAACATCTATGAACTTGTACACAGTACCACAATGGAATGTTCTCGAACCTAGTGGAAACTTCTGAAAACTTCGACCACATTCTCTAACGTTCCAGTGTAATACGGTCGACGTAACAATATTTTTTGCTTTGTTGATTTTTTTTAAAAGTGCTGAATCAATTTCAATAAAATTTATATGGGTCTTTAGGAGTAAACTCTTCGCCTCTGTGGAACATCGGTTACGGCTGGGTACTGCACGCCGACCTCCCTAGTGGTGTCAGCGTAGTTTGCTACGCTGACTACACGCTGGTCATGGCAACGGGGGAGGTCGCACGAGGCGGCGTTCGACTTTGACACGCGAGATTGCGACAGTCGTGGAGAGGATCCGGCAACTGGGACTCGAGGTGGCATTGCACAAGTCCGAGGCCATGTGTTTTCATGGTCCTCGGAACGCGCCACCGTCGGGTTCCCAGATAACGGTAGGAGGGGTTCACATCGGCGTCGAGGGGGCGATGAAGTACCTGGGACTCGTCCTCGACAGCCGATGGAACTACGTGGAGCACTTTCGACGTTTGGGTCCCAGACTGGAGCGGGCCAGGGCTGCCTTAAATCGACTCCTGCCCAATCTGGGGGGGCCAAACGCCTCCTGGCGTAATCTCTAAGCGGGGGTCGTGCGTTCCATGGCCCTTTACGGGGCACCGGTGTGCTCCTTAAGGTAATTTTAGAATTTTAAGATAGAGAGAATGCTGAAAAACTGGTTAGGTGTCAAAAGTTTCAAGATATGGGGTACAGTTTCATTTTGTGGTGAATAATAAATAAATAAAAATAGTTTTCTGAATATTTGAGAGCAATTTACTACAATCCTGGACCCCCGAGGATCTTCCTTTCATAACTCCGGAAAAAAAATACAAGGGGGAGCGAAGCATCATCGTCAATATATTCACTCGATAGAAAATTGAAAATGTCACTGTCTGTCAAGTGCTAATTTAATTTCATGTTGAAAATTAAGTACCGTATTTCATAATCTTCAAAAAATCCTGCCACAAATAATACTGAGGAAGAAGCCGTCGAGTTTAAGCACTAGTAGGTACTGTTACTAGCCGTTCAGAAGACATTATAAAGCGCGCTGCCGCAGATTGCAGTCTAGAGGCGACGCTAAAGACGTGACGCCAGACTTCTAGTCACTTGGCCACGGTTGCCAGGGCACCGCCGCCAGTTATCATAGGCGTCGCGGTGCCCCAGGCCACCAGCGCGACTGAGCTTGAAAATAAATGAATAATTTCACGTCTTAATAGTGTTAGTTTTGTTTACTACCGAGGCACCATTGGTTTCAATGACATCGATTTGCCATATTGACCTACTCTTGATAGTTTATCAAACGTCGACTATTTTACGCTTAATATGTACCTACGTGTTACAGTATCAAAGAAACTGGGTATAAATACCGGCGCTAGCTGATGGTGCTATCATAGTTTCAAAGACTTACTACAGCTACAACAGTTTCAAACGATGAAGTTCATAATCCTGTTCTGTCTGGTGGGGGCTGCTCTAGCCTTCGTGGAACCAGAAAACCTAGGTAAGATTTGATTAGTTTTATATTAATGAAATATCTAATACTTCTTTCCTTTTATCAACCTCAGTCCCCAATATTTCATTCCTTTTCGATTCTTAAGAATTCTTCACAGATTTTCAAAAATACATTTCGTTTACTCATCATAGCATAATATCTAGAAAACGCATACCTTTTGACAGCTTTCAAACGAGCACATGTCATGTCTTGACACCGACTGCGTACCCAGGTAGGCCGCTGCAAATACAACTTGGCAAATTGGGTTTTGATAGACCCGTCAGATACCCAATGTGAGTGAGGTGCTTCCATTTAGAACTAAACCTACCCGTTGGAGTAAACCTAAGTGCCCATGCACCTGCACTTTGAAGGATTTAATTAATGGCACCGATGCTGCAATTAACGTAGCCACCTACTCGGTCCAAACAATCTAAGGAGTTTACCATCGAAAAGAAGAAGAAGATGTCTTTACATTACGTAATAAATCTAACAGCTGTGGAGAGGCCTATTAAAAGTTTGAGTAGCTGTAGGTAATGCTTTTTCCCATATGACTTTGGATCTTTTTTTTTTTTGTATTAAGTATGGAACAATTCAAAATATAAACAGAAACATCACAAAATCCTCAAAAGGTTTGTCCGGATATTGAAAAACAAAAAAAAAAATGGCTGCTGTTTGGTTGCTGTCAGCTCAATCTTCTCCGAGGCTTGCCGCTTGTCGTGAAGTCTGTCATTCTCACGTTAACTTTTTATGTTGCAGGTGGTCTTGGTTGGGTCTGCAACAGCAACTCAGATTGTTCTTCACTTTGCAAGTCAAGTTGCGACCCGGTGCGATACAATGGGGAGATGTGCCACGGAGGAAACTGCTACTGTCGGATGGTGCCTGCTATTCTCAATAATTGAAGTCCTCATGTTGTTTCCAATGATATGATCTATGTACGCTTGTACGTGTGTAGTGATTTTTAAACTTGCTCTTTCTTTTGTTGATTGTGTTCTTTCATTATAATAATAATAAATAATAATAAATGTTTATTTCAATAACTTAAGAATACGTTTACATTTGGTCTTCAGGGAATTTCCATTTAAGTAAGAAGTATACTTGTGTTAGGCAGTTCCGCTCTTCCAGTCGTTACAACTTGTATAAGCTATTGAATAGACATTCCATTACAGTAGGTATTAGAAATAAAAAAAATAAAAAAGTGACATAAATCAAAAATATAAAGTATAAGTTAAACATTATAATGATTAATAACAAAGGCGCGCTTTAGTGTAAGGGTGTGTAATGGTGTGTTTGTGTGTGTGAGTGGGTGTGAGTGTATGTATGTTTAATGATAGTATATGGTATGTAAATAGCATTAGATATGTGGTAGTGAAGAAAGAGTAGTCTCCATTAATAAAAACCAATTATTATGAATATGCATCTAAGAACATATAGTTTGGACTATATTCTCAATCTCGTCGTAAGTTTTTGTCTTTAGCTATTCAATCAGAGCGTTTTTGCAGTCTCGATACGAAAGTGGATAAATATTTAATTCCTTGTTTATAAAGTTATATAAGTGAGAAGATTGCCTAGCGTACTGTCTTTTAGCAAAAGTTGATTTAACAGGAACATTGGGGATCATGTATTTCCTTCTTCCTTGTCGAGTCGTGGAGTCGAAGGTGAGAGATTTATGTTTTTTTAAAATAGTTTGGAGCACATAAAGTTTTCGAACCGACAGAACGTCAGAAGTTAGGTATAGAGTTTCAGTTGGGAACCTAAAGGGCTTAAATAACATAACTTTTAGTAGTGATCTCTGAGCTCTTTCTAGTTCTAGGAATCTAGTTTTTGTTGCTCCTCCCCAAACTGGTAAACAGTACGCTAGTACCGACAGCGCCAGTGATGTGTAAATTTGTAACAGAAGGTTTTTAGTAGTCACGTAACGCAGCGTTTTAAATGTCCAAATAAGTTGCCGAATTCTTTTCATTATCAATTCAGTATGCCAATGCCAAGATAAACGTTGGTCGATCATTACACCTAGATATTTGGTATATTGGACTTTTTCAATTTCCATGCAAGGGCAAGCAAAGTTAGAGTTTGAAGGAGTCAGGCAATTGTGAATTTTTATTTTGAAATCAGCTAAAGGTTGTGAAAGGTTATATTTAGAGAAGCAAATGAAGGTGGTTTTAGATTTATTTAGGGTGAAAAGATTGTGGTCGAGCCATGACGCTATCCTAGACAGGCCGGATTCAGCAGATTTCTTAACGTTGATCCAAGTTTTTTCGCTAAACACTATGGCAGTATCATCCGCGTATTAGTAGATGTGCCCCTCTTCTATGTTCATATTACAGAGGCTGTTTATATAAACTAAGAACAAAGTGGGGCCAAGCACGCTTCCTTGACCAACGCCGTAAGTAGTAGTTTCATCTAAACTAACAATGTCGTTTGACTTTGACTTTTTGCCAATTTTGACTTTTTGTTTTCGACCACATAGATAGTCTTTGTCTCACCTGTGTCCGCTGTCTACTTTACTGGTTACAGTGGAGGCAAGAGCCAAGGCTGCATCTTCCGTTGACATTCCTCGCCGGAAGCCAAACTGATTGGGTGAGAATAATTTGTTTTTATTAAGATAATTCATTAGACGTGAGTTTATTAGTCTTTCTAAAATTTTGGAGATGGACGGTAATACTGATATGGGTCTATAGTTCGATGGGTCTGTCTTGTCTCCACTCTTATGCACTGGTGTTATTAAACCATTCTCGTTAAATAAAGTTTTTTCCTTGCAATTTAATATTTTTTTGTTTTTATTGATATAATTATGATAGATACTTACGTTCCAAAAACCAAGACTGTCATGAATTTTTAATGAATTCTAGATACCTCTACAAGAATCACAAAATATGTAACATTACACCAGTAGGGATAAGCAGAGACGTATTTATTCATACATATCTCAATGGCTATGTTTAATTAGGTTAAAATGATGATTGTTATTTAGTAATAGAGGAAGACAATATTATTATCCGGGCTCAAATCCAAATTACAACTTCATCATTTCAGCCGAAGGACGTCCACTGCTGGACATAGGCGTCCCCTCAGTGTCGCTACAACAACCAGTCCTGTGCGTTTCGCATGCATCGGCTACCCGTGACCCTCACCAGGACATCGGTCCACTTTTTGGGAGGCCTTCTAACGCTGCATCTTCTGGTACGCGGTCGCCATTCCAGAACTTGCCGGCCCCATCGTCCAACTGTTCTGCAAGCAATGTGCCCTGTCCACTCCCACTTCACTTTGGCGATTCATCGGGCTTGAAAACCGAGCATTGTTCTCTCCATTGCCCTTTGGGTGACTTTAAGCCTTCCGATGAGGCCCATTGTGAGCGTAGAATCAGAATCCAAGGAGTGGCCATCATTAAGATAAATTGTGTGAAATAAAAAAAATAATAATTGTGTGAATATAGTGTTTTGTGTGAATTGTGTGTGTGTGTTTGTGTGTAATTTTTCAGGTTGGGATGTGTGGTAGTTGCAGCTAAAATTTAATTCAGGAGAAAATTGGAAGTTAAAATTGAAGAAAGTTGCTTTCAATTGGTGGCATAATCTTCTTCTTCGTCGTGACATGCTTGACAGAGCGGTCATGATCATCACGTAGCAACTTCTACGGGGATGGATGTGGTTCACCTCACGATCATTCGCCACGTTTGCCTGCGGGTCAGCATCCTAGTGTACACACAATACAACAGACTGAATTTACTCGGTTATAACTTAATATAAACTGTGTTAATTTTGTAAAACAATATTTTTTTTTGTTTTATAATTTAATCGTATAACCCTGAACTCAATTTTAATATTATGTTCATAGTAATAAACATAAAGCCCCCTAATAAGTTTGCATGTTGTAATGGGCGACTACGGAACCCTAAACTGCGCGTGGCCCGGCACGCACTTGGTTGGTTTTTATCGTCACGTGTGAAGATTCGCTAGTCATTTTAAATTGACTCTGTAGGAATGTAGCGGTATTATAAACTTAACTAGAATTTTATAAAGTAATCTCTTTTAGTAGTAAGTAGTTTTGTAGTAAGTAGTAATACGTTTTGGTTGCAGAACATTTTTAGACTGCATATATGATTTAAGGATAGGTACTATAAAGGTGAACATAAGCTTCAAAAGATATGTACACCATATGGTCAGAATCAATATACATTTTGTCGCCATATTTTTGTGGGAACATTAATACGAGTACTTCAAGGTTATAATTAGACGTGCAATATTTAGGTACTAAACATAACTAAGCACCAAATTAGATTAACACACTAATTAGTTAATTTATAGACGTTCACAGTCGATTAGACTATTATTTTATTTATTTATTTATTTTATTTAGTCATGGTTTATCGGGAGCTTCACGAAAAATACCTAGGTAGGTACTTAGACACATTATTTTTACACGTAGGTACGGGTATCTTGGCCCAATGTAATGTTTTCATCACGACACGATTGGCGCAGAGGTTGAGCGTTCGGTTGCCGCGCTGCGTATCGCGGGTTCGATTCCCGCACGGAACAAATATTTGTGTGACCTACAGATAGTTGTTCCGGGTCTGGGTGTCTTGTGTAAGTGAGTATACATGTTTGTGAACGCACCCACGATACAGGAGTAATTCCAAGTGTGGGGAAACGTTTTTTTTTTTTAAACTTTAATTAATTTGGCATATCGATGATATAAACTACAACTTTAAGAATTTTACTAACTATAACTTTAAGTATTCGATTGCAGATTGCAGTTTCGTAAATTAAAATAAAGCCAAATAAATTTATGATTTAACTCTAGACATAGACAAGCTATATGAACGTTTACTAACTGTCCCAACGACAAAAACTACAGCAATTCGAAGATAACACACTTTGCTAACATATTTTTTTAGGCACAATACTTTGCTAAATAGATATCGTAATCCCTTTGTTAATTAATTAACTTTGGTTGCTGTCAGCGCAGTCTTCTCCGAGGCTTGCCGCGACCCCGTCTAGCTTTGTCACACCCACGTTAACTTTTTCTGTTGCATTAGGTCTTGGTTGGTCTGGTTCCTCACTTTGCAAGTTAAGTTAGGACCCGTTGAAATACAAAGGAGAGCTGTGCCTTGCAAGACTGCTACTGTTGGGTGCTGCCTATTGTCAATAATTGAAGTCATCATGTTGATTGCAATAATATTATGATCTGTGCGTACGTGACTTGACTTTAAAACTTGTTTTTTCTTTTATGTTTGTAGTTGTTTAATAATAATAATAATAAAAGCCTTTATTCAGACACAATTCTGTTACATTAATTTTAAAACTTAATCTAATTTATCAACTCTAGCGAGTCGTGACACCGACAACCTGGTCTGTTTGCCCAATTTTGGCAAAGGCCTCCTCCATTTCTTTCCATTCGGTTCTGTTTAGCGCTTTTCTAGTCCATGTTTTTCCTGCTGTGATCTTTATTTCATCTTCCCACCTTTGGAACTGTCTACCCTGTTTTCTTTTTCTATTTCTTGGAAACCAGAATACTATGTTTCTGTTCCATTTGTCGATTCCTCTTACTATGTGGCCAGTCCATTTCCAATTTAGTCTCTTTATTCTCGTTGTTACGTCTTCAATTTTTGTGCGTTTTCTGATATTACTGTTGCTTATTCTGTCAGATTTTCTTATATTCAACATGCTTCTTTCCATCGCCGTTTGGCAGGTTTTCAGTTTCCTATTTTGCTCTTTAGTAAGTGCCCAAGTTTGGCAGACATATGTTAATACTGGAAGTATGCAGGTGTTATATAGCTTTGTTTTGACGGTTATTTTAGTTTCTGTGTTCTTCATAACTTCCTTAAACCCCCAGTAGCATTTCCATGCTTTTCCAATTCTTGTGTCTACTTCCTTTGACATTATATCGATGGTTGAGATTTATTGGCCAAGGTAGGTGTACTCTTTCACAAACTCAATTGGCTCTCTGTTTATAATGATAGTATCTTCTGATGCATTTGTCATGGCTTTAGTTTTGGAAAGGTTCATCGTTAGACCTACCTTACAGCTTTCTCTTTCCAGATCTGTGGCGAATAATATGATATCATCAGCGAATCGTTGGTGGGTTAGTTGTTCCCCGTTTATGTTTAGACCATACTGATCCCATTTAAATTTACGAAAAATTTCTTCTAATACGGCTGTGAATAGTTTAATAATAATATAATTTTTATTTCAGACCAGAGATGATGCCCATCATTTTGTTAGTAACAATGTTCTTATAGGCTAGTGACTAGTGACTAGTGGTGGTGGTGTGTGGTGGTGGTGTAGTGGTGGTAGTGGTGGTTTAGGCGAGAGCGGGTCGCCTTGACGGACTCCTCTGTTTATTCTTATCTCTTTCCCCTGTTTTTCTAGTTTGATTCTAGCTATACTGCTGGTGTATACGTTTTTTAAGATTTTAATGTACTTGTGTTCGACTCAAGACAATGCCAGATACTTTCATGCTCTATTGAGTCGAACGCTTTGTTGTAGTCGATGAAGCAGCAGTAGAATGGAACATTAAATTCTTTGTTTTTCTCAAAGATTTGTCTTACCGTATGGATATGGTCTAAAGTTGATTAACCTGCCCTGAACCCAGCCTGCTCTTTTGGCTGATTTTCATCCAGAGTTCATTCGTCAGAGAATCACTTTCGCGAAAACTTTATAAATATTAGACATTAGGCTAATTGGTCTATAGTTGTTTATTTCATCCCTGTCTCCCTTCTTGTGGAGCAAGATGATGGTTGATGCGGTCTGCCTCGGTATTTCTTCAGAGTACAATACATCGTTAAAAATGTATGTCAATAGTGGTGCTATGTCGTTTTTGCAATGTGAAAGCAGTTCGTTGTTGATCTCGTCTGGGCCCGGAGCTTTATCTTTCTTCTGTGTTTCAATTGCTGTAATCGTTTCTTCTACTAGTATAGGTGGAACATCATCGGTTTTATTCAAATCCGTAGCGTTTATTTGGTTTTTACTGGTATAAAGGTTTTCGTAGAATTTTGTAGCTATTGACAGTATATCAGACCTTTTTGTCCTTGGCCTGCAGGATTGATCTTTAATCGTAGGTGTTCGTGCACCGCACTGATGTGATCAAACCTACCTAGACCTAGCAAAAGTTCATTCGTAAAAAACATTCGTTCAACACTCTCGCTCACACCATCGTGGCATTAGCTTGTGCAACCATATTTTGTAAAAGACAAGAATAAACGCATTAAAATTGGAGTCAGATTAATTATTCATCGAACCCTGGGTCGAAACATGGTGACCTCGACGTGATCAAGCCAAAATCAAGAAGATTCTGCGCAGCTATCGGCATATTTCAAATTGCATCGTCACTGTCGGAAGCGGACTTTGTACTCGACGCACACTGATTTTGAAATACGTTGCCCAGCCGTTGGATTTCATCTTCGATTTGTACATCTTTGAAGAATCAAATCTACAAAGAGATTGGTTCTATGTATTGAGCAGAACCGAGTGACTATCTCATTTTCCTACAAGCAGTTGGTGAACAACAGTTATTTAAGCCGTTCAACCGCCATCTTTCAAGCAAGTTCCTGCAGATTTGAAAAGAGATTGGTTTCTTTAACCTGAGGAGAAACCGCTAGAAAATGTCGATATTGTGGACAGTCAACCGAATAGTGCCAAGGAAATACGATTGAAGCCAAAACTCATCGCCAGGAGATCATCCCAGAGACAGCTTGTAACCCAGCCGGTCAGCAATACTGTGAACAAGGAGCGCCGCAGCCACGGTTAAGACAGGGAAGTGATCCATCCTTTATTCCTCTATTATCTATACATATAATAAATCTGTAGAAAAGTCATTTTTGTACATTGAAGAAATTGAAACAAAAAATAGCCAGCGTGTGAAAAGATAAGTAACAGAACCCATTTCCATCATTTTTGAAATTTTTGTCTGTTTGTCTGTTTGTCTGTTTGTTTGTGCGCACATCACGTAAAATCTACGAATTCAATGCTGACAATGTTTATATACAAAAATTATACGCAACTTGAGGATTAACTTAGTTTTTGTTTCATCGAAATCGGTTCACTCTATCAAAAGATATGATTAATTTAGTGAGTTCAAGAAGTAAAATATTACGTTACGCAATTAAGTATAGTACTTGCAACGACATCTTAAGACTAAAAATAGAACTAATGTTGATAGTTGAAATCTAAATCCGATAGATGGCGTTGTGCAAATGACGTCATTTTCTGAATCGCGGTGTTAAGATTTTCCGCGCGAGGATGACGTCCACCGTGTTTACTAGGCAAATTGGGTTTCGTTAGGTGTCTTAAAAGTTCTTGCGTGTGTCGTAAAAGTTCTTTGGTTGCTTGGTTTATCGATTTTCTAAATTGGTCGAAAAAAAAGTATTTGCTTATCTTATTGGTTTCGTTTGGTCAACTTTGGTCATTGGTTTGAAGTACGAAGTAAAGATTGTATTTGATTTACTTCGTAGTTTGAATCCAATAGTGCCAATCGTTATACAGTAAGTTAGTGTTGCCAATTCGTTGAGTCACGACCACGAACAGACGATACGTTGTCACACTAGACTGTTCGACGCACCGATCTTTTAAGTTTGTAGGCTATTCAGTCATAAGTGTTGTTAGTTTTGTTTATTGCTTTAATTTTCCTTGAAAATGCCTCAAAGAAAAAAAACTAACCTTTCGCTGCGTAGCCGAAATGCGAAAAGGATGAGACTTTGTAGGTCTCAGGAATCGGAAGAAGATCGTGAAGCACGGTTATCTGCTAACCGAGAGCACATCGCTCTTTCACGTGAATCGGAAACGTTCACCGAAAGGGAGTCACGTTTAAGTTCACAAAGAACACGGACCGCGACTTTGCGGTCTCAAGAGAGTATCCAGGAACGCGAAGACCGGCTGTCTGCTGATCGGGAGCGCCACTCTCTCTCACGTGAGTCAGAGACATTCACAGAAAGGGAGTCGCGCTTAAGTTCGCAAAGAACTCGGACCGCGACTTTGCGTTCTCAAGAGAATATCCAGGAACGCGAAGTTCGGCTGTCTGCTGATCGGGAGCGCCAGTCTCTCTCACGCGAGTCAGAGACTTTCACAGAAAGGGAGTCGCGCTTAAGTTCGCAAAGAACTCGGACCGCGACTTTGCGTTCTCAAGAGAATATCCAGGAACGCGAAGTTCGGCTGTCTGCTGATCGGGAGCGCCAGTCTCTCTCACGCGAGTCAGAGACTTTCACAGAAAGGGAGTCGCGCTTAAGTTCGCAAAGAACTCGGACCGCGACTTTGCGTTCTCAAGAGAGTATCGAGGAACGCCAAGCACGTCTGTCATCTGACCGAGAGCGACACGCTCTCTCGCGCGAGTCTGAATCTCTCTCCCAAAGAGAAGAACGATTACAAATAGCTAGACATAACTATGTAGGTGTACAAAGAAACAATGAAAGTTATCTTGCATCTGAAAGGGAAAGAATAGATGAACTAAGACGAGCAGAAACAGCAGAACAACGTCAATCTCGCCTAGAAATAGAACGAGCTCGATACCATATGAATAGAGAAACAAATAGCGGAGCTGATGAGTCCATGGAAAATGACGATTCAAATATTTTATTACCTTGGGACAATAGGGAAAAATCAGGGTTCACATATTCGTCTAGAATTAATTATGCTGGCTTTACTTTCGTGGGTGACATGAGAGAAATTTGTAATTTTTGTCATGCTTTGAAATGGAGGAAAGAGACAGATGGAATGTGCTGCTCAAATGGAAAAATTGTTCTTCCAAATTTCCAAGATCCACCACACTTACTTAAAAGTCTCCTGAATGGCGATCATCCCCAGTCGAACCGATTTTTGGATAATATTCGTTTATATAACAGTGCTTTCCAAATGACTTCCTTTGGGGCAAAACAAATAACGGAAGGACCGTTCATGCCAACCTTCAAAGTACAAGGTCAAGTTTATCACCTTATTGGATCTTTGCTGCCAGAAAATGAACCCAAATTTCTCCAAATTTATTTTGTATCCGATTACACGCAACAGCTCAATGTTAGAAATCACAATTTTCCCCAGCTCAATGCTGAGCTTTTGGGTCAACTTCAAGAATTGCTGCATCACGTTAACCAGTACGTTCGTGAATTCAAAGCTGCATTGGAGTCAATTCCACAAGGCAGCAATGATTTCAAAATTGTTATAAGTGCCGATAGACGTCCTGTGGGTGAACACCGTGGAAGACACAATGCACCCGTCGCAGATGAAGTTGCAGTTGTTTTAGTCGACCAGGAGTGTGAGAGACGTGATATCGTGTTGCGTACACGCGACGATCGCCTTCAACGCATTTTGGAAACCCACCGAGCTTACGACGCCCTGCAATATCCACTAATTTATTGTCATGGTGAAGATGGGTACAATTTTGGGCTGTACCAAGTGAACCCTACTACGAGAGTCACTAATTATCAAAAAAAAATATCTGCTCAACAATACTATTCCTACCTTTTACAAATAAGGCAAAACAGTTTCGTATATTTGCAACGATTTCGTGGTTTGTTCAGCCAATTTATTGTGGACATGTACGCAAAAATAGAAACTGAACGTTTAGTGTATATTCGCACTAACCAGCGACGGTTACGCGCTGAAGAATACGTGCACTTGCGGGACGCCATGCAATCAGATAATAACGTCGAAAACTTGGGTCGATTGGTTATTTTGCCATCCAGTTTCACAGGCGGTCCGCGGTATATGCACGAACGAACGCAAGATGCTTTTTGTTACGTCCGTAAATACGGCCGGCCGGACCTTTTTATAACATTTACAACAAATCCAAAGTGGACGGAGATTTGCCAGGCACTTCTCACAGGACAGGCGTCATACGACAGACATGACATTATTGCTAGGATTTTTCATTTAAAACTCAAAGTCTTGATTAATCTACTTACAAAGGAGAAAGTTTTCGGTTCAACTCTTTGTTTTATGTATAGCGTCGAGTGGCAAAAGCGTGGTTTACCCCACGCGCACATTCTTCTGTGGCTGGAAGAAAAAATTCGTCCCGATGCTATAGACAGTGTCATAAGTGCAGAATTTCCGGACTATAATGCAGATCCGATTTTGCATGACATAGTAAAAACACATATGGTTCACGGGCCATGTGGCCTCTTAAACAGGGAATCACCGTGCATGAAAGATGGTCAATGCTCAAAAAAATACCCCAGAGCACTGAAAGAACTAACTATGGCTGGGGAAAATGGGTATCCGCAATACCGGCGAAGATCACCGTCACAAGGTGGTTTCACAGCTACTGTCAGATTCCGTGGACAAGAAATAATTCTAAATAATAGTTGGGTGGTACCGTATTCTCCAGTTTTGTCAAACGCTTTTCAAGCACACATTAATGTTGAAATTTGTAATAGCGTCGAATCTATAAAATATATATGTAAATATGTTAATAAAGGTAGTGATCAAGCCATGATAGCACTAAGAAATAACAACCAATTTGATGAAGTGACAAGGTATCAATCTGGCCGATACATAAGCTCTTCGGAGGCAGTTTGGCGCATTTTGAGTTTCCCTATTCATGAAAGGTATCCGCCAGTCATCCATCTTGACGTGCACCTGGAAGGCGGGCAGCGAGTTTACTTTCAGCCAGAAAATGTGGCAGAAAGAATGAACAACCCAAGACAAACCACCTTGCTCGCATTCTTTCGCCTTTGCGAAAGAGACAATTTCGCTAAGTCTCTGTTGTACAATGAAGTGCCACATTATTATACTTATAACAAGCAGCAAGGTGTTTTTAATCGCAGGAGACGTGGAACTGCTGTAGAAGGCGAGTCCGGCATTTTTAAAGAACACGTGATTGGAAGAGTATACACGGTGCACCCAAATAATGCAGAGTGTTATTATTTACGCCTTCTTCTTCACACAGTGCGAGGACCTACTTCTTTTGCTGAGCTCCGCAAAGTGGACGATATAGAATATCCCACATTTCAAGCTGCTTGCCGCGCACGGCATTTATTAGATGGCGATCAGCATTGGGATGATGCTTTAGCCGAAGCATGCGTCAGTGATAGTCCACATCGTTTGCGCCATTTATTTGCCATTTTGTTGACATTTTGTGGCCTATCGGACGCTGGGCAGTTGTGGCAAAAATATAAAGACGCGTTTGCCGAAGATTTTTTGAGACAGCAAAATATAAATAGTGAAACTTCTGACCAAGTACGTGAAAGCTGCCATAATAGGGCTTTGCTGGCTATACAAGATATAGTTACAAGTATAGGAGGGAACCCCCTCAGTCAATACGGCTTGCCGACACCGACAGTTGGTGGGGAACGAATTAATAGGGAGTATACATCTGAAATAAATTACAACCCCGAAGAGTTAGCAGAAATATTGCGAAATGGCTGTTCAAATTTGACGACAGAACAACGTCAAATCTTTGATAGAGTATGCTGTAGTGTAGAACATTCATTAGGAGAAATGCTGTTTTTAGATGCACCTGGTGGAACAGGTAAAACTTTCCTCACTAAAGTTATCTTGGCTCAAATAAGGAGCCAAAACAAAATTGCCCTTGCCGTCGCTTCCTCAGGAATAGCTGCCACTTTATTACCAGGAGGAAAAACTGCACATACAACATTTAAAATACCAATCGACTTGGACCGCACAGAAAACCCTGTTTGCAACGTGTCTCGCAATAGTGATAAAGCAAGGGTTTTACGCGATTGCGCCCTTATCGTTTGGGACGAGTGTACGATGGCAAATCGTAAAGCTGTGGAAGCTGTAGATAGAACGTTGCGAGATATAAGACAAAATGACCGACCGATGGGAGGCTTAACGGTGCTATTCTGTGGAGACTTCAGGCAGACACTCCCTATAATACCCAGAGGAACGAGGGCCGATGAAATAGGTGCCTGTTTAAAGAGCTCTATTTTATGGCGTAGTGTCATATTAACTAATTTGAGCTTTAATATGCGAGCATATTTGGGAGGTGACGCAAACGCGCAGGTTTTCTCAAATTTACTACTTCAAATTGGTAACGGCACATACCCGACTCAAGAAGGAGGTAAAGTAACTTTAGTCGAAAGCCTGTGTTCTTCTGTTGCCTCACAGCAGGAACTCATTTCCTCTGTATACGGAGATCCATCAGAGATCTCGAACCATGACGCTGCTTGGCTATGCCAACGAGCTATTTTGGCACCTCGCAACGACCAAGCAGCAGCAATAAATTCTCAAATATTGGTACATGTTTCTGGAGAAAGTAGGGAATATTTATCTATTAACACGGTTTTAGAAGAAGGAGATGCCACCCACTATCCAGTAGAGTTTTTAGACTCTCTAAATACACCAGGTCTTCCAGCACACAAAATTTATTTAAAAGTCGGAGTACCAATCATTCTACTCAGAAATTTAAGCCCACCAAAACTATGCAATGGAACTCGGTTGAGAGTAACAAATCTCCAACGAAATGTCATCGAAGCCGAAATCTTAACAGGTTGCGGCTCCGGTGATGTTGTTTTCATTCCCAGGATACCCATTATCCCCAATAATTTTCCGTTTACTTTCAAACGTGTGCAATTTCCTGTAAGCCTCTGTTACGCTATGACTATTAATAAAGCCCAAGGCCAGACGTTATCCGTTGCGGGTGTAGACCTTACTTTTGATTGTTTTTCACACGGCCAACTCTATGTTTCTCTATCACGTGTTAGCAACCCAAACAACCTTTTTGTATATGCTCCGGGTAATTCCACCGCTAACATAGTATATAGAGAAGCATTAACGTAATCAACTATACCAAAGTCAGGACTCTTATCTAAATCATCAAAAAGGTGATATACTCTTATCTAAACGACGTTGTTTTGTTCTCGACAACCACGCGAACGAAGTCGCGGGCACAGCTAGTTTTTTCATAATTCCTGTCCTCTATTTACCTGAGAATTGTGCTAATTTTCTTCATTAGTCAAATTTTATGCGTAAGTCAAGTATTTTACACATGCTAAATAGCTATTCACCATTAAAATATAACCAAAAACATTAATAAGTCGCAAGCCGTGCAGCTCATTGTTCTTCAAAGCCACGTGCGCATGCGGCAATTGCCAATCTAAGCTTAATCGCACATATTTCCTAAAATCTTCATTCCATAAGCACGTATTTGCCGTTTAAACTATAAAATATTAAATATTTTGCTAAATTCATCTCACAAGTTTATAGGTTAGTGCATTATCTAATCGCTAAACATTTATTTTAATTTCCTTTGTTCAAATTAAACCGCTATATTTCTATAAGTAACCAATATTTATTCAATTACGCATTCCAGTGCATTTTGTGTGTGAGTGAGAAACGGACCAGCTGACGCCCGTCGTTCATTGCTTCATTCGGCGCGTTATCTATCGCCGGCCGGTCCATCAGCTGATTTGTCCCGTCACCTGTGATTGTGACCTTGAATCATCGACGCATACGCTGGATTGCATTTAAGTATTCTTATTATTTAATTATCTCTGTGTTTAATTGTGTATTGCTGATTTTTAACTATGTCACATACGAGTACAAGTGATATGCGTTCTAAATCACCTGTTGAAAGTGTTAAACTTCAAGTTCCTACCGCTAGTTATTCAAAATATGATTTGAAAGATTTGATTATAAAGCGCAGTTCAGTCAAAGGTCGTGTAACTAAATTCAGTAAGTTTTTGAACGAATTAACTTTATTAGAAAACCTACGGATGCTGAAGTGCAAACTTTAGTGAATAGGTACGAAAGGTTTCGCGAATTGTTTATTTATTTTGAAGATCTGCAATCAGACATAGAATTATTAAACTCCTCAGAGTTAGAAAGTGAACTTGACATTAGAGATGCCATCGAAGGTAATTTTAGTTCGCTGATTGCTAAGGCTAAATTGTTTATAAATGCTAATCTCCAGAAACCAAGTAGTAGTCCTGATTCTCCTCATTCTTTACGCGATTCTTATAAATGCTGCAGTAACAAACCTATGAGTTTTAAATTACCTTTGATTACAATAGCAAAATTTGATGGTAATTTCTTTAAATGGATGGAATTCCGTGATACATTTACTTCTTTAATTCACAGCAATGACAGAATTGAACCTATACACAAGTTTCATTACTTGAACTCTTACCTTGAGGGAGAGGCTTCCAATGTCATCAGCAACTTATCTGTTTGTTCTGCAAATTATGAAGATGCCTGGAATCTCCTCTGTGAGAGATACAACAATGTTAAACAGCTGAAAAGGAATCATTTTAATTCATTTTGTAATTTTCCACCTACCTCTCGAGATTCTGCCAAGTCTCTGCGATTTTTGATAGACCATGTCTCTAAAGGCTTACGTGCCTTGAAGACTCTGGGTGAGCCTACAGAGTGGTGGGGCGGTCTAGTTGTCCATTTGGCCTCGGCGAAGCTCGATAGCAGTACTATGTTTAGGTGGGAAGAATATACAAACACAATAGAAAATTCTCCTACATTGCAGGAATTCTTTCAATTTCTCCAGAATCGAGCTAATATTTTAGAGGCTGTTCAGAGTAATAAGTCTAATTTGAAAGGTGAAACAAAGTCTTCATCTTCTCATAAAAATGATAAGTCTCATACCTACTAAGTCTTTTGCCATTTCAGCTGATGTTGACACTTCCTCTGACGCGTGCATCCTGTGCAAGGGTAGTCATCGTTTGTACGATTGTGCGTCTTTCTTGGCCAAGTCACCAGTAGATCGGGCCTCGGAGGTGATGAGATTGAAGCTGTGCCTGAATTGCTTGCGTAAGGGACATTCATCACGCCAATGCAGGTTAGGTCCATGTTCTACTTGTAATAAACGACACAACACCTTGTTGCATAGGGAACCGTCTCAGGCTGTGAACACATCAAATGTTCACACGTCTGCACCCTTGACTGAAGGTACAGTCGAGCAAGTTTCAAGTGTTGCTGCTGATAATGTAGTTAGCATGTCTGTCAAAGCCAACCATAGCGTGTTACTTTCAACAGCTCTGGTTGATGTTTTTAATCCAGTAACGAATCAATGCACAACAATTCGAGCTCTGCTAGACAGCGGGAGTCAGTCTTCGTTAATCACTGATAGTTTGAGAAATAAACTTCAGTTGACTCCTCAGCCAACCCAGGTCGATGTTGTAGGTATAGGAAATATTTCTACTTCTCAATCACTACAGAGATGTGTAGTGCAAATTAAATCAAAACACAATGGTGTTGATTCTGTTGTGCACGAACTAAACTTAATTTAGACTATTGCTATCTTTTTCTCTCTAATAAAACCAGAAAGAGACGGACGTAAATTAGAGCTGTCAAATTTAGTTTGGACTAATATTTCCATACAAATTAAGGGTACACGTAAAAACATGTCGTCTAAAAACACGGCGAAGCGCAAGGCGTAAACTAGTTTGACATCTCTAACTTAGTGCATAGCTATAGCCGTCCTTTTCTCGCACTGCCATTTAGTAAAAGATAGCAATTCTCTAATTTTAGTTTAGTTATTGAACGAAAGAATCCGCACCAATGATTTTAAAGCAAATGTGTCTTGTTTGGTATTGCCTCAGCTAACAAGTGATTTACCTAAAAAATGATTTGATATTACGCAAATCAATTTAACTCCTAATATTAAATTAGCCGATCCCACATTCAACCAATGTGCTAAGGTTGATATGTTAATAGGTGTCGATTTGTTTTGGTCGGTTACAGAGGGTGAACAAATATCTCTTGGTCCCAACCAACCTATCATGCATAGGTCGAAGCTAGGTTGGATTTTGGCAGGCCCACTGTATGTTCGAGATATTTGTAAGTCGCGAAACAAATCTATAAACTGTAATCATGTTGCTGTCGATTGTACAGCTAGTTGTGTATCAAATGAATTATTAGACAAAAGTTTGGCGAAGTTCTGGGAGTTGGAACAAATTCCTCACTCACACAATTTTGAGACAGAGGAAGACATTGCATGTGAAAATCATTTTGTTACCAATACCACCCGAAATAATGAAGGCAGGTTCATGGTTAAGTTGCCCCTTCATACGGAACCCGACTGTCTAGGCAATTCATTCATAATGGCTAAAAGGCAATTTTTCGCGTTAGAAAAACGTTTTAGTAAAAATCCGGAACTGAAGGACAAGTATTCAAAATTTATTCAGGAGTATTCTGACCTAGGGCATTTATCGGAATCTAGTGTTTTAATTCCCCAACAGTCTTACTTTATTCCGCATCATGCAGTTATAAAACCAACTAGCGAGTCAACAAAATTACGTGTGGTATTCAATGGTAGTGCACCTACAACGTCAGGATATTCCATTAATGATCTCCAGTTAACCGGTCCAAGTATACAAGATTCATTGTTAAATATTTTGCTTCGATTTCGCCAATACGCCTATGTTTTATCAGGCGATATAGAAAAAATGTACAGGCAGGTACTAATTCACGAAGACCATCGTAATTTGCAATTGATTTTATGGCGTAATTGTGATACTGAGCCACTAAAATCACTCAGATTGAACACAGTTACGTATGGGTACACTAGTTCAAGTTTTTTAAGTACTCGTTGTTTATGGCAACTAGGCGAGGAATGTAGTGACTCTAAAATTAGGGCCATAATACAAAATGACTTCCTTGTGGATGATTTGTTGACAGGTTGCGATAGTGAAGCTGAATTGATTAAAATTAGGGACGCAGTAGAGAATGCTTTGTCAGCTGGTTGTTTTGCATTGCGAAAATATAGGTCGAATTCACGCTCCTTAATTTCAGAATCCCAAAATATACAACGCAATCTAATAATCAGCTCATCATCACACACGCTAGGAGTGAGATGGAATCCTAATGAGGATTACATTCATTTTCCCACAAATTATGAGAATAGAAGTGCTAACCCTACTAAAAGATCCATATTATCTGATTCATGTAAAGTTTTCGATCCTCTTGGTCTGTTAAGTTTGTTCACTATTAAACCTAAAATATTAATTCAACAGTTATGGGTGCGAAAAATCGACTGGGATGTACCAGTGCCTAACGATATACTTAAATCGTGGCAATCTTTTATAGATAATATGTATAGTATTCGCAATCTATTCATTCCCCGTCATGTGCTATGTAACAATCCGGTTTTGATAGAATTGCATTGTTTCTGTGATGCGTCTACGACCGCCTATGCCGCATGTGTTTACTTGAGATCAGTAAATAGTCAGGGTGACGTCACAGTGCGATTTCTGTGTGCTAAGGCTCGTGTTGCGTCGGTGAAACCTACTACGGTGCCTAGGATTGAATTGTGTGCGTGCTTGCTGGGAGCTCAGCTCGCCGCGGCCGCATGTCGCGCACTGCGATGTGTTATCACTCAAAAGATATTTTGGTCTGACTCATCCATCGCGCTAGCATGGTTAGGGGCTAGGTACGATAAATTAAAAACCTTTGTTGCTAACAGAGTGTGCAGTATCCTAGAGCTTACCGAAGGCTCGGAATGGCGTCATGTGCCTACCACACTCAACCCTGCAGATTTGGCTTCAAGAGGAGTAGATGCAAATAAAAATAATATCTTAAGCTTATGGTGGAACGGTCCTTCGTATTTACTTGAGTCGGATACATTTTGGGCAGTAAATAATAAAATAATAAACGATATTAGTGACTTACCTGAGATTAAATTAAATGTATGTACAAATAATGGTAACGGTACAAATAAATTAATCAATTTCGATAAATATTCTAAGTTTTCTAGAATACAACGTTCTTTGCTTATGTACTTAGATTCATACATAATTCCAAAAAATCTAATAATAAAATTACGGGTGTTTTACAGCCTGATGAACTTAAAGCTTCATTAGAAGGCCTGGTGCGTCTTGCTCAAGATGAACTTTATGGTTCAGAATTGTTAATGCTTCGTTCTCAAAAGACACTAAGTCCTAAAAATCCATTGTTAGCTTTAAGTCCTTTCTTAGATAGTAAAAATATTAT
Organism: Polia nebulosa; assembly: GCA_951329385.1. NCBI lineage: Eukaryota > Metazoa > Arthropoda > Insecta > Lepidoptera > Noctuidae > Polia > Polia nebulosa. The sequence continues at coordinate 1,322,382 of OX589596.1, forward strand.
GAGAGTTGGAGGACGTCTAAAATATTCTTCTTACTCATTTGAGAAGCGTCATCCAATGTTGTTGCATGCTGGGCATAGACTTGTAAAATTGTTATTTCAGCATGAGCATTTACGTCTTCTCCATGCTGGTCCACAGTTACTTCTTGCATCCATTCGTGAATTCATATGGCCCATTGCTGGCAGAGATCTCGCGCGGACCACTGCGAGGCAGTGCATTGTTTGTAGAAAGGCAAGCGGGAAAACGTTAACACCCATGATGAGTTCCTTACCTGAACAGCGTGTGAATCCCGACTTCCCATTTGCTAGTACTGGTGTCGACTTCGCTGGACCATTTTTAATAACAGATAGGAAGGGGAGAGGTTGTAAAATTACGAAATGCTACCTTTGCATTTTTGTCTGTCTACGGTTTAAATGTCTACATCTCGAAGCCGTGAGTGAGCTTTCGAAAGATGCTTTTGTGCTTTCTTTGCGACGTTTTATCTCTCGCAGAGGAAAACCTTCTGAAATATTCTGCGACAAGGGCCGCAATTTTGTTGCTGCGGACAAGGAAATTCGGGACTTGATCTCGAAGTATGCTGATGATACTCGTATTTCAGGCTTTACTTCGGGTGAGGGCATTAAGTTTAAATTTCAACAGCTGCGCCAAGGTTTTTGGAAACGCTGGCAGCTAGAGTATATAGCTGAGCTGCAGCAGAGGCAGAAGTAGAGAGTTCCCACTCGACCACTGCAAGCTGGCGATTTAGTATTGCTGAAGGAAGAAAATGCTCCACCCATGTCTTGGAAATTAGGTCGTATTCAATCTCTGTTCCCAGGAAAAGACGGAGTGGCTCGAGTTGCCGATGTCAAGACCACTTCCGGCACTTACCGAGGAGGTGTGAAGTACCTATGTCCCCTGCTGGATGCTACAGAGGATGCTTCATTGGAGCCAGGAGCTTCCAAGGCCCCGGAGGATGTTCGTGCACCGCACTGATGTGATCAAACCTACCTAGACCTAGCAAAAGTTCATTCGTAAAAAACATTCGTTCAACACTCTCGCTCACACCATCGTGGATTTAGCTTGTGCAACCATATTTTGTAAAAGACAAGAATAAACGCATTAAAATTGGAGTCAGATTAATTATTCATCGAACCCTGGGTCGAAACAGTAGGTATCCAATTTGTTTTATCGGACAAGAACTTAAGGGCATTTTTGTACCTCCAGTCTTTGTGATATGTTTTTCGAAAGTCTCAAGTCTAGAATATTCTCTATCTTTTCTCATCTGACTCTTTATTTTTTTACTTATTTTTCCTATTTGTTCCCTGGTGTACTTTGTTTTGTTTGCCATATTAATTAATTCGTATCTTTTTTCCAGAAGTTCATTGAATTTCTCTGATAAATATTTTTTATTCTGTGATTCGCCTTTAATGTAATTATTTTCTGATCTTGCTGTTAGTATTGCTGTTATATTTCTGTTGAGTATTTAAATGCTGAAGAGATAATTCCGTTATGGTGTTGAGGCTTTCTTTGAGTTTTGCTATTCCTGTCTTATTGTTTGGTATTGACGTTTTAACTTTGAAAGGGCGATTTAATTTTGAACTAGATGATGTATTCAAACGTGCTCTAAGCATTCTATGATTACTATTGTAATTTAGATTTGCGATGGTGCCACAATCATCAAATGATTTGGGTCTATTCGTTAGAAAGTAATCTATCTCATTCCTGTATCTGTCATCTGGCGACGTCCACGTCCATCTTCCGGAAGCTCTTTTTTTGAATAGGCTGTTCATTATTTTCATGTTCTTCTCGAAAGCCATTTCCATCAATTTTTGTCCGTTTCTTGTTCTCTTTCCGCTACTATAAGAACCTAGTACTACATCTTCTCCATTGCGTGGTGCTCCAACTCGTGCGTTGAATTCACCCATTACAATACAGTTTTTATGAGTAAGTTCTTTTAAGGCGGTGTTAAGGGATAAGTAAAACAAGTCAATTTCTAGAGTAGTCGATTGCTCTGTTGGTGAGTATATTTGCACTATAGACCATATTTCATTACCTGGAGGGATCCTAATATTCAATATTGCGATTCTTTCAGAAATACCAATTATTTCTACAATAAAGTTCTTGAGTTCTTTCTTGATTAAGAAACCCACTCCATGTCGTCCTGGAGTTTCGCCTTTATGATATAATATGACCTGATGATATTCCTCGATAGCTTCACCATTTCTTCTTACTTCGCTTAATCCAATGATGTCCCACTTAATATCTTCTAAAGAATATAATAGTTCATGTAGGCTCTCTTCGGTTCTTAAGGAAAGTGTGTTGTATGTAGCTATATGTATATATTTGGTATCTTGCTTTTTCTTGGTTTCAAAAGTATTTATTTGAGGTAGGGAGGTAGTATTTGGAGGGTAGTGGTCGTCTTTCCCCACGGTGACCAACCGGTTTGGGGTAAGTGTTTCTGATGTTTATTTGGGTTAGTACTTGTAATTGGTTGTATTGGGCTTCCTGTTGTCGGTGTCTATTGAGTGTTTTTTGATGTTGAGGGTAGTGATAATGACGTAGATCTACCCCGTGCCATATAGTCTAGTATATTTGCTTTGTTAATTTTCTTAGGAGCTGGAATGGGTTGTTGACTTGGAGATTTGTTAGGCGAGCTAGTGGAATTTCTTTTTCTTTTATCTCTTTTGTTTTCTTTAGGCTCTTTGCTGACTATTTTATCTTTGACGAAATAACAAATTGTTCCCTTTGCTCGTTCTTCCTTTAGTTGGGGTAGAAGTTGTTTCCTTTTCTCTAAGAATTCTTTGCTGAGGTACTCTTTAATGTAGATTTCGGAGTTAAGATTCTTTTTGTTCTTGAGGACTTCATTCCTTCTCCAGATTGTTGTAAATATTACCAGAATAGGGCGCGGTTTGTTATCTCTTTTCTCTCCTAATCGATAAGCGTTATTTATTTCATTTGCACTAATATGAATGTTCATGTCTTCTATCAGTTTTATAATAGTTTCGATGGGTGGCTCACTACGTTTTTCCTCTTTAACCCCGAAGAAAATGATGTTGTTTTTCCGTTTGTGTTCTTCCATTGACTTAATTTTGTCTTTTAGGATCTTCACTTCAGTCTTCAGATTTTTATTTTCCTCTGCAAGAGCAGTTAACTTTTCAGTTTGTTTTCCGATACATTTTTGGTGACTGATTCTGTGATCTCCCTTGTTTGCGCAACCATTTTCTCTTTCAGTTTTGACAAAATTGTTCCATTTCTTTTTCCATATTTTGAGGTACCTATTTGAGGGTTGGCAACACTAGTTACGAGTTGGCAGCACTGGTTAAGAGTTGGCAACACTAGATAAAAGTTGGTAACTCTCGTTCAAAGCTGGCAGCACCAATTCGGCGTTGGTAACACTGGTGATGTCATAATCTGTAATCTATGGTGTTGGTTGTGTTTGTTATGTTGGTATCTTGAACTGTCACCGTGAAACAATAATGGTACTTTCTAACCTGTTCAACAGTGGAATTATAGAAGATTGTGTTTTTATCCTGCACTTCGGTCTTCCCGTATATATTCACCAAGTAATTTCGTCACTATTTTCAACACTGATGATAGTTTTAGACTGTTTATGGTAATATTGTTAATAATTAAGATTATATTATTTTGAAGCGAGTAAAAACAACGGGTGTTTACTGGATGACACCGGAAGCACTTTTTCATTCTCTTGTGGTTGTTTATAAATAAATAAAATAAAATAAAAAAATAAAAAAGCCTTTTATTTCTTGCATAAGAATACATATCATTTTTACATGAGTGTTAACATTATTTAAACATCGTAATAATTTTAAAAGAGTTGTTACATTTTTTTTTTCAATTTTTAATATTGTTTTATATTTTTCTTAACATTTAAATTTTGATTTGTTGATTTCAATAAAAAAAAATTTAAATAATAACAACATTTTAAATATTAAAATTAGATTCCAATTTCAATTTGATTCCAATAAATAGTATAACAATTTGTATAATGAGATTCAAAATTAGATTTCAATATTAATATTCATTATGTAGATTCAATTATAATTAGAGATTTAAAATAAAATATTATGCATGCATGAACCCCTCAGGTAGTGAGGGTGAAGGCCTCCTCCAGAGAACCCCAGCGGTCGCGGTCTTTGGCTTCTGTCAGCCAATTTTTCCCTGCAACTTGTGTGATGTCATCTGTCCATCTAGTTACAGGTCTTCCTCTTTTCCGTGTGCCTGTCGGACCGGGCCATGTCGTCATTCTGACTGTCCATCGCTCGTCGCTCATTCTCGCTACGTGTTCTGCCCATCTCCACTTTAACTTTAGACTGTAGGTGAGAGCATCTATCACTCCTGTTTTTTGCCTGATGGTAGTGTGACGTATTTTCTGACATTTTCTGATTTTTGCGACACTTCTCTTCATGCTTCGCTGGCAGGTCGTTATTTTATTTTGGACTCTTCGTGTGAATTTCCACGTTTGACATGCGTAGGTTAATGAAGGCAAAAGACATGTGTCCATGACTTTGCTCTTGATTTTCATTGGCATCTGACTTTTTAAAATTTCCTTTAGGCTCCAAAACTTTTTCCATGTCGTTATTATTCTTCTATCTACTTCTGCATCGTTGTTTAGTTTTTCGAAAGAAATTTGTTTGCCTAGGTAGATATAGCTCGTAACGTACTCTACTGGTGTGTTGTCCAGACATATAGAGTTTTGTGTGGAATTTGTCATGAGTTTTGTTTTGCTTAGGTTGATTTCCAGACCTACGTCTCTGCTTGCTTGTTGTAACGCTTGTAACATTGACTCCAGCTCTGTGCTATTTTCTGAAAGAAGGACAATGTCGTCGGCGAACCTTAGGTGACTAATATATTTCCCTTCTACGCATATACCTGTTTTGTTACAATTTAGTTTTCTGATAATCGCTTCGAGTACCGCTATGAAGATTCGAGGCGATAGGGGGTCGCCTTGCCGTACTCCTCTTTTGATGGGGATAGGTGGTCCTGCGGTCTCTAGCTTCACTCTGCTAGTGTTATTCGCGTAAAGATATTTTAAGACTTGCACGTATTTTTTCTCCACGTTTTGGGATTGTAAAGCTTCCCATATTGAGGGATGTAGTATTGTATCAAAAGCTTTCTGGTAGTCTACAAACCCTATGTAGAGTGGACGTTGGTACTCTTGATATTTTTCTACAAGCAATTCTAAAGAGTGGATGTGGTCTATTGTGGAGTAGCCCTTTCTAAACCCAGCTTGTTCGATTGGTTGGCTTTTTTCGAGCGTAGTACTGATTCTCTTCTCTATAGTTGATGAGAATAATTTAAAAAGTGATGGAAGAAGGCTAATGGGTCGGTAATTGCCTATGTTTTTCGAATCGCCTTTTTTAAACAACAAGATAATATTGGATAGTTCTTTATTCTCTGTTAAATAAAGTTTATTTTTTGTTAATCTTTCTTTCTACTTTATATTGGTGTACAGCAGATACGTACGTCTTAGTAAGTACCTCATCATCATCAGCCTTTTAATGTCCCCACTGCTGGGGCACAGGCCTCCTCTCTCTGAGAGGGTGTGAGCGTAATCCACTACGCGGGCCCAATGCAGGTTGGTGGATGTCACATGTCTTCGAATTTTAGGTTCTAGGACATGCCGGTTTCCTCACGATGTTTTCCTTCACCGTTTTGAGAGCAGTGGTGGTGAAATAATGTACACAAAGTAAAGCGCCTGCCTGGGTTTGAACTCACGACCTACAACCTTATATATCTTCGTTAATACTGCTTAAGCTAGACGCATATCTTTCCGCTACTCGAAAATAATTGTTTTTACTGAGAAATACATTGTTGAAAGGGGTAATAACTCCAGAAAACTTTAGTTTCAAGTAAGTGAAGTGCTATAAACACTGAAGCAGCAATAAAAACAGTGAAATATACACAAATTGAGACGAAATAAAACTGTAACAAATATTAATCTACCGGTCATTGTGAAAAGTGAATCCCTGACCTACAGCAATGTTGTTATCGATGCAGCGACGAAGGCGGCATTAGTTTGGAATCTCGCAGTTTTTGCAAACAACTAGTTTCTACTCAGTGGGGTCTTAGTTTGGAGTCACGTTTCGAAAATCGTTGGTGAGAATTGGGTGAAATCCTACTAATATTATAAATGCGAAAGTTTATATGTTTGTATGTTTGGCTGAAGGTATCGCAAAAACGGCTGAAGGGATTACAATGAAATTTTGCACACACGTAGGTCATAACCTGGATTAACACATAGGCTACTTTTTATCCCGGTAAATGACAAGACTTAGCGAAGGCTGAGGTGGAAGTAGAAATCCAAAGTCAGGCTGAACGAGCGCACACGCTCAAAAAGTATTAGGACACCAGAAACATGAGAATTATTTCCAGGGCTGAAATCATGAGAGATAAAGACTCACAAAGTACCAGGAGACCAGAATCATGAATAGGTGTTTTCGGGGATACAATTCCTAAGCTGTATAGCTTCACAAACCACTAGGATACCAGAATCAAGAAGAAGTGTTTCCGGGGCTATAATCCTAAACGGTGTAGATTCACAAACTACCAGAAGATCAGAATCACAAAACATATTCCGAGGCTGGTATTAGGAGAGGTAGAGATTTACAAATTACCAGGAGACCAGAAAAATGAGAAGTATTTCCAGTGCTGAAAACATGACCGGTAAAGACTCACAAAGTACCAGGAGACCAGAATCATGAATACGTATTTTCGGGGCTAAAATCCTAAGCTGTATAGCTTCACACACCCCACCAGGAGCCCAGAATCAAGAAGAAGAAGTGTTTCCGGGGCTTGAATCCTGAGCGGTATAGATTTACAACCTACCAGGAGATCAGAATCACAAAATATATTCTGAGGCTTAAAGAATTTTTTTTTTTTAATTATTTGGTTATAAATAGGGTAGAGATTCATAAATTACAAGTAGCGGCACGTAAGTCTAGCGCTGAACGATAATTGCTGCGCATTTGGCGCGCGGGGAACAGAATGCGACTGTAGAGCCAATTGGAGCTACGCACGCTCGCCCTTCATCCCTCTAGCCCCCCCCTCAGGTACCTTAATTTTTACTTCTGCGCAATAACGGTCAGCGCTAAAGTTTCGTGCCGCTACTTGTACCAGGAGACCAGAGTCATGAATAAGTCCACCTCAGCCTTCGCTAAGTCTTGTCATTTACCGGGATAAAAAGTAGCCTATGTGTTAATCCAGGCTATGACCTACCTGTGTGCAAAATTTCATTCAAATCTCTTCAGCCATTTTGGCGTTACCTTCAGCCAAACATACAAACAAACAAACATACAAACTTTCGCATTTATAATATTAGTAGGATGCGAAAGTTTGTATGTTTGTTTGTTTGTATGTTTGGCTGAAGGTAACGCAAAAATGGCTGAAGAGATTTGAATGAAATTTTGCACACATGTACGTCATAGCCTGGATTAACACATAGGCTACTTTTTATCCCGGTAAATGATAAGACTTAGCGAAGGCTGAGGTGGAAGTAGAAAATCAGAGACGGGCTGAACGAGTGAACACGCTCACGAAGTACCAGGAGACCAGAAACATGAGAAGTATTTCCAGGGCTGAAATCATGACCGGTAAAGACTAACAAAGTACCAGGAGACCAGAATCATGAAGAGGTATTTTTGGGGCTACAATCCTAAACTGTATAGCTTCACAAACCACCAGGAGACCAAAATCAAGAAGAAATGTTTCCGGGGTTTAAATCCTGAGCGGTATAGATTAACAACCTACCAGGAGATCAGAATCACAAAATATATTCTGAGGCTGGTATTACGAGAGATACAGATTCACAAATGACCAGGAGACCAGAAACTTGAGAAGTATTCTAGGACTGAAATCATGAGCCATAAAGACTCATAAACTACCGGGAGATCAGGATTAACGAAAAAGTGTTTCCGGGGCTGGAATCATGAGAGGTATAGATTCTAAAACTACGGGGAGACCAGAGTCGTGAATCACTATTTTTGGGGCTAGAATCAAGCGGTATAGATTCTCAAACTACCAAGGAAGGGGCTGGAATCCAGAGCGGTATACATTCATAACCTACCAGGAGATCAGAAGCACAAAACATATTCCGAAGCTGGTATTAGAAGATGTAGATATTTACAAATTACCAGGAGACCAGAAACGTGAAGTAGTAAAATTTCCGAGCAGTATAGATTCACGCACTACCAGGAGACATCGACATCACAAAAAATATTACAAAAAAAAAAAAATAGGATGGGATCAAAAGAGGTAAAAAAAAAAGCAACTTGAATAAGTATTTTCGGGGTTGGAATCCTGAGCGGTATAGATTCTTAAACTACCTTTCAAAAAGATCTGACTCACAACCTAATTTGAATAACTGACTTTGGATTTTGATTTCTACAGTGTTTTTTTAACGTGCTGCTCTCAGGAAATAGCACTCAAATTTATAATCATACTTTTCACGCGGGCGAAGCCGCGGGCATAAGCTAGTGGGTAAATAAATGGATAGATAGATAGATTTTCAAAAGCTTTTCATATGATTTTCAATAGACTTTCAATGGACTTTCAATGGACTTTCAATGGACTTTCAATGGACTTTCAATGGACTTTCAATGGACTTTCAATGGACTTTCAATGAACTTTCAATGGACTTTCAATAGACTTTCAATAGACTTTCAATAGACTTTCAATAGACTTTCAATAGACGTTCAATAGACGTTCAATAGACGTTCAATAGTAGTTCAATTGTAGTTCAATAGTAGTTCAATAGTAGTTCAATAGTAGTTCAATAGTAGTTCAATAGTAGTTCAATAGTAGTTCAATAGTAGTTCAATAGTAGTTCAATAGTAGTTCAATAGTAGTTCAATAGTAGTTCAATAGTAGTTCAATAGTAGTTCAATAGATGTTCAATAGACGTTCAATAGACGTTCAATAGACGTTCAATAGACGTTCAATAGACGTTCAATGGACGTTCAATGGACGTTCAATAGACGTTCAATAGACGTTCAATGGACGTTCAATAGACGTTCAATAGACTTTCAATGGACGTTCAATAGACGTTCAATAGACGTTCAATAGACGTTCAATAGACGTTCAATGGACGTTCAATGGACGTTTAATAGACGTTCAATAGACGTTCAATGGACGTTCAATAGTCGTTCAATAGACTTTCAATGGACGTTCAATAGACTTTCAATAGACTTTCAATAGACTTTCAATAGACTTTCAATAGACTTTCAATAGACTTTCAATAGACTTTCAATAGACTTTCAATAGACTCAATAGATTTTTAATAGATTTTTAATAGATTTTCAATAGACTTTCAATAGACTTTCAATAGACTTTCAATAGACTTTCAATAGACGTTCAATAGACGTTCAATAGACGTTCAATAGACGTTCAATAGACGTTCAATAGTAGTTCAATAGACGTTCAGTAGACGTTCAGTAGACGTTCAGTAGACGTTCAGTAGACGTTCAGTAGACGTTCAGTAGACGTTCAGTAGACGTTCAGTAGACGTTCAGTAGACGTTCAGTAGACGCTCAATAGACGATCAATAGACGATCAATAGACGATCAATAGACGATCAATAGACGACCAATAGACGACCAATAGACGACCAATAGACGATCAATAGACGATCAATAGACGATCAATAGACGACCAATAGACGATCAATAGACGATCAATAGACGATCAATGGATGATCAATAGATAATAAATAAATGAGTAACATGAGTGTGTGTGGCCCCTACAGTCTTTATGTGGAACTATGACGTTCAAAAAAATTTGGCTTTCAGCCTAATTTAAATAACTTTTGATTTTGATTTCTACAGGGTTTATTTTACGTGCTACGCGGGCGAAGCCGCGGGCGGAAGCTAGTCCTACTAATATTATAAATGCGAAAGTTTGTATGTTTGTTTGTTTGTATGTTTGGCTGAAGGTATCGCAAGAACGGCTGAAGGGATTACAATGAAATTTTGCACACACGTAGGTCATAACCTGGATTAACACATAGGCTACTTTTTATCCCGGTAAATGACAAGACTTAGCGAAGGCTGAGGTGGAAGTAGAAATCCAAAGTCAGGCTGAACGAGCGCACACGCTCAAAAAGTACTAGGACACCAGAAACATGAGAATTATTTCCAGGGCTGAAATCATGAGAGATAAAGACTCACAAAGTACCAGGAGACCAGAATCATGAATAGGTGTTTTCGGGGCTACAATCCCAAGCTGTATAGCTTCACAAACCACCAGGATACCAGAATCAAGAAGAAGTGTTTCCGGGGCTATAATCCTGAGCGGTGTAGATTCACAAACTACCAGGAGATCAGAATCACAAAACATATTCCGAGGCTGGTATTAGGAGAGATAGAGATTTACAAATTACCAGGAGACCAGAAAAATGAGAAGTATTTCCAGTGCTGAAATCATGACCGGTAAAGACTCACAAAGTACCAGGAGACAGGTATTAGGAGAGGTAACATCTTGAATAAGTATTTTCGGGGCTGGAATCCTGAGCGGTATACATTCCCAGGGGTATAGACAACCAGGAAACAGAATCATGAAGAAGAGAAATTTCAGACCTGCACGCGGATGCAACCACAGGTAAACTCTACCAGGGTGCCAAAATCGTGAAAAAGTTAATTTAATATAAATGTCTAAGCGGACGGAGCCACGAGCAAGAAGCTAAGCACCAATTTAGGATATGTTCGGGACCCAATAAATGAAACAGTTTGGATATGGTAAACTATTATATTTAACACGGTAAATGTCTACGCGGACGGAGCCACGGGCAAGAAGCTAAGCACCAATTTAGGATATGTTCGGGACCCAATAAATGAAACAGTTTCGATATGGTAAACTATTATATTGAATACGGTAAGAGTAACAAGATAGGTACCCCGACACACTGAGTGAGTGTGTGTTCCCCTACTGTATTTATGTAGAACTTTGACGTTCAAGAAAATCTGGCTTTCAGCCTAATTTAAGAGCGTTAACGCCGATTTTGGCTGCTCGACCCAAAAAGCGTACTTTTCAAACCGATAAATCTCTTTATAAAACTTATATAACGAAAGTGTGAATTACTAATTACTGTAGGAAATATTACGAACTCAAAAGTTATCCGTGAACATTTTTACATTAATAGAGTATTCGTGAATTGTAACCATATCAACGAACAGAGTTTTCTAAATTTCTTTTACAGTGGTAATTTCGGAGCTTAAAATATCCGAAATTACTCATAAATTTTACAAAGAAACAATTATGTTCAATTGTTCAGATTCTTGAGCAAAAAGTTATGCATTTTTTTTTTTGATTTTCGTCTCATAACATAGTAAAATCAAGCAATAAACAAAGTGAAATAAACAAGAAAAAGCGGTTGCTAAATTCATTATTTCCTCCTATAAATATTACTTAATTTTACAAAATAAACGTGTATTGTAATAGAACAATATCTTATCTAAAACTTGCAATTTAAAATTTCAACTAAATTAGTTTAATTATTTTTCTATAATTATTTTAAAACCACTATAAAACTCGACGCGCAAACGTTTAAAATTTAGTCTGCCGCGAGGCCTTTCAGAGAGTGGACGTATCGCTCGGTGCTCTACGCGTGACCTTGCCCGACACTTGGCGTTGAGTGAGTTTATAGTGCGACCTAACGATCTTGGTTTGGTAAGTAAAATATTAAATTTTATTTATATGACTGACTACAATATTTTTTAAAACAAGAAATATTGTTTCAGATATCATGGGGAATAAAAACCTAAAAACAAAACTAGGTTTATCGAGAAAAAAAAAGAGAATGAATAGAGAGCTTTTAGCTAAAATAATGGCTAACAGGTTCGTAAAATAATATTTTTTATTTGCTATTTATAGTCCTCGTCTAATAACTTACTTCCTTCTATAAACCAACCAATCCAAATCAAAATTGACTACGACCAACATCAAATTTGTAAGAAAAAATACTTTCGTCGATTATCTGATACCAGATTTTTTTACAAGCTTTTATTTAACTTGCAATGTTTGTATGTATGTTTGTTTGTTCGGTTTAAACCTTGCAACTTAATTTTAAAGCAGTTATAGGGTAGTAGCAGTTTTTAGGGTTCCGTAGTAAAACAAGGAATCCATTATAGTTTCCCTATGTCCCTCTGACTGTCTGTCTGTCTGTCCGCGTCTTAGCTTACATACTACGGGTTTACTAGAAAGGAAAAGGAAAAAATAAAAACTTGAAAAAAAAAATATTTTTTGGTTACCTCTCTTACACGTAAAGTTATTTTGTACAACCCGGTCACATTATCTCGAGACCTCGCATTCCCCGCCCCGTTCTCCTTTCAACCCCGCGCTCGCCACGGCGCGCCAGTACTGTTAGCCGACGCGACGTGACGTCATCTACGCCAGATCTCTAGATAATGTGACCGGGTTTTGTATGTTTTTATTTTTGGAACGAAGTTTTGGAACGAAGTTCCTTATCGCGCGTTGCGAAAGGGGGCTAGACGGAAAAAATAGGAACAAAAGTTGTAACGACACTTTTTGCTATAGTTGTTGTTATTGCTATAGAGTTGAGTTGAGTTGAGTTGCGTTGGGTTGGGTTGGGTTGGGTTGGGTTGAGTTGAGTTGAGTTGGGTTGGGTTGAGTTGAGTTGAGTTGAGTTGGGTTGAGTTGAGTTGAGTTGAGTTGAGTTGAGTTGCGTTGGGTTGGGTTGGGTTGGGTTGGGTTGGGTTGAGTTGAGTTGAGTTGGGTTGGGTTGAGTTGAGTTGAGTTGAGTTGGGTTGAGTTGAGTTGAGTTGAGTTGAGTTGAGTTGGGTTGGGTTGAGTTGAGTTGAGTTGAGATGAGACGAGACGAGACGAGATGAGATGAGATGAGATGATGAAGTATAACTTCTTACGTGCGTACATAAGTACACACACACTTTTTTTTTGAGTCTGTGCGTAATATCATTTTTACATAAGACTATGAGTCGGCAACTCGGCAGTGCGGTTAATATTACAATATATTTGTTAATAATAAAAAATATAATGTTATAACCTTAAAAAAAATTAAAATTATTTTACAAATCCTTCACTAATTAATCGAAAGGAACTTCGTTCCATCCGGGTGTCCCTTGACACCTCTCAAGTTATTTTATTTTGTTTATGGATGTATGTAATGTTTATGTTATGTAGTGTATCTATGCAATGTTGACAGTTTAGGTCTTTTATTTACTAACCTCTTTACTATATTAAGCATATAAAATGCTTTCTCATAACAAGGTATGTGTACTTACTGGTTTATGGTTATCTTCAGGCATTGTAAAGAAAAAAATATTGTTGAGAACACAGAAGATATTGAAAAGAAAAAAAGGTAACGTATAAGCACAAGTAAGGTATTGTTAACAATTTCTTAATTATGTAAGTATGATAAATTACCTACATCAATTTTTTTAGGACTTAGCCTCTTCTTCTCAAACCAGCCTAACCCCAAAAGCAGCCGCGTCATCCCAAACTATTGAAGCGTTTGACTCGGTAATATAAGCACAAGTAACGTATTTTTAACAATTTCATACTTATGTATGGTATTACCAACAATTTTTTTTTCAGAACTTAGCCTCTTCTTCTCAAACCAGCCTAAGCCCAAAAGCAGCCGCGTCATCCCAAACTATTGAAGCGTTTGACTCGGTAATATAAGCACAAGTAACGTATTTTTAACAATTTCATACTTATGTATGGTATTACCAACATTATTTTTTTTTTCAGAACTTAGCCTCTTCTTCTCAAACCAGCCTACAACCAGCAAACAGCGTACATCCATCCATACATCCTCACAAACTTATGTGTTTGTAATATTACTCATAGATAAATTTTACATTTGTACACACTGCAACATATCAAGCTATATATTTCTAGTATAAGCTGACATTTCATTCCATGGAAATTTTATACAATGCGAGATCGGCTTATACTGGAAATGTATAGCTTGATATGTAGCCGATTGTCCCACTTCTAACTTTTCTTTTCTGATTACCTAGTCCTTACTTACTGTACTGTATAAAGTATCCAAAACTACCTTTTTACTTCACAAGGCAAGTAGTAAGTAACATAAATATATGAATAGTAAATAAAAATCAACTGACCGTAAAATAATAATCATTAAACATAACTCAACGGATCAACATGGGTCAGTTTGACTATAATGACTGAGCGCACACCAACTCTACGCACACAACCACGCGCTTATCTGTGTGGGTTGAAAAAGCACTGCATTTACCTAAACTCGGTGCCGCGGATTTGGCGTTAACGCTCTTAAATAACTTTTGATTTTGATTTCTACAGTAGACTTATTATAATTACACTTTTTACGCGGGCGAAGCCGCGGGCGGAAGCTAGTATCAAATAAATACAAATTTGAAAAAGTACCAGTGAAGAGCACGGGGATTTGGACCAGCGGTTGCGGATTGGCGGACGGCTTAGCCGTAGCACCATCAAGTTGGTGACGTGTTTCGAGCACCAGATTTGTCATTTATTGCGATACACAATTTGACATCTTGCCGTATATAACTCCGACTTACGTCTATCCTGCTACTGCGCTGCCTGTCTAGTACGTCTGGAAACACACAGATGGCGTCGGGGGGCATTACATGTGCTGGTTGTAAGGGTGCTATTGATAGTCGAGAGTGTTTGAAATGCTGTAAATGCAGTAAATATTATGATCTTCCTTGCGCGAATATCCTCGATAAGAAAATCTATGCCGGTATGAGCAAAGTGCAGAAAATCAAGTGGACTTGCCATGAATGTAGGAGTAAACAACCGAAGCTTGGAAACACCAATACCCCAGTGCGAAATGTCATGGAGGGTGAGCCAAGCTCATTTAACTTATCTGATGAAACCGCCGGTCTGGACAACGTTACTTATAGATAGAAGCAAGGTGATGACTGCCGGGAAACACCTCAATGCAGCCCGGGTTCAGCCAGCTGCACCACACCTAATAGAGATGAAGCATTTATTTCTGCTATAAGCGATAAAGTTCTTAAAGCGCTTAAGTCCTAACTGCCTGCAATGATTTCGTGTGTTCTGAAGACTGAACTATCTTCAATTAAAAATGATATTTTAGAGTTTCGTCAGTCAGTGGACTTTTTGAGCACTATGCATGACGAAATGAAGAACATGGTAGAAACTTTAGTCAAGGATTATGCGTTGTTATCTAAAGAAAACACCACCCTAAAAACCACAGTAGCTGAGTTATCCAATCGACTAAATAGTTTGGAACAACATTTACGGGCAAACAATCTAGAGATACATGGCGTACCCGAACACCATAATGAAAATTTACCCAGTCTCCTCAATCAATGCTCTAAAGTCATAGGTCACGAGTTGAAGGAGGGTGATATAGTGAAGTGCACCAGAGTTGCTAAATTGAATAAGAACAGCAAATATCCCCGAACTATAATTGGCAAGTTCAGTTGTGTGAGAAAGCGTGATGAGTTTTATTCTGCAGTGCACAGATATAATAAATCCAATCCCATTAATAGACTTAATACTGCGCTGCTGGGACTTGCAGGTGAAAGGGTACCGGTGTATACCACATCATCGCTTGCCATCAGGTGAGATAGTGGTCAAACGCGAACCTATCAAACATAAAAAAAAAAAAAAAAAAAAATGTATCAGAGCATCTTTCTCCATCTAACAAATCCTTGCATGCCGCAGCACGTGGGAAGGCAAAGGAACAAGGATATAAGTTCGTGTGGGTGAAAAATTGACGTATTTTTGTAAGAAAAGCAATTGAAAGCAAGTACATATTAATAAAAAGTAAAGAGAGTCTTAGTCTCATATGTTGATCTATATTTATATTTCTTTTAAGTGATTCTAGTTGTTACAAAATTTTATATTTACACAATGATGTACTTGTCACTGTATTATCAAAACATCAGAGGTATGAAAAGCAAAACAATAGACATATATAATACTGTCTTAAGTAATAACTTTGACTTAATTTGCTTGTGTGAGACTTGGCTTGATGAAACGATATTGTCTTCTGAATTGTTTGATGCCAGGTACTCTGTAGTGCGCAGATGCTAGGTTTCGCGCTCGGTATGGTAAGAACCATGGTGGTGGTGTACTTATCGCTTATTCGAAAAAACTTAAAATTTCAATTAAAAATGAATGGTTTTCTGAATACTTGGAAGATCTATGGATACAACTTATGGTAAATGGCTCTCGTATCATTAATTTATGTGTTGCTTACCTGCCTGAGTATTTACCTACGGATGTGGTTTGTAACCATTTTGCCAAATGCTACGCCATATTCAGTGATTTACCGAATCACATGACCTGTATACTGGGTGATTATAATCTTGGGGATGTTAGTTGGTCGGTTGAAACCGGACGTCCCTTGAATTGTAACTGTGAAAAGTCTAAATCATTACATGACCTCTTTCACTCGACAACGATACGTCAACTCAATTTTACGGGAAACCACAATAACCGTATACTTGATTTAGTTTTTACGGATAGCCCGGATTTACTGAGTGTAACGCCTACATTGCCCATTAGTCGTATTGACTTGCATCATCCGCCTTTTGAACTTGTATTTAAAACTGGTATCACTACACTGACACATAACACATTACTTAAAAAATTATGTTACCGTAAAACAGATTATGAGAGCTGTAATAAAGACCTAGAAAATATTGATTGGGAGAAACACGCATTGGAACTGGGATGTAACGATTTTGTTCAACTTTTTTATAATAAAATATACTCAATAATTGAGAAATATACTCCCACAACTAGAATTTCTAATAATAAGTAACCTGGTTTTCGAAGGATTTAATTAAGTTACTCGCATCCAAAGATAAAGCACATACCAAATTCAAGCGATATGGAAATCCCAGAGATTACGATATGTTTTCGATGCTTAGAGCTCGAGTTAAGATCGTCGTAAATCAATGCTTTAGAACGTATATTGAGCGAATTGAATGTGATCTTAGGGTTAATATAAAAGCTTTCTGGCGCTACACAAAAAGCAAACGTGTCACTAATAGCATTCCTAGTCGCGTATATTATCAGGATAGCGTTTGTAGTACGGGTAGTGATATTGTCAACTTATTTGCAAGTTATTTTTCATCAGTGTATTCTCCCAGGGCAACTACAAATTACTGTCCTAACTTTCAAACTTCTAATTATACCATTAGTCGCTTGCATATATCGGGTAGGGATATATTACAAAAGTTGAAAAACGTAGATCTGACAAAGAACGGTGGCTTTGATGGTATACCGCCTATCTTTATACGGTTGTGTGCGACTAATCTTGTAACTCCGCTATCAATAATATTTAATAAATCTCTTAAAGAAGGAGTATTTCCCGATCTGTGGCAAATTGCTAAGATCACTCCAATCCACAAAACTGGTGATAAAAGTGACGTCTCTAATTATAGACCAATTTGTATACTAAACTGGTTTGCCAAAATTTTCGAAGGCTTTGTTTATAAACATAATTATATATGATCATTTCTCTCATTTATTGAATCCGCGTCAACATGGTTTTATCACCGGTAGATCAACAGATTTTTCCAAAGCGTTTGATCGTGTCGACCATTTTACATTGCTCTCGAAGGCCCAACATGCCGGAATACATGGAGATCTGTATAGGTGGCTCACATCCTATCTTTCAAACCGAACTCTACTTGTTGCACTCAGTGGGTATGAATCTATCCCATTTTTGGTAACTTCTGGGGTCCCCCAAGGCTCAAATTTGGGGCCCCTATTGTTCCTGTTATTCGTCAATGATTTACTTAGTAAAATTGATAGTGAATGTTTAGCCTACGCTGACGATATCTAAATTTTTAGACGTATCTCCGATCACCGAGACTGTGAGGCTCTCCAAACGGATATAAATACTGCTGTCAAATGGTGTGACGAGAATCTAATGTCGTTAAACATAAAAAAGTGTCAGGTTATATCATTTACAAAAAACAAAACACTACTCAGTTACAATTATCACATCAAGGGCATTGTAATAGACAGGGTAAAGCAGATTCGCGACTTGGGGGTAATCTTCGACTCAGTTATGTCTTTCAGACCACATTACGATCAGGTTTGTAATAAGGCTAATCGCATGTTATCTTTCGTACTCTGGAATGCAAAACCTTTTAGACAAACCATTTCACTGATTACTCTGTATTATGCTTTAGTTAGAAGTATTATTGAGTATTGCGCATCTGTGTGGGCTCCAATATATAAAACTCATATAGACCGTATAGAGTCTATACAGAGACGGTTTGTCAGAACTCTATGTATGAAATGTGGCTTAAGGCGTAAAATACCTGAATATGAAACTAGGCTGCGGTACTTTAACATGGTTGGATTGGATAAAAGGAGATGGATGAGCGACATGTCCACTTTTTATAAGGTGTGTAACGGTTCATTTGATGGTGCTCTCCTAAGTCAGTTACACTTCAAGGTACCTACTCGATCTGTGCGTACTCCGCAGCTGTTTCAGATACCAACGAGCAATAACAATGTGTCCCAAAATAGTCCACTGTTTCGAATGTGTAGACAATATAATGATATTTGCACTCATGTTGATATATTTGTGGATAGTCACGGCAGATTTATAGAATCCTTGCGAAAATTAAATACACCTTAAGCTATTGTATTGTAATATGCTGTCTTGACTATATTATTTGTAACTTCTTTTTATTTTATTTTTTATTTTTTGTAGCCTTCACTTGCATCTTTGAAGCTGTATAAATCCTGAATGCTGTGTATAGTAGTAATTGGAGTGCAGATTTAAAAATGTTATCACTTAAAAGTAATCCTGATCACAACTTGGTCTGTATTCTGTAACTGTACCTCTTATAAATAAATAAATAAATAAATAAATAAATAAATAAATAAATAAATAAATAAATAAATAAATAAATAAATAAATAAGTAAATAAATAAATAAATAAATAAATAAATAAATAAATAAATAAAACCTGTAAGTCGCAGCCGTTTCCTCTGGGCCACCACTGCTCTCCATTGAGAAACCACTGCTCTCACTGCTGCTATAGTAAGTACCTACTTCTTAAACGCTTTTTAATAGACAACCTCTACAATTACCTTTAAAATATAACATTAGGTACACCAGTAGGGAAAAGCAGAGATTGAATGATACACAAACATCTCACTAACTACGTTTAAATAGTTATGATGATTGTTAGTAATACAGGACTTCGACTTGCTTCTATGTATCAGAGGTTGGCTACTATTGAAAATACCGATAACACCTGTGAATGGCACCCAGAACCTAACGAGCAGACATCATTATTGCTAACTTAGATAGGTTATGAGGACTCAGTTTTTCCAGCGAAAAAGTGTGGTAATGGCCATTATAATAATTATGAATTCGGAGAAAGTTGTTAGTAAAAATTGAACCCCTGTTGCTTCCCTGCCCTGAGTGCCCAGGGGCGCAGTAACTCTGTTTCGAATTTATCCACAACCCCGGGGCAGACCTGTCGCCTTTCGATTGTGCTAGGAACTGATTTAATTACCTACTTGTTTGTTAAATTTTTGAAATTGGTGTAGTACTCATATCAAGAGCTTGTCTGTACAAATAAATGAATAATTTCACGTCTTAATAGTGTTAGTTTTGTTTACTACCGAGGCACCATACTGCGAGGATCGCCCCGTGGACACGGTGGAGCATACGGTGGAGGTTTGCCCCGCCTGGGCAGAACACCGCCGTGTCCTCGTGGATGCGATAGGCGGCAGCGACCTCTCGCGCCGTGCCCTGGTTCAGGCCATGGTACGGAGTGAGAGGGAATGGGGGGCCGTCTCCAACTTCTGCAAAGCAGTAATGCTCGCGAAGAGGGAGGCGGCACACGTTAGGGAGATTCAACAGAGACCGAGTCGCCCTAGCAACCCCCAGCAGCAGCCGTCGCAGGAGACGCCGGGGGCTGCGAGACGATCTCCGGCCACCGTAGACCCGGGCCTGCGGACGGCGAGTAGCGGGTAACTCGCCGTCCGATCAGCACCAGGCCCGAGAGTCGACGGCGCGTAGTGTTCCACGCGCGCCTCAAAGAGTTGTCAGCAAAGGACGGGGCCTGCCACGGCCAGTGCCTGCCCGGGGGTGGAGGATAAATTCGAAAGAGTTACCTCGCCCCCGGGCGCGTAGGGCAGGGAGGAACAGGGGTGGGTTTTAGTCAGTAAGAGTCTGACACGCCCTTCCGCTCCACCCCAGAGCGGAAAGAGTCATAAGATGATTTCACACCCCCCAAAAAAAAAAAAAAAAAAAAAAAACCGAGGCACCATTGGTTTCAATGACATCGATTTGCCATATTGACCTACTCTTGATAGTTTATCAAACGTCGACTATTTTACGCTTAATATGTACCTACGTGTTACAGTATCAAAGAAACTGGGTATAAATACCGGCGCTGGCTGATGGTGCTATCATAGTTTCAAAGACTTACTGCAGCTACAACAGTTTCAAACGATGAAGTTCATAATCCTGTTCTGTCTGGTGGGGGCTGCTCTAGCTTTCGTGGAACCAGAAAACCTAGGTAAGATTTGATTAGTTTCATATTGATGAAATATCTAATACTTAACCTCCCTCCTCCTCCCTCCCTCCTCCTGCCTGGGTCCTTTTATCGACCTCTGTCCCCAATATTTCATTCCTTTTCGATTCTTAAGAATTCTTCACAGTTTTTCAAAAATACATTTCGTTTATTCATCATAGCATAATATCTAGAAAACGCATACCTTTTGACAGCTTTCAAACGAGCACATGTCATGTCTTGACACCGACTGCGTACCCAGGTAGGCCGCTGCAAATACAACTTGGCAAATTGGGTTTTGATAGACCCGTCAGATACCCAATGTGAGTGAGGTGCTCCCAATTAGAACTAAACCTACCCGTTGGAGTAAACCTAAGTGCCCATGCACCTGCACTTTGAAGGATTTAATTAATGGCACCGATGCTGCAATTAACGTAGCCACCTACTCGGTCCAAACAATCTAAGGAGTTTACCATCGAAAAGAAGAAGAAGATGTCTTTACATTACGTAATAAATCTAACAGCTGTGGAGAGGCCTATTAAAAGTTTGAATAGCTGTAGGTAATGCTTTTTCCCATATGACTTTGGATCATGTTTTTTTTTTATTAAGTATGGAACAAAACAAAATATAAACAGAAACATCACAAAATCCTCAAAAGTTTTGTCCGAATATTGAAAAACAAAAAAAAAATGGCTGCTGTTTGGTTGCTGTCAGCTTAATCTTCTCCGAGGCTTGTCGCTTGTCGTGAAGTCGTGTCATTCTCACGTTAACTTTTTATGTTGCAGGTGGTCTTGGTTGGGTCTGCAACAGCAACTCAGATTGTTCTTCACTTTGCAAGTCAAGTTGCGACCCGGTGCGATACAATGGAGAGGTGTGCGACAGAGGAAACTGCTACTGTCGGATGTTGCCTGCTGTTCTCAATAATTGAAGTCCTCATGTTGTTTCCAATGATATGATCTATGTACGCTTGTACGTGCGTAGTGATTTTTAAACTTGCTCTTTCATTTGTTGATTGTGTTTTTTTATTCTTGTTTAAATAAAGTTTTTTCCTTGCAATTTAATTTTGTTTTGTTTTTATTGTTATAATTATGATAGATACCTACGTTCCAAAAACCAAGACTGTCATGAATTTTTAATGAATTTTAGATACCTCTACAAGAATCACAAAATATGTAACATTACACGAATAGGGATAAGCAGAGATGTATTTATTCATAGATATCTCAATAGCTGTATTTAATTAGGTTAGAATGATGATTGTTATTGAGTAATAGAGAAAGACAATATTATTATCCGGGCTCAAATCCAAATTTCAACTTCATCATTTCAGCCGAAAGACGTCCACTGCTGGACTCCCCCAAGTGTCGCTACAACAACCGGTCCTGCGCGTTTCGCATCCATCGGCTACCCGTGACCCTCACCAGGACATCGGTCCACTTTGTGGGAGGCCTTCTAACGCTGCATCTTCCGGTATGCGGTCGCCATTCCAGAACTTTTCGGCCCCATCGACCATCTGTTCTGCAAGCAATGTGCCCTGCCCACTTCACTTTTTTCGATTCATCGGGCTATGTCGGTAAACTTAGTTGTCTTGCGGATATCATCATTCCTGATTCTATCACGCAAGGAAACTCCGAGCATTGCCCTCTCCATTGCACTTTTGGTGACTTTAAGCCTTCTGATGAGGCCCATTGTGAGCGTAGAATCAGAATCCATGGAGTGGCCATCATTATTGCTAACTAAGATAAATTGTGTGAAAAAAAAAATAGTAGTTTTGTGAATATAGTTTTTTGTGTGAATTGTGTGTAATTTTTCAGGTTGAGATGTGTGGTAGTTGCAACTAAAATTTAATTCAGGAGAAAATCGGAAGTTAAAATTGAAGACAGTTGCTTTCAATTGGTGGCATAATCTTCTTCTTCGTCGTAACATTCTTGACGGTCATGATCATTACGTAGCAACTTTTACGAGGACGGATGTGGTTCACCTCACGATCGTTCGCCACGTTTGCCTGCGGGTCGACATCCTAGTGTACACACAACACAACAGACTGAATTTACTCGGTTATAGCTTAATCTAAATTGCCTTAATTTTGTAAAACAATTTTGTTTTTTTTTTTGTTTTTTTGATTTAATAAAACCCTGAACTCAATTTTAATATTATGTTCATAGTAATAAACATAAAGCCCCCTTATAAGTTCGCATGTTATAACGGGCGACTACGGAACCCTAAACTGCGCGTGGCCCGACACGCACTTGGTTGGTTTTTATCGTCACGTGTGATGATTCGCTAGACATTTTAAATTGACTCTGTAGGAATTATAAATTTGACTAGAATTTTATAAAGTAATAGATATGACTTGTTATTTTTTCAACAATTTCTCTTTGGATAATACGTTTTGGTTGCAGAACATTTTTAGACTGCATATAAGATTTAAGGATAGGTACTGTGACGACCTTATGTTGGCGACCTTATGGTGGAGACTGGCACGTTGGAAGTTTGGAACATTCTAGAAACTCTTGGAACGCCGATTGAAATTATAAAGAAAAAGAAGACTTTTGTTTTTGGGTTGACTTCTGCTAGCTCGTCCGAACAGAGCACATGTATTATTTTATTATTCCATATAACGTATAAGTTCGTGATCCCTCTTTTCTTTATAACACTACACACATAAGCAGTCACTCTCGCACACCACTCTCTCGCGCTGCCAGCGAGTTCGACAGCCCCCAGACGCGCATGAGGAATCTCCAGGGACCTGCACTAAGAGAAGGTGCTCCAGGTCCCTATAGTACTATAAAGGTGAACATGAGCTTCAAAAGATATAGTTACACCATTATGGTCAGAAACAGTATACATTTTGTCGCCATATTTTTATGTGAACATTAACACCTCATGGTTATAATTAGACGTCCAATATTTAAGTACTAAACATAACTTAGCACCAAATTAGATTAGCACACTAATTAGTTAGTTTATAGACGTTCACAGTCTATTACTCTATTAGTCATAATTTGTCGGAAGCTTCACGGAATTAAATAAATAAATAAATAATATTCCACAACTATCACACAACGCCATCTAGTCCCAAGCTAAGCAGAGCTTGTGTTATGGGGACTAGACAACTGATAAACATACTTATATATTTCTAAATACATACATATTATAGATAAATTACACCCAGACACAGAACAAATGATCGTGCTCATTACACAAACATTTGTCCTGGGTGGGAATCGAACCCACGACCTCCGGCATAGCAGTCAGGGTCACTAACCACTAGACCAACAGGCCAGTCAAGAATATACCTAGGTAGGTACTTAGACACATTATTTTTAGATGTAGATACAGGTATCTTGGCCCAATTTAATGTTTTCATCACATTCTTTATATATGTGATCGGGTGCAGATTAATTTGGCATGCCGATGTTATAAACTACAACTTTAAGAAACTAACTATAACTTTAAGTATTCGATATAAAGTTATGATTTAGCTCTAGACATAGACAAGCTGTATGAACGTTTACTAACTGTCCCAACGACAAAAACTACAGCAATTCGAAGATAACAATCACACTTTGCTAACATATTTTTGCTAGGCGCAATACTTTCCTAAATAGATATCGTAATCCCTTTGTTAATTAATTAATTTTGGTTGCTGTCAGCGCAGTCTTCTCCGAGGCTTGCCGCGACCCCGTCTAGCTGTGTTACACTCACTTTTTTTTTTTGCGGGGGGGGGGAATCATCCAATGACTTCTGCCGCTCTGGGTGGAGCGGGAGGGCGTGTCAGACTCTTACTGAACTAAAACCCACCCCTGTTCCTTCCCTGCCTGAGTGCCCAGGGGTGCGGTAACTCATTTTCAGAATTTATCCGCTATCCCTAGGCATGTGTTACACTCACGTTAACTTTTTCTATTGCAGGTGGTGTAGGTTGGTCCTGCAAACGCAACTCGGATTGTTCTTCACTTTGCAAGTTAAGTTAGACCCATTGAAGTTCAATGGAGAGCTATGCCTTGCAGGACTGCTATTGTTGTGTGCTGCCTATTGTCAATAATTGAAGTCATCATGTAGATTCCAATGATATGATCTATGCGTACGTGACGTGACTTTAAAACTAGTTTTTTTCTTTTACGTTTGTAGTTCTTTATTCTCTGTTAAATAAAGTTTATTCTTTGTTAATCTTTCTTTACTACTTTGTTTTGATGTACAGCAGATACGTACGTCTTAGAAAGTACCTCATCATCATCAGCCTTTTAATGTCCCCACTGCTGGGGCACAGGCCTCCTCTCTCTGAGAGGGTATGGGCGTAATCCATCACGCGAGCCCAATGCAGGTTGGTGGATGTCACATGTCTTCGAATTTTTTGTTCTAGGACATACCGGTTTCCTCACGATGTTTTCCTTCACCATTTTGAGAGCAGTGGTGGTGAAATAATGTACACAAAGTAAAGCGCCTGCCTGGGTTTGAAGTCACGACCTACAACTTGTAACTTTACTCGCAGCCGTTACCACTGGGCCATCACTGCTCTCCACTGGGAAACCACTGCTCTCACTGGGCCAATAGACTACCTCTACAATAACCTTTAAAATATAACATTAGGTACACCAGTAGGGAAAAGCAGAGATTGAATGATACACAAACATCTCACTAACTACGTTTAAATAGTTATGATGATTGTTAGTAATACAGGACTTCGACTTGCTTCTATATATCCGAGGTTGGCTACTATTGAAAATACTAATAACACCTGAGAATGGCACCCAGAACCTAACGAGCAGCCATCATTATTGCTAACTTAGATAGGTTATGAGGACTCAATTTTTGTAAAGTGTGGTAATAGATACTAAAATATAAATCTGGAGAAAGTTGTTAGTAAAAATTGAAGCCGCAAGTTGCTTTTTATTAACCTCTATCAATTTATGGCATAATCTTCTTTGGCCACTTCTCCCTGCGCTGCGGGTTGACGTCCTGGTGCACTCGTGCAAGGGAACTTCAATGCAAGTTTTGGTAAAAAAATTGTATTATTTGGCAGGAGAGTAGGTGTTGTAGGTCGTAAACTAAACGTCAATGTCACTTTGTGTCAACTGTCAAAAGAAACACTGACACCTGTCATATTTCTTTTGGTCGCTTCCTTCCTTTTTACGTTGCTCATGTTCATGTCTGTTGTAGCTCGTGAAGCAATTAATAAATCTGTTCTCATCTAATTACATATTCTCATTTTCTGTCAATAATCCATCAGTAGGAGAGGGGAGAGAGGGAGGGGGCGGGTGCTCCCATGAAAAGGAAAGACACTATTTTTGAGAAAAACAATTGATTGTAACCTAACCTCAAAACACTTTACAGTTGCTTAAAAGGTGTAGTCGTAGCCCCGTTTCGCAGCTCTCATTGATTTAAAAAAAAAATAACCATAAAGGGGATAGCGGGCCCTAAATTTGCTCGCTACGCTCGCTCACTAGACTCCGCCATACCCTTCGAACCTAACCTAACCCATAGTCTTTATTTTTTTTACATTCCGTTTTATTGATTTTGCACGACATTATACACTACGGACAATATACTGGGACAGATTTGGTTGTCTGATCACCCATTTTAACGTTTTGTTTTCGCTTTTTATCTGATTTAAGGATGGCAACATTTTTTATTAATTTCTTGAATAATATGCATTACCTTTTAATAAAAATGGTAGTGTTATAATCTGGGACCTACCCCTACCAATTTCAACCCATTCTATCCCCCAACTCCTGCCAAACGATACTAGATCCTACACCAAGTTTTGAATGCCCGCTAATTCAATGCGAAATGTCGTGAGTTTGACAAACCGCTGGTCTTGTGCTTTACAGATGAGGCTAAGGCGCTTGACTTTGTACTGTGGCAGACAATTTTTGATGTTTTTATTATAGAATAGAATAGAATAGAATAGGTCTTTATTTGCTTGGAATGTAGGTACATAAAAATAAGTTGTTAAATTAAATAATAGAATCCATGTACATTCTGCCTTAATATAGCATGCAAATGTAATAAAAAGTAGAATAATAAAAGAAAAATATTGAAATGGGTGTCCCTCAACATCTTACATTTTTGAGACAGAATTTACACCTTGATGGCACTACCTTCGTGAAATAGCATATGGAATGGAGCAGTCAGATTTAAATAGATATTTTAACACACTTTCCAGAACCCCCGCTCCTACCTCTACCACTTTCAGAGAGAGTTCTTTTTCTGTTAACTTTTGCGTAATAGAGAGATACCAAAATAGAAGGTTTTCATTTTTTTTATTTATTTTAATTCTTGTCTATTAAAGGTTCTGCTATTGATTGATGATGATGAAAGACATTAATTGTTTGGCACCATACAGAAACAGGCGCCCTTGTAGCACATCGCCAGCGCCGTGTTCTTCATTTTGTGAAAGCAGACGGTGCGGCAGTCCAGGTCCACGCAGCACTGCTTCTGCTGGCCAACTGTGGGAAAAACAAAAGAGTTATAAATTTCGAAGAATCTTAAATAATTGAAATATTCACCTATCAATCTAAGAACTATCCAAGTAGATATCTACAAAATGTTAGAAATGGAGCGTAACCTCGACTTTTACGGATGAAAATGTACTGCTTTCATGTAAGCATTCTACCGAAACGCTCATCCTGATACTGGACCGCATGGAAGGAAAACGCGCTCAAGGCAGGGCTCTGGTAAGATAGTCAACCACGATAGAGACGGCTGTTGGAGGTAGCATTTACCGAGCGGTTTACACTGCAGAATACCCCACAACTAATGGACGTATATGATTGAGGGTTCAGCCGGCAGGGAACGACAAAGAAGAAGAGAATCTGGTAGGTACCATTTCGTTAACATCAACAAACTTACGTCGAATCCCATGTTTTGCTACTGTATGTACATAAGGACGCAAACCGTCATCGCCATCATCTCCGTCTTTAGCCAAAGCTAAAGCTACTAGAAACAAAAGAATAACGAGCTTCATTGTCCGAACTACACTAACTAGGACTTCACTGTTTCAAGCTGCGAGTAAGTATTTATAACGGATTTAAATATGTGTAACAAATTAAATTTCTGGTTAATTAGTGTTGAGTGTATTGACCGACTTATTTGTATAAATGTAGCGATAACATAATTTATTTGTAACTTAGTAAGTGAGCCATTTCCCGCGGCTTGTCCCCGTAGCCTGCCTTTATATCCGTATAGATTTTTTAAATGGGTTTAGTACTCTTATCAAGAGATGAAATATATATATATATATATTAACAACATCATACGACGTGCTCTTGTCGCCGTCCGGCGTTCCGGCTGTATCGCACTATCGCATGGCACACAACGATGGCAAGAGACCGGACGGCATGTCTTTGTTTCCATGGAAGATGGGTAAGCCTTTATTGGGGACCAAGCTCATCGCGCTGCCACTGCGGCTGCTGAAAACCTCAAGCGGGGGAAATATAATAATCTTGTTGGTTTATGGTTATATTTTCGAGCCGTCCGCCTCACAGATTGTTTAAAAAATATCTAAACGCCTTGTTGACACTTCTCGTAACCCAAGGGATGGCTTTTTCCTTGGACATAGGATAAGCTTTACCATACAAGGTGGCAATGACGCCAGCCTTTTGGGCACATTACCAGCTGACAGCGATGTGGAGGAATTGCGCGCCTGAAACCCGCCTCTTCGCTCTAAGCCACGTAGGTACTTGTCGTATACGTTTGATATTCATTGCGTTTTTGTAAGAGCAAATGCGCAATTTCAAATTACAAAAAAATAAAACAAAATTCAGGTATTGTTGTTTGGAAAAAAGTTTAGTAAGTACTCGTAATAACAATTCAATTTCGTAAAAAAGGAAATTGCGACTTTGACCTTCAATATCTCCAGAACCAGTGGATTCCCAGGTATGGTCTAGAGGAAAAAAATGATACAAATAATAATAATAATAATAATAATTTATTTTATTCAAAAGTATACAGACATTTAAATAATGGTGATACGTTACAATACACTATATTCTATGATCAGATATTGAACATCATCATCAAATAATGGGTAGAATATGTGGCTTTCGACTTCGGAAACTGTCTTTTTACACCCGATAAAAAAATTAAAACTTTAACCTGACTATAACCTAAATATATATAGTTATAGTTAGATGATAGTTATATTTTTGTTTTTTGTACATTAATTAATTACTTTTAATAAACAAACAATTCGCCTCTTCATACTATTAGTTTTGTTTTCTACCGAGGCACCATCGATTTGCCATTATTATTGACCTACTCTCGATAATTTATCAAACTTCAGCAGCTATTCTACGCTTATTATAGCAAAGAAACGGGGTATAAATACTTCTCCGGCTGATAGGTCTATCATAGTTTCAAAGACTTACTACAGCTACAACAATGAAGTTCATAATCCTGTTCTGTCTGGTGGGGGCTGCCCTAGCTTTCGTGGAACCAGAAACACTCAGTGATAACCAAGGTAAGATTTGATTAGTTTCCTAGTAATGAAATATCTAATACCTAGTTCCTTTTGTCTACCCCAGTACCTTTCTTAACTTTTCAATTCTTTAGAAAAGTGTCTCATCATCATCCCTCTGCCCACACCCTATTTTTTAGGGGTGGGTGCAACATGACTTCTTAGGAGTATTTCATAAGTATATCTCTTTTAGACATCATTTATTATTGTATAGAAAACGCATTCCTTTTGACAGTATTCAAACTAGCACATGTCTTGAAACCAGTTGCAGACCTAGGTAGACCGCTCACGCACAACTTGGCGAGATGGAGTTTTATAGACCCGTAGGATACTCAATGTGATTGAGGTGCCCCCGTTAAGAACTTTAGCCGCACGTTGGAGTGCCCCAAGTGGCTATACACCTGCACCTAACATTCAGCCACCTACCTGGCCCAAAAATCAACGGAGATTCCCATCCACCACCTTCGAATGTGCGTTTCACATCACTGCTCGCAAAGTTACTCGCTAGGCTGGAGGTTCTAAGCAAGTCATCCGTCAGTGCGTTCTCGGCCATAGGACTGCTGTTTGGTTGCTGTCAGCGCAATCTTCTCCGAGGCTTGCCGCGACCTGTGTCACACTCAAGTTAACTTTTTCTGTTGCAGGTGGTATTGGTTGGTCCTGCGAAAACAACTCGGATTGTTCTTCACTTTGCAAGTTAAGTTGCGACCCGGTGAAATACAAAGGGCAGCTATGCGTTGCAGGAGACTGCTACTGTCTGGTGAGGGTTTTGCTCCAGAATTGAAGTCATCATAATGTTTCCAATGATATGATCTATGCATGCTTGTACGTGCGTAGCGACTTTTAATCATGCTTTTTCTTTTATTTTTGTGTTTTTGTATACTCTGTTAAATAAAGTATTTTCCTTTCATTTGTTTTCTTGCTCATTTGTTTTTTTACTTACGTTTAAAAAACCAAAGCTGCCATAATTTTTGATCAGGTTACACAGAAATACCCCGCCAAGTTTATCGAAACAAAGGCATAGCCGTACCACCCTTTTTAGGGTTCCGTAGTTCTAACAAAGCATCCAGTTTCGCTCTATCCGCCTGTCCGTCCGCGGCTTAGCTTTTAAATCTGATAAAAATCATGATGGAATGGAATCATAATATAGGTACAGGGTGTAACGGAAAGGTGTGGTCATATTTTTGAAACCAGTTCTGCCCATGGATATGAACAACTTTCCCTAAGAAAAAATTGAACATTCCCAAAAAAAATATTGGACTTTCCATGCATAGTTATCATCAGCTGATCAATATTTGTATGAGAGGTAAAAGTTTTTTTTGAGAATTTCCTCAGGTTTTCTTGAAGAAAGATGTTCATATCGATGGGCAGATGCAGTTCTTAAAAGATGACCACACCTTTCCGTTACACCCTGTATATAACGAATTTTGATGGAAAACTATCAAGGCTAAGTCAGCTCTTTTAGTTTAAGAGTAATGGTCGCGCAACTTATAAAATATACCTACTCGGAAAATTTCGAGCAAAATAAAAGATCTTTAGAAAAAAAACCGGCCAAGTGCGAGTCGGACTCGCGCACCGAGGGTTCCGTACAAACTTGCAGATATGTTTATAGTTCGTCCATCACGGGAATCGAATCTCGAACAAACTTAGCTTTGCCATTGGAAAAAGTCTTATGATACCCGGGAAATGGCGCCACCAAGAAAAAAGGTGAACACTAACGTTTTGACAGCTCCTTATTCATAAACAGATTATTCTAAATCGACGTAAATATCAACATTTATTTCTACAATCAAAGTAAAGCTACAAGAACAATAAACAAGTAGAAATTTTAGCAAGTGACAATTGTGTGAAAAACTTAAATCATACATCGAAATCATCCCTCAGTAATTTGACATATTTGAAGAAGTACTAACAGTTAACAGTGCTCTAAACACCTATCAAAAGTAAAATAGTATACGGTCACATCATCTTACAGCACGAAAAATTGAAATAGTGAAGAAAAAAAACATCACACAACAAGTAAATAAAATAGTGCAAAAATGTATGGAATGTCAGTCAGATGACTTAAAGATCATAACGTTCTAATTATTTAAAAATAACTGCAATACCAATGAAACGCAAAATTCCCCATACTTCCGTTTCTTTTTTTTTTTTTTGGGGTGTGGGAAATAATGGTCAGACCTGCTGTCTTGTATGGTTCAGAATGTTGGGCCACAAAAGGGATGAATGAAAAGCAATTGCATGCGGCTGAGATGAGAATGCTAAGAGCGATGTGTGGTGTTACGCGAATGGATAGAATTAGGAATGAGTATACAAGAGGAAGTCTAAAAGTGGCACCGCTGACTGTAAAGTTGTGTGGAAATCGGTTGTCGTGGTATGGGCATGTGATGCGGAGGGTTCTCTATTGTGTTACCTCACTTTTTTAACCATAATCTAAGGTGCCATAATTTTTTTTGTCCTAATCATCATTTGTCCGAATGATAACTTTCCCGAACTTAATGTCACATAATATCACATGCCATACAATTGAAATCCCAAAATACAATGTGCTCTAAATCCGTTTGTTATAAATATTACAATCAATAATGTACAAAAGACATAAAACCGTTTTCAATAAAAGTTTTAGGTACTAAATTCAAATTATATAATGTTTACTTAGGCGTTTCTCAGTTTTCTCAGGCGTTACTTATTTGTTTGTCAATGTTTTGTTATTTTTATGTCACTAACATAGTTATTTTTTTTATATGAAATCAGCTTAGAATTGGTCTACAAATTATTAATGAAGGAATTAATGTGTGTTCTGCCTAGCCTTTTCCCAACTATCTTGGGGTGGGCTTCCAGTCTAACTGGATGCAACTGAATACCAGTATTTTACATGGCGCGACTGCCTATCTGACCTTCACAACCCAGTAACGAAGGAATTAATGTATCTACGTTTAAGTATTTTTTTTTGTAATTAAATATTGGTGCCGATTCTGTTATGCACAAACTAAACTTAATTTAGGCTATTACTATCTTTTTTTCTCTAATAAAACAAGAAAGAGACGGACGTAAATTAGAGCTGTCAAATTTAGTTGAACCAATATGGAGAACCCCATACAGTTTGGGTTTTTGGGCCTAACTGTTACACGAATCAGATATGTACCAAAATAGTCGTCTATTTTGCGTAATTAACCTATTTAAATTTTAGCCTCGATGACAATGGTCAAGTGTAGAAAATAAGTAGATTTATATTTTTTGTTTTTAACAACTTTTGCAAATCGTCACAACACTTTATTCATTATACGTTACTAACTTCACAAACGCTGACATTATGTCAATAGAGCGTACTCTAAAAATATGATTAATTGAGTGGAAATCGATACTGTTACAAATATAAAATAATACTCCATTGTTTTAGTATAATTGTTTTTTAGGTATCAAAATCAAGGTAAAATAAAAAATCTGGAATCTAATTGATTTTTAACGTTAGCATCGTTAAAAATCATTAAAACAAATAATGGATAAAATCGATTACATCACGGATTGCACTAGTAAACGGCAAATGATAGTCAACGTCTGTCAATTATCAAGTCATGTCATTAATATCATTCACTTTTCGTATTTTTGCGCAAGTGAAAGTGTTTTTCCATACTTCTCGGGATTTATAAGACCTCTGCTCAATACAGGAATCCGATGTTGATTGCCTTCTGACTGACCCTCGCCTGAACATCTTTGAAGTGAGAACTTCTTTAGACACGTTGGACATTTTTAAGATGGGAAAAAACTATTGAACTTGCGTGACACCGACACTGCTACAAGTGCTACGACGCGAAGCACACAGTTTTCACTTCTGTCGGCAGTCCCCATGACTGCCTATTTTAGAAGTGAAAACTTCTTTGGGCGCGTTGGGCATTTTTGAGATGGGAAAAAACTATTCAACTCGCGTGACACTGACACCGCTACAAGCGCTACGAAGCGTAGCACACAGTTTTCACTTCTGTCGGCAGTCCCCATTATAGATGCGGGCGGGAAAAATTCCGAATCATTCCCGTCGAATACTTCGGAAGTATTCCGAAATATTCCGAAACTTTGGGAATATTTCAACTGTCAAAAAAAACCAGGAAAATTGACCTTACTACCTATTTTTCAACATTTTTTTATGTCACGTATACATATAGTGACTAATAATACTGTTCTGAAAACTGCATCAAAATCGGTTCAGCCAAACGCGAGATGATCGCGGACAAACATACATAAATACGGTTCAAACTCATAACCTCCTTTTTTTAAATCGGTTAAAATACCAAAACCTGCTCCTAAGTATAACACTTTTCTGAAAACCGCATCAAAACGTGTTTGCTTGCATGGTTTGCCTTTGTTTGTTTTTATTGACTGGGCTATTATACGCGTTAAGTAGGTAGGTAATGATTAATACCTACCTATGCGACTCGCGAATACTCGCGATGCGTACAGAGGTACAAACTAACCAAAAACATAAGTAACCCTTTTTCAAAAAACAAATCAAATATGCTAGGCCTGGTTTTTTATTCCACAACTGACATTTATAAAAATAGCATTCGATTTCGAAATAAGTAGGTACCTACCTAAAAACAAAAGAATAAATCGCAGGCTAACATAGATCTACCTATAAAAATATCAACATATAATTCCCATTGAATTATTCGGGCGAAATATTCCGCGGAAACATTCGATTGCGGGGTACGAATCTTTCTCGCGCGGGTGAAAACTTCTCCGGGGAGCATCTCCGCTCTTACCGCACCTCGCACCGCCATCGCCTGCACGCACGACTCGTGGCAGTCGGGCGCGCGCGGCGTGGCGCCAGCGCGGCGGCAGCGGCCGGCGCACAGAGGAGCAGCGGCGGCGGCGATCGACGATCGATGCAAAATACGATTTTTCAGCAAAAAAAAAAATCTTAGTTAAATTCATTTTGAATAATTCGGATTTAAAGAAACTTTCCCAGAAGTATTCCGGAATTATTCAGAATATTTCAGAAGTTTTGCAACTATAGTCCCCATGACTGCCTATTTTTAATTTATTTATTTACTACTTGAAAAACTAAAACAATAAGAGTGGTGCTTACTCAGCCCTGTGTCTGTGGTGAGCGCACTTTTTCTAAATTGAAACAGCCTTTATGTAGTAAATAAGTATCTACAAAAAACATAATCCAAAAAACATAATCCAAAAAACACAAAGATTGCAAAATCGGGGGATACAGTTTGGTGTTGCAGCTCATATATATCATGTCAATCCAATACTTTTTTTAAAACCTTACCCCACGCTAGGAATTATTCTTGTATCGTGGGTGCGTTCCAGACATGTAAACTCACATGCTAGAGACACCCAGACCAGGGACAAGGATCTGTAGGCCATACAAATATTTGTTCCGTGCGGGAAATGAACCCACGATTCGCAGCGCGGCATCCAAACGCTCAACCACTGCTCCAACCGTGCCGTCGAAATAGGACACCGTACCCTACTAAATCTGAAGTCACTCACTTCAGATTTAACAGATTGTTCTTAATGAAAACCTTAAAACTTTAAGTGAAACTGAAAGTCTCAGCTTTTTTATGTACCTAAAACCTCATCATGATAGGCTGCAGGCGCTGCGGCACAGACTATATAGTCCTCCTTGTCGATTTCGATAACGATGACCCTTTGAAATTATTTCCTAGCGTGTGCCTCTTCCAGATTTACGTAAAAAATAAAGCCTCAAAAGTAGAAAAATAACCTAAAATGTAGGTAAGGTTTAAACAATTTAGCCATTGCTGGGCGACGTGAAAATTGAGCTCGTGTAACCTTCATAATATGAAGGTAACACACGTTAAACTAGAGTATATATTATATACTCTAGGCCAAATTCCAGCCCTGTAACGCCAGGCCCAAGTTTCTATGGAGTTTGGGTTTCTCCTTTAGGGTACACGTAAAAACATATCGACTAAAAACACGGTAAAGCGCAAGGCGTAAACTAGTTTGACATCTCTAACTTAGTTCATAGCTATAGCCGTCCTTTTTTCGCACTGCCTATTAGTAAAAGATAGCGATTCTCTAATTTTAGTTTAGATATTCAACAAGAGAATCGGAATTACTATCTGATTTTATATTACAATTGTTTATTATTTTACCAAATCCAACTAATACAAAAGATATAAAGAATCCAACTACGCAAAACGTAAGGATGCAAAAGCAATAAATAGCTTTTGTCACGGCTCTGGCGCCGCATGTATGTATACAACACTCAATAAAATAGTTGATTGTGAACATGTGTTTTTTACTTCCCTATAAGAAGAATGGAAACAAGCATACACCATGCATGCAGCAAGCATGCAGCAAGCAAATGAGCATGAAAGCAAGCACGCAGCATGCAAACAACCAGGCAATATGCAGCAGGCAAGCAAGCAGGCAGCATGCGAGCGAGCGTGCAACATGCTGCAGCCATGCAGCAAGCAAGTGAGCATGCAAACAAGCATGCAGCATGCAAGCAACCAAGCAGCATGCAAGCAAGCATCCAGAATGCAAGCAAGCATGGAACATGTAGCATACAACATGCAAGCGAGCATGCAGCATGCAGCAGGCATGGTTTCAGTCACGGCTCCGGCACTGCGAGGCTCCGGCGGTCCCACGCGAGCTTATCGTCGCAGATGGTTTAACGCTCACCACCTGCTCCTCAACTCGCGGGCCCCCTCGCCCCTCCGCGCCTACGCGATTCTAAATTACACTCTAGGGGTAGGGCAGACAAGACTGCGTTTTTTTTATGTTTTTTTGTGGGGTGGAAAAATGATCCAATGACTTCTCCCGCTCTGGGTGGAGCGGGAGGGCGTGTCAGACTCTTACTGACTAAAACCCGCCCCTGTTTCTTCCCTGCCTGAGTGCCCAGGGGTGCGGTAACTCATTTTCAGAATTTATCCGCTACCCCTAGGCATAGACAAGACTGCGTGGAGTCGGATTTCCAGCGATTCGTTTCTGTCACTAAAACCTAATTTCTATCAAATGTTTTAAGGCTAACAATTTTATTATAAATGAACATTCGGAATAATACACATTATATAATACAATAGGTACTTAGGACATATTATGACTTTATTTCATTTAAAATTAGGAGATTGAATTATTATATTACTCGATATTATGACGGAATAGTTTTAGAAGAAAAAAATATTATGTAAAACAAACATTCGAATTTTTGAACATTATAGTTACTGAAGTTTATAGCAAACGTGTTAATTATGGATAATGATTTTCGGACAAACAATTTTAGGAGAAGAAAGGGAGTACCGATGCGAAGGAATGAAGAAAATGTCGTGAGGAAAGTCTTGTGTATGGATGTGGATGGCTATAAGAGTAGGGGAAGGCCAAAGAAACGATGGTTGGACTGTGTGAAAGAGTATATGGGTAAAAAGGGGGTGACTACGGAGATGTTGACTAATAGAGGAGTATGGAAGGAAAAGACATGTTGCGCCGACCCCAAATAAATTGGGATAAGGGCAGGAGAATGATGATGTGGTGTGGGAAATCATCCAATGACATCTCCCGCTCTGGGTGTAGCGAGAGGGCGTGTCAGACAATTACTGACTAAAACCCACCCCTGTTCCTTCCCTGCCTGAGTGCCCAAGGGTGCGGTAACTCATGGTAAGAATTTATCCGCGAGCCCTAGGCATGGCAGGCACCGGCCACGATGGGCCCCGTCAGTGGTGGCTGACAATCATCTCTTTGAGGCGCGCGTGGAACACAACGCGCCGTCGACTCGGTATAACTAAAATGCCGCTATCCAACATCTGGTCGATTTTAACTTTTGATGCTATACTAACGGCAAAAATAAATTTTATCGATCTGTTTTTGCGAATTTTCAATAGCTTGAATAGTTTTGGAAATAATAATTTTAAAAATGCCGTTAATTACCTATTTTTATTAATGATAGAGAATTTCTATAAATGATTTGGATATTTGGTGTCATTGTGTTAAATTTGGCTACAGTCGTCTGTTTGTCAGTCGTTTGGGGCAGGTAACTTTCGCATTTCAAAAGGTTGAATCTAGACCAATAGAACTAAATTTATCTTTCAAAATTAACCCAGCAAGCTGGGATCAAACTCAAGACAGAATGTTCAGTCAAACCAATTGAACGTGAATTTCATGTTCCATTGTTACTGCAGTTATTTTTAAATAATTAGAACTCACTTGTGGACCGATTTTCAAAATTCTTTTTATCTGAACGAGTATACTTCAGAGGTGGTCCCCTATAAATTTTATCGAAATTGCTTGAGCGCTTTTTGAAAAAATCAACAAAAACAAAAACGTGTAAACATGGAAGACGTTTTGGTCTCCTCCAATTATGAGTATGTTCAAATTCCATGTTTCATGTTATACTCTTTCGGATAAAAGAAAAATTTTGAAAATCGGTCCACATCTGACAGAGAAATCGGTGGACATACATAAAAAAAAACCATTGCCATTCAACGTAGCAATGCTGCCAGTCTTCTGGGCAGGTTTCCAGCTTGCCCATATGACAGTGATGTGGAGAAATACTTCAACGCCTAAGTATAATCTGTTTTTTGTAAATGTGTATGTAGTTAGGTTATAAAATAGTTATTTTTGAAATGTAATTACAGTTAATTTTTGTATTTAGAAAGAAAGAAAGAAAGAAAAAGTATTTATTAGCCACAAAATAACGACACACACAACAATACCATTTTGCTTAACCCTTATCGATAGTATTAGTAGTTCTTATATTTATATGTTAGTAAAGACAAGTTTGACAAAAAAAAAAAGTAAGAAAAAAAATGTAAGTAGGTAGTAATATATAAATAAAAAGCAGATGCATGTCGTGGTTGTGGCAAGAAGGCTTCCACTCAGCATAATGCTATACCGTGGGGGTCCCACAGCACGGCGCTGATTTCCAGTGGTCGCCTAAGACGTGACGTATGGAAACCAAAACCTTTAAATACTTAATGTCATGGTAAATTTTAAAAAAAAGAGAAACAAACTGAGGTAAAACAAATACAGTGAGACAATAATAAACTACTTAAAATATGATGTTTGTGAATAAAACGGAGCCTACATAAAGTCGAGCTCGCGCGCTCGCTTTGGGTGGCGTCAAGACGGCGGCGGCGGTGGCGCACGAGTTCCGTGCTGGCATGTGCCGTGGGATTCGCTTGTGTGGTGCGATCATCGATGCCTGACAACAAACACTGGAAGAGGAGAAAATCTGGCACCCAGTGAAAAAACACCCCCACATCGCTGCCCGCGAAAGGGTTGTGATGCCGGCGCCTCAAAACTGCTTGGATACGATGCCAATGGATCATAAACCTTAAGTGAGCAACTTTAAAGCTTAAAAAGATTGTATTTATAAATTATACTTCGGGTCTCAACCGAAGACGATTACAAATTTACTTGCAGCAGTACATGTGAAGGTGCTGTCTTTGCCACACTTTTAGATATTTAAAAAAAAAAAAAAAAATAAAAACAAAACCATGACGTAGTGTCCTGTCTCGCTCCCACCCACGACACGCGGCGCTGTCGCTCTCGCCCATTATTCATTACGTGTTTTCGTGTTGTCGGAGTCACACTGCAAAAATTATTATCGTTTACACTTTTTTTTTTTAGTTTGTTATAGCCTTATAGGAACATCAAAGTTTAAAATGGGAAAACGAAAGCGTTCGCGATCTAAGGATAGTGATGATTATTATCGTAGTATGCGAAAAAAGGTGAAAAAACTCGAGCGTAAACTGCAAAGATACCGACGAAGTAGTTCGTCATCTTCGGAACGTTCTTATTTCGAAAGTTTATCTAGTAATGAAAATGATGTTGGATGTCTGGACGAACAAGGTAGGTACCTACAGAATTAACTATTATTAATCATTAGTCTTATTACTTAGACTGTGACTCAATCTGAATTTTTTTTTTCTTTTATTCGGTGTACCCTCATTTAATAACTTATGAGAAAAGGTATAAATTTATTACGCCTGTATTCCCTAAAGGGCAGGTAGAACTGTGTAGTAGGTACTCAGGACAATTCATAGTGGAAAAAGAAAATGCCCGACCCGGGAATGGAAACTCAGATCAGTCGTCGGTAGTCTTGTTTGCGATAACCAGATCAAAGAGGCACTCATTGTTACAAAATTACTACGCTATTATTATTTTTGTTGTTGGTACAATGAAATCGCAATTAACCTAAACACATCTCCACGTATATCGTGTTGAAGATAAGACGTTGACGTTACTCAAAACGATAATCGTTATGAAGTTGTGAAACATTTTGAATATTTCCTCCACGTAAATCGTGTAGGGGACAGTACAATCTCCACGTAAATCGTGTTGAAGATTTCAAGTACTTACCTTTTTTGCTTTGGGAACTTGGTCAGTAAGGACCATAGTGTGATAACTTTTATTCCTTTCTCCACGTATATCGTGTCGAGATAATTTATCAAACCTCCATGTGAAACATGCCGAGATCCTAATCGCCTTGCTCCGCGTAAATCGCGTTGAGTTTCGTAGCCATTGAAACCCTATGACGATGCTCATTTACAGGTGAAGAAATCTTAAACGTGGAAGCCAATTTGAGGGAATCGGATGTACAGGCCGCGCCGGCACTTTCGGAACTGATCGTACCGTCTGTTGCTGAGGAAGCGATAACTCTGGTGCCCACAGATGCTGAGAAACATGAAGAGGTACTTGACCCTGAAATTTTAATGATGCTAGGTGAAGATCCATCTACCCAGAAGGAACATGGGGAGGATTTACATAAGGATATTGTTGTTAGATGGGCACATACTTTAGGTAATGGGTTACCTAAAGAAATCAAATTGGAATTGATGAAAAAATACTTACCGGCAGAAAACTGTAGTAGTATGAATGCGCCAAAACTTAACCTAGAAATTGAGGCGGCTTTGTCAGCCCTTAATATCAAAAAAGATCTGTTTAGCCAACACAAGCAGAATCAAATATCTAGCTGCTTAACTGCTATAGGTATAGTCCTTAATTGGGCTTTGTCCGCTTCTAAAGACACATTACCACAAGCACAGGGAATTATAAAACCATTAAGTGAAGCTGGACGACTCCTGTGTGACTGTCATTATAGAGAGTCACAGTCGAGGCGATATGCAGTCATTAACAATTTGAATAAGGAGACTCGAGAAATCGTAAAGAACACAAAGATTGATCAATACTTATTCGGTTCCAACCTTTCTGAACATCTCAAATCAGCAAAAGCAATCTCTAAATCTGGTCTGGAGATGAAGACTACTCAGCGCGCTCCGTATAAGCCTCCGACAACACAAT
The DNA here is from genome assembly GCA_951329385.1 of Polia nebulosa. Classification (NCBI taxonomy): domain Eukaryota; kingdom Metazoa; phylum Arthropoda; class Insecta; order Lepidoptera; family Noctuidae; genus Polia; species Polia nebulosa. Next base: position 1,362,610 of record OX589596.1, read on the forward strand.
ACCCAAGGGGGGATGGGGCTTTAAACGCGAGGGGGGTTCCGCGAGCAGCAGCCGGCCAGCCGCGTCGGAACCCCGCCCCACGGAGGCCAGCTGCAGCACCACGGGATCGCCGCCCAGACTCTTACCGCCAGAACAGGACCAACTCGGTGCGCCAGAGGACCAGGAGACGCTGACATCATTAGACAAGGTAGAACTCGCAGGTAGATTGCAATATTTTTATCATAACTGATGTCGTATAACCAGTGATCCTATAGTATTATCGTGGGTAAGAGGCTATAGTATACCGTTTAAACAAGAACCTGTACAAACTATTCCTCCTCAAAATTTCCGTAAATCGATGTCGGAATGCAAGATTATTGATAATTGTATCACAGATTTATTAAAATCAAAGTTTATATCAACCTGTGAGCCCTGCGAGGCACAATTTATATCACCCATATTTACATTACCAAAAGCTAACGGCGATCATCGCTTTATTTTGAACCTTAAAAATCTAAATAAATTTATTCAACTTGAACACTTTAAAATGGAAGATTACAGAACAGCACTAAGGTTATTAGATAAAAATAATTTTATGGCAACAATACATTTAAAGGACGCCTATTTTTTAATCCCTGTAAACACTCATGATAGGAAGAAATTACGTTTTGAATGGGATTCACAACTATACCAATTTAACGTTCTCCCCTTTGGTCTATGTACTGCCCCGTTTGTGTTTACCAAACTGTTAAAACCTGTTCTACAGTATCTACGAGGTCGAGGTTTGATTTCAGTTAATTACTTAGATGATTTCCTATGTATCGGACAATCATATGATGAATGTGTCTACAATATTAACAAGACACGGAATCTTTTACAATATTTGGGTTTCGTAATAAACTTTAATAAAAGTCAAGTAACGCCAAGGACAGAATGTAAATTTTTAGGATTAATTTTCAATACTGTGGATATGACTATTTATCTTTCTGAAGAGAAGAAACGTCGTATCATAAACAAAGCAATAGAATTTTTAAATTTAACCAAATGTTCAATTAGGTACTTTGCTGAATTCATAGGGCTACTGACTTCTGCATGTCCTGCCGTCAGTTATGGATGGATTTATACAAAATTATTTGAAAGGGAAAAGTTTCTAGCTCTAAGTAGCTCTAATGACTATAACAGAATGATGATACTGTCAAACTCATTGAAACAGGACTTCCTTTGGTGGAGAAATAATATTAAAAACTCCATATGCCCTATTCGTAATAATGATTATTAAATAAATAAATAAAAATAAAAATAAAAATCTTTTATTAACAGACTACATGGCCCACATTGTGTTAGTATAAGTCTTTAAAAGCTATGTTAGTATCTAATTAAGAAAGGGGAAATAAATTAATAATAAAATAAATAAATGTTCCAGCCATTGATAAGTTGATCAAGCCCCATGTGAAACATGTAGCTTGATAAACCTACCCATGGTAGGCCCATCCAACCTTTCAGCAAAAACCCTTAAGATGCCGTTGTTGCTTCCTCCCACTCTGCGTATCATCGACGCCACCTTCTTACGCATTATTGCAAAATAGTCATCGGTGTGGGCATCGGCAAACATACCTGACGCACTACAATAGGGTGGAAGCCTCAACAACACCCTAAAGGTATTATTATATTGTATTCGCAGGGCATTATCTGCTTTTTGGGTATGATTCGCCCAAAGGCTGCAGGTGTAAAATGTTTGGCAGTAAGCCTTGAACAATGTGATTTTAACTGGTACTGAGCAACCAGCAAACCTTCGAGCCACCACTGTATATTTCGAGCTTATTGGCTCGAAATATACAGTGATGCATCAACCACTGGTTGGGGCATAGCTTGCGATGATAAAAGTTCACACGGAAATTGGACAGAATCAGAACTTAGTATGCACATTAATATTTTAGAACTGAAAGCTGCGTCTTATGGATTAAGAATATTCGCCTCTAAGCTTCGAAATTGCAATATACTGTTAAGAATCGATAACACAACGGCAATCAGCTACATAAATCGAATGGGGGGTATACAACATACCCATCTAAATGAAATAGCAAGAAATATTTGGCAGTGGTGTGAACTTAGAAACATTCATATATTTGCTTCATATGTTAAATCTTCGGATAATGTTATTGCTGATCGGGAATCACGTAAAATTAATGTGGACACGGAATGGGAGCTAGCTGAGTATGCGTTCTCGGAAATCACAAACAAATTGGGTGTGCCCAACTTTGACCTATTCGCTAGCTCACAAAACTACAAATGTCCAAGATATGCCTCATGGAAGCTCGATCCCTATTCTGAAATAGTAGATGCTTTCACTTTGGCAGAGGGTATACTAATTGTACCCTACTGGCGTTCACAACCTTGGTATCCATTATGGACCAAATTAATAACATCAGAAAAAATATTTTTTGGACCTGACCAAGCCTTGTTGTATTCTCCTTTCAGAACACACCATCCACTACACACAGACCTTATCCTAGTGGCAGCGAGATTATCAGGCAATCGATGATAACTCGAGGGGTTCCGGAGACATCTTTGGGTATCGTAATGGCTTCATTTGCACCAAAAACCATAACTCAATATAACTCAACCCTTAAATCTTGGGTAAGCTATTGTCAAAACAATAATTATGAAATTTTTAAATCAACTAGTACTCAAGTGATTTCCTTTTTAACAGTAAAATTTAACGAAGGGGCTAGTTATAGTACCATAAATACACACAGATCTGCCCTGTCAATTATTTTAGGTTCAGAAATCACATTAAATAGTTGTGTTAATAGGTTTCTGAAGGGTGTATACAGGATACGACCTTCCAATCCTAAATACACAGTCACTTGGGATACTAATAAAGTACTGAGCTATGTGTCCAGTTGGTATCCTTATACGGATATAACACTTGAATGTTTGTCAAAGAAAACAATTGCTTTATTAGCAATAGCTTCTGCGCAAAGAATGCAGACACTAAGTTTAATCAAATTAAAAAACATCAGTACAGAAGATGATATGATTGTAATTAAAATATCTGACTTAATTAAAACCTCGAGACCTGGGACTTTCCAACCACTGATCAGGTTGCCCTTTATTCGCGAAAATTTATCCATATGTCCAGCTACCGCCGTTCAAGCTTATATTGATAAAACTTCATCCATACGTCACAATCAATTAGACGACTACCTGTTTATTAGCTTTCGAAAACCTCATAAAAAGGTATGTTCGCAAACACTAGCTCACTGGGTCAAAAAAGTTTTAGAGGAAAGCGGTATTGACATATCGATATTCGGAGCCCACAGTACTCGTCACGCCTCCACGTCGGCCGCCCATAGGCTGGGCGTAAACCTAGAAGTGGTACGGAAGGCCGCAGGTTGGAGTAATACTTCTAATGTCTTCTTAAAGTACTATAACAGAGACATCATTAGCCCTGTTAACAACGATTTCGCTAATGCTATATTTAATGATCTTTAGATATATTGAGACACCATATTATCTTAACATCACGCCTGGGAGTCCCTGAAGGACCTGACATTGACTTAGGTACATATAGTACATTCACATTTTATCAATAACGTTTAAGTCTCATGTAATAGGGCACGAGCCTATTACCATTCAATTGGACATAAATCCAAACTACAGAATCAGAAGATTAAAGTTCAAGGTATAATCATGTACACCTATCAAATTGACTACTTAGTTAAGATTAGGATAGCTGTAACTGGATGTAGAAAACATTACAAGTCTGATTAAAAGTACTCGTAGTATATTTAAAGCTTATTTAATTATTGTTAAATGAATATTAAAGGGAATCATAATATTAAAATATTTGTTTTTTCCTTTTTGTCATAATACTTACTCTAAACATCTGCAAGTAAATTTGTAATCGTCTTCGGTTGAGACCCGAAGTATAATTAAGAATCAAACGAACTTACCTTGTGAAGTTTGATTCCAATTATGCGAGGGTCTCAACCGAAGACGATTACAATCCCACCCATCCCTGCGAGAACCCCTACCGACAAAAAAGAAAAGTCAAAAATATGTAAACAGCTAGAAGCTGTATTTTCCTCTAAAATTAATGAATAATGGGCGAGAGCGACAGCGCCGCGTGTCGTGGGTGGGAGCGAGACAGGACACTACGTCATGGTTTTGTTTTTATTTTTTATTTTTTTTTTAAATATCTAAAAGTGTGGCAAAGACAGCACCTTCACATGTACTGCTGCAAGTAAATTTGTAATCGTCTTCGGTTGAGACCCTCGCATAATTGGAATCAAACTTCACAAGGTAAGTTCGTTTGATTCTTAAATATACGTTGTTCAACATTCTGTTCTTCTAATAAATTTTTTTTGAATTTAAAATAATTTCTAAATTTTGATCTTTATACAGGCTGTAGGGAACAAGATATCGCAAATTTTACGAAAAGTTTAAACCTATTGCCACTAACAAAATTATGATAGTCATTAATCTCGGTATTGATCAGTTACAGAAATTGTCATTTTTGAGCGCGCAATGTATTTATTGTACACAATGCGATCTCAACGCTCTGCACCTACACTCGCGCCGCCGGCCGGGTGCGTCGCGTCGCCCGTAGGTATTAGGTACTAAGCCGGCGACGTGAATGAACTCTAGCGAAACAGCTGTACGTATTTTATTTACATTGCTGTTTTAGTGTAATTAGCGATACTAAATCTCATTGGGTTGCATAGGAATAACGATTGTGAGCAGTCTGAAGTTAAAAAAAACTGCAGAAAAAAAATTAAAATTGGAAAACAAAGGAGGTCCAGAATTATGTACTGAATCACTGGTACACGTATGTGCGTTTAGGTGCCTTACACGGTGTATAATGTGTCCATTATAAACAACTGCACCCGATGTTAGAGCGCATTGAAAAGTAAAAATATCTGCAATTTTCTGCTTGTAACTTGCGATAGTCAAGACATTTAAAATAATAAAGGTAAGCAAGCTACCTTAAACAAAAAATATCGACACACCGGTAAGATCAACGCGAAATGACAGCCCTATAAATTCACGTTCACATTCAGTAATTAGTGGAAAAGAGCTAAGAAAAACGAGAGAAATTCCCTCTCGTTTTCTTGGTCCTCTTCAGCAAGCTTTTTAAAATAAGTTAACGGAACGTTCCTATGCGTTTTCCTCTCTGTAAAAAGTTTGATAATCCGAATACTAGTTTATTCAGCTAAATACAATATAGAACAACTAAATCATAATGATATTAGCTAAGGCACCGTTTTTCTCATATACTATACTGTTTTTTAAAGAACCAAAAATACTAGGAACGGAGCGTGCTCCATCAGCTTTAACTATTTTAATACTTTCACCTAAGCACTATCCTGAAATGCTCATCATGATATTAGACCGTGTGGAAGAAAAACACGCTCAAGGCTCTAGCAAAATGTTCAAATGTGATAGATACGGCTGTTGGGTGCAACAGATACCGAGTGGTTTAAACTACAGAATACCCATAACCCATAAAATGTTTGAGTTTTAATACTAATTTATGTTATGTTGTATAGTTTATTTAATGTGTGTTTGTTTATTAATTGTTGAAATTGAATACTTAATTACTTGTTTTTTTAAAAGAACGTTGCCCCCCCACACTTTAAATAATTCATGTATCGCTAGTACGTTCACAAACATGTAAACTTACATACAAAAGACACCCAGACCCGGAACAATTATCTGTGGGCCATTTTTACCGTACGGGGATCGAACCTGTGACACGCAGCGCAGCAGCCGAACGCTCAACCACTGCGCCAACCTTGTCGTCGAATTAAATAATTGTTACTGAAATGTAAATGTCAAAATCAAATGAAATGTAACTAGTGATGAATATTAAGAAAATAAAAGGCTACAATAATACAAGAAATCTGCAGCGCCGTTTAGTGGCGAGCTGTTGGGCAGTAGCGACTTCACGGACCCGATCTCCCGGGAAAACTTTTGTTTCTCATCTCCGGCTTGCCTCTATTGGACGGCTGTAGTGAACACTGACGAGTAACAGAGAGTGGTTGAGTGACAATACACTCACTCTGAAGTGGGAAAGATAAAATACGTTCCGTTCTCTTTGAGAAATGCAGAAACTGACATTACCCAACACATAATAATATCCCATAAATATGCCGATTACAATGTTTCCAACGTTTCATGTTCTTGTATTGAAAGGACAGATAAATTTAAGTATTTGGGTATTGTAATTGACCAAAGATTAAGCTTCCAGGAACACATTGATGACAGCAAGAACACGCAAACTATTTTTTTTTTTAATTTACGGCATGTGGCTAAAAATAATTTAATAAAAAAAACTTTTTTACAAAAAAAACTACCGACTTCCAAAAAAAAAAATACACTAAAAATTTATAAATAACTTTAATTTCGGAAGTCGGTGTTTGTATTTTTACTTCTTCGTTATTTGACACCGACTTCCGAAATTAAAGTTATTTATAAATTTTTAGTGTATTTTTTTTTGGAAGTCGGTTGTTTTTTTTGTTAAAAAGTTTTTTATTTTTCACTTTTTAGTTGTTATACCCCAGAACTAAAAACCCCAATATAATGGAACGTGGAATTTAAACATTTGAAGAACACCAAAACGTCGTCGAGGTACACGTATTTTCCGTTTTTGTTCAGTTTCTCAATAAGCGCTGAAGCAATTTCGATAAAATTTATATGGGACCACCTCGGGAGTATATTCTTTCAGATGAAAAAAGAATTTTGAAAATTGGTTCACAACTGACGGAGAAATCGGGTAACATACATACAAAAAAAAAAAAAACATACAGACGAATTGAGACCCTCCTCTTTTTGGAACTGGGTTAAAAATGGTTTACCTCGCTCTTGGACAGTCACAACTTAGTTACTGCATTTCTGTCTGGGGTGGAGCAGTAAAAACCACTATGCTGAAAACTGAAAGAGCTCAAAGAGCTGTTTTAAAAGTAAGTTACTTTCTACCGTTTTACTACCCCACCATTGATATAAACAGAGTAAGGTACTAACGGTTCGTCAACTTTATATTCTGCATACTGTTACCAAACAACATTCCATATTATCACATTATGAACCCAAGTTGATTGAAAAAAAGCGTAGAAAAGATGTCTTTTCTACGCTACGGAGACTATGTAGTCTGTACTAAACCATCATTTAAAACCAGTTTGCACATCTTTTCTTCCACTACCAAGGTCTGTACAATATAATAACTTTTTTACAAAAAATTAGGTCCGTCTTCCAAAAAAAACGAAAAGTGCAAAATAACTTTAATTTCGGAAGTCGGTCTTTCTGGTTTTGTTTCTTCGTTTTTTGACACCGACTTCCGAAATTAAAGTTATTTTGCACTTTTTGTTTTTTTTGTAAGATGGTTCTATTTTTAACCGACTTTCGAAAAAGGAGGAGGTTCTATGTTCGACTGTATGTATTTATTTTTTTATTATGTATGTCCGCCGATTTCTCTGTCAGTTGGAGACCGATTTTCAAAATTCTTTTTTTATCCGAAAAAATATAATCCCGAGATGGCCCCGTATAATTTTTATCGAAATTGCTTCAGCGCTTTTTGAGAAACTGAACAAAAACGAAAAATACGTGTACCTCGATGACGTTTTGGTGTTCTCCAAATGTTTAAATTCCACGTTCCAAGTCATTGGAGTTTTTAGTTCTGGGGTATAATAACTAAAAAGTGAAAAATAAAAAACTTTTTAACAAAAAAAAAACAACCGACTTCCAAAAAAAAATACTTACACTAAAAATAAAATAACTTTAATTTCGGAAGTCGATGTCAAATAACGAAGAAGTAAAATACAAACACCGACTTCTGAAATTAAAGTTATTTTTTGATTTTTAGTTGTTTTTCTCCATTAAATTGTGTTAACAATGGATATATATATGGATATATAGGCGATAGCAGCAATCGCGGATGATTTGCTGTCATTTTTTGAAGAGTTCCGTTGTCTGTCTCCGAAACGCATCATCAGATCTATATGAAATTTAAATAAGATCATTACGGAACAAACTCCTTTCGAACAGAAAAAGAATTTTGGAAATTCATAAATGACGGAGTTATGCCCGAACATACATAAAAAAAAACAAACATCCGAATTGATAACTTCCTCCTTTTGGAAGTCGGTTAAAAATTAACAGGTGCTTACCAATTTAACCTCATCCAAAAACCAAATGTAAGGCGGTAGTTAGAGACTGATTGCAAAATTTGGACTATAGTTTCACGGAGGACCTACTTCACGAATATACAGGGTGTAAGGTACATGAACGCACATACGTGTACTAGTGATTCAGTACATGATTCTGGACCCCCTAGCGTTGGAATGTTTCGTTGGCCTTTTCCTAATTTTTGAAAAAAAATTTTTTTTTTTCACTAATCTATTAAATCGTTATACCTATCTACCCCAAGGACATTTTAAATGAAAAAATAATTAATTAAATGTTTTCATTTAAATGTCTTTGGGGTAGATAGGTATAACGATTTTATACAGTTTAAAGTGAAAAAAAAAAAAAATTTTTAATGAGAAAATAATTACCTAATTATTTTTTTTCATTTAAAATGTTTTTGGGGTAGATAGGTATAACGATTTTAAACAGTTTAAAGTGAAAAAATATTATTTTTTTCTTCAAAAATTAGGAAAAAGCCGACGAAAAATTCCAACGCTAGGGGGTCCAGAATCATGTACTGAATCACTAGCACACGTATGTGCGTTCATGTACCTTACACCCTGTATATACTAACAGAATTAGAAAACTAGGTAAATGCACACACACACTACAAACACACACGCATCCATCACACACCCTCACACACCCTCACACTACACATATTATTACACACCACACCTCTAACATACAAACCTTTTGCGCTAAGAGGCGAAATATATTGTCAGAATTAAATTCTTTTGTCATCTCAGCCTTTTAACGTCCCCACTGCTGGGGCACAGGCCTCCTCTTCGTGAGAGGGTGTGGGCCGTAATCCACCACGCGGGCCCAATGCGGATTGGTGGATGTCACATCTCTTCGAATTTTTGTTCTGGGACATGCCGGTTTCCTCACGATGTTTTCCTTCACCGTTTTGAGAGCAGTGGTGATGAAATAATTTACACAAAGTAAAGCGCCTGCCTGGGTTTGAACTCACGACCTACAACTTGTAAGTCGCGGCCAATACCACCACCACTGCTCTCAAATTATTTTATACGTGTCTCTATTTAATTCCTTTGTTATGTTATACCTGATTTCGTGGGGTGAGGACCTGGTGATCTACAGATCACCAGGTCCTCACAGGTTTATACCCATAATGGACACCAGCTCCGCACATACACTTGACTGTAATTGATTTTATTATGTTAGTTAGTTTTTATCGTATTAAGTCCTGTTTTTGTGGGCGAAATATAGATATTAAATTATTTTAACAGAGCTCCCACCTCTCTCTTGTCTTTATTAGCTGGCTTGAGTGGAGATTCGCAAGAGTAATCGTGCTCGGGAGAAGGATGTATTATTCAATACAATAAGATGCTGATGGGATCTTGGGCGTACTTCCGGGATTGTTCTGATAGCCGTGGTATACCTCTCCACTCCTTAACCACCTCAGAACATGTTGCCTCCTTGTTTCTAGGTCACACTGCGTGTTAGCGACCGTTTGTGGGAGCCCATTCATTGAGTGTGCAAGTCACCCCCTGCCTTTTTATAGGTAGAACAGAATACAACTTTATTGTACACCTAAACAGTCAAACAATTGACGAGAATAAACGAGCTTAAATCTATGGGTACAATGGCGGTCGATCGATGTATTTTAATATCCTTGTTCAGGTATGGGCCATATTTTTTACATAATAAAATTCCTACTGACCAGTCCACCTTAGCCTCTCAAAACCATCATCATCATCATTCTCCTGCCCTTATCCCAATTTATTTGGGGTCGGCGCAACATGTCAAAACCATAGCCCGATATATTTTTTCTCCTTATCTTCCAATGGTTTTACACCAACCGGGGGTCGTCCTTGGGTGCACTTGTATAGCGTGTAATCGTCGGTTGGTTCCCTGATTTCATAAGAAGCATCTAAAGGGGCCCCCGCGAGTTGGCTTCATTACCTCGTACGCCTTCCAAAGGTCCGGGACCTCAGGGTCCCGAGAAATCCAAAAGATGCAAATAATATTATACAAATAATAATACAAGGTTAGTGCTAAAACACCGTAAACGTACTAAAACATTATCAAAATGACATCGATTTCCCAAATTGACCTGTTTCCAATATTTTATCAAACATCAACTATTTTACGCTTATTATGTACGTATATGAAAAAAACTGGATATAAATACTGGTGCTGGCTGATAGTGCTATTATAGTTTCAAAGACTTACTACAGCTACAACAGTTTCAAACGATGAAGTTCATAATCCTGTTCTGTCTGGTGGGGGCAGCCCTAGCTTTCGTGGAACCAGAAACAAGCAATGACAACCCAGGTAAGATTAACTTAGATTCTAGTAATGAAATAAACCTTTTGTTTGATTGTAAGTTGTTACTCATTCTTTAACGGCTTATTAAATTTCCTTAAAAAGTACAAGCTTGCAACGCTTGAAATAAGTTTGACTGCATTGACTTGTTTAACATGTTATGCTACGTTGTTCCTGGGACCACCCATAGGCGAAGGGTGCTCGCTGGCAGGTTACTTTCAGTGGGTTCTTGCAAGTCCAATTCTGGGCTGCGTTCTTCTGTTCGCCGAATGGTCGATACCTACAATAGAACTTTTGAACATCTTAAATAAACCTTTTATTATGTTTTATAATTATATTATAGACATTTTTGCATGTCCTGCCTATAAGTTCAAACGTCAACTACTCGAGGAGCTTTCATGAGCAGTTGTTTTTTTTTTTTTCCTTCTCTCTACCTATACCTACATCCAATTTTATTGTATAATTTGTATTTGTTTTATTTTCATTTTTTGTGCTATCTTTAACACGATATTTAGGTTAGTGTGTTCACCTAATGGTTTTTTTCAGTTAAGGTATTCCACAGATATATCTGAACAGCGTTGTGGGTATACTTTTGTAATGTGTTATATATCTATCTCTGATTTCAGTTTTATATTGTAGCTGTTTGTTGTTCTCCTTCAAATAAAAATTAAATATTATTGTTTTCTAATCAAAATAGTTTTAATACAGGGTGTAACGAAAATGCGTGAAAACGCTGCTTCCGCCCACAGAAATGAAAAACTTTCATTAAGAAAGTAACTGTAAAAAAAATTGGACCTCTGATACTGATTTTAATAATAATAATAATAATTCTTTATTTTCAGGCATCTAAGGCCCATAGATAAAATACACAACATTAGTAACCTTAAAAAAATAATAAACTAATACATAATATTAATAAAAACATAAAATCTAAACTACGTTAGGTCGGCGACGTATTGCGCTGAGTCGTGGTGTCATGTAGCCGTCCGCGAAAACGCCGAAACACGACACCCGTCGGCCAAAATTCTTCCTTCAAGAAAGTCTCCAGATGGTGAGTCGGTACCCGCACCATAAAAGATTTGAAGTTAATCTTGTGGCGTGACTCCAACCTTTCGACTCTCAGGGTGAACTTGGTCTTTATCTTGATATACTCCACGACCTCCTCTACCTTCGTGGAGTGATGCAGACGTGACACGTACAGCTGCGTCGACGGAATAGCAGGACGCAGCATAAAGTTCGGGCCTGTCAATGCGGTACCGCACTGATTGCGAGAAGCAGGCTTCTTCTTCTTCTTCACCACTCGAATGAAGCCTTCTTCATCGGCCTGTCCTTGACTTGATACCACAGGTAACGAGCCTCGAACGTGATCGGAGGGCCCCTGAGCACCTCTCGCTTGCTTTGGTTGCCGCTGTTTTTTTGCAGGAGTAGCAATAACGGCAGCCGAGTAGGCACGTGACGTGCTAACATTCGTCGGCGCCCTAATAATGGGGGACGCGGGGAGGGCGGGGAGCGCTTGTGCACCGCTTGCAGTTGCAGTGACGGCGGCCGGCGACGAGTCAAGTTTTGCTGACTCGAAACTCAGCTGCGATGCATTGAGCGCGCCGTGACTTGAGTTGACGTTGGTACTTGGCTCGTGTGACCTACATACCGTATTGCGTAAATCTGCTACCTCGGTACGTAGATCACTGATGGTGGATTGCGATGCTTCGAACCTAAACTGCATCTCGGCAAGACTTGATCTGAGGGTTGTGATGTCCCGCAGCAGTCTGGTGACGTCGACGTGGTCGAATGTGACGGGGGGCAGCTTGCGCAAATCCTTCGCCACAAAAGTCGGTACGTCGTCTGGGTCGGTCTCCTTCAAAACTTTAATAATGTCCTGGAGACTCCTCTCTCCTTTTTCATCCCTTCTACGGGACGGCATTCGGTCGGCTATGTTCAGCGACTCGTACAGCAGTGTTTTAGCCCTGCGTATCTCCTCTTCATTAAAGTTGGATATGCAGATCTGGGTCACACTGAGCTCATCCATGACATCTAGCTGGTACTGCAGAAATGCCAGGACCTCGTTCGCCACAAGTTCTTCCGAACGCATGGTGGCAGCGGCACTCGCCGCGTTCGGTGTAAATTAAATAATAATTTCCACGTACAGTGCAGGTGCGTCCGATTTCAGCGGTGGATCGCAATGCACTGATTTTGCTCAGCTTTGTACACTTAGTTCAATTTTTTTTTTAATTGACCATGGCTGCCTACTACGTTATAGTTTTCCTACTATCCCTAACCATCTGATACCATTTTCTCATAAGCCTGGCCAAATCTACTGAACCCGATATACTTACCTCATTAGTTCCGTCAAATCATTTTCTGCATTAATATTTCGAAGAAATTACAACTAAAGCATGACAAACATGATATGACAATTTGTCCCTTTCCCTGCCCATCTTTCAATTCATATGACTGTTTTAGTTCATATATCGTGAAAACACTTTTTTTTTGCAAATATACACTTTTTTTGAGAAAGACAATACTTCTTCCCCAGTCACCGATATTTCATCCCAATACAATAAACAAAAGTCTCTCATAATCATCCCCCTGCCCACATCTTAATTTGTTTGGGGGTGACTTCTTCGCAGTATTTTTATAATCATTCAGGGTACATCTCTTTCAGCCATCATCTCTTACTATCTACCTATTGTATTACGTAACGTAGTAATCTTGTTTTACTTGGTTGCTGTCAGCGCAATCTTCTCCAAGGCTTGCCGCCACCCCGTCTAGCAGTGTCACACTCACGTTAACTTTTTCTGTTGCAGGTGGTATTCGTGTGCCCTGTGAAAGCAACTCGGATTGTCACTCACTTTGCCAGTACATGTGCTATCCGTCTGTCTTCAGGACGTTATGCCTTTTAGGAGACTGCTACTGTCGGCCCGGTACTCCTCCTCTATAATTGAAGTCATCATGTTGTTTCCTATGATTTTATCTATGCATGCTTGTAGCTACGTGCGTAGTGACTTTAAAACTTGTGTTTCCTCATAAGTGTTTTTTATTTTCTGTTAAATAAAGTGTGTTCCTTGTTAATCTGTTATTTTACTTTTTGTTGCTGTAAAATAGATATCGTTTGATAAACTTTACCTCTCTACAAGTATACCTTAAAAATATATCCTTACGCCAGTAGGGATAAGCAGAGATGTATTGGTACACTCACATCACATCAATTTCCTCTTTTTAGGAAAGTATACTTAACAGACACAATTCTTGACTTCTATTTAAATGAACTAGGTAGACCACAAATAAAAAATCTCAATAGCCTCCTCAAATTCTGCTACGTGGAGAAAACTGTTACTGTCAGGGTCCGGTGTAAGAAATGGATAGTACTATATGGCCTGTATAGCTCTGTCTCTTTCACACCGGTTTCATGATGATTTAAAGACGTCATGGGTGTTATTTTTTCCAACGCCAATTTGGGTTATTCAAAATTTACTTTGTCTTTATTAGGGTTCGTAGTCCTAACAAGGACAAGGAGCCCTTATAGTTTCGGTCTGTCCGTCTGTCCGTCCGAAGCATAGCAAAGCAGACTGTTATTACTAGAAAGCTGCAATTTTGCATGGGTATACAAATATTAATTACGTCAAGAAAACGAAACAAAGTGGGGTATCGTTGGATAGGTCCCTCAAAATCATTGCAGTGTTTGCGAAATCTTAAACTTTAAAGCGATATTTTTTTTCGAGTCAAGTATGTGTATTCCTCCTCAAGTCAACAGTTTAGCTTTTTAAAAGCTAAACTGTTGACTTGAAAAATCTGAAAAAAATCGTTATGGTTAAGTTAGCTTTGCAAGTTTAAGAGTAATAGTCGCCCAACTTATAAAATGTACATACTTGAATAAATTCGTAGAAAACACAAAAGACTTAGAAACATATACTTAGGTAACTTGTGACTTATTTAATATAGCAAACATGTAAACGTTACTGTCCATAAAACCGTGAACTCAATTAATATACACTACACATACACTTCGAATATCCATCACCAACCACCACTAACATGATGTCCACACGATCCACTTATCTTCCTTATTATAATTACCTATGTATAATGTCAATCCCTAAACATGCCGAACACTGTCTCTTAAGATACAGGTATTATTGCCTAGTTTAAGAGACAGGGTTCAAATAGTGTATCTACTAAAATTGTACATAGTTAAGATGGTATAGTAATTAAATAGAGCACTGTACCAGTTAAATTTTGTGATAAATAAACTTACTATTATGTCGTTTATTAATTTTCTGTACATATATAAATTATATTTTTAAATATTTCTTACAAATCATATAAAAAAGAAAAAAAAAATATTATTATTCCATTTATTCAATTTTATATACATACAATTTTAAATTTTTAAATATTTAGGTACTTAGAAAAACATAAATAAATACAAAAACATTTAAAAATATAAAAAGTAGTTGCCCACCGGTATCGGGAATAGGGTCCAAACTACCGGTGGTCAGGGCTCCTGAGAAAGGAATCTCCTAACAATACGCGCCGTGTCCAGGAGTACTGCTTTCTGGATCAAGCCCTTGATCCAACTGCCCAACGAGAGCCTCCTGAGATGTTGGTCGAGGCTCTTGGCTATTAAGCCATTGGCCGTCACGACTATCGGCACAATGACTGCTGTATCCACCTCCCACATGTCGACAACCTCGCGAGCCAGATCAAGATACTTTGTATTATTATTTTTATATGTTCATAGTAATAAACATAAAGCTTCTCGCTCTCCTAAGTCCGCCTGTTATAACGAGTAACAATAGAACCCTACACAGTGCATGGCCCAACATGCACTTAACCGGTTTTTAATGATAATAATAACTTTGGAAGTTAATAAATGGTGTGTTTTATCACAATAAGGACGATTACCTACCTAAATAGTCTCTCTTCATTTTTATTGTGGGATTATTTACAAGTTCTATTAGATATTTTGGAGACCGTCGACGTAACAAAATTTGCCAAAAATAAAGAAGAGCGCCCTTCCGTACGTAAGTAGTCATCTTAGCAAATAGTCAATCTAATCAAATGACATTTAATTTTGCAGAAGTTTTTTAGGCAGAAGCGACGCGACATTGCGACAACAATACGCAGAAATCGTTCTATTCTGCAGAGCAATTTTAGAACACAGTTCCAGTTCTTTTTTTTTCCAACTCTCCTTTCGCTGGTACGCTGGAAGAAATTTCTTAGAAAGAAAAAAAAGAAAGAAAATACGTTTATTTACGGTAAACATGACGCAAAAAACAGAGAAACACAACAAAAAAAATAGAAAAGCTGGGGGAAAATATGCGTCACATCCACGCAAAACGGGCATCGCTCAGCTTAAGTGCTATGACCCTATGCAAGACTGAGCCCCAGCAACTTTGTGCATAGTTTTCTGTTTGGCTTTTTTTTCTTGGCTGTTTAACATAAATATGTGTGTACCTCAGTGTACATGAATTGTTAAATAAATAAACAAATCAAAAACGTCTATGAAAACGCGTTGACGTAATTTTTGCACTGCGTCGCACCTTTACACAAGCTTTTATTGACTTTCCTTGTTAGTTAGTATGTATATTTAAAATCTTGCAAATGAATTATAAAAAAAAACATCCCAAACCGCTTAAACAGTTTTTATTTTACCCGACAAGTATAGTAATGTTTTTCGACAGTTGGTATAGGTTGGTGGTTGGTGGGGAGTTGGTTGTTTATAGGTAAGTATATAATTGTATGTATGTATATTTATAATTTCTTGCACGTTTCTCTCCATAGAGATCTACGCTTTGGAATGTGCAATTAGCTTCATCTTTCTGACACTGTTTTTTTTTTGGACCGGCTTTTTTTGGGTGTGGGAAATCATCCTATGACTTATCCGGATGGCGTGTCTGACTCTCACTGACTAAAACCAACCCCTGTTCCTTCCCTGCCCTAAATTCCCAGGGGCGCGGTAACTCTGTTTCGAATTTATCCACGACTCGGCATCGCCCATGACGGGCCCCGTCATGTATTGCTGACAACTCTTTGAGGCGCGCGTGAAACACTACGCACCGTCGACTTTCGGACTTGGTGCTGATCGGAAGGCGAGCTACCCACTACCCGCCGTCTGCAGGCCCGGGTCTACGGTGGCTGGAGATCGTCTCCCGACGTCCTACGCCCAGGGCGTCTCCTGCGGCGGCTGCTGCTGGGGGTGTGATGGCGAATCTGTTGAGCCTCCCTCACCCGTTCCACCTCCTCCTTCGTGAGCATGACTGCTTCGCAGAAGGAGGATACAGCTTCCCATTTCCTCTAGCTCCTTACCATGGCCTGGACCAGGGCCGGGCGCGAGAGATTGCTGCCGCCGATAGCCTCCACGAGGACACGGCGGAGCTCCTCCCAAGCGGGGCACAATTCCACTGTGTCCTCTGGGCGAGCCTCACCGTGGTGACACCCGGGCATTTCCCTCCGCCTTCCCGAAGCTTCCATGTCCGGTGAAGACCTGCGTCAGGCGGAAGATGAGGACGCCGTGGAGCATCTCTAGCCACTTCTCAAAGACCCGCTTTACCGCCGCAATTGCGGCGTGCTCTGACTGACCGAATTGACCATTCAAAAGTGCCTAAAAATGGTTTATTTGAAATAAATGCTTTGAATTTGAGGTATCATTAAAATCTTTTGTGCCGACGCGACTAAAATACTACTTCGACAATAACACGACATACATCGATTGTTTAAATGTCGCAGCATATATGCTGAGTTAGACGCCTTTTTGGCCTCGTACAGTTTATTTTTATTTTTTATTAACCGACTTAAAAGAGGAGGAGGTTCTCAATTCATTTGTATGTTTTTTTTTTGTATTTTTACTTTTATAATGTTTTTCTGTAAGGTACAAATAAATAGTTTTCTTTCTTCGTTGCAATAGTCTCTATTTGAATTGGTGGCGATGGATCAAAATTATTTCGAATTATAAAATTCTAGTATACCTATTACATCATTAGAGTCTGCTTATCTCATTCACAGCTAAATTATGCTAAGAATAAATTAAGATAATGCATGTTTAATATTATATATTTTAAATATATAAATATTAATAGCTATATGAAAGAAGAAGAAAAAAAGAAAGAAAGAAAATACGTTTATTTACGGCCACGCGCGCGCGCGTGGCGTTTATATGCCACGGCTATGCTACAAACCTGCAGAAACCGTTATTTTTTCCGTGATAAAAGTAGCCTATGACACTGAACCATAGTGTAGCTTTCAAAAACAAATATTTGTAATCGTACTTCCAGAGATAACAAAAGAAGAAAACACATTAAATTAACTCTTTATTCTTAAAGCTGTAGGGGAACAAACAGCTAGAGTGAAGTGAGAGTGGGGCAGCACCATATTGCAAAAGTGCACTGAGAGATAAGCGAATATTGCCCCTCAGGGTACGCCTGAGGGAGGACGTCGCCGTCGAGGTCGACCGAAGGTGGTTTGAAGATCAAACTTGGTCAAACTTGGGCAGAGATCGCGCAATACAGACAGGTTTGAACGAGAAAGGGGACGCCTTTACCACAGTATAAATATGGACAGTATGGAAACTAAGATTATTTGTTGAAATAATTACCTAAGCTCCATTGAGTTAGGGTTGTCACTCTTAATCATCATCATCATCATCATTTCAGCTGAAAGACGTCCACTGATCGGTCCTGTCGTCTCGCATCCATCGGCTACCCGCGACCCTCACCAGGCCATCGGTCCACCTTGTGGGAGCCCTTCCAACGCTGCGTCTTCCAATACACGGTCGCCATTCCAAAACTGTTCGGCCCCATCGACCTTCTTCATCATCTCTCATCTGTTCTGCGAGCAATGTGCCCTGCCTACTGCCACTTTAGTTTCAATCGCTAGTTATGCTCGGAGTTTCCTTGCGTGATAGAATCAGAAATGATGATATCCGCAAGAGAAGTAAGGTTACTGACATAGCCCGAAGAATCGCCAAACTGAAGTCACTCTTAATGTTTGGAAAAAAATTCTATGGAAGATCAAGAAGCGCACTTTGAAAAAAAAAACAAAATGGCGGTGGGTCGGATATGCCACAAAGGTCCGAACCCCTTGAAGCATTTTGTTGAAACGAAGTTCTATAACGCGGCTTCCGGAAGGAGTTCACTGGGAGAAATAGTCATGCAAAAATGCGTTAGTGTATTTTATTCTATGCCACTTTCTTCTTTGGTCAAAATGTATAAAAACGTATAACACGACCACTCGTCTCCACACGACAGCCGCAACTGCGAGCATTGCGACTATCGCTTAGAGCTAGCGTTGATTCGCGCGTCTGTGTGTGTGCCGTTTTTTACGAACGTTGGTACGTAGTTTCTGTACTGTCCATATTTATAAAGTGCCTTTACCCAGCAATGGTACACAAACTAGACAAGGAAAAACAATATATTACCTAAGATTTAATTAATTGCCAATCAATAGATAATGTTATTGTTACCATTTGGTTCTTTTCTCAAACTTGCTGGCCGAGTCATACTGCCGACTGAGGCAAGTCGAAATTGTAATATGCACAACCAATCTGCCTAGCCCTTTCCCAACTATCTTGAGGTTGGCTTGCAGTCTAACCGGATGCAGCTGAATACCAGTATTTTCCATATAGCGACTGCTTATCTGTCCTCCACAACCCAGTTACTAGGTAAATGATAAATGATTTTATTTTTGTAAGTAGGTTCTAAGAACACTTAGACAAGTCAATTTTTTTTTTTGTTTTAGCTAGATGAGGTAAAACGATAAATGCACAATGACAGAGAATAGAATAGAATAGAATAGAATAGAATAGAATATTCTTTTATATAAAGTTTATTGTACGCGTCAAGCCCCTCATTAGCAGACACAATTAAAAAACTATTATAGCGTTACCGAACGGTAACGCTAGAGGCCTGAAGCGTTAATACATTTTGTCAGCATATTGGAGCATATAACACTTGTGGGTTGTAGTAGAAAAAACCGGCGTTTTGCGAGTCGAACTCGCAAGCAAAGGGATCGAATCATCCCGGGCCTGCGGACGGCGAGTAGTGGGTAACTCGCTGTCCGATCAGCACCAGGCCCGAGAGTCGACGGCGCGTAGTGTTCCACGCGCGCCTCAAAGAGTTGTCAGCAAAGGACGGGGCCTGCCACGGCCAATGCCTGCCCGGGGGTTGAGGATAAATTCGAAAGAGTTACCTCGCCCCTGGGCATGTAGAGCAGGGAGGAACAGGGGTGGGTTTTAGTCAGTAAGAGTCTGACACGCCTTTCCGCTCCACCCTAGAGCGGAAGAAGTCATAAGATGATTTCCCACACCCCAAAAAAAAAAAAGGGATCGAATCTTAAGATTTTATAATGTTATTTTAAAACCTTCTTACAGGGTTACCTGTACCCGGGCTTGCGGACGGCGAGCAGTGGGTAGCTCGCTGTCCGATCAGCACCAGACCCGTTAGTCGACGGTGCGTAGTGTTCCACTGATGACTGATGATTGTCAGCCACCACTGACGGGGCCCATCATGGCCGGTGCTTGCATCCAGTAACAGAGTTACCGCTCCCCTGGGCACTCAGGGAAGGACTAAAACCCACCCCTGTTCCTTACAGGTGTGGGTTTTAGTCAGTAAGACTCTGACACGCGTTTTTGGGGTTGGGAACCATCCAATGACATCTCATTGGATGGTTCCCAACCCCAAAAAAAAGGGGGTTTCTTGTAATGTTAAAATTTTGGCCTAACAGTTAGAAGATAATGAGGGGAGTATGCTTATTTTTTAAATATAAATAATTAAAAATCGAGACCCTCACCATAAGCCTTCTCACTTGTTTATTTGTTTACGTTATGAATCCGTGTTTGGGTAACAGAAGTTCAATATGTGTACCGAATTTCAACTGAGTCGGTAAAGTAGATTCAAAGCTAATTGGCTGTGACAGATGGACAAACAGACAGACAGACGCACAAGTTATCCTATAAAGCAAGTCATTGCTATAAAGGTTCCGTTTTTTCTATCGGACACATGAAACCCTATAATTGGCGTAACTTGATAGTACCTCCTTCTCACTATAATTGCTGTCTGATATAATACTTTGATCTACTACCTATACGTTGAGAAGCTTTTGACAAAAGTACAGACTTGATCGACATACATAATATATCATGTATGTCAATAAATGCAACTATTTTCATGTAAAGATTGCTCAGCAGAGGGTAATGTCCTTCTCTGGTGATTTCGGTAAGATGGTCACGTGTCCTCTTCAGAGTAAGAGTTATGTCACAAGTAAAAACCAAAGATATTAGAAAAAGGAAACTTTATTTAGAAAACAAATTAATCACCCCCTTCAACCCCCGCGGCCAAATCCGGGTTGTCAAATTGAACCCCGACGACAACCCGGGTTGACAACCGATTATTATTATTTTTTTTTTCTCTTTAATATTTTTTTTTTGTCCGACTCACCAGTGCGTCGCAGGGCTTAACAAGTTAAAAGATTACCCGTTATTTTTAACCGACGTAAAAAAAAACGAGGAGGTTCTCAATTCGACCGTATTTTTTTTGCCTTTGAGAAGTCAAGGTTGATTCTTATGTATCGCATATTTTTTCTGGAGCCTGGCAGAAGCAGGTACCCTCAAAGCACACAGCTTCCCTGGTGTGCAGGCAGGTGAAACTGCAGAGTGCTCGGCAGTATCCGATAGGGCCGCACGTAGTGTATTCACCTGCGGAAACAGACAAAATCATAGTGTATGTAGATAATATTTTTCAATACATTATCCGATAACTGGTTATGATAAATGCGGTTTTAGATTCACAATACGGTGTATTTACGAGCAGTACCTACGTTTCTTTTCAATTCCGCCTCTGCTACAATGACAAAGTTTGCTTACTTGTATACCTACTTATAATAATACATATGTAGGTACTATTATAATAATTATTATACGGGCAGACATAGATTTATCTTTTTGTTTTATGTACGATAAAACTCACCTACAAGATAAAATATAGGTACTTGACGATTTAACCTCATACACACGGGAGTTTCGTGGATGGCACTTGGTAACATTGAAATAAGAAATGAGTTTAATTTTTTAAATTATTTTAAACAAGGAACCATCCATCTAATATTATAAATGTGTTATGTGTGTGTAAAAGTTGGGATAGATGGATGGATGTTTGATACTCAATCACGCCAGAACGGCTAAACGGATCTGGATGAAATTTGGCACAGAAATAGATTATAGTCGGGAATAGCACATAGGCTATAATTTATTATGGGAGAAGTAACAATTCAAAAATTACACAGATCCAAGGCTCGAGACAAAGTAAGATTCTATCAGCGAACCCTGACGTCAAATATTCTAAAATATGTACATGCCTATATGACTTTGAAAGAATGTTACCTAGTCTAAAACAAATTAAAAAGCTTACTATTGTGACTAGTAGCCACCCTGTGCGCATTCTTCGCTTTCCATTTGTGGTCGTACAAAGCTAGGACCGCACCCAGCAGACAGAACAGGATTATGAACTTCATATTTGGAACTGTGCAGGTGGAGCTGATGAAACTGTGATAGAAAGCAAACCTGGTCAGTATTTATACTCAATTCATAATATAGTGTTAGATATTCCCCTTCCAACCTACCCGCAACGAGTGGAAGTGTATAAAAATGCATGGCGCGCTGTCAACGGGCTCTTCTTCGTTTGGCTCCGGACGCGACTGACGTATTTTAGAGTCGTTATAATGTTATTCAAAGTTCGTGTTTATAATGTTGTAGAAGTAGGAACGTACTTGTTATTGTAAAACGTTTTTAAGCAATAAAACTTTCTTGGTTGATGAGTCATTTATTTTCATTTAAATAATAACCGCTTCTGGTCCTTAAGAATAGCATAAAATAGGCGACATTATTGATAAAATATCGGGAACAGGTCAATTTGGATAAAGCCGAGAGGAATTTTTTCAGCTTGCGTTCCTCAGACGTTTCATCTCATCTCTTCTCCGCTCAACGGTATCCACTGAGGCTGTGCGGAGACTTTCGTGAAGTCTGGGCCTTAGGCGATTTCCAGTGTCTTGCAAACTAGCTCAATCTCGCAAGTTTTCTACGATGGCGAATTGCTAAAAATGCATTAAAGGTGCAATGCATTTTTGGCAATTGCATATTGTCTCACGACCTTCATCATCATCATCGTCATCATCATATTTACCACAGCCTGACTTCGCCCACTGCTGAGCATAGGCCTCTCCTTTCTCTTGCCAATCCCCGCGCTCCTATTCCAGTCTGAACCTACCCGAGATGGCAACAATTTCGTCCGCCCATCTCGCCACCGGACGACCAACATTTCTCCTTCCAGTCCTTGGACGCCACTCGGTCACCGCCTTACTCCACCTATCATCACCGCGCCTTGCCAGGTGTCCTGCTCAGCTCCTTTTGAGGTCCATTACTCATACTGGTGAATTATTAAAAAATCACGAACCAATTTGACGCCATTGCCAAAGTATTGAAATCGGCAGTACTTATACAATACGTGATCGGTTCACTTAAAATCGATTGACCTGTAACTTTAATTTAACATTATAGATAGGTACCCACTCGCAGCTTCAAACAGTCAAGTTTTAATCAAGTGTAGCTCGTACGATGAAGTTCGTTGTTCTTTTGTTTCTAGTCGCTTCAGAAACAAAAGTTTTGGCTAAAGACGGAGATGATGGTGATACTTTTTCACGTCCTTATGCACATACAGTAGCAAAGCATGTGATTCATCGTAATTTTGCATTTTTAACATGTTTTTATTAACTTCACTGTACTAACTGTGTAAAAAAAAAGTTGTCCGACACGGGACGCCCGGCAGATCTGAACATCGATTTAAATATTAGAATTCAAAACTGTTGTTAGGTGTGAGGAGGACTGTTGTGAGGTTGTGTTGTAGTTGTTGTTGTTATTATTTTTGGTGTTATTATTGGTTTTTATTGGTGTTGTGTTGTTGTTGTGTTGTTGTTGTTGTTGTTGGTTTTGGTTATTGTTGTTGTTGTGTTGTTACTTTTTTTCGCATAGATGTTTCTAGGGGGAAGGTAGTCGAGAGCGGCGGCGTAGTGGAGGCATCCCGTCACGGCGGCATTCGAGTCGATTTTACTGCCAAACCGCTCCAACAGATGTTTCACATACAAAATTAAAAAAAATAAAATTGACCCACTGCTCGGTTTCCGATTGAGATGAAATTTTGCATGTATTTTTAGTTTGAAGATACGCATTCCCATGATATGAGTATCAAATTAAAGGGTTTGCCGAGAAAAATATAAAAAATAAAATATCTTCTAAAATAGATCCTCGGCCACGCTGCATCCGTATTCGTATCATCACTCTTTATCGTCGCTTCATATGGCCTGTCAGAGTTTTACCCATTTCTAACATAAGTAGGTACATTTGCCGATTCTGGGTATGCACTCACGAACACAACATCACATCGACCTCACAGTTAACCGACCTAATAATAATATGTAATAATCGAATAGAATAGAATAGACACAAGTTACTCAATGCTAGAGTTACAGTGGAGCACGAAGATGGAATTAACTTTGTGAGAGGCTGGTGCTTGAAGTAGGTCTCTATAAAAACCTGTATTACAAGTCACCGTTTTTACTAATCTAATCTTACT
This sequence comes from Polia nebulosa, assembly GCA_951329385.1. Taxonomy (NCBI): domain Eukaryota; kingdom Metazoa; phylum Arthropoda; class Insecta; order Lepidoptera; family Noctuidae; genus Polia; species Polia nebulosa. The sequence continues at coordinate 1,386,681 of OX589596.1, forward strand.
AGCCTATATTGACTTACAGCTGAGCTAAAGCATCTCTCTCCATGTTTCACACAATTCTGGGCCTTCGGTTGGATCCGAAGTCGTTCACCGATCAGTAGGTAAGCTTGAATTACTAACTACGGTCTCTTCCCTACAGCGGGTCAAGCAATGCTGCGTGGACGGAGACTGCCGCGACGTCTGCCGTATAAGTATTGAAGAAAGCGGAGATGGTGCTGTGTTATAAAGATGTCTGTTTCTGTATGGTGTCAAGCAAATGAACTTCGTCGTCATCACCGACCTTATCCAGAAAATACAGGGTAAAAATAAATAAGTTGGTTACTGGACATACACGTTTGAGAAAGAAAGACAGATTTTTTTTGAGTCATGTATGACGCATGCCATGCAAACACAAAAAAAAAAAAAATGAGTTTACGACATCAGTATTTTTTGTTCTATTGTGTTATCATATTCGATACCTACCCATCAACATTCGAATTCGCAGTCGAGGTCCCGAAGTTCAAGTTTATAAAATCTGGTTTTTTATCGTCACGCTCACGCGTGAAGATTCCCTCGCTATTTTAAATTGACTCTGTAGGTACCGATATGTATACTTGGCTAACATTTTGTAATTAAAAGATAATAATATTATGATTTGTCATTATTATTCCACACCTCCTCTTACTTCAGTGATGGATAATGCGTCTTGGTTGCCTTTTCAGACTGCCTATAAAATTTATGGATACTTTATAGGTGCACATGAGCTTCAAAAGATATGTCAGAAATAATAATATAAATCATGTCACCATATCGTTCTATTAACATTAATACCTAAAGGTTGTAATTAGGCGTGCAATATGTAAATGTATGCTAAACATAACTTAGCAGTAAACGAGATTAGCACACTAATTAGTTAATTTATAGACGTTCACAGTCGATTAGACTATTAGTCATGGTTTGTCGGGAGCTTCACGGAAAATACCTAGGTAGGTACTTAGACACACTATTCTTAGACGTAGGTACGGGTTTCTTGGCCCAATGTGTTTTATGATTTCTTCATATTCTATTGATATGTAATCGGGAGTAGGCTAATTTGGCATGTCGATGTCATAAATACTTATAGTATTGATTGCGTACGATTGCAGGTTCATAAATCAAAATAAACCAAATAAAGTTATGATTTAGCTCTAGGCCACTAATAATAACTTAAACGTTCATACAGCCAGTATTTGCCTAGAGCTGTTGAAAAGTATTTGCTGATGTACCAAAGACATAAACTATAGCAATTCGAAGGTAGCACACTTTGCTAACATATTTTTGCTAGGCGCAAAACTTAGCTGAATTGGTATCATAATTATTTTGATAAAGTTTGTCAATATAAGTCGTATTTTGGTAAGTATATAGCTACTTATAGAAACAATGTACTTACCTATTGTGATTTTGATGCAGTGGATGTGAGCGCTCGTTAAAAAGTTAGGCGACAGAGACGCGCCTGCCGCAGACTACCACAGTGGAGAGAGGTGAGAGGGACTGTACAGGGCGTACAGTACAGAGTGACATTGAACATTCTTAAAATTATTATATTTTAACAGACTTATTTAAAAAAATTCGCTAACCATTTGCGTGGTTTAAATACCGATAAGCAAATTATACATAATATAATTATTTATACAAATTATAAATACATACGTCTCAAGCATCCAATTCAGTTATCTTCAAGACCAATTTCCTTCAAATGATTAGTCAGTAATATATAGGGATAGATGTGGGTAGTCCCACATGTATCCTTCTTCCGGAAAATGTTTAGAACCAGTGCTTAAGGAAGCGCCAGGGTAGCCCGCGAAATTCATTTTTTTTTTTATGTTTATTGCAATTTGCAGGTAAGTGGCAGGTTTTATCTTGATCAAAATTTGTTTCGCGGCCGTAGCAAGTTTGCATTTATATTATTATACTCATTAAAATCATCAATACAACTCTTTCAGTTAGAATTTATGTCAAATGTAGTTCACTTAAGTATTTTTTTTTCTAAGGATTTATTGTTTTGTGCAAATTTTTCCAAGTAGGTGCATTTTATAAGTTTTTTGATTATTACTCAAATACCAGAGCTAACTTAGCAGTGACAGTTTTCCTTCAATGTTCCTTATAGATATGTCTTTACAACTCATCGATGATTTTGAAGGACCTATCTAACGATACCCCACACCATAGGATAGGCGAGAAAAAAATGTCATCCCCACTTTACATGTACAGGAGCTACCATAAAAAACTCTTTCAAAATATTATTTGTCGTTGCAAAATTACAGCTTTGTACTAACAGTATTTAAGCTATGCCTCGGACAGACAGATGGACTGACCGCAACTATATGGGTTCCTTGTTCTTGTTAGGACTACGGAACCCGAAAAAGGAATAAACGAATTTTATTTGTGACAATGCTAGAAAGAATTGTCATAATGCTGAGTCTGCGAATTATAATATAAGGTTATCTAGTATAATTATTGTGCTATTGGAATATTTTCAGGGTTAAATAATGGCTATCCTTGCTGGTGTTAGCAGTAAACGCAAGCTGGGATTTGAGCTTTCCGAGTTTTCTTACAAAAATGGTTATAAATATAGCGATAATACAAAAAATTCAAAGCCCAATGAAACAAATAAAAGCTATTTTTCAAAATGGAATAACATGCCTTAAATATAATGTTTATTTGAATTCATAATTCTAAATCAATCAAAAGATCGCTGCTCAAAGTGATCTGTTTTTAGGGTCCCGTACCCAAAGGGTCCAAACGAAGCCCTATTTATTTTAATAACGTGTCCGTCTATTCGTCTGTCTGTTTGTCCGTCGTCTGTCACAAAATTTTGTTCCGAAAATTTTGTAACTTTACATTTACCTATGTTATATAACTTGTTTTGTGATAATGTTTATTTTAATGTATATTTTAATAAAATACTAATTCCCTCTTTTGGTACGGAACCCTAAATGTGCGAAGTCCGACACACACTTGGCCCGGTTTTTTTTAAACGGCAACTTCATTGGTAAATACGTAATATTTCTTGATTAATTTTCAAACACCCTGTGAGCACTCGCTATAGGTAAAATCGCGAGTAAGCATGTTTTGTTTCTTAGTTAAATCTTTGTTCGCGAGTGGCGCCCCCTACCCGAGTGACATCAAACGCGGGTGTCGGAAGTGACGTCATTGTTAATGGCGGATCGGTTATTTTGAATGAGTGGGTAAGTTGAGGGCTTGAGTTGAGGTATCTTGTTGTGTTGGGTAATGAGTGGAATTAACGAACACAACGAAATCATTTTCGTTGTGTTCGTTAATTCCAGTTCGTTTGGACTTGAAGCTGTTTTGGTATTGTAAAAGTATGTAATTATGATTAAATATCGCCAGAATGTAACGGAAATGTGTGGTCATATTTTGAGAACTGCTTGTACCCACCGAAATTAACAACTTTCTTCAACGAAGTTATAGTCGATTCCCAAAAAAAAAATGTATATCCCAAACTAATTTTGATCAACTGATGATAAAATTGTACGGAAAGTCTTTTTTTTTTGTTGAAAGTTGTTCACCTCCAAGGGCAGATACAATTCTTAAAATATCACCACGCCTTTCCGTTACTACCTGTATATATAAGATAAAAACTCTCGTAGACGTAGATATTGACACAGCTCTACAAACTTTTCATATCTTTTTGCTTTTAATTCCATAGGTAGGTAGAATTTTAAATTAACTTTGCACATACGTCTTTATTTATGTGCAAAGTTAATTAAAATTCATCCATTCATTCATTCATTTTTTCATTTGTTCATTTCTATAAACTATCACCCAATTTCATCAACACCAAAATAACGCAAAAAAATCTCAGCCACACCTATAAAGTGATCGTAAAATAAAAACCCATGTAATAAATCTAAGGGCAACACATAAAATATCTTGCACCTACCTCATTCGTCATCTCTTTATCAGCAAAAAAGGCAATATCCACCTTAGAAAAATGAGAAAAGCCCGCCCTACTAGCCTTCAAGACAACTATTTATCGGAGAGAAAAAATACCCATAAATCAGGGAGCATTTTTTTATCTGGCAATCTTTAAGGTGGGGTAAATAAACGATAGGTCAGGGGAAGCGCTTGATTTGATGGCCACACACGCACGTGTGCGCGGGAATTGGATAACACTTGTTATTGTGACGATATGTCACCGGATAATTTCAAACACTGTAAGTTTGTTTGTAATAAATATCGCGGGAGTGTAAACTCTCGATATATTAGGAACTAACTTCTTCCAGCGGCATCGCCCGAATTAGTACTTCCCCTGTTATAATAATAATAATAATCTGTGGCCCGCCTGTCAAGCCGACTGTCATAATTTTTTCCATATATTTTTCCTGAACTATTTATATTTATTATCATGTTTACAATAGTGAAAATAAGACCGAAAACGAGAAAAAAAAAATATTACCAAGTGCAAATCATAGTGAACAACAGTGAGATGAGAACTACAAAAATAAAACGGAACTTATGACAACGTGAAAATGCTAACTAGGAACCGGGCCAAATTGCTGACCACACACCCAACATCTTCGGGTTCGTCGCTCAGCTCCGCCTCGCAGCCGCCGGGACCTGCACCAGCCGTGAGTCGAGTGATTCCGGCCGCTGCAGTTGCGTCGAGCTCGAGCGACGAATACACCACTCCGCCGACGACACCACCACCTGCGCGTCGACGGGGAAGAGGCCGACCGCCAGCCAGTTTGGAACCTCGAGGCCCACCGGCCTCTGATAGGGTTCCCGCTGCCGGTGGAAGTGTGCAGCGCATGCGATGGACACAATTCATTAACGAAAACGTCATGCGCTCATACTATGGGGCTACAGAGGGGGGAATTAACCTGACTGCGTACCGTGGTCGGATGCTCTCTCTGTTTCAGGTGCTTGAGCCAGCTGTCAACGTATCGGCCCAACGACTGTCGGATCAGGTGCGGGTCATCCAGCGTAACCATATGCTGGATGATACCACACTTGATAAACTACGCCTCGAATCACGGAGTAGCCGTGTCTCACCTGCTTCGCCACCGGCCGCGGTGCAACTGCAACCTAATGCACCACCGCGGCCTGACCACGTTGGTGAAGATGATGATGACGTGGCTATATCCGTGAGTACCCAGTGTAACGAACGATTGAGGAGCGCTTTGGAAGATGCATTCCGAGAGCACCGCTCCACACCGCCTGGGCTTAGACCTCGTCTACCTCGTTTGCCCATGCATAAGAAAAATAAGGCGCTGGTGTGTGCTCTAGATTCGCAGCTATCAAATTTTTTTGATAGCAGCAAAGACCTTGCTGATACCCACTGAATCTTGTACTGCGCGGCTGCAGCAGCATGTCGTGTAGCTCACGTCAAGTTCCCCAACAGTGACAGAGCTGCACGACCAGCTGTACCAGCTTGGCAGTGCAGGATCGAGCGTCGTATCGGTGAGGCTAGAGCACTCATTGGCAAGCTTATCTGCTTCAGGGAGGGCAACACTCGCCCTAGGGTGATGCGCTTTGTGAGGCGGGCATTCTCGGGGACTGATATAAGTTCCCGAGATTATCTGACCCGCGTCACAGAGCGTGTCGACTTCCTGAAGCAGAAGATCTATGCATGGGCAAACCGTATTCGTCGGTACAAGCGGCGAGTGGAGCGGTACACTCAGAATCGCACATTCGAAAGCAACGAAAGGTGGGTTTATAGGGCTTGGGAGCGGACCAAGGTGTGTCCGATACGCACCTACCTGATGACGACGCCATGAGCTCATTCTGGCGCGGCATCTGGTCGGTGCCGGTCAGGCACACCGAGGGTGATTGGACTCGAGAGGTCGAGCGCGCGTGCGATCTTATACCAGAAATGGGGGCTATTACCATCAGCCCCCAAGATGTAGCTCGTGCAGTCCGTCCGTTGCCTAACTGGAAATCTCCAGGGCCGGACGGTCTGCACAATTTTTGGGTAAAATGGTTTCAAAGATCGCACGCTCGCTTGGCAGCTCAGTTCCAGTCTGCCCTAGAGTCAGGGTCGCTGCCACAGTTCCTTACGACAGGAGTAACCCACCTGCTCCATAAATCAGGTAGTACTGCGGAACCCAAAAATTATAGACCGATCACGTGTTTACCGACGGTCTATAAAGTTTTTACATCCATCCTGAGAGCCAAAATTAACAATCATATTGACACAAATTTTATCATGTCTGGCTCTCAGAATGGATGTAGGAACGGGTCCCGTGGTACTAAGGAGCTGCTCCTCATTGATGTTGCCATTAGCCAACAGGTTCGTCGTTCTCGAAAAGATCTGTCGACATGTTGGATAGATTATATATATAAGTATGTTTATCAGTTGTCTAGTACCCATAACACAAGCTCTGCTTAACTTGGGACTAGATGGCGTTGTGTGATAGTTGTGCAATATTATTATTATTATTATTATTATAAGAAGGCCTATGACTCGGTGCCACATACATGGCTCATGAGGGTGCTGGAGCTGTACAAAGTGGATGCAACTTTGCGCACCTTCCTGATGTCGTGTATGGGGCAGTGGAGGACGGTTCTTCACTATCCAGGATGTCGACAAATCCGGGAGAACAGCGAACCGATAAGGATCGAGCGTGGCATATTTCAGGGCGACAGTCTGAGTCCACTGTGGTTTTGTCTGGCCCTAAACCCTCTCAGTACTCTACTGGAGGGTTCAGGCCAAGGCTACCGGTTGAGAAGAGGTGGTCAGGTCATATCACACCTCCTTTACATGGATGATCTGAAACTCTTTGCCCCCAACAACTTGCAACTGATGAAGCTACTAAAGGTAACAGAAACCTTCAGTAGCGCCATCAGGATGGAATTTGGTGTGGACAAATGTGCAGTCATGCATGTAAAGCGAGGGGAGATTATGGAATCCGTGGGAACTCAACTCTCGGATTCCGTACACCTTAGATCCCTCTGCTCAACCGAAACCTACAAGTATTTGGGTATGTCGGAAGCGTTAGGCATCAATGCTGCTGAAGTGAAACAGTCGTTGAGGGAGCGCTTCTTTGGCCGCCTGAATAAAGTACTTAATAGTCTTTTATCAGGCGGGAACAAGGTGCGCGCCTTCAACGGTTGGGTCATGCCGGTATTGATGTACTCTTTCGGCATACTCAAATGGACTCAGACGGAACTTGACGCCCTGGATAGGAGGGTCCGCACACTGCTGACCGCAAATCGGATGCATCACCCACGATCATCGGTGATGAGGCTGAATATCCCGCGGAAGTGTGGGGGTCGTGGGTTCTTAAATGCTAAGACCCTACACAACCGCGAGGTATGCAGCCTTAGGGAGTACTTCCTCAAAGCTGACGTGGGTATGCATCGAGATGTGGTCGCTGTGGACAAGGGCCTCACCCCGCTCTCCTTGGCAAAAGAGAACTGGCGTAAACCTACAGTACTGGATACTAATGACCGCAGGGAAGTATGGCAGAGCAAGGAGCTTCACGGGCGCTTTTACCGGGTCCTACATGGGCCCGATGTAGATCTCTTAGCGTCCGTATCCTGGCTGCGCTTTGGTGACCTCTTCGGGGAAACCGAAGGTTTTGTCTGTGCGATTATGGACGAAGTTATTATGACGAATAACTACCGGAAATATATTGTGAAGGACGGTACGGTTGACATCTGTCGGGCATGCCACCGGCCCGGAGAATCAATACGACACATTATTTCTGGTTGTTCTCGTCTAGCTAACGGAGACTATTTGCATAGACACAACCATGTAGCCAGGATTATCCACCAGCAACTTGCTCTTAAATACAATCTTGTGGAATCTGAAGTACCGTACTATAGGTATGAGCCCGACCCAGTTCTCGAAAATGGCAATATCACGTTATATTGGGATCGATCTATCATCACTGACAGGACTATTGTTGCCAATAAGCCTGACATAGTGGTGATAGATCGACAAGAGCGTCGCACAATGATTGTTGATATAGCTGTCCCTCATGACGAGAACCTCGTGAAGGCTGAGAGAGATAAAAAAACAAAGAATCTTGATCTGGCTCGCGAGGTTGTCGACATGTGGGAGGTGGATACAGCAGTCATTGTGCCGATAGTCGTGACGGCCAATGGCTTAATTGCCAAGAGCCTCGACCAACATCTCAGGAGGCTCTCGTTAGGCAGTTGGATCAAGGGCTTGATCCAGAAAGCAGTACTCCTGGACATGGCTCGTATTGTTAGGAGGCTCCTTTCTCAGGAGCCCTGACCACCGGTAGCTTGAACCCTATTCCCGATACCGGTGGGCTACTACTTTTTATATTTTTAAATGTTTTTGTATTTATTTATGTTTTTATATGTAAGTACCTAAATATTTGAAAATGTAAAGTGTATGTATATAAGATTGAATAAATGGAATAATAATAAAGAAATTGAAAAAAAAAATTGCTTGATTCAGAAAGCAGTACTTCTGGACACGGCTCGCATTGTCAGACGGTTCCTCTCTCTGGAGCCCTGACCGCCGGTAGCTTGGACCCTGTTCCCGATACCGGTGGGATACTATTTTTTTATATTTTTAAATGTTTTTTTTATCTTTTTTAATATTTAAATATTTAAAAATATAATATAATATGTATATCAAATGAATATACTAATAATAATGACTTTAGTTCGGGTGGCATAGACCCATAGAAACCTATTTCGAAAAATCCTTCTTTACTCTTCACAAAGAACACACCCTCCAAATTTCATGTCTCTAAGACCAGCGGTTTAAGCTGTGCGTTGATATATCAGTCAGTCAGTCAGTCAGTCAGGAGTTTAAATTTTATACAGATACGAGTATTTATCATTTCAAATAAAGTTACTACGTAATTCTAATTACGTTACTCGTACAATGTATCTGAGCTTTATTGAAAATTAAGAGTTTACAATATTACGGTATTTATCATAAACTAACAGTGTTTGCATTTATTCGGTGACAGATAAATATAGATTTCAATTTCGCTACAATGGCGTGAAGATATTGAATTACAATATTTTTTTTATTTTTTTTTATTTTCTACAATTGACTCAAAATAAAATAAAAAATATTTTATTCCAAACATTCGAATATGGGGACTTAAAAAGTCAGAAGCTAGTGCTCGGTCCAAATGAGTTGTTTCCCGTGGAGAAGAACCAACAAGAAACGCCACGGTTATTCACAAATTCACAATAAAAATTCAGATTTTATGAAATTCATTTTACTTTTCACCTAGGTTATGCCACTTCAGATTAGTATTTACCTACGTTCACTCTAGACAAAGTTCAGTAGAGAAGTGAAGGCTCCGTTCACCACTGAATGACTTCAATGTTTTGTTCATAACGATCAAAATCGAAGTTAGATGTGTGGAATGGAAACATAATCTCCTATATTGATTATATCTAGCTAAAATAAAATGAGTCCTAATTCTTTCCCTGCATATTTCTGACTATTGGTTCAGTACAATAAAATTACCTTTCAAATGAAATTTACACCACAATTTGATACAGCTTTGGGTCTGAAAGTCCAATTCTCTTTGCATATTTAATCAGTTCCCAAGCACATTACTCTCACCTCCCTATTCCACGCCAACATGACCTTCAAAACATACCAATCGATTTATCATCCCCTTCAAAAAACCGTTACGTTTTCCGTATCTCGTAAACTACCTATTTATTTATTTTATCTCGCGATGGGCCACGTGTATCGATATTATAAACGTTTTATGACAGCTTTTAATATAAATGGCTAAGGGTGGCAAATGGCAGAAAACTTTGTATGGCAAGCGAGGGTTAGAAAATGAATTGGCTTTTTTTTCGAACAAAGAGATTGGGTGGAAGGACATATACGAGGGACCATGTTGTTTGGGAGTCCAGTTAAAGTTATTGAGATACATATCGCTTATTATAATCTGATGCGATTGCGGAACTCCAAAGATCTACAAGGGGGCATCCTAAGATCGACTCGAGAGTACCGCACTGTTTAACAAAAAAAAAGCAGTATGGCTGGTTTTTTTTTTATAAAAAAAATTACAGGTCTAACATTATTATTTTTATTACAATCGGAATAAAATAATAATGCTGCAGTGTGGTCTTCTGAAGCTGGCTGGTAGTTGCTGGAGGAGAGTTGCCGAGAATAGAAATGAATTCGGTCAACAGGAGATCTTCTAGCGTATGCCATTCACATCTGGAGTGAGGCCATCGACAAACAAGGGGAAGCCCTTGCGGTCTCCCTTGATATCTCGAAGGCCTTCGACCGGGTCCGGCACGACAGCCTAATTGGCAAGCTTCCTTCCTTCGGTCTGCCCGCTGGTTTGTGTGATTGGATTGCAGATTTCCTGAGGGATCGGTCTATCCGAGTAGTCATAGATGGCTGCTCGTCCGGACTGCTGGCTATTAATGCCGGTGTTCCTCAGGGGTAGGTGCTCTCGGCAACATTGTTTTTGCTGCATATTAACGATCTGCTAAAACCCGATACCTTTGGGTATGCAGACGACAGCACTGTTGCCGAGAGATACGTGCCTGACGCACGAGTTAGTGGGTCTCAGGTCCGGTCTCTCCGAGAGGCTATGGTTGGGCGCTTGAACTTGTCCTTGCAGGCTGTCTCAGAATGGGGCGATGCCAATCTGGTTAAGTTTAATGCTGCTAAGACCCAGGCGTGTCTTTTTTCTGCTAAAAGAAGCCAATTTCAACCGGCTCCATCTTTCCCAGGTGTAACCGTGCCGATAACCGACCAACTTGATCTTCTTGGTGTTACTTTAACATCTACCCTCAATTTTGGTCCCTCCATAGAGGCAAAGGCTCAAGTGGCTGCCAAAAAGTTAGGGATCCTCGCAAAGGTGAGACGATAATTCACGCCGGAACAGCTGCTCCAACTCTATTAAGCGCACGTCCGATCGTGTATGGAGTACTGCTCTCATCTTTGGGATGGATCTGCCAGATACCAGCTTGATGCCCTTGAGTCAATTGAGAAACGAGCCAAGAGGATCATCGGCAATGATAGGCTCGTTGAGTCGAAACTCCAAAGTCTTGAACATAGACGCCGAGTTGCTAGCCTGTCGGTTTTCTATCGATTACATTTTGGGGAGCGTGCGACGGAATTGCATGATTTGATTCCGCCAAGCCCGTTTCATCATAGAACCACAAGACGTACGGCGAAGTGCAACCGGTTCATGGTGGACATCCCATCCATACGCACAAAGCGTTTTGAGAAAACATTCATTGCGTGTACAGACTAGAGAGTGGAATTCTCTACCGGAGTCTGTGTTTCCTGTAAGCTACAATCTGAGAGTCTTTAACTCAATAGTGAATAGGTTACTTCTAGGCAAGCGTGCTCCATCTTCGACCACATCATCGCTTACCATCAGGTGAGATAGTGGTCAAACGCGAGCCTCTCAAACATAAAAAAAAAAGAATTATGTACATGTTTTTGGGGAAGCCTACGTCCAACAGTGGATTGCTTTAGGCTGACGATAAGCTCTGCTAATACCAGTAGCTAGTTTTAAGGTGATATAGATATTTTTAGACCCAGAAAAAAAAAATAAAAAAAAAAAATATTTATTATCAAGTACTCATGATTACAAAACATACTAACCCAAATTCAAGTCCGTACATCCTGGCGCCATCATCATAATATCAGCTTTATGCTATTGTTAGGTTTTGTTATTAAATCTGAATATTGTTTATTTTGTGTTCGACTATTTATTGCAATCGACTAATTGTGCTGGCGGCACCGAAACGTTGAATTTGTGATTGTCTGTGGAAAGTTGTCGGTGTAGCGTTATGGCGGGCGACGCCGACGGCTTGAAGTACGTCCTTGTTCCGTTGGCGCTCGTCGAGATCGGTCACACAATTGCCTTATTGGTGTACAGTTAGCATAATTTTATATTAAAGCTAATAGAAGTAATAGCACTATAATATTGTAATATTGATAAAGCAGTAAATATAATATTTTATACTGGAGTGAGCGGTTATACTACACTATAATAATATTTTATTGTCACCAGACTTATAAGTATGCTAAACGTCATCTCTATCGGAGACCAATAAGTGGTCGAAAATGGTTTGCAAATGATGAATGGTTTGTACTTACGTACGAAAATTGCAAGTTAAATAAAAGCTTGAACATAAAAACAGTATGCTTATCTAATTATCCCTATCAGAACCTAGAAATCATTGTTCTTGCAAGTTTCCACCCTCAATACAAGTTACAGCTTGTCAAACATAATTGATACGCACACGGTAGATTCCTTCTTACCCACACACTACGCAAATATATGTTTCACCTCGAAAAGCTTGAATAAAAAAACTGTATGCTTATCTAAATATCCCTAACACAAGTCAGAAGTTACTCTTCTTGCAAATTTCGACCCTCAATATAAGTTACAGCTTGTCAAACATAATTGATACCCACACGGTAGATTCCTGCCTACACACACACTACGCACAATATATGTTTCACCTCGCAGCCCCAAGTGAGGTAGGTAGCGCCCCCTGCGGCAACTCATTCATAAACAAAAGCCACTTGATGGTCGCAATTAAAATCTTAACATGTAGTATTAATAAACACCTCCCACCATTAGTGTTGGGAGCGATTTTCGATAGAATTTTTAAACCAGTTATAATGAATTTCGGATTACACAAAAACCGACTTAATGGGTGTAAATAGGTAGGTCTGAATAAAGGGCAGAGTAAAAATTAAAACGGGTGTTTTTCTCTACAAAGAAAAAGTCCTCAATCTGCCTAGCCTTTTCCCAAGTATCTCGGGGTCGGCTGCCAGTCTAAACGGATGCAGCTGAATACCAGTATTTTACATGGAGCGACTGCCTATCTGACCTCCACAACCCAGTAACTGGATAATACGGTACCCCTTGGTAAGACTGGTTGTCAGACTTTCGGGCTTCTGACGACCGTAACGACTGTCAAAGATCCACGATTGACAGCCAGGACCAACGGCTTAACGTGCTTTCCGAGGCACGGAGGAGTCTTCGTATGTTATACAGGGTGTAACGGAAAGGTGTGGTCATATTTTAGGATCCGGTTCTGCCAATGGATATGAACAACTTTCTCTAAAAAAAACTGAAAATTCCCAAAAAAAAAAATTGGACTTTCCATACAAAGTCATCATCAGCTGATCAATATTTGTATGAGAGGTAAATTTTTTTTTTGTGAATTTCCTCAAGTTTTCTTGAAGAAAGTTATTTATACCTATAGGCAAATGCAGTTCTTAAAATATAACCACACCATTCCGTTACACCGTGTATATATAATATATATCTTTCACCCATCCACGGACCAGCCCCGGCAAGCGTAGCTTAACCTGATGGTTTGACCCGTGCTGCTGTTATTACTTTAGCCACGAGCTCCTCCAAAGAAAAAAGTCCTACTATAGTAAATTTAAATTTCTTTCGTATTAATAGTTAATTTATAAACCACTAGCAGCGGCTTCACCCGCGCGAAAGTCGAAAACTATCTCACGAGAACCGTACCTACAGATTTCCTATTTCAGCCTGTATAGAGATATACAGGCTGAAATACGGTGCTGAATTTCATATATATCCATCTAGCGTGATTGAGTAATAAACAACCATCCATACTTTCGTATTAATAGTAAGTAAGCCTAAACTTACAAACTATCGACACCAACATCACCCCATCACTTAAACCAAACACAAAGGTAGAACGTCTCAGAATTAAATTACCTCAACCTCGCTAACTCCAAACAATAATCTTAAACATTATCCCCCCTACACCCCCGTACACCCCCACAGTCCTACAGCTAAGCCTTTTATGACAATGTGTCGCGTACGTCTTGCTGACGACTGATAAGTCGATGATGAGTTTTATGGACATTTTGCGGTATGCACTATTTTGCTGTGGAATATATGGCAGGTAGTATTATTTGGTTGTTTGAGAAAATATAAAAGGAATGGTGAACTTCAGAAACGACGTGTGTATATGAATAAATTAGTTGAAATACAGAGAAATTAAATTGACTTCCACTATGTCATTTATCAAATCACGAATCACGTTATTGAGAAATAGCCAAGAGGCTCTACACAAAGCTAAAAGTGCCAGCTAGATGTCACGTGGTCAATATGCATGATTCTTGGGTACAAAAATAATAATTATAGTTAGTAGTAGTTACAATAAGTATTAAAAAATATGGGCTACATTTTTAATGCTTTACCAAATCAATAAAAAAATACAAAAATAAAAGGTATAAAAGTTAAGGAGTCGGGGTTTGTACGTCACTTTTAGGCAAAATTTGGTATTTTTTTACATAGGTATCGTGAAATTTCAACGCTCTGCATCGTCCTTATATTTTATTTACGTAGCAAACGAAAAAATACGTGTTAATAGTTTTGGTAATCTCACTGAAGGACCATACAGGGTGTAATGGAAAGGTGTGGTCATATTTTAAGAACCGGTTCTGGCATGGAAATGAACCACTTTGTTTAAGAAAAAATAGAAAATTTCCAAAAATAAATTATTATCAGCTGATCAATATTTATATGGGAGGTAAAAAAAAAATTGAGAATTTCCTCAGGTTTTCTTGAAAAAAGTTGTACATATCGATGGGCAGATCTTCTTCTTCTTCCTCGCTCTTTCCTACCTTATGTGGGGTCGGCTCTCCTAATTTTGTGGCGCCAGGACAATCTGTCCTGGGTTGTCGGGTCGGGCAGTTCTTCCTCTGATAAGAGTTTTGTCATGCTGGTCCACCACGTGGCAGGAGGTCGTCCTCTACCTCTCTTCTTTTCAGGCAGTTGCAATGCTTTTTTCAGTACGTGTTCCTCGTCTCTTTGCATCACGTGACCACACCATCTGAGCCGGCTCTCAGTTAATTTCGACGGCACGGTTGGCGTAGTGGTTGAGCGTTCGGCTGCTGCGCTGCGTGTCGCGGGTTCGATCCCCGCACGGAACAAATATTTGTATGGCCTACAGATAGTTGTTTCGGGTCTGGGTGTCTTGTGTATGTGAGTTTAAATGTTTGTGAACGCACCCACGATACAGGAGTAATTCCTAGTGTGGGCAACGTTTTTTTTAAAGAAAAAAAAAAAAAAAAACGAAAAAGTCTCCGATATGGGGGTGACTTTGAAACTACCACGGGTATGCTCGTTTTGCACTTTGTCTAGCCTCGTCACACCTCCAGACCACCTCAACATCTTCATCTCGGTGGTGTGGAGCCTTAGTACGTGTGTCTTTTACATTGGTCAACATTCCTCTCCATACATCATAGCCGGCCTTACCGCCATCTTGTAGATCTTGCCTTTGGTTTTGATAGGCATACGAGAATCGCATAGAACCCGGTTAGTGATCGCCACTTAATCCACGCCACGTTCACTCTGTGTTCTACGTCAACATCAACGTCTCCCTGGTCTGTGATAATTAAGCCTAGGTACTTAAATTTAATTATTTTCGGCACAGGGGTCTGATCCAGGTAATAGATTGTGGCTGGGCTGCTGTTGTCACTAAACTGGTATTGCAGATGTTCAGCCTTCGCTCTACTAACTTTTAGACCTGCAGATTCAAGGGCTGTTACCCATGCTCTCAAGGTGGTTTGTAGTTCGGCTATTGATCTGGCCATGATGACAATATCATCCGCGTACAAAAGATTCCAGGGTAGTGGAGCATGGATAAGTTTCGTAGTGAAGTCCATTACTAGGTTCAAAAAGAGCGGGCTAAGGGCAGAGCCTTGATGAATTCCTACTGCCACCTCGAATTCCTCTGATAGCCCTGCGGGACTCTTGATTCTAGTACGAACGTTAGTGTACATATCCTGGACTAGCCGCACGTACTCGTACATATCTGGCAGATGTTGAGCTTTCAGTGCTTGCCTCACCAGTCTGCGTGGTACCCTATCGAAAGCCTTTTCTAGGTCTATAAAGATAAGATGCAGATCTTCCTTATTGCGTCGATGCTTTTCTGCGACAACTCTAATAGCCTGTATAGCATCTATAGTAGATTTCGAAAGGGTAAAACCAAACTGATTCGGGCTCATGCAAGTAAGGTATATTCTCTTATTCAATACTCTTTCCCAGATTTTTAATGTGTGTGATGTTAACTTGATTCCCCTGTAGTTGCTACAATCCGCTGCATCACCTTTATTTTTGTAGAAAGGAATCAGGTGACTAAGTCGCCATGCGTTTGGGATCTTCTTACTATCTAGGATAAGGTTAAAGAGTCTCGTAAGCCAGTCCAGTCCCAGTAACCGGAGCGATTTCCACATTTCAGCTGGAATTTTGTCTGGGCCAACAGCTTTACCATTCTTCATTCTCTTCACTGCATCCCCTACCTCATCTTGGCTTATGGCTTGCACCGGTCATTCAAACGGTGCCAGGGGTTCTAGAGCCTGACTAGGAAATTTCTCATTCATAAGGTCTTTGTAATTTTTATACCATTTTAATTTACGTATTCATGGTTGATTAATAACTTTTTGTCTCTATTTTTAATATATTTACTTGCTTTAATGTCTTGTGTTGATCTGTTTCTAGAATTAGCTACTTTTAAAATTTCTGATTCAAATTTTGCATTTTCTATCCTGCTGTAAAATCTCTCTCTTGCTTTGACCCTAGTTTGTGCAACACCTTTCTTTGTTATAGATTTCGCCTCCTTATATTTATTGTGATCTTCCTCGAGTCCCGAAGATTGCCGAATTTTGAACAGAATCTTTTTGTTCTGGACCTTTGTCTTGACTTCTTCGTCCCACCAGGAGGTGTCTTTTCCGTTTCTCATCCCTCACCTTAAGATTCCTAAGATGCTGCTCGCGCTATTCCTACATTTTTCTTCGAAGTTAGACCACATTCTTACGGAGCTGTAGTAGGTGTTTTCCATATCCTGGGTTGATAACCTTGTAATTCTACAAGAAGAGACTCACCCTTGAGACCAGAGAGTTCCTTCCATTTTATTCTAGCTGTTCTATCCTTACTAATGTGCAGATGCAGTTCTTAAAATATGACCACACCTTTCCGTTACTTCCTGTATTTTTTTCTTCATCTGTCATTAATTAATTTAACACTACTTTTGTTACAGCTCCAGGTTGTAGGTTAAATAATCATAATTAAGCAACTGTAAGTACGGAACACACACCCCTTGGGAAACTCACCCCTGAAAAAGTCATGGGATTGCTCATGACTTTTTCAGAGGTGAGTTTTCAGTATGTCAGCTATTGCACATTCGTTAAAAACACATGTATAAACATAAGTTGTATAAATAAATACTTTAAATTTTCTTCATCTAATAATTTCTAACTTCATGATAAACTAAACGATTCTCAGTATCGAACAGCAAGATTATGACATAACACCTCTCCATTTAAACCTAACCCTTGTAAAGTATCGCTAAATAAAGGTGACCCGATATGTCCTTAACCCGTCCGCAACAGTAGGTGTTATTGTTCAATTGGCCCCACAATCCCAAGGGTCTCAAAGACCCATCTTAATTATTAGCAAGGTGTTTAAGGGTTGAATTTACGATGTGTTAATATGACCCGATGTGCGTCGCCTGCAATTACGTTTAACCCTAAATTATATTTACCTGGGGTCTGTTGGACCCACGGCGGGTACTTTGTTACAAATTGGTGTAGTTTTGGGTGTACTGTGTAAATTGTAATGTTAATGGCTTCATAATGAAATTAGTGGCCGTTTAGACACTTCACATAACGATTCTCTTGTTTGTTCTGTACAAGCAAAGATAAAGGTGTTACTCTTCTGAATTATGTTTATATAAATGTTTAATAATTATTTACATATTATTTGTACATTCGTAGGTACAGCTGAATTTTCAAATGAAATTAACTCTAAAATCTAATGATGTAGTGTATTCTATAAATACTAAGTTAGGCTAAATTGATACTAGGTACACACTATTAAGATGTAAGAGAAAACATACTTTATTCTGACTAGATATGCAAGAGACTAGAACACGGTGCAATAAATTCAAATTGAATCACTTTTACTGCTAGAGTTACAACTTATTTAGAAGTGTGAGCATAGCAGAAGAGACGCAGTGAGAGGAAGTAGACGATCTCCATAAAGCTGAGAACACTGCAGCCGAGGAACAAGCCAGCCATGCCACCAACAGCGACTGAAATTAAAATACAGATATTACTCTAATACCCGCACTTGGTGATTCTGGTGATGAGAGAAATAATAACATAATTATCATACCCAACACGTCAGTGAAGCCGAAAATGATGTCCCTTCTGTATCTCATGCGGGGGTACGTCACCATGCCCCATTGAAGATTGGTGCCCAGAAACCACGCTTGAAGGGCCTTAAAACAAAAAAAAATAAGTTAAACATGAAAGTGGCAAGATGGCAATAGCTGTATAGCAAGTGATTACCAACGCTAATCTTATTTCATTCTTTTAAGGTGAAAGCGCCTGGGTAGCCCGCGACATTAAAATTTTCTTACGTTTTTTGCAATTTGCAGGTCAGCAGTATCAGGTTTTATGTTGGTCAAAATACGATTCGCGGCCGTAGTAAGTACAGACGCCAACAAAAGTCGATAAGAATTCTCACAACGTATTAGTTTGACGTTTAGTTTGACTTACGACCTTCTATTTTCAAGTTTTCGCCAACAAATTATTGAAATTCACAATTTCATCAACTTAGCGTAAGTCAAGATGGCCCAGTGGTATAGAGCACACATATTGAAGCGCAAATCAGTGTGCCGCAAGTTCAAATCCCACGCAATTGTTGACTTTTTGTAAGTTCTTACCCGATTGGAAGTTATGGATTAGCATTACATATATTAAATTATTCTTTAACTTGTTCACACATTTCTTAGAGTTAGAAAGGTAGATCACAAAAAAACTAAATAAAGAATTAGATTTCTGCGAGGTAGACATGAGTATTAACTTGACCGAAATGAACTGTCGTTTGGTTGTAGTTGTTGGTTAGTGACGTGTGGTTAACAGTATTGTAATATTCGCAAAATGCAGGCTAATATTAGTATTGAACTGAGGGCGACTATCATTGGACTGCATAAAAGTGGTCTTAATAAAACACAAATATCTGAAGAAACCGGACTGAATGTGAGTATTTCATTAAATAATACATTTGACATCAATTCTAACTGAAAGAGTTGCATTGATGATTTTAATGATTATAATTCTATAAATACATACGCGAATCATATTTTGACCAAGATACAACCTGGCACTGACCTGTAAATTGCAAAAAAACGTAAGAAAATTTAAATTTCGTGGGCTACCCTGGCAGTTTCACCTTAAAGAAGTTGATTGGGAAAAAAGTTCTTGAAACCGTATTAACATACATTAGACTGCAGAACATAGTTCACATCGTCGCATAGAGGATAGCACCCACAGCTGATTTTCTTGCCGGTACTATCTTGCAACTTGTATAATTCATCTGAAAAATATACATACAATTTATCTTACAGTAAGTAATATTATGTAGTGTAATTGCAAAATTAGATGATAACGAAAGTTACCTTTATGTTTGGCCAGACAATGTAGACCTTTGATATCGCAAAATTGTTCATCACCTGTGAAAGTGCATGGCAAGCATAATAAAGATAGGACTGTTGGAAATGATAAAACCTACATAGCTAAGAAAGATAGAAATGGAAGTCTAACCGATCCTTCTATAGAAGTGAGGAATACACTTGCAGTACTTCAGACACAGTCGTATGCGGCACTCCATCCGACACATGGTGTAGGTGTATATCGAGTTATGCTTCAAGTTGTTCTCGTGAGGAAACCGACAGCGACGTTGATTCACGCTTAACCTGAAAGTAATGAAGAAATTAACAAAGTGGTTCATTTGATGCTAAAAAGGTCAGTTATGCAGCCAAGAAGAAACAATGCTAAATAGATAATAAGTAAACTAGGTTACAATCTTTCAATGAAACTGGCATGCACACTCTATCACAAACCAATTTAAATGATTTTGAAAATTACGGAGACAATCAATGATATAATAAAATAACTTAGAAGCTTCTGGTGATGTGTAGACGGTAAGTGCAGTGACATATAGCTTCATGTAGAATCCTTTAGCGGAGTGCTGAAACTTGGTCGATATGTCCGGCACTTCTTGAGGACCGTGGATGTAGACCTGGAAAAGGATAAAATCATGCAGGAGATTATATCAAAAGCACTGCTTATAAAGTATTTGATAAATGCGCGAAACAGATGACACAAGACAATACTGAGGTTTTATTTGTTATCAGGATTTATCTGTTTCTCTCATATTTTATTTAACTTTAAATTTAAAACTCATACATCATACGCAGTAGAAATGTTCATGACTTGAGCAAAAACTTCACCATCCAACGGATGAATGAACAAAGACTTTTTATCATTAGGTATAACGTCCCATCGGTTGGCGTCTCTGTATCTGCAAAATGAAAAAAATAACGTTATAATGAGAGACAACAATCTACCGGTTTAAGAAGCATAATATAAGAAGATGGTAAATAAAGTTTTTTTTTACTAAGACATGTTATAGAAATCATACTTACTCTGGAGAATTATACACAGCAGTCCTAGAATTCACAGCATAACACAATCCCATCTCAGTGACGGTAGGTACTATGGACAGAACTACATTCGACACACCAATAGTCAAAGTCGGCTTGAAGGGGGCAGACAAGTTTATCAGTAGTTGGATGTACTTGTCAGGAGTGATGTCAGAGAGGACTGGAATGCTTTCAAAGTTCTTGTAGGTCGCGTTTGAGAGATTAATGACGAACGACTCCAGTTTGGTCTTGTTTGGTTCCTTGGAGTTCCTGAAAATGTTTAGTTTGACCATTAAACAGATCGGAGAACAAAAGATACCGGCCAAGTGCGAGTCGGACTCGCACATAAAGGGTTCCGTACCATAGTACAATGTTATACGTCTCTACTTGTTGCCATTATCAAGATAGAGCAAAAAAAACACGTTTCTAGTAGGTGAGCCTCCTCTAATTTTTAATTTCTTTTTATTACTTGTTGTTCTATCGGCAAACACAAATACACATTCTGTCAAAATTTCAAAAAACTTCTACCTACTACGGATCATGAGATACAGCCCGCTGACGGACAGACGGACGGATGGACGGACAGCGGAGGCTTAGTAATAGGGTTCTGTTGGTTACCTTTCAGGTACGGAACCCTAAAAATCTGAATTTGTCATCATCGATATCATTTTAGCCGAAAGAGATCCACTCATGGACATAGATAAGCCTCCCAAATATTACCACAACGTCCTCGTCCTATCTTGTGAATCCTCATAAATGTTTATGACTGACAAATTGGGTCTAAAAAAATACTACTACTACATGATAGTGGCAGACTTAAACACGCTTTAACCAAAGAAAAGACACCATCCACAAACCTCAAAAAGATATCAAGCTTCGACTGATCAATATAGTTGTTAGGACACACGGTGACACAGGGGAAGGTGGTATTCCAGGCGAACATGTCTCGATCCATGGAGACGACAGTAGGAGAGGACTGGTAACGGCTCCAGGTCATCTGCGACAGGTACAGAGAACCAAACGCTGACAGGAAGATGATGGTGAACCAGAGGATGCTGTTCAAAAAAGGGAAAATTAAAGTAAAATAAATAATTGTAGATTTATATCTTCGGATCTGTCTGCAGTGAAGATGGAGTAGGTATCGGGGTCCAACTATAATCGTGTACAAGATAAGTATGCAGGGCAGGGCAGGGTACGAAATCGTATGATGTCTTAAATGCTCTTAATTTTTTGTGTTAAGACAGTCAAGAGCAGCACAAATAAAAACACGATAATTAAATCTTACATTTCGAAAAGGTGTCTCCTAGCCGAAACTAAGTGGTTGAATCCGTGTATGGATGACGTCTCAAAAAACAGTTTTAGGTAATTTTTTGCTTTATCTACTAAGACATGATGAAATCTGTTCTTCTTAGGTTTGAAGAAGAGCTTCCTCGGAGAACGTTGTAGGTCATCTTGAATTATCTGAGCCTGGAAACTTCTCTCCGAGAACATCTTTTGTTTTATCTGTAAATAAGATAAACCTATCCATATTATTTTTCATCTTCAACTGTGACAGAATTAATAGATTACTATCATATATAACAGAATTAATAGAAGACTAATAGAGGAGTATGGAAGAAAAAGACATTTTGCGCCGTCCCCAAATAAATTGGGATAGGGTCAGGATAATGATGATGATTATGAACTTTGACAGAATTAAATTAATATTTGACTCCGTATTTTGGCGAGATTAGATCATTAGACTTCTTGGTACATCGCTGCGAGTGATTTTGCATCAAAAAATTATACCCCGTTTTATATTGAAATGTTACTTATTCACAAACATATTCTACTACCAAATTTGGCTTCGTCCTTATTAAAACCATAATTATTTTCGACCGAGTATAGTTACAAATCGCACTGTATAAAATAATTTCACTCTTACCTTCCAGCACGGTTCGAGGCCTACTCTTTAACACATATTATATCGACACAGCACTGAAGTGATAGCTCTCGTGTCCCGAAACCATTAATACGTAACATTATAAACGTATCGCTAATAAATCTGTTCGTGCGTTTAATTAGTTCGGGGCACAGGTGTGGACGAGCAGTAAGTCAATTTGGAGCAGTCAGTTTCGCATAATAAGGTGTGTGAATATCATTGAGAAATGGATATTCAGAGGTGGTACTTAGATTGTTAAGTTGCTTTTGAATGTCAGGAACTATCTGCAGCTGTTTGATCATGAGATTTTTTGGATTATTATAGACTTTACTCGTAAGCTAACTCTTTAGAATTAAGGTTTTTGTAGTTGTATCCAAAAAAAAAAAAGTGTGTGTGTACTTATGTACGCACTTAAGAAGTGCGGCGTTACAAGATAAAATCCCAACTGTCACAAAGTTTACAATAGGAAAACAATCATTTTTCATGAACCACAGACTATAGCTGACTTCAGGGTGTCGGTTCTAGCTAACTATAGGGCGTCGGTTTTTTGTAACGGTGTGCGCGCGCATCGTAAAAATTTACTCTCATAATTTTTCCCTAAAAGCGACAAAAGAAGTACCTATAAAAAAAAATGTTACTTTGTCTGAAATACAGACAAAGTCCATAGTTGGTTGGTATACACACAACTTAAAACTAGTGTTAGTAATTATTATAACTACCAGAAAAAAATCTATTGCTATTTATTTACGCCACAGGGTCAAAAGAAATAAAAACTTCATCTTCATGTCTACCAACTAGTACCTAGCAGTTAACTACAGATTGTTAAATGTTACGAAAAATAAAGGACCTCAGTTTAAAGATACATAAATAAACGAATTCGGAAAATTAAGGTATTCCTGCAATAAACGTACCCATTAACCTTCTGTCTACCCTGCACCATTATAATAACCGTGAATATTACCGAGTTTCCACTCGGCGGGTTTCTGATAATAATCGCCGGTGATTTTATTACAGCCCTTAGTTTTAATCGCTGTTTCAACAGCTTGTATTTTTGACAGGTGACATCATTACTTGCGATAACTCCATTAGATTATAGCCTTTGTATTGTATAATTGTGGCTATAATTTTCAAATAATGGCATTTATTTTATCTTTGGTTACGAACTGGAAGACGTATGGACAGAGGTTATGGATGGCAGTTTCTACTCTAATCAATTTTGACACAGTTATAGTAGCTCCACTTGTAACTAACTATGTAAACAAATCTTAGTTAAAGTTAAATTTGACCCATTTCCCGGTTTCTGATTAAGCTGAAATTTTGCGTACAGGTTTAACTAAACTAAAATTAGAGAATCGCTATCTTTTGCTAAAAGGCAGTGCGAGAAAAGAACGGCTATAGCTAGGAACTAAGTTAGAGACGTCAAACTAGTGTGTCTCCTGCCCGGGGGTGGAGGATAAATTCGAAAGAGTTACCTCGCCCCCGGGCACTCGAGGCAGGGAGGAACAGGGGTGGGTTTTAGTCAGTAAGAGTCTGACACACCCTTCCGCTCCACCCTAGAGCGGAAGAAGTCATAGGATGATTTCCCACCCCCCAAAAAAAAAAAAAAAAACTACTGTGTCTAGTACATGTATTTACGTGTACCTTAAATATTAGTTCAACTTTTGACAGCTCTAATTTACGTCCGTCTCTTTCTTTTTTATTAGATAGAAAAAGATAGGAATAGCATAAAATTAAGTTTTGTTTGTGCACAACAGAATCCGCACCAATGTATGGTTAGCTAAATGACGTCATTCTAAATCTAATATGGCGGATGCCCAAAGATAGCGGACTAGTTATCTTGTATGCATTTCCATGATATGGATATCAAATGAAAGGATTTGCTGAGAATAACACAAAAAAATAATAAACAAAGTGTGTTTGATTTGAAACAAGAATAGAATAGAATAGAATAGAATACTCTTTATTATGTACACCATATAAATTACAATAAAAATATGAGGAAAACATTACATAGGGTGACACAATGGGCGGCCTTATCGCTAAAAGCGATCTTTTCAAGACAACCTTTGGATGGATTTTAAAGAAAAAGGAAATACAGTACTGTAGGTAGTCTTAGGTGTACTATTTATAATAATATATACAATAAATACATTATAGCTAAATATATACATTAATAATTATGAAAAAAAACGCATAGAACTCTAGTAAAAACGATTAAAGAGAGAGGTAGTGACTTTTGACCATCAAAAGCTTGTTCATTTCTTTTGAACAAGCGGTAGGAAGTGGTGACGGGCGGGGGTCTTGGAGGTCTGTTTTATGTAAAATTAGCTTCTGCCAGCGGCAACGCCAGCGTGGAATTAGTCCTTTAATAATAAATAATAATAATAATAATATAGCCTTTTATTCAGATCTTACAATGGATTTAAACTTATTTCTAACTTAATTTACCCTTAAACTAAATTAATTAATTAAGCTAATATTTGTTGCTTGGTTATCTTTCCCAGATCTGTTTGCCAATCGGCAAAGGCCTCCTCCAACCTTTTCCACTCTTTCCTTTCCTGTGTCACTCTGTTCCACATGACTCCGGCCACTTGTCTAATGTCGTCGTCCTATCTTTTTTGCGGTCTACCTCTCTTCCTTTTGCCTTCTCTGGGATACCACTGGGTCACCCTTTGGCTCCATCTGTCGCATCCTCTTATCATGTGGCCAGCCCATCTCCATTTCAGTCTTTTGACTTTAATTGTTGCATCTGTAGTTTTTGTTTTATTTCTGATGACAGAGTTTTTCAATCTATCAGACTTTCTGATATTTAGCATACTCCTTTCCATTGCATACTGACAAGTTGCTAGCTTGTTTAATATTTCGTGGTTTAACACCCATGATTGGCATCCGTACGTCAGAACAGGTAGTATGCAGGTGTTAAACAGTTTACTTTTTAAGTTACGAGTAATATGGAGTTTTTTATTTTTCATAGCCTCTCTCAGGCTCCAGTATCTCTTCCATATTTTATTAATAATTAGGAGTTAGTCCTTTACCCGTCATAAATTAGGCAGACTATAATCTATTTCTGTGCTTCTACAGATTCGTTCAGTCGTTCAGGCATGATTGCGTAACAAACATTCATCCATCGATACAAAATTTTGCATTTATTAGATAAGTAGGATTGACGTTAAAAAAATGCTAGCTCTCAGCCAACATGAACTACAAAAAGATAAGATAACTTTATCACACAGTTTAATTAATTAATTAATTTTTTTATTTAATTATTTATTCATTTAGTACACATACAATTATTTTTACACGATTTAGACTAACAGTGAAATAGGGTGAATCGATTTAGAAAAAAACTATCACGGGCGTGACGGAAAACCAACAATATTTTGGGATAACCATTTAGGGCTACCAGTTGAGAGTCAAATCTGAATAATAGATGAATCTGTAAGCGAATACTGAAAGAACGTGAAGATGCACTTCAGATATTTTTCTTATGTAACTTGTTTTTTTTTTTTGGAGGGGGTGGGAAATCATCCAATGACTCTTATATCAGACTCTTACTGACTAAAACCCACCCCTGTTCCTCCCTGCCCTGAATGCCCAGGGGTGAGGTAACTCTTTTGAATTTATCCTCAAGGCCCGGGATGTAACTTATGTTGTGTCAAACGCTTGCCTTAAAGTCTTTAGTTAGCTACACGTCTTTAAGTATGGTACGCTATAGTCAACAATTTTACACATCATTCCAAAATTTAATTAAAATAAAGGAAGGCAAACAAACAATTTCAAAATGCTTTCCTTGCCAAAATATTTTAAAACCAATCAACACCAGGACAAATAAAAATATCAACAGAAAAAAATACTCCTGACGTCACAAGGTAAACAAGCTGAAACCTTACCTACGGAAAGGGAAGCCCTCCTAAAGTCTAATAATTTCCGAAGTGTCATGTCGCCCAGAAATAAATGAAGTGAAGAAAATAAATTTCATTTAAAAATCACGGCACACCATTATTTTCCCGAGCTTCCCCTAATTAATTTCTTGTCACCGTCTGGATCGGCCGTTGTGGCTCTGACAGCAGCTTAGAGCAGGATAGAAGAATATAAGTATCGAGTGTGTAACAAGGACAGGTATAAAAAGGTGAGTGCGCTTCATTACCATCTTTTAGTAGTTAGCGGAAGCAGATACGAAGTTCGCTCCGGTCGACTTCTGCTCGCCTAGTACTTCTTATTAATGACCGTGAATAATAAGTTGAGGAAAGTTGATGCTTTGCTTATCGAAAGTATTCTTTAATGACTTTATGGACTTTACAACCGAGTTATATTTAAGTAGGTCTAAAAACTTTCTCTCATAATTGAATCAGTTTTCCATGTCCAAAACAATAACGTATAGTTTCGGTTGTGTAAATGGTCCTTCGAAACAGATTTCCATACCTGTCCTTCTTAGGGTTCCGTACCTGAAGGGTAACCTATTACTATGCCTCCGCTGTCCGTACGTCTGTCAGCGGGCTGTATCTCACGATTCGTAATAGCTACACAGTTGAAATTTTCACAGAATGTGTAATTCTTATGCCGCTATAACAACAAATAATAAAAATAAATTTAAAAAAAGAAATAGTCCTTAGAGAGCTATAACGGGTCGTGATGTACAGCACAAAACAAAAACCAAAAATACACGTTTAAAAAGAAAGAAAGAAAGAATATTTATTTGTACCGCACAATAAGAACATGTTACCTCTACATACAAATAAAAATAATCTGTGCGAGGCCAAAAAGGCTCCTAACTCAGCGTTATGCTGCGATATTTATGCAATAAAGCAATAAATAACGCAGCGCTGGTATCTGGTGGTGGGCTGGTGGCAGGTGGTGGTGGTTTCTAGAAACGCGTATTTTTTTTGGGATTTTTTTTTCAGTTTATGGTACGGAACCCTTCGTGTGCGAGTCCGACTCGCACTTGGCCGGTTTTTGTTCAGAGGGTGGGAATCATCAGATGACTTCTCCCGCTCTAAATGGAGCAGGAGGGAGTGTCAGACTACCAAAAAAACCGCCCGTTTTCCATTATTTACCGTTTGCGTCCCTTTTTTTTTTTGTTGTGGGTAGTGGGATGAATAAAATAAAAAATAAAATAAAATTGTTTATTTCTCGCCACTAAAGAAAAATTACAATTTTTAAGAACTTAATTTCGAAATACTTAATCTAAAGTGGTGGCTGTGGTAGTCGCCAAGATGTTTTGACCCTATCCCCTGAACTAGGTGGTAACCTGTATCTCAGGGATATCATTCAATGACTTCTCCCGCTCTGGGTGGAGCGGGAGGGCGTTTCAGACTCTTACTGACAAAATCCCACCCCTGTTCCTTCCCTGCCAACTGACCTGCCTGAGTGCCCAGGGTTGCGGTCACTCATTTTCAGAATTTATCCGCTACCCCTAGGCATGCAGGCACCGGCCACGATGGGCCCCGTCAGTGGTGGCTGACAACATCTCTTTGAGGCGCGCGTGGAAGACTACGCGCCGTTGACTCACGGGCCTGGTGCTGATCGGACGGTGAGCTACCCACTGCTCGTCGTCCGCAGCCCCGGGTCTACGGTGGCCGGAAATCGTTTCGGGACGTCCTACGCTCAGTACGCCCAGCACCTCTCCTCCGGTGGTAGCGGCCGGGGCCGTGAGGGCTACTCCGTTGAGCTTCCCTCACGCGTCCCGCCTCCGCCTTCACGAGCATTACGGCTTCGCAGAAGGCGGAGACTGCCTCCCATTCCCTCTCACTTCGTACCATGGCCTGAACCAGGGCAGGGCGCGAGAGATCGCATCCACACCGTTTGCATCCCTGGGCCCGGTAACTCTTTCAAACAATCCCTCAACTGACTCTTTGACTCTGATCCTTTCCTGCCCTGAGTGCTCAGGGGCGCGATAACTCTGTTTCGAATTTAACCACGACCTCTGGGCAGACCTTCGTATCCTGGAAGTGCAATATTTTAATCAAACCATCTACGAGATTCGGTCATTCGGTCAGAAACTCAGAAAGCTTAAACCTGTTAGCAAACAGCTAACACACAACACAGCTAATTCTTAACAACATACAATCTTCCTTCATTTCAGTTCATCGATTCACCTAATTATGCACGAATCACATACCTATACCTCGAGATCGAGAAAGGGTGGGTAGCAACAGTACAGCAAGTTAGATAATTAAACAAGCTTAATTTTCTTGTACGAGTTATATTCGCGATGTTCCGAGCACTGTTTACAGAAAGTAACGGGTAAATATTGCCAACGGGAACGCTGAGGTGGAAATCTTGCGAGGGTTATGTAGTATGGAGATGGATCTTTAAAAAATCGGGTTCTTTTAAAGTTCTCGAAATTTTTTATTTCTATTTGTTATTTAACTATATTTACAAAATCGTCTCAAGCTCATTATTTTGATACCCCACATGACAATGTCACACAAAAAATACGATCTAATGGTGGACGCAATTCTCTTTTTTTTTTTCAAAATGCCTAGAGCCTATGTCATTAAGGGCCGATTTTACAAATGAAATTAATCGTGATTAGTTTAAACTAAACTCAGTTCATGCGTTTAATCGAGAATAACGATTCATTTTGCGTTTCACCGAAAACTGGGCGTTTAGAATTTAAACTAAGTTAAGTTTAAACTAGTTTAGTTTGTAGTGGTGAAACGCAAAATGAAGCTCTAATCTCGATTAAATGCATAAAACTGAGTTAAGTTTAACTAATTGCGATTAGTTCCATTGGTGAAATCGGCCCTTAGGCGGTCAATATCAATCTCATGATACTTCATTTGTTAAAACCCATCAAGCCGTTTAGGCTATAGGTGTCGAAAAATAGACGCACGTACATACAAACATAAATATTCTCGAAAAACATTACCCTTTTTCTGGGGCAGTCGAGTAGAAGAGTGAACGGATGCAAAAATTACAGACTACATAATTATTTTTATAATTATGTGTAAGGTAATAACGACACCTCTTACCTCAAAAATGTTACAATTGAGAAGTCAGAACCTTAGATCAAATTGAATAGGTACCATGACAAAATAATAAAGATCACAGAATGAAGGGTTACTATCATTTCCATCCAGAATAGAATAGAAGACACTACTAATTCGATACGGACACAACACAACCAGGAAATTCACTAAGTTAAAGAAAGAAATAGAAGCAAGCGTGAAAAATATATTATTGGGTTTTACTTGGAAAAGGAAAAATTAAAAGATAACGCATTGCAGTTTTTATTACTTATTAAAGATACACATAAACCTTTCTCGTTCGTTTTCGCTCTTTCTTTAAGGCGCTATTAACTGTCAATGACCTTGAGTGGTTAGCTTGCGTGTTCTGTGCTGAGCTCACGGAACGCGTCGTACGTCCACCCAGTAATAGGACTCGCCCATCAAGGAGCGCTGTCCGAAATTAAACGCATTACTAAATTATTACACATAAAACAACAGGTATTAAACTAAAACACTTAAACTAAATTATAAATAACTAAACGGTCTTTAAAATGATGAAGGTTTCATAAAAATACGCTTAATAGTTTTTGCGTGATTCTCAATTTTTTATCCACGTTAGACATAACTTTACAAATTAATTACACTATGTTATAAAAATATAATTTCAAATATTCTCAGATCAAATTATGACAGAAATTATCTAGATAATTTCTGTCGTTATTTGATCTGAGACAACTAGACTACTTTACTCTAGAGTAACATATATTTTTTTCAAAGAAATAAGACTAGTCGTTTAGACGTGATGTTCAATTAAAAACCATTAAAAGTCGTATAACTGCGCCTTAAGTGAAAACCGCATTAAAATCCGTTGCGTGGTTTATGAGGCGTTAACGGACAAACAGACAGACGCACAAAGCGACTTTGATTTATACTATGTAGAGATAGAGATCAGTTTTACATAAGTACCACTAATATTCTTTTTCCTTAAATGCATAGCTGAACTGTTTACCGTCACTGACTTAAGGCGTATATAGCCGCCAATTGGCGGGCCTTGAATAAAAAATCGTAGCAAAGCGTAGAAAATAAAGATTAAATATAATGATATGATAATTTTGCTTACGACTTTCGATACGAAACATTTTGAGCCCTGTTTTAACAAACCTAACCTAACCTACGAGCAGTGGTAGCCCAGTGGTATTGGCCGCGACTTACAAGTTGTAGGTCGTGAGTTCAAACCCAGGCAGGCGCTTTACTTTGTGTAAATTATTTCATCACCACTGCTCTCAAAACGGTGAAGTAAAAAAAAACATCGTGAGGGAACCGGCATGTCCTAGAACCAAAAATTCGAAGACATGTGACATTCACCAATCCGTATTGAGCCCGCGTGGTGGATTACGGCCCACACCCTCTCACGAAGAGGAGGCCTGTATCTCAGCAGTGGGGACATTAAAAGGCTGAGATGATGAACCTAACCTAACAATTACGAGTACCAAAATTGTTCTACTCCACTGTAATTCCACAACCTGAAGCGGACTCTATGAAATAATACCATCGACACCGCTTAATTTGAATATCCAGCTGAGGAGTGTTTAATAAAACATCCAGTTTGATTTACATTCTAACAAATCCGTACCTTTTGCGCCGCTCGGTGTAAACACCGCCTTATCGGGGAGTGTACACACGCCTTTACAATTACATTTCCTACTAAGGCATTTGAATTTTCAAATTAATTTGTTGGCTCATCTCGTTTTGGATATATTCTAGCGGTTTTAGATGTAATAAGAAATTCGTAAGATGCTCAAAATGGTTAAGGTGTTTTCCGTTCTGTGGTTTTTTTTAAACGCGCTTATTTTAGGAGATTCGCCTTTATCAAACAAATAATGCTAAAAAGTAAGATAGGACAAGGGTAAATGACAGTGCATCTTTCTCTGAGCGGATCAACACACTCAAAGATCACTAAACAGTCACTTTTACCCCTCTATAAAGTAAATAGTCTAGATGAAAATCGGTTATTCAGTGACTTTTCGCCACCTCCATTCATTCAGTATTTTGAGGAGCAGGAGAGCGTGTTAGACTCTTACTGACTAAAACCCACACGTGTACATTCAGTTGTCTGTGCCAGGGTCGCGGTGACTCCTTCAGACTCTGGCAGGGTCTTTCAATCTCACGCCATCCCGATGATCTCATCTGACAAATTGCTAAAGCCGTCCTATGAAAATGTAGCCCTTTATAAAAACGATCGTGAGAACAATATATAAAATACTCTCATATACTCGTACAAAAAGGTGTGTTACATTTATCAACGTACAAACCTCAATCGCAATCCACCTTCTAAAACAATAAACGGTATAAAAACAAATGAATCCGACGATGAATCGTTGTGTCGACGGGATCAAACCGTTTCGGGCCAACCTACACGGACCAATAAAGGTGGCCAAATGAGTGAGATGTAAAAACAAAACGGAACGCCAGACAGATACGACGCAGGACAATATATGGTTTCAACGGGTCCACGCAGAGGTGTAATTGTGGAAAAGTGGTAGTGTCGATATTCGTTGGGCATTTAGTTCAAGTTTTTTGTTTTCACTTCTGACGGTACTCCCGGTTTTTTTTTTCTTACCGTATTATTTTCTTAAGAATAACAAAAACCGGTTAAGTGCGTGACGGAATTCACACATAAAAGGTTCCGTACCAAATGAGCACCGGAAAGATGGTCTGACAGGATAAAGAAGGCTGTTGGAGGCAGCATATACTGAGCGGTCCACATTGCAGAAGACCGCAAAACTTGGAGCCGCGTCGTATGTGGTCGCAGTCCTCAGCAGTGAGGGAACGACGGAGAAGAAGATGGACCACATGAAGGAATTTCAAAGAAAAAATCTGATTTATCAATATATTTGTATTTGTTATTAAAATATATGTAATTATAAACATTATCACCCAAGTTTATAATTATGTCAATGAGAAGTTAAAAAATTCTTCGGCAGAAAATTTTGTGACAGACGACGGACACACAGACACTTGAGTGACAGCAATAGGGCTCCGTTTCCTACCGTTTCCGAACCCTAAAAAACTGGCTAAGTGCGTGATGGATTTCACACGTAAATGGTTTCGTACCATATATTGGTATTTTTTAGTAAAGTATACGTAATAATAAATATTATCACCAAATTTCAAGTTCATAAGACAGACAGATGGACACGTGAGTGACAACAATAGGACTCCGTTTAGACCCTTCGGGTACAGAACTCTAAAAATGATACTAATTCCCTGAGTCGTGTAATTTAAAGATTCGCTTATCCTTTAAAATAAATGGTCTTTTCAAAGACCTATCGATTTATCTCTCCCTCACCTCTTAGTTCGCAAGGTAAAGCTGTACTTATATTCGTTTCTGCTCGGCCCATTGGCGTCGTGTCGTGATGGACGGCGTCATGACACACGCCATTTACAATCGTTCGCATTATACATTGTAAACTTCCTGACTCCGCTTCAGTGTTAATTAAGCTGTTAACTAATATTTCAACTATCGACAGGTGTATTCTTAGTTAATTTATGTCACCCTGTCAGCTGATTTCTAACCTGTCGTTTTCATTTTAGACTTTAGACGTGTCTAGATTGTCTTTGAAAGCTGTTGGTTTTAAGCTCATTAAAACATAGTAAAGACACAATGGGACAACTCATGTCTTTCTCTCGATCTTTAAATATCAGATATTTTGAGTCTAATTCTTAATTGAATGACGTGCAATTTGAGAGGCCTATGTACTGACAAAGGACGATGAGGACTTCTGTTAGCTCCTGAATGAGAAGGGTGCGTCGGAATTGCATAGTTTAATTCCGCCAAGTCCGTTCCATCATCGGACTACTAGACGAACGTCGATGCGCCACCGGTACATGGTGGACATCCCACCCATATAAACAAATATTTTTGGAAACACATTAATTGTGCATATAGCTAAGGAGTAGAAGTCCCTGCTGAAGTCTATTAGCTACAACCTGAGGGTCTTTAAGTCAAGAGTGAATAGGTTACTTTTAAGCAAGAACATCATCGCTTAATATCAGGAGATAGTGGTCAAGCCCTAGCCTATCAATGATATAGTAAAGACTATAGCAAAACTGAGCTTTTTGTCGTCATACCAGGGGAAGATGGATAGCAATTCAGGAACACAGTACATCTCACAAATCTCCATACAAACAAAATTAAAAGTGCTCACAAGACAGCCGGTGAGCAATGCTACAATAAAACTGCTGTCCCCTCCGTAGGTAGGCTCCTAATAAAAATTCCAGCAAATCAATAGGTTCACGTTTAACGCTTTTTGTATTGTATTTTATTTTGTTATACGGCTCCGTTTCGTGTTAAAGGGACAATACTGGGATATAGTGGATTTGTACCGCGATTGAACAACCTTGATACTTGTTGTCGCAAAATTGAGAAATTACGAAAAAAAAATTGGTCCTTTGTTACTAATTTGTTTTTGTGTGTCCATAAGTAAATAAATTAATAAATAAATGAATAGCTGATGATGAACTTTATACGGAAAGTTCTTTTTTTTGCAAATTTCCTATGACTTCCATAATGAAAGCTGTTCATTACTATGGGCAGAAGCAGTAGGTACCTATTTAAAATATGACCACATATTTTCTTTGCACTCTGTATGACAGCTAACTGCTTTGTTTCATAATGTGACAGCATTTCTGGTAAATCCCAACACAATTTTTTCGAAGTAGTTTTGGAGATGCGCAACAATAGGTTTTTAATTGTGTCTTTTGTACCGGGGTCTGATGAATTAAAAACTAATTATAAATAATGAACCTTCTTGAATAACTCGAGAGTGTAAACCCACATAAACGTGAACCAAAAAGTTGTGAAATCATAAGATTAGATTATCCGAAACTTATTTCGTAAGATTTTTCTTAGAAGTAAACAATTATAATCAGTTAGTTGACAAGAATTTTCGTAGTGTTTTACGCAATGACCATCAACAGTAGTTAAAAAACAAAGTGCTTGGCTAACGAACTACATTAGTAAGAAGTACCTAGTTAGTTTATGTAGGTTAACATGAGTCATTCATTAACTAATTGTTGACCAATATCCAATAAGTAGAAATGGAATGACTCATACCTTTTTGGTGTGACGTATCGATTTGCTTATTTTTAAAGCTATTAAGGGAATTCGATAATACCTTCTCTATAAATGGTAGATTCTAATTAAAACAAGTACAACCACCTCTCATTTTAAATATTACTAACGAAAAATCCCAAGTAAAAAAATTAATACCTTTCCAATTTTAGTAAAAACGTATCAAAATCATTGATCCCACCTCACAAAGCAACAGTAAATAGAATACACGTTGGATTCCCTGTTCCGTCTTTGCGATTTGCATGTCCCGTGCATGTGTGCGTGAGTGTGCACGTATGGCCGTGCATGTGTGCGTGGCGATTGACATAAAGAAGCTAAATGCCGTGGGGTGTGAACAGTTACAACCGTTTAACGTATGTATTGGCACGAATAGCTATTGGCAAAAATTCCAATAAAAGTGCCGCGTCCCTGGGAGGAATTCCGCTGAAGAATAATGTTTAATTTGCGCTAGGAGGACCGGCTGATTTATTTAAGTAGCGTTTTGTTTGACATCACGTGTTTTATGTATTGGTCCTTTTTGGTAGCTAGTTTCCTTAATTTGTGTTATTTGTTTGGCGAGATTGTAGCGATCTTTAATGACCGAGGAAGTACTTTTACTGGTTATTTGTTGGTTGTCGAGGAAGCAATTGGTATTTCGAGACGATAAACCTATGATTGCTTTCATTTTCCAATTTGAAAGATTGAATATAAAGAAGGCTTGGTCAGGTCATGTCGTAATCACAAAACTCTATTAAGATTCTTTGGTGCTACGTCATCAATACTGTTAATTTTCAATAGAATACATTTCAAAATAACGACTATGTTTTTATCAGCTAATTAGTACCAAAACAAACAATGCTCGGTTATTTTATCTGTTATCTGTCCATACTCGGACGACCGGACTGCATTTATGAGTCATTTAAGGGCGAGTTCACACTTAAAGCTCGTTAAAAATTAAATAGAGTAGGTACCTATATAAATATAAAAATATAACTGTCAATTATCTTTTTTTTATTTTTTTTTTTTTTTTTTGCTATTCGAATACATGGAAACAAATTAAATTTATTATTTCTTTTAAAGTTCAGACATTTATTGCAAAAATCCAGGTCATCATAAGATAGGTAGGTATGTGAGAATCATGTAGATTAAATTAAATCGAAAGTAGTCTTTTGAGGACAAAACCATAGCTAGATACGGATTCAAGTTAAAAGTAGGCACTACTGTTTTTATTAGTGACCACAATGCTTTTGAAGAAAAAACGCTTTCTCTATTGCACCAAACTTTACAAAATCAAATGAATTAATAAGTAGTATAAAATGTTTCAAAGGAAGACTTTTAAGCACCGTCAGTTTCTAAATCAATTTAAAATATACTATTTCTATGTATATTACAACTGGTTAAAAAATAATAGTCAATGTAGACACGCCTTTACATAAACTAACAAATAAAACAAACCAGCAAATATTAGTCCACAGTCCATTCTATTCATAGACACCGAACGCACCAAACGTGTAGAAGAAAAAACCAGTTATTTTTAAAGTAATATAATTTTCAAGCATGAAGAGCGTATACCTTCTTGTCATAGTAAGTCTGTGCCAGGGTCTGCCATTGAAGAGCAGGGTGGCCCAGGTGTCGGCTCCCAATACGGTGCATGTGACTGTGCTAGATCCTCCAGCGATTGAAGTCTCCTGGAACAAGGTGGACAGTGGTGATATTAAGGATCCTGTGGTTGGTTATAAGGTTAGTAAAGCCAATTTAAAATGTGTTTAGGTCGCATGGATTATTGTAATCTCCGTAAGATTGTTCTATTTCTGTTCAACTAATTGTTAAACTTTATATTTGCACCGAGTGGAACCCCATTTCGGGTCCAGGCAATCTCAGTCCATTCCAGGTTACCTGGAAGAGGTCGCAGAATGCGGAGGCCGCCAATTGTATGTGTTTAGGTTAAGTTTTCCTTTGTGTCATTAATTTTCTTGGTGTACACTAAAGTATATATAAATAAATAAATCTATGGAATTCTCAATATTCTGAGAATAGATAGAATATGAACATCATTTCAAATATAATATGACTTAAAAATTTGATACTTTGTAATCTATATGTGTTTTACTGAAAAAAAAAGTTTATATTTTAAGAGATTTATTGTAAGCTAACAGATTCTGCTATTTCCCGATGACATACAAGAAAACTTGCTGCTTTTGAGAAACTGCCGGTCGATTCTGATAACAGATCACCGTGAAAATATAGGTGGAGTGAGCGTGAAGTGAACTGTCATTCCCCTTTGATTGTATGGATTGACAGCCCACTTCACGTTCACTTCACCTAAGTTATCACGGTGAGATATTACGGAATAGCACTACTGTGCAATTGATAAGTTTTAGATATAGAGGTCGCTACGCTTTTTAGATACTCTCCGTAGGCATAGTACAATACGTAGGTACAGGCCCTACACAATAAGGCAAACAAACTCATTAAGAATGATAAGTAGATAGATAGATAGTTAGATAGATAGATAAAACATTTATTCAGTGCACACAAAAGAAACACAAAATCACAATAAAATTAACACACACACACACACTTATTTTTTTAGAAGTATGTAACTCATTTAAAATAATTGGTATTTATTCAATACATATATATATATGTCAATATATTTATCAACCTTTTGTTACATAGCCACTATCTGACTGCCAGGGAGAAGGCTGTAGTTTGACTATTTTTTTGGATTGGAACTTAATGCTAAAGACTGATGAAGACCATTGGCAGTTAGTCAATAAGTTAAGAGATCGGGAATCTATTTTATACTTCTTATTCTTTTCGTTTCGACGGTAGTTTTTTTTTTTTTTAGTGTTGGTAGGCACGCGTTTTACCACTATCTCACCTGATGGTAAGCGATGATGTGGTCGAAGATGGAGTACATTATATTAATCATACTGTTTTAGCCCAGTAGGTGACCACGACAATTCCTTCGTCGAAGGCGTTGCCTAAGTCCTCTAGGGTGCAGGTACACAGATAAAAAGAAGTTAGCCTGTTACCAGAGCATTACTGAAGTTGTGCAATTTATTGTTCCAGGTAAAAGTGTGGAAGGTGAGGAACATTAAGACTACGAAGCATGGCATTGTCAATGGAAAGGTGGCACATTTGGTGGAAGAAATTGAAGAGGTATGTTCCTATTCCTCTGCTATTATAGTACTATCATATTCTTAAACAATATATCCTTGCTCTCCAGTGTCCTGTCCCAATAACCCATATTTCACAGCACATACAGCTTGAGACAGATCCGTTACTCAATTAGTTAGCAACGAAGTCATTATGATGTTGAACGACGTCTCCATTCCCTGAATGCCACTCATCATGTTGAAGATTTTCTATGTAAATTGTTACTAATCTCGAAGTGGTTCCGATTACAAGTACATCTATCTTTTGTTATCAATTCTACGGTAAATTCCCCGTACGTTAGTTGTGCCCATGACACAGTTTCCATGTTTTGGTCAATGGTTTGTATGAATGCAGTTTAATTTACATGACCCGAACTACAGGTACTAGGTACCTATAGTGTTTTGAAGGTCATAATGTAACATGCGTAAATGATAGAAAATAATTATAAAATAAAACTCACTAGAATTAATAAAAATATTGATGTTATTAACATATCATAGATACGATAACATTATTGGCATTATCTTCAGTAGCTGAGTGTTTTAGTTTTTGCTTGATAATACAGTATCGACTGCCTTTTATCCTGACTATTATTGGTTTTCTTTCTTTTTAGGGTTCCGTACCCAAAGGGTCCAAACGGAGCCCTATTGCTGTCACTCACGTGGCCGTCTGTCCGTCTGTCTGTGAGCCGTCTGTCACAAAATTTTGTTTCGAAGATTTTTTTAACTTCCCATTGACCTGAAATTTGGTGATAACGTTTATTATTACGTATATTTTACTAAAAAATAATAACATATTGATAAATCAGATTTTGATTTGATAATTCCCTCATTTGGTACGAAATCCGACACGCATTTGGCCGGTTGTTTCTTACATAGTTTGATGTATTTATTTTCCCTACTACTCTCATACACGGGTGCCGTCTACGAGCCTTCGGTCAGTGCTCGCTACTGGATCCACTTGACCACATAATATTATTTTTCAACTCAACTTTCGTAGGAATGGTGGAAAATATTTCTTTCGTCTAAGCATCACCTTTGTACCTATTTGTGGTTTCCTTCTTCTTGTTTGTTTATTATATGTTTTTATATTCATTGCCTGTAGAGCCCGGAAACTCACTGGTGAGTTTCATTGACCGAAAACTGTTGAGCACTGAAACTCACCAGTGAGTTTTGCGATTCACTCGTTTATTACCAAAACCCAATGTATTTTATGCTGTGGCAACATTTACACGCTTGGCCATAGACATTATTGGTCTTCTCAGGTGCCCTCCGACCAAAATATATGCTGTCATAACTGAGAAAAAATGACACTTGAAATCCGGTTAGTCGTATGCGGGCGGGGCTTGTCGGATGTTTACGTTTGACGAATGGCGAGCTTCGGAGGTTAAATAAATAATACATGCCTTCTTTAAAATTCCAGCCGATGGACCTGATCACCGTCCCCTATGGCGTGCCTGATGTAATCGTGACTTCAGATAAAGAAACTACCGCCACCTATCGCAATGTCAAGTTAAATGTCACCTACGAGGTCAGAGTAAACGCCTTCACGAAGAACGAGGAGGGTCCCGACTCGGGTCCTATCAGGGTGAAGCTGGATAAGCCCTGATGATGATAATAACAAAATGTCAATAAAAGAAAACGGGTTTTGTAAAATTTGAGACTGTTCTTTATTAAAAGGATTGTAATTGAAATTTATTTGCCTTTTCTTGTGAAGGTTAAAGTCACGCTGTGACTGAACCTTGAGTGACCTTTACCTTCCATAAAAATCAGTAGCTGACCGTACCCATGACTACACCTGTGTGCATTTTGTCGCTACCTTCTACTGAAAAAAAAACTTCCATAAACAATACAAAAAAAAATGCAAAATAACTTTAATTTCGAAAATCGATGTTTCTAGTTTTTGACCGATTTCAAAAAAAAAGGAGGTTCTCAATTCGAAAGTATTTTTTTTTTTTGTTTGACCTCAGAACTTTTGAACCGGTAAACCGATTTTAATGATTCTTTTTTTATTTGAAAGTTAGTGCTTCTCATGTGGTTCCATTTTTTGGTGAAGATGTCGAAGTCGGTTGTATTTTTTTTTATTTTTTTTTGTTTCTTCGTTATTTGACACCGACTTCCGAAATTAAATTAATTTGCATTTTTTTTGTATTATATAATGAAGTCGACTAATAGAGGAGTATGGAAGAAAAAGACATGTTGCGCCGACCCCAAATAAATTGGGATAAGGGCAGGAGAATGATGATTATATAATGAAGTCGGTTGTATATTGTTTGTAGAAAGTTTTTTACTTTTCACTATAGTGTTGTTGTACCCTTTAACTAAAAGTAAATTAATAGTAAAGTTATGCCCGAATTGATAGCCCCAAAAATATGGAATTTGAACATACGAGTAATTGGTGAAATTATGGTGTACCTACCAGGCTGAACTGTATAAACCTGTATATCCCTTCAGAGCGTATCAGCGTGATGTTATGTTGTGAAGTGGTGTAAAGAATAAACAAACATGCGGTTGCAGCAATTCTGGAATTGTGTATTTTCGAATTTCTTCATCAGATCTTCACCTCACATTTAAATGAGACCACATAAGAAGCACTAGCTTTCAAATAAAAAAATAATCATCAATATCGGTTTACCAGTTCAAAAGTTCTGAGGTAAACACATATTTTTTAAAAAAAATAAACGTACATCTGAATCGAGAACCTACGTCTTTTTTAACCGAGTTCGAAAAAGGAGGAGGTTCTATGTTCGGCTGTATGTATGTTTCTTTTTTATGTTTGTCCGCCCATTTCTCTGTCAATTGAGGAATGATTTTCAAAATTATTTTTTCATCCGATAGAATATACGTCCGGGGTGGTCCCATATAAATTTTGTCAAAATTGCTTCAGCGCTTTTTGAAAAACTGAACAAAAACGAAAAATACGTTTATCTAGATGACGTTCTGGTGATCTCCAATTACGAATATGTTTAAATTCCACGTTCCATGTTATTGGGGTTTTTAGTTCTGAGATATAACAACTAAAAAGTGAAAAATAAAAAACTTTGTTACAAAAAAAAACAACCGACTTCCAAAAAAAAATACACTAAAAATTAAAAAATAACTTTAACTTCGGAAGTCGGTATCAAATAACAAAGAAATAAAATACGAACACCGACTTTTTTGAAGTCGGTTACATATGGTTCTTTTGGTAAGTAAAACTTTATCCAAAAGGTACCCCAGATTTTTTTATGGACAGAATGTTAGTTACTTTATTTAATTTTTTTATAGTTAGTTAAATAATAATATATATATAGTTATTTAAATATACTTAAGTTTCAATTAAAAAAAAAACAGACTGTGTTATTGCTTTAGTAACCGATTATAATTTAATAATGAATCATCTCTCTGAATAATACATGCAAAACATAAGGAAAATCAAGAGGAAAAATAACAATATAGGTACGTGTTTAAGAAACCGGCCAAGTGCGTGGTGGGCCACGCGCAGAGTAGGGTTCTGTAGTCGCCCGTTATAATATGCAGACTTAGAAAGGGGCTGTATGTTTAATATATTGAGTTCACGGTTTTAGGTTTAAAAAACAAACGAAAAAAAAATGTTTTTATTTTTCTAAAATTTCACGTTTCCATGTAACAATTTCAAATAAGTATTATTTTTTTTTGGATTTTGTGTATTGTACGATTTTTTTTCAAGTACTTAGGTACATTTTATAAGTTGGTCGACTATTACCCTTAAACTAACAGAGGTAAAACCAACTGACCTCTATATTTATACACTAAGATCACATTTTTTTTGAAATTTTTCAAACCACACACAGTTTAGCTTTAAGTGGGGGGCGCTCGACTCGAAAAAATTTCACTTTAAAATTTAATATATCGCAAACCAATAACTGAAGTGGAAATAGTCGTGACCTTTTTGAAAATTTTAGTGTTCGTTTTTTTAGCGCGATTATAAGCAAAATTGCAGAATTCTAGTAATAACAGTCTCTACGCACGGACAGACGGACAGACCGAAACTATAAGGGTTCCTTGTCGTTGTTAGGACTACGGAATCCTAAAAACCAGAACATACGTAAACATATTTAATTGTACGCTCATTCTGCCAGCGACCGTGGCACTGAGAACACAAACAAGTTTAATGCGAAATATAAACCAAGCATAGAAGATTGACTTCAAAATAAACAATAGAAATGAAGACTGTGTTCTTACTGCTGTTCGTAGTTGCCTGTCATGGAATACCAATAGATATACCGAAAGCCCCACAGCTACTGTTACCTAAGCCTGTGTTAAAAAGATTTGAATCGAAGGACGATCCTAATAATATAACTTCTCATGAGATAGTCACTTGGACTAGTGTGGAAAGTGGTGATCCTGAAAATCCTATTCTTGGCTATAAGGCAAGTTTATTTTTTAATTATAGAAGATAGATAAAAATAAATAACTGTTTAGTACACAATAGAAATTGATTTAACTCCTAAGTTTGTAACTTTTCACTGTACATTTTGGCAAAAAAACAAGTCACGGTTAGGATGGTTTGTAGCTTTTGTGAAGAATTAGTATGTATATTTCATTTGCATGCAAAATTGTTGTACATTTATGGTCATATTTCGATCTTACAAGTCTCGCTATTTACTGGCATACAACTATTTCTGTTGTAGAATAAGGTGCAAAAAATTCGATCGCCTTCATTTTTTGCGCTTGTCCAGAGCCTATGAGTTCTCCGAGGAAAATATGGTGTAATTTTGTTAGTCAGTAAACACAACGTCGGCACACCTGTATTTATGAGTCAAGTAGTAAAATTCATCAAACGATCGTGTAGTTGTTAGGTGACGAAATACTCACACCACCACAACATTTATTAATATGTTTTATATAATTACAATATAATTTCAGTTAAAAGTATGGGAGGTGCCGAAAATTAAGAGAACAGTATACAAGACACAAGGTGGTAAAGTCGTGCCAGTCTTAGAAGAAACCTATCCGGTAAGTTGATTTTATATTTTGAGGAAACTTCTTTAATTAAAAACATTAACCTCCTTCTGGAACAGTCTATTAAAAAGTACCAACTGGAAATTGTAAAGAAATTATTCTTCCACCGGCTAGCGTCAAAGATAATTTTCAGCATGAGACCCTAGTAACCAATCTTCGGGTTTATTGCATGAGGTATGTTTGTAGCAAATAAGAGTCCTTTGATTTGGTTAGAAGTGAAGAACTTCTAACATTTATTGTTAACACTGCATCACACTAGAGAATAACCAGTATACAGAAAATTGTATGTTGAACTTACAATTTATGATGAACCACTATTATTCGTTCGAAGATCGAAGATTAAAGGTCCAGAGAGGACATCCCACAAGCAGTATTGAAGCCGTAGTCATATAATCCTGGTCATCTCTGGACACGTGGACGTTTGTGTTCCGAACCTTTTGCTAAGACCGCAATGTTCTTCCAAAAATAAAGTGAAGTTTATGATCCGACCATTTCATATTGTTTTTTCCATAAGAAACTAAATGTAAACTAGGAACCCGCGCGAGCGTCCTACATCCCAATGCTTAACACATTTGAACTTAACTCTGGTTTCAGCTAAAAAAAAAGCTTTCGGAGTCTGTGTTTCCTGTAAGATACAACCTGGGAGTCTTTAAGTCAAGAGTGAATAGGTTACTTCTAGGCAAGCGTGCTCCATCTTCGACCACATCATCGCTTACCATCAGGTGAGATAGTGGTCAAACGCGAGCCTATCAAACATAAAAAAAAGCTGCCCTTCGAGACATCAGTTAAATATTTTCTTAGTTCTTTCCTTCACATCGAGATTTTGTGTCATCGACGTATCAAGGCCAAAAAGGACCAAGCGCCATCTTCATAAGATAACGTTCCGTTATGGCTAGTCATACGTCTCGTTTCACAGTGTGACATATAAATTTTTAATTAGGTATTATTAATTTCTGAATTAGATCTAAAATATAGTAGGAACCATTGTGTTCATTTTAATACATTTTAATAACACAATTTCCATAGTTACGATTTCAAGTAAGTGAGTCTAACGCCATCTCGTGTCTTCGTAGTATCTATCGATTCGACATTTGCAGTACTACACCCGTTCTCGGCCAGATGGTACCACAAACCCCGAACCAACAGGTATAACTATATTATTATTTTTTAACCGTTACAATACACCTCCTCTCGGTCAAAAAAAAAAAATTTCAT
The DNA here is from genome assembly GCA_951329385.1 of Polia nebulosa. Lineage (NCBI taxonomy): Eukaryota > Metazoa > Arthropoda > Insecta > Lepidoptera > Noctuidae > Polia > Polia nebulosa. The sequence goes on from OX589596.1 coordinate 1,430,475, forward strand.
TAGAAAGATTTTTTTTTTATTAAAACTATATTGCCATGTACATTTAGAATCTCACCAAATTCCTCGACAGAAGCTGGGGCAACCCGAAACAAATCTGAATCTAGATTGCCCTCATACACAATGATTAAAATACTACTATATAAGTAAGTACTAATAATATTTAATCTGTGGCCCGCCTGTCAAGCCGACTGTCATAATTATTTCCAAATATTTTTCCTAAACTATTTATATTTATTATCATGTTTACAATAGTGAAAATAAGACCGAAAACGAGAGAAAAAAAAAAATATTACCAAGTGCAAATCATAGTGAACAACAGTGAGATGAGAACTACAAAAATAAAACGGAACTTATGACAACGTGAAAATGCTAACTAGGAACCGGGCCAAATTGCTGACCACACACCCAACATCTTCGGGTTCGTCGCTCAGCTCCGCCTCGCAGCCGCCGTGAGTCGAGTGATTCCGGCCGCTGCAGTTGCGTCGAGCTCGAGCGACGAATACACCACTCCGCCGACGACACCACCACCTGCGCGTCGACGGGGAAGAGGCCGACCACCAGCCAGCTTGGAACCTCGAGGCCCACCGGCCTCTGATAGGGTTCCCGCTGCCGGTGGAAGTGTGCAGCGCATGCGATGGACACAATCCATTAACGAAAACGTCATGCGCTCATACTATGGGGCTACAGAGGGGGGAATTAACCTGACTGCGTACCGTGGTCGGATGCTCTCTCTGTTTCAGGTGCTTGAGCCAGCTGTCAACGTATCGGCCCAACGACTGTCGGATCAGGTGCGGGTCATCCAGCGTAACCGTATGCTGGATGATGCCACACTTGATAGACTACGCCTCGAATCACGGAGTAGCCGTGTCTCACCTGCTTCGCCACCGGCCGCGGTGCAACTGCAACCTAATGCACCACCGCGACCTGACCACGTTGGTGAAGATGATGATGACGTGGCTATATCCGTGAGTACCCAGTGTAACGAACGATTGAGGAGCGCTTTGGAGGATGCATTCCGAGAGCACCGCTCCACACCGCCTGGGCTTAGACCTCGTCTACCTCGTTTGCCCATGCATAAGAAAAATAAGGCGCTGGTGTGCTCTAGATTCGCAGCTATCAAATTTTTTTGATAGCAGCAAAGACCTTGCTGATACCCACTCAATCTTGTACTGCGCGGCTACAGCGGCATGTCGTGTAGCTCACGTCAAGTTCCCCAACAGTGACAGAGCTGCACGACTAGCTGTACCAGCTTGGCAGTGCAGGATCGAGCGTCGTATCGGTGAGGCTAGAGCACTCATTGGCAAGCTTATCTGCTTCAGGGAGGGCAACACTCGCCCTAGGGTGATGCGTTTTGTGAGGCGGGCATTCTCGGGGACTGATATAAGTTCCCGAGATTATCTGACCCGCGTCACAGAGCGTGTCGACTTCCTGAAGCAGAAGATCTATGCATGGGCAAACCGTATTCGTCGGTACAAGCGGCGAGTGGAGCGGTACACTCAGAATCGCACATTCGAATGCAACGAAAGGTGGGTTTATAGGGCTTGGGAGCGACCGGACCAAGGTGTGTCCGATACGCACCTACCTGATGACGACGCCATGAGCTCATTCTGGCGCGGCATCTGGTCGGTGCCGGTCAGGCACACCGAGGGTGATTGGACTCGAGAGGTCGAGCGCGCGTGCGATCTTATACCAGAAATGGGGGCTATTACCATCAGCCCCCAAGATGTAGCTCGTGCAGTCCGTCCGTTGCCTAACTGGAAATCTCCAGGGCCGGACGGTCTGCACAATTTTTGGATAAAATGGTTTCAAAGATCGCACGCTCGCTTGGCAGCTCAGTTCCAGTCTGCCCTAGAGTCAGGGTCGCTGCCACAGTTCCTTACGACAGGAGTAACCCACCTGCTCCATAAATCAGGTAGTACTGCGGAACCCAAAAATTATAGGCCGATCACGTGTTTACCGACGGTCTATAAAGTTTTTACATCCATCCTGAGAGCCAAAATTAACAATCATATTGACACAAATTTTATCATGTCTGCCTCTCAGAATGGATGTAGGAACGGGTCCCGTGGTACCAAGGAGCTGCTCCTCATTGATGTTGCCATTAGCCAACAGGTTCGTCGTTCTCGAAAAGATCTGTCGACATGTTGGATAGATTATAAGAAGGCCTATGACTCGGTGCCACATACATGGCTCATGAGGGTGCTGGAGCTGTACAAAGTGGATGCAACTTTGCGCACCTTCCTGATGTCGTGTATGGGGCAGGTATGGAGGACGGTTCTTCACTATCCAGAATGTCGACAAATCCGGGAGAACAGCGAACCGATAAGGATCGAGCGTGGCATATTTCAGGGCGACAGTCTGAGTCCACTGTGGTTTTGTCTGGCCCTAAACCCTCTCAGTACTCTACTGGAGGGTTCGGGCCAAGGCTACCGGTTGAGAAGAGGTGGTCAGGTCATATCACACCTCCTTTACATGGATGATCTGAAACTCTTTGCCCCCAACAACTTGCAACTGATGAAGCTACTGAAGGTAACAGAAACCATCAGTAGCGCCATCAGGATGGAATTTGGTGTGGACAAATGTGCAGTCATGCATGTAAAGCGAGGGGAGATTATGGAATCCGTGGGAACTCAACTCTCGGATTCCGTACACCTTAGATCCCTCTGCTCAACCGAAACCTACAAGTATTTGGGTATGTCGGAAGCGTTAGGCATCAGTACTGCTGAAGTGAAACAGTCGTTGAGGGAGCGCTTCTTTGGCCGCCTGAATAAAGTACTGAATAGTCTTTTATCAGGCGGGAACAAGGTGCGCGCCTTCAACGGTTGGGTCATGCCGGTATTGATGTACTCTTTCGGCATACTCAAATGGACTCAGACGGAACTTGAAGCCCTGGATAGGAGGGTCCGCACACTGCTGACCGCAAATCGGATGCATCACCCACGATCATCGGTGATGAGGCTGTATATCCCGCGGAAGTGTGGGGGTCGTGGGTTCTTAAATGCTAAGACCCTACACAACCGCGAGGTATGCAGCACTTCCTCAAAGCTGACGTGGGTATGCATCGAGATGTGGTCGCTGTGGACAAGGGCCTCACCCCGCTCTCCTTGGCAAAAGAGAACTGGCGCAAACCTACAGTACTGGATACTAATGACCGCAGGGAAGTATGGCAGAGCAAGGAGCTTCACGGGCGCTTTTACCGGGTCCTACATGGGCCCGATGTAGATCTCTTAGCGTCCGTATCCTGGCTGCGCTTTGGTGACCTCTTCGGGGAAACCGAAGGTTTTGTCTGTGCGATTATGGACGAAGTTATTATGACGAATAACTACCGGAAATATATTGTGAAGGACGGTACGGTTGACATCTGTCGGGCATGCCACCGGCCCGGAGAATCAATACGACACATTATTTCTGGTTGTTCTCGTCTAGCTAACGGAGACTATTTGCATAGACACAACCTTGTAGCCAGGATTATCCACCAGCAACTTGCTCTTAAATACAATCTTGTGGAATCTGAAGTACCGTATTATAGGTATGAGCCCGACCCAGTTCTCGAAAATGGCAATATCACGTTATATTGGGATCGATCTATCATCACTGACAGGACTATTGTTGCCAATAAGCCTGACATAGTGGTGATAGATCGACAAGAGCGTCGCACAATGATTGTTGATATAACTGTCCCTCATGACGAGAACCTCGTGAAGGCTGAGAGAGATAAAAAAACAAAGTATCTTGATCTGGCTCGCGAGGTTGTCGACATGTGGGAGGTGGATATAGCAGTCATTGTGCCGATAGTCGTGACGGCCAATGGCTTAATTGCCAAGAGCCTCGACCAACATCTCAGGAGGCTCTCGTTAGGCAGTTGGATCAAGGGCTTGATCCAGAAAGCAGTACTCCTGGACACGGCTCGTATTATTAGGAGATTCCTTTCTCAGGAGCCCTGACCACCGGTAGCTTGGACCCTATTCCCGATACCGGTGGGCTACTACTTTTTATATTTTTAAATGTTTTTGTATTTATTTATGTTTTTATATGTAAGTACCTAAATATTTGAAAATGTAAAGTGTATGTATATAAGATTAAATAAATGGAATAATAATAATAATAATAAATTAATCTGTGGCCCGCCTGTCAAGCCGATTGTCATAATTTTTTCCATATATTTTTCCTAAACTATTTATATTTATTATCATGTTTACAATAGTGAAAATAAGACCGAAAACGAGAGAAAAAAAAAATATTATCAAGTGCAAATCATAGTGAACAACAGTGAGATGAGAACTACAAAATTTAAAACGGAATTTATGACAACGTGAAAATGCTAACTAGGAACCGGGCCAAATTACTGACCACACACCCAACATCTTCGGGTTCGTCGCTCAGCTCCGCCTCGCAGCCGCCGGGACCTGCACCAGCCGTGAGTCGAGTGATTCCGGCCGCTGCAGTTGCGTCGAGCTCGAGCGACGAATACACCACTCCGCCGACGACACCACCACCTGCGCGTCAACGGGGAAGAGGCCGACCACCAGCCAGTTTGGAACCTCGAGGCCCACCGGCCTCTGATAGGGTTCCCGCTGCCGGTGGAAGTGTGCAGCGCATGCGATGGACACAATCCATTAACGAAAACGTCATGCGCTCATACTATGGGGCTACAGAGGGGGGAATTAACCTGACTGCGTACCGTGGTCGGATGCTCTCTCTGTTTCAGGTGCTTGAGCCAGCTGTCAACGTATCGGCCCAACGACTGTCGGATCAGGTGCGGGTCATCCAGCGTAACCGTATGCTGGATGATACCACACTTGATAGACTACGCCTCGAATCACGGAGTAGCCGTGTCTCACCTGCTTCGCCACCGGCCGCGGTGCAACTGCAACCTAATGCACCACCGCGACCTGACCACGTTGGTGAAGATGATGATGACGTGGCTATATCCGTGAGTACCCAGTGTAACGAACGATTGAGGAGCGCTTTGGAGGATGCATTCCGAGAGCACCGCTCCACACCGCCTGGGCTTAGACCTCGTCTACCTCGTTTGCCCATGCATAAGAAAAATAAGGCGCTGGTGTGTGCTCTAGATTCGCAGCTATCAAATTTTTTTGATAGCAGCAAAGACCTTGCTGATACCCACTCAATCTTGTACTGCGCGGCTGCAGCGGCATGTCGTGTAGCTCACGTCAAGTTCCCCAACAGTGACAGAGCTGCACGACCAGCTGTACCAGCTTGGCAGTGCAGGATCGAGCGTCGTATCGGTGAGGCTAGAGCACTCATTGGCAAGCTTATCTGCTTCAGGGAGGGCAACACTCGCCCTAGGGTGATGCGCTTTGTGAGGCGGGCATTCTCGGGGACTGATATAAGTTCCCGAGATTATCTGACCCGCGTCACAGAGCGTGTCGACTTCCTGAAGCAGAAGATCTATGCATGGGCAAACCGTATTCGTCGGTACAAGCGGCGAGTGGAGCGGTACACTCAGAATCGCACATTCGAAAGCAACGAAAGGTGGGTTTATAGGGCGTGGGAGCGACCGGACCAAGGTGTGTCCGATACGCACCTACCTGATGACGACGCCATGAGCTCATTCTGGCGCGACATCTGGTCGGTGCCGGTCAGGCACACCGAGGGTGATTGGACTCGAGAGGTCGAGCGCGCGTGCGATCTTATACCAGAAATGGGGTCTATTACCATCAGCCCCCAAGATGTAGCTCGTGCAGTCCGTCCGTTGCCTAACTGGAAATCTCCAGGGCCGGACGGTCTGCACAATTTTTGGATAAAATGGTTTCAAAGATCGCACGCTCGCTTGGCAGCTCAGTTCCAGTCTGCTCTAGAGTCAGGGTCGCTGCCACAGTTCCTTACGACAGGAGTAACCCACCTGCTCCATAAATCAGGTAGTACTGCGGAACCCAAAAATTATAGGCCGATCACGTGTTTACCGACGGTCTATAAAGTTTTTACATCCATCCTGAGAGCCAAAATTAACAATCATATTGACACAAATTTTATCATGTCTGCCTCTCAGAATGGATGTAGGAACGGGTCCCGTGGTACTAAGGAGCTGCTCCTCATTGATGTTGCCATTAGCCAACAGGTTCGTCGTTCTCGAAAAGATCTGTCGACATGTTGGATAGACTATAAGAAGGCCTATGACTCGGTGCCACATACATGGCTCATGAGGGTGCTGGAGCTGTACAAAGTGGATGCAACTTTGCGCACCTTCCTGATGTCGTGTATGGGGCAGTGGAGGACGGTTCTTCACTATCCAGGATGTCGACAAATCCGGGAGAACAGCGAACCGATAAGGATCGAGCGTGGCATATTTCAGGGCGACAGTCTGAGTCCACTGTGGTTTTGTCTGGCCCTAAACCCTCTCAGTACTCTACTGGAGGGTTCGGGCCAAGGCTACCGGTTGAGAAGAGGTGGTCAGGTCATATCACACCTCCTTTACATGGATGATCTGAAACTCTTTGCCCCCAACAACTTGCAACTGATGAAGCTACTGAAGGTAACAGAAACCTTCAGTAGCGCCATCAGGATGGAATTTGGTGTGGACAAATGTGCAGTCATGCATGTAAAGCGAGGGGAGATTATGGAATCCGTGGGAACTCAACTCTCGGATTCCGTACACCTTAGATCCCTCTGCTCAACCGAAACCTACAAGTATTTGGGTATGTCGGAAGCGTTAGGCATCAGTACTGCTGAAGTGAAACAGTCGTTGAGGGAGCGCTTCTTTGGCCGCCTGAATAAAGTACTGAATAGTCTTTTATCAGGCGGGAACAAGGTGCGCGCCTTCAACGGTTGGGTCATGCCGGTATTTATGTACTCTTTCGGCATACTCAAATGGACTCAGACGGAACTTGACGCCCTGGATAGGAGGGTCCGCACACTGCTGACCGCAAATCGGATGCATCACCCACGATCATCGGTGATGAGGCTGTATATCCCGCGGAAGTGTGGGGGTCGTGGGTTCTTAAATGCTAAGACCCTACACAACCGCGAGGTATGCAGCCTTAGGGAGTACTTCCTCAAAGCTGACGTGGGTATGCATCGAGATGTGGTCGCTGTGGACAAGGGCCTCACCCCGCTCTCCTTGGCAAAAGAGAACTGGCGCAAACCTACAGTACTGGATACTAATGACCGCAGGGAAGTATGGCAGAGCAAGGAGCTTCACGGGCGCTTTTACCGGGTCCTACATGGGCCCGATGTAGATCTCTTAGCGTCCGTATCCTGGCTGCGCTTTGGTGACCTCTTCGGGGAAACCGAAGGTTTTGTCTGTGCGATTATGGACGAAGTTATTATGACGAATAACTACCGGAAATATATTGTGAAGGACGGTACGGTTGACATCTGTCGGGCATGCCACCGGCCCGGAGAATCAATACGACACATTATTTCTGGTTGTTCTCGTCTAGCTAACGGAGACTATTTGCATAGACACAACCTTGTAGCCAGGATTATCCACCAGCAACTTGCTCTTAAATACAATCTTGTGGAATCTGAAGTACCGTACTATAGGTATGAGCCCGACCCAGTTCTCGAAAATGGCAATATCACGTTATATTGGGATCGATCTATCATCACTGACAGGACTATTGTTGCCAATAAGCCTGACATAGTGGTGATAGATCGACAAGAGCGTCGCACAATGATTGTTGATATAGCTGTCCCTCATGACGAGAACCTCGTGAAGGCTGAGAGAGATAAAAAAACAAAGTATCTTGATCTGGCTCGCGAGGTTGTCGATATGTGGGAGGTGGATACAGCAGTCATTGTGCCGATAGTCGTGACGGCCAATGGCTTAATTGCCAAGAGCCTCGACCAACATCTCAGGAGGCTCTCGTTAGGCAGTTGGATCAAGGGCTTGATCCAGAAAGCAGTACTCCTGGACACGGCTCGTATTGTTAGGAGATTCCTTTCTCAGGAGCCCTGACCACCGGTAGCTTGGACCCTATTCCCGATACCGGTGGGCTACTACTTTTTATATTTTTAAATGTTTTTGTATTTATTTATGTTTTTATATGTAAGTACCTAAATATTTGAAAATGTAAAGTGTATGTATATAAGATTAAATAAATGAGATAATAATAATAATTTTTTAAGCTGGCAACACCGACAACATCTGACGTGTCAAAATTTTTTTCAAAATATTATTCAGTTTTTATAATATTTATCAAGTGATTTCAAACCCACAACAAAAAGCAAAAATAATAACCGTTATAGCAAGAACCCACATACAATTTAATATGGAAAACTATCACCTTTATACAAAAAAACTACATGATATTGAAATGACAGCTGTCATGGACAAATAAACAGAAAAATTGGAAAAACATAATAGATGTTGACTAGATCAGCAGCTCGCCGTGCACGCCCACCACCTCCGGCCTCGTCGCTCAGCTCCGCCTCGCCGCCGCCGGAACCCAGCCCCACCGTGAGTGCTGTGACACCGGCCGTGGCAGTTGCGTCGAGCTCCAGCGACGAGTTCTTCTCGCCGCCGACGACACCACCACCTGCGCGTCGACGGGGAGGATGCCGGCCGCCGAGCGGCTTAGGACCTCGAGGCCCACCGGCCTCTGATAGGGTCCCAGCTCCCGGCGGAAGTGTGCAGCGCATGCGATGGACGCAATCCATCAATGAAAACGTCATGCGCTCATACTATGGGGCTACAGAGGGAGGTAACAACCTGACCGCGTACCGTGTTCGGATGCTCTCTTTGTTCCAGGTGCTTGAGCCAGCCGTCAACGTTTCGGCCCAACGACTGTCGGATCAGGTGCGGGTCATCCTGCGTAATCATATGTTGGATGATATTGTACTTGATCGCCTCCGAACTGAAATGGGTAGCCATGTTATTGCCCCTCCGTCGCAGACTGTGTTACCAGTTGTGGTACCACCGTCCAACTATGCTCCCAGCCACGCTGACGAGGAGTGTAATGACATGGTTACAAACGTAAGTACCCACTGCAATGATGAATTGAGGAGTGCTTTGGAGTGTGCTATTCGGGAGTATCGCAGCATGCCGCTCGAACTTAGGCCACGTTTACCTCGTTTGCCCATGCATAACAAGAATAGGGCGCTGGTGGCTGCTCTGGATTCGCAGTTGTCAAATTATTTAGATGACTGCGAAGACCTCACCGATACACACTCGATGCTGTACTGCGCGGCTGTAGCGGCATGTCGTGTAGCTCACGTCAAATTTCCTAATGACCGAGCTACACGACCGAAGCCAGCCGTGCCGGCTTGGCAGTGCAGAATCGAGCGTCGTATTGGTGGGGCCAGAGCACTCATAGGCAAACTAATCTGCTTCAGGGAGGGCAACACTCGCCCAAGAGTGATGCGCTTTGTGAGACGGGCGTTTTCGGGGACTGATGTCAGCTCCCGAGACTATATGTCCCGTGTCACAGAGCGCATCGACTTCCTGAAGCAGAAAGTATATGCATGGGCAAACCGTATTCGCAGGTATAAGCGGCGAGTAGAACGATACACCCAGAATCGCACATTCCGAAGTAATGAAAGGTGGGTGTATAGGGATTGGGAGCGACCGGACCAAGGTGTGACTAATACGTACCTGCCGGATGATGACGCCATATACTCGTTCTGGCGCAGCATCTGGTCGGTGCCTGTCTGTCATACCGAGGGCGATTGGATTCGGGATGTTGAGCGCGTATGCGATCCAATACCAGAAATGGGGGCAATTATCATCAGCCCCCAAGATGTAGCTCGTGCAGTCCGTCCGTTAGCTAACTTGAAATCTCCAGGGCCGGACGGGCTGCACAACTTCTGGATCAAATGGTTTACAAGGTCGCATACCCACTTGGCATCTCAGATCCAGTCTGCCTTAGAGTCAGGGTCGCTGCCCCAATTTCTAACTACAGGAATAACCAACCTGCTCCATAAATCAGGTAGTACTGCGGAACCTAAAAATTATAGACCGATCACGTGCTTACCGACGGTCTACAAGGTTCTTACATCCATTTTGAGAGCTAAGATTAACACACATATTAGATAGTAACTGTATCATGTCTGCCTCTCAAAATGGATGTAGGAATGGGTCCCGCGGTACTAAGGAGCTTCTCCTCATAGATATGACCATTAGCCAACAGGTTCGGCGTTTCCGAAAGGATCTGTCGACATGTTGGATAGACTATAAGAAGGCCTATGACTCAGTTCCTCATACATGGCTCATGAGGGTGCTGGAATTGTATAAAGTTGATGCAACGCTACGCACCTTCCTGATGTCATGTATGGGGCAATGGAGGACGGTCCTTCGCTATCCAGGATGTCGACAAATCCAGAGGAATAGCGAACCGATAAGGATCGAGCGGGGTATATTCCAGGGTGACAGTTTGAGTCCGCTTTGGTTTTGCCTAGCTTTGAATCCTCTAAGCACACTGCTAGAGAATTCAGGGCTAGGCTATCGGTTGAAGAGAGGTGGTCAGGTTATATCTCACCTCCTTTAAATGGATGACTTGAAACTTTTTGCCCCCAACAATCTGCAACTGATGGAGCTACTGAAGGTAACTGAAACCTTCAGTAGTGCCATCAGGATGGAGTTTGGTGTGGATAAATGTGCGGTCATGCATGTAAAGCGAGGGGAGATTGTGGAATCCGTGGGAACACAACTCTCGGATTCCATAAACCTGAGATCCCTCTCTCCAACCGAAACCTATAAGTATTTGGGTATGTCGGAAGCGTTAGGTATCAATGTTGCTGACATGAAGCAATCGTTGAAGGAGCGCTTCTTTGGCCGCCTGAAGAAGGTATTTAATAGCTTTCTTTCGGGCGGAAACAAGGTGCGCGCCTTCAACGGTTGGGTCATGCTGGTATTGATGTACTCTTTCGGCGTACTCAAATGGACTCAAACAGAACTTGACGCCCTGGATAGGCGAGTCCGTACGCTGCTGACTGCATTTCGAATGCATCACCCACGTTCGTCGGTGATGAGACTGTATATCCCGCGGAAGTGTGGAGGCCGAGGCTTTTTAAATGCTAAGACCCTCCACAACCGCGAGGTATGCAGTCTAAGGGAATATTTCCTAGCTGCTGACGTGGGTATGCATCGAGATGTAGTGGCAGTGGACAAGGGCCTTACTCCACTCTCCTTGGCTAACGAGAACTGGCGCAAACCTCTAGTGCTTGACACTAACGATCGCAGAGAAGTATGGCAGAGTAAGGAACTTCACGGACGCTTTTTCCGGGCCCTACACGGGCCCGATGTAGACCAACTAGCGTCCGTAGCCTGGCTGCGTGTCGGTGACCTCTTTGGGGAAACCGAAGGTTTTGTCTGTGCAATTATGGACGAAGTTATCATGACGAAAAATTACCGGAGATTTATTGTGAAGGACGGCAGGGTTGACATATGTCGGGCATGTCATCGTCCGGGAGAATCAATCCGCCACATAATCTCTGGTTGTTCTCGTCTAGCTAACGGTGAGTACTTGCATAGGCACAACCTCGTAGCCAGGATTATCCATCAGCAACTTGGTCTGAAATACTCTCTTGTGGAATCGGAAGTGCCGTACTACAGATATGCGCCCGACCCAGTTCTCGATAATGGTCATATCTCATTGTACTGGGATCGGTCCATCATCACTGACAGGACTATTATAGCCAATAAGCCTGATATAGTGGTGGTGGACCGAATCGAGAGGCGTGCAATGATTGTTGACATTACCGTCCCACATGACGAGAACCTCGTGAAAGCCGAGAAAGATAAACAAATCAAGTATATTGACTTGGCTCGCGAGGTTGTCGACATGTGGGATGTGAACTCAGCGATCATTGTACCGATAGTCGTATCAGCCAATGGCTTAATAGCCACGAGCCTCGACCAACACCTCAGGAGGCTCTCGTTAGGCGGCTGGATCAAGGGCTTGATTCAGAAAGCAGTACTTCTGGACACGGCTCGCATTGTCAGGCGGTTCCTCTCTCTGGAGCCCTGACCGCCGGTAGCTTGGACCCTGTTCCCGATACCGGTGGGATACTATTTTTTATATTTTTTAATGTTTTTTTTTTTTTTTTTTTCATTGAAATATTTAAAAATATAATTTATATGTATTTACAAATGAATAAACGATAATAATTTATTTAATTCAGACCATTGATCCATATAGTGTTAGTAAAATCTTAACCTATTGTTAGTACATAAAAAGCTTAAATTAATTGGCGACATGTACGCCAGTACGCACATGCCTAGCTGCCCAGTGCCTAATGAAAGGCCCATCAATTTTGTCCGCCAGTGTAGCCAGTATGTTGTTGGGGCTACCCCTGAATCGCTTCAGCATACTCGCACATCGCTTGCGCATAACTGCATAAAAATCATCTAATCTCGCTTCAGCGAACATGCCAGACGCGCTACAAAACCGAGGCAGCCCCAACAATATCCTCAACGCATTGTTATACTGAACGCGCAGAGCGTTGTTAGCCTTCTGCGTATACCTTACCCACAGGCTGCACGTGTAAAACGATTGACAAAACGCTCGAAAAAGAGTCAGTTTCACCTCCCTAGTACAACGTGCAAACCTGCGAGCCAGCATATTGCATCTGGCTGCCAACGCTCTGCGCTCCCTATCTAAATCTTGGTCATCCATGAGAAAGTCCGTGATAACATGACCTAGGTATTTAAACTGCGTAACGAACTCCAACGGAGTTCCTCGTAAGTTAATAGATGGAATATTAACAGGTGTATTGTTGCGCACTCTAAAAACAATTACCTTGCTCTTGGAGGCATTATACCTCAAGCCATGAGCCCCCGCGTACCTCTCACAGATGGCCAACAATTTCCTCAGACCACAGATTGATGGACTGAGCAGTACCATATCATCAGCGTAACTTATGTTGTTGATCATAGTTCCATCAACAGAGCATCCGATCTTGGTGCCGCTCAGCTCACCAATCAGCCGATCCATATACACGTTAAAAAGACTCGGTGAAGTCAATCCCCCCTGCCTTACCCCACAATCTAATCCATATGACTCAGATTGAGCATCCGCCCACCTAACATAATTATTCTGATGCTTACACCAATATTTAAATAAATCTATGAATTCAGTAGGTAGTTCAGTATCATCCGACAGTTTTTGCCACAAAACATCATAATCTACTAAGTCAAAAGCTTTTGACAGGTCAAGGAAACATACATACACTGGTGTTCTCCTGTCTGTGTAGTACTGCACAGTCTGCTTGAGACACAGGATTGCACTTTCAGTGGACAAACCGGCTCTAAAGCCAAACTGCGCATCGTGCAATTTAATGTGTTTATTCAACCGCCTCTCAAGCAGACTGTCCAACACCTTGCCAATGACTGTTGCTAATGATATAGGTCTATAATTAGATTTGTCGGATGAGTCACCTGTCTTACTTTTAATTATGGGAACTACAACTGTTTTTACCAGATTCTCAGGCAGGTAGGAATGACCCACACAAAAATTAAACATCAAGGTAAGCAATCTGGTCAAGTGTACACCGGCGAACCTTAAGTGCTCAACACTCAGACCATCATGCCCCGGTGACTTACCCCGCTTCATACTTTTTAATGCCATTTTAATTTCCTTATTTGAGAATCTTACATAAAAATCACTTTCACACAAGGTCCGAGTGTCTCGCACAGACGTGTCTGTATTAAGTGGCGCTACCTTAAAGTGATTCATAAACATGGTAGATATGTCACTACTTTGTGACAGACCCTCAACATTTGCGGGAAGACTCGGCTGGGGATTCAAAGAGTTGGTTTCCTTCCAAAAAGAACTAAATTTTCAAGGCGGGGAGCATGGTGTGGCGAGTTGCCGCCACTCTGCAAGTTGGATGGGGGTGGTATCGCGACGTGTGTGCCTTGCTCTGACTTGTGAGTCGAGTGTGTAACCGGCTTTACGGGGCCATAGGCAATCTGAGAAAGCAGCAACCATAGATAATTCAGTGTGTGTCTAACGCCGCGAGGCACAGCGCGCATCTCACCGCAGACTAAATTAATGTCTTATTAATATCGTCCCCGCAAATACACTAAAATCCCGAGTAATATCCCGTAAACGTTGGGGATCCACCGGGAATAATAAATAACCCACAAACCTCCCCCCCTTCAATTTAAATTTTTAAATTTAATAGCATTACGCGTACCAAATAAGAATAAGGCAAAGGCTTTTCAACCTACGAATACGAACTACAAATACTAATTAAAACAACTATTATGCATATAGCAAGCAAGTATGTACAACACTCAAGCTTAGTTTACCAAAGTTTGAATGCAGGTAAGCAACTATTTGAGTTTTCAATTTAGTGTTAACCTGTGAAGCCCCATGGCAAAATCCGGGTTGTCAAATTAAACCCCGATTATTTTTTTTATTCTCAGTAATTTTTTTTTTTTTTGGTCCGACTCACCGGTGAGTTTCGGGGCTTTACAGGCTGTGGTGTGGTGATGAAAGACATAATTATTTTTATTATTAGATATAGATAAATAATTATAGAGATAAAAAATTCTATAATTTTTTACCCCCGGCACAATACAATACCAAATAAAAATTAAGAAACAGGATGAGCAGGTATGCATAACCCCCAATACTCCTTAACAAAAGTCTGTATGTAGGTATGCACACATTTAAATAAAGTTCTAAGTTTAATTCACACAATTACTTATTTCAAATCTAAGTATTTGTGATATAAAATAACTAATAAGTTTAGTTATTAAATAATCAATACTCTTTAATATAGAGTATTGTTAAACCTTAAGTATCTACTAATTTCAAATCTAAATAACTATGATACTAGGAGTATCAAGTATACTCAAGAAACTATTTCAAAACTAAAAAAAAAAATAAGTATTTAGTTTTGAAAACATTAATCTCTCATTCAAGTAATATAGATTCAATGAGAAAGTATAAAGTTTTATTTCACTACCCTCAATCTCCAATCCAAGTAACAGTAATACCCTAATAACAAGTTCTTAAAGAAAGTAACATCACATCACAAATCTAAGTGATTGTGATTTATCATATGTATTGAGTTTAATTTATTAAGTAATTAATGTAAAGAAATTATTCTTCCACCGGCTAGCGTCAAAGATAATTTTCAGCATGAGACCCTAGTTACCAATCTTCGGGTTTATTGCATGAGGTATGTTTGTAGCAAATAAGAGTCCTTTGATTTGGTCTTCACTTCTCACATTTATTGTTAACACTGCATCACACTAGATAATAATCAGTACACAGAAAATTGTATGTTGAACTTACAATTCATGATGAACCACTATTACCCTATCGTTCGAAGATCGAAGATTAAAGGTCCAGAGAGGAGGTCCCACAAGCAATATTGAAGCCGTGGTCATATAATCCTGGTCATCTCTGGACACGTGGACGTTTGTGTTTTGAACTTTTTGCTAAGACCGCATTGTTCTTCCAAAAATAAAGTGAAGTTTATGATCTGACCATTTTCTAATTAGTATTATCCATAAGAAACTAAATGTAAACTAGGAACCCTGCCAACAAGAGAAAATTTCGGTGAGACTCATAAATGCCACGCTTAAGACTTTTTGACGTGTAAAAGTGTTCCTTGTAACCTATTTACTGAATAAACATCATTTATCATTTAAGATTTAGCATCACTACAGAAAAATCCCAAAAAGAGTACTTACAGCGTCCTACATAGTTTCTGTCGAGGGTTTTGGTGAGATTCTAAATGTACATGGCAATATAGTTTTGATTAAAAAAAAAAAATCTTTCTAATGATTTTTTTTTTTTTGACCGGTGAGAGGTGTATTGTAACTGTTAAAAAATAATAATATAGCTATACCTGTTGGTTCGGGGTTTGTGGTACCATCTGGCCGAGAACGGGTGTAGTACTGCAAATGTCGAATCTATAGATACTACGAAGACACTAGATGGCGTTAGACTCACTTACTTGAAATCTTAACTATGGAAATTGTGTTATTAAAATGTATTAAAATGAACACAATGAATAAAAGTACTGTAGGACCCCAAAGCACCTGTATGGCCTGCAGGGATCCTGGGATGTTCCTCGAAGCCCCGGGGGATGTCACGTAGCTTGGCGACTCGCTGGGCTAAGCGCGAGAGGACTCTTCGACGAGGGAATCGCTACGGGAGGATAAGGGAAACAAGCTGAGGGCGTTATATACTCTATATTGATTATTGAATAGAATGTGTGCCCACTTCCAAGGCCTAAACTTCCATCTATCTGACACAAACATCAAGCCTACACTTTCTAAATTCAAACGGCTCTCCAATACTCTTACTTGCCAGTTAAAGGCAGACCCGCTAAAAATAGGCTGTGACTATAATCGTCACATGAGCTACGCCCCTACGAATAGAAGCGTAAATGCTAGTAAATCTTCTATTCAATTGAACCCTTGAAGAGCCGGTTGAAGCCAACCTAACCCTCACCAGAAGGCCCTACCTATGGGAGGTAAACGAAGAAGCAGAAGCCCATCTATGGATAGCCCAAAATGAACCCCGAGTAGTATGGTTTTTGTGCCATTCGCCGCACCACATGTCCCGGCAACGCACTTGGCTTCAATGAGGCAAAAACCTCCCTAAAAAGCCACACTGCTCTGCTAATTTTCTAACCTAAGATGGGCCCTAGTTAGCATCTACCCAGAAAGGGTTCACAAAAATAAAATTTAGAACTGTAATAGTTTTAACTCCACTGGACGCTTATGAAGACCAGGAGAAAAACGACCACCGATATGACCACCTACTCACTATTTCCTGAACTTCCCCCAGAGTGCCCCATAAATATAACATGAAGGATATTCTCTAACTGATTATTTTATAAAAATGTCATGGGCTCGGTTACACCATATATGATCAACTCGACCCTACTTTGCGACGGCACTATACCCCATAAACAAAGCTGGTATAAACCGACAACAAACCCAGACACATTTTCCTAGGAGAGAGGATCGCAATCCCTCTCCTTCCTATCTGTAGTAATCCTACTAATATTATAAATGCGAAAGTTTGTATGTTTGTTTGTTTGTATGTTTGGCTGAAGGTAACGCAAAAACGGCTGAAGGGATTTCAATGAAATTTTGCACATAGGTAGGTCATAGCTTGGATTAACATATAGGCTACTTTTTATCCCGGTTAATGACAAGACTTAGCGAAAGCTGAGGTGGAAGTAGAAAACCAAAGTCAGGCTGAACGAGCGATATACGCTCACAAAGTACCAGGAGACCAGAAACACGAGAAGTATTTCCAGGGCTGGAATCATGAGCTGTAAAGACTCGCAAAGTACCAGGCAATCAGAATCATGAAGAGGTATTTTCGGGGCTACCATCCTAAGCGGACCAGAATCAAGAAGAAGTGTTTCCGGGGCTTGAATCCTGAGCGGTATAGATTCACAAGCTACCAGGAGATCAGAATCATAAAATAAATTCCAAGTTAGGTATTATGAGAGGTAGAGATTTACAAATTACCAAGAGACTAGAAACATGAGAAGTATTTCAAGGACTGAAATTATGAGCGATAAAGACTCACAAACTACTAGAAGATCAGGATTCACGAAAAAGTAGTTCCGGAGCTGGAATCATGAGAGGTATAGATTCCAAAGCTACCATGAGACCATAGTCATGAACCAGTATTTTTGGGGCTTAAATCCAAAGCGGTATAGATTCACAACCTACCAGGAGATCAGAATCACAAATTATATTCTGAGGCTGGTATTATGAGAGGTACAGATTCACAAATTATCAGGAGAACATAATCATGACGAAGTTTTCCGAGCAGTACAGATTCACAATCAACCAGGACATCAGAATTACAATCCTACTAATATTATAAATGCGAAAGTTTGTATGTTTGTTTGTTTGTATGTTTGCATGTTTGTATGTTTGGCTGAAGGTAACGCAAAAACGGCTGAAGGGATTTCAATGAAATTTTGCACACAGGTAGATCATAGCCTGGATTAACACATAGATTAACAACCTACGAGGAAATCAGAATCACAAAATATATTCCGAGGCTGGCATTATGAGAGGTAGAGATTCACAAATTACCAGGAGACCAGAAACGTGAAGAAGTAAAATTTCCGAGCGGTATAGATTCACGCACTACCAGGAGATCAGAATCACAAAAAATATTACAAAAAAAAGGGTGGGATCAAGAGGTAAAAAAAAGCATCTTGAATAAGTATTTTCGGGGCTGGAATCCTGAGCGGTATAGATTCTTAAACTATCAGGAAAACAGAATCATGCAGAAGAGAAATTTCAGACCTGCATGCGAATGAAGCCGCAGGTAAACTACCTGGGTGCCAAAATCATGAAAAAGTTAATTTAACATAAACAACATAACTTCGACGTCAAACAAACGCAAAAAAAAATATATATATAGATAGCCCATAGAAAAGAGATGTTCGGCGTAGCGCAAAAAATCGCCGTCCAACTTTGGCAAGCCCTGCTAATGTCCCGGGCCTGCGGACGGCGAGTAATGGGTAGCTCGCCGTCCGATCAGCACCAAAGAGTTGTCAGCATACATGATGGGGCCCGTCATGGCCGATGCCTGCCTAGGAGTTGAGGATAAATTCGAAAGAGTTACCTCGCCCCTGGGCACTCAGGCAGGGAAGGAACAGGGGTGGGCAGAGCGGGAGAAGTTATTGGATGATTTCCCACAGCCCCAAAAAAAAAACAAAACCCTGCTAATGTAGGAAATTCTAATTTATCAGGATCCTAGCACGTACTAACTTTAAATCTTTCACAAATGTTTGATTTTTCTCTGGACTCAATCCGGACGTCTACGCAGATGGAGTCACGGGCAAGAAGCTAAGAAGTGGTGAAGGGTCTGTCTTTATGTAGAACGACGTTCAAAAAGTTGTGGCTCACAACCTAATTTGATTTTGCCTAATTTGACTTTGAATTTTAATTTCTACAGCGTTTTTTAACGTGCTAACCTCAGGATATAGCACTCAAATTTATAATCATACTTTTAACGCGGGCGAAGCCGCGGGCGGAAGCTAGTTGTATACTAAAGCTTTTTTTTTGGGATTATGAGAGGTAGAGATTCATAAATTATCAGGAGACCAGAATGGTGAAGAAGTGATTTCGGGGCTGAAATCATGAGCGGTAAAGATTCTCAAACTACCAGGGAGGGGGCTGGAATCCTAAGCGGTACAGATTCATAACCTACCAGGAGATCAGAAGCACAAAACATATTCCGAAGCTGGTATTATGAGAGGTAGTGATTTAAAAATTACCAGGAGAGCAGAAACGTGAAGAAGTAAAATTTCCGAGCGAAATACGAGTAGATTCACGCACTACCAGGAGATCAGAATCACACAAAAATATACCAAAAAGAAAAAAAAAAGGGTGGGATCAAAAGAGGTAAAAAGAAAGCATCTTGAATAATTATTTACGGGGCTGGAATCCTGAGCGGTATAGATTCTTAAACTACCAGGAAAACAGAATAATGCAGAAGTGAAATTTCATACCCGCATACGGATGAAGCCGCAGGTAAACTACCACAGTGCCAAAATCATGAAAAAGTTAATTTGACATAAACAACAAAACTTCGACGTCAAACATAGATAAAAACGCAAAAAAAAATAGGTAGCCCATAGAAAAGAGATGTTCGGATGTTCGGTGTAGCGCAAAAAATCGCCGTCCAACTTTGGTAAACCCTGCTAATGTAGGAAATTCTAATTTATCTTGATCCTAGCCCGTACTAACTTTTAATCTTACACAAATGTTTGACTTTTCTCTGGACTCAATCCGGATGGCTACGCAGATGGAGTCACGGACAAGAAGCTAAAAAGTGGTGAAGGGTCTGTCTTTATGTAGAACGACGTTCAAAAAGTTCTGGCTCGCAACCTTATTTGAATCGCTGACTTTGGATTTTGATTTCTACAGTGTTTTGTTAACGTGCTACTCTCTCTGGAAATACTACTCAAATTTATAATCATACTTTTCACGCGGGCGAAGCCGCGGGCGGAAGCTAGTATCTTTATTAAAATAGTACTCTGGAGAAATTTCCACACCTATTTGTTCCTAACAAACTTCTAATAAGATCAATTCCTTGCTCATGGTATGTGGTCACTTCTCCCATCTGTCTTCGGTCACGTCCGTGCACCTCATCCATTTCGATTACATGAAACCCACAAAACACAATGATTAATATTACACAAAATATAGTATAATTGAGAACCTCCTCCTTCTTTGAAATCGGTTAAAATTTAAACATTTTTTACATTGTCAAACGTACTAACGTTGACGTACCAGATGTCTGACAATTATTTGTCATGTCAAATGACATCTGACACCACTGTCTATTCTCTAAAATTTCCTTTCTAAAGAACAAAAGAATTTTCAAAAAACACTATAAATTTCTTCTTATATTTCCAAAATTTATATTTATTTACAGAAGACTGCTTTATTAAATTATTTACTTGCAGTTCCTGAAATCTTTCACATATTTCTATTTTTAACCGACTTCGAAAAAGGAGGAGGTTATCAATTCGGATGTTTGTATTTTTTTTTTATATGTATGTTCGGGCATAACTCCGTCATATATTGACGGATTTACAAAATTCTTTTTTGTTCGAAAGGGGTTTATTCCGAAATGGTCCCATTTAAATTTCAAAAGATCTGATAATGGGTTTCGGAGACAGACAACGGAACTCTTCGAAAATTGACAGCAAATCAACTGCGATTGCTGCTATCGTATGTCTACGAATTGTTAACACAGTTTAATGGGGAACCACAACTAAAAAGTGAAAATTAAAAAACTTTTTTACAAAAAAAATAGAACCGACTTCCAAAAAAAGTGCAAAATAACTTTAATTTCGGAAGTCGGTGTTCCTGTTTTGTGTCTTCGTTTTTTGACACCGACTTCCGAAATTAAAGTTATTTTGCACTTTTTTTGGAAGTCGGTTCTATTTTTTTTGTAAAAAAGTTTTTTAATTTTCACTTTTTAGTTGTGGTTCCCCATTAAACTGTGTTAACAATTCGTAGACATACGATAGCAGCAATCGCAGTTGATTTGCTGTCAATTTTCGAAGAGTTCCGTTGTCTGTCTCCGAAACCCATTATCAGATCTTTTGAAATTTAAATGGGACCATTTCGGAATAAACCCCTTTCGAACAAAAAAGAATTTTGTAAATCCGTCAATATATGACGGAGTTATGCCCGAACATACATATAAAAAAAAAATACAAACATCCGAATTGATAACCTCCTCCTTTTTCGAAGTCGGTTAAAAATAGAAATATGTGAAAGATTTCAGGAACTGCAAGTAAATAATTTAATAAAGCAGTCTTCTGTAAATAAATATAAATTTTGGAAATATAAGAAGAAATTTATAGTGTTTTTTGAAAATTCTTTTGTTCTTTAGAAAGGAAATTTTAGAGAATAGACAGTGGTGTCAGATGTCATTTGACATGACAAATAATTGTCAGACATCTGGTACGTCAACGTTAGTACGTTTGACAATGTAAAAAATGTTTAAATTTTAACCGATTTCAAAGAAGGAGGAGGTTCTCAATTATACTATATTTTGTGTAATATTAATCATTGTGTTTTGTGGGTTTCATGTAATCGAAATGGATGAGGTGCACGGACGTGACCGAAGACAGATGGGAGAAGTGACCACATACCATGAGCAAGGAATTGATCTTATTAGAAGTTTGTTAGGAACAAATAGGTGTGGAAATTTCTCCAGAGTACTATTTTAATAAAGATACTAGCTTCCGCCCGCGGCTTCGCCCGCGTGAAAAGTATGATTATAAATTTGAGTAGTATTTCCAGAGAGAGTAGCACGTTAACAAAACACTGTAGAAATCAAAATCCAAAGTCAGCGATTCAAATAAGGTTGCGAGCCAGAACTTTTTGAACGTCGTTCTACATAAAGACAGACCCTTCACCACTTTTTAGCTTCTTGTCCGTGACTCCATCTGCGTAGCCATCCGGATTGAGTCCAGAGAAAAGTCAAACATTTGTGTAAGATTAAAAGTTAGTACGGGCTAGGATCAAGATAAATTAGAATTTCCTACATTAGCAGGGTTTACCAAAGTTGGACGGCGATTTTTTGCGCTACACCGAACATCCGAACATCTCTTTTCTATGGGCTACCTATTTTTTTTTGCGTTTTTATCTATGTTTGACGTCGAAGTTTTGTTGTTTATGTCAAATTAACTTTTTCATGATTTTGGCACTGTGGTAGTTTACCTGCGGCTTCATCCGTATGCGGGTATGAAATTTCACTTCTGCATTATTCTGTTTTCCTGGTAGTTTAAGAATCTATACCGCTCAGGATTCCAGCCCCGTAAATAATTATTTAAGATGCTTTCTTTTTACCTCTTTTGATCCCACCCTTTTTTTTTTCTTTTTGGTATATTTTTGTGTGATTCTGATCTCCTGGTAGTGCGTGAATCTACTCGTATTTCGCTCGGAAATTTTACTTCTTCACGTTTCTGCTCTCCTGGTAATTTTTAAATCACTACCTCTCATAATACCAGCTTCGGAATATGTTTTGTGCTTCTGATCTCCTGGTAGGTTATGAATCTGTACCGCTTAGGATTCCAGCCCCCTCCCTGGTAGTTTGAGAATCTTTACCGCTCATGATTTCAGCCCCGAAATCACTTCTTCACCATTCTGGTCTCCTGATAATTTATGAATCTCTACCTCTCATAATCCCAAAAAAAAAGCTTTAGTATACAACTAGCTTCCGCCCGCGGCTTCGCCCGCGTTAAAAGTATGATTATAAATTTGAGTGCTATATCCTGAGGTTAGCACGTTAAAAAACGCTGTAGAAATTAAAATTCAAAGTCAAATTAGGCAAAATCAAATTAGGTTGTGAGCCACAACTTTTTGAACGTCGTTCTACATAAAGACAGACCCTTCACCACTTCTTAGCTTCTTGCCCGTGACTCCATCTGCGTAGACGTCCGGATTGAGTCCAGAGAAAAATCAAACATTTGTGAAAGATTTAAAGTTAGTACGTGCTAGGATCCTGATAAATTAGAATTTCCTACATTAGCAGGGTTTTTTTTTTTTTTTGGGGCTGTGGGAAATCATCCAATAACTTCTCCCGCTCTGCCCACCCCTGTTCCTTCCCTGCCTGAGTGCCCAGGGGCGAGGTAACTCTTTCGAATTTATCCTCAACTCCTAGGCAGGCATCGGCCATGACGGGCCCCATCATGTATGCTGACAACTCTTTGGTGCTGATCGGACGGCGAGCTACCCATTACTCGCCGTCCGCAGGCCCGGGACATTAGCAGGGCTTGCCAAAGTTGGACGGCGATTTTTTGCGCTACGCCGAACATCTCTTTTCTATGGGCTATCTATATATATTTTTTTTTTTGCGTTTGTTTGACGTCGAAGTTTTGTTGTTTATGTTAAATTAACTTTTTCATGATTTTGGCACCCAGGTAGTTTACCTGCGGCTTCATTCGCATGCAGGTCTGAAATTTCTCTTCTGCATGATTCTGTTTTCCTGATAGTTTAAGAATCTATACCGCTCAGGATTCCAGCCCCGAAAATACTTATTCAAGATGCTTTTTTTTACCTCTTGATCCCACCCTTTTTTTTTGTAATATTTTTTGTGATTCTGATCTCCTGGTAGTGCGTGAATCTATACCGCTCGGAAATTTTACTTCTTCACGTTTCTGGTCTCCTGGTAATTTGTGAATCTCTACCTCTCATAATGCCAGCCTCGGAATATATTTTGTGATTCTGATTTCCTCGTAGGTTGTTAATCTATGTGTTAATCCAGGCTATGATCTACCTGTGTGCAAAATTTCATTGAAATCCCTTCAGCCGTTTTTGCGTTACCTTCAGCCAAACATACAAACATGCAAACATACAAACATACAAACATACAAACAAACAAACATACAAACTTTCGCATATATAATATTAGTAGGATTGTAATTCTGATGTCCTGGTTGATTGTGAATCTGTACTGCTCGGAAAACTTCGTCATGATTATGTTCTCCTGATAATTTGTGAATCTGTACCTCTCATAATACCAGCCTCAGAATATAATTTGTGATTCTGATCTCCTGGTAGGTTGTGAATCTATACCGCTTTGGATTTAAGCCCCAAAAATACTGGTTCATGACTATGGTCTCATGGTAGCTTTGGAATCTATACCTCTCATGATTCCAGCTCCGGAACTACTTTTTCGTGAATCCTGATCTTCTAGTAGTTTGTGAGTCTTTATCGCTCATAATTTCAGTCCTTGAAATACTTCTCATGTTTCTAGTCTCTTGGTAATTTGTAAATCTCTACCTCTCATAATACCTAACTTGGAATTTATTTTATGATTCTGATCTCCTGGTAGCTTGTGAATCTATACCGCTCAGGATTCAAGCCCCGGAAACACTTCTTCTTGATTCTGGTCCGCTTAGGATGGTAGCCCCGAAAATACCTCTTCATGATTCTGATTGCCTGGTACTTTGCGAGTCTTTACAGCTCATGATTCCAGCCCTGGAAATACTTCTCGTGTTTCTGGTCTCCTGGTACTTTGTGAGCGTATATCGCTCGTTCAGCCTGACTTTGGTTTTCTACTTCCACCTCAGCTTTCGCTAAGTCTTGTCATTAACCGGGATAAAAAGTAGCCTATATGTTAATCCAAGCTATGACCTACCTATGTGCAAAATTTCATTGAAATCCCTTCAGCCGTTTTTGCGTTACCTTCAGCCAAACATACAAACAAACAAACATACAAACTTTCGCATTTATAATATTAGTAGGATTACTACAGATAGGAAGGAGAGGGATTGCGATCCTCTCTCCTAGGAAAATGTGTCTGGGTTTGTTGTCGGTTTATACCAGCTTTGTTTATGGGGTATAGTGCCGTCGCAAAGTAGGGTCGAGTTGATCATATATGGTGTAACCGAGCCCATGACATTTTTATAAAATAATCAGTTAGAGAATATCCTTCATGTTATATTTATGGGGCACTCTGGGGGAAGTTCAGGAAATAGTGAGTGGGTGTTCATATCGGTGGTCGTTTTTCTCCTGGTCTTCATAAGCGTCCAGTGGAGTTAAAACTATTACAGTTCTGAATTTTATTTTTGTGAACCCTTTCTGGGTAGATGCTAACTAGGGCCCATCTTAGGTTAGAAAATTAGCAGAGCAGTGTGGCTTTTTAGGGAGGTTTTTGCCTCATTGAAGCCAAGTGCGTTGCCGGGACATGTGGTGCGGCGAATGGCACAAAAACCATACTACTCGGGGTTCATTTTGGGCTATCCATAGATGGGCTTCTGCTTCTTCGTTTACCTCCCATAGGTAGTGCCAGTGTATGTTCGGGCATAACTCCGTCATATATTGACGGATTTACAAAATTCTTTTTTGTTCGAAAGGGGTTTATTCCGAAATGGTCCCATTTAAATTTCAAAAGATCTGATAATGGGTTTCGGAGACAGACAACGGAACTCTTCGAAAATTGACAGCAAATCAACTGCGATTGCTGCTATCGTATGTCTACGAATTGTTAACACAGTTTAATGGGGAACCACAACTAAAAAGTGAAAATTAAAAAACTTTTTTACAAAAAAAATAGAACCGACTTCCAAAAAAAGTGCAAAATAACTTTAATTTCGGAAGTCGGTGTCAAAAAACGAAGACACAAAACAGGAACACCGACTTCCGAAATTAAAGTTATTTTGCACTTTTTTTGGAAGTCGGTTCTATTTTTTTTGTAAAAAAGTTTTTTTATAGGTTTACTTGGATCATCGGATTTACTAAATCCGTACTTTCCGTACCGTACTATTTATGGTCGCTAACTTGTTTATTAATTTATTATGAGGTTTTTTTTTTTTTTTTGGCGGGATTTTCTCGAGTGCAGTTCAGTGGCTGTTTTAATTATTCGTTTATTGATTCCTAGTGGATATTGTGATGTAAAATTGGTGTAGTTTTGTGTCTCAAGTGTCTACGCGACTGGACAATATGTGGAATCATTGAAACAGGCGCGATCTCGGTAAAATAGAGCTGAGAATTTTATTGTAGTATTGACTACCTCAGTGAAGTTTGCCGAGAAGGCTGACTCGACACATTTGTTGCCAATCACTGCAAAAAACATTAGAATGTGTTACATCTGCATTCTAATGGAAAAAAAAGTAAAAATACACTACTAAAGACGAGGCGGTATGGTTTATGACCTTAGCCTGCCCGAGAAAGGGCGAAGAAAAAAAAAAAAAATTAATAATTTATTATGACAATACACGTCAGCTAGAATAAATAAAATAGACACAAAAATAACTTTATTTTTATCAGAGAAATGGAAACCATCCCTCTTAGCAAGCCCAAAGGACACGGTGGAGCATACGGTGGAAGTCTGCCCCGCTTGGGCGGAGCACGGCCGTGTCCTCGTGGATGCGATAGGTGGAGGTGACCTCTCGCGCCCGGCCCTGGTTCAGGCCATGGTACGGAGCGAGAGAGAATGGGATGCAGTCTCCGCCTTCTGCGAAGCAGTAATGCTCGTGAAGGCGGAGGCGGGACGCGTGAGGGAAGCTCAACGGAGTGGCCCTCACGGCCCCGGCCGCTACCACCGCAGGAGACGTACTGGGCGTACTGGGCGTAGGACGTCGCGAGACGATTTCCGGCCACCGTAGACCCGGGCCTGCGGACGGCGAGCAGTGGGCAGCTCGCCGTCCGATCAGCACCAGGCCCGTGAGTCGACGGCGCGTAGTGTTCCACGCGCGCCTCAAAGAGATGTAGTCAGCCACCACTGACGGGGCCCATCGTGGCCGGTGCCTGCATGCCTAGGGGTAGCGGATAAATTCTGAAAATGAGTTACCACTCCCCTGGGCACTCAAGCAGGGGTGAGTTTTAGTCAGTAAGAGTCTGGCACGCCCTCCCGCTCCACCCAGAGCAGGAGAAGTCATTGGATGATTTCCCACACCACAAAAAAAAAAGTCCCTCTTAGCAAAACACGGGAGGGTACAGATCTCCTCCTCCAGAATATCCCGGGAAAGTTCCGCTTGCTGTGGAATGTTGTGACGTTGTGAAGTGGCATTCATGATGCAGTTTTCACCCCGGTAGATATCCGCTGGGCTATCACCTATTGGAACAATAATAGAAGGATTTTGCATCACTTCTACTGGTACACATCACTGTTCCGACTCCACCTTCACCTTGAAGCTCTCCTGCTTGCAAATATCAGCAGGAACACATCCTACTTGAACAAAATTATCTTATCCTGGCACTCGTATCCGGCCGGTCTCCGCCTCTTGTAAGACCCCAAGGCACCTGTACGGCCTGGAGGGATCCTGGGACGTTCCTCGAAGCCCCGGGGGATGTCACGTAGCTTGGCGACTCGCTGGGCTAAGCGCGAGAGGATTATTCGACGAGGGACTCGCTACGGGAGGATAAGGGAAACAAGCTGAGGCCGTTATATACTCTATATTGATTATTGAATAGAACAACATGTGTGCCCACTTCCAAGGGCTAAACATCCATATATCTGACACAAACGTCAAGCCTACACTTTCTAAATTCAAACTGCTCTCCAATACTCTTACTTGCCAGTTAAAGGGTAAACGCGCGGGTAAGTGCGCTTGGAAAGGGCTCAGAGGGCAGTACTCAAAGTCATGGCACGCAAACCTATTATATTCAGTACCAGTGAACTGTATGCGCAATTGAAATTACCCTCGGTTAGGCACTCCTTCGTACTCCACACTATTCTGCGTAAGCACTCTGAACTGACCTACGATCCAAACTTGTTTAAGGGCAAACGTAGGACGGACAGAGTCTGCCTGATACAGATAGCTTCCAGTCAAATAGTCCGACGTCAGTACACTTTCTTTGCCCCCTCCCTTTATAATGCAATTAATAAGGTACTGAATATATATCCTCATTCCTGTCGAGACTGCAAAAAGCTCACAGGTGGATGGTTATCTTCGCTTACATATGACGAACTTGAAAATTTAGTAAAACCGTAATGGCCTCGTTCCACACTCCATCACACACACACTATCACACACACACACACCCACACACACCTCTCCCCCCTTCCTCACACAGACATACTTACATACACTACACTTCCCTACTCAATTTACAAATATGAATACACGCAACTACTTTAGTTAAGTGATTTTTCTTTTGATTTTTCTTTTGGTTTTATCTTATCTGGAACGCTGACGTCTTCTTCCTACTGGAGGTGGGCGCTAATAGCTACGACACAGTTCCTAACTAATGTGGCTATTAACGTACACAACTAAACTGTATAATCTGTAACTGTTCCAAAATAAAGATTATTATTTCTTTTATTCATTTCTATTTTATTATTATTATTAAAGGCAGACCCGCTGAAAATAGGCTGCGACTATAATCGTCACAGTACCAACAGGGTAAAAGTTGGAAATGATTCCAAAAAAACTACTGCTGAGATAATAAGTATCCTCCAGCAGGTGTATTCGCTAACTCAGTTGAAATCAATTTGATAGGCACTATGCAGTACATTGCTGCTTTGCTCAATGGACATCGATTATAATATTCACGTATGTAGAAAATTTTTGTTTTCCTATATATACGTCAAAGCAGCAATGTTCTGCATGGTGCCTATCAAAATGATATCAACTGAGTTAGCAAATAGACCTGCTGGTCATCGTCTACCCGTATGCCTAGATTCATTCTAATCTGATGGTTTTTGTGAAGGTTCATCATTATATTGATGAGTTCTCTTGCTCGTGGTGGAGCGGTACGGAGTGTCAGACTCTTACTGACTAAAATCCACCCTTGTTCCTTCAGCTACTCTTTGTTGTCCAGGACCGCTGTAACTCTTTCAAACAATCCCGCTAATCCTTTTCCGATATACCGTTGAGGCGTGATTGACTATAATCGTTAATTAACAAACATACAAACTTTTAGACATAAGAGCACTTCTTTATATTTACAGGAAATGGATAGCAACACAGTTCCGGATGGAGTGCCAACGGAGATCGTCACCCAGGCCAATGAGACGACAGCCATCTTCCGTGATGTGTACGTGGAAATACCCTACCAGTTCGCTGTATTGGCATTCACTGCGGAGGGAGAAGGACCACTGTCTGAGCCTTCCAGGATCACTCTGCATTACTAGAAAGAAGTTGTCACAAAGGAAGATGATTTGCTTGGGAAAAAAGAAACTATATACAAATAACTAGATTGTTTCAAAATATAAATTCTTTTAACACTTATGTTTTTGGCATAAACTTTTATTTTTATCCTTCATATTTTGATTGTTACACTGTAGCATAATCACATATACCTTTTAATGTTCCTCTACTGGAACACAGGCCCTCCTCTGTCCAGGGTCGCGGGAGAGCCAGGGTTACGGGAGAGTGTTTGAAAGAGTCATCGCGACCCTGGAAAGCAAAGGAAGTAAAGGAACATGAGTGGGTTTTATCCAGTAACAGGATGGCACCCCCTCCCACTCCACCCAGAGCGGGAGAAGTCATGTGATTAGTTCCGAACCTCAAAAAAAAAGAGGGACTGCTTTGTGGGACTATAAGACTATAAGGCCTGTAAGGACTATATACCGATCAGGCCCAGTTGGGGTTGGTGATGTCACATGTTTGGTTCTGTGGTTTGTCGGTTTCCTAAATATGTTGTCTGTCACCGATTCGTCAGTAGTGGTGATAAATAAAAAACACAAAAAGCAGTGTCTGTCTGTCCACCACTTATCGTTGATTATCTGTATATATAAAACTCAAAGTCCTGACTGACTGACTGATATATCAATGCACAGCCCAAACCGCTGGTCTTAGAGACATGAAATTTGGAGGGTGTGTTCTTTGTGAAGAGTAGGTATCCACTTAGAAAGGGTTTTTCGAAATTCTAACCCTGAGAGGGTGAAATG
Source organism: Polia nebulosa (assembly GCA_951329385.1). NCBI lineage: Eukaryota > Metazoa > Arthropoda > Insecta > Lepidoptera > Noctuidae > Polia > Polia nebulosa. The sequence continues at coordinate 1,460,243 of OX589596.1, forward strand.
AGGGTTGAAAGTTTATAACGGGGGACGTACTAATTCCACGCGGGCGAAGACGCTGGCAGGGGCTAGTATTATAAATTATTATACGAATAAATCTTGACTGTATGGTTAGAGCAGTGGTTGACCGATTGGCTGCTGCACTGCGTGCCGCGAGTTCGATTCCGGCACGGAACAAATATTTGTTTGGCCTACAGATAGTTGTTCCGGGTCTGGGTGTCTAGTGTTTGTGAATTGTGAACAACAAGCTAGAAAACCTGCTTTCAAATAAAAAAAATGCTTTCAAATCGGTTTACCCGTTTAAGAGCTATGGTGCCACAGACAGACATACACACACACATAGCGGTCAAACTTATAACACCCGTTTTTTTGCGTCGGGGGTTAAATACATGATGATATATATAAGGACAAGCAAGAAATAAAATAAAAATAAAAATGTTTATTTCAATTACAATACACATTTTGATACATAATTATTGGAGATCACCTTTTAAGCAAGGAATTGCTTGTATTAGGAGACTCCGCACTTCCACTTGTCATTTATACGCAATTGAAAGGTAGACAATGTAAACATGCAAGAATAAAAATAAAAATAAATAATAATAAAAATAAAGGGTAAAAGTAAAAGGCCAGATCGCGCGTGTACGTGTGGTATGTGTATCATGAGTGAGTGTGAGTGTGGCTGTGAGTGTGACTAGTGAGGTTGTGTGGTGTGTAATTTATAATGAGCAATGATTAGTTCAGTTATTCCAATTATTAATATCCTGTCTGTTTATTTATGTATTTGTTTGCTTATTAGTTAATTAATCATGTTTTCGCACAAGAGGACAAAATAACAATCTTCACGTGTTAAAAAATAAGAATAAACGTAAACGTATTTAATTAGACACTCATTCTGCCGGCGACCGTGGCACTGACAACACAAACAAGTTAAAATCGAAATAAAAACTAAGCATAAAGCCTTCAAAACAAACAATAGTAGATAATGGAGGCTGTGTTCTTCCTCCTGCTCGTAGCTGCCTGTCATGGACTACCATTAGATACACCGAAAGCCCCACAGCTACTTTTATTCCTGAGATAAAAAACTTTTTACAAAAAAAATACAACCGACTTCTATAAATAATACCTAATCTAAAACTAAATTAATCGTAAAGTTATGCCCGAATTGATAGCCCCAAAAATAGGGAATTTGAACATAGTTGGTGAAATTAGGGTGTATCAGGGTGAACTGTACAAAAAAAACACAAAACCAAAGCCAAGCGACAAAGACACCAACCCCAAAGACATGCGATTGCAGCAATTCTGGAAGGTTGGCTATCATTTATTGAAGAGTTCCATTGTGTATCTCCGAAGTTCTTTATCAGATCTTCACCAAACTAAAATGGGACCACATGTGAAGCAACAGCTTTCAAATAAAAAATCTTGAAAATCGGTTCACGTAGTAAAAAGTAATAAGGTAACACACATAAAAAATAAAAATAAAAAATACAGTCGAATTGAGAACCTCCTCCTTTTTTTGAAGTCGGTTAAAAATAGTTTTTATTAAAGAAGACTGTGTTATTGCTTTAGTAACCGATGTTAATTGAATAGATGAATCATCTAATAATACATGCAAAAACATAAGGAAAATCAAGAGGAAAAATATTAATATTCACGTGTTAATAAAAAACCGGCCATGTGAGTGGTGGGTCACGCGCAGTGTAGGGTTCCGTAATCGCCCGTTATAATATGCGGACTTAAAATGGGGCTGTATGTTTATTAGATTGAGTTCACGGTTTTACGTTTAAATTACAAACCAAAAAAATTGTTTCTATTTTTCCAAAATTTCGTTTGTTTAGCTTTAAATTAAATATTAAATAAGTAACAATTGCACCTAAGTTTTTTTTTTATTAGGATTTTGTATGAAATGGACCAAAGTACTTGAAAATTAATCGTACAACGATTTTTTTCAAGTACTTAGGTACATTTTATAAGTTGGTCGACTATTAATAAACTAACAGAGCTAAAACCAACTGAGCTACATTTATATTATAGTACCATCAAGATTACTTTGAAATTTTTTAAACCTCACACAAACTTTAGCTTTTAGTGGGGGGCGCTCGACTCGAACAAAATACATCACTTTAAAATTTAATATTTCGAAAAACAATAACTGAATTGAAAATAATTGTGACCTTTTTCAAAATTTTAGTGTTTCGTTTTTTTGGAGCGATTAATATAATGCAAAACTGCAGCTTTCTAGTACTAACAGTATCTAAGCTATGCCTAGGACGGACAGACGGACAGACCGAAACTATAAGGGTTCCTTGTCGTTGTTAGGACTACGGAATCCTAAAAACCAGAACATACGTAAACATATTTAATTGGACGCTCATTCTGCCAGCGACCGTGGCACTGACAACACAAACAAGTTTAAAGCGAAATATAAACCAAGCATAGAAGATTGACTTCAAAATAAACAATAGAAATGAAGACTGTGTTCTTCCTCCTGCTCGTAGCTGCCTGTCACGGAATACCAATAGATGTACCGAAAGCCCCACAGCTACTGTTACCTATTCCTAAGTTAAAAAGACTTGAAACGAAGGACGATCTTAATAATATAACTTCTCATGAGATAGTCACTTGGACTAGTGTGGAAAGTGGTGATCCTGAAAATCCTATTCTTGGCTATAAGGTAAGATTATTTTTTAATTATAGAAGATAGATAAAAATAAATAGCTATTTAGTACACAATAGAAATTGATTTAACTCCTAAGTTTGTAACTTTTCACTGTACATTTTGGCAAAAAAACAAGTCACGGTTAGGATGGTTTGTAGCTTTTGTGAAGAATTAGTGTGTATATTTTATTTGCATACAAAATGGTACATTTATGGTCATATTACGATCTTACAAGTCTCGCTTTTTACTGGCATACAACTATTTCTGTTGTAGAATAAGGTGCAAAAAATTCGATCGCCTTTATTTTTTGCGCTTGTCCAGAGCCTAAGAGTTCTCTGAGGAAAATATGGTGTATTTTTGTTAGTCAGTAAACACAACGTAGGCACACCTGTATTTATGGGTCAAGTAGTAAAATTCATTAGACGATCGTGTAGTTGTTAGGTGACGAAATACTCACACCACCACAACATTTATTAATATATTTTCAATATAATTTCAGTTAAAAGTATGGGAGGTGCCGAAAATTAAGAGAACAGTATACAAGACACAAGGAGGTAAAGTTGTGCGAGTCTTAGAAGAAACCTATCCGGTAAGTTGATTTTATATTTTGAGGAAACTTCTGTAGAAACATTAACCTCCATCTGAAACAGTCTATTAAAAAGTACCAACTGAATAAAAGTACTGTAGGATCCCAAGGCACCTGTACGACCTGCAGGGATCCTGGGACGTTCCTCGAAGCCCCGGGGGATGTCACGTAGCTTGGCGACTCGCTGGGCTAAGAGCGAGAGGACTATTCGACGAGGGACTCGATACGGGAGGATAAGGGAAACAAGCTGAGGCCGTTATATACTCTATATTGATTATTGAATAGAATAACATGTGTGCCCACTTCCAAGGGCTAAACTTCCATCTATCTGACACAAACGTCAAGCTTACACTTTCTAAATTCAAACGGCTCTCCAATACTCTTACTTGCCAGTTAAAGGCAGACCCGCTGAAAATAGGCTGTGATTATAATCGTCACAGTACCAACAGGGTAAAAGTTGGAAATGATTCCAAAAAAACTACTACTGAGATTATAAGTATCCACCAGAAGGTATATTCGCTAACTCAGTTGAAATCAATTTGATAGGCACTATGCAGTACATTGCTGCTTTGTTCAATGGACATCGATTATAACGGGTGGCGCAAAAGTAGTGGCACTAAAGAAAATACCTTTTTTTTTTTTATATGACATTTTCTGTCATTCTGTTGTTGAAAATTGTGTAGTGAACAAATGTAAAATACACTGAAAATAAACATGGACCGTTTTACTCCGTCCGTTTTACCGTTTTACTCGTTTTACTTTAGTGAGGGACGCTTTTCCAGGCCGAGTTATCTCTCGTTTTGGCGATTTGCCTTGGCCTGCAAGATCACCCGATCTGACCAGTCCAGACTTCTTTCTTTGGGGTTTTTTGAAATCTCGGGTGTATGTGAACAAGCCACAGACTCTCGCAGCTCTAAAAGAAAACATTCGTCAAGAAATAACGAACATATCGCAGGAAGTGTTACGGCAAGTTATGCAAAATGTCATAAATAGGGCTCAAATGTGTATCAACTCTGGAGGTCACCATTTAAAAGACATCATCTTTAAATCCTAATGGTACGAAATTTAATGGCACAAATATACATTTAAAAAAATCTAAATCTAGTTTTCTAATTTAGAAAAAATGTTATAGCTGAACCAAATAGGGTCTTTACTTTTGCGCCACCCAGTAATAGTCACGTATGTAGAACATTTTTGTTTTCCTATATATACGTCAAAGCAGCAATGTACTGTATGGTGCCTATCAAATTGATGTCAACTGAGTTAGCAAAAAGACCTGCTGGTCATCGTCTACCCGTATGCCTAGATTCATTCTAATCTGATGGTTTTTGTGAAGGTTCATCATTATATTGATGAGTTCTCTTGCTCTAGGTGGAGCGGTAGGGAGTGTCAGACTCTTACTGACTAAAATCCACCCTTGTTTCTTCAGTTACTCTTTGTTGTCCAGGACCGCGGTAACTCTTTCAAACAATCCGGCTAATCCTTTTCCGATATACCGTTGAGGCGTCATTGACTATAATCGTTAATTAACAAACATACAAACTTTTAGACATAAGAGCACTTCTTTATATTTACAGAAAATCGATAGAAACACAGTTCCGGATGGAGTGCCTACGGAAATCGTCACCCAGGCCAATGAGACGACAGCCATCTTCCGTGATGAGTACTTGGACGTACCCTACCAGTTCGCTGTATTGGCATTCACTGCGGAGGGAGAAGGACCACTGTCTGCCCCTGTCAGGATCACTCTGCGTAACAAGAACGAAGTTGTCACAAAGCAAGATGATTTGCTTGGGAAAAAAGAAACTATATACAAATAACTAGATTGTTTTAAAATATAAATTCTTTTAACACTTATGTTTTTGGCATAAACTTTTATTTTTATCCTTCATATTTTGATTGTTACATTGTAGCATAATCACATATACCTTTTAATGTTCCTCTACTGGAACACAGGCCCTCCTCTGTCCAGGGTCGCGGGAGAGCCAGGGTTACGGGAGAGTGTTTGAAAGAGACCCTGGAAAGCAAAGGAAGTAAAGGTACACGAGTGGGTTTTATCCAGTAACAGGATGGCACCCCCTCCCACTCCACCCAGAGCGGGAGAAGTCATGTGATTAGTTCCGAACCTCGAAAAAAAAGAGGGACTCCTTTGTGGGACTATAAGAGTATAAGGCCTGTAAGGACTATATACCGATCAGGCCCAGTTGGGGTTGGTGATGTCACATGTTTGGTTCTGTGGTTTGTCGGTTTCCTAAATATGTTGTCCGTCACCGTTTCGTCAGTAATGGTGATAAATAAACAACACAAAAAGCAGTGTCTGTCTGTCCACCACTTATCGTTGATTATCTGTATATATTAAACTCGAAGTCCTGACTGACTGATATATCAATGCACAGCCTAAACCGCTGGTCCTAGAGACATGAAATTTGGAGGCTGTGTTCTTTGTAAAGAGTAGGTATCCCACTAAGAAAGGGTTTTTCGAAATTCTACCTCTGAGAGGGTGAAATGAGGGTTGAAAGTTTATAACGGGGGAAGTACTAATTCCACGCGGGTGAAGCCGCTGGCAGGGGCTAGTATTATAAATTATTATACGAATAAATCTTGACTGCATGGTTAGAGCAGTGGTTGACCGATTGGCTGCTGCACTGCGTGTCGCGGGTTCGATTCCGGCATGGAATAAATATTTGTTTGGCCTACAGATAGTTGTTCCGGGTCTGGGTGTCTAGTGTTTGTGAATTGTGAACAGTGAGCAAGAAAACCTGCTTTCAAATAAAAAAAATGCTTTCAAATCGGTTTACCCGTTTAAGAGCTATGGTGCCACAGACAGACATACACACACACATAGCGGTCAAACTTATAACACCCGTCTTTTTGCGTAGGGGGTTAAATACATAATGATATATAAGGACAAGCAAGAGTACAAAATAACAATCTTCACGTGTTAAAAAACAAAAATATACGTAAACGTATTTAATTAGACACTTGTTCTGCCGGCGGCCGTGGCACTGACAACACAATCAAGTTAAAATGGAAATAAAAACGAAGCATAGAGCCTAAAACAAACAATAGTAGATAATGGAGGCTGTGTTCTTCCTCCTGCTCGTAGCTGCCTGTCATGGACTATCATTCGATTCACCGAAAACACATACAGCTACTGTCACCAATTCCTGAGATAAAAAAACTTGAATTAGAGGACAATTCTAATAATTTAACCTCTCATGCGATTGCCACTTGGACTAAAGCGGAAAGTGGAGATCCTGAAAAGCCTATTCTTGGCTATGGTAAAATTTCATGTCTCTAGGAACCAGCGGTTTAATCTGTGCGTTTATAATATATCAGTCAGTCAGTCAGGACTTTGAATTTTGTAAACAGCAATATCTATTTTAGTATATTGTATATTGTTTTACTATGTTTCTGTAAAAGTAATATTATATATGTATGTATGTATGTCGGGCTGGTTTCCGCAACTCCACGCCCAAGGCGCGTATTTTGCGTACAGAGTAAAGTAAAAAGTAATATTAAAACCATATCGTGTCCAGGCTGTCTCTATTCATTCCAGGTTTTTTTTTGTGGGTGGTAAATCATCCAATGACTTCACCCGCTCTGGAATCTCTTCAATCCGAGATCTCTCTCGGATTTCGATAAGGCCGCCAGTTGTATGTTTTTTATTTATCATTTTTCTTTATGTATTTTTGTCTAGGTGTACCAAAAAGCATGTATATAAACAAACTAGCTTCGCCCGCGCAACCCTCTTAAGGGTTGAATTTCGTAAAAAAACGATAAATTATACTCTTCACAAAGAACACACCCTCCAAATTTCATGTCTCTAGGACCAGCGGTTTAGGCTGTGCGTTGATATCGTAGTCAGTCAGTCAGTCAGTCATGACTTTGAATTTTATATATACAGATAACGGTTTGTAGCTTTTGTTATTATATACAGGGTGTAAGGTACATGAACGCACATACGTGTACTAGTGATTCAGTACATGATTCTGGACCCCCTAGCGTTGGAATTTTTCGTCGGCTTTTTCCGAATTTTTGAAAAAAAAAATATATTTTTCACTTTAAACTGTATAAAATCGTTATACCTATCTACCCCAAAGACATTTTAAATGAAAAAAAAAAAAAAAATTTTTTTTTCAAAAATTAGGAAAGGCCAACGAAAAATTCCAACGCTAGGGGGTCCAGAATCATGTACTGAATCACTAGTACACGTATGTGCGTTCATGTACCTTACACCCTGTATATTAGAATAAGGTGCAAAAAATTTTGATCATCTTAATTTTTTGCGAGTGTCAAGAGCCCAGGAATCCTATGAGGAAAATCATCATCTTTATCTTCCTGCATTTATCCCTTAAAATATTTTGTATTTTTGTTAATTAATAAACAATAGATACACCTGTGTTTAAAAATCAAGAAGTAAAATCATCAGACGTGGTGTAGGTAACAAAGTACTTACATAATAATTTTTTTCAATATAATTTCAGTTAAAAGTATGGAAGGTACCGACAATCGAGAGAACAGTGCGGAAGACTCAAGGTGATAAACTCGTAAGTTGATTTTGTATTTTGAGGACACTTCTTTCTTCTTTTTCAGGGTTCCGTACCCGAAGGGTCCAAATGGAGCCCTATTGTTGTCACTCATGTGTCCATCGGTCACCCGGGCTTGCGGACTGCGAGTAGTGGGTAATTCACCGTCCGATCAGCACCAGGCCCGAGTCGACGGCGCGTAGTGTTCCACGCGCGCCTCAAAGAGTTGTCAGCAAACACGACGGGGCCCGTCATGGCTGATGCCTGCCCAGGGGTTGAGGATAAATTCGAAAGAGTTACTTTGCCCCTGGGTATTCAGGGCAGGGAGGAACAGGGGTGGGTTTTAGTCAGTAAGAGTCTGACACGCCCCGCCGCTCCACCCTAGAGCGGGAGATGTCATTAGATGATTCCCACCCCACAAAAAAAAAAAAATGTGTCCGTCTGTCTGTCTATCCGTCCGTCGTCTGTCACAAAATTTTGTTACGAAGAATTTTCCGTTGACCTATAATTTAGAAATATGGTGATAATGTTTATTATTAATAACAAAAATCAATATGTGGTACGGAACCCTTAATGTGCGAAATCCGTCACGCACTTGGCCAGTTTTTCTTTTCTTTCTGGGACAGTCGATTAAAATGTACCAACTGTGACATTCTAGATGCTTTTTGTACTTCACCGGCGTGAAATAATGCCAGAGCAACGTATCTAGGTACTACCGGAATCAAAAGTATCCTCCAGGACATCATCTACCTGTTAGTATCAAAATATAATCGCCTTCTCGAACCCTTTATTTTGATATACTTACCACTTAATTATAATTTGTCGAGTCTATTTTTGTTCTTTTTGACAATATGGCGTCAAGCCATTTTGTATTTTGATTACTGTCATCTCTTTAGTATTATTTTACTTTTCTTTACTCGCAATATTAAGACGAATTAATTGACGTAAGAATTATCAAAATCGGCCCACAGGTTTGGTCTCTAAAGCGCCACAAAGAAACAAACAAACAAACAGATATCCATTCATATCTGTTTGATAAACACATTACCCTCCCTTGCGTCACGTAGTTGGGTAAAAAGGTCATCATCTACCCGTGTGCCAAGACTCATGCTAATCTGATAAGCCGTTGAGGCGTGATTGACAGTAATTGTTAATTAACAAACAAATAAAATTTCGCAATTTTTAATGCGACAGTTTTATATTTACAGAATATTTAGAGCTATTAGAGAAATTCTTTATATTTACAGAAAATCAATATCAACTCAATCCCGGATGGAATGCCAACGGAGATCGTCACCCCGGCCAATGAAACAACAGCCGTCTTCCGTGATTTGTATTTGAACGAAGCTTACTACTTCAGTGTACTGGCATTCACAGCGGAGGGAGAAGGACCACTGTCTGCCCCTGTCAGGATCAGGCTGCTTATCAGGAACGAAGTTGTCACGAAGGAAGATGGTTTGCTTGGGAAACAAGAAACTATAAAACATAAGTTCTTTTAACATACAATACGTAACAAAAACCCTGTTGTTCCTTTTAAGGATCTGGACATTTACCTACAAGCACAACATAGATTAAATTATAATTAAAAAAAATTAAGCATTGTAGTCGAGAGGTCAAAGTCAAATAACTATTAAAATCGACACATTCAAAAAAAAATTAGATTATCTGATTTTACAAGTACATCTTTATTTCACTAAATCGCCTACGGGTTTTGCAATCACTTCATGCAGAATCGCAGAAGTAAGAAATCAGTAAAACATTACAAATATTAATCACTACATAGTATAAAACAAAGTCGCTTTCTCTGTCCCTATATCCCTATGTATGCTTAAATCTTTAAAAGTACACAACGGATTTTGATGCGGTTTTTTTTAATAGATAGAGTGATTGAAGAGGAAGGTTTATATTTATGATTTGTACCCGAGCGAAGCTGGGGCGGGTCGCTAGTAATTAAATATAAAGATGTTTTCTTTCACCGTGTAGGTATTTTTTTTTCTTGTAAAATAAAAATTTAAAATTTTTTCTTTCTAGTTGTTTGTACCCAATAACTAAAAGTTAATAGTAAAGCTAACCCCAATAACATGGAATTCGAACATAATTGCAGGAAACCAAAACGTCATCTGTGATCTATTTTTTTTGTTAATTTTGACATATAGCGCAGAATCAATTTCGATAAAATTTACATGGGACTACTTCTGTTCTTCTTTAGAATTATCAAAATCAATTCATAATTGGCGGCATAATCGCTCACCAAACATACAAAAGAAGCACACAATCGAATTGCGAACCTCCTCCTTCTTGAAATCGGTTAAAAAACAAAGTGCCTGTCTGTCTACCACTTCTTATTGGTTATATCCGAATAAAATTTGTTTGTTGACTTAAATACTAACAATTGACCTAAAAAATAGTGTATGCCAGCTACTTCTAAACAAACAGACGCACAGAAGTGAATGGGACAAAAACGCTGTCCGTCTATACCCGTCCGGTCCGGTCCGGATTAGCGGGTCGTGTGCCGGACACATGTCATCCGGCATTAGCCGAACTACTGTGTCTCTCCAGCCAGTGATAACGGTCTGATGGCCAGATAAACTAGTTTTGATGAAGGTAATATTATGTCCAAGTATGTGCTTTTTATCTTGAACGCTTCAAATAATAAACATTTTAAACAGACTTTGTGACGGTTCTAAAACGAAATTTAATAAACGCAGTTATTTATAAGGATTGTTTCTATTTAAATAAATAAAATAAATAAAAATAATACTCTTTATTTTCAGGCTACTTTGGCCCAAAGATATAAACCTTACAGAATAACATATATGTAATAATACAGTTTGTGTTAATATATAGAAACTTAAGCCTATGTTAGTAATCACTTCACTTAGCACTACGTTATTGTGCGTTCTGAGCCTTTAGACAAAATACTTTTTAGTAAACGTTAACGCTAACGCTTCGTGCAAAATGTATGGCAACGACATTATTGGGCGTGAGTCACGTGACAGTTCTCTCCGCAGGTAATGTCTTTGCCATACATTTTGCACGAAGCGTTAGCGTTGGCGCTATTTTAAAAGTTAATTGGCTAAGGGGGCTGGTGGCACTTGTCCGCGGAAGCGACGTAACACCACCTTTAGTTGAGTTGTTCTTCGTCCACACTTTTATTGCAATCGAATGAACGGTATGGCAGCGCATAAAACGCGAACAAACAAACATTGGTTTTTAACCGACTTCAAAAAAGAAGGTTCTGCACTATTCGACCTGTATGTTTGTATACATATATGTATTTTGTTTGTCCGCGATTTTCCCGTAAACTACTGATCCGATTTGGATGGGGTTTCCGTAATTCAAATGAATATTATAGGTACATATGGATTTAATGAAGATCTTCGAAGATAGACAGTAGAACTCTTCAATATCCAACAGCAAATGAATCGTGATTGCTGCGATCGTATGTCTATCTAGGTATTGTTAACATAATTTAATGGGTAACCACAACCAAAAAGTGAAAAAACAAAAATAAAAAATACAAAAAATGGAACCAATTTCCAAAAAAAATAAAAATAATGCAAGTTATTTTGCACTTTTTTTGTTTTTATATCTCTTCTCTATTTCTACATAGTATTCCACGAATACGCTTTCTGCATCTGTCTGTTCCTACGCTAATTCCTCCACTCCACTAAACCACGCAACGGATCTTGATGCGGTCACTAAACCACGCAACGGATCTTGATGCGGTTACTAATAGAAAGAGCAATACGAGGAGAGTTTGGGTAGATAACTTGCACCTGTGCAGAGCCTATCAAACATAAAAAAAAAAAAAAAAAAGAAAAAAAAGCCGGGACAGATCACTAGTATTTTAGATACTTTAATTTACCTACTGTAGTTAGTAAATTAGGAGAGAGCTTATGTATTTGTTCTAATAGCGAGACACCTTGGTTGGTTTTTACTATTTACTTTCAGTGTATGCAAAAATAAATTAATTATTTATCTACTAATTAAAATTAATTGCTCATCTAGCTTAAACTGAAAAAAAAACATTGACGTGTAAAAGTGTTCCTTGTAACCTATTTACTGAATTAAACATATTTTATGATTTATCAGTTAAGAACTAATTTACATATTTATAAAATAACTAACTATATCTACACTAAAATCAAAAATCTAACCTAACGACGTACATATACAAAAAAAATAAAATAGGTACTTTCAGGTGTCGAAGTCACATCACTATCATCTGGAAACGTGCCCAGAAGACTGGCAGCATTGCCACGTTGACTGGCAATGCTAATTATTTGGACAAAAACTAGCCAGCCCTCTGGTCACGTAGTGTCGATTAGTCGGCGAGAAATCGCGCACTGTATGTTTTATCTCTTTTCGTCGATCTGTCACACCAGTATGAGACATAATGTGCATAAAATCTAACCTAACGACGTACATATACACAAAAAATAAAATACTTTCAGGTGTCGAAGTACTCCTCCACATCACTATCATCTGGAAACGTGCCCAGAAGACTGGCAGCATTGCCACGTTGACTGGCAATGCTAATTATTTGGACAAAACACTAGCCAGCCCTCTGGTCACGTAGTGTCGATTAGTCGGCGAGAAATCGCGCACTGTATGTTATATCTCTTTTCGTCGATCTGTCACACCAGTATGAGACATATGTGCATAAAATCGAGCCCTTACCGCTTTACCTTACCTAATCGCAAGTAAAATCGTTTCGGAAATGCGTTTATCTTAAACGCTAGATGATTAAGCAAAAAAATCCCTTTTCGAAAATTAACGCTTACGAAAAGTGTAAGAGCTTGAAATTATGCAAACAAAACAGTAACAATTCAAAAACACGCGCAGACGCCTGGGATTATCAGATTATCGCCTTTTATCAGTAAAAAGTACAGAATATTCTACATAAAGGCGCCACACTGCTCAGTGCTCACCTCAGCGAAATGCAATTAGATTCGACTCGGGAGACCAACGAGCTACCTATTCGGACACGTCGCAAGACTGGGGTTGGATAGAGATGCGATGGAATTCAAGCTTTAGTTTTAGTTTTCCTGTGTGTATTTTTTACAAATAGATTTTTCAATGTGAAAAAATTGGTATTTAGCAATGTAAAATAGGTTTACACATCTATTTAATAAAATCTGCTGTTCAGTATCTACATTTATCAATAATAATATATTATAATAATAATGATTTTATTTATTTAAGACGTCTTTTGGTTCACAAATAGGTGTTAGTAGGTACATAAATAACTATGTTAGTTCCTTTAAAATGTTTAAAACAAGGATCGAGAGATAATTATTAAATAATATTAAAAATGAACTTTTTTATCTAATAAAAATTAACTAATAAAATTGTCAATTGTAGTAGAATATTAAAATAAAATAAAAAATGTCACTTGGATAAAATTAAAAATGTCATTTATAAAACTCTAAAATAATTTACAATAAAACACAATGCAATACGATGAATTAAAAGTCACCCTGTTTTTTAGGGTTTCGTACCCAAAGGGTAAAACGGGACCCTATTACTAAGACTCTGCTGTCCGTCTGTCACCAGACTGTATCTCATGAACCGTGATAGTTAGTCAGTTGAAATTTTCACAGATGATGTATTTCGGTTGCCGCTATAACAACAAATACTAAAAAACTGAATAAAATAAATATTTATGGGGGCTCCCATACAACAGACATGATTTTTTTGCCATTTTATTATATAATGGTACGGAACCCTTTGTGTGCGAGTCCGAGTCGTACTTGGCCGGTTTTTTTACTATATGCATTATTTCAAAATAACAACATCATGTTAATAATATTATTTTTGTGCTAACTTACATATTAAGTAAGAACTTACATAACACAAAAATAATATGTAAGTTCTTACACGGATGATTCAGCTGCCTCGCCGCGATTAGTCACTCCAAAAAGATACCCACAGCAATAAAGTATACTTCAGTATAATCTTCAATTACCGACTCTTGCGTCCCCTACGAGAACAAGCAAGACTGTCAGAATAGTCCTCCGCGGGCCGCGCCTCATTTACATTTAAATTGCGCCGATTCACGTGGCTTCTCTTACTTTTAAATGTTCTGTAGGTACCGTGCGGCGACGTGGGACCCATGTTTCAGTTGGTACACGTACAGGTATTGCGCATGTTGGGATTATTTATCTGAGTTGAGTTTGTCACAGTTTTTTTATCTGTGTTGAATTTGTCACAACATAACTAATTTTCAGCTAAGGTATAGAATTCCCTGGCAGAGACTGTGTTTCTTGATAGCTACAACCTGCAAGAGTGAATAGGTTACTTCTAGGCAAGCGTGCTCCATCTTCGACCAGATCATCGCTTACCATCAGGTGCGATAGTGATAGATAAAAAAGGTCGATGTCACTTTACTTTGTGTAATTTATTTCATCATCACTGGTCTCGAAACGGTGAAGAAAAACATCGTGAGTGATCCGGCATGTCCTAGAACCAAAAATTCGAAGACATCTGACATTCACCAACGCACACTATGTCCCAGCAGTGGGAATGTTAAAAGGCTGAAAGTTATGCGAGTTTTTTTTTACCGATAAACATGACCGACCATAACTAGAATAGAATATTATTGATTGAATTAAAGGTTTACAAAATGTGTACATTTAGTCTAGAGTAGTAAGATTTCCTCTATAATTTTAGTGCCTCAAAATAAACTAAAACATGTTACATTACTGGTCCAAGTTATGATGGTTCGGAATTACAATATTAGACAGCGACCCGCCCGAACTAGATTAATTCTAACCTGTGTTTCAGGCCATCACTTTACAATTTAATTAATATTTGGGACAGTAAAAATTATAGCTAAACTGATATAAAATAGTTACGAGGGAATAAATTATCATCAAGCCAAAACTTCTAGAAGTTTTTTCGTGTCTGTATAATTGAGTATCGCTAAATATTCGGATAGCATAATATTAAATTTTTGTGTTATTCTGTAAAATCTCGCCGTGAAAATTTAGGGAAAGTGAAAATAATTATGCTATCAATTCACCCAATCAACGTGTAGTGACAGTCACTCCACGTGAGTTTCACGATGAGAGTTTAACAGAATAACCCTACTGTTCGGTACGTCTAGAAAACCAATAAAGGATATTGAGCTAAACTACCAACAAAACGTGTTATCGTTTTCTTCTATTTGTTTTAGGGTGATCTCTGAAAAAAAAAAAACTCCCAAAAAACTTCTTACAACAACACATCCCATACAATAATTTGCCACCGCAAAAAGCCATAGTCGTTGAAATATATCCCTTAGTTGGTGGACACAGTAATTCAATTTAGCAAATTAGATTTTCCGTCAGTTACCTGCGTCGTGTGTCTTCGCCCTTCGCATCGTGTTGTGACGACATGAAAGTTATTATGGACAGCCAATGTTGGAGCCAACGTTGTTGGGGCCAATGTTGAAGTTAATCCGATAAGACTAAGCCCCAGCGATCTGAAAAGAAATTATCTACGTGGCACAAATTAATCGCAAGTCAAGTGATTGGTTTCACTGTAGTTTTTATTTAGTTCCAGATAATTCCTAATATTGCAATAAAAATTAAAGGTATCTAAAATGTGCTCTTATTAGGATTTTGTGTTTCAATGGATTTTGAATAAGTTCTGAATTTTAACGGGTTTTAAGACGAAAAAGCTGTTACATATTTTCCCTTTGAATTTTTTAGATTTACACTCAAAATCAATAAAGGTACCTATTAGAATTTATCAGGAGCGACTCTACGTAGTTTCAAAATCATTGTTATTTTTAGTGTTGTCAAAACTACAGGTCATAAAACAAAACACTTCGCGTTTGAATCCAAACATTGGCCCAACTTTATAAGAGGGACAAAATTAGATTGGTACAAGTGGGGTCAAGCGAGACGACGGGGACAATGACGGAAGAATATAATAATATGAAATGATATCTAAGAAATAGAAGATAATATAATAGAAAATATTAAGGTAAACGTGAGATGCTCTTAGTAGAATTATTATTTTATGTTATGTCTACTGTAATATAGTGTTTGAGAATTAATATAAGGTACTCGTAGATATTAAAGGACGTAGGTTTATGTGGAAATTCTAATAAAATAAACATTAAGACGTAACAAAAGTTCAGAAAGCAACAATTCATTGTTATCAATAACTTTGTTAAACTGCAATTTCACAACAAAGAAACTAGTTTTAAAAATTAATATCACAAAGAAAATAAATAATTTCATGATAACTAAATAAAAAGTACTAACGTCTACAATAGCAAACAAGTCTGAAAAACTATTTATACCTTACGATTTCTGGGTCATACTTTCAACAAAATTCAAGCATTCAGATTTCAGGAACAGTTTATACGGGTTACATTCATTATAACAAGTTTAGTAGATATACAGGGTGTAACGGAAAGGTGTGGTCATATTTTAAGAACTGCATCTGCCTGATATAAGAACTTTCTTCAAGAAAATCTGAGGAAATTCTAAAAAAAAATTATTACCTCCCATACAAATATTGATCAGCTGATGATAACTTTGTATGGAAAGTACAACTTTTTTTTTTTAATTTCTATTTTTTCTTAGAGAAATTTGTTCATTTCCATGGCCAGAACCGGCTCTTAAAATATGACCACACCTTTACGTTACACCCTGTATGAATTGGCTTCCGATTTTCTATATCAGCCGCAGTCGGCACTAGAAAATAGTCCTTTATATAGCTATCGGCATATCTCGATCCTGCCCGGGGGTTGAGGATAAATTCGAAAGAGTTACCTCTCTGGGCACTCAGGGCAGGGAGGAACAGGGGTGGGTTTTAGTCAGTAAGAGTCTGACACACCCTTCCGCTCCACTCTAGAGCGGAAGAAGTCATAGGACGATTTCCCACCCCCCAAAAAAAAAAAAAAAAAACCGTATTTCGATCATGGTGTTAAATCTCAACGGAGATTGGACAAGTATTTTGGCGATATTATAGTGCACGTAAACGTGTGCGCAAACACAGGTGCACTATCTGTTTTTTACTATCATAATCTGAAGGGACAGTAATACGACCGGAGGAAGATCAGGCACAGGACCAACGGGTTTATGTGCTTCCGAGGCACGAGGTTGTTACACCACCAACTTCTAAACTCAGCGCTGCTACAGAGTAATGGAAAAACCCAACAGCACTTTCTGCCCCACTCGAGAATCGAACTTAGGAGCTCACTCTCAACAGTCGCACGCCATAAGCGGAAAACTTATCGTATAGCACGATAGGCTACTTTTATCCAAATGAGATTGGTCACAGAAGCAAAAAAAAGAGCAAGCTAGGTAAATCTTATTTCAAATACAGCATTGCAACAACACGTACAGATTCTCAATAGGGAACGTGCACGGCGTAGTCTGTGCCATCTAGTGGAATAAATTCGAAACTTTACCCTTTAAAAACTTGTCAATGACATTTCCGTGTCATTTACATAAACACACACGCATCATGCACACATGCACCACGCGTAACGTAGACTGCCATCTATTGAGTGAAATCCGCAACTTGTACTGTAGAAATACTTGACGTTGACATTTATGTGGCGTCATCTATATTCCTGCACGCTATAATAAAACACGATCCAAAAATCGTCACTTACATTTTTTCTAAAAAGTCGCTCTAAATCGCAATCGTATCGTGGCCTCTAAACAACACTCTCTTGAAGCATTTCTAAATCAAAACACGGCCCGTTACCCTGGAGAGTGACTTGCGGAAAATTGGAAAACGAAACAAGGTGAAAAATATTATTAAGTGGAGCACTCACCGACCGTGGCACCCGAGGGAGACGGTGCTCGTCGTCTTCAATACTTTAACCTGCTCAGTTAAATTACACATTTTTATTTACCTGCTCAGCTGGGAAATGGAATGAAAGTATTTGAGTGCGATTTTGGTTTGGGAATTGGCTGTTGTGACAGTGAGACAGCAGAATGGTAAAATATTTGTTTTTTTTTTTTTATTGTGAAATACTTAGACTTTCGTCATAAACTGTCAAGCTAAAACTTAGTAGGCTTAGCAGATTCTTTTAGCCTTAAATACATGCTTCTTCCAAAGTCGTTCATGTGTTGTTCAATCGTTCCTGTGTACTACGGAGTATCTGCCATTTGGCTTTCGATCACTTATAAACAAAATAAAAAAATCAGCTGCCCACACATTTGTTTGCATAACTCGTTAAAATGCTAATACTGAACAGCTGATTTCTAGGGTTCCATACCCGAAGGGTAACTAACAGAACCCTATTACTAAGCCTCCGCTGTCCGTCTGTCTGTCAGCGGGCTGTATCTCATGATCCGTAAAAGGTAGACAGTTGAAATTTTCACAGAATATGTATTTCTGTTGCCGCTGTAACAACAAATAATAAAATTGTATGGAACCCTTCATGTGCGAGTCAAAAACGCACTTAACTGATTTTTTTTATGCGATTTCGAGTGGGAATGGGAAGCAGTCTGCGCCTTCTGCGAAACAGTAATGCTCGCGAAGGAGGAGGCGGAACAGGTGAAGGAGACTCAACAAAGTCGCCCTCATGCCTCCAGTTGTAGCCGCCGCAGGAGACGCCCTGGGCGTCGGGGGTCGCGAGACGATCTCCGGCCAGCGTCCGACCCGAGAGTCAACGGTGCGTGGTTTCCACGTGCGCCTCAAAGAGATGTCGGCAACCACTAACGGAGCACGTTATGGCCAATGCATGCATGCCAAGGGGTAGCGGATAAATTCAAAACAGAGTTACCGCGCCGCTGGGCACTCAAGCAAGGAAGAAACAGAGGGGTGGGTTTTAGTCAGTAAGTCTGACACGCCCTCCCACTCCACCCAGAGCGGGAGAAGTCATTGGATGATTTCCCACCCCACAAAAATAAAAGCGTTGGTGCCATAGTAACAGTTGTTCATAATGATGAGTATTCACCTTCACCTTGTACTTATATATCCAAGACGTCTAACTTTTGGGTAACTATGTATCAGATTTTTGACTTAGGCTACTCGATGTAAACTCAATCTTGTTGTGAATTCTTAACAAACTTCGCTTCTATCATCTCTATTAACAAAATTCATTCGTCAAAGTCACAACGCAGCTCACCCTAAACCCACCACACCAACCCTAATGGCGGTCCATAAAGAGCACAGAGGTAAGTAGTGGCTACTATTCATTGATAGTCAATTGGGCCCACAAATCGTCCGGTTAACCGACACGACCGCTCTTATAAAGGTAGGGTGTACTACGGTCTACCTAAGGAAGGGACAACCGTTTTTCTTCCAGCTAATGGCACACACGTTCATTTTGTTCGCCTTTTACTTTTTGACCGGGTTTGGGGAGAGGAAATGAAGTGCGATTTAAAGAGCTCCGTAAGGTGGTGTGATCAACATATACAGGGTGTCAAGGAAATGGGTAGTTATATTTTAAAAACTGTTTCTGCCCAATAGATATAGTAATAATAATAAACAACGAACAACTAGACAGACATCTCAACACATACACATACATACATAGATATAAGTTGTTCTCTATACATAGATATGAACAACTTTTTGCAAGATAGTCAATTCCGTATAAAGAAAAACTTTTTTACAAAAAATACAACCGACTTCTAAAAATTACAAAATAATTTATTTTCTGAAGTCGGTGTTTGTATTTTGTTTCTTCACTATTTGACACCGACTTCCGAAATTAAAGTTATAATGCAATTTTTAGAAGTCGGTTGTAAATTTTTGCAAAAAAGTTTTTATTTTTCAATTTTTAGTTGTACCCCAGAACTACAAAACAAAAAAAGAATCATCAAAATCTATTCACAAGTGGCGGAGAAATCGCGTAACAAACATATAAAAAAAACATGTAGACGAATTGAGCCTCCTAGGACCTTTTGAGAGTTCGTTAAAAAATGGATCTCCCATACTAATTTTGATCCGCTGATAATACGTAACTTTGTACGGAAACTCCAGTTTTTTTTCTTGGGAATGACTGACTTCCTTGAAGAAAATTATTGCTTTCCAGCAGAAGCAATTTCTTAAATATGACCACACATTCCATTACACCCTGTAGAGTCTGTGCCCGCTACAACTTACAGTGTATCGGTTGCTAGCAGGTTGCATTATAAATTTTACCTTCCTATAGGTAAGGTTTAATTTAATTTAGAGGATCGAATGTTTTCACAACAAAACAATTGCCTATGACTCCGCTTCATAACGCGATTAAAAGCGGTAGGTACAATAGTTTGTTTCTAACCTCTGGAATACGGTCTTTAAATTCCACTTTCTTCTCCATAGAGATCTACGCTTTGGAATGTGCAATTAGCTTCATGTTTCTGACTGACCGACTTCGTGACAATTCAAGAGTGACTGGTTTATTTAAAATAAAACTTTGAGTTTATTTTTTTTGAGTTATGACGTTGTTCGTTAGCTATACAATTACCAATGATTTCAAAAGTAATATATAAGTCAATGACAATTACCGAGTGTCATTAGAACACTTTCACGAATAACTATGCAATCAAGAACACTTTCTATTGGTTCTTTTTCAACGAACAGCTTCCGTTAATGAACACAACCAGTTTACAGTCCATCGCTTGCCTGTTTATCTTTAAATATATACAACATAAATTGTATCTCTCTTCTTTAGCACCTATAAAAATGTTCTATATCTTACTGTATGTATAGATGTAGTCGGTCAATTCTCACTGTTCACAGTCGATTGCTCGCCCACCTCACTTCACCTCTTTATGGTCGCATGGCCCGCACTCTGATAGCACCAATTACTGGCTAACTGGAAGAAAGAATTAAGTGGATACAACTCCAGTTTCATAGAATTGTTTCTCGTTTTTACTTTGGAAATAAGCAGCAAGGATAACAAAGGACAAATGGGAAACAAAAGTCTTGTTTGTGTGAACATAAGCTACTTACTTAGCAATGAATAGCAACTTTCAATCTACATCTTCTGAAGTCAATGCGTGCAACTTTTTTTTCACCCTTACTTTCAAAATAGTATTTAAGCCATTGGTTTCACACACGTGACAGTTAGTAAATATGCTATTTCCTAACTCAGGCTAAGGGTCTACCTACTCTACTAGCATCTAAATCTTCATCTATCTACTTAGCATCAAAAGTACAGATTTTCATTGTTATAATAGATATACTTAAGTAGGATAAGAAGTAGATTAGGATTCTCTTCCCATTGGATCCACGTTACTCTAACGTCTCCAAGCGATATATAGCAGGTCGGTCAGTCCGTTAGACTTTGTTACCTCGCCGGGAAATTGCTGCCCACATACTATATGGTACCCAACACTATACAATACCCACCGACTATTAATAGACGTGTAAGTAATCGTTGTCTAGGAATGGGAAACTTTTGTTTGCTTGTTCATTAGAAACTTTCTCTTATACGGCATCAGTTCATTTCTATTAGATGAGAAGTTCAAAAATTAGAATATTTTAATTTTTCTTAAATGTTTGATGGTTGAGACAATTGGTTATAACGTACGTATTTTATATTGAGTAGTTAAGGCTAACTGAGTCGTTAAAAGAATATTGAATTTGTAAACTTTGATTAGATATACAACATCGGTAATCGTGACTCCGTACACGTGCAGATAAAGCAGTAAAAAACTGTTCTCTACACTGATTCACTTGGTAATTCAAATGTTAGCTTAACAGAAAAACAAGAGAGGTTCAATCAACGTCGTCCTGATTGATGGTGTTAATTAACTAAAGACTTATTAACTCATCTGTATACGGCATCCCCTGGAGGTATCGCATACATGGATGTTTCCTTGTTTACGATCCTATAACATTTAGTTTCCTACTGCTATTTTCAACTTAATAAAAATACCCTTTATTACATAAAAAGAAATTTAAAAACTTAACATAAATTACCTAGACATTATAACCGGTAGTAGTTGCTTCTGCGGCGTAGACCTCTCCACACTTCTCTTTGTCGTGCCTTTTGGATACAATGGAATTCACATTTATGCCTGAAAATATCTCTCCATCTTTTATTTGGTCTCCTGTTTCTCCTTTCCCTACTTCCGTATTAACTGAAATATACGAGTAATTACTTGTTACAAAAATTTAATTTATGGTTTCGGGTTTTTTGGGGGTTTTCTTGATGCTCTTACTGTAGGTAAGTGACATTTTTTATTTACATTATTTACCGTCTTAAGGTTTTTTTTCTTAACCCTAAAAGACTTATCTACGCCTGCGAGGCGTATACAAAATAGTAAACTTTCATTATCTTTCTAACCGTAAAAAATATAACCGTGTGCTGTTTAGCCAACTCATTGGCAGATGAGAGTTGGCCAATGGTGCCAGTTTCACTAACCATTTTTAAGTTATTGAGGAACTTTCAACACTCCAAAATACATATTAACTTCTAAAAAAAAAATTATGAATGTTAAAAAAACGTTACAGTGATTTAAATTAATGTTACACACAAATTAATAAATGTTTTGTATATTTTAGCCTACAGGTTGCCTTTTGTTTATGTACCTACGCCTCTGAGACGTATGTATGTCAATGCTTTAAGTAACACTCAAATAGATTAGGCTAATAACCATCAATGCGATTCTCTTCAAAGAACCAATTCTCCTCAAATAAAACAGTTTTACCTGCCGGCATCGATTTCTTTAAAAGACAAACTATTTTAGTTCCAGACTTCATATATTGACCTAAGATTAATTTTCATTTTGTTCATCCAAAATCATTGCTACCATCTCATTTTCACCGAAACCTCAACTTCCTACTAACTATGTACTCCTGGTATTATTCCAACGTTTAGTAACCCGATGCCGGGATAGGGGGCAACCGGATATCACCTTTTACCGTCAGCAAACAGCTCAGGTGTTTGACTTGTTTCCGAGATGATGTTACTGTTTGCTTTTACGGGATCCTGGTGTTTGCGACTTGTTTAGCTGTGTTTGGACTTATGGGAGATATTGAGGGGAAAATGTTTTTAGCTGGTAAAAAATATCGACAGGGAATTGCATGGTTCAATCATGGTATTTATCTTCGCGGCAGACAGATAGATGGTGGGACAAATAACTTAATACCTACCATGTCACAGATAACTGTCACAGTCAGTAAATAGCTGGATAAAGAACTTTCAATATGCCATATACGAGTATCTTATATTTCATGAACTATAATCCAGGTACTACCAGCGTACCCTGCTGATACAATCGCTCCATCTAACCTGGAATCTTCTACTTAAAAAGCCTAATTTATACAAAAAACCGGCCAAGTGCGTGTTGGACTTCACATATTTAGGGCTCCGTAGCAAATGTATTTTTAACTATGTGTATTTCTTTGAGTCAACAAGATGCTTATACTTTGAAAATTTGAAGACTATAACTCCAACCGTTTGGCTGTAAAACCTGTGTGACAGACGACGGTCAAACAGACAAACGGACACTTTGAATTTAGAATCCACTAATCGTTATTCAAGCTATGCATTCATCATTCTCCTGCCCTTATCCCAATTTATTTGGGGTCGGCGCAACATGTCTTTTTCTTCCATACTCCTCTATTAGTCGTCATCTCTGTAGTCACCCCCTTTTTACCCATATCCTCTTTCACACAGTCCAACCATCTTTTCTTTGGCCTTCCCCTACTCTTATAGCCATTCACATCCATACACAAGACTTTCCTCACGACATTTTCTTCATTCCTCCGCATCACATGCCCATACCACGACAACCGATTTCCACACAATTTTTCAGTCAGCGGTGCCACTTTCAGACTTCCTCTTATATACTCATTCCTAATTCTATCCATGCGCGTAACACCACACATCGCTCTTAGCATTCTCATCTCAGCTACATGCAATTGCTTTTCATTCATCCCTTTTGTGGCCCAACATTCTGAACCATACAAGACAGCAGGTCTGACCATTGTTTTATAAATCTTCCCCTTAAGTTTTAGGGGAATGCGGGAGTCACAGATAGTCCCGGTGACCTGCCGCCATTTCATCCATCCAATGTTAATTCTGTGCTTAACAGTCCGATCTATTTCGCCATCGCTTTGCACGAGTGAACCGAGATACCGAAAATCGGAGCAGCCTGGGAGAAGCGCGCCATCTAGCACTACAGCTTCAGAACTGGAGAGACCGCCGAAATCGCAGAACATGTATTCAGTTTTGGTTCTGCTGATTTTCAAGCCAACTTTCTCCAGCTTCTGTTGCCACTTCTCCAATCTGCTCTGGATCTCAGGTCCATCTTCACTGACCAGAACAATGTCGTCGGCAAACAGCATGCACCAGGGTGCCTCCTCCTGTATTTCCGACGTAAGAGCGTCCATAATCAACAGGAAGAGGTAAGGACTTAAAGCCGACCCTTGATGCAAGCCTACAGCCACACTGAACTCATCGGTGTTGCCAGCAGCCGACCGGACGTAGGTACTAGATTGTCTGTACATAGCACGAATCAACTCAACATACTTCCCAGGCAAACCTTTCTCTTTCAAGGCCCACCACAACACATCCCGAGGTACCCTATCATACGCTTTCTCAAGATCAATGAACACCATGTGCAAGTTCTTGTGCACACGTCTGTACTTCTCGCACAATTGACGGAGAGCGAAGGTGGCGTCCATTGTCCCTCGACCTGGCATAAACCCAAACTGGTTCGGGGTAATCTCACTCTCCTCTCGCAATCTTTTCTCTATCACTTTCTCCCATACTTTCATAGTATGTGACATGAGCTTTATCCCTCGATAGTTGTTGCAGTCCTGTACATCCCCTTTATTCTTGAAGATGGGCACTAGCGAACTATTGCACCATTCTTGTGGGATCACTTCTTCATACAACAACTTATTGAAGAATAAAGTCCGCCACATACATCCATCCTCTTTTAAACACTTCCATACTTCTACTGGTATGTCATCAGGGCCCATGGCCTTTCCATTTTTCATACATTGAACTGCCCTTCTTACTTCATCCATGCTAATTTCTCTCACCAAACCCATATTTACTTGTACCTCTTTGAGCACACCATTCCATTCATTCTCTTCGTTCATCAACTTTTCAAAGTAAACCTTCCATCGCTCTTTTATTTCGTCATCTTTCGACAAGACTTTACCGAGTTCATCTTTCATACATTTTATGTGCATTATATCCCTCGTTCTCCTTTCTCTTAATTTTGTAATCCGGTAGAGCTCCTTCTGGCCTCTAGGGCTGTCCAGTAAATCATATAACTTTTCCTGTGCCTTAGCCCTGGAAACTGCAACCGCCTTTTTTGCCTTCCTCTTCCATTCTTTATAAATTTTCTTTTTCTCTTCTTTCAAATTTTCATTTCCGGTTTCTACATTCTGCCATACTTTAAACGAAATTTTCTTTTCTTTTAGCATCTTTTGCACATCTTCATTCCACCACCATGTATCCTTTTCTATCATGCCTTTTCCTTGTGATTCTCCAAACACATCTTTTGCTACTCGCCTTATACAATCCGCCATCTCTTTCCAACATTCATCCACAGATTTGCCTTCCATATCCTTCATGTCTATCATTTTATCTACCACTTGACTCTTAAACATACTTGCACACTCCTCATTTTCTATCATACGCCATCTGATTTTGGGTGGGGGCCGTTCTTTGTTCCTACTGGACGAGACACTGACTGTTACGTCCATCATTATGAGCCTGTGTTGGGAGACTAAGCCTTCGCCTGGCAACACTTTACAGTTTTTGACTGTTTTGAGACTGTTTCGTTTCACCAAGAAAAAGTCAATTTGGGTCGCGTGCTGGCCACTTTTGTAAGTGATCAGGTGTTCGTCTTTCTTTTTGAACCAGGTGTTAGTTATTGCCAGGTCAAAAGCCGAAGCAGCTTGCAGCAATGTCTCGCCATCAGTATTACGGTCTCCGTACCCCCAACCACCATGCACTCTCTCATAACCGTACTTCAGACTTCCTACATGCCCATTAAAATCACCCCCCACAAACACCTCTTCACTCTCCTGTACATTCATCATCACACAATCGAAGTCCTTCCAAAACTTCTCTTTTACACTATCCTCACATCCTGATTGGGGTGCATACGCACTAATAACATTTACTATCATACTCTCCACAACCACTTTAATAGCTATCACTCTATCACTTACTCTTTTAACATCCACCACACATTCTTTTAACTCACTATCCAAAACTATGCCCACACCATTCCGTTTGCCATCACTTCCACAGTAATAAAACTTATATCCTTCTCCTAATTCTCTTGCTTTTGCACCCTTCCATTTCGTTTCTTGCAAACACGCTATATTTATCCGTCGCCTTTTTAAAACATCTGCTAACTCTCTTCCTTTTCCAGTCATAGTACCTAAATTCCAGCTCGCACACCTCAATCTTAATTCTCTCACTCTCCGAGCTTGCGTCTTACGTCGCACCCGCCCGTTCTGGTGCGACAACCCTTGTCCATTTCCCACAGGAGCCGGGTGCTGCCCCTGCGCGTCGCCTGTGGGGTACGCCCTAGCCCTATCGCACATCATATTTTTCCAGACCATGTTGCAAAAAGGTTTTGGCAGAAGTTTTATAGCCGGCCGCCTGCCTGACGCCAACCCTCCTTGGGAATGCTGTTGTTGGTGGTTTACCCGCCACCGCGCGGGTGGCCCATGGTGCTATAGTAGTATGCACTAGGTCTCAAGCTCCCTTAGTCGCCTCTTACGACACCCACGGGAAGTGATGGGATGGTACTATTCTTTTACGTCCGACACCATACGGTATTCAAGCTATGCATTATGGTTAGCAATTTTTACAAATAAGGCCGATAGTCACCAAGGCCTCCACTTATTTCTTATAATATTACAATCGGGACCGTTCCCTTTGAGTTAACTCCATATATCGTAATAAATCACAGCACACTGGAGTGCTTTCCTATTACCTGTAATAATCCGCCATTACGAGCGCGTACGTGCCTCTCTGGCTGCACCGCGACTTGGCGGGAAATTGATGGCAATCGAACAAATTGCCGCCAAAATGCCCGCTGCCATCTTAACACTTCGGCTGTTACGTTATATTTGAAATTATTGATGGAGTTTTATAAACTTTAGGCTTAAGGAAAAGTAGAAGATGTAAGGGTTTCCCAAATGTTAGTCAGGTTCTAGATATGGTGGATCATTTTTTTTTTAAATTATGAAAAACTTGTTCAACTATCAAAAAGGTTTTGATGGTAGTTTGGAAGCAATGCTTTGGTGATTTAACTTCTTGCGTAAACTTACCTAACTACTTCTGACAACTTCCTCTCATTGGTAAACCGAGTTTTTTGTGAAAGTTGTGATCAAAATCGTCCAAATATTGTAAAATTGCTACAAATCTCTCTCTCTCTTCTCTTCTCATCTCTTGATTCCGGATGTACTTAGTATATCTAGTAGGTACATCAAAGTATTGGTGGCACATCTAACATATGTCTCATTTTAACCTTAAAGATGTTACTGAGGTTGACGTTAAGAAATCTGTTCTCGCTATTACTTCTTCTGCAGTTGGTAATGATAAGTTGTGTTCCAGAATGATAACTCTCATCCTTCCCTCATTACTTCCTATTCTCACTCATATATTTAATCACTCATTTACCTCTTGCTCCTTTCCGTCAGTCTGGAAGCAGGCGCACATTATACCGCTGCCTAAAACGAACAATCCTTCATTATTAACTCACTTTAGACCTATTTCTATTCTTCCATTTCTCTCTAAAGTTTTTGAGCACATAGTTCATAGACAACTATCTTCTTTCTTAGCGTCGAACTCGATAATATCTCCCTTCCAATCCGGTTTTCGCGCAGGTCACAGTACGGTTACTGCGCTTTTAAAAGTGACTGACGATATCCGCTGGGCTATGGAGAATAAGTCCCTTACTGTCCTTGTGTTACTTGACTTTAGCAGTGCCTTCAACTCAGTAGATTTCGACATCTTACTAGGAATCCTTAAAGCTATTAATTTCTCTTCTTCTGCGTTAGACTGGTTCAATTCGTATCTTCGGGGACGCTCTCAGTGTGTCCGCCTTGAAGAATCCTTCTCTGATTGGTGTAGCCTCACTGAGGGTGTTCCTCAGGGTAGCGTTCTCTCTCCTCTTCTATTTTCCATTTTTATTAACTTTGTTACAAGAGTCATCTCTTCCAGTTTCCATCTTTACGCAGATGACTTGCAGCTTTATCGACATTTTACTGTAGCTGATGCGGATGCTGCTATCGCCGCTGTGAATCATGACCTGGCTTGTATCAGCGCCTGGGCCAAGTCATTTGGCTTACAGATCAACCCAACTAAATCTCAGGCCATGATCATAGGCAGCAGGTTTGTGCGTACTGCGGCTGTTGTCTCGTCCCTGTCACCTTTATATCTCGATGGTGTTCTTATTGAATATTCCGATACTGCCAAAGATCTGGGTGTTATTATTGACTCCAATCTGTCGTGGCGTGCGCAGGTCAATGAGGTCAGTCGAAAGGTAAACTATTCTTTCCATTCGCTTAAATGCCTTCAGGGTCTATTGCCTTTAAAAACAAAAATCTCTTTAGCCCAAACTCTTATTCAGCCGATTATAGACTATGCCGATGCCTGCTACCTGGATGCTACTGAGGAGCTACTAAGCAAGCTTGAGCGTCTGCAAAACTTAGGTATCCGGTTTATTTTTGGTCTGCGTAAGTATGACCATGTCTCTCACCTTCGCAAGGAGCTCAAGTGGCTCCCAATCCGACTTCGCAGGAACACTCGGATTCTTTGCCTCCTTTTCAACATTCTACACAATCCGTCTTATCCCTCCTACCTGCGTGAGCGAATTTCTTACGCTCGCCCTGGTGACGCGCCGTGCAGATCTCACCTTAGATCCCTTCTCAAAACCCATCCTCATAAATCCAGTTACTATTCCTACTCTTTCTCTGTGCATGCAGTAAGATTGTGGAACACGCTTCCGCCTAGCATTCGAGACTTGAAGTCAATTTCTCTCTTCAAAAATCATGTTAAAGAGCACTACCTTTCCTCTCTATTATAATATTTTTTTTTTTTTATGTATTTGTATGTCATGTATCTATATATATTTACAGTATTAGGTATATATTTATGTAAGTATATATATATATATATATTTACAATATATGTGTAGGTTTATTTGATACCTTAGTATAGGACATCTCGTATTCTTTTTTCTGTTTCTTACACACTTTTGTCTACATTTCTTTTTCACTTCTCCTATCGCAGGTCTGCTGGTAGAAATTTCTTAAGAAATAAGCAGTTCCTTTGTACTGTATTTATAATTATGTTTATTGTTACTGTGTCTCTGTGTGTACATAAATGATTAAATAAATAAATAAATATGTCAATATCAGCATTTATTTCAACGACCAGTGGAAAAACACAAAACAATAAAAAACTATTCATCAATAGAACCATGGCTAAAGATTACTTTGCTCTGCGATAGGAGATTGATAGAGTAACATGTAATTTTTATATAAAAGTTGTGTTCATAAACCACACATTGCCACAGTACATGACTAAAAATTACTTTGCTCTGTGATAGGCGATTGATAGAGTAACATGTTATTTTTATCTAAAAGTTGTGTTCATAAACCACACATTGCCACAGTACATGGCTAAAGATTACTTTGCTCTGCGATAGGCGATTGCTGGAGTAGGTAACATGTTATTTTTATCTAAAAGTTGTGTTCATAAACCACACATTGCCACAGTAACTTTCGTGGAGGAATTTTGAGTTTTTAAGTTCAAATGTACAGGGTAGCCCGCGAAATTCAAATTTTCACAAAACCAGGAACACCGACTTCCGAAATTAAAGCTCATTAGCAGACACAATTAAAAACCTATTGTCGCGTCTCCTGGGCCTGCCGGATTAAAGTTATTTTTCACTGTTTTCGGAAGTCGGTTCTATATTTTTTTTTTAAGAATTTTATAGTTCCATCTCTCTCTCACATTGGAATCATGATAATCTTAAAGATGTTTTTGAAGTAAAACATCTTTTTCTCGTTTTTCTGCAATCTGTGGGAGCGATTTCGTGAAATAGGACGGAAGTATGCAACAGGAAGCCGCGGCAGCATGCGATAATTTTGATTTAACCAATGAGCGCGCGCGGTGGCAGAGTTGGCCGTCAGATGGTAGAGCGCACGCACTATAAGTCTGCGCGTGGTCAAAATCGGAACTAAACGTTTTAATTTTATTTTTCAGGATAGAATGTGAGATGTCAAATGTTACACATCATATGCGACTACTATAAGGTTTGCTAGTTTTTTTTTTTATTACTAGCCAATAGTATCCCAGTGCTGCCTCCCCATGTCTTTCCAGACACTCTTTTCTTGCGCCACTTCAAACCAGCCTTCGTGGTGCGCATAATTACCATCTCGCTACCGCTTTCTGAGCCGGCCTCAGTGACGCTGTTCATCCTCTGGCACCTATTGCGTTGCCCAGCGGTCATGACATGGTATGCTGCCGATGTGACCCGCCCAATCCCATTCGAGCCTGACAGCCAGAAACGTTTATAAAATTATACAAAAACATTCTCCATTTCATACAAATATTTACTTAATTTCCAGACTCGTCTTCAAGCTCCCTCAGTAAACAAATGTGTAAAACGAAATTGAGTCTTAACTTTAATTTTCCCTCCAATAATTGCTACACAATACAAAATAATATTACTGAAGTATTCTCTGCAAGTGACTGTTAATTTACCAAGTTATCTCTTTCACTCCTGTCATTCAAATATCAATCTAAAGTGGTTGTGATAAGGGTGTTGATGTTGGCACAGGTGTATTGTCCCCGGTTTCTGGTGGAAATATCTTGAAGGTTTGTGACGTTTAATCTTGCGTGCGACGCGGCCGCCGCGCGTATCACTCGCCGGTCGTCAAATAGGGGTGGGCAAATATCGATACTTATTTAATTACATAATTAAAATTAACTCAATAATATTTTAGTTTTTGGTTTGCTGTAACTTTATTTCACGTTTTTTATTGTATGGTAGATAGTAGCAAAATTTTCTTTAGACTTCACATGGCATTGACATTTCTATCTAAATATTTTTTTGTCCACAGCATCAATTATTTTTCAGAAAAGCCTCCATCAAGAAAAACATATCTTTACAAGCTCTTCCACAAAGTAAAAGTATATTCTCGTCCATCGACATACCTATAAATTCGCCCCATCACATCACTATCGCCAAGCGTCTGCAGAAATTCAATTAACATTACCTCCAGTCGCGTGCACCTTTATTTCCGTTCGGAGTCACTTAGCTTCCCGCCCCCTGCCCCCACTACTTCCACCCCTCTAAGACGCCAGTAATGAGGTCCAGTGATCGTTTAGTTTGGAGGTAATGGCTGACGTGAGCGACTGATACCGTTTCTTCGTCAGAATTGGGCCACAGAGCACGGAATGGAGATCCCTGCCGGAGTCTGCGTTTCCTAATACCTACAACCTGGGAGTCTTTAAGTCAAGAGAGGTTACTTCTAGGCAAGCGTGCACCATCGGACCACATCATCAAACCTACTAATGACAAATAAAGAATGCCCGCACCAGCAGCTAGACTATAGACTTTAGCTAGGTTATACATATTTTTCGATGCTAAACAGTATACAGAAGTCCCTCTTGTAGTAATATTCGTTGTCGCTCATTCAAAATTCAGAACGAAAACGTAAACTGTCACAGTACTCACATTTGACTTATAGATATCGACGACCTTAAATGGGAATCCACTGGTTGTAAGACGCACTTGACCAGTCGATGTGGCGACACCTATGGAGGCCTATGTCCAGCAGTGGATGTCTTGCCGCTGAAGCTGATGATGATGAAACTGAAACAATCGCTGACACGCTTTTTTTTAAGGCTCAATTACACCTTCCGATTTCAAGGGACCCAATTTAGGAAACTGGAAGGTGTAATAGCAGTAGAGAAGTTAGTGTCCGATTTAGTGAGATTGGGCGGTCCCGATTTGACTTCCCAAATTGTGTACGATTTAGGATAGTGTAATCGCATCACTACGATTTAGAGCTAAGTGTTGCCAATTTAGCGATTGTGTCGCCACAAATGGGCTATTAGTAGTTTTATAAGCGTTTAAAATTAAATTAAATTTCCCAAGGTCCTTTTCCTTTCTGGTGACTTTTGATATTCTGTGTATGGGCTTGAATTTGTAAGAGTTGGCAACACTGCCGATTTACGATTCCTAAATTGGGTCCCTTGAAATCGGAAGATGTAATTGAGCCTTTATACCACAATAGGAATTACTACTGTGTCGTGGGTGAGTTCACAAACATGTAAACTCACATACACAAGACACCCAGACCCGGAACAACTATCTGTAGGCCACACAATTTGTTTTTTATGTGGGAATCGAACCCGCGACACTCAGCGGAGCCATCAAGCGCTCTAACACTGCGCCAACCGCTTGGTTTGTATGGAAGTTGTCGCCGAAGCATCTCGATGGTGCTCTATGGAAATGGCCTGTAGATATGGAACGGGGTCCACTTATAAGTATTTATAAGTGCTTTCGGCTGATAAGTGTGAATGGATACTGTTATGTGTTTGTTCGTTGTTGTTGTTGATATGGTTAATTATCTATTAACTGGGGGATAAAGTCAAGAGTTTAGATGTAATTTTTGCCCTTTTGATTGCTTAGAAAAGGAAAAACATAGCAAGGTGCTCAAGTTGTCTTGTAAACAAAGTCAATTAAAGCTACTGTCATTTGTCTTCCTCTTATTTTTTTTTTCCTCAAACTGTTTGAACATCAACAACTCTACAAGGAAGTTAGAAGGTCCTACTGAAACCTATTAAATTATATAATAATAATTATAAATATTTATATGATAATATTAAATGCATAAACGATCCTCATGTCAATTCAGTAAATAGGTACATACTACTTTTTTTTTTTAAAGGAGTGCCCATGACCATAAACACTTTAACCCCGGGTGCAGACATATAAAAGCATATGGAAAGGATAATATGCGATTTAAAGAATGAAATGGCAAAAAAAAGCCCGGAATGGTTTTTATTTTCACAAATACAGTTTTTTTAGCAATAATTTTACTGTAATATAGACATACATAATCAAGTTTGATTAGATCTGTAATATAAGTATTTTATGATCTTATACAGCATTTTTATCATATACAATCAGTACATCATCCAGGAATTGAGCAGGAGGGAAAATCCTAGTCTATGTATATGATTGTGCATAGTATCTTTCAATAATGTAGCAAAATCTTCAATTTGTGCTGCACTAAATGTTTTAATAGAATTATATAGATTCTAAAAGCAAATCCACAAGAAAAAAAAAACAAAATAATACAAATGCAAATGAAGTCGACTTGTGATTATTTAGATAAGACAGACACAAGACAGCTGCCTAGCTGTCATAATGTCAGATTCGATGCTGCCACAAAAATCGATAAATCGATATCGATTTTTTGTTCAAATCATAATTCAACACGAATTAATTAACGAACGAACTAATTAATCCGCCTCAAAGATTATTATTTGGTTTCTTTTCGTTTTATAAATTCTATTTTAATGTATTTATAAGAAGAGATGAGAATGACAGTTAAATTGTGCATTAGCGTTTTTGTTGTGATCTAAAGAATTGATGGTAAATGAACTAGGAATTCGATTGTTTAATTATCATAACATCATATTAATTATCGAAAAAAAAAAACGTAAAATATTGGCATTAACACATCATAAATAATCTTATATGAAAAAGAGAATCGATTATATTTTGAACGAAATCAGTAATTGACAACATTTTTTTTATTTTATCCACAAATCATAACTAATTTTACTTTATCTTTTCGATACTTTTTTGTGCAAAAATGTTGCAAACTTGTTTCTTGGATAAATGATCATCGCTATTTTTAAACATAAAACAAAATGTTTTTTTAACAAAAGTATATTACTGTGCGTTTCATGGCCATAATTGGGCATTCCCCATGATGATGACAATGATGACAATGATGACGATGACACTACAACAAGGTAAGTCTGTTTTACTGTTGAATTCATCAAGGTCCTCTTCAGTTTATTGCCAAAACAAGCAACAAAACAAACACACCCCAGCATGAAAAACAACACAAAACAAAGGTAAACAACGTCCACCTCGGAAGCTGAGTGACACGGACGGATGAGCTCAGATCATCAGTGCAGATAACAGACTCGTTCAGGGTATCTGATCGAAACAAGGAACACCTACCTACCCCGTGTTATGGGAGGTAAGGAGGCTTTTGGGGAAGGAAGGTAGATTTTAGGGGTTCGATATTGGCCCTACGTCCAGGGAAGATACTTGCCAATCGTATTTTCAATTGCTCACCATAGGAATAACCTACTATGCAAAACTAATTTGAAATCTTGAATTTTGAGTTCTGGAAACAGTTTTACCCAAAATTGCTTCTAAAGACCAAACATCCCATTATTCCGAGCAAAAATCGAAACAAACGCTTTGTTTTTGGGTTTTGTACCCAAAGTATAAAACAGGACCCTATTACTAAGACTCCGCTGTCCGTCCGTCTGTCACCAGGCTGTATCTCATGAACCGTGATAGTTAGACAGTTGAAATTTTCACAGATGATGTAGTTCTGTTGCCACTATAACAACACATCCTAAAAATAGAATAAAATAAATATTTAAGGGGGCTGCCATACAACAGACATGATTTTTTGCCGTTTTTATAGATACGGGTACGGAACCCTTTGTGTGCGAGTCCGACTCGCACTTGGCCGGTTTTTTTTTTATTCACATATTTGACTCTCAAATGGTTTCATTTGACCTACAAGCTATGATTCCACTAATAAGACCGTAATATTAATACTTGTTAAGTAACATAATCTCAGGTCATAAGAATTTAAAGGAATCCATTGTCAGGTAAACAAAACCTTCCAATAAATAACATTATTCAAGACTATGAGTGCATTCCATAAGTTTCGCTAGCAGCTAGTGATGTAACGTAAATAGCACAATAATTCATCGATATTCGCGAGACGCCAGACTGCATAACTCAACGTGTGGTCATATTGAGATGTCGATAGATTTGTCGATAAAATATTTATTACGTATACTTTTTGTAGCTGTGGGATAGCGTCCTAAATTTTTTGGCTTTTTGGCCCTTCTTCTTAGGTATTTTAATGCGTCCGGAGTATATAGATTATGCAGTCTGTACTTACTCCTAGAAAATAATTTTATGCTTTGTTCTCGTCATATATATTAGGATGAGAACTAAAACTAAACGAAATATCTTCAACTTGTAGTCAAATCAAGAGAACTTTTAATAAAATTGACATCAGTAAACTCCTATGAGATTGGTATTAGCAATGCGCTCATTTACCAATTCTAATAATAAAGCTTGTGGGTTATGAGTATGACAATGTTCGCGACTACTAATGCAAAACAGTCAAAGCGCTGCTATTCTTATAATAAGGATGATCTTATGTTTTCTATAAATACCTTTTTTATAAGAGAGCCATATTCATAAAATTGGTATTTGTGTGTGCTCCAATAAAAATTTTACTCCCTCTAGAGTGCGTTCAAAGAACAATACTAAAAGTTGCTACCTTTTGCCCTTTTAGATTTCCTACGCATCAGCTCTACATTGCATGTAATGTACTAACAGTACGGCAATTATTTATTCTAAGCATAGTACTACACTAGCACACTGCACTTCCTTTTGATCCAGTACCTTCCGACAAGAGAAGGAACGACTTGATTTGCTTAAAGCCTCAAACTAGACATGCATTTGCTAATCGATTTTATGTGTTTTAAGGATCTTTCCTGTATAAAAGGCCCAACAAGTAACAAGGTTTCTATAGAGTAAGTTATAAAAAATGTAGTATTATGCATATATATGAATATTTAGCGATACTCAATCACACAGATACGGCAATACTTCTAGAAACGGCTTTATCTTAATTTATTCCTTCGTAAGTATTTACTTTTGTATATTTACATAGGTTTAGTTTTAGTTAATAATGTACAAATATGCTTTTTCTCATAGTTGTCATTAGATTATATTATAACAGTTTAACTTTAATTTTTACTGTCACAAAATTTTAATTAAATTGTAAAGTGATGGCCACACAGGTTTGATATTAACCTAGTTCGGGTGGCTCGCTATCTAACGTTGTAATTCCGAACCACCATATCTTGCACCAGTAATGTAACATAATTTAGTTTTAGTTTATTTTTAGGCACTATAATCGTATAGGAAATCTTACTACTGTAGACTAAATGTACACTTTTTGTAAACCATTAATTCAATAATTTCCCAATGATATTTTAATGATGTTTGAATAAAAAATGTTTCTATTTCCTGTAAATCTTGAAAACATCGACATCATTGGCCCACCTCTATCGTACGGGTAACAAATGTTATAGACCGGTGGACTGGGCGCAAGCGGGATGTCTCTAAACACACAATTTCACTCTTATTTCGCAAACTAATGTACCGATATGCAACTCATTTTTATGCCATACAGATGTGAGAGCTACTTATGAGGAAGAGAGAAAAGGTGATGGATGAGCGTGATTGGTATATTTTGATAAGTTTGCGCCACCTGATGGTAAGCGATGACATGGTCGACGATGGAACACGCTTGCCTAGAAGTAACCTTTTCACTATTGTCTTAAAGACCACCTAGGTTGTAGTTGCTGACAGGGAATTCCACTCCATACCTGTACGCACAAAATGAATGTCTCTAAGAAGTACGTAGAACTAGTCTAATATACTACCTACCGTGAAATTTCCTGTAATTCGTCAAGACTAAGGTCCAAGACGGTGAAGAATTGGGTGCATCTGAACATCAGTATTCCATGAAGCGACTAGTTCATCTGACCTCCACAACCCATTAGCCATATCTGTAAGATCACAGAAGGTTTGACACGACGAGAAAACCTAAAATAATAACTTGAAGAATTCCATTTTTACCGTCTACAGTTAAACTTTAATTGGTGAATGGGAAGACCCTCTGTTGAAATGGATCTTATTTTTTACTCGCGATGATAAATCTGTATAATGAAACACCTTAATCTCTCCGGAATCTCGTTGCAGAAAGACGAGATATTGCAGTATTAATTACTTGTAAGGGGTAGCCCAGACTAGCCATTAGCGGCGAGGCATTTGGTTCAGCATTTTCCTTGAGTAGGCTAGCAAACAAAAATAGTATTGTGTTTATTTTTCTATAAAGTCCGTTTACCTTCCATCTTTCGTATTCTCATTCGGTACGTATATGGTATTCGGCAATTGTACTGAGGACCAGTAGTTGTACCTGAGATGTCTCTGATCTTGACACGCCTATATCGCCTTTCGTTTGAGACTGGAAAAGTGCCGTTGGCTTGGAAGCAAGCTAACGTGCAACCCGTGCCCAAGAAGGGTAGTCGAGCTGACCCAGCAAATTATAGCATCTGCGAGTTATAAGAGTATGGAACGTATACCGAATGGTAAGCTCCTGGCATACGTAGAAGCTAACGATATCCTCAGTGATCGACACAGTACGGCTTCCGCCGAAATCGGTCAACTATGGATCTTCTAGCGTATGCCATTCACATCTGTAGTGAGGCCATCGAGAAACAAGGGAAAGCCCTTGTGGTCTGCCTTGATATATCAAAGGCCTTCGACAGGGTATGGCACGATAGCCTAATTGCCAAGCTTCCTTCGGTCTGCCCGCCGGTTTGTCTGATTGGATTGCAGATTTCCTGAGGGATCAGTCTATCCGAGTGGTCATAGATGGCTGCTCGTCCGGACTGCTTATAATATTATTATTAATGCCGGTGTTCCTCAGGGGTCAGTGCTCTCGGCAACATTGATTTTGCTGCATAATAACGATCTGCTAACACCCGGTACCTTCGGGTATGCAGACGACAGCACTGTTGCCGAGAGATACGTGCCCAACGTACGAGCTAGCGGGTCTCCGGGCCGGTCTCTCCGAGAGGCTATGGTTGGGCGCTTGAACTTGTCTGTACAGGCTGTCTCAGAATGGGGCGATCCCAAACTGGTCAACTTGAATGCTGCTAAGACCCAGGTGTGTCTTTTTTCCGCTAATAAGAGCCAATTTCACCTGGCTCCATCTTCTAGAGGTGTAACCGTGCCAATAACCGACCAACTTGATCTTCTTGGTGTTACATTGACATCTACACTCAATTATGGTCCCTTCATAGAGGCCAAGGCTCAAGTGGCTGCCAAAAAGTTGGGGATTCTCGCAAAGGTGAGACGGTACTTCACGCTGGAACAACTGCTCAAATTTTATCAAGTGCAAGTTCGATTGTGTATGGAGTACTGCTCGCATCTTTGGGTAGGATCTGCCAAATACCAGCTTGATGCCCTTGAGTCACAAACTAAGATTTCTACTAACTATACGTTATAGTTAAGGTTCAATAATAGCCGAGTGTGAGTGTGCGCAGACATCAAACTATGTAAATTAAACTGAAGTAAAAAAAATATCAGCTTTGCGAACTAAGTGAAACTAACTTAGCTAGTAGCTCTTGGTCTGCAACCAATAAAAGTTTTAACATCAAAAAATATCAATCACGCACCACACATGCTCCTCACAAAACAAACACAAAACGCAACGACCCCGCACCCTCGTCTATGTGCCCCCTAACTCTGCCGCCTCAGTTTTGGTCGCGGCAGCAGATTTCTGAACGCAGTCAGACTGCTCTAATTAATTGGCTTGCATTCGTTTGCATGAATTAGCCAGGTACGAACCCCTTTTAGATATTTTTACCACCCTTTTTTGGACCCCATTCAAAGGGCTGTAGTTGTTGATAGAGGAATTTTTGATGAAAAAAATGGCTAGCGGAAAACTAAGAGTTTTAATAAATGAGCAATGTTGATATTTTCCTTAGCTTCTGCAGATAATTTTGTAAGCTCATTAAACTAATTTTATGTGAAGTTAAAGAAGCATTGTCGCCTTTTGTTTTATAATAAATATTATTATTTATGGTTAGGAACAATGATAATTATGTTACAGAAAACTTTTGTACAAAAAAAAAACGACCGACTTCCAAAATAGAAAATAAACTAAAAATTAAAAAATAACTTTATTTTCGGAAGTCGGTGTTTGCATTTTATTTCTTCTATTAGTTGGTCCATGGATGGGTGACCATATTTACATACCGAGAGTCCTCCGTGCCTGGGAAAGCACGTTAAGCCGTTAATCCCGGCTGTCAATCGTGGATCTTTGACAGTCGTTACGGGTCGTCAGAAGCCCGAAAGTCCCACCCAGTTACTGAGTTGTGGAGGTCAGATAGGCAGTCGCTCCATGTAAAATACTGGTATTCCGCTGCATCGGGTTATACTGGAAGTCGACCCCAAGATAGTTGGAAAAAGGCCAGGCATTTGATTGGCAAATTAACTCGAAGTTAATGAATCTAGAAGTAAATCTGAAGGCCATAAATCTAAAACCTACATCTTAATTTCAAAACAAAACACAGCACAGTTCCCACGAACCCCAGTCTTATTCAATAAACTCCTCTTCGAAAAACTTTTAAATCCTAACCAAATAGGTAGGAAACTTTCACATTTTCACATGAAACTCAGGCAGAGCACACACAGTGGCTGCACATGAAGTATTAATAGAAACAGAAGGACAACAATTGCACGCCTCTTATCGCGAAGCGTTTGAGTTAGTGCTCTACTCTCAACACGTAAAGGCCAAGCAAATTTCTGGCCTTAAAATGACTCTATTACGTTCATATCTCATCCATAGGGTAATATGAGTACACTTAAATCAAGAAAAGACTTGAGAAAACTTACTGTATGTTTTAAAAAAAAAACGTTTGTTTTGCTACTTTAAATAAAAAAAGAGTTTAAAAAAAAATTACTTGCACGTCCGGATGTCTGTAGGTATTAACTCTTTTGTAAGTAGTCCGAAAAACTGCCGAAAAAATTATTGTATCGAGAGCGGTTTTTGCTAGGCATATTAAATTTGACCAATTTTTTTTACATTTTTCATGTGTTGGTTACCGCTCCGCCTTGTATCGCTAGCACTGTCCCCCCACGCCCCTACTGCCCCACCACTTCAGTACACCAGTTCATTCTTGTTTCATTAGAATTTATGAAGATTTTATGGTAAATGAAAAAAAACATTATTTACTTTAAAAAAAATTGTCGTCTAAGACTAAAAAATTAAGGGTGTCCGGTCTTTTTACCCAAATGTCCAGCTAAACTGGCTGGTTTGACCGGCTTTTCGATTTTAAGACCTGCTAAGCCTACCCGTCCTCATATTATTTTCTCTAAAATTGTCTGGAGTAGCTCTTCTGCATTTTAATTTTGTCGTGTCACGAAGCCGCCGCAAGTCGCCGCCGGATCGTACCGGATCAGGTGGACCGGATTATTCCGGTTCGGTGCGATTCAAAGCGGATCAAACACGATTTTAGACTTACGGGTAAGGTTCCCAGCTTATGTGAAGGTGGATAATGGGCGTCTGTTAAAATGTGATCCAGATTGGGAGTAATTATGTTTATATTGTCCTGATAAGGGGATATTAATCGCATCGGAATGATACGCGAATTTAAGTTATACTCATTTTGGAATGCTCTTAATTGATTTCTCAAGCTTGTAGTTTTTACTAATGAATTAAAAGCATCAAGTCCTAGCATGTAATGTATTTAAATCTGAATTTAGAGTTCTGGGACTGTTGATAGTAGATGGTGATAAATGTATGTTTGTCCCATATTATGTAATTAGATAAGGTATATCCTGTATTTTTATGCCAGCCCATTTTTATGTCTTTTTAAAAACCGTAATATATGTCTATCCTTTGGGATAATCTTCTCTACAACTGTATAGCTATTACGTAAGAAGGTACAGTGAGGATCATTTGTCAGCGGTGGGCGGCTGTCAAAAGTTGCCAAACTTTGTCGTCCCGGCCAAGTTTCGATTAACACCTGCACCTACTATGTGGGAGTTTGTGTCTCGTATATTTTATTGATATTATATTCTACTGAAGAAGAACAAGTGCTGACGTTCATAGCAGATCGAAATAACGGAGTTAGACCCATGTTGTGTTCAGTCAAAGAATACTGAAAGATAAAGAACTTTGAAATTAAATTAAAATGAAAAAAAAAACCTATTGACAAAAAACAAATGAAAGTTTCAAACAAGTCACTTTTCAAGCAGTCTGGTGCAGTTGGAGGAATTTCATCATCATCAGCCTTTTAATGTCCCCACTGCTAGGGTACAGACCTCCTCTCTGTGAGAGGGTGTGAGCCGTAAGCCACCACGCGGGCCCAATGCGGGTTGGTGGATGTCACATGTCTTCGAATTTTTGGTTCTAGGACATGCCGGATTCCTCACGATGTTTTTCTTCACCGTTTGGAGAGCAGTGGTGATGAAATAATTTACACAAAGTAAAGCGCCTTCCTGGGTTTCAAACTCACGACCACTGCTCTAAAATGAAGGAATTTACTTTAGTTCAATCACAGATTTGATGCCACCTTTGATTTTTTTATATTTCCTACTTTTTATAGTTATATTTTTGGAACTCTCTTCTCTTGAAAAACATTACCCTCTCTCTGACAGTCAGGTAAAAATCAAATCATTTACAGTTTTCCAACTACTTATTAGATATAAAAAGATTTAGGTGGTTTCTCAATTTCAATGTAAGTCAATCCAAAAACGAACCGTTCTTCTTATTTAGGATCCCATTCGTAAGAAGAACGATTCGTTTTAATATGGTTAAATTATAGGCCATAATATTAAAATTGAGAACCTATCCATAATATTGTATCAACATATTATTATATAATTATGTTGCTTTATACGTCCGGTTTGGGCTGCTGTCATAAGGTACCAAACTTGGCGCAAGTGGTCGGCCAAGTTTCGATTAATACCTGAGCTCGGTGTGAGAGTATTTCCCAATATTTGCCTTGGCTATCAAATATATTATACAGGGTGTAACGGAAAGATGGATATGAACGTGGAACTGAAACTTTATTCAAGAAAACATGAGGAAATTCTCAATTTTTTTTTTACCTCCCATACAAATATTAATCAGCTGATGATAACTTTGTATGGCAAGTTCAATTTTTTTTTTGGGAAAATCTATTTTTTATTAGAGAAAGTTGTTCATTTCCATGGGCAGAACTGGTTCTTTAACGCGTCAAGTCCCTCATTAGCAGACACAATTAAAAACCTATTGTTATGTCGACGCGCGGGGCCTGACGCGTTAAATATGACCACACCTTTCCGGTACAGCCTGTATATTAGTAACATATTATTTGGTAAGGATTTACAGTGAAATATTATTTCGAAAACTTTATAAATTAAACAGTAGAAACTATTTAAAGACATATTTACCCAGTGAGTTGTCACTAGATGATAAATCTCAGTTCAAATACAAAAGACGTAGTATGTATATCCTGTACTCTATGCATTCCTTCTGCTTATAAAATTCAACTTAAAAGTTTCTCTACGTTTTCTTCCTTTTCTTATGAAAACGGGAAAAGAAAATACCACAAGTTAGAGCATAAATTAAACATAAAAGCAAATGTTTTGAAGTGTCTCTTCCTCAAATATGCGAAGGTAATGATGTTACCAAAGTTCCCGAGGGCCGGGACCCGGGACTTTACAAATTGAAATTATTTTTTCATTAAAATTCCCAACTTGGAAGTTTTCAGGTGAAAGTTTCTTGAGTGGCCAATTCACGGCGCACTTTCAGTTAAATGATTCTTTCCAACTTTAAATAGATGTCTAGGTGGATATTAGGTAAGTTTGCGAAAGATCTCTTAAAGTTAATGATTAGTATTTAAGTTCACGTGGGGATTGCACGTAATGGCAAGGAAAGTTAATTAGTTTTTACTTTAAATAAACTAACATAATTTAAAAGATACTTCAATCATAGTCTAATCTGAATTTCCGAACTGCAAAAGAATTCCAATGTTTTCAGTAATTTGTTGTAGCAAAAATATATTTAGGTTTTAATTTGAAAGATTAAGTTCTTATAGTGAATAGATTAAGAAATTCATTCAATCGGGCACCTTTTTTTCAAATATTTGATAATGTTTCTTCTAAACACAGAAACTTAGTATGTAACATACTGTCCGCTAATATATCATCGAATCAAACGACAAGCGTATCGCATCGCGACACGGGATCACGGGGCAGTCCCGCGGCCCGGGATCACCTTAATCCCGCAGGTGAGCCGGGATTACGGGATCACTGCGTAGCCCGCCCCTATCTATCTTGATGATGTATTATAGTGTTAAGTTCTATCGACAGATGTCGTTGTAAGTTTGTGTAGTTAGTTTTAAGTGGAGTAATAGTTTTGAGTGGTGTAATAGTTTCGTTATTACTGTAATTATTAATTAGAACTTTTTACAGGTACGAAAGTAAAAGTAGAAATTAATTTTCACAAAAAATCCTTTAGATTATACCTAGGTTAAACTGCTTAAATCACTCAAGAATAAAGCGGTGTTTTTCTTTACATTTAAAGAAACTGCTAGAACAATTAGTTTGAAAGCAATAGGTACTGAAACCTTCTATTCCAAAATTCGTTATGAGCAATACAATATTTAACAACGTCACCAACTCAAAACAATAAATAAAACAACGTTAATTACTAAACAACGTTTACAAAGAAAATTAGGGTTTACTTCTCCATTCTTGTGTCGTTCAAGAATTTTAAAGTTGCGTCTCGTCGTGCCGGGACAAATAAGCGGGAGACACCGGGATCCCGGGACACGGGACAAATAAAATTAATTACTTATTCGCAGCACTACCTGGCTAACGAGGGGAGTCTTGTTGCAGCTTTGTTGCTATTCTCGGAACGATGACGTGACGGCAGTTTTAATGAAAAAAGATTGGTTTACTGGTCTGATGGTGTCTCGTGTTTACCTGAAAAACTATTTATAATAATGTAGCTAAATAAATAGACTCCTTAGTCCCAAACTCTCAGTACCTCAACCGGGGAACTTTTAAGTCAAGAGTGAATAGGTTACTTTATAGGCCAGCGTGCTCCATCTTCGACCACATCATCGCTTACCATCAGATGAGATAGTGATCAATGCAGTGGTGTGCCTATCAAAAATAAAAAAATACTCTCGTTCAATAATTTTGTCACTTTTGTGCTCAATAGTATCAGTGCAACAACTGCACACATGTTCAT
This sequence comes from Polia nebulosa, assembly GCA_951329385.1. Taxonomy (NCBI): domain Eukaryota; kingdom Metazoa; phylum Arthropoda; class Insecta; order Lepidoptera; family Noctuidae; genus Polia; species Polia nebulosa. The sequence continues at coordinate 1,504,068 of OX589596.1, forward strand.
CACTATAGACTAACGACATCAACAGCTGTCAGTCTTGTCGTCTCTTCTAACCCATAACTCTCCTAATTGCAAAACAAGAGCCCCGATAAAATTTATTGATCATTAGTATCTACACTGACCTTTAAGCAAAACATTGTAACGATCTACTACAGTCCCATCTTGACATTAGCCAAATATAGTCTAATAGAAATGCCATTAATTAAAAAAAGAAACTTAAATTAATGTCCGGTTTCTGGCCACAAACTCGCCTCTTATTTATGTCCCATTGATGGCCACAGGCTCGCCTCCTATTTGTGTCAAGTTGAACACAACAGGCTCGCTTCCTATTTATGTCCGATTGATGGCCACAGGCTCGCCTACTAATTGTGTCAAGTGGAACACAACAGGCTCGCTTCCTATTTATGTCCGATTGATGGCCACAGGCTCGCCTCCTATTTGTGTCAAGTAGAACACAACAGGCTCGCTTCCTATTTATGTCCGATTGATGGCCACAGGCTCGCCTTCTATTTGTGTCAAGTTGAACACAACAGGCACGCTTTCTATTTATGTCCGATTGATGGCCACAGGCTCGCCTCTTATTTATGTCCGATTGATGACCACAGGCTCGCCTCCTATTTGTGTCAAGTTGAACACAACAGGCTCGCTTCCTATTTATGTCCGATTGATGGCCACAGGCTCGCCTCCTATTTGTGTCCGATTGATGACCACAGGCTCGCCTCCTATTTGTGTCAAGTTGAACACAACAGGCTCACTTCCTATTTATGTCCGATAGATGGCCACAGGCTCGCCTCCTATTTGTGTCAAGTTAAACACAACAGGCTCGCTTCCTATTTATGTCCGATTGATGGCCACAGGCTCGCCTCTTATTTGTGTCAAGTTGAATACAAAACGCTCGCTTCCTATTTATGTCCGATTGATGGCCTATTTGTGTCCGATTGATGGCCACAGGCTTGCCTTCTATTTATGTCAAGTTAAAAAGAACAGGCTCGCTTTCTATTTGTGTTCGGTTTATGGCCACAGGCTCGCCTTCTATTTGTGTCAAGTTGAACACAACAGGCTCGCTTCCTATTTATGTCTGATTAATGGCCACAGGCTCGCCTCCTATTTGTGTCAAGTTGAACACAACAGGCTCGCTTCCTATTTATGTCCGATTGATGGCCACAGGCTCGCCTCCTATTTGTGTCAAGTTGAACACAACAGGCTCGCTTCCTATTTATGTTCGGTTGATGGCCACAGGCTCGCCTTCTATTTGCGTCCGGTTGAAGGGCACAGGCTCGCCTCCTACATGACGGGGCCCGTCATGGCCGATGCCTGCCTAGGGGTTGAGGATAAATTCGAAAGATTTACCTCGCCCCTGGGCATTCAGGGCAGGGAGGAACAGGGGTCGGTTTTAGTCAGTAAGAGCCTGACACGCCCTCCCGCTCCTCCCAGAGCGGGAGAAGTCATTGGATGATTTCCCACCCACAAAAAAAAAAACAGGCTCGCCTTCTATTCGTGTGTGGTTGAAGGAAACATGCTCGCCTCCTATTTGTGTCGGGTTGATGGCCACAGGCTCACCTCCTATTTGTGTCCGGTTGAAGACAACAAGCTCGCTTCCTATTTGTGTCCGGTTGATGGCGATAGGCTCGCCTTATATGTCTCTTAAAAATACTCGGATACCTGTAAGTGTATTATGGGTGCACCTCAGCATGAACCTTTTAAAAAACACATGATATTATTTGAAGAAAAACGCCATACTGCTACATATCTTTGTTTTATTATTGATTAACCCGAACTATCTCACACTAGGGCAAAGGCCCCTCCCCCCCATTCTTTCCACTTCTCTCTTAACTGTATGTTATAAATTAAAGAGAAAACAAAAGAAATATGCCAATCGATCAGTATTCTGCTACCCACGGCGTTTACCTTAGACCTTCGGGTCCCAGTGACCAATATCCGGGCACATTTGTACCCGTCGCGAGTCCAGCCCGGGTATTACTCTACCGGATAATCCCGGACCACTATTAACCGGTTAGAACACCAGGGATGAAATGGGGTTTTAGAAGAAAGTGAGTAGCGTTGTGCATAGAGTGTGTATTGTGTTATGGATTATGAAGATTTAGTTTTTGATGATTTTTGCCAATTTTTTGTAGTTTCTGTAATTTCTGCCTAACCTCCATGGGAAAAAGACATGAGTTTTAATAAGTACGTTTTTCCTTCAAAAATATAAAGTTACGTTAAGTAAGTAAGAAAGTAACATTTATGAATGTACTAACTTCCGGTCTTTGGTTGTTTTACAGTGTCCTAGCTAAAGAAGGTACGTGATTTTCGAAAAGAAAAAACCGGCCAAGTGCGAGTCGGACTCGCACACGAAGGGTTCTGTACCTTAAGCTGTAAAAAAAAACGAAAGTGTTTTTATTTTTGTTATTTTTTTATTTTTTTTTTTTTTTTTTTTTACCCTTCGGGTAAGGAACCCTGAAAAAAATGTTGTTTATTTGTAAACACGATGCATTTTCAATACTTTACTCGTAAAATAACAGAGAAAACAATCGTGTTAAGTTAGATTCTTTGATAAGAGCCTTATTTGAAATTAGTTGAAAGTTGTATCTCAAACAATAGGCTATATTATAATACGGTACAGCCCTTATTCCCTCCGTTCAACCGTAACCATTCACATATTTTCCTTATAAACATACGTATAATAAGAATAAACAACATAAGCATGCTTTAATGCACTCACGATATTAATTTCACCCGAATCCGTCCCTTTGTGACAAAGAAAAATTGTAACGAATTGAGTGGGACCCTAAACAACCTGCGTGGAAAACCTTTTCGTACGGGTTGAGTATTTTGTATTGTATAATAAGAAGTATAAGGTTTGATTTGCTTTGGTTTGTTATTGGGTTACCTTGAGGCTCAAGTTTAGAAAAAATAGCGATTAGAATTTTATTAAATACGTGTTATTTTGACCAATTTTATATGGACCTATGATAAAATAAATCATTTTGCAATTAAAAGGGGTCTAGTAGACCCCTTTTAATTACTTACTTTTACATCAACGTGTCAATCGGATCTATGCAAACGCGATCAGATGTGTGCAACCGCGGTTTTACCTGCACTTGTTATGCAGATCATACTTCTAACTATCTATCTTACAATCTGAGAGTCTTTCAGTCGAGAGTGAATAGGTTACATATAGGCAAGCGTGCTCTATCGTCGATCACATCATCGCTTCCTATCAGGTGAGATAGTGGTCAAGCGTGAACCAAAAAATGAAACAAGGTACCTATCTTACACACCTACGTAGGTTCTTACGTTAACTTTTTCTGATGCGAGATTATGAAGCAAGCAATACAAATACAAAATATAGACATAGATTATCGTAACCACTATAGTATTCTAAAATTATTAAATTATTACATTAAATTATTAAATTAATTATTAAATAGTGTTCTGTCAAGAGCGAATCACAGACGACACCGATTGCTGCCCTCTTAATTTTCTTTACGTAAAACCGCTACAGCCAATCGCTTGATCCTGGAAAAGGTACAAGCAAGGTAAGTCAGTCAAGATGGCTGTCATTAATAGAGCCGGAGAGTAATGGCGCCCTGTAAACGTACAATAATGCGCTTGTTAGCTGCGAATGGAGTGATTCATTCGTTCTGTGGCGCTTTTCAACGTGGCTGGAGTTATTGTTGTATGATCGGGATATTGATGGAAAACTCTCGATTAAAAATAAGTTGGATGAGGCACAAAGTCAGCTTACTAGCAGTTTTTCTTTCATCAAGCCATTGGACATTTTGGTGATCACACAGTCTTTGACTATAAATAAAGTGTCAAAAGTCCAAAACACATCGAATTGAATTCAAATTATTTTATTTCACCTATTCCTCGTTATCTAACTATGAAAAGTTACAAGCAAGATAAATAAATTTTGATAACGCATGTTAATCCTATACATTTTCATAACTCTTGTCAATCCCATACATTTTCATAACGATAAATGATAAATGATGTTTATTCAGTAAATAGGTTACAAGGAACACTTTTACACGTCAATGTTTTTTGTCAGTTTAAGCAAGATGAGGCCGGTGTTTCCTAGCTGACTACCCTCATAAGAAACACCGAAACAATCTCAGAGGTCAAAGTCTCTTGTAAAGTGTTCAAATCCATACAAAGTGTAGATCATATGAGAACCATGTACGTTTATGTCTGGGATGAGCTTTTTGAAGAAAGCAACACACGAATTCGAGTGGACCTGTCCAGATAGTGCAAGCATTCGTCAGTCATCGCGAATCTCAACTCAGAACTTTGAGGAGCTCAACGAACCGACGAACAATACCAAAGTAAGGACATTTGAGTAGGCCGCAAAAATACTCAAACTGCCAGACAATCATAAAATCTACATGAATATAACGACATACATAGTTCTCGCATTCACATTATTCTATATGAGGACCATGCAGCTTAGTGTCTGTAGTGGTCTTTTGAAGAAAGAACCAAACATATTTGAGTGGACCTGTCCAGTTAGTGCAAGCATTTGTCAATAGTCGAATAGCTCAACTTAAAAACCACTAAGGAGCTCAATGACATGACGAACAATACCAAAGAAAAGACATTTGGGTAGGCCGCAAAAGTACTCAAACTGTCAGACAACGTTAAAAATTACTGTAAAAAGGAGGAGAAAATAATAATAATAACCCACATAGTCCTCACATTTACGATAATTAAGTAATCAAAAAAATAAAAATATAATACTTTACAAAGTAAATATTCGTGTCAAACAAAATAGTAATAATAATATGTCAATCAAAAAATTAAAAATAAATATAATACTTAACAAAGTATTCAAGTCAAAAAAAAATAATAATAATAAAATGTCATTAAAAAAAAACAATTTAAAATATAATAAGTATAATACTATACAAGTATTCATGTCAAAATTTCATCAGTAAGTAGTACATATGAAAACAATGGCTCATGTATATCATTGAAGCAGCTCAATCCCACGCCTTTTTGTCCTCAAGAAAGTCATTAATTGTGTAAAAAGCTTTCTGGCATAGCTTACGTTTAATAAATGATTTAAATTTATTTATGCTTAGTTCTTGAATTTGTCTAGGAAGTTTATTATAGAAACGTATACATTGGCATCTAAACGAACCACCTATTTTTTTCTTGAACCTGGTTTTAGGTACAATAAATTTGTGTTTGTTCCTAGTATTTATGCTATGAATATCACTGTATCTTTTAAACAGATTAATATTTTTTTTAACGCATGTTAATCCCATACATTTACCATACCAATCATACCAATCGTCGTTGCTGATGGAATATCAATTTGCCTACACCCTATTATTGTAATTTCACATGCTTAAATTGACACTCTCTTTCTATCTTTCTGAGTGCGAAAATTGACACTTTCTTTCTATCTTTCTGAGTGCGAAAATGTAGAATATCTTGTATTATTTTTTTCTCGTACAAGCGAAAAATTATTTAGGATACATCCAACAAAACGAGAATATGCCTTGAAAATGTAAAATAAAACACATTAGACATAAAACACAGTTAATGTGCAGAATGCAAATGCGCGGTAACAATAATATCCGGGCAGAGTGCGGAACGGTACATAAATACGCGAAGCCTTCCTGTCCACTGTTTTAGCTAAATTTTATGTTCTACTTGTTTAGAAGCGGCAGAATTTATGGTCATACACATTGGACAGACGATTTAGAGACTGTACAGAGAGGTCATAACGGTAGTAAAGTACTAGGGAAAGAACAAAAGTGTTGGCGAAAGGTAAATAATTGTAGGTGATTCAAAACACAAAAACTCAAAGTCAATATGTATATGAATGTCAACTGCACCATTCACAAGCTCGTTTGAATTATTAAAGAGTCAATCATTGAGAAAGATGAAGCTTAGTGCTGTAGGTAAATCTTCTGCTGGCCTGTTCTTTTCCTTTGGAACCTACAAAGTTTTAGATTGAGCGAGTTCTAACTTCCTATTAAAATTTATGAATCAAAAGTGCATTTAAATTTGATTTTGACCTGAGTGAGTTCAGCGGCTGGTGCCCCTAAAGCCAGTCAATGCTGAATATCAAATGTATTCTTATAATAATATGAGGTCAGTGAAATATCAGTACCTAAATAATTTAGGCCATTTCACGAATTATTGGTTCGCGAAAATGGCCTCTTTTCCGAAGGCCACAAGACCAAACGCAAAATTAGGAAAAATAATGTTTCCAAATTAGGCGAGTTCAGTAGGTAGGTAAAGATAATACCCGATGGCGTTCTACCTCATGGGAAAAAAGCTTATTCGGGTGTAAAAAGACAGTTTCCGAAGCCGCAAGCCCCATATTCTAACAATGATTTGGATCATTTTTTTTCCACTAGACCATGTCCAGTCCAAGTGTTTATTATTACTAAACTTGTTTTCAAACAAACATTACCTGAATATTCGATTTTTTTTTTCGATATTTCGATTTTACGCATTTGCAGTTACAAAAACGCAATGAACATCAAACGTATCCGACAAGTACGTACGTGGCTTAGAGCGAAGGGGCGAGGTTTAACTCCACTTGCCTGGGTTCACGTTACATTGCGCGCAATAAACAAATAGTTTTTTTTTCTTACCTAAAAATAAAAGCTACTTTATTAGACGTACAGTATGCATAGTTAACGGCTTAATGATGTGTCTTTTTACACCCTGTATAAGTCATGTTTCAAAGGTAGCTCCATTTCAGATTTCCACCACTGCAAGTCTGCCTATGTAATCACTTGGTCCTCCTGCTCACACCATCGACAATGAGTCGCAATGAGGGCAACACTCAGTCTGTACCTTTGTTTCATTTCCTGATACCAACCTATTTTTTTCACATTCTAAGTCGATTTCTTCTGTAGTGTGGAAAAGGCTTCTCGTATTTTATTATTTTATTCACATCGACTTCAATTTCATCAAAACTTACAAACATTTTAGTTGTCACATTAATATTGGTCGCCATTAAACTTGTTAAGTAGGTACTGTCAGTACCTATCAAGCGTTACTTCTTCTTTTCAGCTAAACACTAAGTGGTAACGGGCGGGTATTTTTGGGGGACTGTCTTTATGTAGCACATTGATGTTCAAAAAGTACTGGCTTTCAGCCTAGTTTGAATAAATAACTTTTGATTTAGATTATTGAGAGTCCGTTTACAGACTAATTTTTCAGCTAAATTATCTAGTTTATTTTACAACTGTTTACTTAGTTTTAGAGAAAATGGCGTGAGTGTATGAATGTAGGTAGATATTAATGGCAATGACAGTAGGGACTTTGCTTGCCACTGATAAAGAAAAATCCACTTTAATTCATCGAAGCCACCTCCACTCTCTCACCCCGATCACGTTATTAGGTATGAGCGTTCCAAAGCCGAACTGCGGATTTCAATAAAGCGCAACCTTTTGTTACGTGTGCTACCAATATTTGAGCCAATATTTGAGCCCCGCTCCAGCTGCGATATTAAAAGATTCATTTTACAATGAGTTCGGAATCATCTTTGTGATGCCCAGGGTAGGTCAGGTTGGACGAGAACTGATACGGGACTTTGGAGAGGTTTTATTCGATTTTAAGAATGTTAGAACCTGTATGTTTAATGTTTCATTGATGAGATTTTTCTGTCGATTGGCTACTGGCTACTTCTTAATCTTAGCGTGTCGATGGCATAAATAGAACATTTGCTTATTTAAATCCCTTGTCTGGCTCAGTATTTGGCCATGGCAACACCATCCGCTGACGCTGTCATTAGATCCTTGCGAGACCAGGTAACATGTGGCGCAAGATGGAAGGTGGGACATCGAATGAGGAGAAACACCGCACAAACACTGATGATCGGATTTATCCGAGAAACACCGACTGTGGAGATTGTCTTCGCTGCTGAGTCTAGCTACTACTCAAAGTAAGCTCATAGGGCTAATTTAATTCACATAATCAAAAATATGAACAGAATCAATCAATCTGCCTAGCCTTTTTCCCAACTATCTTGATTCGGCTTCCAGTCTGACCGGATGCAGCTGAATACCAGTATTTTACATGGATGGACTGCTTATCTGACCTCCACAACCCAGTTACTGGGTAATACGATACCCCTCGGTAAGACTGGTTGTCAGACTTTGTGTGAGAAATTGAGCACCTAACTACGATTATTCACTTTAGAAGTTTTTTTTTTCAATTACATTCACGTATTCAATGGAAGATTATTGCTATTGTTCGCGTAAAGTAGAGAGTCTTACTTTTTTTTTGTAGCCATAGTCTGCATTTTTAGCAGTTATCAAGAAATTTATTCAGTTTTACTTACGGGTTACAGATGGAAAAAAAACTATAACGCCTTATTTATAAAACTCGCTAGCCATAATAAAAGCCACAATGCGTAAAAAACGTGTAATCACAATCAGGGTTAAAACTAATCACATGTTTTTAAGACTTCAAAAAAGGAGGACGTTCTCAATTCGTCGGAATCTTATTTTTATTTTCATGTATGTTCCCCGATAATTCGGACGCCTGAACTGATTTGTCAATTTTTTTTTTTTTTTTGAAAAGGTATACTTTCCAGGTGGTCCGTTTGAATTTGGTGAAGATCTGATCAAAACCTTCGGAGATAGACAATGGAACTCTTCAATAAATGATAGCAAACCTTCTGGAATTGCTGCAATCGTATATCTGTTTATTGTTTACACCACTTCATAACATAAGATCACGCTGATACGCTCTGAAGACTACACAGATTTGTACAGTTCACCCAGATCACCCTAACATCACCAATTATTTTCAAATTCCATGTTTTTGGGGCTATCAATTCGGACATAACTTTACTATTTAGTTTTAGTTATAGGGTACAACAACTAAAAAATGAAAAATAAAAAACTTTTTTACAAAAAAATACAACTGACTTCCAAAAAAAAACACAAAAAAAATTAAAATAACGTTAAATTTGGAAGTCGGTGTCATTATAACGAAGTAACAAAGCTAGAAACACAGTTTTTCATAAATATGGAGTGTGTTTTACAAAAACACACAGCTCTGTCCAAAAAACAAGCAGATTCCACCACCTGACCCTAACAAAGTTTCCCCGATTACAATGAATACTTTATTCATACCGCACAACTTAGCCTGTTTCCATGATTTTTATACTCACCGCGAACTTTCCGACATTACCTATGCATTGTCTCGGGACCTTATACTTATTTAATTTAACGGTAGGGGGCACGGCAGCTGTGTGCTAACTTTCTGTGTCTTGTTTTAAGTTCAATTTTTATGTAAATGTATGAAGATACCTACCTGGTGGTTGTTCAGTTAAATATTTATTATTCTTCATTCAAAATAAATTACATTACAGGAAGTTTTGTTTTAAGGGAACCTTTCCCTTGCTTCCTTGATCATCTCTATTTAAAAAAAAATCGAAATTATTTTGGTTTTAAATTGTATTGATCTTTTTAAAAACAAGTATCATAGATCAATGGTATTCATATCTTAAATACCAAAATAAAACAGCAATGATGATCAAAATGTATTCATTGCCATTAAAATTATGAATCCTGCACAACTCTACATAATTTTGCTATCAAAATTTTACTAGGCGCAATATTACTCTTCCTTATTCGTCTTAAGGCGCAGACCCACCACGGCGTATGCTGTACACGGACATGCAGCGCATTTCAGCTGCGTGGATTCAATTTTTTACAACGTGGGTCTTCCACTGCCGTACACACTAAACACCCACAAACTATGTACAACTGTAGCGTGGCCCACCTCGGCGCACGGAGAGTGAGAGAGTCATGAGTTAATATTCGTGAATATATAGCGTGTGAATGGCGTTGAGCTATGTGATCACCATATTCGAGCAAGCCACGCATGTACCAATGCCGTCAATTCATGCGTAACGTGTCCATGGGTTGCAGTGGAAACAATCACGTACATTTTCTTCCACAAAGCCAAGCTTAACACACGTGTGTAGCCTCTCCGTGCGCCGCGGTGGGTCTGCGCCTTTAAGCTTTAAAAAAGCTTTAAAAATGTATAGTTATTAATGATTCTATTATCATAGGTACTAGCTGCTGCCAGCGACTTCACTCACGAGGAATTAGTACTTCTCGCACTATACATTATAGCCCATATGCTAATCCAGACTATAACCTATCTTTGTGCCAAATTTCATCCAGATTCGTTCAGCCGTTCTGGTGTGATGGAGTAACAAACAGTTACATTCATCCATCCAAACTTTCACATTCATAATATTAGAAGGATCAATTACTTTTACAACTGCAATCATGCCGAATAAATCAAATCGCTCTAAAATTAAAATTGACCTGTTCTCCTTCTGAATGGGTAATTTCCATGAAATATTCAGCCGTGGACGTGCAGGTGGCTGCCATTGCGGCCGGTTTCTTTATGCATGAGAGCCTCTTGTGATTCGGAACGCACGTCCCCGATATGTCGCCACAGAGAAGCCAAGTAGTTGGATCTGGAGATGGGACTGATAGGATGAACAATGGCGGTTGTTGCCTAAAACATTTGTCGCAGATCTAAATTTAACCATAAATGTACTAGCTTTTTAACTTTGATTCGCTCCAGCGTCCAATTTTGAAATAAACTTGCATTTTTGGGGATATAAAATAACCTATTAATTTTTCGTAATCAAATTAGTGTTTCTAGCCACTGGACCGCAAGACATACAAACAATTTTAAACTTTTATTTACGTTTAGATTTAAATGAAATAGGCGCGATTTTCGGGGATGGTCACCACACTTTAACATTTAGCAATTTTATTTAAAAATAATGTAATAGCTACCTACAGCAAAAGAGTGAAAGATTCAACATTTTAAAGCAGCTTCCCAGAATCTTAATATTTTAATAGTTCACATGTTGAAAACCTTTTCAAGTTATCCCAGGCACATACGCGGCCCATTACTTACCCGCGGTCAACTACCACGGTAACTTCTTGATGCATGGGCGCACACGCGCTCGCACTATACCTACGTATTCGCAGCGTCTCACTAACTTGTCACCGAATGTAATCTTACTATGTTGGCTGTACACGCGCGTCTCATTCGCGTCACATGACTCTCGCTCGTCGCGTAGAGGCTCGACACGAGAGCCACCGACGCGACGAGGGCACCATCTACACACTCATACTCGGCCTGTCTCGTGGCGTCTCGACGAGCGTGTACAGCCGGCATTAGATTTAAGGACTCGTAGGTACTTATTATTTTACAGCTACTAACCTAGAATACACTCTTCACGATTTCATTTACTGGTTGTGTATTACTTCCCTAAGAATAAACTCTACCATAAAGTCAAGTATTTTAATTTCTTTTATCTACATTTTCAATTAAACCCAACTTATCAATGGGTCTCTTTCGTTTCCCTCACAGAGGCAAATCCACCATTCTACCTATTTCCCCGTCTGGTTACCTATCAGTTTGGGCAGCGTACCTCAAGAACATTTACATTTATATTGGTCGGAGACGTCCAGCGCCCTCTCCTGCACTCCTCATGGCGCTGAGAGGAATCAATTCCATTACAATACTTTTTGGTAATGTTCTCAATAGCAGCCTAGCATTTTGTTACCTTTGTTAGATATGTGAGAATTCAAAGACCATCTTATCAGACTGAGATATCTGCAAAACAAGACACTCGGGGGAAGACTTGCCATAATTTGCACCAGCTCTAGTGATATCAATTAATAACATTTAGTCTAAGTATGAAACTCCAGAGCTTCGGTTTTACGAAGAGTTAAGGCGCAGTTATACGACTTTTAATTGAAGATTACGTCTAAACATCATCATTCATCATTCTCCTGCCCTTATCCCAATTTATTTGGGGTCGGCGCAACATGTCTTTTTCTTCCATACTCCTCTATTAGTCGTCATCTCTGTAGTCACCCCTTTTTTACCCATATCCTCTTTCACACAGTCCAACCATCGTTTCTTTGGCCTTCCCCTACTCTTATAGCCATCCACATCCATACACAAGACTTTCCTCATGACATTTTCTTCATTCCTCCGCATCACATGCCCATACCACGACAACCGATTTCCACACAACTTTTCAGTCAGCGGTGCCACTTTCAGATTACGTCTAAACGACTAGTTTTATTTCTTTGAAAAAATTATGTTAATAAATTAATAAATTAATAATGCGTTTAATTTCAGACAGAGCTCCTTGATGGGCGAGTCCTATTACTGGGTGGACGTACGACGCGTTACGTGAGCTCAGCACAGAACACGCAAGCTAACCACTCAAGCGCCTTAAGGATATTATTACACTAGATTTATATAACTCCACTTTAGTCGTTATACGATTGAATCCCAAATTGACCGTAATCTTTTTTATCATTGATAGGCTCGCGTTTGACCACTATCTCACCTGATGATAAGCGAGGATGTGGTCGACGATGGAGCACGCTTGCCTAGAAGTAAACTACTCACTCTTGACTTAAATCAAATCAAATCATTTTTATTTCAGACCTGATGACCCATATAAAAAAATTAAAAATATTACAAAATTAAATTATTAGATTATCATTAAATTCTGTTAATTAATTAAAAATTATTACAAAATTATAAAATTATTTCTTGAATTATTAAATAAGGTAAATGTTGCTGGAATATTAATTGCCATATACTAAGAACTAATTTGCTTCGTCTATGGCCCTCAATATTCCATTGTCAGATTTGTGTATACGGTTCATAAAGGAGGCCAGTGACTTTCTCATGACTGCGTAAAAGTCATCTACCCTGTTTTCAGCAAACATACCGGACGCACTACACCGCCAGGGCAGACCCAGTATGCATCTGAATGCGTTATTATATTGAACACGCAACGTGTTGTACGCACGCTGTGTGTATTTGTACCATAGGGAACTCCCAGGTTTTAGCTATCAAGAAGCACAGACTCCAGAATCCACAGAATCTAAAACAATTGTAGGTATCTACTGCACATCATAATTAAAATTATGATTTGCGACATAGTATTCAACCAAGTCAATCTGCCCGCGCCTTTTCCCAACTATCTTGGGGTCGGCTTCCAGTCTAACCGGATGCAGCTGGATACCACTAATTATATGTAGCGACTGCCTATCTGATCTCCACAACCCGGACACCAGTATTTTACATGGAGCGACTGCCTATCTGACCTCCACAACCCAGTTTCTGGGTAATACGACACCTGGGTAGTCAGACTTTTCGGGCTTCTGACGACCCGTAACGATTGTCAAAGATCCACGATCGACAACTGGGACCAACGGCTTAACGTGCTTTTCGAGGCACGGAGGAGCCTCGGCATGTAAAGTTGGTCACCCATCCATAAACCAACCCCGGCAAGCTTAGCTTAACCTGATGGATCCATGCCGCTTTTATTACTATATCCACGAACTCTTTAGCCACAGTATTCAACCAAGTGATTAAATTAGTCTTCAAATCAAACCAACCAGATTGTACCTACCACTACCTTCCCAATTAATCCCCACCATGATTGGTATTCACACAGCATTTACATCCAGACCAATCATTCTCAACATCTTTCAAACTTAGACACTTGCACACCGTCCTGCAAGTGTACCTTCGATTGCCGGCAAGTGCGATGAATTATTCAACGAGCGAAGTTTTGCTGAAGGAGTTTACAATACACCCTTAGAATTAAAGGATGAGGGAAAACAATGAAAAATTAACAGCGATGGTTACTTGGTTAGCTAAAGGTGTGCCTTTATTAGAATGTTTTTAGATTTATTTATTTGCTCTCACGCACATCACACATTTTACAATAATCATGATTTTTATTTTTATTTTTTGTACATAAACCTTGTTAGGGCACTGTTAATTAGATTTGGTTTGCTGTTGAGTCCGTGGGTCTACATTTTATGAATCTTGCTACATAACGTCAACATTTGTACGACTTTGCGTGACTAGAAAAGTTTTTCAGCTTCAGTATCAACGCACTAATAATGTCAGCACTTCAGCAGTCTTATTTAGTGAAATCAGGGAACCAAGTCACTTTCTTCAGATAGTAGATAACCATTTGTGTCAAGCTCCACTTATGGCAATCTTTTCTAGCTATGATAGCCATCTTGTTAAAAACCAACTAGCCACAATATAACATAACATCACGCATTTTTAAAAGCTTTTATTTAACTTGCAATGTTTGTATGTATGTATGTCCGGGTCAAATCGCTCAAGCTGAATTTTTTAAAAATCAACTCCGTAAGATTAGAGGATGTCTAACTTCCAGGACCTCTTTAAAGCTCAACAGCACGGACACGAAATTGTGTGTACGCATCTAATAAATTGTGATAGCCAGTATAAAAGCTTGTTTTAAAAAAATATTTTTAACTACCTATTAACTTAACTAATAAATGAAATTAAAATAAACTTATTTCTTCAAATGGATAGGCACCTGCACCCTATGCCCTATATCACCACATACTACAACACAACACAAATTGCTATGACATATTAGTCAGGCGTTTTCCTACTTATTCATTGGCACAGAAGTCGTTCATCATTCTCACTCTTTCCAAGCATGTGAGGGTAGTCTAAACAAACTAAAAAAGCCCCCATTGATCATAAATTTAATCACACGTAACGATAGCTCGTCCATAGGTAGGGGATTATTAGGGCTTGTGAATGAGATGGGAATGAGGGATCGAGGTGAATGACATTGATTGATTTACCTTCATTCATAGATGATTGTATCGACACACCTCACCAATCTATCAATCACTTGAATTTGAAATTTTGAACCTTGAGGAGAAAGGAATAGGGGTGGTTTAGTTAGTATTATAAGTTGGTAAGCAGAAGAATAGCTCCTTGAATTTGACAGTGAAACGGATTGATATCTGGGCGGATTTATCATAAGCTTAGTTTCATAAAGCAAGCACCTTTGTGAGATGTTTGCATAGATATACTGTTGAGGTTGTCTGTGAGGATGGATCTTCTGAATTATAAGGGAATTAATAAATGAGTCAAACATTAAGAATATTCTAAGTAATTATTATTTTTATTGTTTTTTTACAACCAGAATCACTCCCGCCTTTTTTGTTGGCGTCTTCTTTTTTGTCATTGATATGTTCTAGTTTGATCACTATCTTACGTGATGGTAAGCGATGATGTGGGCAAAGAGAGGAACACACGTACCTAGAAGTAACCTATTCTTTTGACTTAAAGACTCCCAGGTTGTAGCTATCAGGAAACACTGACTCTGGTAAGGAATTCCACTCTTTAGCTGTACGCACAATGAATGTGTTCCCAAAACATTTTGAACGTTTTGTTGATCTCTTACAAAAATCAAATATTCTACAGGAACTAGTTGTCGCACTGTTCAGTTGTTGTTGGGAATGGGGCACGAAATCAAAAAATGTCATATTTTTGGGAAGGTTTTATAGGCCAACGTGTACACTATACTCAAAGTTTATATCATACTAAAGCCAAATCAAACCCGCAAAGCTTAGCAAACGCTAATATTATATTATCTGTGGTACACAGGTAATATAGCTAATACTTCCGAATAATCAATTTACAAAAGCACTCTTCATAATATAAGCCAATACAATAAAAATACACAACATATTCCCTCCAATTCCCCTTTATTTGTACCTAAACAGGGTCCAGCAGGATTAAGAGGTAATCCCTTAAATTGGACACAGTTTCACCTGTCCGCTCGCGCCCGGCTCTGTCCGTGTAATGAACTAAAACAAAAAACGTTAAAAGTTAATCTCTTATGTGTATAGAGTTTGGAAGCTCGTTTATTTACGTTGGGGAGTGGAGCCTTCATTATTTGTTTATTAAACCGTGTAAAAAAGTAAGCTTCTTAGGACTTTTTGTGTTCGAATTTGGTTAAGATTAATAAAAAATTGGGTAGTTATATTGAGGTCGATAGAAATAGTTGACGCTGGGAACACTTATAAGATGCAATTACATCGACACTTGGGAAGGCCTGTGTCTAGCAGTGGTCGTCTTCCGTCTGAAATGATGATGATGATGTGGTAACTATCCCATAGCAGGGCATAGACTTCATCTTAAATGGATAACGCGAGGCCATTAATGATAAAAAAGGCGTGAGTTTTAATGTACACTCCTAAGAGAAAAATTAGTGTGTCGCTTCATGTTGGGTAGTAGATACATACGTCTTAGCAGAAGAAACCTTTTTTTTTTTTTAAAGTTATAAATATGTATTTAGCACATTGTTAGCGTCCAAATAGCCACAAATATTTTTTTAAAAAAGCTATAAATATGTAATTAGCACATTCTTAGTATCCAAATAGCCACAAATATTTTTTTGAAAAAGCTATAAGTATGTAATTAGCACATTGTTAGTGTCCAAATAGCCACAAATATTTTTTTGAAAAAACCTATAAATAAATAAATAGCCACAAACATTTCGACGTTCCATAATAGGTATATTTCACATTTACTAAACTAAAAAGTAGTCCACACATCCACCACCGATCGACCACACTACCAATAATTCACTAATTGTCGACGTGCCGTGTGTGTGGTGTGTGGTGTTGCCACAATTCGGACTTTATTCCCACACAAATCCCTCCATACATTTTTATTGGCTCGTCCACCTTCAGCCCTCCGATACGTGCGTTGAGTTTTTATTTAAGGGTTGGGAGAGATTGGCGGTTGGAACGCGGCGTTTTGGATAATCTTAGTAACATATATATAATAATCCCAGCTTAATTCCCGAGGTGGACCAAGTGTGTTTCGGGTTTTTTTAGTAAAAGGAGCCTGTCGTTAGGATTTGTTCCAAGAGAATAGCATAAGACACGTTCGGACAATGTAGAGATTTGTTCATTTATTACACTGCTGACATAGGTATCACCTACACCAAATATAGGTACGATCTTATTTTATGTTAATCAATACATTTCTCTTTGTCAAAGCCTGTAACATCTTATTTTATGTTAATCAATACATTTCTCTATGTCAAAGCCTGTTACATCTTATTTTATGTTAATCAATACATTTCTCTATGTCAAAGTCTGTAACATTTTTCTAGTTACTTATTCTTGAAGAACCTATTCAAGACCTCATAAAATGGAATTCAAAATCTGCCACCAACAACTGCACAGTTCTATTTTAATTTAATTTTCTTCATACAAAACCCATGAATTTGACCTGTCCTTTTTCCTTAATACTACTCGTACGTCGTAACCCGTAGCCCATATTGCGTAGCTCGAAGCCCGAAGTCTGCAGCCCGAAGCCTGTAGACAGCTGTTCCCGTCTAAAACGCTACGTTCACTCCGCTACGCGCGCGCTACGGCGTAGCGTGCCACGTGAACTGTGTGATTTGTTTCCGATTTCTGGCGAGCAGGTAAACACCGTGTTACACACTATTATTTGTTATTTTGTACTTTATTTCCTTTTCCAAGAGGAAAAATCTTGGAAGTTAACTTGTGTTTATTTTGTGTTTTATTGCAAGAAATTTACTAGTAAGTGAACTTTAATTTATATGTGCTATAAAAGTTTTGGTTCTGTTTTCAAATGTTAATCATGTGAAGTTCATTAAGTATCAATGATATAGTAAAATTTACATGTTAAATTATAAGTATGTCTCTATCTAAACCTAATATCATAAACAAGTATGTATAATTTTATATCTGTAGTATGAAATTCATGAAAATTCTAATCCGATTACGATTTTATAGTTTATATCCCGGAATAATCATTAATGATTAGACTTTGCACATATAGAGGTCCGTACCAAATGTATTTTTGTCTATTTTTGTATATTTGTATGGCTTTGGGTCTACAAGATGCTTATACTGCGAAAATTTGAAGACTGTAGCTCCAACCGTTTGGTTGTAAAACCTGCGTGCAGACGATGGACAGAGGGATACGTGAGCAATAGAGTGTTTTTAGAGTTTCGTACTAGAAGGGTCCAACGGAGCCCCGTTGGACCCTTCGAGTACGAAACTCAAAAAACACACTTATAAACTAGTCCGCTATCTTTGGGAATCAACCATATTGGATTTAGAATGACGTCACTTAGCATAACCGTGCTATGTCATACAAAGTAAACAAGAATGCAAAATTTCAGCTCAATCAGAAACTGGGAAGTGGTAAGGTCAAATTTAACTTCTAAGATTTTTTTACATATTTAGTTGGTTAGTTAGTTACAGATGAAGATAATCTAAGGGTGTTAAAAATAGACCGTCAAACAAAGCCACAGGATTTACAATTCACAAATAAATCTTCAATTCATAAAATTCCTCTCAAATCTCCAACAGTGTACCTCTATAAAAGCTGACAATCAAACTAGTGATCTCGGCGTCCTCCGAGGATAATGTTTTAATTAAACCTCTCTCAAGTTATTACTGTTTGCTTCAAACTTGCACACCTCCGCTGGATTAATATGTATGATTGCCCTTTTTACATTCAGGGGTGAGCAGGGGTGGACGGTTGAAATATTGATAGGATTTGGTACTTCTTGTTGCAAGAAGTTCGGAAGATTTAATGTTTTTTGTTTGAAGTTATTTGCAGGTGGATGTATTATTAAAATTATATAAAACTAGATTCTGCCAGTGGCTTCGCCCGCATGGTAAAAAGTAGCCTATGTTTTACTCCAGGTTATCTGTTGCGTGATTGATACACGAACAAACAAACAACATAGAAACTTACAAACTTTCGCATTTGTAATATTAGTAGGATTCGAATCAAGAATAATCGAGTCATGTATAATGAATTGGTTTGGTAATTATGTAGGTATGTTGTAATTCGGCTCATTTATAAAAAACAGGCAATCTTGTAAATTAACTGAAATAAATTCCAAGCAGTACCTACAAAGAACATGTACACAACATTTGACGATAATTAGCTCTTTAGAAAGAAAGAAAAAGGTTTATTCGCACAGGAAAAGACAAAATAAAATAAATAATTAACTAGCCATAACTAGGTAATGATAAAATATAACAACATAATGACAAGAGAAGCCCTGTGGGAGGCCAAAAGGCTCCTATCTCAGCATGTTGCATGTGCAGTGTGTATAATACTCGTATTGTGCAATTGTAATATTTTATTTTATTCTTAATGTGTTTTATACAATTTGTTTTCTGATTTTAATTTGTTATGTCTATGGCGATTAACACACTGCCACGCACCACGCAGCACACTGCCACGCACCACGCAGCGTAGCGCATCAATACGTACTTTAACTGATTGTAAGTATCTCCGTTTGTATAGAAAACACTGCCGCAAGTACGCGCGTAGGTGCGTTGACACGCAACATGCAGCGTGATGCGTGGCAGTGTGATAACCGCCTATGATCAATGTAATTGGCATTTTGTCGTTCTGGTTAAATAAATAAATCAATCAAACAAAACATGTTAAAAAAAAATTGGCACTGGTATTCTGATAGGGTCTGTGATACTGTGTGGACACGCTCACTTAACCGCTTAGCACCACAAAAACACAGAAACACAGAGTTTCTCAATTGGCTCAAAATCCAACCAACAAACACACATTTTTCTTTCACTTCTAACTCAGAACAACAAGTCTAAACCAATATTCGATAAAACTTCACGTAACTGTGAAACTTTAGTTCAAAACTAAATTTACTAATAATAACACCATCCCATCTTTGATTGATATTTCAGTCTGAGTCGATAACAAAACACGTAAGTTGAACGCAAACCCGAATCGAAATCTATTCAAAACTCAAACTGATAACTTAAAGTTTTACGTTTTCGTTTCATCGGCGGAAAGTTTTGGGTGCGCTTGCCAACTCGTGTTAGTTCTGTGAGTTTACTTAGTGCCTAAATAGTTTTTGGCTAAGTAATTGCTGGTATTATAACCAAGGTTCGTTCGAAGTCGAAAAGTTTAAGGGTTTTTGTTGATTTCTCGAGCGGAATTTCGATTATTGGGTTGAAGTTATAGTCAGGATGAATTAATCGATCATATACTAGATCCTGACTTCTTCAACTCTAACACGTACCTTTTCTATATAAATTCCGCCTTACATACTTGGTCCCGGTCCGGCTAGACTGGAAGCTGACCCTAATATAGTTGGGGGGAAGGCTAGGCAGATATTTACAGGTTTACCCGTGGGTAACCTCTCTTAAATGGGAAGAAAATCAAAGAAGTGAATATAATAATATTTAACGTTTAATTCAGTCTTCTTTCCTTAAGTTACAACATGTACAAAAAACAGTACAACACACAACAACAGTTTACAACACCAAAATGGATGGTAGTGACGTCTTGGTTGCTAATACCACTAATATTATAAATTGGACTGCAGTGACGTCTTGGTTGCTAATCCTACTAATATTATAAAATGGACTGCAGTGACGTCTTGGTTGCTAATTCCACTAATATTATAAATTGGACTGCAGTGACTTCTTGGTTGCTAATCCTACTAATATTATAAATTGGACTGCAGTGATGTCTTGGTTGCTAATCCTACTAATATTATAAAATGAACTGCAGTGACATCTTGGTTGCTAATCCTACTAATATTATAAAATGGACTGCAGTGACGTCTTGGTTGCTAATCCTACTAATATTATAAAATGCGAAAGTTTGGATGGATGGATGGATGTTTGTTACTCAATCTCGCCAGAACGGGTAAGCCTAGTCATAAGTTATTTATTCATAAACAATAAATTGTATCCGAAATACAACGAACGGACCTGAATCTAATGATGTAGATTATAGTCTGGAATAGCACATAGGCTATAATTTATAATGGGGGAAGTACCAATTACACGCGCGCGAAGCCGCTAGCAGAAGCTACTGAGAATAAAAATAGCTTATCTGCCTATCATCATTCTCCTGCCCGTATCCCAATTTATTTGGGGTCAGCGCAACATATCTTTTTCTTCCATACTCCTCTATTAGTCGTCATCTCTGTAGTCACCCCCTTTTTACCCATATCCTCTTTCACACAGTCCAACCATCATTTCTTTGGCTTTTCTCTACTCTTATAGCCATCCACAACACACAAGACTTTCCTCACGACATGTTCTTCATTTCTCCGTATCACATGCCCCACCACGAGAACCGATTTCCACACAACTTTTCAGTCAGCGGTGCCACTTTTAGACTTCCTCTTATATACTCATTCCTAATTTTATCCATGCGCGTAACGCCACACATCGCTCCTAGCATTCTCATCTCAGCTGCATGCAATTGCTTCTCATTCATCCTTTTTGCAGCCCAACATTCTGAACCATACAAGACAGCAGGTCTGACCATTGTATTATAAATCTTCTCCTTACGTTTAAAGGGGAATGCGGGAGTCGCAAATAGTCCCGGTGACCTGCCGCCATTTCATAGCTTATCTGCCTGTATGTTACTTAAAAAAATTACCCTACTAACCGCACGTATCCTTTAGTTTCATAAAATTCTAACAGAAACCCCAAACAAAGTGACGACAGATCACAAAATCGCTGCAAAAAACGACATCAAATAATGACAGCTACTATGAAAAGCAAAAACCTGTCAGCACCGCACACCAATCCACATAGTGCCAAATAAAAATGGCCACACATTATTTTTTGTCCGGCTGTCGGCACGTGAGGTGAATCCGATCATTTTTTCTTATTTCGTCCGATTGATTGGACTGTGCTGTTATTTTTTTTTCCGTTTATCCCCTCGCAAACAATGGCATTGGGCAGGTGAGCGAAACGCTTAAGGGAAACGGAAGATTTTCTGGGATTTAACGATTGTCGGTGAGCATTTGTCAAACTTGTTTTATCGTTGTGGTAATGGGATGGTAGAGCTATTACCTTTCTTTTGCAATAGGGATGGTTCCTGGGTACAAAAAGAATTATTATATTTAGTCTGTAAGTTAGAAATTATCAAAAAATATTGCACACGAATTTATTTGCTTAAACGTATCAATAAAAACCGGCCAAGTGCGTGTCGCACATTTAGGGTTCCGTACCAAATGTATTTTTGACTATTTCTATGGCTTTTTTTTTTCGGGGTGGGAAATCATCCTATGAGTTCTCCCGCTCTGGGTGGAGCGGGAGGGCGTGTCAGACTCTTACTGACTAAAACCCACCCCTGTTCCTTCCTGCCTTTGAGTGCCCAGGGGAGAGGTAACTCTGTTTCGAATTTATCCTCAACCCCCGGGCAGATTTCTATGGCTTTGGGTCAACAAGATACTTATACTGTGAAAATTTGAAAACAGCTTCAACCGTTTGGCTGTAAAACCTGTGTGACAGACGACGGATGGACGAACAGACGGACAGACGAACAGACGGACAGGTGGACAGATGAAGAGACGGACAGACGGACAGACGAACATACGAATAGACAAACAGACGGACAGGTGGACAGACGAACAGACGGACAGACAAACACGTGAGTGACAGCAATAGGTCTCCGTTTAGCCCCTTCGGGTACGGAACCCTACAAAATAGCAAAGATAAAACGCATCAAAGTTCCGGAGTGGGGGCTTGTTACGTCACTTGTAGGTGAAATTTCAACTGACTATCGTCTTCATTTTTTGTGACAAAAGAAAACATACGTATCTAAAAAATTTGGACGGAATAAATAGATTTATTTAGTCATCTAATCTACCCTATTATCTCAGTTTATTACAGACAGCTGAATCAGTACTACTTTTTTAGTCACTTAAATTTGAATTGGATGTAAATCCAAGATAGACCCTTGTGATAAATGATAAATAAATGATAAATGATGTTTATTTAGTAAATCGGTTACAAGGAACACTTTTACACGTCAGTGTTTTTTGTCAGTTTAAGCTAGATGTGGTGAGCAGTGGTGGCCCAGTGGTAACGGCCGTGACTTACGAGTTATAGGTCGTGAGTTCAAACCCAGGCAGGCGGTTTACTTTGTGTAAATTATTTCATCACCACTGCTCTCAAAACGGTGAAGGAAAACATCGTGAGGAAACCGGCATGTCCTAGAACCAAAAATTCGAAGACATGTGACATCCACCAATCTGCATTGGGCCCGCGTGGTGGATTACGGCCCACACCCTCTCACAAAGAGGAGGCCTGTGCCCCAGCAGTGGGGACATTAAAAGGCTGATGATGAGGCCGGTGTTTTCTAGCTGACTACCCTGAGAAGAAACACCGAAACAAACTCAGAGGTCAAAAGTCTCTTTTAAAGTGTTCTAATCCATACATTAGTCAACTCATATGAGAACCATTTAGGTAAGGGCATTTTTTTTTTTGTGGGGTGGTAAATCATACAATGACTTCTCGGGAGAGCGTGTCAGACTCTTACTGACTAAAACCCAACCCTGTTCCTTCCTGCCCTGAGTGCCCAGGGGCGAGGTAACTCTGGTTCTAATTTATCCTCAACCCCCGGGACGTTAATGTCTGAGATGAGCTTTTGAGGAAAGCACCACGCAAGTTTGAGTGGACCTGTCCTGACAGTGTAAGCATTTATTCAGTTGTCGTGTAGTTCAACTCAAAACTTTAAGGAGCTCAACGAACCGACGAACAATACCAAAGTAAGGACGTTTGGGTACGCCGCAAAAGTACTCAAACTCCAGACAATCATGAAATCTACGTGAATATAACGACCTACATAGGCTCACATTCACAATATGCTGAGGACCATACAGATTAGTGTCTGTAATGGTCTTTTGAAGGAAGAACCAAACATATTTATAAAAACCTGTTCAGTTAGTGCAAGCATCTGTCAGTAGTCGAATATCTTAACTTAGAACTATTGTGTATTATAGTAGTATTATACTATGTAAAATAAATGAAACCTAGGAAGAAAAAGCCTTGCGCTATATCTCAATCAATCAATGAACCGCTAACCATTGTAGAAACATAGAATAACCTTTCAGGAGATGATACTCAGCCAACTTTCAAATCCACCAAATTAACCGGACGAAATTCAAAAGCCGTCGAACACTTTCGATTATTACCTCAAACACAGACCTCCTCAATTTTGCACAATTACCCGCGTCTGCGCTTTTTATTACGACACGAAAAGTAATAAAAGAGGATTAAGGATTCAATAACTCGATCTGATAGAACAGAATACCACCTGCACCGAATTTACGAGCAACCCTTTTACCGGCCGGTATTGAAAAGTTCGCGGATCATTTCATGGTACAGTGGCTGCAATTAGGTTCTTTCTTTCCTGATAGGTCGGTGAATTGGAGGAAAAGTTTTTGAGATAGGTGCAAGACGTTTGGATGTTCGGGAAAATAGGATAAAAGGGCTGGCTTTGAGCGCAATTTTGAAATGGTCTAAAAACTTATTAACAAAAAATTAAACCGACGAAAAAGAACTAAAAAGCAAAAAATAAATAAACCTTTTACATCATGAGTTCTTGTAAAATATTTACCTACACAAACTATCAAATTGTATATACTTAAACTAATTTTGAGTCGGCGCCAAACAACAAACTGATTAATTGTATTATCTAAATTTTATTTGTACCTACGTTGAAATGGAGAAGGTTCTACGTAGGTAATTAGTAATTTTATTATTTGGTGAAAACAGAATAGTTCCAACGGATAACTTTGATATCAGTTTGACAGTGACTTTTACATAATGTAGCATATCAGATCATGACATAACCAGCTATACATACAATATTCCCACTGCTGGGACACAAGTCTCCTCTCTGTGAGAGGGCTGTGCGAGCAGAGAGCTGCATGGTTGGTGGATGTAAAAAATGTGATGATGTGGAATTTTTGGTTTTAAGACATGGCTCACGATATTTTCCATTTAAAAATACTAGCTTCTGCCAGCAGCTTCGCCCGCGTGCAATTAGTACTTCCCCCATTATAAACTTGCAACCCCTTGTACATCCCCTTACGGAGTGAATTTCGAAAAACCTCTTTATTAGTGAATATTTACTCTTCATGAAGAACACACCCTCCAAATTTCATGTCTCTAGGACCAGAGGTTTAGGCTGTGCGTTATCAGTCAGTTTTTGGAACGAAGTTCCTTATCGCGCGTTGTGAAAGGGGGCTAGACGGAAAAAATTCTTACGAAAAGTTGTCACGACACTTTTTGCTATAGTAAAAAAAAAAAAATTTTATTACAATTACTTTTGTTATAGTTGTTGTTATTGCTAAAGAGTTGAGTTGAGCTGAGCTGAGCTGAGCTGAGCTGAGCTGAGCTGAGCTGAGCTGAGCTGAGCTGAGCTGAGCTGAGCTGAGCTGAGCTGAGCTGAGCTGAGCTGAGCTGAGCTGAGCTGAGCTGAGCTTAGCTGATCTGAGCTGAGCTGAGCTGAGCTGCGATGAGATGAGATGAGATGAGATGATGATGTATAACTTCTTACGTGCCTGCGTGTGTGCGTAGTTAATAATAAAAAAAATATTATAAATTAAAAAAAATAAAATTATATTACAATTCATTCACTAATTAATCGAAAGGAACTTCGTTCCATCCGGGTGTCCCTTGACACCTCTGAAGTTGAAGTTGAAGTTTTTTTTTTTTTTTTTGGGGGTTGGCGAATCATCCAATGACTTCTTCCGCTCTAGGGTGGAGCGGAAGGGCGTGTCAGACTCTTACTGACTAAAACCCACCCCTGTTCCCCCCTGCCCTGAATGCCCAGGGGCGAGGTAACTCTTTCGAATTTATCCTCAACCTCCGGGCAGGTTATCAGTCAGTCAGTCTGGACTTTGAATTATATACAGGGTGTAACGAAAAGGTGTGGTCATATTTTAGGAACCGTTTCTGCCCATGGATATGAACAACTTTCTCTCAGAAAAAACTAAAAATGCCCAATAAAAAAATTGAATTTTCCATACAAAGTTATCATCAGCTGATCAATATTTGCATGGGAGGTAAAAAAAAATTTGAAAATTTCTTCAGGATTTCTTGAAGAAAGTTGTTCATATCGATGGGCAGATGCAGTTCTTAAAATATGACCACACCTTTCCGTTACACCCTGTATACAGATTTTTCATGTTACAACAATTAAAGTATTCTAATGCAGCTGCATATAATCAAAATTCACTCGGTCTCTGTTATAAAGAAGCCGACGTGCGCTCCTGGGGGAGGTAATGCGTTGACGCTAAGAAACTACACTGTAGTGCAAAACAAAACGCACACGTAGTCCGCGCACGAACACCTGAGTTAGTGTCGCTTTGTTTATGTAATTACGCTGCAGGGAAATTAAGTGAGCATTTAAATAAGTGAAATTCTGTAAAAGAAAGTGCTTTGTTTACTAATAATAATTAAAATCAAATTAGTGAAAACAGTCATAGTTTTTCTGGAAAAAAACAGGCGTAAAATCAGTCACACAGTCATCACAGAAAATTCATTGTGAAATCTTTCCTTAAGTCACCGGATAGTTGCAAACACCATAAGATTATAACAAATCGTGTAAATGAATTAATTGAGTACTTATTTATATTTATTGTGAAACTTTAAAATCTGAACATATTGCAAATGGATAATTTCAAATACAATAAATCACATCCACATTTGATAATTTACAATGTACCTGAGCATTACTGAAAATAACGAGTTTAATATGAATGTAATTAGTGTGTGATTTCGACACGCTTACTGCAAAAACTTTTTTACAAAAAAAAAAACAACTGACTTCCAAAAAGAAAATACACCAAAAATTAAAAAAAATACTTTAAATGCGGAAGTCGGTGTTTGTAGTTTTTACGGGTTTTTTTATAAAATAAAAGTTTTTACGATCAAGCGTGTCGCATCAGTGTCACCGATTACTCATGAAATTTATGAGCCGGGACTATTCTGACCTTAGATTCTGACTATGTCTATAACAGTCGAAGCTTATGTTCAGCACAAAATAGCGCAACAACTGATATTTGGTAGTGCTGTGTTTCACATCTATCTTGCTCATAAATTGTAAAATAAAAACTCATCGAAGAGCTGATCCTGATGCAAAACATCGCTAAATACATTCCCACATACCTACATCTTTCCACTAATTACTGTGGTGTACATTTCTTGAGTTTCTCCACGTTTTTTCTGTACATTAAACAGCATCCCGTCAGCGCAGACAGGTTTTTAATTAACAACCCCAAACACTTGCGACTTTCACGAAAATAAGTAAAACCGTTAACGAGTTTACTCACTGCCCGTGTTCGGATTACGAGATTTTTATTTTTAGTCTACAAAGGAGAATCTTTGGCAAGGCTATTTCTTTCACACGGACTTACCTTTCGTACGATTAAGTGTCAGAATCATTTTTTTGATTTAATTAACTTCGCCAACATCGTCGGCGCAGAAGAGCCTTTGTGATTTCTTTTTTTAGGGTTCCGTACCCGAAGGGTTCAAACGGGGCCCTATTGCTGTCACTAACGTATCCGTCGTTCTGTCTCTCCGTCGTCTGTCACACAGGTTTTATAACCAAACGGTTGGAACAACAGTATTCAAATTTTCACAGTACAAGCATCTTGTTGCCCCAAAGCCATACAAATAATTAAAAATACATTTGGTACGGAACCCTAAATGTGCGAAGTCTGACACACACTTGACCGGTTTCATTAATTAAACAGATCTGCATGCTGTGGTCTCCTGTAACTGAAGCTGCTCACGTTAAAGTGCGTTGTATTATTGTGATTTGTTTCATATTTGTGTACCTATCCTGTGTTGGTGATCCAGATAAATAAATGAATCTCAGTTTCTTTTCCACAAGAGTTTTCATAAACCTGATCCATTTTAAAATGTGGCATGTCAGTAGAAAAACACCAGTAACATAATTTTCTCTACTTGTTCTCTTTTTGTCCTTGTTTCATCACGTCGTGTTCAATATTCTTTTTATAATGACACTCTGCAAGTAAAATGAGGTAACCTTATTCTTTATTCTTATTCATTGGCTCAAAGGTGGTTTTTAAATAGTGTAAAAAAAACCCAAACCCCTAATAGTCCCAGATCCCAGAACTGCCAAACATAACTTATTTTCTGTTCAACAACATGTGTGGAATTTTGCACGCCTGCTAAGTAAATAAATACTTCACTACATTACATATAATATACTGAACATACTATTTACATACAAAACTCTCTAACTAATTTACAGAATCTCCACCCATCCCTGAAACAGCACTATCATCTTCTATCTGCTACAAACTTAGACCAAACAAGATAATACTATAATCGAGTTTACTAGCATAACAAACTTCATATCTGAACTTTGCTGGGGCGCTCACCTGCAACTAACTTTAGGAGATTTATAGTCGCGAGTGCGCTGCGCATCTTAGGAACTTTTGTCCGCTTTCACCAGCACTAGGCGACACCTCAATGCGGTTGGATTTTAAACTTTCTGCGCTAAGCGGAGTGATGAAAGTCCAACTTTGTGCTTTTATTTAGGCATACACTTACTACTTCTACATAATATACACTTTAACAAAAAATTAAAACTTCTACCTAACTAAAAATAATCTAAAATATGGCGTCGAAAAATTCCTCCGCATCGCTGTCGGCTGGTAATGTGCCCAAAAGACTGGCGGCATTCCCACGTTGTATGGCATACACTTAGGTTTCCCAATATAAGTGAAAACGGGAATAGCTTAGTTCAGAAGATTTATAGTCATGAAAGTACGGTGCATCTTAGTAACTTTGTGTGCCAGTTCACTGGGCTGCGATTGTGTTCACCTGGCTAAGATAGTGGAGCTGAGTTTGCGTTTAAAAGTTTTGGAAGTCTTTGGATAGTTAGTTTTAATGTCAGAGTTGCTGTGTTTCTTCTTTCCTTTTTCTTTGCGATTTCGGTATAACTTTCAAGGTAATTGAAAAGTACGTGATTCATATTTCGATGATAATTCTTTTCAAGATATCTACTGGGTAATTACAAAGTTACAAAACGTAATTAAATTACCAGGAATACTCACCAGTTTCTTATCTGAATATAGTAGTGTATCTGTGACAACGTATAGACAGACATGCAGCACAAGTGACCTCTACGCTGCCACCAACGACGCCGTGGAAGTGGCAACGTTTTGGGCCAAAACATGCAGCACAAGTTTCCTCTACGCTGCCACCGACGACGCCACGGCAGTGGCAACGTTTTGGACCATACTATATTAATGTAAAGTTTCATCAAAATCCGTTCAGTAGTTTTTGCGTGATAGAGTAACAAACATACATACATGGTCACAAACTTTTACATTTATAATAATATATCATCATCTGCCTAGCCTTTTCCCAACTATCTTCGGGTCGGCTTATAGTCTAACCGGATGCAGCTAAATACCAGTATTTTACATGGAGCGACTGCCTATCAGATCTCCACAACCCAGTTACTGGGTAATACGATACCCCTTCGTAAGACTGGTTGTCAGACTTTCTGGCTTCTGACCACCCGTAACGACTGACAGCCGGGACCAACGTGCATTCCGAGGCACGGAGGAGTCTCGGTATGTAAAGATGGTCACCCATCCAAGGACTAACCCCGGCAAGCGTACCTCAACCTGATATATAATAATATAATATAAAAAACGTTTATTCTCTTATCACAAAGTAGATACTTAATGCTATTATTTATGTTAACAATCCAAAGACGAGGACGTGTGTTTCTAAAAGAACCTGAATTACTGATCGCCAGGATAATATTAGTAGGAAGTAGGATCTAGTACTCGTAGATTTTTTAATTATTTTTTTACTTTAACGTTCACGAGCAAATTGCACAGTGCAGCATTATATAAATATCTCTCTCCATAAACAAAATACAGAACAATACGTAAATACTTCCGCGCAACATTTCGAACATTTCGCGAACGATCGCTCACCGAGCGGGCCGCGCCGACACCACCATTTGTCTTAGACCACCTTTAAAAGCTATTCACGACCATTTTTCTTTTTTAAAAACCTTCAGACACTTCCTTTTCGTTTTTCAATCGCCCCCGCCCGGCCCGCCCCGGGCGGAGTTATCGCGATAAATGCTTTTGTTTGCCAACCTTCGGGGGTTGATATAGAGTAGGTGATACCGTGAGGTAAATCTGCATATTCTAACGTATAAAAGTAATCAGGGACTTTACAGAGCCTGAGTGCAAACGTTCCACGTTCTTATTCAAGACAGTATTATAAGGAGACGAACAAAATATTGTAAATTAAACAGGATTGTTATGGGTTTAAGGTTATTATCACGTTTTTATTAGATTCATCTGTAAATAACTATCATGTAAAAAAAACTTGGAAGTTTTGCATTCATGTTAAGTTTAGATGACAATACATGGTCAGCTAAGTGACGTCATTCTAAATCCTATATGGCGGGCTCCCAAAGATGGCGGACTAGTTATTTTTTATGGATTCCCATGATATGGGTATCAAATTAAAGGGCTTGCTGAGAAAAATATGAAAACTATAATGACGTTTCTAGTTTTTATTCTATTAAATTCTATTCTATATCATAGTGCATAAAATTGTGCATGTATCATAGTACCCAATCATAGTAATAATATGAATAATACAGAGTATATAAGAACGTATACAAAAACATACATTAATATATATAGACAGGTCCTAAAAAAGGCAAGGCAGATGGCAGTCAGGACAGAAATTAAAAAAGCAAATATTTATGTCTTCAAAAGCAATGTAACTATAACATTTTATTTTTTAAATAGGAATCTAAATCTGTGAATCTATTTCATAGGACGTAGGCACCTAAAACCTAACTGTGAAAATGAAGGTGCCGTGTACATTTTTGCATAGTCTTTTCTTTAAACATCCCTTTTGAGGAATACTAAAGCTGTAATGTAAACTGCCTCAGCGGTCTACCACTGAGCATTAGGTTCAATAAGATCGATTCTTGGATCGGCCACAGTATTTTTCGGCACTTGGTTTTGTGCCCGGCTAATGGAACTAGGCGATGTGCGGAACCGCACATACAACATCAACATCGGCATGGCCATTTTGTACCTATCATTTAAGGTAATTTGTATTATAAGTACATTAATTCAATAAATCAGTGTTTAACGGACATACGCGGTGGTCGGTTTTATTTCATCATAATCCCTTATCCAAATCGCCCCAGTTTTTTCTTCTGATTACAAGGGACTTGATAAAAGTACAAATGGGGTGATGTGCGTAGAGTTATGTAAATCTTAAGAAAAGACTTGATCTACATTACATTTTTATTTATTTAAGTGTCAGTTTTTTCAGGTCCTTCTATGATCTGTTTTGAAGGCAACTATATGAAAATCATCTCTATGTAGATCCTTGGTATCGGACCGAAGCGTTGAGCCGCCTGGACAGGTGAATAGATGTCTCGACCCGTTCGCTGGCAATCAGTCACAAATAGCATTCTTAAGCATCACGTCGAGCTACGAGCGGAGAGCGGACAGGGAAATCGTTGCCCATAGTGTTCACCTACAGAGCTGTGACTCTGCGACAGATAGTAATTCGAAAATAAGTATTTTGTACTGGTAATAATTGCAATTTCATGAATATCAGTTTAAATTGTAGAGTTGTATGATTTGGTTGCGTAAAATGCCCCAGTGTCATGATCATTCTTCTGTAACTGTGACGCATAATAAGTAACACGGATTCTGCAAGTAGAAAACATACAACTTACCACCAAATAAATAAGGATCAGCCAAATAATGATGATGATGATAATCCTGGTGCAATATATCAGGTGTAAAAACACAGTTTCCGAAGCCACATATTCTACCCATTATCTGGATATTTTTTTTCCCACTAGACCACACCTGGGAATCCTCTGGTTCTGGAGATATTGAAGGTCAAATTCGCAATTTTTTTTCACTTTTCGAAAACGTTTTTCCAAACAATATTACCTTCATTTTCGATATTTCTCACTATCTCTCCCCGCTCCCGCTACCTCCCATCCCCTACCACCTCCCAACAATCACAGGGCCTGCAGTTACCCTGGCTCCCCGTTACCCTGGCACCCTGGTACTCTGGCAGCAGTCCCACAATTAATCACGAGCTGATGCTTACCCTCTAATTGAATGCTCTCTTCAGCGTTGCGTTTATTGTCATCATCAATATGGACTCACGGTTGTTGACACGTTTCTTTTGCCGCCATTTGTTTTAACGGTTTTTCGTTTGGATTTAAATTGCTAGTGATATTTTGTGTGCTCTCTGCTTTTATATGGTAGGCTCTGTTGACTGAACACCTTTCCAGTGTGAGATTGATATGCTAACTTTAAAGAGATGGAAAAGATCAGTCTCTTTCCCCATGCCATTTCATGGGCATATCAAATTAATTTCGTTAAACACGATCTGAAGAAAATCTACACTACTCGTATCATAATCTTCATCAACATTTTCTTCCCATATCTCAACTTCTTCCCATTTTACTATGCGTAACAGTATCTGTAAAATATTATTACCTGTCATCCAAAATATTCAATTATTCGGCAACGTTCAAATGCACATTCGTGAGCTATGCACATATCCACCAATTTTAATGACGATTTTTTCGAATGCCAAAAGCGAGCTCCTAAAGTTCCCATTTCACAGTCGGCAAAAGGCAGACAGGCGCTTGCATAGGAATCAATCATCGGTCACCATTCGCCATAAAGGCCGCAATAAATTCTGGCGAGCTTTCGGCCCATTTTCCACTTGTTTTCACCTCAACGTCGATTTTCAGTTCAACTGGAAGCGCTCATTCACCCTCGATTTTGAATTGGGCGTATTTGTCATTTTCTGATGTATTTCGCTTCGGTGTTTGGCCGTATTGCCCTTTTGTTGGTACTGATTGATCGTATTGATTTTGCCGACGATTTAAACTGGTGGTTTAATTGCGAGAATTTCAGTTTTACATTTGCAAATAGGGAATTGAAAACTATTACATTTTGTGTAGTTTGACACAGTTAAATCGTCTCAAATTGTGAGAATTTTGCATTTATTTCAATGACAAAATTGAATTAATTAATTTTAATTGTAATTAATTACTCGTAGCCCGCGTGCCAGTGTTAAGTCATTTAAGAATGTATGTACTACGGTCATGTTGCGGATGTGTTGCATAGGCAACTAAACGAATACTGGTGGGTTTTAGTCAGTAAGAGTCTGGCACGCTCTTGAAGTTATTTGATAACTCACCCAAAAAAAAAATGTACTAGGGTAAATGTGTGGTAAATGTAAATGTACTAAACCGATACCGAACCGAATGTACTGTACCGATGCACCATAGTCAAAACTCAATTTAAAAACCTTCCTCTAAAAGGTTTAAAGAAAACAGTTTAGGTGCAGATAATATGTATGAGAAGATACGCGGGGTCATTTGTCACGCCGCGCATTAAGCGGCGGTTAACGTGACGGCTATAAAAAGCGTGTAAACACGTCACCTGTCACGTGACGTCAGCGACGTGACGACGTGACGTGAGGGAGCTGCTCACGTGCAAAAGGGTTGGAGGCGGTAAGTCGTAAGTTACAAATATTTTTAGACTATATTTTATGGTACGTCTACTGACTGACCAAACTTCAGTTGCGAAAAGTCACGGCCGTTACAACTGGTCATGGGTCTTTGAATAAGCATCTCTCTGTCATAGGAGTCACAGACAGTCCACTCTGCAGAGCCTGCATGGAGGAGGACGAGACAGCGGCTCATCTGCTGCTAAGCTGCCCAGTAGTCGCTGCATATAGGGCAAAACACTTCGGACATCCAGGTAACTTAAGCGAGATGGTCAGTAACACCAGGGTGCTGCTGGCCTTCCTCGAGGAGCTGAGGTGGATCGAATGACAATGCAGTCCCACCTGTACGCAAAATACGCGCCTTGGGCGTGGAGTTGCGGAAACCAGCCCGACATACATACATACATACATACATACAAGGTACGTCTAGAGTTACCACACACTCGAGCTGGTGTATGGTTTTTGGAAGAGTCTAACCACTCGAACGTAGAAATACGGAGACACGAAACCTTGCTGTCACTTTGTCCGTCGTCGTCCCGCTCGGCAATTCCTTCCGCGCCAGCACCCCGTGCCGCTTCCAACTTAAAGCTTAATATCTATTAAACTGCTGCAGCTACACACAAATAAAAATACGTGTGTATAGCTGAAACTATAGAGAATTGACTTATGTGAATACTAAATCACAACACTTAGTCCTAAGTACTTCAAAAAAAAGTTAAACTTGAGATTACGGGTTGAAAAACAGCAAAATATATGTTCTTACTAAGTTTTTACTAATATCTTTGTAGTTTTTATTTCTTAAACCTATTTATTATGAAACTAGATTATATAAGCTTTCTTTTGATATCCCTATGTCTTTACTTAGACTGTTTTATGTAGCACAATAAATGAAAACAAACCACCCTTTCCCTCGTCAATTTCATGCCACCTGCGCTAGCGAAAATGAGGTAAAATACGGCAAGATGGCCGCCCGTAGGGCTCTTACGCATAAATGTACATGATTAAATATAGATAGTTTGATAGGAATTATTTATTTTGTGATTGTTATTGAAATGAGACAATGATACATGTACATAGTTATTTAATAATAATATAAATGTATTTTACATTAAAAATAAACTTTTTTTACCATGTTTTTTATTTTTATTTACATAATTACCTAAAACGATCACAATAGACACACATTACAAGGCACTTATAATAATCACACTAATATTATAAAGGCGAAAGTCTGTGAGTGTGTTTGTTACTTCTTCACGCTCAAACGGCTGGACCGATTTTGATGAAATTTGGTATATAGATAGGTTATACCCTGGATTAACAAACATTTTTTATACCGTTTTACGCGGGTGAAACCGCGGGGCGCAGCTAGTTGAAAATAAATCAGCCAGCGAAACTCCGCAGACGTGGAGATTATCGATCATAGAAATTTTCTGCCTGTGTAAGATACATAGTTAAAAAAGATACGTACGCCTGAACACCCTGACCTTGCCCACGCCCACGTGCACGCCCCGGCCACGCCCACGCCCACGTGCTGTTCCTGCCGCCTCTTCATAACTTGAAGATCTAAAATATAAATTACAACAAAATTACATACTACTTACCATAAGCTCATAACCAATCTCAAATAAAAATACTCACGGTTGGTATAACGACGACCCCTGATCAGCCAACTCATCGCTCTCCGCATCTCCAGCCTCCGATCAGCCAAATTAAATTTTGAGACCTAAAATCGAAACTTGATTTAGATTCCATAGTTTATTTTTAATATAAGACAGCAATTAGGCATTAAAAAAAACAATGTTCTCATGCCCAAAACCATTGAAAGACAAGACAGAAAAAAAAAACTGCAAGAAAAAAGTCATCTCTTTAGTAGTACCCCGTAGTTGGTTAAACCGTTGAAAAAATCAAAAAGGAATGAGCGTTCAATTATATCCATAAAATTAGTAAGCATTATTAAAGACATTTTGCTCGAGCTCAAATCTTAACACTCCGTTTTCATAGTCAGTTAAACCGTTGAAAAAATCTAAAAGGAATGAGCGTTCAGTTATATCCATAAAATTAGTAAGCATTATTAAAGACATTGTGCTCGAGCTCAAATCCTTTTTCATAGTCGGTTAAACCGTTGAAAAAATCAAAAAGAAATGAGCGTTCAATTATATCCATAAAATTAGTAAGTATTAGTAAAACATTGTGCTCAAGCTCAAAACATAACTCTCTTTTTTCGTAGTCGGTTAAACAGTTGAACAAAAAAAAAATGCAATCATCACCCATTAGTAAGCATTAAAACAAAAATTCTCAGGCCCAAATCCATAACCCTTCGGGACTTTTAGCGTGGTCGGGTAAACCGTTGAAAAAAACATGCCATCACACATACGATTTACTTGTATATACGAACCCTTACTGTGAAAACTAAAAAAAACCGTCCGTGCCATTGCCGCGGTGCATATTGTCAACCTGAGGACTGTAAATTTTAAAACATGGAATCTTAACTATTTTCGATGTATTTTTACTGTCTAAGTGTGTGTAAATACTAATAATGAACTAATTTCCATATTACGAGCACCATTATAATAGATTAGATAGTAAATCATACAAAAGTTTTACGAAAATGACCACGGTGTTGTTGCGGCATCATGCCGCCAAGTACCTGGTTTAATGTTTCGATATTTTCGGTTCCAACACACTTTGAACCTACAACATGTTTAGTTTCTCGTAAAGCTTAAACCTTGAGGATTCTTTTGATATAATACACTAATACACAGGGTTTTAAATAAAATTGTACTTACATCTTAAACACAGAGCTCTTTCCGTTGTAGCACTGACGTGAAAAAATGACAGAACATCGACTTTCAAACATTTTTTTTAATTATTAGCTATGGTTGCATATCATTGTGCCTAGTGTCACGGACGCAAAATTTAGTCGATTATTGTCTCAAATAGAGCATTGCCAAATAAAGTTGACGACTACAGATAAAAACCGATTTAAAGTGGACGAAGCGCGTTTGACCTCCCGAGCGGTGTATACGTTGGGTAGACGTGTAAAAATAACCACGCTGCGGGTTTCTACGTTCGAGTGGCTAACCTATTATTCATTAGATCAGGCCTTGATTTATCATCAACCTTATATTTTATATATCAAGAGGATCATTTTCTTTTTGATTCTTGAATGAATTGACAATAAATTATCAATTTTTGTGTAAAAAAAAGTTTATTACAAAGTGCAATAACAGATCTTAATTACTAGACCCGTGCAACGTTTGTTGCACAAAACACTTGTATTTCAATCTTTTTGTTTCCCAACTCAACTGTATTGAAGTCAGCTCCCATTCTAGCTAGATTTTTTCTCAGTTCCTTCGTAAGTCAAAATATTATTTAGTTATCTCAAAACTGCCACATCCAAACCCCTTCCCACCTCTTTGCCAGGGCAGTGGTATGAAAAATTACACGCTGTTTCAGCATTGACACACCGTCGTCCGTCGGCAGTGTATTGAGGAGCGTTCGGAGCGATCATGATGATGCATCGCTTCGGAAACGCCTCGCTACAGGATGTTTTATCATACGTGTTCTGTACTTACACGATATTGGTGTTGAAAGTGTCAATATTTTGTTGTGTGGTTGACGTTCCGGTGGAGTCTGTGTTTAGGATGAATTTTAGGCTGGTCTCGGTCATCTTATACTTACTTGGTTACTTTCGTCGGCGCTATAACCCCTTAGCTTTCTCAACGATCTTCCTCCATTTCGCTCTATCCCTGGCTTCCCTTCGCCAAGATATTTTCCTGCCTATGTTCCTTAGATCTTCCTCGACACAATCCTTCCAACGTTTCCTAGTTATTCCTCTGCATGTATTCAGTCTCGGTCATCACTTGTGCCTGAAAAATTATTACTCTTTTTTTAGGCTCCATCGGGAGGAATTTGAAGTGAGTAATCATGCTCACTTGTTTCAAGTTACGTTTTAGCATCACCTGAATCATTTTTTAAGTAATATTGGACCTTTATTAAAGCATAGGTTCTGACTTACGCTATGTGAATAAGCTTGACATGCATTTCTTCATTCATGCAGTAACACTATCCTATTTCTCGTCTTGACAAGGACAACTGTATCAGAAATCTTCAGTACTTTCAAAACTACTTACAGTTTATGGAAAACTTTCCGACCCAAAGAACAAAACGTACTAAGGTAATATATTAAGGTAATAAAATAATACAACTATTTCTCATCGATTTCCCCAAGAAAAACTCTCCACTAAAATTCAAAGGCCTTGCTCCCATCTTTCTCACACACGAGTATGGTCCACATAATCGGTTTAGTGCCACATTCACCTCTGATAATAAATCATGGGTAAGCCGCACCTGCCCCCTTATCGCAGTGCCCGGGTACTGGGGGGCGGGGGTGGCCAGCCCATTGCCACTCTATTGGGTTTCTTTCCGATATTTATACCGTATTGATGGTTATTGGTTATTACTGATGTTCTATTCATGCTCTTGTTTTTGGGAAAAACGGGTTTTATTATATCCTTGGTTGCTGAAAACGATTTTTATCAGTTACGACTGGTACTGGACTGGTGGTGGACTGGTTTGGTTACGACCAAACAGTTTTTTTTTTATCATTGATAAGCTCGCGTTTGACCACTATCTTACTTGATGGTAAGCGATGATGTGGTCGAAGATGGAGCACGCTTGCCTAGAACCTATTCACTCTAGACCCCCAGGTTGTGGCTATCAGGAAACACAGACTCCGGCAGGGAATTGGCTTAACTGATTTTAAAACACTGAGGCAGGTCAACCGTCCTGCAGGTGTATTCGATAACTCAGTTGACATCAATTTGATAGGCACTACGCAGTACATGGCTGCTTTGACGTATAGGAAAACCAAAATATACTACGTAGTGCCTATTATAATCGAAGTCTACCAAGGAAAGCAGCAATGTACTGTATAGTGCCTATCAAATTGATGTGTACTGAGTTAGCGAATACACCTGCTGTTGTGCCTTTTACACAACAGAACGGAACTCGACACCTTGGTACCTGTAAAAAGCATCCCAAATGCCTATAAAACCTACAATATCCTAAAATACAGTAGTTGACCAAGGCAGTCGATAAACTTTTGCAAAGCAGATTTTATGAATTAAAGTCAGGATATTAAGAAGCTCGAAGGTAAAGCAATAGTGATATTACATTGCGTTCGAGCTTCTTATAGTGAATGGCCATCATAATCTTCATCATCATCCACAGCCCAACTTTGCCCACTGCTTAGCATGTGATAGGACTCTCCTTTCTTGTGTCAATCCCCACCCTCCTGTGTCAGTCTCGTCTATGTTTTATCCGCGATGGTAACAATGTCGTCTGCCCAGATGCAGAAAAATTATAGTTTTCCTGAAAACTGAAATGGTATCAATAATATTTACTCTGTAAAAGAATAGTTGATTCTAGTTAAACTTATTTGACCGATGAGTAGGTAATGAGTTGAATAGAATAGAATAGAAGAATCCTTTATTGTACTTAAATGTTCCATAATGTTCAACTAGACGTCATCCACCGAATCACTACATCATAACCATAGCACAGAGCTGTCCCGGTGGCATGTTAGAACAAGTAGCGACATTACAGAAGTTCACTAATGCCCAACTAACTTAGTTACGACTATCGGGACACCTTTCATTAACGTTAACTCTGTCGTGCCTGGATTACTCCGGGCTTGTTTTAGTTGATTACACTACGTTTTAGAGGTATTAAGGTCAATGGACTTAAATTCGACTCGTATCCTGTAACAAATAATTAGTACTTATGATCAAATAATTGTGATCTAAAATGAATCTAAAAGGAGCGAACATTCGGCTCTAAATTAACTAAAAAATACCTATTGTAGAGAAGAAAGCTTTACATATTATTTACACACAGTCTCACCTTTTATCCCATGGGGAAGCAGAAAGAACCGAACGTAGTCTTAAAATGGTTAACACTAGATGCATGCCTTTTTATTAAATTTTTAGTTGTATAGTCAATCCCCTAATAAAACACACAAACTACACCTTAACGGCCAACATAATAAATTAATCAAAAAATCACCTCACTTCACAAACGAAAATACAAATCGGACTAAAGTCGCAGTCGTAGGGTAAATGTACCAACACTCGGCTATACGTCCCTCGGGCGCACTTGCATTGCCACAGAACCGCGGCCCGAATACCGGCGGAATTGCACGACCGCTTTTATTGTTAGTTGCCGCCATAACTCCGAGCTAGTTAACCTGATACAAGGTGGGATTTGGAGTTGCTCAACACTTTATTGTGGAAGGTAGGGATGAGTGGGTTTGAGTCACTTTGTTTTATTTGTTAACTAGTTATTTCCAGCGGTTTTGTCCGCGTGAAAGTCGGAAGTTAACTCACGAGAACGTACTGCCGGGACAAAAAAGTATTCTATGTCCAAATTCAAGCCATTGTTGACCTGTATTCCAAGCATTGTAGCCGTCGACACGTAATTAATTAACAAACATTATTAAGAGATTTTCACATGTAGGAAGAATCATTGCGCACCTTTTTTTTGTGGGTTGGTAAATCATCCAATGACATCTCCCGCTCTGGGTGGAGCGAGAGGGCGTGTCAGAATCTTGCTGACTAAAACCCACAACTGCTCCTTCCCTGCCCTGAGTGCCCAGTTTGGAATTTATCCACAACCCCTAGGCAGGCATCGGCCATGACGGGCCCCGTCATGAATGCTGACAACTCTTTGAGGTGCGCGTAGAACACTACGCGCCATCGACTCTCGGGCCTGGTGCTGATCGGACGGCGAGCTACCCATTAGGTACTCGCCTTTCGCAGGATCATTGCGCTCCTGGTAAAATAATTTAGCAATTACTTGATAGAACGATTGCTATTATAATTTCTTTGATCAAATTCACCCGAGAAAATGGCAAGCCCTTGCATGATTCAACATCTATTGCATTCCATTGCGTTAAACAAAGTGACCAATTTTCTAAGTAAATTCTTTCTATTCCCTCTAAAGTCCACAAACCTTGTAACAAACTTAAACATTTTATTTCTCCAATCCCAACAGGACTTTATCTAACAAAGAAGTCAAACAAGCAAACCCAATAGGTGTAACAATATCTGTCCAGTCCACAGAGACCACTCACGTAAGGTGAAAGCAAATATTGTGAGAATGGCAAACAGTGTTCGACAAAGAGTTTAAAAAGTGCAGTTTGAAGTAACGCGATGTTGCGGGTGAGTGGGGGTTGGACAGTTACTGTTACATCCACCCTAGCCTGTGAGGGTGTTGTGTCGAGCTTTAGTGAGATGTGCGAGTTCGGTTATTGAAATTAATTTAATTAACAGAGAATCTTCACGAAGGAAAGTTTTTCTGCATACGATTGATTGGGAATCAGTTTTAAATATAAAATATTCGAATACGGACAACTTCTGTCACATTTTTTTTGTATTTACTGATATAGACAAACTATAAAATTACAAAAAATATACAAGCTAATAAATAAATTATAAATGTACAAGCGGCTTACAAACGGGAGACGTAGAACTTATTGGGCATCTAAAAATTCATCCACATCGCTGTCAATGGAAAAAGTGCCCAGAACACTGGCAGCATTGCCACGTTGAATGGCAATGCTGATTCTTTGACTGGTCACGTGAAGAGTCGACCAACTGCTTGCTGATGTAACGAAAAACTCGATGAGCAGTCGGACCCCGTAACCCTAGTTTTCACAACTTTAAGCCACACGCAGGTATATGCATGTACGCCCAGGACGACATTTGCTATCGGCGTCTCCGTACAATACCTCAGTGAGGCGGCGGATGTAGCTCAGTAGCGGTACCCTTCTGCCCAATTGGTGTAGGGGACTTCAACGCCCAACATCAGGAGTGGCTCTTCCCATACCAGTGCACAGACCATGCTTGACAAAAGACGCGTAAGCTAGCGCTAGCGTTAAATCTCACCCAGCTGGTCCAGGGGGCAACGAGGGTGCCGGATGTTGATTCGCTCACGGCCATTTGCTTGGACCTTCTGCTGACAACAGATCCAGACCGTTACTCGGTGTCGATTTCTTCACCATTAGGTACTTCCGACAACTGTCTGGTGAAGTTTGTATCCGTCTACTCCCCGCCCGATCCTAGCCCTAGAGGCACCAAGCGGGTTTGGCGATACAGGTCATCACATTGGGACAGCATGCGATCTTTCTTCGCATGTTATCCTTGGCAGCCTACTTGCTTTTCTTCGACTGATGTATCGTCGTGCGCGGACGCCGTGACGGATACGTTGCGGCAGGGAATGGAGTACTACATTCCATTCTCTGACGTAACAATGTTTGGCGAAGCTCGACCATGGTTTCGTGCCGAGTGCAATCGCGCTGATGCGCTTGAACACGCGGCCTACTTGGCATGGGTCGACGCTCGGACGCGTAAAGCAAATGACGTGAGTCAGAAGAAGAGAGCCTTCAACAGGGCTGCCAAGTCCTGCAAGAAGGTGTTGCGAAGGGCACATTGACAGAATTGGGAACAAACTTGCTTCTTACCCAGCTGGTAGCAAGGCGTTTTGGTCCCTGGCTAAGTCGGTTGAATCGAACTTCTGCCGCCCCTCACTACCTCCACTGCTGAAACCCGACGGGTCGCTGGCCCACTCCGCTGAGGAGAAAGCAAACTTGTTTGCCTCTCTGTTTGCGGAATCTTCGCGTCTAGGTCCTGGTGGCGCGAGGCCCCCTGGTACTCTTGGTGGATGCGAGTCGATTATGTCAGACATTCGCATTCATCAGAAGGATGTCCGAAGGGTACTGCGTAACCTGGACGTAAGCAAGGCTAGTGGCCCCAACGGGAGACCGGCAATTGTACTGAGGACTTGTGCGCCTGAGTTGTCTCCGATCTTGACACGCCTATTTCGCTTTTCGTTTGAGACTGGAAAAATGCCGATGGCTTGGAAGCAAGCTAACGTGCAACCCGTGCCCAAGAAGGGTAGTCGAGCTGACCCAGCAAATTATAGGTCCATCTCGGTAACTTCCGTACTCTGTAAGAGTATGGAACGTATAATGAATGGCAAGCTCCTGGCACACCTAGAAGCTAACGATATCCTCAGTGACCGACAGTACGGCTTGCGTCGAAATCGGTCAACTGGGGACCTCCTAGCGTATGCCATTCACATCTGGAGTGAGGCCATCGAGAAACAAGGGGATGCCCTTGCGGTCTCCCTTGACATCTCGAAGGCCTTCAACCGGGTCTGGCACGACAGCCTAATTGGCAAGCTTCCTTTCTTCGGTATGCCCGCTGGTTTGTGTGATTGGATTGCAGATTTCCTGAGGGATCGGTCTATCCAAGCAGTCATAGATGGCTGCTCGTCCGGACTGACTTTTTTTTTTTTTTTTTTTTTTTTGCTTTTTTTTTCTTTTTTTTTTTTTGTTGGCAACACTGGCAGCCGGTTGTCATAAATTTTCGTGTTAGAATTAAATTGAAAAACTAATATTTTTCGTGCTAAATTAAGAGCTTATACCACCTC
The DNA here is from genome assembly GCA_951329385.1 of Polia nebulosa. Taxonomy (NCBI): domain Eukaryota; kingdom Metazoa; phylum Arthropoda; class Insecta; order Lepidoptera; family Noctuidae; genus Polia; species Polia nebulosa. The sequence continues at coordinate 1,546,811 of OX589596.1, forward strand.
AGCTCAAATTCTAATTTCGCCCCCACTTCCCCGCGTGCCACTGCACTCTTTATCTCGCTCGCACACTTTTGCTCGCAGAGACGCGACACGCGCGGCCTTGAGGTCGAAGCGTGTCGCGTCTCTGCGAGCAAAAGTGTGCGATTTCGTTAGAGTAAACTACACTATTATCGGACGAGTACTAAGAAATAAAATTATCAATCTAATTTAATTTTAACTTGTCATTTTATGATTATAAAATTATATATTATATCGCAAATACAATTTCAATGTATCTATAAACGATCAGTTTCCAGTATAAGCTGACCTCTCAGTGTGCGGATAGTCTATAAAATGCGAGATCAGCTTGTACTGGACGGTATAGGTGATGTCTAGCCGTGCACACTATTTTATTTTACCTACCTACTTCTATAAAATACTAGTCAAATGCGAGCCAACTTTGCGCTGTGGGTTCCGCCAATTAGTTTTGTAGTAAGTTTGCGTTTTATAGTTTTAGCCGTGTATGTATGTTATGTGACAGCCGTTTGCGCATGTAGGTAATTATGTAGGTTTATGCAAGTACCTAGGTATACATACATATGGTATACATAGGTTATAAAAATCGATTCTAAACCACTACATAAATTGTAGAATTTATGCAGTGGTTTAGAGTCGGTTTAGTAGCAGTAGAGCTACAAAAAACTAGTCAAGTGCGAGTCACCATTGCACTGAGGGTTCTGTAGGTACATTGGCTTGGTAGTAAGTTTACGCTGTGCCATTTTAAAATCTTATAATAGGTAGCTTTCTCCTTGTATTACCACTTTCTTAGTTATTATGCATCTATATAAGAATGAATCGCCGAAATGTAGGTATGCGTATATCTTTCGAAGGACTTCACCAAATTGCATAATTCTTTTTTTTGTTGTGTTCGTGATTCTCAGGACAAGGTTTGTATAAATATAAGATAGGTAGGTATAGGTAGGATAAGTAGGTAAGTATGCAGGTAGGTATGTAGGTAGGTATGATAAATACCATAAGTTTTTTTCAAAGTAATTAAAAATAGTCAAAATTAAATAACATTTATTTTTAATCGCTTAAATTTCTAATTTACATAGTGAGAACATGTCTGGAATTGCATAGCTCAGGTAACATGCATGTTTTATAAAAATGTTCTAATTTTAGTTCCATTTCAGAAATATTGGTCATCTTTCTATAATTTCGACTTTGATGTTTTTGTCGCATCCAGACCTTATTCCGAAAATACATTTTTTTTTGTACCGATGATATGTAATTGTCCTTGCACTTGTATATACCAAGGATGTTTTTTATTTACGACAAGTCCGTTTTGAGTTTTTCTCCAAAAATTTACTTCTATCTTATCTATATCTTAGCTTCGTCCAAAGATGTTTAGAATGCTGCAATGGGACGCTTGATTTCAATGATTGTGTATATTCAGTGAACAGCTCATGTTCTCAGGTGATCTGCAAGAAAACACAACATTCATTATAAAACACTTTTTTTGGGGTATGTTATGTTATCATTCAATGACTGGCGTGATGGGCGTTGGTGGCTGCGCCAAAGTTTTAAACTTTTGCAGCTACCATCGTTGTACATTGTTTTTTTTATCTGCCTGTATTTGTTGTTCTGTTCCTAATAAACGATTATAATAAAAAAATCTGCATCATGCGGCATCTCAGACTTTTACTAACTAAAACCCACCCCTGTTCCTTCAGTTGCCTGTGCCAAGAGCCGCGGTAACTCTCTTTCAAATATACTCGCGACCCCGGCAGCATAATTTTGTCAACATGAATAAATAATACGGAACCCTAAAAAGTCCAACATTATGAAAATTTTATTATGAATTCGCCAATTTCGTGATAGTACCGTTACGCGTTAGTACCAAGCGGTAGTGCCATGGGGGAACAGCAAATTTCGTGATTATCACACACGTATGATAGATAGGTACTTACAATTATATATTTTGTAACACATGAAGATTTGTTTCGTCCGAATTTATTTCTACAGTTTTCGGAGGTCATACCTCCGTCCGTCCGGTCCTGTAACAATCACACGGGACAAATAAATACCTACCTAGACCTCACATATTTTTATTTATGATTTGGCTATGGAACCCTAAAAATATACAAAAGAAGACTAAATCGTCCATAGAAGCAGACTTGCCCTATGAATAACAAATAACAATTATCCACCCTACATTTTTTATTGAAATACAAATTTGGTGAATTGGTATTTGATGGTGGAGGGATACTTTTCCAGTACAAGCTGACCTGTCATTGTACGGAATTCCTATACAATGTGAGATCAGCTTATACTGGAAATTTATAGCTTGATAATTTTTTTTTTGATTTTTGTTTGTCTTTTAAAAAAATGTTGCCCCACACTAGGAATATTCCTATATCGTGGGTGCGTTCACAAACATGTAAATTCACATACACAAGACACCCAGACCCGGAACAACTATCTGCAGGTCATACAAATATTTGTTCCGTGCGGGGATCGAACCCGCGACACGCAGCGTAGCAGCCGAACGCTCAACCACTGCGCCAACCGTGCCGTCAAAATTATATAGCCATGTGTAGTAATAATAATAACAGATCAGTGTTTTATGGCCTACAGATAGTTGTGTCGGATCTGCGCGTTTGTGAATGTGAAGATTTGTGTTTGTAATCGCACCGTCTCCGATTCAGTTGAAATCCTGGAGTCGGCAACATTATAAAAATAAACAATTAGGTACTACATAGATACCTATTTGTTGTATATTGTCAAAACAACAACAAACCTATTTAGGGAACTTTTTAACTTTTTACAAAATTGGACACCCATTTTTCACATTTTTTATCAAAAAAAAAAGTGGACACCTGGATTTCGCCTGAATCGTGAAAGGTGCGTTTACAAACACAAATCTTCACATGCAGAAACACCTGCAACTCCTAACGCAGCAGCCAATCACCTGCCACTGCACCAAACGTGACATGTTTGTAATCACTAATACTGTAAGTATATAGGTAGCTATATACTTACTTCATTACGTTTATCATGTTTTCCAGTTTCTTTGCGCCAACCCTTTCGTTTCTTATTTTTATTACGGTTATTTCCCATTGCACCAACACTATAAGTATAAGTACTACAAGATTTGTATTTTACGTAGTCTTGTTGCGTAATGTGTGCTCTGAGCGCAAGCGACACAGCCCTCCCGTTCGAAAGCCGAAGCGAGACTGAACGGGGGCGTCGGGCGCCAGGAAACAAGCTTCAAGACGGCATAGTTTAGGTGATAGTTTAGGTATTTTATTTTTACTGTGAAAATAATGGTAATTTAAAAATAAAAAAACTTATAGGACCTGCTTTATAGTAAGTTCAGTTAGTATGCAAAGTTTCATGATCTAATTTTAAGCATTTTTTGAATGCTAGCGGTTTATTGTTTTCGGTTTAGAGGTAACTTTGGATTTTTTTCCTATCGAGAAAATTTTATGGAATCGTGTTTTTGAGGTTTATAATACTTAACATTGATCCTCAACCTTGCCATATATTTATTTCAAAATTAATGCTGCAGTATTATCGACATAACGGAGGATCATGCTAAGCCATTTGAGGTAACACAGACTCTTAATGTTAAATGTGCCTAAATACGACAGATTTAGTTATAAATAATGCGCACCAGTGTTTGTTAGTTGTTTCGTTGCAAAAATCAATGAATAATCATTAAACTAGTTCCAGCTGTCATCAAACGGTCGGATTTGAAACCATCACATAACCCGGGGAGTATTTGATATAATTAGTTTTTGATTCTAAGCCATTCCTTTTATACATATTGCACATTATCGTGTCAAATCCCGCCTCAGCGAGCTTAGTGTTAAATAACCCTTTTAGTGTAGGTATAAAATTCATGCAGAAACATTTACAAAAAATAAAAATAAAAATCGTGAATTACTATCAATACCTTAGATTAATCATTGTAATTAGTGTAGCTAATTAAAATTGAATGTTTTCTTGTAAGTCTAATAACTGGTTATAGTCAAAACAATCAAAAATTTGAGAAAGAAACCAGATTTAATAAAGAGTAGTAGTACCCTCAAACTTATTTTATGTCTTTTCCCCTTTAATTTTTTTATTTTTTTTTTCGTTTACTAATATTAAAATATCAATTTAGTAGGTAATACATATTTATTTAATAATTAAATTAACATTCCTAATTGAGATTAATTCCCTTTTTGACTTTAATTTCTTTTATTTTAACCTTCTAATCTACTTGTCATCCTAGATACTTATTATATTTATCTGTCCCTTCCTCTTTTTTCTTTCACATTCTTAGCTGTCTCTTCTCTCATTCCAGGGTGCCTCTTGGGTTGGCCTGTCAACATGTTGACCCGTAGAGCTGCATCCTTTGAGGAAAAACTGAAGGCTACGTTAAAAGAGTTAGGATCTATTAAGGAGCAGTGCAATAAGCTGCTTCAGGAAAGGGATGATAGTGAGAAGGAAATAGAGCTTATTAATCAGAAGAACACTGATCTAAAAAAGCAGTTGGCTGAACTTCACACACAGCATATGGACGTACTTGACCAGCATCAACACCTCCGTCAAATTGTGTCAAATTTCCAGCAATGTAGTGACACCCATGAACTGGCTTTGAGACGCATATCTGAGCTTGAGCTTGAATTAAGCAAGGCCCACAACACTTTAAGCCACTTAAAATCTCTTAAAGCCGGTGAAGAGTCTGCGAACACCTGCAGCCTATATGATGAGTTGGTTGGTAGCGGGTCCGGTCCCATATGTGTTGAGCCAATAGTAACAATAGATTTAACTGATGACACCATCACCAAATGTAACTTGTTAAATAGCCACAACAAAATAAAGAAATATATTAAAATTAATAGATTAATTAGAAAAATTAAAAAATCATTAAAACATCAAAAATTAAACAAAATAAATAATAAACTTAGACAAAACAAACTTAATTTATTGCAAGAATTAAAGGATTGCAATAGTGAATTAGAGCTTTGTAAAATAATGTATGATAATGACACTCAGCGCCTTCAGAATGAACTGTTTGTTAGGGAATATGCTCTAAACGATATTTTTAATAAATATGAGGCTTCTCAACAAGATCTGAGTAAGCGCATGCAGGAGGCCAATGAATTGGTTGACCTGGTTACGTACAATGCGGAGAGGTATGAGTCTCTGACAAATAACCTGTCTTGTAACTGTGCATGCTCTCAGGCACCACAGCCTCAGCACATAGCACCCAGACCCTCAGCGGCTCAGCCTGTCGATAGCTGTAGTGATAATCTTAATATAAATAATGTGAATACCACTACTTATGTTTTTTCTGACAAATTTGGTCAAGGTTTTGGTACTGTTTTGAACCAGTGTTCACAACATAGTATAATAAATAATTGTTTACCCGGTGCCAGTTTTAGCCAATTAGTAAATAATATTAGATTGACAAAAATACACCCCAGTTCAACTATTATACTATTGTGTGGGGACAGTTTAGCTATTAAGAAAAAGGATGTAATTGATTGTGTCAATTTGATGTTACATCTCAGTGAGACAAATAAGATTAAATTTATTTTCTGCGCTTTGCCTTATTCAAATTATTTGTCTGATGAGCAAAATAGGCACATCTATAATTTAAACTTGCTTTTTTATAATAGGACCTATCGTCACAGTGACGCTATTTTATATTTTGATTGTAATCAATTTATTACTGATTACAAACTAACCAATACTAATATGTATTTATCACCTAGTAGTAGGAGACAAATTGCTAATCTTTTAGCATACAATATACAGCGTGACACAGGTACATGTTGTGTACCAATGATTACAGTTAGTAATAATTCTAAAATTTCAATTGATACCCCTAGTTCTTTAAACTATTAGATGCGACAACGGGTAAGCCTCATAATATGTTGAATGTTGTACATCAAAACATGCAAGGTCTGTCCGGCAAAGAACTAGAGTTATGTTTATTTATAGAGAACTATGACGTTCAGGTTTTATGTTTAACTGAACATTGGTTGAAAGAACATGAAGTAGTTTTTATTAATGATGATTATTTTACTGTACAAAGTGCATTTGTAAGAAAAAATATAATTCGCGGTGGATCATTAATCCTTGTTTCAAATAACTTGAAATGCAAACAACGTTTAGATTTAGTTAATCTTTCCATCGAGCACATTGTTGAGTTGTCTTGTGTTGAACTTGAGCGATACGTTATAATTTGCGTTTATCGACCCCCTTCTGGTGATTTTGGCCTTTTCGAATCGGTAATGGAGGATTTAATTAATAAAATAAAATCAAGTAATAAAAGTATAGTGATATGTGGAGATTTTAATGTTAATATTTTAGATGATACTTCATTAAGTGTCAGGTTAATCAATCTGTTTAGGTCTTATAATTTAAACAACTTGTTTTATGAACCTACTAGGATTACGGCATCCTCATCGACTTGCCTTGATAACTTTTTTAGTAATTGTAATTCAGAAAAAAATTTAGTGTTAAGTGACTTAACGTCTGACCACTGTGGACTATTAGTTAGCTTTCCTATGCCACAAAATAAAAAGCCGCTTAAAATAGAATGCAGGCCTTATACGGTAAGCCGTTGTAATAAGTTTAAAAATAATATAGCAAATAAACTTACACCATCTTTAGTAGACAACGATAATCCTAATGAAATCTATAGAGCCCTTTTTGATGTTGTGCAAAAAGAGTACCAAGCCATTTTTAAGTCTAAAACTATAGACGTTACGGGTACCTCCATTGGCTTCAATCAATGGGCCACTGCTGGTATATATAAAAGTAGAGCGAGACTATACGAGTTATACGGTTTAAAAAGATATAGGTTCGATACTCCTTTTCTAGAGTATGTTAAAAAATATTCTAAATTGTTTAAGAAGATTTGTGTTGCTGCTAAATCAAAATTCTTAAGCGAGACAATTAAAAATTCTGATAATAAAATAAAAGCCACTTGGAAAATAATAAATAATGAAACGGGAAAGTCGGTTAAAAAAGTAAATCAGCTAGAGATTCTATTCGAAAACAAATTAGTTAGTAAACCAGCTGACGTAGCTCAGGCATTTAATGAGTTTTTTGCCAACATACCTATAACTACAACTCGCTTCTTAAATTCATCCCCGTCTAAAGCTGAAAGTCTTTTGAACGGTAGTGTACCTAAGTGCAATCAATCATTTAGTTTTGAGCATGTAACACCACTTGACGTAGTTAACGTTTTTAACTCTCTAAAATCAAAAAAACACAGGTGATTACTGGGGCATCTCAATTAAACTTTTGAGTGATATAATAGGCATCGTAGCGCCTTATCTTGCTGTAACTTTTAATAAATGCGTGGACTCAGGAACTTTTCCTGATCTCATGAAGTGTAGTAAAGTCATACCTCTATTTAAATCAGGCAATAAAAATGATATAGGCAACTTCAGGCCTATTTCCATCCTGCCTGCATTTAGCAAAATTTTTGAAAAGTTAATACTGAAGCAGTTGCTAACATATTTTAATGTAAATAGCCTCCTTCATAATGATCAATATGGCTTTACAAAAGGTCGATCGACTACAGATGCGGGTGTTGCTCTCCTAAAACACATATTCAACGCATGGGAGAACTCGCAAAATGCTATCGGAGTTTTCTGTGACCTCTCCAAAGCTTTTGATTGCGTACACCATGACACGCTTTTGCGTAAGCTGCGTCATTATGGTCTCCAAAACGAAGCTCTAAATGTAATTGATTCATATTTATGTAATAGGTTCCAATATGTAGATATCAATGGTGTTAAGTCTTCCGGGCTACCAGTTCATTTAGGTGTGCCTCAAGGCTCGATATTGGGACCATTCTTGTTTTTGGTGTATATTAATGATTTACCATATTTTTTAAAGGGTATCTGTGACGTAGTACTGTTTGCAGATGATACCTCTCTTATCTTTAAAGTAGATAGGAATAGAAATGATTTTGATAACGTAGATAGCGCTCTCTCAATGGTTACGGATTGGTTTACGACAAATAACTTGGTTCTTAATGCTAAGAAAACTAAATGTATAAAGTTTGCCTTACCTAATGTTATAAATCTAGGACCTAATGTCATCTTAAATAAAGAAGTGCTTGAAACTGTGGACTCGGCAGTTTTTTTGGGTATAACTGTTGATTCCAAACTTCAATGGGGCGCACATATATCAGGCCTATCAGGAAGGCTCAGTTCTGCCGCCTACGCCGTCAGAAAAGTTAGACAATATACTGACGTTGACACAGCACGGTTAGTCTATTTTAGTTATTTCCATAGTGTTATGTCTTATGGTATTCTTTTGTGGGGTAAAGCTGCGGACATACAAAATATATTTGTTTTACAAAAACGTGCTGTACGAGCAATCTATAGGTTAAGGTCAAGAGTTTCTTTACGAGAAATTTTCAAAGAGATTGGAATTCTCACGGTGGCATCTCAATTCATTTTTGCAAACATATTATACATTAGACAAAATATACATTTGTACAAAAATACCAGTGATATCCACAATTTTAACACCAGAAATAAGTATAAACTTCATGTTCCTTCCCACCGTGTTCGTAGGGTTCATGGTTCGTTTGAGGGTCTCGGTATCGAATTTTACAATAAGCTACCCCGTTCTTTTCTTGACTTGCCTTTTAATGCATTTAAAACTAAAATTAAATCTAGTCTCTGTTCGAAAGCATACTATTCCATCAACGACTACTTAGAAGATAATAATAGTTGGTCGCTGTGTTGAACGCAAGACAATGTTACACTTGATGTTCTTTCTCCATATTTAGCTTATGGTTATAACAGATTATATGAGTTCATATAATAATTGTCTACCAAATTTAGTGTTTCAATCTTTGTTCTTGTAAGCAGGCACACCAGTTATGTATGGAGGCTTCTTTAATTTGGTTTAGTGTTTATGCTTGAGTTGGTTTTTAATGGCATGATTGAGTGTGCTAGCTGGCAAGTGGCGGATTATTTTATTTATTTTTATGATTATATTTTAGACGGCATATATTTGTTTTTCTGTTTTACATAATGTTAAGATTGTTGCTTAGAATTATATAGATTCAAGTTCTTAAAACTTAACAGACAGATGTGTTGCTGGGGAGTTTGTTGGCCACTTCTTCTTCACAGCTAAAACACTAGGAAGTGGTGACGGGCGGGCGTTTTTTGGGGGACTGTCTTTATGTAGAACTTTGACGTTCAAAAAGTGCTGGTTCTCAGCCTAGTTTGAATAAATGACTTTTGATAAACTTTTGATAAACTGCTGTCTATTAATAGTGCTCTCGGCAACATTGTTTTTGCTGCATATTAACGATCTGCTAAAACCCGATACCTTTGGGTATGCAGACGACAGCACTGTTGCCGAGAGATACGTGCCCGATGCACGAGCTAGTGGGTCTCAGGTCCAGTCTCTCCGGTAGGCTATGGTTGGGCGCTTGAACTTGTCCTTGCAGATTGTGATCCCAATCTACTTGAACCAACCAATAATGCAACATTGTTAGAGCCTCAATTCTTTTAAATAACTAGCTTCTGCTAACGGCTTTGCCCTAGTAGAATTAGTACTTCTGCCACACTATAAATTATTTGCCACTCCAGATTATAATCTATCTCTGTGCCAAATTTCATCCAGGTCCGCTTAACCGTTCTGGCGTGATTGAGTAACAAACATCAATCCATCGAAACTTTCGCATTTATAGTATTAGTAGGATACATTTACTTATTATTATTTATTACGCTGTCTAATATTTAGTTTTACTCATTGTATGCTGCACCGGTCGACGTCATGACGTCAGCGCTGGCTGTCGCTAAAAACAAGCGCTGGGGCTCTGTCTCGCATAGGGTCACAGCAATAAGCTGAGCGATGGCCGTTTTGCGTGAATGTGACGCATGTTTTCCTCCAGCTTTTCTTTTTTTTTTGCTGTGTTTCTGTTTTTTGCGTCATGTTTACCGTAAATAAACGTATTTTCTTTCTTTCTTTTCTTTCGTTTATAATATTAGTAGGATACATTTATAATATTAGTAGGATACATTTTCAAATAGTGGTCGCAAGACTAAAAGATCTGCACCAGTTCTAAACCGTTTTGTTTTCAAGATTTATTTAAAGTTGAAACTTAAAACAAACTCCTAACAGAATAAACTTTGACTTACAGAGGACTGCGATTGGCCGAGTTGATTGAATGAACTTTAAACTTTCTTAGCGAATAGTTCTAACCTTTAGTCTGAACAAATACGCAAGACCTCATCACAAAGTTTCAGGTTAACTTAAACGTTTGGTCTGCTGCCAAGTAACGGCCATGTTATTCTTACGACATTTTTATTTAATGTATGTCCCAAAAAATTTCGACTATCATTCTAATGTTTAGACGGGAGATAGGTAAAAAAAAAAATCTAGGTTACCTATTTCGAATATTTATTTATTTGCTTATCCTCACATCAGAACGCCTTGCAGCAATTACATCGTCATCAATGAGAAACGAATGACCACAAATCAGATTAGAATCTACTACTTTCCAACATGCTGAGCGCGGTGGGTGTGGACACATCTTACGAACGGACATTGGATGGAAAGACCATAGTAAGTATAGTTAAAACACCGCTGTTAAAGTTATCGAATTTCTCGTGTATCTATCTGACCTTCAACTCGAAACAACACAAAATCTAAAGGACTGATGAGAGCATCGCTCATTTACTCAAAACTTTGCCAAAAACTCTATCCTAGCAAACAAAACTACTCCACCACCAAAGAAGCACAAATTCAAACTTCCACAAATCAATTTACAAAATCTACCGCACGTCAGCGCATTGCACCGTTCCCCGTAGCGATCACGCGAATGGCTATCATAGCTCTCGGCAGACGAGATGAGAGTGTGTCTGGACCACGAGGTGTGCTGAGAAAACATCATATTTCACGGCTTAACCCTTCAGGGGAAGCTTTTTGCTTGATCAAGTTCATAATGAAAGTATTGGATTGTGTCTGAGATTGTCTGCGCTGAGAGGAGGTAGGTTTTTATGTAATTGTGGAATTGGAAGTGAATGACGGAAAATTGTTTTGGTGTAAATAGTTTAAGGTGATTGGAAATTGATGTTGAATTTATTTAGTAATGAAATTACAGTTCATTGTTTTCATATTAAGCACAGTGAATAGGTCTTTCCTCTTTTTCTGAGAAATTGAAGAAGTTATTTTACACCACAAAACCTCACCTACCTCATCAGTAATAATCAGGCCCTGTAGACAAAGTAACATCGCTTCGTAGCGAAACGATATCTAAATTCGTCATCGTCTCTGAGATATCGATAAACATTTCCTAGCGTTAGCGTTCCTTCGTTATCTTTTTTGGCGATCACGATCGAGGCGAAGGCGAACTCTGAAAGCGCTGCTTGTCTACGCATTTGTATGGGATAAACACGATAGCAATTCGTTTCTTTATGGTTTCGTTACGAATTATAACATTGTCTACCAACTTGCGATAACGATGTCGACAGTCGACTGACCACGTGACTTAGCGCGGTTTATGTCAATCTCATACATTTTAGTCTTTTCTAACTTCGTTATCGTTTTTAAATTGTTACTTTGTCTAAGCCCCCCGTTTTCATTGCTTTTCCAGTTTTGACACACCACATCACAGAAAAACTTTATCTAAAACTAGCTTCTGAAAGTGGCTTCGCTCACGTGGAATAAAAACTTCCCCTACTATAAATTATAGCTTATGTGCTATTCCAGACTATAGTCTATTTTTGTGCTAAATTTCATCCAGATCCGCTCAGTCGTTCTGGTACAAGATTTAATTTAATACGATCTGACCTAACATTAATAACCAAACATACTTATCTGTTTTTCATTGCTTTCCCAATGTTGTTAATTTTATTCTACCTTTATTACAGGCCCAGCGCATTTAATTTAATACGTCTCAAGAGAATGCTCGCCTTTGTACATAAATTGTGTTATTACTGTGTACTATACAAGGTTTTGGAGAATTAAGAAAAATATTTTTTTCGAAAAATACAAACGACTTCCAAAATTTAAAATTAACTTTGATTTCGGAAATCGGTGTTTGCATTTTATTTCTTCGTTATTTGACACCAACTGCCGAAATTAAAGTTATTTTTTAAATTTTTAGTTTATTTTAATTTTTGGAAGTCGGTCTTATTTTTGTAAAAAAGTTTTTTTTTTCACTTTTTGGTTACATAAAATGTCATCTATTTGGATTTTTTCAAAAAGTGCTGAAGCAATTTCGATAAAACTTTTATCCTACTCACCTAGCTTAAACTTACAAAAAACATTGACGTGTAAAAGTGTTCCTTGTAACCTATTTACTGAATAAACATCATTTATCATTTATCATTATGGGAGCACCTCTGGAGTATACTCTTTCGGACAGACAGAGAAATCGGTGGACACACTTAAAAAAAAACATACATAGAGACGAACATAGAACCTCCCCCTGTTTTCGAAGTCGGTTAAAAAAACATAGAATCCAAGGAATAGGTCACCTCTACTCTGCGATATCCATCGGAATTCCCATTCGAATCTCATCATTATGTAACATAGACCTACCATACCCTGCAAAATATGTCCGCCAGAAAGCCCAACGTTTGTCCCCTATGACCGAGTGGTCTTGCTTGCATAGCAGATGTCCCCTGACACATCCCCTGGTTAAGGTGCTCTCTTTCCAGTGGGTAAAGTGATGAGTCAAGTCGCTTATGTAAGTTACGACCAATGTCCTTAATGTTGAGGTATGTGTGGGATAGCGAATTTTTGTGTCAAGTATTTCTGTGTACAGGGTAGTTTTTATTTGATTAGTTTGGAGATGAAATGATGCTCTTCACGCCTTCTTTTTGTGAGGTTGGGAAATCATCCAATGACTTCTCCCGCCCTGAGTGTAGCAAGAGGGCGTGTCAGACTTTTACTGACTAAAATCCACCCCTGTTCTTTCAGTTGCCTGAGTACCCAGGGGTGCGGTAACTCTGTTACGAATTTATCCACGACTCCTGGGCAAAAGACTTCCCGCCTAAAGTCACAATATTTCATTTATGGCGTAGGTACATAGCCCGTAATCAAAGAATATGTATTGCAACCCTTCGTAGACTTTACTTTTTATAATGAGTGTCTGCAAAACAATCCTGTGTTGAGCCAGTGAGAATGGGCCAATATATCACCTAAAAGTAACACAGAATTACGATATCATTAAGTAATAAGAGCTCATTCAAAATACACTAAGTAAATATTGCATCAAAGTCTACTTTCTACTAAATTATAATGACTACGAAAACCTCTTAATGATTGCAGCACACAATATATTAGCAAACAGCATGTATACCAGCCGTCCATGCTTACCCAACCAAAGGTGACAAACAGACTATTTTCTCTCCTGTCCAATGCAAATGAGACCATCTGGCATAACCTGAACAAACCACGGCTATTTACCATCACACTGAACCTTATCACAATACTACAGAGTTCGACTTTAGGTTTTACCACAGACTTTTTAAATTGGTAGAAAATGGTACTAAACAATTTTATTAAATACGTTCTTTTTAAACCTTATCACGTCTCAAAAAGGCTTACAATCAGATGAACCAGGTTTAGAATATGTGTTTGTAAAAGAGTCTGGCCTCACGTGGGATTCTGAAATAAAGTGATGACCCTAAAGCGATGGCGTGTGAGTTATAGGGTTGTCGCGTGCGTGAACTTTGTGTTCCTGCGTCATATTAATGTTAATACATTTGTGAGGTTTTATGAAGTCTGTGTTTTGATTTACTTTTCGCCAAAAACATTAATTAAATTCATGAAAATTTTGAAAATATTCATCTGAGGCTGTAGTTGGTAATCGATATCATGTTGATAACAAGATAACTCAACTGAAATTTTCAAAAAACCCGACTAAAAAAAAAACATCTAAAAAGTTCCTTAATGCCTACATTTTAGTGATTTAAGTTTTGGAATCGTCTTCTCGAGCTCTTATAATTGATACCCCACATGACCAGGTCACAAAAAAATACCTTTTTTACAAAAAATACAACCGACTTTTAAAAACTTTAATTTCGGAAGTGTGTGTTTGTATTTTGTTCCTTCGTTATTTGACACCGACTTATTTCGCAATTTTTAGAAGTCGGTTGTATTTTTAACCGACTTCAAAAAAGGAGGAGGTTCTATGTTCGACTGTATGTATGTTTTTATTTTTTTATATATCCACCGATTTCTCTGTCAGTTGCGGACCGATTTTCTAGATACTCGTAGTATATCTAGAAAATCGGTCCGCACATACTCTCGAAAAACATTATCCTCCTTCTAGGGCAGTTGGGTAACAAAAATGACTTAGTTTTCAAGTTTTTTTTTATTTCCTATTTCAACTGTATACTAATCAAATGGCTTTATGATATATTTTTTTTTTATTTATACGTGAGGGCAGGGAATTAGTTTTCTTTATTTCTTTCTTTTTCTTTATGTATTGTACTTCTATGCAATACATAAAGAAAAACGCTACTAACGCTAAATTAGAGTTTGTCAAACGCTTCACATACTTAGGACATATATTAACGCATTCATATGCATACTGGGTCTGCCCTGGCGGTGTAGTGCGTCCGGTATGTTTGCTGAAAACAGGGTAGATGACTTTTACGCAGTCATGAGAAAGTCACAGGCCTCCTTTATGAACCGTATACACAAATCTGACAATGGAATATTGAGGGCCATATACGAAGCAAATTATTTCTTCGTATATGGCAATTAATATTGCAGCAAAATTTATCTCATTTAATAATGCAAGAAATAATTTTATAATTTTTAATTAATTAATGAATTTAATGATAATCTAATAATTTAATTTTGTAATATTTTTTATTTTTTTATATGGGTCATTAGGCCTGAAATAAAAATGATTTTATTTGATTTGATTTTTTGTACCTACCTAACCTATGTAAGTCAGAGTCGGGCCATCTAAGTATAATTCTAGATGTATATCATACAAATTGGTCCAGCACCCGATTTGTATGATATTTGATTTGGTGGATTTGTCTCCGCCCCCATTAGCAGAATTTCTATTAAAATAACGGAAAAATTACGTATTTTTGTTTTTTTTTTTTAATTTATTGATTCAAAGGTGGTAATTTAAAAAAAAAGGTGGCACGAAGTGTCAGATAATAACACATAAATATTTAGTAATGTTACTGTTTTGTGAGTTAACTAATGACTAATTAGATAGTTGATTATTTTACCACCACAACTTTATTGATTGACATTTAAAAGTTACGACTGTCCAACAATAGCAGGTTTCCTTGAGTTATTTCGACATTTCAATAACTTAATTTATTTTATAACAAGGATTCTCGCGACATCACTTTCAAAATATGACATCACTATCTTTTACTATCGGCTTTGCTCACGTGTAATTAGTACATCCACCATTATAAATTATAGCCTATGTGCTATTCCAGTATATAATCTATATCTGTGCCAAATTTCATCCAGATCCATTCAGCCATTCTGGCGTAATTTAGTAACTAACATCCAACCATATAATATTAGTAGGATTTACCAACTTTCTTCAAAAGCCCCAAATCAAAAATATCCTCATTTCAAACTTTCTCCCAAAGCTTTTATGGCAGGTAGGACGCTATCAAAAGCGCCCATACCCCATTGATTCCAAGGTTTTATAGTTACCTTTACTCACAGGAGCAATTTATTACTATCTTTTCACGGGTGACTTGGCAGGAAAGCCGTTACTTGTCACAGGTATGATTTAGTTCTCCCAGCCAGACTTGGACACTAAATTAAAACCTAGGTCTTCTGGAAGTAACGAATTTGGTAAAGGGAAATTGGTTTTGTCTACGTGATATTTTCTTGGGATGAATGTGGGTTTGTTTACCCTTGCCTTGTGTTGGTTTGTGTATCTTTTGTTTTATATGACAAAACATTTATTTATTTATTTATTAAAACTTCATGCAACACAAATGTACAAAGGCGGACTTAATGCCTTAGGCATTCTCTACCAGTCAACCAAGGGTGGTGGAGAGATAACATGGCACGTGCATAAACTGAAAAAAAAAAATTAAGACGAAAATAATTACAAAAGTATATATATATATAGTTAAAATAAACATACATATATATATTTAATATAATATACCTACATATATAATAATCATATATAAAGTTAGAGATAAGGATTTTGAGACGACTCCTTTACTTGTTAAGAAGGTAATTCCGCAACTTTAGCTTAAATGCATACTGACTGGTGGCCATCCTGATATTGAGGGGAAGCGCATTCCACAGAAGGATGGACTGTATATGAAAAGAAGAATGAATGAAATTAGAAGTATGAGAAGGACAAAGCAGTAAGAGATTGTTAGCAGAACGCAAATTCCTAGCGTGAGTAGAGCAAAGACATTAAGGTTTTACATTAAGGACGAAACATTAAGGTTGTATCTACTGAATCTAATGTTTTAACATATTCAATCGCTAAGTAAAAATCGATATGCGACTTGTAATGATTTTAAATTGAACATCACGTCTAAACGACTAGTTTTATTTTATTGACAAAAATATGTGTTACTCTAGACAATTTTCTTCGTTATTTGCTAACTGAATTTTTTAAATTATATTTTTATAACATAGTGTAATTAATTTGTGAAGTTATGTCTAACGTGGATCAAAAAATCAGAATCACGCAAAAACTATTGAGCGTATTGTTATGAAATCTCCACCATTTTAAATATAATTTAATTATTTATCTTTTAGTATACGTGTTTTTTAAAAGAACAGAAATACTTAAAATAGCTACAGACTATTATCGAAATTTGTACCAAAGTAAGAACCCGAAAGAAGAAATAACCGAAAGGAACACAACAGACTTTGAACCGACACCAAAAATATTAAAGGAAGAAACAATTAAAGCAATTAATACACAAAAGAGAGACAAGACTCCTGGAACCGATCAAATAACGAACGAACTACTAATAGCTACTTTACCGATCATTGCCCCTATACTAACTGATATATTTAATGAAATTATAGAGACTGAAAATATTCCTACAGATTGGACCAAATCAACTATGATATTACTACATAAAAAAGGGGATAGAGGAGAAATAGTAAATTATCGACCAATCAGCTTGATGTCGAATATTTATAAAGTCTTCTCTAAAATAATCTTGTCCAGAATCACATCTATACTTGATGAAAACCAACCGAAAAAACAAGCGGGGTTCCGTAGTAAATACTCAACAGTAGATCATATACATGTTTTAAGACAAGTCCTACAGAAATACAAAGAATACAATAAAACTTACTATCTAGGATTTGTAGACTACAACAAGGCCTTCGATTCCTTAGAACATGAATACATCTGGGAAGCATTGCGCTCTCAAGGTGTACAGGGAAAGTATATACGAATACTAAAAAACATATACTCAAAAAGTACAGCCCAAATTAGGCTGGAAGCAACGGGAGAGGAGTTTCCTATAGAATGAGGCGTCCGACAGGGCGACCCAATTTCGCCCAAATTGTTCTCAGCGACCTTGGAGATGATATTTAGAAACCTAAATTGGAATAAAAATGGACTCAATATAAACGGTGAAAACCTAAATCACTTACGTTTCGCAGATGATTTAATTCTGTTCTCAGAATGTCCAAAAAAACTAGAGCAAATGCTAGAACAACTAGCAGATCAAAGCATAAAAGCAGGACTTTCTGTGAACACAACAAAAACAAAAATTATGACTAATGCTTCACAGACATACAACATCACTATAAACATGGAGGAAATTGAATACGTAGATGAGTATATATACCTAGGCCAGCTAATAGCCACACAGGATACTATGCATAAAGAAATTGATAGAAGAATCGCCAACACGTGGAAAAGATTTTGGTCTCTTAGCGAAGTTATGAAAAACAAAGACATGCCAATTAAAGATAAAAGGAAATTATATAACACATGCATTTTGCCATGTTTAACATATGGCTGTCAAACATGGTCATTAACTGAGAAATTAACTAAAAAGATAATAGTGTGTCAAAATGGAATAGAAAGAAGTGTAATCGGAGTAAGACGAAAAGATAAAGTAAGATTAAACAAAATCAAAAATATAACAAAATTTAAAGATGTAAATAAAGTATGCAATACACTAAAATGGAGATGGGCAGGACATATAATGAGAGAGAAAAATGAGAAATGGACTAGGAAAATATCGGAGTGGTACCCTAGGGATGGCAAAAGGAGAAAAGGTCGACAAATGAAACGCTGGGAAGACGACCTCAAAAAAGTCGCCGGTCCAGAATGGACCAGAATAGCAAGAGACAGAGATAGGTGGAAGTCTTTGGAGGAGGCCTTTGTCGAAGGACAAGCTGTTGTAGGAATAACTGATCGTCAGTAATAAGTTTACTATATTGTAATACGTTAAACAGCAATAAAGGCTTATTTTATTTATTTTATACGTGTTTTAATATAATACTTGTTATTTTATGTATAATAAAGTAATAATGCGTCTAATTTGGGTAAGCGCTCCTTGATGGGTGAGTCCTATTACTGGATGGGCGTACGACGCGTTACGTGAGCTCAGCACAGAACACGCAAGTTAACCACTAAAGGT
Organism: Polia nebulosa; assembly: GCA_951329385.1. Taxonomy (NCBI): domain Eukaryota; kingdom Metazoa; phylum Arthropoda; class Insecta; order Lepidoptera; family Noctuidae; genus Polia; species Polia nebulosa. The sequence goes on from OX589596.1 coordinate 1,565,404, forward strand.
CGTTGACATAAAACTGCGCCATAAGGCTGAACACCTACCGCAACCCTGGAACGCAAAGAGAAACTAAAGAAACATGGGTGGGATTTAGTCAGTAAGAGACACTCCCTTAAGGAGAAGTCACTTGATGATTTCCCACACTCAAAAAAAAATCTTTCTCACTAACAAAAGCCTTTTCATTGAAATAGTCCTTCCGTCCGTAGAATGATTTCAATGACAACGCATTGTCACATTGTCACGTCGCACCTGCCTGCGTTTCCTAAAACTGTTTTCATACGAATCAGTCTGACATGATACTGTGAAAAATTCATGACCTCTAACTTCTTATATACATTGAGCAATAAATCATTCGTTACATTCTCGTAGATATACGTAGCTCCATCAACATAAAAACAACAAACAATATGCCAAGCCACGGTTAATTACCCACTCACAAAACAATAAAGGAATCACCTCACACTAGGGTAAACACACCAGATACCGGCTATTGGAAAAGTTCCGCTGAGTCAATAACCTGCGCCCGAACTTTTTCGATTAGTACCTGCCAGTAATGGGGCGCTTCACCCTGCCAACTATTTACCCTTATTACGTCTTTGGTAATTATTTTAACCCTTGCTGAACGGTTTAGTGGTTGGGAGTAGTTTGGATTGAAACTGTGGGTTACAGGCGCTTGAGGTTAACGTACTAGATAGTTGGTTTAATTTGTCTTTGGGTAGGTATGTCACCGGCTTTACAGGGTATTTTTTGTAGATTGAGAAACAAACAAACAATCTGCCTAGCATTTTCCCAACTATCTTTGTGACGGCTTCCAGTCTAACCAGATTCAGCTGAATACCAGTATTTCACATGGAGCGACTGCCTATCTGACCTCCACAACCCAGGTACTGGGCAATACGATACCCCTTGGTAAGACTGGATGTCAGACTTTCGGGCTTCTGACGACCCGTAACGACTGTCAAAGATCCAGGATTGACAGCCGGGACCAACGGTTTAACGTGCTTTCCGAGGCACGGAGGAGTCTCGGTATGTAAAGATGGTCACCCATCTATGGACCAACCTCGGAAAGCGTAGCGACTCGGCCGGTTGTTATTACTTTAGTCACGAGGTCCTCCTTGATGATTCTTGATAGATTGGGAAATCATAAATAGCTTCTCCTGCTCTGGGTGGAGCGGGAAGCCGTGTCAGACTCTTACTGACTAAAACCCACCCGTGATCCTTCAGTTGTCTGTGCCAAGGCTAAGTAACCCGCGACCCTGGCAGGGTTCTCTACAGGGTGTAACAAAAATGCGTGCTCATTATATTTAAGATAGGTAGCAGTACCTATCTATTCTGCCCGTGGAAATGAACATCTTCGTTCAAGGAAGTTATAGACAATTCTTCAAAATTATTATTGATCTTGGCAAACGCACCACGTGGCTTTTATTGTTAAGGCGCGGACTGACTACGATTTGAGATAGCTTCAATTAAGGTTGAGAATTGAAAATAGTAGTTGTGTTGACGATGTGACTAACCTGCGAATAGGCATTTATGTTGCGGGGTTTCTCTAGATTATTCAGAACACAATAAATTAAATAATTGTCCGTTCAAAGTTTTAATACTATGCTAATTCTATACAGTTCTGAAAAAAATAATGTTGTTATTGCTAAAAATACAGAGATGGTAGGCTCCAATTGATCGAAGGACGCTATGAAAGTTTATTTTTGTGTAGTAATTTTGTAATTTTTTTATTGGGAATATCAAACTATTTTTTTCTATTCCATTCGGTTAAAATTTTTCTTTAAACCCTTCTCTGTCCACTCTAATTTTTGCAAAGGATATTTTCATTGGATTACGTCATACTCGACTATCCAAGAAACCAATTTTTGTGACTACTGAGGTAATACCGCGCCTTAATAATTTACCCAACTGTCCCAGAAGAAGTGTAATGTTTTTCGAGAGTATGTATGTGAATAGATGGAAAGGGAGAGGGAGGTCAAATAAAAGATGGATGGATTGTGTGAGGAGTGATATGAAAGAAAAGGGAGTTAGCGATAGCGTGACGGCTGACAGGGCAGAATGGAAGAAAAAACGTAATATGTAGCAGGATCTTCCTGCCCTTTTCCCTTTTCCTTCTGGGGTATTAGATGGTGATGATGATGTTTCTAAGAAAGAAAGAAAGAAACACACGTACATGAACTTGTTGCATAATAGAAGCATAAACATGTAAGTATGTATATTTGTATGTCGATTTTTTTGGCATGCCTGAAGCTTAAACAGCTGGATTTTAACAAATGAGGTTTCATTACATTATTATTGACTGCCGAAGTAACATTAGGATACATTAATTTTGAAAAAACAAATGGCGGCGGTTAGTGTGGTAGCACCTCCACAAGTCGGAAGAGAAGTTACAAATGCAGTCGAGACACAAAAATAGGTGTCTCATGTCTGATATAAGACACCCACTATTTGGTGAACAACTAACAACTCAAAGAAAACTTGCAGTTTCAGCTGTCATAACCCAGCCGATACCACCGTGTCCTCGTGGAAGCGATCGGTGGCAGCTACCTCTCGCGCCCGGCCCTAGTCCAGGCCATAGGACGGAGCGAGAGGGAGTCTCCTCCTTCTGCGAAGCAGTAATGCTCGCGAAGCAGGAAGCGGAACGGGTGAGGGAGACTCAATGGAGTCTCCCTTAAGCTCCCAGCCGCAGCCGCCGTAGGAGAAGCCCTGGGCATCCACCGTAGACTCGGGCCTGCGGACGGCGAGTAATGGGTAGCTCGCCGTCCAATCAGTACCGGGTCCGAGGGTCGACGGCGCGTAGTGTTCCACGCGCGTCTCAAAGAGATATCAGCCACCACTGACGGGGCTCATCATGGCCGATGCATGCCAAGTGGTCGCGGATAGATTCGTAACAGAGTTACTGCACCCCTGGGCACTCAAGCAAGGAAGGAAAAGGGTGGGTTTTAGTCAGTAAAAGTCTGACACCCCCTCCCGCTCCACCCAAAACGGGAGAAGTCATAGGATGATTACTCATCCCAAAAAAAAAAGAAACAGCTGTTAGGAAACCCAGCCGACGACAGCTGCAAACTCTGGCAGGACATTTTTCTTCGCCCACGAACTATTTAACACCATGTGTGCATCTTCCGTGGTCCACGTGGAAGTCCCTGAACCGCCTTAGAACCCAAGTAGGAAAGTGTAACTCCAACCTCGCAAAGTGGGGCTTCTTCTTCTTCTTGCGAATCGATGGTTTCCTAACTTTTTCCTAACTAATTAATTTGAGCCTCTGGGCTCAAATTAATTAGCTGGCCACATTAATTGCAGCGTTTGTAGTGTTCATCAGGTCCTCCAAATAATATGGACACTGGTGTATGGGCACTTGTCGCATTCTAGTATGTGGGTCATGTTCTGGACAGGGGCACCGCACTCACATTGGGTATCAAACGAGTCTATAAAAGCCCATTTTGCCAAGTTGTATTTGCAGCGGCCTACCTGAGTACCTACGCAACCAATTGAGTGATTTCCTTAAAGGCCACTGCAGTTCCCGTCCGGGTGGCAGGGGCTGCCGGGGTTCCAAGAAGTCGTTAGGTGATTGGTATTCTTCTTCCTATAGGTTTCGCGTCTTTAAAAAGTCTACCTCGACGGAACGGCAGCATGGTGTGGATGTGGAACCGAGTTGCAGACTATGCTGCACGTGCCCCAAAACATTCAGAACAATTGACCTGTGTGCTGCCATCGACGAGGACGTGGAATTGGGGAAGATTTTAGCCAGCGAAACGAAAAAGATTAGACTCTACCTAGTCAAATATCGATCGCAACCTAGATCTACTATTAATATGCAGTATACACCACCGGACGTGTATAACACGACGGCTTAGACTACTAAGTACAACAACATGTAGCTATTATCACGAATAGAGGTAAGCAATGATGTCATTATTGTCATAAGTCGTGGGAATTTTTGATAGCTTGATGATTAGAATTTGGTATTCAGATTTTCCAGGAATAGACCTATGGGGAAAATATGCATTTTTAGCCGTAGCCGAAGGGTCCAAACGGAGCCCTATTGCTGTCACTCACGTGTCCGTCGTCTGTCACACAGGTTTTACAGCCAAATGGTTGGAGCTACAATCTCCAAATATTCACAGTATAAGCATCTTGTCAAAACATTTGGTACGGAAGCCTAAATTTGCGCAGTGTGACACGCACTTGACCGGTTTTTTTTTTTGTTTCGGTGACGTTAGTGTTCCCGAAGTTACCTATCGTTTGATCGCCCTACAGCAAACTAAAGGATTGTAAATACCCATATTGATGGTAATGCTATTAAAAGTGATTTATCTTACATTTACCCATTGTCTCATCAAATGAGATAGTAGTCAAATGTAAACAATCTGATTCAGATCATCATCATCATCATTTTAGCTGAAAGACGTCCACGGCTGGACATAGGCCTCCCTCCCAAGTCCCACAACGGCCGGTCCTGTGCGTCTCGCATCCATCTGATTCCCGTGACGCTCACCAGGACATCGGTCCACAGTTTGTGTAGGTAAGTGAAAAAGCGGTCGACGTATTGTAGCACCTTCTACTCTGTTTCTACATATTTCGAAATAGTTAACTAAAAAAAAGACAAAATAAATTATTCTCTCATTAAGAAGATAAAATGTAAATAGAACCCGCATTATCATGCCGTGTGCGTCACTATACATTATGGCCAGCTAGTCTGGACTACTAAACAGAACTGTTTCATTTAATTTTACCTGTTATTAAAAGTAGAATTTTTTACGTGTTGTCTACCCGCTCGACGCTAACCAAATGAGTGGGAAAATAAAACACATCAAAAAGGCTTCTTTTTTATCATTGAGAGACGCGTTTAACCACTATCTCACCTGATGGTAAGCATCGATGATGTGGTCGACGAAGTCATAGTAGGCAAGTACGCTAGTGCTTAGAAGTAACCTATTCACTCTTGACTTAAAGACTCCTAGGTTGTAGCTATCAGGAAACAGACTCTGGTAGGGAATTCCACTCCCTAGCTGTACGCACAATGAATGTATTCTCAAAACGCTTCTGAGCTTCACGCCGAAAGAACATTGAAATTTTAGGATTCTGATCTTAAAAAAAAAATATTTCCAAAAACTCCGACTGTTATAAATTATTAAATGGTTCAATACAAGTCATTTTTCAAGCAGTCTGATGCAGTTGGTGGTTGTAATTATTGATTTCATGCCACCAACTGCGTCAGACTGCTTGAAAAAACTTTTTAACAAAAAAATTAACCAACGAAAAAGAACTAAAAAGCAAGAAATAAATAAACGTTTTTAGTCTTGAGTATTGAGCTTACTCGTATTTATATAAAATATCAAATTTAAAATAAACAAATTTTGAGTCAGCGCCAAACAACAATCTGATTAATTATATAAATTTTATATGTACGTAGAAATGAAAAAGGCTTTACGTAGGTAATTAATCATTTTATTATATATTGTATGTCTGTATATTATATAATATACATACATACATACTACCACTTTGATCACTTTTTGTCCGTTTGTCTAGTTTTTTCACTTGAAAGCGAGACATTAGTGCCGATTCTGTTGTGCACAAACTAAACTTAATTTAGGCTGTTGCTATCTTTTTCTCTCTTATAAAACAATAATGAGACGGACGTAAATTAGAGCTGTCAAATTTAGTTGAACTAATATTTCCATAGAAATTAAGGGTCAACAAACATGTCGTCTAAAAACACGGTAAAGTGCAAGGTGTAAACTAGTTTGATATCTCTAAATTAGTTCATAGCTATAGCCGTCCTTTTCTCGCACTGCCTTTTAGTAAAAGATAGCGATTCTCTAATTTAAGTTTAGTTATGGAACAAAAAAATCCGCAACATTACTAAAAAACTGGGATGTAAAACTGGGATCCAACGAAAATAAATCACTTTTTCATCTCATTTAACGTAAAAACACAGGGAAGTTTATTTGAACACAATAAATAAAAACTAACCTCTTCTTAAAAGCTTTTATTTATCTCGTCCACACAACGACAAATCCTGCTCTAGTTAATACGACCCCATCGCACTATCATTACGTGCGAAGCTGACCCGAGTCAATAGTTCAATATTTATGAGAGGGGGTCAGCAGTGATGTATGTGCAGGACAAGTGTCTGTGCAGGTGGACTGCTGGGCTGATTTATTGGGCTAGCTGATCGGGCTGGAGTGGAGGTAATGGAGGACAAGGGTTGGTGAAGATAGGAGTGTTTTGTGGTGGCTGTTTAGGGGTTGTTAACTGCTCGATGGTTCTAGTCTATCGAGACTAAAGAGAATTTGTAGATTTTTTTTATAATGGTATCTGTTTGATGATTGGTGTGCATGTCTGAAATACAGAAATACCTACCTACGAATAGTTAAGTCAATTGGGAAATACCTAATTTAAACAAAAAGATCTATGTAGATCTGTAGATAGAGACAATCTTAACATTAATTTAACTTAACATTAACATTATTCTAATGGCTATGAAATACCAAGTCGCAATTGGTTGCCGTCAAGGTAGGTTTTTAGGGTTCCGAACGTCCGAATGAAATAACGGAAACCTTATAGGAACACTCGTGTGTCTGTCTGTCGGTTTTTTCGTCTGTCACCGCGTATATTTACTGGACCGATTAACGTGATATTTGGTACACACATGTACGAGTATATCTGTGACCCAGACAAGGACGTGACACGTAAAGAAATTAATTTGAAATTTGAGGGTCGCTTTCAAACGTAACTGTATCGTGCGATATATAAAATTAAAATGAAAGGGCTAAATGCGACAGTTTCAAAAGTATTTTTTTCATAACTTTCAAATTACCTGTTTAAAATTATAAAAAGGTGAACCTGTGTTGTCCTTACGCCCCCTCCACCCCTCATCCGCACATCTCCGAAACTACTGAGTCTAAAACTTTGAAAATATACAAAAAATAATTTTTAACATGTTGATTAAGGAAAACTTATAAAAAGTCTATGTTTAAATAAAACATGTAAAAAAATATTATTCGTTTGAAACCCTTTGCGCGGGAGTCCAACTCGAACTAGGCCTTTTTTTGCTAATATGCCTACGTTTACTCCAGTCAACTTTCTCTACGTAACATTTGCATATTACTGGATCTTCAATCATTTTAAAAAGTAGCACATTTTCCACTCCTCATAAAAATAGAACTCGATTACTCCAACTTGTCTCGGCACAAAAACACCTAATCAATAGCTAACAAAAAGCCACTAGCAAATGCAGGGGTCGTCAAAACCGGGCCGCAGGAGGGTCGGTAATGAGCTTCATCTAATTAGCGCGACGTCTACGTGCGCCACTTGCTAACACCTGTATTATGCAGCGTCTGCCGCTTGTCTCCGGTGTTCAGTGCTCGGTGCTTCGTGCTAACAGACATAAACGTGTTTACGGGGAGTTAATATTGAGAGGTTGGGCGTCTCTGGCTTTTGGGCATAACTATATTGGTATGAGAATTATGTGCGTTTATAAAGATAAGATATATTATGAGGAGTAAATGAAGAGTTAAAAAGGTAAAGTAAAGGACTAAAAAGCCTTCTGTTTAATTTATTAAATCATTTACTGGCAGTAGATCGGGAGGTAAAGTTTTCCTTGCGCTATCAGTATAAATACTCCTCTAATAATCTTTAGAGAACTGTACACAAAGCATTACAGCTAAGTCTACAAGATATTCAAACACGAAAGTAATCTAAAAACCTTATAAAATAAGTCAAATATTTACCTAAAAGGACGTGAAACATTATTCACGTTAAACGCTGAGGCCCCTTCACAAAGTGGTCTAAACGAAAAAATACAATTTATTAATTTGCAAAAAAACGCTCGCGACGAGCGTCACCTGTCACGCGGCGTGACAACCCCCAAGAAACGCCGACGTGATGAATTGTTGAAAATAAAAATTACGACGTAACCGGCTGAAGGGAGGGGGTTGAAACACGTTTAATTTTAATCGACTCTTTGAAGGACTGAAGAAGGAATTTTTGTAAATCTTGTTATTTGAGTTTTCGATTTTTTTTATGGAGCCATTAGTAAATTGTTTGGGTAAACTTTGTTATAAATTTTAATAAAAGGGTTAATAAAAGTTCTTGTTTACAATTGTACTGTAATTGTATTGTAGTTAAAATTTTACAATTGTATCTTTGTGGTTTATGAAAAAATGTTTAAAATAATATTGAAATTGATTAGTTTTTGTTTCGTATTACTGCATAATTTTTTTTCACGATTGCTATAGTCTTTCTAGCATTTAAAACAATTTAAACAAACAAAAGCTCTACAAAACCGCACACATTTTTCTTCAACAACACACTAAAACACGCGGCTGTCACGTCACCCCGTCACGTGACACGGCGTGACGTGCTCACACGACAGGTAACAACGTTTGGCGCCAATTTTTAACGCCCCAACATTTAAATTAAATTCCTGCGCTGCACGTCGCTCGCCCGCGCTTAATTCAGCCAATTACGTGGAAATGCTTATCTCTTACTTATGCCTGTTGTACAAGGGTGTTGCGTTTTGTGTGTGAGGATTTTGTGGAGAATTACATAATGAAATTATAATTAAAACCACGTTCGTACGATTTTTTAGAAGATAGGTTTTACCTGAAGCTTTTTCAATTTCCAATTTCTCTTTGTTTAATCTCCTCAATCTATTTAAGATCAATAAGTCAGTAATAAATAAAATAATTTTATGCACATTTACTACCAGTGAGTGCATAACTATGTATAATAATAGAATTAAAAATGCAAAAACGAATTTATTGATGCTGTAAACGGCTAAATAGATAATTAGGTAGTTAATAAAAACTTACATAAAACCACTTCATTGGTACATTATCATTATGTTAAAATGACATGTTTCGTAATAATCATAAATATCGTAATAAATTATCATCAGTACATTAGTTTGTTTGTGACTAACTTTGTTATTAACTTAGAAAGTTATTTCTAAGTTTTTTTTTTCTCATAGGTACTCGTATATGTTACCATTGATCCTTTCTATGTAATTGGTGATAAATCTTCATCTGTTCTGTTGTTTCTTGGTGTCAGCTGTTTTGTTTGCTTGCCGAATAACTTGTTTTTACACGGTGATTTACCCTAAAGTTGTTTTTTTTTGCTACTTTATCAAGGTAATTGACCTGAAAACTGCTTGTGAAATTAATTTCAGAGTTTATTTCACTTTTTAACTCTTAGATAGGTAATTCATTTAGTGGGAAAAAATATGAGTGGTGAGGTTAACCTCTCGCTTCCAGATTTGGTTCAGTCCACGGTGGTCCATGTTCGAAAGCGAGAGCGCGTGGAACGCCGTCTCGCCTCGAGCCCCTTTGCGGTCAAGTAATGATCGCAAAGGGGGCGGAGGAAAAGGAGTGGAAGAATGCGACCTCCCTCTCTATCCATTGTAGACGCACCGGAACGATCTCTGGCCGCCATAGGATGTGACATGCAGGTAACAGACTTAAGGTTATGAAGTCCGTTACATGAACAGCGAAAGGTTCGAAACGGCAGCGCGCCGTATTTCACGCGCGCCTCTCTGGAGGAATTGTTTTTTTTTTCTTTTTTGTGGTGTGGGAAATCATCCAATGACTTCACCCGCTCTGGGTGGAGCGGGAGGGCGTGTCAGACTCTTACTGACTAAAACCCACCCCTGTTCCTTCCCTGCCTGAGTGCCCAGGGGTGGGAAGGAATTGGTGACGTATGAATTCATGCAAGTCAATACCTGGCCGGAGGAGCATGATGAGATGCGCAAGAGCGCCCCGGTGCAGAACACCATGTGGTTTTAGTTAGTAAGAGCCTTACATCTTACCATCAGGTGAGATAGTGGTCAAACGCGTGCCTGCAATCGATACGCTTACTGACTAAAACCACACGGTGTGACTCCTCTGCTGCGCCGACATCCATGTGGGTTCCAAAATGTAAAAAAAAATGGATAGGGAAAGTGTCTATCTTCCTTCTATTTCCTTGAAAATACATCTCATCTATTTTATTTCTACACCAGATAGTTTACAGATCCTTCTGTCTTGATAGTGGAGATGCAATACGTCGCATCTAGAAAAGGTACCTACCATAGATACGTCACCATCGGTACGTATGCAGCGCCACTGTGGCAGGTTACTTTGGCAATGTTCCCTGCGTAAGATAGGTGTAAGACTTGGAATATGTTGAGCTGGATAGAACTATAACATAAATACGCTTACTAACTCACTCTTTGTGATAAGTAAAAGACCTATATGTTACATCTCTAATAACACAAAACAATACTTTTTCCAGCTTGTTGAACCGTATTTTTTGTAACTTAAACACCTAACAGATCTTACCATAGCTGAAAGATACTCAATACTCAGATGTACCGTGACCGTACAGTTAAATTACAATAACCAAATCCTTCGTAACTAAATTGACCCTCCGTATGACTTTTAACGAGCTAGCCGGTTGTCTAAGTGAACATTACAGTCGTGCTCGTAACTCCTTATCCACCTTCAACAATCCAGAAGCGCAGTTAGTTGGTTTCAGCGCGGCTATCCCGTCCCCAAAATAAAGAAATTTCACTTGGAGATATATTTCAGGCGGATTGTCTCGTGCTGCCGCGCGCCGCTGTACCTACCTACACCGTCCTCTTAACTTCTGTGGATATTGTTTTAAAATATTGTTGTCACTTTCATGACTAAGATCTTGTACCGTTTTATTTACCTGCGTGCCTTCGCTATTCATCTTCTTTATGCTTTTTGTGTAATATTATGCACATAGATGTTAATGTTACGTTAGTCCTACTACTAATATTATAAATGCGAAAGTTTCCATGGATAGATAACCATGTTTGTTACTCAAAAACTGCTAAACGAATTTTCATGCGGTTTCCACCAATAGGCAGAGTGATTCATGAGGAAGGTTTTGATGTACAATTTGTAACCCTGAAAAGCTAGGGCGGGTTGCTACTGTTTATATTAGGCTATAATGTATTATGGGGGAGTCTTAATTCCACGCGGGCGATGCCGGTAGCAGAATCTAGTGTTTCAGTTGTTCAGATTTAAATGGCCCACACATTTTAGTCAGAAGATTAATTTGAACTTGAACGGTTAACTGAACCTTTTCTAGAAAATAACACTATGTTATTAATTTACCTTTTCGTGATTTTTAATGATTGATTTGTCTCTTACGCAAAATAATGCGAAAGTCGTATGTGAACCTTTTAGAAGAACATGTCAGTATTCTCTCTCTATTTTTTTATCCTTTTTTCTTAGACATTACAAACTCTTATTTTTAACAAATCCGCAACATAGTTGTAGACAAATAAATCGCTTACAAAAACACAGTATTTTCCCCTAAGACGCAGGATGCAGGGGCTGGAGCCAAATTCTTCAGAGATAAGGTAGCACCTTCGCGTTAAGTCACAATAAGCGAACCATTACTACACGTACTTGTGAGATATGGCGGGGCATGCAATGAGGTTGGAGTTCCGAGTGTTTTGATGCCGGAGTGCAATAGAAAAAAGAGAAAAATAAGTTCACTATTTATTAGATAAGGTACCGTGGAGGAGCTCGTGGCTAAAGTAGTAACAGCCGCACGGGTCGATCTATCAGGTAAAGCTAAGCTAGCCGGGGTTGGTCCATAGATGAAAGACCATCTTTACATACCGAGACTCCTCCGTACCTCTGAAAGCACGTTAAGCTGTTGGTCCCGGCTGTCTCTCGTAGATCTTTGACAAATGTTACGGGTCGTCAGAAACCCGAAAGTTTGACAACCACTTCACACAGACAGTCTTAATAAGGGGCCCAGAAACTGGGTTGTGGAGGTCAGATAGGCAGTCGCTCCATGTAAAATACTGGTATTCAGCTGCATCTGGTTAGACTGGAAGCCGACGCCAAGATAGTTGGGAAAAGTCTAGGCAGATGGCAGCTGGTTTTGGGTAGGGTACCAAAGATTAAAAGATCGGCCAAGTGCGTATTAGAATTCGCGCAGTTAGGGTTTCGTACCAATTTTTGACTATTTGTATGGCTTTGGGTCATTAAGATGCTTATACTGTGAAAATTTGAAGATTGTAGCTCCAACCGTTGGCCGTAAAACCTATGTGACAGACGACGGACAGACGAACACGTGAGTTACAGCAAAAGGGCTCCGTTTAGACCCTTCGGATACGGAACCCTAAAAATGAAATTCTCTCAGCGACAATAATGATTCACGTAAAGTCAATTTTTAAGGTTGCGTAAAAACTGAGGGAGATGGAAAGTGCAATTTACAGATGTCATTACTACACGTACATGTTAAGAGATGGAGATGGAGTTAAGAGTGTTTTGATGCCGGAGTGCAAAAGAGAAGACCTCCTCTCTGTGAGAGAGTGTGGGCCATAATCCACCACGCGGGCCCAATGCGGGTTGGTTGGTATTGTGTTACCTCTTTCAAGGAAGACATCTAAGTCATCTCGTCATCTCCTCCGTGGTCTGCCACGGCCTCGTCTTTACACCTACGTATTATTTAAATAACCTTTATTTAAGAAAATTTATTTACCAGCGTCAGGAAGGTTTCAGTTGCCTTTTTTTTTTGCTGAACAATTTGGCGTAGCTGTGAGGCACACAAAGTTACTATCTTAAGTTTACCCATTGTCTGTTCTCAATAAACCTGTTTTTTCTGTCCATCTGTCTGTCCGTTGTCTGTCACAAAATTTCGTTTCGAAGAATTGTTTAACTTCCCATTGAACTTGAAAGGGGAACGCCCATCTGCCATACAAAAAAATGCCTGGAATGGACAGAAACTATTAATAGTCCTTAATTCTATTTAGAATAAAACACGTATAGTGAAATTATTCTTGAGTTGGTTTAACTAGGATAAAAATATAACGATCACTTAATATATTTATCTTGATATCCGCTTATATTTTTACGGAAGTCGTGTTTATTTGACATGAGTAAGTGTCGTTCAGCCAAAGAGGAATCATCAAATAATCCATATGGAACTATTTTATACATTTAGTGCACAGTTATCATTAATTTAGTATTATACGATCTATATGTACCGTAAGTCTAATTAAAATAATATATGCTTGTCAATATTCAAATAATTTATTTTTTAAATAGAAAACGTATCTAGGCTGTATGAATCACATGTAGATTGCTTTAGTGACAGTTTGACATTACTACTCATGTCAAATAAACACGACCTCCATATAAATATAAGCGGATATCAAGTTAAATATATTTAGTGATCGTTATATTTTTACCCTAGTTAAACAAACTTAAGAATTATTTTATTATACCTATTTTATTCTAATTAGAATTAAGGACTATTAGTAGTTTCTGTCCGTTTCAGGCATTTTTTTGGCATTTCTCTTTGGTGGTAAAGTTTAGTATTATGTATATTTTACCAAATAAAAAACTTTTTTACAAAAAAAACAACCGACTTCCAAAAAACACATTACACTAAAAATTAAAAAATAACTTTAATTTCGGAAGTCGGTGTTTGTATTTTATTTCTACGATATTTGACACCGACCTCCGAAATTAAAGTTATTTTTTAATTTTTAGTGTAGTTTTTTTTGGAAGTCGGTTGTTTTTTGTAAAAGTTTTTTATTTTTCGCTTTTTAGTTGTAAAAAAACAGAACTAAAAAATAACATGGAACGTGGAATTTAAACATTTGGAGAACACAAAAACGTCATCAAGATATGCGTAATTTTCGTTTTTGTTCAGTTTCTCAAAAAGCGCTAAAGCGACTTCGATAAAATTTATATGACTTCGGGAGTATATTCTTTCGGATAAAAAAAGAATTTTGAAAATTGGTCCACAACTGACGGAGAAATGCGCGGACATACATAAAAAAAAAAAAAAACATACATACAGTCGAACATAGAACCTCCTCCTTTTTCGAAAGTCGGTTAAAAATACCAATATATTGATAAATCTAATTGTTTCATTGATAAATCCCTCATTTGGCACGGAACCCTAAATGTGCGAAGTCCGACATGCACTTCAGGTTTTTTTTTTATTTCTCGCTTCCTTGATCTGCTATTCAACGCTCCATGTCAGTGATATTGTCAAACATTGCTCCATACATTTTCGAGCCGAGTTCCGGTTAGCTTACCTACTAATCTAAGTCTATCATTCAAATCAGAACTGAAGAGTCTAAAATAACTCATTTGAAAGTAGGGATGACATTAAGAATTACATCTACAGCTAATGGTAGTTACCAGGACAGTGTAAAACATTTATTTATTTAATCCTTAACAATTTCAGGGACGCTGAACGAGACACAATAGAAGTTTTCTTGTTATGTCGTCTATAGGCGTGTACAGTCCCCAATAGTGTTGATACACATACAAGTACAGAGGCGGACTTAGGGGCCTAATACCCGCCAAGTGGCGCCCTCATTGAATAAAAAATCATAGCATAACATAGAAAATAAATATTAAAGAATTCTACGTCACGTTTGTTACAAAGAGGATAAAGTATTTTTACTGTGTAAAATAGGACTCAAAATGTTTCGTATCAAAAGTAGTAAGCAAAAGTGTCATAAACGGCCGTTGTTGGTACTTTTGCTTACTACTTTAATGACTCAACATGCCTCACATTTCAACAGCCAAACCTCAATCCAAATCATACAATGCCCACATCCACTAACGATCATAAAACTGCATTAAAGCCGCAGAACCTAACAAAATAAATATAAGCCGGTGGCTGCCTGCTCATCCCCTCACATATTAACCTTTATGATCTAATTTGGCAATGGCCGAGGCTATTTGGCAGAGGACCCGTCCTCTCATCCACAATATTACATTCAATGTCCCGTGCGCCATACAACAGGTACTGCAGGAAATAAAACTCAATATTGGGCTATGAATCGGTTTGGATGGCTTTAAAGTGGGCTTGGATGGCTTAGTTTTTCTGATATTTTTAAGTGAAAATTTCTTTAGGCACGTTGGGCTCTTTTGGTATGGGGTAAAAGCTCTAAACTCGCGCGACCATCACGTTCAGATACATATATACAGATGTGTGAATACCCACCATACATCTGTTTATATGTACTTAATAATTATGAGTTTTCACTTCTGACGTGCAGTCCTATGATAGACAGTTTTTTTTTTTAAGTGAAAACTTCTTTAGGCGTGTTTGGCATTTTTGAGATGGGAAAAAACTATTGAACTCGCGCGTCACCATCACCGACCGTCGTAGCACTCGTAGCGGATTGTTTTCATTTGAAGTGAAAACCGACACCGACACGTAGCGTCGTAGCACTTGTAGCGGATCGCGTAACGGATTTTGTTCAGATTGTCACTTCGTACTCCCGGAGTGCCAGTTTTTTTTTTTGTGGGATAGTTTAGGGTTCAAGTTATGAATTGGGTAGAATGCGGATATTAGGTAATAAGGATGTGCATGGTAAGGGCAATAAGTACGAGTATGTCTTACTTTTTAACCGACTTCCAAAAAGAGGAGGTTCTCAATTCGTCTGTATGTTTTTTTTTTGGATGTATGTTACCCGATTTCTCCGTCAGTTGTGAACCAATTTTCAAAATTCTTTTTTTATCTGAAAGAATATACTCCCGAGGTGGTTCCATATAAATTTTATCGAAATTGCTTCAGCGCTTTTTGAGAAACTGAACAAAAACGGAAAATACGTGTACCTCGATGACGTTTTGGTGTTCTCCAAATGTTTAAATTCCACGTTCCATTATATTGGGGTTTTTAGTTCTGGGGTATAACAACTAAAAAGTGAAGAATAAAAAACTTTTTTACAAAAAAAACAACCGACTTCCAAAAAAAAAATACACTAAAAATTTATAAATAACTTTAATTTCGGCAGTCGGTGTCAAATAACGAAGAAGTAAAAATACAAACACCGACTTCCGAAATTAAAGTTATTTATAAATTTTTAGTGTATTTTTTTTTTGGAAGTCGGTTGTTTTTATTGTAAAAAAGTTTTTAACATTTGTTGTTCTGATGCATTGCATGCATTCATGCGATGTAGATATTAAATAATGTTAACTTGCTAAATGAGAGTCAATGTAGTTTGATATTATACTTTCTTTTTTCTTTATAAATAAAACATTTTCCCACGTAAAACATGTAATTTCACATAGACAAGATACCCAGACCCGGAACAACTATATGTAGGACATACAAATATTTATTCTGTGCGGGAATCAAACCCGCGACACGCAGCGTAGCAGACAAATGCTCAACCACTACGCCAACCGTGTCGCCATCAATTTAATAGGCAGTACCTGTAACCCACCTACTTATTAAGATTTTGTCACAAGCTTTGATGTTTTGACAGAACGAGACTAATTTAATATCAAAACTTAAATTCAATAACACACCGTAATTCTACTACTACTGATAATTTATGAATTTTGAAAATCTATAAATTCTAAACGAGAACTCCATTTGTTCAGTAAAAGCATTACTGCGACTACCACAATTCACCATTATTTCCCCCTCACAATTTTAAACAGACACAGTTTTGAACTGAAACAGTAATTTCCTATACAAAATAAATCTGGAGTGGAGTAGGTACGTGGCAGGCGGCCTGACAGGTTACTTTGGCAAAGTTCCTGCTCTGCTGCAATCGTACCGGTGCTTGCTGGACGCGCCGAAATGAAAATGTTGGCGTTAGAATACTTGGTAAGTGTAGGATTGTAGTTAGGTTTTGTTAGAAGATTTGGAAAGAGTTTTAGTGGACAAATGTGTAATTTGAAGTCATTCACTTAGTTACTCTTTTTACATGAATAATAGATACCTACTTAAAGGTTAACTGCAGGGTAGGAACCTCCATCGAACTCGATTAGTACATAATTATTGTTGTTTCCGTAAACAATCTAGGTTTGGTAAAACAAGTAAACCAATTACATAATTTAACCAAACACTACTGAAATAAGCGCTTCGAGATACATCTTAGGGTTTTTCTACTGAAAACTAAATTATTTGTGTTTTTTGTTTCTAGCTAAGTGTTCATGCTAACGCCTCTGCCATTTACAACCACAAAAATAATACAAATCAATAACCAAACACATAAAAACAATCAATCTTTTACTATATTTTACCCCACAGCAGTTTATTACCGGCCAATTGTCTCGATAACCACTTTCCAGCCAACACAGACAAGAACAAACGTCATAAAAATAGAAAAACAAAATAAAGGTAAACAAGAAAACTGTTACCGGCCCAAAGTAATTTTGGCAGAAAAAAAACACTGACCATTACCATCTTTATCTAGGGTAAGTCAATTTTCCCCACTCTACCCTTAAGGTGCAAAATTACAATACAACTAAATTAAGCGGCTTTGAACTTTATTCTCGAAGTAATAGAGGCGATGGTGCTGGTATAGTTAGGTGGGTATCGGTAACAATGTCCAACCTGTGTATGTGTAACGTTGACAAGGTGGGGGATGATCGTATAATCCCCATAAAATAAGGTAGCGAAAGAATTTGGGATGTACTGGGAGCAGATACGTTTTTCCTACGAATATTTTCTTTATTTTTACGGGTTTTTTTTCAAGCCTGTAATCATTTGCATCACTCACATAGAACATTTTGGTATATATTTTATCATAGATTGAAATACTTACCAAACTCATCAAAACAATTAATAATGACATGAAACTGCAGCAGAGTTAAGCTGAGTTAGCTTAACTATTGTAGTAGTATTGCTGAAATTTACAAATCTGATAACCAGAACGATAAGTTTATTACAATAATTCCATTATCTACGACTGCTCTCAAGTTATTTAAGGCTCTACTACCCGCCAATTGGCGCCCTCATTGAATAAAACATCGTAGCATAGCATAGAAGATAAATATTAAAGAATCCAACGTCACGTTTGTTACAAAGAGGATAAACGCCCCGTTTTTGACACTTTTGCTTACTACTTTGGATACGAAACATTTTGAGTCCTGTTTTAACAACGTAAAAATCGTACCGTACTTCACTTCACTTCGTATCGTACTTTACGATGTTTTATTCAATGAGGGCGTCACTTGGCGGGTAGTAGAGCCTTAAGCAAGGAAATCCGGAATAGTGTGCGAAAAATGGTTTATCGGGCGCTTCTAAATCGAAAGCTCCACTTTTAACAGTCTACCTCATTTATCCAATACATAGAACTAAGACAAACAGACACACAACACTCAAAGAAGAAGAAAAAATATAAAGAAAACCCCTTTTCTTCCCCTCTCGGTGTGCCCGTCCGGCAGTATAATCCTTGGACCCGGTATCTCGGCCGGCGGACCGGACCGGTCCGTTTACGGCGCACGTTAATAGCAATCGCACCTCGGCCACGCAGACCTGATCGTTTTCCTATATCTTTAAGTTACATAAATTCTTGGTATACCTCTGTCTTTTATTTTTGGATATAGGTTTGGGAAATGTGCCTTTTTGACTAAGACAAGGACTTTTATTAAATTCAACGATGGCATTTTGGTATGGACCGTAAACCTTAACGATCATAAGCGTTTTTCCATGAAAAAATATAAACTAAACTAATAATTTAAACATTAGATACAGGTTAGGTTTCCAGGACGCTGAAAATCCTGAAAACTTTTGCATTATTTATTCTTTACTGCACTCATAAAACATATAAATATAAATGAAAAGGGACAGTTAGTGACAAATGCGAATTAAACCCAGCATTTAGGCTTTCTTACAGAAAAGCACACAAACAAGTGATAAATAGATTAACATTAGACAGTATAACTATGAGCACAACTAAAACTTAAAACTAATTAATTTAATAATCCTTACTTACGAGTAAATAACTTATTCATTTATTCATTCATTAGGCAGTCGCTCCATGTAAAATACTGGTATTCAGCTGCATCCGGTTAGACTAGAAGCCACCCCAAGATAGTTGGGAAAAGAGTAGGCAGATGGTGATTCATTCATTCATTCATTCATTGATTTTAATTTTAAACATACATATGTGTGCACCACAAAATACACAAACATAATACATACAATGTAATTTTTAATAGAGGTAGAGTTTTCAGGCATTTTGCATATTCGAAAAACATAGAGGCAATCTAAGTGCTGTCACATTTTTTTTAAATACAAAGTAAATCATTCAATTACCATTACAAACAGTCTGAAACTTTAAGTCCAATCAATTCAAAAGCACTGCAGCCAATGGACAGAAGGTAAACTCTTGCCACTAAGATGAGTCTGAAGTTAAACTGCTAACTATTACGGAGAGGTAAAGTCAATGAGATCGGTCGCTCGCGTATCTCTTCAGCCCCTAATAGCGTTGTCCGAACGAGGCTCCAAAGATTCATTGGAGGTGCGTTCCATTTGTATCGACACATGCATATTGTTAATTAATTGTTCGGGTAAAATCTTTGAAACTAAATTAGAACCACTTCCTCTTTTTTTATTGAGTTGAACTTTTAAATGTTGGTTCAGTTCTGATGACAATGCATTTTTATGATAAGTATGAACTGAATGGACATCCAGGATTAGCTCCGGATTAAGGAACTCTTAACGGTCATCAGCACAGATACGACATTTTGTGTATGCATTTAATTATGATAAACGGTCTAAAAGCTTGTTTTTAAAATATTATTACAAAATAAAAGTCAGCCACAAATATCACTTGGTCACTTCAATGCACTCATGCGCTTTCAATCATTGACACTCCGGTATCATTCATCAGATCGCATCGTCATTTAGCAGGTCTACGCTTCAAAACTGTACAATAAATA
Source organism: Polia nebulosa (assembly GCA_951329385.1). Classification (NCBI taxonomy): domain Eukaryota; kingdom Metazoa; phylum Arthropoda; class Insecta; order Lepidoptera; family Noctuidae; genus Polia; species Polia nebulosa. Next base: position 1,585,077 of record OX589596.1, read on the forward strand.
TTGGTTATTTCAAATTCGACGTAAAAATCAACGTTCTTATAGATGTAAAAGCCCGAACAATTTCCAAGTACCTGTCTATCCTTTGATAGATACCTAACTACATGCGTGGTTACATGGTATTACGATCAACTCTTTCAGTACTTTATGCTACGTTTACTTTACTAAACCTATTTTTTTTTTGTCAAAATCACGACCAAGTTCATCATACAATAGTTATCTTTAACGTACAAATGAATTTAATTATTTTGTGTCGACATAAGTGGACAACTACGGAGTATTAGTGTCTACCTCAGAGCTAATCCTAGTCGTTACACCTCATTGAGTGGCCACTAAGTACGACAAAATTGTTATGAGTAACGGTGAAAGCGTAAAACATAGGAATGGTGTCTTGACATAGTGATCCGGGGCCGCGGCAGACCACGAAGGTGATGATGGGATGACCTGGATGTCGTCCTTAAGAATTAGAAAGAAGAAGCAAAAAACCGTGACCGTTGGAAGGAATGGAGGGAGGCCTTTGCCCTTCAGTGAGACAGTACAGGTTAGTAATGAAAAATAATAATAACGGTGAAAGCTACTTTATGAAAGCTTCAATTCCAATACTGACTCAACGAAGATATCTCGGATGGTCGTTGGCCCCGTCTGTCATTTGAAGATCTTTCACAGTCGTCAGTATCTATAAAAGCTGACACCAGTCTTGGCAAGAGGTCGTGGGAGAGATCAAGAGGTCACCCCAGCCCTGGCCACATGCAACTGAAGGAATACGGGTGTGTTTTAGTCAGTAAGTCAGACACGCCCTCCCGCTACACCCAGAGCCCAAAAAGTTATTTGATGATTACCCTACCTATAAAAATACTTTTTACAAAAAAAATACAACCGACTTCCATAAATAATACTAAAAAATGCAAAATAACTTTAATTTCGGCAGTCGGTGTTTCTAGTTTGGTTTCATCGTTATTTGACACCGACTTCCGAAATTAAAGTTATTTTGCATTTTTTAGTATTATTTATGGAAGTCGGTTGTATTTTTTTTGTAAAAAGTTTTTTTATTTTTCACTTTTTAGTTGTTTTACCCCATTCTAAAACTAAATTAATAGTAAAGTTATGCCCGAATTGATAGTCCCAAAAATAGGGAATTTGAACGTAGTTGGTGAAATTAGGGTGTATCAGGATGAACTGTACAAATCTGTATACCCCTTCAGAGCATATCAGCGTGATGTAATGTTGTGAAGTGGTGAAAACAATATACAGACAGGCGATTGCAGCAATTCTGGAAGGTTTGCTATCATTTATTGAAGAGTTCCATTGTGTATCTCCGAAGTCCTTCATCAGATGTTCACCAAATTAAAATGGGTTCACGTAGTAAGAAGTTATGAGGTAACACACATAAAAAAAAAAAAAAAATAATACAGTCGAATTGAGAACCTCCTCCTTTTTTTGAAGTCGGTTAAAAAACCCAGTTACTGGGTTGTGGAAGTCAGGTAGGCAATAGCTCTACACAAATAGTATATAATACTGGTACTCAGCTGTAAGACTGGACGCCGATCCGGCTTAGCTTTGCCTAGGCTTAGCCTTTGTCGGCTAGGCAGATTGACATACTCAACAAAGATTTATAACTAGAAGTCTATATTATTAAAACAAGGTCACTACATCAGGATTCCTTACCAAAATTTTTTAAAGAAAAGTGGCGTACTGAAATTACTGTGGTATCTATGGAGAGAATAGTATGTCTTTAATTTTCGCGCACAAAATCCTCGCTGTCCTGTGCAATATCTCCGCTGTTGCAGGAGCCCCACGGAACCCATTTGCAACACTATCGTCTTAAGAGATTTCCTGTAGGGAGCCGTACCAACCCGTACGTATTCGTACGTATTGTGTGCGAGATTTGTGGCTCAAAGTATTGCGCTAAGTGCCCACCTTGATGGCGCAACTGATTCACTAATAAAACGGTGTGCTTTTGTTCTGTGAAGTATTAAGTGAAGAAATACGCATTAAAGAGCAGAAGCTGGCCAGTTTAAATCGATTTATCTTCGAGCTTGGAAACATTTATACTTTTCATACATTAGTCAAAACGGTGAAGGAAAACATCGTGAGGAAAGCGGCATGTCCTAGAACTAAAACATTCTGAGACATGTGACATCCACCAACTGGCACTGCGCCCGCGTGGTAGAATAAGGCTGCTCTCTTGAAAAAAGCATGCAGATGAAGCAGCTTTTCGTCAGCACTTACATAGAAATTGCATCTGAAAAATTATTAATTTACGTGATATGATACGTAATTTGGTTTAGCCATATCTTTTCTATCGATATCACATAATAAGAAAAAAAACACCAAATCATCTCCAAATCGTTGGGATGAAACCATTTTACTTCATTTTTTATCAAAAGTTTATAAAATAAACATCTACTGCTTTGCAATATAAAGGAAAATGATTTAGTTTAGTAACTTTAAAAAAAAATGTATTATTTTTATTACGAGTAGGTATAATAAATTAAAAATGCGTCTAATTTGAGTGAGTCCTATTACTGGGTGGACGTACGACACGTTGGGTTTTTTTTTTACGCAAACTAACAGTAGCTAACCAGTCAAGGCCGTTGGCGTGAATACAAGCCTTAAGGCTTTTTTGGGGGCCGAGTCACCCGCGTCCGTAGGAGTATACCCATTGAGTCCCTGCACGTGGTCCCCGGGTGGTGCTAATCAGGTGACACAAACTGGTGGTAGGTTTCGGCCGATGGCTTGCGACCACCCACTGGGCAAAGACGTACCGCCAAGCGGCCTGGCCGTGTTCCGGTACGATGCTCAGTGTAGCCAATCCAGAGGAGTTGGGTCGAAATAGTTGTTCCATTGCAGGCAGACCAACCGGGCTCGCGCTGATATGGATGTATCGGGAGACTAGTCGCGGAGGGTAGCGGGATCCGAGGCACGGTGCGCCGCTGGCCGACCGCAGTTAGTAGGGGGCCCAAGTAGTGTACTAGCCACACACGAAAGGCTGCCCCGCCAACTGACGAAAAATACCGGAATGCACCATCGTGCTGGTTGGCGACCAGACGAGAGGGCCCGATGGACATTCCCGGGGGGGCTCGGGCGTCCCCGCAGTCTCCAGACTAGTCCCCCAATGATACCGTCCTGTCAGTGCGTACCTGAAGGTAGCCAGCATGGAACCTCATTTCACTTCCTTCTCCTCTCCTTCCTTCACTCTTCAATAATGAAAGACAATAAAAAGAAAAAAGCTGTACAGCGGCAGCACTCCCTCTCACACAAAGTGCACCTATCCAACATTCGAGGTCTGCACTCAAATCTCGCCGCAGTCCACCACCACCTAGAGACTGAGAAGCCAGCTCTCTTATTCCTTTCGGAGACGCAGATCGGATGTCCGTCTGACGTGGCGTACCTATCTTACCCAGGGTTTACCCTGGAGCACAATTTTAAGCCGCGCGCTGGTATATGCATGTACGCCCGGGACGACATCTGCTATCGGCGTCTCCGTAACCTTGAGGACTCCAGGTTCTCAACTCTTTGGGTCCTAGTGGACACAGGCCTAGATAAAATTGTCTACGCCTGTGTCTACCGTTCGCACAGCGGTGATCTGGAGACAACTGGGCTCACACAATACCTGAGTAAAGCGGCGGATGTGGCTCAGCAACGGTACCCTTCTGCCCAATTGGTGTTACTGGGGGACTTCAACGCCAACCATCAGGAGTGGCTCTTCCCATACCAGTACACAGACCATGCTGGACAAGAGACGTATAAGCTAGCGCTGGCGTTAAATCTTGCCCAGCTGGTCCAGGGGGCAACGAGGGTGCCGGATGTTGATTCGCACACAGCCAATTGCTTGGACCTTCTGCTGACAACAGATCCAGACCGTTACTCAGTGTCGATTTCTTCACCATTAGGTACTTCCGACCACTGTCTGGTGAAATCTGTATCCGTCTACTCCCCGCCCGATCCTAGCCCTAGAGGCACCAGGCGGGTTTGGCGATACAGGTCAGCAGATTGGGATGGCATGCGATCTTTCTTCGCATGTTATCCTTGGCGGCCCACTTGCTTTTCTTCGACTGATGTTTCGTCGTGCGCGGACGCCGTGACGGATGTGTTGCGGCGGGGAATGGAGTACTACATTCCATTCTCTGACGTAACAATGTCTGGCAGGGCTCGACCATGGTTTGGTGCCGAGTGCAATCGCGCTGATGCGCTTAAATACGCGGCCTACCTGGCATGGGTCGACGCTCGGACGCGTAAAGCGAGTGACGTGAGTCAAAAGAAGAGAGCCTTCAACAGGGCTGCCAAGTTCTGCAAGAAGGTGTTGCGGAAGGCTCGGTTTGACCACATTGGCCGAATTGGGAACAAACTTGCTTCTTACCCAGCTGGTAGTAAGGCGTTTTGGTCCCTGGCTAAGTCGGTTGAATCGAACTTCTGCCGCCCCTCACTACCTCCACTGCTGAAACCCGACGGGTTGCTGGCCCACTCCGCTGAGGAGAAAGCAAACTTGTTTGCCTCTCTGTTTGCGGAATCTTCGCGTCTTGATCCTGGTGGCGCGAGGCCCCCTGGTACTCTTGGTGGATGCGAGTCGATTATGTCAGACATTCGCATTCATCAGAAGGATGTCCGGAGGGTACTGCGTAACCTGGACGTGAACAAGGCTAGTGGTCCCGACGGGATACCGGCAATTGTACTGAGGACGTGTGCGCCTGAGTTGTCTCCGATCTTGACACGCCTACTCGTATATCGCCTTTCGTTTGAGACTGGAAAAGTGCCGATGGCTTGGAAGCAAGCTAACGTGCAACCCGTACCCAAGAAGGGTAGTCGAGCTGACCCAGCAAATTATAGGCCCATCTCGGTAACTTCCGTTCTCTGTAAGAGTATGGAACGTATACTGAATGGTAAGCTCCTAGCATACCTAGAAGCTAACGATATCCTAAGTGACCGACAATACGGCTTCCGCCGAAATCGGTCAACGGGAGATCTTCTAGCGTATGCCATTCACATCTGGAGTGAGGCCATCGACAAACAAGGGGAAGCCCTTGCGGTCTCCCTTGATATCTCGAAGGCCTTCGACCGGGTCTGGCACGACAGCTTAATTGGCAAGCTTCCTTCCTTCGGTCTGCCCGCTGGATTGTGTGATTGGATAGCAGATTTCCTTAGGGATCGGTCTATCCGAGTAGTCATAGATGGCTGCTCGTCCGGACTGCTGGCTATTAATGCCGGTGTTCCTCAGGGGTCGGTGCTCTCGGCAACATTGTTTTTGCTGCATATTAACGATCTGCTAAAACCCGGTACCTTTGGGTATGCAGACGACAGCACTGTTGCCGAGAGATACGTGCCAGACGCACGAGTTAGTGGGTCTCAGGTCCGGTCTCTCCGAGAGGCTATGGTTGGGCGCTTGAACTTGTCCTTACAGGCTGTCTCAGATTGGGGCGAAGCCAATCTGGTTAAGTTCAATGCTGCTAAGACCCAGACGTGTCTTTTTTCTGCTAAAAGGAGCCAATTTCACCCGGCTCCATGTTTCCGAGGTGTAACCGTGCCGATAACCGACCGACTTGATCTTCTTGGTGTTACTTTAACATCTACCCTCAATTTTGGCCCCTTCATAGAGGCTAAGGCTCAAGTGGCTGCCAAAAAGTTGGGGGTCCTCGCAAAGGTGAGACGATACTTCACGCCGGAACAGCTGCTCCAACTCTATCAAGCGCAAGTCCGATCGTGTATGGAGTACTGCTCTTATCTTTGGGACGGATCTGCAAGATACCAGCTTGATGCCCTTGAGTCAATTGAGAAACGAGCCAAGAGGATCATCGGCAATGATAGACTCGTTGAGTCAAAACTCCAAAGTCTTGAACATAGACGCCGAGTTGCTGGCCTGTCGGTTTTCTATCGATTACATTTTGGGGAGTGTGCGACGGAATTGCATGATTTGATTCCGCCAAGCCCGTTTCATCTAAGGACCACAAGACGTACGGCGAAGTGCCACCGGTTCATGGTGGACATCCCATCCATACGCACAAAGCGTTTCGAGAAAACATTCATTGCACGTACAGCTAGAGAGTGGAATTCTCTACCGGAGTCTGTGTTTCCTGTAAGATACAACCTGGGAGTCTTTAAGTCAAGAGTGAATAGGTTACTTCTAGGCAAGCGTGCTCCATCTTCGACCACATCATCGCTTACCATCAGGTGAGATAGTGGTCAAACGCGAGCCTATCAAACATAAAAAAAAGGCCCCACTACCGGCCAAGTGGGGCCCTCATTCAATATAAATTCGTAGCATAGCATAGAAAATGAATATTAAAGAATCCAACGTCACGTTTGTTACTAAGAGGATAAAGTATTTTTTAAATTTATTAAAATCTAATATGTCCGTCAGTTAGATTACCAATAAGTATTGGACACGTATATTTTCTTTTGTCATGTAAAAAAAAAACAGAACGATACAGTGCGTTTAAATTTCCCGTGACGTCACGATGTGCGACACTTTTTACCACAAAGTGACGTAACGAGCCCCCACTCTTGAACTTTAATGCGTTTTATCTTTGTAATTTTTTATCAATTTGGTAAAGCAAAAAATACGTGTGCAATATTTTTTGATCTTACGGAATAAATAAAATTATTATTTTCATACCCAGAAAACTACCCTTTTTTTGTGGGGTGGGAAATCATCCAATGACATCTCCCGCTCTAGAGTACTTGGTTATTTCAAATTTGACCTAAAAATCATCGTTCTAATAGATGTAAAAGCCCGAACAATTTGCAAGTACCTATCCTTTGACTAAGGTACCTATCCCTTTTTTTTGTGGTGTGGGCAATTATCCAATGACTTCTCCTCCTCCTCCTTCTTCTTCTCTTCTTCTTCTTCTTCTTCGGAAGGGCGTGTCAGACTCTTACTAACTAAAACCCACCCCGGTTCCTTCCCTGCCCTGAGTGCCCAGGGGCGAGGTAGCTCTGTTTCCAATTTATCCTCAACCCCTGGGCAGGCATCGGCCATGACGGGCCTCGTCATGAATGCTGACAACTCTTTGAGGCGCGCGTGGAACACTACGCGCCGTCGACTCTCGGGCCTGGTGCTGACCGGACGGCGAGCTACCCATTACTCGCCGTCCGCAGGCCCGGGTAGGAAACTACCCTACTGTCTAAAATATGTGTAATCAGCTTTTAGCTAAGGTACAAAAAAAAACATAAAATTTAAAGCTTTTTACCACTTTCCACCCCGAACATTAAACTATAATAATAATAAATAACGGTCCAAAGGTCGAAAGCCGCGTATTTTTTCTACGCGCAGGTGAACGTAAATCACCTGTCTAGACGGGCTTTATGGCGATACACGCACTATGATACACGCCAGTGGCTCTCAAAGTGCGTGGGGGTCGGGTCTCGCCAGCTGGAAAATTTTGACAAGTATTGTGGAAAGAGGGATTTGTTTGAGGGTTTTTTTCATTGCTGTTGTGTTAAACGTTTAGTAAGTTAAACCGTAGAGCTAAATAATAACAGGCACACGGGTGCGAAGTTCGAGGTTAAGCTACACTTGATGTGGTTCGCTTGTAGGTCTATGGATGGGTGACCATCCCTTATATATCGAGTTTTCTCCGTACCTCGGAAAACACGTTAAGCCGTTGGTACCAGCTGTCATTTGTAGATCTTTGACAGTCGTTACGGGTGGTCAGAGGCCAGGAATACTGATACTAGTTTCGCCAGGGAGATCCATGTAACCTGACCTAAAACGACTATCACAATTGGACTGGCGGTAAACAGGTAGTGAATATCTATTTTTATATTTAGAAATAACGAATACTGCGTACAGCTAAGGAGAAGAATTCCCTGCCAGAGTCTGTGTTTTCTGATAGTCCTTAAGTCAAGAATGAATAGGTTACTTCAAGGCAAGCGTGCTTCAACGTCAACCACATCATCGCTTACCATCAGGTGAGATGGTGGTCAGTAAGTGAATAATAGTCTAGTTTCGCGTTTATCTCGGGTTCAATTTAACCGATAACGATTTATTTAATAATGTAGAAACCGTATTTTGGCGCATTTTTTTAAATCCTTACAGTACTCTGAAATTAAACACAAAATTGGCACAGATTCCTCTACCGATTGTTCGGAATTCCTGTTACTTTTTATTTATTTTTTTTTGTTTCATTTGCTACTTTTGCGATAGGTACCTACTTAATTTTTATAAACCCCAATAACTAAAATGCGTTCTTTGAGAATCACAATAAATATAAGCACTTTATAGTATTGGTCTGAACGCTAGGTTATGTCTATGATTGGTTCTCCTCAAAACCGAGTTTTTGTTAGATATTATTTATTACCGTAAGGTTTGCCATCTTCAATCAGATTTTATGTTCGTTTGACGTTTTCATTTGAGAGAACATTTGTATTGATCAATCTTGTCCATCTAGGTATTCAAAAAGTTATTGGTGGACAAATATATTTCAGTTTTTGAACACTGTAACAATGAAAAACTTGCCATTTATGTAGATTTTTTTTTAATTAATCATAGTTTTGTTAATAGAACTACTGCTAGCCTCACTATCGATATACAAGATGGTGACGGCAATAAATGGAAATACTGGCAATGCTCAATATTTTGAACAACTTTTAACGAAATCGCAAATAAAACTGGTTTTCAGTGTGTTTGGATAACTCGACAAAATGTGCTTTTTTTTGAACTGCTATTTTTTTCTAGATTTCAGGTTTACTTCCATATATAAATTCTTCATAGTGATGAGTTTTATCAATGTTTTACTCATTGTTATATTTTAGTCTCCACCTTGTTTCTTTTCCCTTAATTAATCACAATAATGGTTTATAGAAAAGCCTCTGACCATTGCACATTATATCGTTTGTTTATTTATTTATATATCTAATATACAAATGATAATATGTGAAGTTGTCAGAGGTATTTTACGTTTCATAATTTGGTGATTGGTTTGATTCTTCAGAAAAGTCAGGTGCGTACGCGTAATACCTATTCTGCCTATCCCCATGGGAGAACGCGTGAGTTTATATACAAGGTGTAACAACAACAACCACAAAAACAACAACAACAACTTTCTTCAAGGAAGCCGTACTAAATTTCCAATAAAAAATATTGGAACTAACCGTCTCAACAATATTATCGTCAGCTGATCAAAATTAGTTCAATGGGCCGGCCATATTAGCCGTAGAACCGATGACCGTTGGGGTAGACGTGTTCTCGAGTGGAGACCGCGAATCGGCAAACGTAAGGTAGGACGCCCTCAGGCTAGGTGGAGCGATCAAAATTATCATCAGCTGATCAAAATTAGTATGGGAGGTCCAAAATACTGAACTAACCGTCCCAACGATAAAATACAACGAGAAAATAGGTAAATATTCCATTTTGGCGTAACCTTGACCCGCCGTCGGCGCTAAAATTGTGTGGGGATGGGGTGATTGGGTCTAATGTGGTACTTAGAACATTTCACGTATTACTCAGGGGTATCAAAAAAAACCTTATATAGTCTACTTTAATGACAAGTAGGTATACCCAAACATAGGTAAAAACATAGGTTAAACAAATTTTAACGTCTCCCGCTAACGGTTACGTTTACATTTCTTTTATAGTACTTAGAACACGTTATCGTACTTTAGTTTTTTCACGTATGTCGATTTTTTATAGTTTCAGCTATACACACGTATTTTTTTGTAGTGTGTAGCTTCAGTAGGAAGCTACACACAACAAAAAAAATACGTGTCAACATTTTTCCACGACAACTGTCCTATTCACCGGGTGAGCACTGTGCGTGAGTGGTTTTACAATCACCTGGAGATAATTGTCGTTCCATGGCCAGCGCGATAGAAAATCAATGGGGTTTGATGGTGCAAAGGTGGGATATACGGGATGAGAGGTGTATACAATAATTAAAAACCCATTGCACGGAGGTGTGTGAAAAGAACTATGGCGAAAAATTATTTGAACAAAAAAAGCTTGTTAGATTGATGAAAAATATTGTAAAATGTTCGTTTCTAATTCCTAAAGATAATAAAAAATATATTTTAAAAAAGCCTCCGTGGTTAATAAATATTTAAGAATTTCATTCTTTGTTTTTTTAGCGGTAATTATGAATTTTACAACAACTATTATGGGTAATAACAACAATGTTGCCAACTGAATGCTTTTTGCGCCAGATCTAGCACTTTTTTGCACTACAATGTCTGAGAAATATCTACTAGGTGGTGTTGGTGGTGTGTTTAATAAATAAATTGACCAAATAACATACCTATTTATTTTTTATACTATGTCACTTGGAAGCTGTAACATTTTTTTCTGTCCGAAATAATGTTAAAAATGGGGACTCAGTCTTTTCGTTGTTAGCAACACTGACTCTATTGACAGTAACAGATGCTCTCGAGCCACGGTTGTTGTCGTTGTATTAGCAATTCATAGAAAATACAACTGTTTTGGTAAAGTAAAACTTACTTATTTTCTGATTTTGAAAGGGTTTTGACAGCAGACGATAATCTGATTCATATCAGTTGAAGTCATAGATTAACACTCATCTCAACACATCATCTTAGTATCCAAAACATCCCAAAGAAAAACTCTTTAACGAAAAACGGAAAAAATCACTCCAAAGAAAGCACATCATAAAACTCACTAACACACAATTTATCACAGATAAAAATCAAAATAAACAGGCAACTATTTCACAAACATCAGGTGCGCGCAACCTTTGGGAATATTTTAATACAGCGCCTCGGACCCTTCGCAATCATTTTATTTTCATACGAGGTCTCTAAGGCCCCGAAGGTCTACCTCGTGATTTGCCATTCAAAGCGCGCGACGTGACGGCGCATCAGGTACGGGGATCATTCTGACCCACCCAGTGAGCGTAGGGTTAAGATAATGCTGTTGACAGATAGTGGAATAGTATTGGCGGAATCAATTTCTTTCGTTTTCGTTTTTGCGGTTTCGGAATATAGGCTTTTGGGGTGTCTTTAATTTTATTGTTTGTATGTAGGTGTTCTTTTGGTAATAGAACCATGTTTTTTTATTATTTAAGGGACCTACGTCACAATTATGCTGTTGTATCTTCTATAAATAGTATAAATCAAAGTCGCATTCCATGTCTGTCTGTTTCTCCGCTAACTCCTCCTAAATTAAGCAACAGATTTTAATGTGGTTTTCATTAATAGACAGAGCGATAAACGAGCCTGTTCGTTTATCGCTTTTTTTTTTTTGTGGGAAATCATGATCACTAGGAGGGTTTGTTTATGTATATAACTGGTACCCGTCCAGAGTTGCGATGAGTCGCCATTTAAAATCTAAAAAATATAAATGAAAAAAATACACCGAAATTATGGGAAAGATGATAAGGTGGCCCAGAAAGAACATAGGTTTATTTTACTTATTACTTGAACTTCTTTTCAAACTTTTTAGTCTGACCTACTTGCTGGCCAACTTTCTGAACATTTATTTTTGGTCGTATATTAATTTACGTGCCCATCCATATATTTTATAAGAATACAATACAATTTAACTTTATGGTATACCAAAAAAGTCATCAAAACCTACCTAAAAAAATAAAAAAATCTCACAAATCTGACCACAAGTTCCAAACAAAACACGTACGAAATCAAATCTATACGATTTCAATATAGAGAGAGGGGATCGGATAGAAAAACTTTATATCAAAGGCATACCTACTCGTATACCTCCTGCAACCCCGTGTGATACGTGTCTGGGGTGCTAAGAGGAACCCTTTAATAAATGGCACTATTTTTTTGTGGAACACACCTTGCGACCGAAGTCTCTGTTTATGACTACTCTGTGCACTGAATTTGCAAAGGATTTTGGATGGATGGGTTGGATTTGAGGATGTAGGGGATGTTATTGTTTTATAAGGTGGTGTCTGGAATCGAAAACAGCTTGATTTGATTCTGTTACTACACTACCTTTACATACAAGGAGATAGGTGAGATAGTGGACAAACGCAAGCCTATCAAAATTACAAAAAAATATATGCAGGGTGTAAGGGGAGCGCTGCCGAAGCCAGAACGTAGATTATATACAACCTAAATGCAAACGGATACCAGTAAACATTCGCTTTACTTCAGTGTCGTGTGGACGTGAGGTCGTTGGCCGCGCGGCTGTCAGCGAGCGCGTACGCACTTTTAACTCGAGGAATACGCGAGCGTCAGCTGATATCTTATTGCATACTGAAATTGTAAAGAAAAATAGTGTCTTTAACTGCAAATAAAGGTTTCATTTGACTGTTCTCACAGCGTAGTGTACGCAAAATGCTAAATAAATTAGGAAATTTAAAAAAAAACAGGTTTTTTGATGGTATCGTATCGTAACGAGAATCACTAGCCTTTTATCACCTGTCTCCGTTTTCGGAAGCGTTTTCCTTACACCCTGTATATACCTACACCTTTATATTTGCTGGGGAAATTGTTGCGCCGTCTTCTTCCCAGCTAAAATACTAGGAAGTGGTGACGGGCGGGCGTGTGTGTGTGTGTCTTTGACGTTTAAAAAGTGCTTGTTCTCAGCCTAATTTGAATTAATGACTTTGATTTTTTGATTTGTCTATGCACATAGTTTTAGTAGTTTATTTGTAAATAACTCGTAGTTGTAAAATTACAACGTGAATACGCAAGTTGGAACGTGGCGTTAACTGAAATACAAATACTTAAAAGGTGTATGGGAACACTTCACGACAACACAATAACGGTGATCAAACGTACCTTCTTACATCACACCACCAACACCATCACTAGAGGTTAATTGAAGTCAAAAAAGAGATTCAACATGCAACGACGAAATTCAGCCACAATCATGCACAAATTGCATGATTGTGGCTGAATTTCGTCGTTGCATGTTGGGTTCCGTACCATAATTATGAATCCTATTTGTTGTAGTTTGGTATTTGTTAGTAAAATATACGTAATAATAAACATTTACACATTTATAGGAAGGAGTCCAACTCATCCCACCATCTCTTTCTGGGTCTGCCGCGTTGTCGCTTCCGTGCAATTTGCTAGTAAGATTCTTTTTAAAATTTAGTTTTTGGTCTATGTAACCCGTTATTTGCGTGATCATCATCATCATCATCATCAGCCTTTTAATGTCCCCACTGCTAGGGGAAAGGCCTCCCCTCTGTGAGAGGGTGTAGGCCGTAATTCTACCACGTGGGCTCAAAGTGGTGGATGTCACATGTCTTCGAATTTTTGGTTCTAGGACATGCAGGTTTCCTCACGATGTTTTCCTTCACCATTTGAAGAGCAGTAGTAACGAAATAAATTAATTGGGTTTGAACTGACGACCTATAACTTGTAATTCGCGAGCGTTACCACTGGGCCACCACTGCTAGTTTATTTGCATGCGTGGAGGTTACATAATTATGGTGATACTTAGAACACCTATGTACCCATATTTTAAAATATATTATTTCAAGTTTAAAGCCTATTTACAGAATAAATAATTTCATTTTAAACAAGAAGACGGCAGCCCATTTTTTTTTCTTTAATAATTTTTACGACACCACAAAATAATTGATCAGTGTTTCTCAGTATGATCAGCTAGAAACATTTCGTATTCTAATTTAAACTGTCACTATAATAATAAGGGATACTGCTAGTACCACAGTACCTGCCTACCTCAGTGAAGGGTAGTCGTTATATGAATCGACGGTGGCATTAGTTAGCATTAATTAAGTTTACTGCGCCAGATTAATGAAGATATCACTCTACATTTGCAGCTGAAATACAGGGTGATCTGAAAAGGTAACGGTATAATCATACGAAAATTGTTTTTGGAATTACGTATAAAGATAAAAATTGAAGAAATTTAGTTTCAAATTTAAAGCCACTTTTGATCACAAAGTCTATAAATTCTAGTTAACCCTTCTTCTCCACCTAACGAGTGACTTCCTGCCTGACCTTGATAACCCAGTTTCAGGGTAACACCCGCAGAGTAAGACTAGCATAGCATCCTAATTTTAAAAAAACTCGCTAACTGTATGTTAGTTTAAACACTGAATAATTTGAATAAAGGATCCGCTAATCTTTTTTTTTATTGTTGATAGGCACCCGTTTAACCACTATCTCACCTGATGGTAAACGATGATGTGGTCGAAGATGGAACACGCTTGCCTAGAAGTAACCTATTCACTCTTGACTTAAAGACTCTCAGGTTGTAGCTATCAGGAAACACAGACTCCAGCAAAGAATTCCACTCCCTAGCTGTACGCACAATGAATGTGTTCTCAAAGCGCTTTGTGTGTATGGATGGAATGTCCACCATGAACCGGTGGCACTTCGCCGTACGTCTTGTGGTCCATTGATGAAACGGGCTTGGTGGAATCAAATTATGCAATTCCGTCGCACACTCCCCAAAATGTAACCGATAGAAAACCGACAGGCTAGCAAGTCGGCGTCTATACTCAAGACTTTGGAGCTCCGACTCAACGAGTCTATCATTGCCGATGATTCTCTTGGCTCGTTTCTCAATTGATTTAATCAGTGTTTAAATTAAGCATACGGTGTATGAATGTAAATTGATGTCAGGCTTCTGGTTTTATGCTTGCTATATTACTCCTAACGACCCGTATATCTCGCATGATAATCTCTATATTGGAATCTAGCTGACAACCGAACACCAGACAAAAATAAACAAAGTACCCTACTACTCCCTGAACTACTATAAAACCACTCCGTATACCCTCACCTCACGAAGGTACGTCCTTGTTCGTCCCCCGGTAGCCGAATAAATTGCTCTGAATAATTCCACAATTAACATTTTTAATCTCGCCGAGATGTTACGCGAATAAATTAAGAGGTCCCACCGCTCGCTGATTGTAGACGGTGATAGGGACTACACTAACTGGTCGCGCTATCTTTCCTTTGCGATTAACGTGATAAAAATTATCGTAATGTCGATGGTTTTTAACCAGTTCTAATACTTCAGGTTTACCTGCAATAGCTAATCTGCAGACCTGTAGAGTCTCTTGCTTAAGATAACGTGAAATTTCTATTTCCATACAAATCTGGCAACCTGTCACATTTATTTCTCAAATAAAAGTTACCTATCTGACTTTAATTTGAGGTTCAAAATCAGCCCTAAATCAATCAACAGCGAAACAAAAACATAACATTAACATTTTAGCAACACAATATTTTGGTCACTGGTGTCAAATAAAACGAAATGGATTGACTGGTCTATTTGTTGTGATGAACCATCAGCTCTAGTCTCGACCTCGGATGATGGAAAGCGATGGATGGGGTCCACGGCGAACCGCGATAGCCAAAAATATACCGGTTTACTCTTGCTTTTAAGTTCATAATCTATAACCATAATGAGGCAGAAAAAATGCATCAAAAGTCCCAAACAAATGAATTAATAGACTCCATTCCATCGAGACTCGTTTATCTAACCCGCTATCAAAACTATTCGCTGCAGTAAAACGGGGCGCAATAACACGGCCATGCATCACGCGCGCGCCCCACGGCGGCCGGCAGGGCGGCAGGTGACTGATTCACTGGACACAACAACCGCCTGAAATATGGTAATGGCGGACGCGGTCGCGCGACCTGACTGACAAATATACCTCTAATTTTACTATTGTTAACGCTTTGGTTTTTGTTCAAGAATGTGTCGATTGGCTAGAATGCTTATTGACAGAGAATCTATGATTGCTTACCACGAAGGTTTGGTTAAACTTCTTCTTTCAAAGAAAATTAGTCAAGCTGTACGAAATGGTCATAAACAAAAAATAGAGGTTGAAACGCGATACTTAGATTCTAGACGACGATCAAGCAGAAAAAGAAAAATCAAGAAATGAGTTTTCACAACGCCTTTTTTTATTCATTTCATTATCAATTTTATAAAATTGTATCGAATTTTTGCATTATACCTACTATATAACTAAAATAAATAGAATTTAAAACACTATTATTATAGCACACGATAATTCTGAGAATCACTACATAGTATAAAACAAAGTCGCTTTCTCTGTCCCTATATCCCTATGTATGCTTAAATCTTTAAAACTACGTAACGGATTTTGATGCGGTTTTTTTTAATAGATAGAGTGATTGAAGAGGAAGGTTTATATGTATAATTTGTACCCGAGCGAAGCTGGGGCGAGTCGCTAGTATTAAATAAACTGACTACTGACGACACGGTTGGCGCAGTGGTTGAGCGTCCGGCTGCTGCGTTGCTTGTCGCGGGTTCGTTCCCCGCACGGAACTATTTGTATGGCCTACAGATAGTTGTTTCGGGTCTGGGTGTCTTGTGTATGTGAGGTACAGTACACGATACAGGAGTAATTCCTAGTGTGGGGTAAAGTTATTTCTGTAAAAAAAAAAAAACTTAGTCTCTTTCATAAGACCTATTCACTCCTTTTATAAAGAGAACAACAAAAACTAAAATAAAGTTCTGTAACTTTCTTGACAAGCGAATACCTTCAGAAAACCTTCCCCTTGACACCAAACCCTAAACACCTACTCAAAAGACACTACAGATCCCTAACCCTAACTATGAATAATTTACCTCCAATAAAATCTATTCTACACTAAACACAAGCAACAAGCCTTTGTCCAAATAACGAAATCCACGTACGATAGGATCTGATGCGGCGTGTAAGCGCGAATTTGTATGCAAATGGACGACGGTACCGCAGGTGGGACGCGGTGCGGATCCGGCACGGCCCGGACCGAAAACGAAGGCTAGAAGTGAGCACGGATGAACGACGAGGCAAAAGTAAAGATAGACAATAGTATTCGAAAAAAACATTTTTGAAGCTTTATGTGTCTAATAATTTTACATTAGGGATTAAACCTGTCGTACTGTATGAATCAGAATGTTGGGTTGTGAAAAAGACAGATGAAAAAAGATTGCATATGGCGGAGATGACAATGTTGAGATGGATGTGTAGAGTAACGAGAATGGATAAAGTGAGAAATGAGTACAATAAAGGTATTTTAAAAGTAGCCAGTGACAGAAAAGTTGAAAGAGAACCGCTTATCTTGGTATGGTCATGTGAAGAGGAGGGATGAAACACAATATGTAAAAAGAGTTATGAATATAATTGTCGATGGATGGAGAGGGCCAGAGCCAGAGAAAACTTTTCTACAAAAAAAAACAACCGACTTCCAAAAAAGAAAATACAATAGGTGTTTGTATTTTATTTCTTCGTTGTTTGACACCGACTTCCGAAATTAAAGTTATTTTTTAATTTTTAGTGTATTTTCTTTTTTTGGAAGTCAGTTGTTTATTTTTGTAAAAAAAAAAACCTTTTTGTTAAGTTTCCCAAAAAGCGCTGACGCAATTTCGATAAAATTTATATGGAACCTCCTCGGGAGTATATTATATCGGATAAAAAAATAATTTTGAAAATTGGTCCAGAACTGACGGAGAAATCGGCGGACATAAATATATAAAAAAAAAACATACATACAGTCGAACATAGAACCTCCTCCTTTTTCTAAAGTCGGTTAAAAAGATGGATGGGTTGTGTGAGGAGTGATATGAAAGAAAAGGGAGTTAATGATAGCGTTATGGCTGACAGGACAGAATGGAAGAAAATGGTAAGCAGATGATGATGTGCCTAATTATACAAAAAGGATGATTCCCGGGGTACAAAAGTAATGATTTTATTTAGTCTGTACCTAAGTCAGATTATCAAAAAATATTGCACACGTATTTTTTGCTTTACCAAATCAATAAAAAATGACAAAGAAAAAACGCATCAAAGTTCAAGAGCTTGTTACGTCACTTGTAGGTGAAAAGTGGTACAGTTTTGGATAGGTGTGACGTTACGCGAAATTGAAACGCACGTATTGTCTTCATTTTTAGGGTACCGAACATCCAAATGTAAAAACGGAACCCATATAGGATCACTCGTGCGTCTGTCTGTCTGTCCGTCCGTCTGTCACAGCCAATTTGATAAATTTGAAATTTGGTACACACATGAATATTTGTGACTCAAACACGAACGTGTAACGTAAATAAATGACTTTGGAATATGGGGGTTACTTTAGGGGTGCAAATCAGAAAATTAAAAAAAAAAATTTTTTAACTGTAATGTAAATACATATCAAATGAAAGAGCAAATATATTTTCTTCATAATTCAAAAATGTATTGTTATTAAGTTTTTTGATAAAATAGATGAAAAATGACCATTCCCCCACCCCTTATCTTCGAAACCACTAGGCCCAAAATTTAGAAAAAAATACGGAACGTACATAATTCTTTACTTATAGATTACAGAAAAACGTATAAGAAGTACCTATATGTAGTTTAAACTTGAAAAAATATGATTTATTCGGAACCCTTTACGCGCAAGTCCGACTCGCCCTTGACCATTTTTTTTTGTTTACGTGAAAAATGAAATACGAATCTACTTCTCTCTCATACTACCTACATGCTAATACTGACGGACCAAACATATTTTTTTAACCTATTATACATGTTTTAGATCCCAAAAGAAAATCTTCAGAAAATCGGCTACAACGATCATTGACTGTGATCTTTTAGCCTTTTTATCTACATTCCCATGCTCTCTGTACTAACTGAAATCATTATCATCATTATTTGAGCTATAACACGCTCATTGCTGGATATAGACCTCCACTAAACGTCAGCATATCAGCCAGGACCGGCTTTTCGCATCCAGAGAACTCCCACGGCCGACTGATATAAAATAATTAAATTAAAACTTAACCTTTAAAAAAGCACAAGCAGTTTGTTTTCTCATTTCACCACTTCCTTTTTCAGGGTAACAAAATAGGACGAGACTCTTAAAATTCTTAACAAAAATAAAAGCAAATTGGTAGAACTACTATCTTCACGTAAATACGTGCGTCGAACTGCCGAAGTACTGAAACTCCTATCAAGGTGGACTTCGGTAACGACACTCGAGATAGGGATGGGGAAAGTATCAATTAAACTCAAATCGGTAGCGATAGGTTTTTGGCTCAAAAGATCTCTGCTGATTGATCTCCACTGTTCATCACTCCATATAATTTGTATGGGTTTACTAAAGGAAACGACCTCAGCAAATAAATTGTGGTTTTTTATGATATGCAGTGCTACGAATACAAAAAATAAAATAATAATGTCTTCGTTACCACACACCCAATTCAATACAACTTCAATTTCCTTGTTAAATACAAACGCGTTACCTTTTCAAGAGCAGAATCACATTGAATCGTCTCTCAGCGTGTCTCAAATCAAATTATCGATATTGATTGGTATCGATAGCTCGCGGGCGCGTCCCTAGATATCAAAAGGGAAGCGAGAGTGAATTCCTTTCACCTGATAGAACGGTTATTAGCCAATTCGAAGCTCATTCCGATCCTAATAGAGGTGTAATAAAAGGGTCTTCTCTCTCTATTTTTTCTTTTATTTGTTCAAAAGGTAAAAATAAAAATTTTCTTATTCAATTTGCTTCGGCTCTGCCGTTTCGATTTTATTCTTTTCTACCTTCGTGTTTTAGGTGTCTTTATTTTGTAGTCGTGTTCGTCCGTCTCTAGTCGGTTCGTGTTTTCGATCGATTTATTTTATTTTTCCTATCTAAAAAATACTAGACACATAGGTACTCTTTGTTTTATTCGGCATCGGGTTTAAAATAATATTATAGTTAAAATAACTAAAAAAAGCTAACAATAATTAGTCCGCCATCTTTGGGAGTCCAGCATATTGGATTTAGAATGACGTCACTTAGCTAATCATGCATTGTCATCCAAACTGTGGTACATGTAGGTGGGTGAATCTCCTGGAGTTTTGCAGAAAATAATGACGGAGTGTTGCTGTCAATGACGAATCATGGAAAATTCAACTTTAAAACACTAGTATTAAAGTACACTAATAGTATTCATTGCCTAGTAGTAGGTACTAGTATACCAACTACCACCACCACCACTAGTACCCACTACCACTAGACCACCCACCACCCCACTACCACCACCACTACTACTAGTATTTCCCACGATTCGTCACTGTCGGCAGCACTCCGTCATTATTTTCTGCAAAACGCCAGGAGATTCACCCAGGTATGAAAAATTTCAACTCAATCGGTAACCGGGAAGTGAGTCAAATTTAACACCTCAGATTTTTTTTACATATTTAGTTATTTACAGGTGAGGCTAATAATAGCGTGTTAGTGAAGCGATTAGCACTAGTTTTACTTCTGATTAATTATTGACTGGAGCTGTTCTTTGTAAGCTCTTACAGTACTTGATCGGCGGACCTCTCGCGCCCGTCCCTGGTCCAGGCCATGGTACGGAGCGAGAGGGAATGGGAAGCAGTCTCCTCCTTCTGCGAAGAAGTAATGCTCGCGAAGGAGGAGGCGGGACGGGTGAGGGAGAGGCTACAACAGCAGACTCACCCTCACGCCCTCAGCAGCAGCCGCCGCAGGAGACGCCCTGGGCGGAGGACGTCGCGAGATGATTTCCGGCCACCGTAGACGCGGGCCTGCGGACGGCGAGTAGTGGGTAACTCGCCGTCCGATCAGCACCAGGCCCGAGAGTCGACGGCGCGTAGTGTTTTACGCGCGCCTCAAAGAGTTGTCAGCAAACAGGACGGAGCCCGTCATGGCCGCTGCCTGCCCGGGGGTTGAGGATAAATTCGAAAGAGTTACCTCGCCCCTGGGCATTCAGAGCAGGGAGGAACAGGTGTGGGTTTTAGTGAGTAAGAGTCTGACACGCCCTTCCGCTCCACCCTAGAGCGGGAGATGTGATTGGATGATTTCCCACCACACAAAAAAAAAAGCTCTTACAATACTTACCTAAATAACTGCTTATCCAACCGAAACATTGACGTATTTTTTTTTTCATTCATATCAAATAATAAAATTTCTTAGAATAGCTCCTGTAATCAACATTCAATGTCATACAAATGTCGTCTTGCAAAACTTAATGTACCTACCTATATTTCTAATGTATTTTATTAATATTTCATTTATTGCAATCATAATAAACAATTTAGTCGGAACGTTTCATTTGATGCATCGGATTCCTAATTGTGAACAAAATTGAGACATTGTGTCGAATCGAATTAGTAGATATTGTTATTTTTTTTTTAGTTTTATTGATGCTAAGATTTAGCAGTTTTTGTTTCATTAAATATTCGTCACGCCGGTTTTCCTAATTTCATGGAATATGGAGCCATTATTTAGAAGTTTTAATATCTCAGTGTTAGATGACGCAAATCATATGGCTATGGTCCTATTCCAAGTCCGTTTGAAGGACTTCCACTCAACTCAGTCGCCATGAAAATAGGATAAACCCTCGAATAAAGTCAAAAACTAAGATGCTGTATCTATCAATTTGATGATTCGAGGTGGACTCGAGTGGGAGGACATAACTTGGAATACGGACCTATCTAAAACAATACTGAAAGAAATAATTTACTTTGTTTTGATTGTACAAATAAACAAAAATATGATTTAAAAAAACCCGACCAAGCGCGTGTCGGGCCTCGCACATGGTAGGGTTCCGTAGACCTAAGTAATTTTTCCAAGGATTTTGTATTTTGTACGGAATTTTCCAAGTAGGTACATTAAATAAGTTGGGTGACTATTACTCTTAAACTAAGAGAACTAATTTGGCCGTGATAGTTTGCCTTCAAATTTCGTTATATAAACTACCATCATGATTTTTTTCAGATTTTTCAAGCCAACAGTTTAGATTTTAGAGGGAGGACGCTCGGTTTGAACAAAAAATGTTTCTTTAGAGTTTAATATTTAGTATCGCAAACGAATCACTGAATCGAAAAATTCTATTCAAAACCCTGCAATGATATTGAAAGATCTATTCAACGATACCCCACAAAAGATAAGCGAGAAAAAAAAGTAATTTCCACTTTACATGTATGGGAGCTACCACAAAAAGTAATTTCCACTTTACATGTATGGGAGCTACCACAAAAAGTAATTTCCACTTTACATGTATGGGAGCTACCACAAAAAGTAATTTCCACTTTACATGTATGGGAGCTACCACAAAAAATCATTTTCAAAATTTTTCATCACGCATCACGCAATCGTGATTATACTCGTAATACCCATGCAAAATTGCAGCTTACTAGTACTAACAGTCTTTTCGCTATGGCTCGGACGGAAAGACAGACAGACCAAAACTATAAGGCTTTCTTGTCCTTGTTAGGACTACGGAACCCTAAAACGCTATCAGAATTACATTGAAAGGTCATATGCCATGAATAAGACCATAATTATGTGCAAGGAGATATCTTTATTTTTGGGTGGGAAATCATCAAATAACTTCTCCCGCTCTGGGTGGAGCAGATGTGACAGACTTTTACTGACTAAAACCCACCCGTGTTTTTCAATTGCCTGTAACACTGGATGCATAAGATACATTTTTTTTTTTGTGGGGTGGGAAATCATCATGGCGTGTCAGACTCTTACTGACTAAAACCCACCCCTGAGCCTTCCCGGCCTCGAGTGCCCAGGGGCGCGGTAACTCTGTTTCAAATTTATCCACAACACCTGTTCAGGCATCGGCCATGACGGGCCCCGCCATTATTGCTGACAACTCTTTGAGGCGCGCGTGGATCACTACGCGCCATCGACTCTCGGGCCTGGTTCTGATCGGACGGCGAGCTATACATAAGATACCTAAGAACATATTTTAATTCACATCTTCCATTTTAAAACAATACCCCAATAACAAAAAGACACCAATTTGAAATCCCTTAGGTACTTAAATCATTCACCCTCCAAATAAGGTACCTACCTACTGGCGGATATTTTACGCCAGCCATTATCTAGCACATGTTTCTTATACAAATTCTCTTTCATATTAAGGTGCTGAACACTCGTCATCTCCCCTCGAATCGAAACCTATTTTTGATTGTTCTTGCATCCCTTTCGCACACTTTTTGCACGCACCACCGCCACCGGTGTTAAGACGCCTTTAATGACAGGAAAATTGAAACTTCGTCGTTTACCAGAAAAAGTTGAGGAACAGTCGTAAAAAGTGTGCTTCCCAGATAATGTCCAAATGATGTGTTTTGAGGTAGAAATTCTGGAGGAAGTTGGTCAAGAGAGAGTTTCGCACGGAATATTATTTGCGTTTTGCTGAGAGGTATAATATTTTTTTATGAACAGTCAAAAAGTAGGACCGACTGATGCTTGTATTTTAGGATAATATATATCCTAAAATGAACAGCTTATGCGTAAGCTTATACGTTCTATTAAGGGTCTCCTGGTCCCTCATTCTTCCATACAAACGTAGTGTGGTGATTATTTCACTGTTTGACGATGAAATTTTAAAAGAAATTCAAAGCAAAAAATTATATCAATTTCTTTCGTCTTCTTCTAGCTTTTGGAACTGAAAGTTCAGTTTTATATCATTTTTTTTTAGAGTTAATGTTTATTACTACTTCTTTTTTTAACTTTTCAAAAGTTATAGTTTTGTATAATTTCGAAGCATTTTAAAATTTTGTAAATGTGAGTACCATGGGGCATATGTTATTATGTAACTGCTTTTTTGACATGAACGAGCATGGCAGTTGAGAATTTGTCATGCTCACTCAAATATCTCGCTAATCGTGGCGCGTGTGGTCATTTGGTTCCCTTCAAAATGGTTGAGCTGAGTGGTGCTGATCCACGCGTCATGTTAGTGAACGGGCGCTGTCAGTTGAGACTGGTCTTCTCTTAACTACCACTGCCTTATTATGATCTTTTTTTTAAAATTGTTACTTTTTTATCATTGTTCTCACACAACCAACCAGGATTCTATTACATAACATTGTTTAAAAGAGTGTCCATGGAGTTTGTTGCACGTTCTTCTCCATAGAGATCTACGCTTTGGAATATGCAATTAGCTACAGCTTTCTGACTAACTGACTTCTTGACAATTCAAAAGTGCCTGTAAATGGTTTATTTGAAATAAATGCTTTGAATTTTGAGTTTCAGTAAAAAAATATAGATTCGGACGTTATCTGCGTCGAAAGTTCCATATTTCGTCACTAATTTACGCATCTTCGGGCGTAAATGAAATTAATTTAAATTAAATTAAATTCGGTTTTAATAAAAAAAATAAAAACCAGTTAAGTGCTGTTTAACTCACACACGAAGGCTTCCGTACGAATTTTATTATTTGTTGTTATAGCGGCAACAGAAATACATATTCTGTGAATTTCAACTGTCTATATATATCCTAAAATGAACAGCTTATGCGTAAGCTTATACGTTCTATTAAGGGTCTCCTGGTCCCTCATTCTTCCATACAAACGTAGTGTGGTGATTATTTCACTGTTTGACGATGAAATTTTAAAAGAAATTCAAAGCAAAAAATTATATCAATTTCTTTCGTCTTCTTCTAGCTTTTGGAACTGAAAGTTCAGTTTTATATCATTTTTTTTTAGAGTTAATGTTTATTACTACTTCTTTTTTTAACTTTTCAAAAGTTATAGTTTTGTATAATTTCGAAGCATTTTAAAATTTTGTAAATGTGAGTACCATGGGGCATATGTTATTATGTAACTGCTTTTTTGACATGAACGAGCATGGCAGTTGAGAATTTGTCATGCTCACTCAAATATCTCGCTAATCGTGGCGCGTGTGGTCATTTGGTTCCCTTCAAAATGGTTGAGCTGAGTGGTGCTGATCCACGCGTCATGTTAGTGAACGGGCGCTGTCAGTTGAGACTGGTCTTCTCTTAACTACCACTGCCTTATTATGATCTTTTTTTAAAAATTGTTACTTTTTTATCATTGTTCTCACACAACCAACCAGGATTCTATTACATAACATTGTTTAAAAGAGTGTCCATGGAGTTTGTTGCACGTTCTTCTCCATAGAGATCTACGCTTTGGAATGTGCAATTAGCTACAGCTTTCTGACTAACTGACTTCTTGACAATTCAAAAGTGCCTGTAAATGGTTTATTTGAAATAAATGCTTTGAATTTTGAGTTTCAGTAAAAAAATATAGATTCGGACGTTATCTGCGTCGAATGTTCCATATTTCGTCACTAATTTACGCATCTTCGGGCGTAAATGAAATTAATTTAAATTAAATTAAATTCGGTTTTAATAAAAAATTTAAAAACCGGTTAAGTGCTGTTTAACTCACACACGAAGGCTTCCGTACGAATTTTATTATTTGTTGTTATAGCGGCAACAGAAATACATATTCTGTGAATTTCAACTGTCTACCTATTCGTATACGTATCATGAGATACAGCCCGCTGACAGACAGACGGACAACGGAATCTTATTATTAGAGTCCCGTTAGTTACCCTTTGGGTACGGAACTCTAAAAACAGTAATTTTTACATAAAATCCATACTCCCAATATCAAAATCAAAAGTCATTTATTTAAACTAGGCTGAGAGCCAGCACTTAATGAACGTCAAAGTTCTACACAAAGACAGTCACCCAAAAACGCCCGCCCGTCACCACTTCCTAGTGTTTTAGCTGTGAAGAACAAGTGGCGCTACAAACTCCACAGCGACACATCTGTCTATTAAGTTTTAAGAACTCGAATCTATATAATTATATGCAACAATCTTAACATATTTGTTTGTAAACATGTAAAACAGAAAAATAAAGATATATCATCCAAAATATAATCATTAAATTCAATTATCCGACACTTGTTAGCTAGCACACTCTATTATGCCATTAAAAAAGGGAAAAAAAAACTCAAGCATAAACATTAAACCAAATGCAATAAGCCTCCATACATAACTGGTGTGCCTGCTTACACGTGCAACTGCTTACACGTGCACTAAATCTGCCTAGCCTTTTCCCAACTATCTTGGGGTCGGCTTCCAGTCTAACCGGATGCAGCTGAATACCAGTATTTTACATGGAGCGACTGCCTATCTGACCTCCACAACCCAGATACTGGGTAATACGATACTCCTTGGTAAGACTGGTTGTCAGACTTTCGAGCTTCTGACGACCCGTAACGTCTGTCAAAGATCCACGCTTCTTATTGCTCACCACAGCGTTTTTAACTTTTGCACATGATGTTGGATGGATTGCATGCATTCAACCATCAACGACTAGTGCCCCCTAAATTACATTTAGTCTTGTTTCAATCGCATTGTCCGAACATGGACCGAATAGTTTTAAATAAAGAATAAATTATGATCATCATCATCTTCCTGCCCTTACTCCATGTTATTTGGGGTCGGTACAACACACATGAATCAAAAATTGAAATTCTATAAATGTGAAAATCTGCATGTTTAGATGTTTGTTACCTTTTCATAAGACAACTGAACCGATTTTAATGAAACTAGTCGCACAGATACACCTGAATTAGGGGCACACGATGTTTTATAGTGCTCTTGTGAGATTATAAAACAGTTCCCAAGGCTAGAAGCGTAAATAACATAAATTTTAAATATACTTTTATATTTAATATACTTTTCACTTTACTCGCCCCATAATATGTCTTTTCCTTGAGGAAAAGGTCGACATTCACACACGGAAGGCATGTTACCATAACCCGAAGCATAGGTAAAAGTGTAAAGTTATTGAAATTCATAAATCAGCCGTCCGTGCCCAATATACAGGGTGAGCCGTGCCCAATACACAGGGTGTGTTTAACAAATATATCGCGTGTTAGAAGAACACGTTGAGTCGGAAGAGCGCGTTGTGGGGTGTGGTGTGAGTTAAAAGATCTGTGCTCTGAATTCAAATTATTTATCTCAGAAAAAAACAAAATACATAAACATTAGAAGATACGTGCTATAATTTGAAAAACGGAGCTTTACGTCCGAGAAAATTCAAATAGCCAAAACAAGTAAGTTTTACCTTTGTAGAAATTTTCTACGTAGAACTCATCGCTTCAACTTATAGGGAGGTACCAAAAACCAAGCCATACTTTTTCAGGGTGCCGTACCCGAAGGGTAACCAACAGGGCCCTTTTACTAAGACTCCGCTGTCCGTCTGTCCGTCCGTCTGTCTGGCAGCGGGCTGTATCTCATGATCTGTAACAGGTAGACAGTTGAAATTTTCACAGAATGTGTATTTCTGTTGGCGTTATAACAAAAAATAATAATAATTTAAAAAAAATTAAAGAGGGCTCTACCAGAAACGTGTTTTTTTTTTGCTCGATCTTAATAATGGCAACAAGTAGACGCGTATAATCTTGTACTATGGTACGGAACCCTTCATGCGCGATTTTTGTATTTGAACCATTGTGAAAGTAGAAATTAGCGTTTTGGATACAGTTACTCTGAAGAAAAACATGTCAGCCGTGCCTATTTCCATAATTTTTTTTCTCTGATCGATCACCTATTTACAAAGCCGTCACCACTGTCCTCGAGCCCGCTGCCTCTCATGGCCTGCCCCACCGTCACGTCGCCGCCATAGATCAAGTCCACCTGTAATATTAACGCGTCACTATCACCCGCACATGGCGACTTCGCCGCGCGACTAACAAAAAGTATTTGTCACCCACTGATGTTTGTTTGAGCACCTACAGCGTGCGTGCGGCCTGCGTTTTGTTTCGATGCTGGATGCTTGGATTATTTGGTTGTGAAGTCTTACCAAGTACTCCTCCAGACTGAATTTCGGGCATGGCGCTCAAACTCAGCGGAGACTACGTTACTTTCAATGCGGGAGTTATTTTAGTGCACAAGTGTGGGCTGGATCTTCTTGTCTCACATACCACAGTGTCTTAAGACAAAAGTCTATGACCAGTGCGCGTTGCCAGTGATGACATATGGAACTGAAACGTTGTCGATCACAATGGGCCTCAATGGCAATGCTCGGAGTTTCCTTGCGTGATCGAATCAGGAATGATGATGTCCACAAGAGTTGGTTCTCTTGTCGACATGCCCCAAAGCATCGCCAAACTGAAGTGGCAGTGGGCAGGGCACATTGATCCCAGAACAGATGTTCGACGGAGCCGAAAATGTCTGGAGTGGCGACCGCGTACCGTAAGACGCATCGTTGGAAGTATAGGGAAACCGTAGGGTCTATTATAAATCGATGTCCACCGAGCTATGTACTGCTTAGTGAATATCAAATTTATGTTAACTCAGTTAGCGAGTACACCTGCTGGTGAGGGTTGCGGGTAGCCAATGGCTGCGACACGCACAGGACCGATCGTTGTACACGTTGAACACTTAGGGTAGGCCTATGTCCAGGCAGTGGACGTCTTTTGGCTGAAAAGATGATGATGATGATAAGTGTGGGCGCAAACACACGTGCATTCATCTACTTCAATAGTCCGATGGGACGACAATTCGACAAAACTGGAGAAACATCAAGTGTAGGGTCAACG
Source organism: Polia nebulosa (assembly GCA_951329385.1). Classification (NCBI taxonomy): domain Eukaryota; kingdom Metazoa; phylum Arthropoda; class Insecta; order Lepidoptera; family Noctuidae; genus Polia; species Polia nebulosa. Next base: position 1,613,294 of record OX589596.1, read on the forward strand.
GTCACGTAGCGGTACCGAGTTACCCAGTAACTGGACCGTGGAGGTCAGATATGCGATCGTTCTTATTAAAATACAGGTATTGCTGTGTATTCTGTTAGTCCGGAAGCCGTCTTCAGCATAGTTGCGAAAAGAGTAGGCAGATGGAGGATATGGCTGCGTTTTTCAAGACCTTTAATTTGTAATTTAAGTAGTAATATGCCAAAAGACGCAGTGTAGCGAGTAAGAGCTAATGAGTTCGATCCTCATGACGTGAAGCATTTATTGAAGAGTTCCATTTTCTTTAACCCTTTGCACGACAATTAGTAGACATAATAGATTTTTTATCAAACGACTTCGAAAAGAGGAAGAGGTTTTATGTTCGACCGAATGTATGTTTTTTTTTTTATGTATGTCCACCGATTTCTCTGTTAGTTGTGGACCGATTTTCAAAATTCTTTTTTTATCCGAACGAGTATACTCCAGAGGTGGTCCCATATACATGTTATCGAAATTGATTCAGCACTTTTAAAAAAAAATCAACATAAACAAAACATATGTATACACAGATGATGTTTTAGTTATCTCCAATTATGTTCAAATTCTATGTTCCATGTTATTGGGGTTATAAATTCAGGCGTGACTTTAATATTTAGTTTTAGTTCGGGTTTACAACTAAAAAGTGAAAAATAAAAAACTTTTTTACAAAAAATACAACCGAAAAAGTTTTTTATAATTGTTACCTGCACACCTGGTGTGCAATCTACGTTTGAAGATTTAAATATTTTTCTCTGAATCCTATAATGAAAACACATACAAAATCAGAGCATTAAAGTTTAAACTTGCAACCAATGTCGCAACTTTTTCAAACTACAAGCTAACACTACAAGTAAACCAAGACATGTTTCATACTAACCTAAATCTAGTGTAACTAACCCAACTGCAGTATTACAACTCAAAAATTACTACGAAGTAAAACCTGATACACTGACATAGCCTCGTACTTGCCTACTTAACACAATAACATTGTAAACATCGCTATCTTCAATCTGTTACATAGGTAAGTAGTACAGCCGTAATACTGGCAGTAATACAGCCGTGCATTAACACCTCGGAATCAAAGCGTCTTTGAAACCGCGCGTAATCTCGACTACACGTCTGGTTATCTGCAAACGATGGGAAACGTGCTCCACTTGCAGATCTCCTTGTAACTGGGTTATTTATTCTGATGCGAATTATTGATGTGACATCGAATTGATATATGACTGATACATTTTTAAACAAAGGTCGCATCCCGTTGTATAAAGGCCTGATTTAAACGTTAATTCTACAAATATATGTTTATATTTAGATTTTCCAAACAATTTTCGCGGATTTAATGTTTGGCGTATACAGGGTGTAACGGAAAGGTGTAGTCATGTTTTAAGAACTGCATCTGCCCATCGATATGAACAACTTTCTTCAAGAAAATCTGAGTAAATTCTAAAAAAAAAAATTACCTCTCATACAAATACTGATCAGCAGATGATAACTTTATAAGGAAAGGCCCTCGCCTTTGAACAGTAAAATGTCTATAGCAATCGCCTACCCTCCGCGGTTTTTTTGTTTTTTTTTTATATTATAATTAATTAATCCGGAAATCATTTTAACTTATCGGTATCGACTAAATACGTAATAAAATACCTAAGCGATACGATAAATCTAGCCAACAAGGTGCGTGTGTGCGGTATACAAGTGCAAGTATTATTAAAAAAAAAAATAACTGTGACCCTATTAAAGAGGCTTCACGACCCATACTTTGTATTGTATGTTATTAACGAAAAGGATATTTCAAAAATCAAAAGTCATTTATTCAAATTAGGATAAGAGCCAAAATTTTTTGAACATCAAAGTTCTACATAAAGACAGTGACGGCGGTAACGAGCGGCCGTTCTTCCCCCAAAAACGGCCGCCCGTCACCACTTGCTAGTGGGAAAAAGAAGTGGCGCAACAAACTCCCCAGCAACACATCTGTGTGTTAAGTTTGAATCACTTGAATTTATATAACTGTAAATTAACGTTGTAATAATCTATGAATAAGAAGAATAATTTAATACTAATATAAGAATAAGAAAAATAATTTAATAATAATATAAGAACTTCATAATAATTACTTACAATTAATAGCAATTTAATATATCTACATACGCAAACCATATATATATACATAATATTATACATACACCCAATAAACCACAACTAATAATTTATATTTCTTAATTGAATAACTACTTAGCCCTCTCCTCTCTTCTACTTTGCTGTGCCCGACAGGGTCCATATTGATATTTTATTATGTTATACCACCTATTTAACACATATGGAATGCAATAAAGTATTGAGTATTGAGTATTGAACGTAACACGGAACATAAGTTCCACTAGTAGAGCATCTTTCATTCAAACCGTAGAACAGGACTATTTACCACAATGGAACTCCTTTTTCGGTCCTTTGTGGGGCTGGCTTTGATTAACTTTGATGTAGGTGAGTGCTCTGTAGGTAGCATGTCTGCTAATGGATTGTCTCACACACGTTGGTTGTTCTTTCAAACGATACCTGAAATCCTTTGACATTCTTTTTCTTGCTTTGAGCTACAATGTTCTCTGGTCGTTTTGTGTCTTTAATTTTTATTATTGTCCCTGTTGTTTGTGCATTTATCAGTATTATTTATTACTAACAACCCGCCCAGCTTCGCACTAGAACAAAATGATTTGAAGGACACAAAGCGCCATCTAGCGTTTTGAAGTAGTTTTGCTTTTTGAAGTCCTTTTCTGTACTTCTTATATGCATTTTTAACCGACTTCAAAAAGAAGGAGGTTATCAATTCAGATGTTTGTATTTTCTTTTTTTTTATATATGTTCGGGCATAACTCTGTCATATATTGATGGATTTGCAAAATTCTTTTTTTGTTCGAAAGGAGTTTGTTCCGAAATGGTCCCATTTAAATATCATATCTGATTATGGGTTTCAGAGACATACAACGGAACTCTTAAAAATTGACAGCAAATCAACTGCGATTGCTGCGATCGTATGCCTGTAAATTGTTAAAACAGTTTAATGGGGAACCACAACTAAAGAGTCAATAAAAAACATTTTTACAAAAAAAATAGAACCGACTTAAAAAAAAAATGCAAAATAACTTTAATTTCGGAAGTCGGTGTCAAAAAACGAAGACACAAAACCAGATACACCGATTTTTTTGTAAAAAAGTTTTTTTTTTTTTAAATTTAATCATGACCGGTTCAGTGGTTTATGCATGAAAAGGTAACAAACAAATAAACTTACTACTTACTTTGCATTTATAATATTAGTAAGAATATTAAGTTGACGATGTACGACATCATAGTGTTTGACCTCTGGCTCTGAAATTGATTCGCTAAGAGTAGTGACCGACCGAAACATGTTATTTTGCCGAAACCGAAACCGAAACCGAAGGTTCGATTTGATTGTAGTTTCGGCCGAAACCGAAACCGAAACCGAACCTTTTATAAAAAAAAAGTCCTTTAAAAGTCGAAAAAATGTTAGTAAGCCCGTTTTTTTCTAAAATTAATATCTCGCCGACCTATAATTACAGGTTTCTACTTTCAAAGATTTATCACAATCAAATTTCAGCACAGTTACAGAGGTTCTATTTGAAAATTTAACTACTCTATAAAGTGAAAAAAATACATTATTTGTAACACAAAGTTAGCGATTTTTTAATGGTGGTATAAAATAAAACTTTATTATTAAAATATGATCTAGACGCGGCCGTCAAAAGCACTTAAGTCAATTTTAGCTCAAAATTTGAAAAAGTCACATCACCCATGTTTATGTATTATCCGTTGACTGGAATAAGCACGTAAGTCAACGTCGCTCCATTCAGTCGTAATAGTCGACTGTACTATAAAACTTAAGTCGTATCAACAAATCAAGCGGCGACATAAACCACTTAAGTTGACTTAAGTTTTTTTTCCCGGCATGACAATTTTTATCGCGACTGACTTATGTAACTTGGTAACAGTGATCCGTTTTTGTTGGCGATAATATTTTCAAGTATCTACCCTCACTTAACTCTCTTTTTTGAAGTTCTTGATAAAAAGTTGACGAACGTTATGGGTGAAGTAAAATTTATTTATTTATTTAGTACATGGAAGACGACCGAAACGAAATACGAAAAAAAATACGAAATACGTATTCCCTCATTAGTGTTTTGGTGTGACGGTCGTAGTGGTGTTGTGCATTAACTGTATTTATAATGGATTCAAGAGCCAGAAAATTAGTAAATCTCGCCTTAAATAATGAGAATAAAGGTAAGTTTTTAATATTTTCCTCTCATTTTTATGCAATATGCAAAACAAATGTATGTTGACACAATTACAACCCATAACAACAAAAAAATTACATTTCACTTTTTTACAGGCGATGAAGACCCATTTACTAATCCGCAACCAAGTACATCTGGAACTCAAAAACAAATTACTCCTGATGAAGCTGCTTTTGACTATTCTAGTGACGATTCTGTTGCTGATCCTACCTACTCTCCAGATAACCCTAGTTTGCTTACACAACATGAAGATGAGATGGACACCACTGTTTATGATGCTTCAGTAGATGTCCAGCTAGCACCACAAAATGAAATACCTGAAAGTATTGAAGATACGTCATTACAACAACAAAACAAACCAGTGCCCTGTAGAAGAAGGAAGAAAGATAACAAAATAAAAAGAAACTTAGGCCAATCCTATCAAACAGCTTCTGGAAAAATTATCGGCAAACGTCAAATGAAGGAACTACCTAATTGTCGAAATAAGTGTCGTCAAAAAATAAGTGATGAGCAACGAGTTATAATTCACAAAGAGGTTTGGAATCTTGGGTCTTATGATTTAAGGGCAGCGTTCATTTCATCTTTGATTACCATTCGAGAGAAAAAAACCGAGCGTCGTCGGGTCGAAGATCCTAGTTTACAAAAAACTAGACAGTGGACTTATACGTATCATTTTAACGTCAATAGTGAAAAAATATCCGTTTGTCAAGGCTGCTTTCTAAAAACCCTATCAATAAGTGACAATTTTGTAAAACTAATCGGTTTGAAGAAACGCGGCACCTCGAGTGGAATTATACCAACAGACAAACGTGGAAAGAATACACCAGCAAACAAACATTCCGAACAAAAAATTCAAGAGGTGATTAATCATATCAATTCGTTTCCGCTATATAAAAGTCATTACACTAGACGTAGAAGCACCCGCAAATATTTACCATCGCATTTGACTATATCGAAAATGTATTCTCTTTATTCAGAATCACATGAAAATCCTGTGAGTGATAAGATATACCGCAAAGAATTTCATAAATTAAACTTAAGTTTCAAAAAACCAAAAGTGGACACTTGTCACACATGCGACTTGTTTAAAATGAAATTAAATATTCCTACGGACGAGATCACAAAATTAGCCCTTGAAAAAGAACGCGACTCTCATCTGCTAGCCGCTGATATGGCGTACAAAGAGAAGCAGTGTGATAAAAATGTCGCAATTACAAATAACAAAATCAAATGCCTGACTTTTGACCTACAGCAATGCTTGCCAACCCCAGCTTTACAATCATCTGTAGCCTTTTATAAAAGACAACTTTGGACCTTCAACCTTACAATTCATGACAACGCGACTGGAATGTCAACGCACCACATGTGGCATGAGGGTATTTCGGGTCGCGGTGCTAATCAAATAGCCTCTTGTTTGTTTGCATATTTACGAGAACAACCGGAAGAAATCTCAGAAGTGATTTTGTACTCTGACACTTGTGGAGGACAAAACAAGAACACTCACGTGGCTGCAATGTTCACATACTTGTTGATTAGAAAACCTTCAATGAAGGTAATACATCACAAGTTTATGATACCTGGTCATACACATATGGAGGTTGACTTGGACCATGCAATTATTGAAAAAAAAAGAAAAAAACCGAAATAAAAATTTATCACCCCCACGATTGGATGCAGTTAGTAAGATCGAGTAGCAAAAAATTTACCGTTAGAGAAATGCGACAAAATGATTTCTTTGATTTCGCTAGCTTATTGAAAGGTCCTTTAGTAGCCCGAAAAAAAGACGATGACGGAAACATTTTCAAGTGGCATGATGTGAAGTGGCTGAGTTATGACTCTGAGTACGGCGTCATAAAATACAAAACATCTCTTTCTAGAGAAGAATCATTTAAAAGTATTAATTTCAAACGGAACACGCGGCGTGATAAGGAATTTAATTTGATGCAGATTACTGACAAGCCAGTACCAATAAGTGTCGAAAAAAAACGTGATATAATATCACTTTTGTCTTTAATACCAGAATGTTTCCATAATTTTTACCAAAATGTTGATCCAGATATACGAGATTCTGAAGAGAGTGACTGTTAGTTTTTGACTTATTGCATGCATTATATTATAAAATTTTTAATTAATAATCGTAATTATTCATGCTTTGTTTTAAAATCATAAAATAAAATAAATAAGCCAAGTAATTATAGTACGTTAATAAACACTTAAGTCACAATTTCTTGATGTTCAAAGAAACTTAAGTCAGATATTTCAGTAAATAATAAATAAAGCCTAAATAGCCATACTCTGATATGTAACTAGATTATAATTGTGTAATAATAAATAATAAAAACAATAACTGTAGTACATTTTTTTCATACCAATCGAATTAAACCGTCTCCTGTAAAATTTTTGCATGCAAAAAGAATTGACTTAAGTACTTATGACTTCCGAGTCTAGTTATTATGTTTATTTATTTTCAGTTACTTACATTTTAATTATACTCACAAATATCACAATCAGTTAGCCTCGAATGGCTAATTCAAATATAATAAAATTAGATAATCAAAATAATCAAATTGATCACCTTTGGTAATCATTTTAGCGAACCTTTTTTTTTATTATGTAAGGTGCATAATATAGGTTATGATAACAAATCAACAAGTATAACATAGTAACAAATCTGTACTTATACTTTTTATTTTTTATAACTAATTATCTAATTAAAAATAAAAACAGTGTTTTTGACATACTTACTGAGATCAACAGCCGTGCCGAGCGCGCCCGACGTTAGCCGAGCGCGACCCGAAGGTACGATGTTGTAAGTTTCGGCACGGCCGAAGGGTTCGGCCGTTTTTGGCCGAAACTGAAACTCGGGCCGAAACTTGATTTTTTGGCCGAAACTGGCCGAAACTGAAACCGAAATTTCGGTCGGACACTAGCTAAGAGTTATCAAATAGGAAACACCAGCCTCATCTAGTTTAAAATAGCAAAAAGATTGACAAGTAAAAGTGTTATTTTTAGGTTTCCGTACCCGAAGGGTAACCAACAGAACCCTATTACTATGGCTCCGCTGTCCGTCCGTCTATCAGCGGGCTGTATCACACGATCCGTAATAGCTACAAAGTTGAAATTTTCACAGAATGTGTATTTCTAATGCCGCTATAACAACAAAAAATAAAAATAAGAACAATTTAAAAATTAAAGGGTCTCCTCTACTAGAAACGTGTCTTTTTGGCTTTTATAGCTCGATCTTAATAATGGCATCAAGTAGACTTGTATAATCTTGTACGATACAACTTGCAGTTGGCCGGTTTTTCAATAGTTTACTCAGTTTAATCATTTCAAAATAAATAGAATCGATCATTTATTAAAAAAGTATTTACTAATAGATATCCTATTGCTTGTGTAGTAGTTCAGCAGTCCGGCAGTCACCTATTGATTGTGTAGTAGTTCACCAGTCACCTATTGTGCCTGCTAATTTGTTCAGCAGTCGCCGCAGTCACCTATTGATTGTGTAGTAGTTCAGCAGTCACCTATTGTGCCTGCAAATTTGTTCAGCAGTCCGGCAGTCACCTATTGATTTTCTAGTAGTTCAACAGTCACCTATTGTTTCTGCTAATTTGTTCAGCAGTCGCCGCAGTCACCTATTGATTGTGTAGTAGTTAAACAGTCACCTATCGTTTCTGCTAATTTGTTCAGCAGTCGCCGCACTCATCTATTGATTGTGAAGTAGTTCAGCAGTCACCTATTGTGCCTGCTAATTTGTTCAGCAGTCCGGCAGTCACCTATTGATTGTGTAGTAATTCAGCAGTCACCTATTGTGCCTGCTAATTAGTTCAGCAGTCTGGCAGTCATCTATTGATTGTGTAGTAGTTCAGCAGTCACCTATTGTTTCTGCTAATTTGTTCAGCAGTCGCCGCAGTCACCTATTGATTGCGTAGTAGATCAGCAGTCACCTATTGTGCCTGCTAATTTGTTCAGCAGTCCGGCAGTCACCTATTGATTGTTTAGTAGTTCAGCAGTCACCTATTGTGCTTGCTAACTTGTTCAGCAGTCCGGCAGTCACCTATTGATTGTGTAGTAGTTCAGCAGTCACTTATTGTGCCTGCTAATTTGTTCAGCAGTCCGGCAGTCACCTATTGATTGTGTAGTAGTTCAGCAGTCACCTATTGTGCCTGCTAATTTTTTCAGCAGTCGCCACACTCACCTATTGATTGTGTAGTAGTTCAGCAGTCACCTATTGTGCTGCGAATTTGTTCAGCAGTCCGGAAGTCACCTATTAATTGTGTAGTAAATCAGCAGTCACCTATTGTGCCTGCTAATTTGTTCAGCCGTCCGGCCGGCAGTCACCTATTGATTGTCTAGTAGTTCAACAGTCACCCATTGTTTCTGCTAATTTGTTCAGCAGTCGCCGCACTCATCTATTGATTGTGTAGTAGTTCAACAGTCACCTATTGCACCTGCTAATTTGTTCAGCAGTCTGGCAGTCACCTATTGATTGTGTATTAGTTCAGCAGTCACCTATTGTGCCCGCTAATTTGTTCAACTGTCCGGCAGTCACCTATTGATTGTGTAGTAGTTCAGCAGTCACCTATTGTGCCTGCTAATTTGTTCAGCAGCCCGGCAGTCACCTATTGATTGTGTAGTAGTTCAACAGTCACCTATCGTTTCTGCTAATTTGTTCAGCAGTCGCCGCACTCATCTATTGATTGTGTAGTAGTTCAGCAGTCACCTATTATGCCTGCTAATTTGTTCAGCAGTCCGGCAGTCGCCTATTGATTGTGTAGTAGTTCAGCAGTCACCTTTTGTGCCTGCTAAGTTTTTCAGCAGTCGCCACACTCACCTATTGATTGTGTAGTAGTTCAGCAGTCACCTATTGTGCCTGCTAATTTGTTCAGCAGTCCGGCAGCCACCTATTGATTGTGTAGTAGTTCAGCAGTCACCTATTGTGCCTGCTAATTTGTTCAGCAGTACGGCAGTCACCTATTGATTGTGTAGTAGTTCAACAGTCACCTATTGTTTCTGCTAATTTGTTAAGCAGTCGCCGCACTCATCTATTGATTGTGTAGTAGTTCAGCAGTCACCTATTGACTGTGTAGTAGTTCAGCAGTCACCTATTGACTGTGTAGTAGTTCAGCAGTCACCTATTGATTGTGTAGTAGTTCAGCAGTCACCTATTGTACCTGATTATTTTGACGCACAAAGGGTTATCTAAATCTATACGTTACCTATATCATAAAGATACAAAATTGTTTGTTGGTTTATGGAAGGTACCATACTCCATTCTAATAGCATTAGACAGAAGTTAAAAAACCGGCCAAGTGCGAGTCGCACTCTCGCACGAAGGGTTCCGTATCTATAAAGACGAACAAAAAATTCACGTTTAAATAACAAAATAAATATACCCCCCCGCACCCCTTAAATATGTATTTTATTCTATTTTTTAGTATTTGTTGTTACAGCGGCAACAGAAATACATCATCTATGAAAATTTCAACATTCTAACTATGACGGTTCATGAGATACAGCCTGGTGACAGACGGACAGACAGCTGAGTCGTAGTAATAGGGTCCCGTTTTACTCTTTGGGTACGGAACCCTAAAAAAGGGTATTTTTAATGCACACTTTACAACAAAAGTAATAAAATAAAATAAAAATAAAAAAGCCTTTTATTTCTTACAGCTTATAAAACAAGAAATTAGGTTAAATTAAGTTAGTTTACTTACAATTAATAGTTTTGTTAGTAATAAAGTTTTGTTCCTAAATTTACTTGTGTTAGTTTTTCCTTAATTCTATACTATTACATTATTATTCTTCATTCTGTAAGAACTCCTCTGTAGGTGAAGGCCTCCTCCAAAGATAGCCAGTCCTCTCTAGATTGGGCTACTTGAATCCAGTTGGGGCCAGCTGTTTTTTTGATGTCATCTTCCCAACTAGTTGCAGGTCTACCTCTCTTTCTTTTTCCCTGTGGACCCGCCCATGTGGTCACGGTTTTCGTCCATCTCTTGTCACGTAAACGTGCCACATGTCCGGCCCACCTCCATTTTAGTGACTGAGCGTGCTCTAGTCCATCTCTTACCTTGGTTATGTTTCTAATTTTGGTGTGCCTTATTTTTTGCATCTTTCTAATGTTCAACATACTGCGTTCTATACCCCGCTGACATGCAATTACTTTATCCTTTGTTTTTTTGTTAAATTTCCATGTTTGGCAAGCATACGTGAGGCACGGTATTAGGCACGAGTTTAGTACTTTAGTTTTAATTTTGATCGGCATGCTGCTTTTGAATATGTCCTTCAGTGCCCAGTATTTGTTCCAAGTAAGCTGTGTCCTGCGTTCTACTTCTTGATAGTTACTATTGTGGTGTAAGCTAATTTGTTTGCCCAGGTATATGTAGCTGTCTGTATATATGAGAGGCTCGTTACCAACGTATACTGTTTTCTTTTCACTGTTAGTCATCAGCATTGTTTTGAACAAGTTCATTTCCAAACCTACTAGCTTACTGGCATCATTTAGTGATTCTATCATATATTGGATTTCTTTTCCTGTTTCAGATAATAGGACCAAGTCGTCTGCGAACCTTAGGTGGCTTAGGTAGGCATCTTTAACCTTAATACCCCGACCTTTCCAATTGAGTTGACCAATGATTGATTCCAGTGTTGCTAGAAACAGCAATGGTGAAAGAGGGTCGCCCTGTCTTACACCTCTTTTTATCGGGAACCAAGGCCCAACTGTCTCTAGTTTGATTCTGCTCTTGCTGTTATTATATATACTCTTGATTACAGAAATGTATTCTTTTTCTACACCTTGCGTTGTTAGGCTTTCCCATATGTTTTTATGTGATACGCAATCAAATGCTTTACTGTAATCGATGTACGCAATGTAGAGTGGTCTTTTTTTCTCGCGGTATTTCTCAATCAGAAGTTCCAATGTGTGTATGTGATCGATCGTTGAGTATCCCTTTCTAAACCCGGCTTGCTCGACAGGTTGACGCGCTTCTAGTGTAGGGTATATTCTCTTATTTACTATTGAAGAGAAGAGCTTGTAGATGGTGGGTAGCAAGCTTATTGGCCTGTAGTTACCTATATCATTGGGGTCACCTTTTTTGTAGATAAGGATAATGTCCGATTCTGACCACTGGGTGGGTGTTTCTCCAGTTTTAAGAATGAGATTAAACAGTGCCGTCAGGTGAACTATAAGAGTTGCTGAATCGGTTTTTAGTATCTCATTTGTGATGCCATCAGATCCTGGGCTTTTCCCTGGTTTAAGAGTTTTTGTTGCTGTTATTACTTCGCTTATTTCAATCTGAGGTATAGGTGTATTTCTATTGTTGGGACTTAGATATTGATCTCTTACATCCGTGCTTGTTGTTTCTCTGGTGCTGTATAATTTTTTATAAAATTGTGTTGCTACATTGATGATGTCTTTACGGTTGTTGTGTGTTTTTTTGCCCTGTTTCAAACCTTCGATCCATGCTTTATGTGTTCGCAGTTCTTTGTAAGCTTTCTTTGTGCCTCCAGTTTGAATTATGTGTTTTTCTATAGTGTCATATCTGTGGTTTGAGTAATCATTCCTAATATACTTACTTATGAGCTTGTAAAGGGCAGAGATCTCATTTTTAATTGCTCTTGATTTGGGTTTTGCCTTCTGACGTTCCTTTCGTCTCTCCATAAGCTGTAGCGTGCGCTCTGACAGAATTTTATGTGCTTTTTGTTCTTTATTTTTGTTTTGAATTGCTTGCAGGCTTCTGGTGATGTCTTTGACAATATTGTCGTAACAGCTTTGGACTGTTTTAGTTAACGGTGCTTTCAGTATCTCTTTTATGCACTCATTGAATTGAGAAATATCGTCTTCGTTCGTTATTATTTTCTTTTGATGGTTATTGTACTTTGCTCGGCTTTTCTTTGATTGTGCATGTGATATCGTTGCTCTAACGGGTCTGTGGTCTGAGGGGAAGTTTATATTCAGTACTTCAATATTTTGAAATAACTGGGGACGGTTTGATAGAACAAGATCGATTTCATTTTTGTATTTTTTATCAGGAGAGAGCCATGTCCATCTGTTTTTTAATTTTTTCTTATAAAATGTGTTTACTATTGATAGTTTGTTTTCCATAGCAAATTCTATCAGACGCTGTCCCCTTTCATTCCTTTCGCCATATCCGTTCGGTTTCGTGACTAGATATTCCTCCTTTTTTGGTTTACCAATTTTCGCATTCCAGTCTCCCATGAGTATGAAGTCTTTATATGATATATCAATCGCTTTGTTTAGAGTACAGTAGAAATTGTCAATCTCGTCTTTGTTAGCTTTTTCCGTAGGGGCATAAATTTGTATAATTGACAACCGCGTATCTTTGAAAACCAAGTTTAAAATAGCGACTCTTTCCGATAGGCCAATGTAGCTCTCTATGTTGCTTTTGTGGCATTTTTTTATTAAAAAGCCTACACCATACAAGCCAGGCGTTTGTCCCGTGTAGCATAATATAAAATTGTCATACTCTTCTATTCTGTCTCCCATACGCCTAGTTTCAGACAGCCCTATTATGTCGTATTTGATGTTTGATAAGGACTCATTTAATTCAATTAAGCGCTCGAATGTTGAGAGTGTTTTAACATTGTATGATAAAATGTATAGTTTTCCGGATGTTCTAGTCTTAATAGTGGTGGTATTGGTTGGGGTAGGTATTAATGTAGTATTTAATTTTGATTTTGATTGATCCTTTGGAGGGTTTTGGTCATAATCTTCCTCGGTGACCAGCCGGCTTGGAAGATGTGAATTATTTTTTGATATTGTTTCCTCTAAGTTATCCGTGTGAGAGGAGTGCTGTAGTTGCTAATACTTCTCTTTGTTATTGTTCCTTTTTCCGGGTGCGCTATTTGGGGTTTTGGTAGTCAGGAAGTTCAGGATCCCTGGTTTTAAGACTTCATCTGACAGACTAGACGATCTTTTATATTTCGTCTGGGTATCCGTATTTTGAGTCTTGTTCTTCTTGCTGGTCTGCGTTCTAATTTTGTCACGCCCGGCGAGATTGGTTTCAGGAGACGTTGAAAGCATTCTTTTATTTTTGGGTGCTGTGTTCTTTTTGTCTCGTATTATTAGTTTATCATATTTTATTATTACCGAATTTCCTTTCTCTTTCTCAATTCGTGCCTGCTCTTGTAACTCTTTTCGTCTTTCAAGTACATTTTGTGGGTAATCTTCCTTTATATTGTAACTCTGTATTTTTCAATAAGCTACTCTTTTTGAATATGTTGATTTTTATACCGAGTGTGGAAAATGTGACTATTATCGGTCTAGGTCTGTCTCCTTTTCTTCCTATTCTCTTTATTTCTTGTATATCTCTATGATCCAGGTCTAAAGAAAAGCTTTCTTTTATAAAGTTGATCATTATTTTTTCTAAATTTGAATATGATGTTTCTGTTTCTTGTAACCCAAAAAAGACGACATTATTCTTCCTTATTTGTTTTTCTATGAAGTATAGTCTTTTTTCTTGATTTTCAAATTTTTCCTTGAGATCGTTGTATTTATCATCTAATATTTTAAATTTTTCTTCTAAAATGCAGTTTATATTTTGGGTTACTTGTTCAGTAACTCTTTCTCCGTTTTTTAGGATCGCAGTTTTTTGTTCGTCGAGTTCCTTTTGAATATTTTTTAGTGCATTCATAACTTCTTCCATATTTGTAAATATGTACTAGATAGACAACAAAAGTACAATATACAATAAACATGTTACAGTTATATAGACGCCGAATTTATTATAATCTTTAAAATAATGTATTATTATTTACATTACTTAAATCATAACTATTATTATTAACTAGTTATCTTAGGAAATTATGTGGCTTTCATTTAGTTATATTATTTCATTCCAATTTAAATTACCGTGTCAACGGTAGAAACCTAAAACACCCAGTGGAGTGAACATACCCGGAACGTTTTCACTGTAATTCTACCAAATTTAAAATGTTTCCTAATTCCTTCATAAGTTGTGACAGCGGGGTTTTTTTCCAATTTTACTGGTTTGTGTCGTCTGTTAAATAGACGTAATTAATGTTCTGTTATTGTCATTCAATCACTTGTCACTTGTGAAGTGAATGCGATGTCTTGTTAATTTTTATTGCTGAATTTTCGTGATTTAGTTGTTATAAGTTACTGTTTTAAAACTAAAATCTAAGAATTATTAAAATTGTGTTAACTTAACTTTGACATAAAATGTTTTGCATCCGTGCTTCTACGTGCCTCTTTTTCTATTTTTTTTTTCTTTTTTCTCTTTGAAGTCGGTAGGTACGTACTGCACCGGTACGATTTTTTTTCTGTTTTCTACAATTATGTTATTTATTTATTTATTTATTTATTTAATCATTTATGTACACACAGAACACAGTAACAATAAACATAATTATAAATATAGTACAAAGGAACTGCTTATTTCTTAAGAAATTTCTACCAGCAGACCTGCGATAGGAGAAGTGAGAAAGAAATGTAGACAAAAGTGTGTAAGAAACAGAAAAAAGAATACAAGATGTCCTATACTAAGGTATCAAATAAACCTACACATATATTGTAAAAATATATATACTTACATAAATATATATACCTAATACTGTAAATAGATACATGACATACAAATATATAAAAAATATTATAATAGAGAGGAAAGGTAGTGCTCTTTAACACGATTTTTGAAGAGAGAAATTGACTTCAAGTCTCGAATGCTAGGCGGAAGCGAGTTCCACAATCTTACTGCATGGACAGAGAAAGAGTAGGAATAGTAACTGGATTTATGAGGATGGGTTTTGAGGAGGGATCTAAGGTGAGATCTGCACGGCGCGTCACCAGGGCGAGCGTAAGAAATTCGCTCACGCAGATAGGAGGGATAAGACGGGTTGTGTATAATGTTGAAAAGGAGACAAAGAATCCGAGTGTTCCTGCGAAGTCGGATTGGGAGCCACTTGAGCTCCTTGCGAAGGTGAGAGACATGGTCATACTTACGCAGACCAAAAATAAACCGGATACCTAAGTTTTGCAGACGCTCAAGCTTGCTTAGTAGCTCCTCAGTAGCATCCAGGTAGCAGGCATCGGCATAGTCTATAATCGGCTGAATAAGAGTTTGGGCTAAAGAGATTTTTGTTTTTAAAGGCAATAGACCCTGAAGGCATTTAAGCGAATGGAAAGAATAGTTTACCTTTCGACTGACCTCATTGACCTGCGCACGCCACGACAGATTGGAGTCAATAATAACACCCAGATCTTTGGCAGTATCGGAATATTCAATAAGAACACCATCGAGATATAAAGGTGACAGGGACGAGACAACAGCCGCAGTACGCACAAACCTGCTGCCTATGATCATGGCCTGAGATTTATTAGGGTTGATCTGTAAGCCAAATGACTTGGCCCAGGCGCTGATACAAGCCAGGTCATGATTCACAGCGGCGATAGCAGCATCCGCATCGGCTACAGTAAAATGTCGATAAAGCTGCAAGTCATCTGCGTAAAGATGGAAACTGGAAGAGATGACTCTTGTAACAAAGTTAATAAAAATGGAAAATAGAAGAGGAGAGAGAACGCTACCCTGAGGAACACCCTCAGTGAGGCTACACCAATCAGAGAAGGATTCTTCAAGGCGGACACACTGAGAGCGTCCCCGAAGATACGAATTGAACCAGTCTAACGCAGAAGAAGAGAAATTAATAGCTTTAAGGATTCCTAGTAAGATGTCGAAATCTACTGAGTTGAAGGCACTGCTAAAGTCAAGTAACACAAGGACAGTAAGGGACTTATTCTCCATAGCCCAGCGGATATCGTCAGTCACTTTTAAAAGCGCAGTAACCGTACTGTGACCTGCGCGAAAACCGGATTGGAAGGGAGATATTATCGAGTTCGACGCCAAGAAAGAAGATAGTTGTCTATGAACTATGTGCTCAAAAACTTTAGAGAGAAATGGAAGAATAGAAATAGGTCTAAAGTGAGTTAATAAAGAAGGATTGTTCGATTTAGGCAGCGGTATAATGTGCGCCTGTTTCCAGACTGACGGAAAGGAGCAAGAGGTAAATGAGTGATTGAATATATGAGTGAGAATAGGCAGTAATGAGGGAAGGATGAGAGTTATCATTCTGGAACACAACTTATCATTACCAACTGCAGAAGAAGTAATAGCGAGAACAGATTTCTTAACGTCAACCTCAGTAACATCTTTAAGGTTAAAATGAGAACAATGAAGCAAAGGCAAACTAGCAAGACTCTCTAATGTCGCAGCTTTGACACAAGGATCAAGAGAAAAGGGAAGGTGAGAGAAATGCTCATTTAGATCGTTAAGGTTCACATCCTTACACTGGCTGGTAGATGATTTGCCTATGCCAACAGACTTAAGAAATTTCCGTTACTTAGATGCATATGTTAAGATTGTTGCATACAATCATATAGATTCAAGTTCTTCAAACTTAACAGACAGATGTGTTGCTGGGGAGTTTGTTGGTCACTGTCTTCTTCTTCACATCTAAAACACTAGGAAGTGGTGACGGGCGGGCGTTTTTGGGGGACTGTCTTTTGTAGAACTGTGACGTTCAAAAAGTGCTGGTTCACAGCCTAGTTTGAATAAATTACTTTTGATTTTAATTTTGACCCTAATACGTCGTAACAAACGTTTAATCACAATCTGAAAAAATTTGAAGGAAAATCGTTATTTAATCACGATGGAATTTATTGGTTTTCGATGAATGGTTCTTGGATTGACAAAATGAATGACATTGCCACTGACCATTTTTTATGGAGTTATCTCGCTAATCTGATCACGAAAATTATTTTATTTAATAAATAGAAAGCTCTATTGCTGAATACCATAGGTTACTTTTATAAATAGAAAGCTCTATTGCTGAGTACCACAGGTTAATTTTTATAAACATCCATACATCCATCCTCTACTATAAATACTAGCTGCGACCCGTCGTTTCAACTGCATAGACCGGGATAAAAAGTACCCCTATACCCTATTTGTTAAAACAGGGTATAATCTATCTACATATCAAATTTCATCCAAATCGGTCCAGACCTTTGAGCATGAAGAAGTTACAAAGATAACACACACACTCACAAACTTTCGCCTTTATAATACGAGTATTACCTATAGTGTGATTAAGTAAGATAGTAAGTAGAATAAATTCACGGTCCCTGTCGGATTAGCAATGGAAGTGACTTAGTCAAAGGATGGCTTAAAAAAAATTCAATAATAAAATTAAAAATGTATATTCACTATCAAATGTGCAAGAGTTTCAACACAACAAGACGATCAGTACAACAACATAGTTCTCTTGCAAGCTCCGTCAGTTTAGACTAGATTTGAGTAGGTTAGTGTGTTGGCTTATTAAGCCTTGGGGAGATGAGCACCCTGGGGCTTGAAACCTTCCTTGCCGGCGGTGTACTCCACGGTGAAGGTCACGCCATTTTCATCGACGTACGAGAACGCGCCGCGGACTTCGATACCCTCGTCTTCAGTTCCAACGTTCTGCAGCACACCCTGCTCTGAGGCGGACTTGCCGTCGCTGGTCTCCACACTGTTAGACATGCCACAAGGTTTATTAATAAGACTCGAAATGTAACATTTTAAACAAAGAGGCGAACATGCTGTTGATAATGCTTTTTTTAGGTTAGGTAATCATAAAATAACTTCGCCCGCTCTGGGTAAAGCTGGAGGGCGTGCCAGACTCTTACTGACTAAAACCCACCCCTGTTCCTTCCCTGCCCTTCAGTGGCATGTGCTAGGGCCGCGGTGACTCTATCAAATACTCCCGCGACCCTGGCGGTGATAATGCTTGTGAGCTGCCTTGTGTTATGTCTCGTTGGACCGAAATGTGATATTGTTATAAAATTGTGAAAACAAATAACCATCACAGTGTTCAAAACAGGTAGTTGTAAACTCACCCGAAAGAGTATCCTTCGACTCCGATGTTGTCGTTGTCGTACCGGAGGATCTGGGCGTTCTTGGAGTCGTCCAGCGGGAGGGCCACGGCCACAGCGACGCACACGGCGAGAACAATGAACTGCACAAAACACACAATTGATTAACTTTATCAAAATATACATTACTATACAAGTAATTTTTATATAAAGAAACATTACTTTATCAAAATATGTAGCAGCCTACATTAGTAAGCCAGACAAGTCGTCAAATTATGTTTTATGTCAATGAGGAAATAGTAGATTCAATACTGTGATCGCAATTCATATTCAAAAACGTTGGTGACCTATCGGATTTTACTAGACATTTATATATAGCGACATAATTAAAAGGAGACGCAAATGTCAAGGTTCTCAAGCTACTTGTGATTCCAATAGTCATTCGTAACCTCATCTAAATGATAATGAAAAAGATCGCTCACTTGTTGAACATCGATGGACAACAGAGCGAGATTTTTTAACTTTTTAGGGTTCCGTACCCGAAGGGTCGAAACGGAGCCTCCTTCGTATGTAATAGAAATTATTCATAGATTTCGTTTGTCATTTTAAAGATAGTAGAGCTTAATACTAGTGATTAGAAGGATGATATGAACAGCATGAAAATACTAGTTTATCGATGAGTTACAACATTGTACGGGCAATTGGTAATGATTCCAATGTAGGTTGGATAACATTGAAGACAATATTTTGGACAACAGACGACTTTTTAAATATTTGCATTTGTAGTGTTAGTGCGAGACAATGAAGTCTTTCTAGGTAATATTGCAAATGCAACAAATGGTATGTACTTATCGTATGCATAAAATAGGCATTAATATTGAGTGGTTCAATTTTTTGGGAATTTTAATATTCATAGTACAGAATGAATAGCCGCGTAATCGTTCCACGGACGTATATGTTGACATTTTGCAAGTTTTTGCCACGCCCGCCTGTGCGGCCTGACCTCAAGTATTCTACTCAGCTATTGAACGGTGGAGCAAGGTAATTTGGAAATATTTGCACACCATATCAGAGTACAGTTAAACTATTTGTCTTCCTAATTAAAGAAACGATATTAGAAATATTGAGCTATAGTATGCCATGGATCTTTTTAGATTTGACGTAAAATGGAGAGAGAGACTTGAGATGAAAAACCAGTTTTTTTTTTATTGTTTAATAAGTGAACGAAAATACTTTGTAGGAAGAATAAGTGATAAAAGTGCGAACTAATTTAAGTAAGGATGGCGAAAGAAATGAAATCAGTTGTGGATGATATTTGATGATTTAATCCAATGAACACTTACGGATTTCATTTTTGAGTTGGAGAGGTGGGTATTGGTCGTTGTAGAGAAGAAGAGGATACGCCGATGACTGTGATCAATCTCGAAATTTCGTACATTATATACGTACTTGGCTCCGACTACTTTGCATATATTGGAATGGTGACTTTTGCTCAATATTTTAAACTTTAGCTAGCCTCCTGCATTTGGTGCATTATATTTTTTTTTAATAATGGGGAATTTAAATATTATAATGAATCCAGGTAGAACTTGAAATGATAATTGTGTGTCGTCAGTTTTGTCAACGTTTGTGATGAATAAATAACCTTATTAGCTGTGACATACATGACAATATATTATGCACTTATTGATTTTAGAATGTTAAGCTGAGATTTTATTGTTTTATTAAGGTTACTCTACGAATTCTGCATTACATTATACACACTTTGTAAACCTGATTAATTCTATTATATTCATATATGAGGTGGGTATTCTTATTTATTTTACAATCTGGTTCCATCGGTTCCATGCTTTAACATCTTGGCATAAGCTACATGCTTTTTAGGGTTCTACCCGAAGAGTCCAAACGGCTATTGCTGTCATTCACGTGCCCGTCTGTCTGTCCGTCGTTTGTCACATTTTGTTCCGATGATTTTTTTAACTTCCCATTGACCTATAAACTTGAAATTTGGTGATAATGTTTATTAATACCTATATTTTGCTAAAAAATACCAACATATTGATAAATCAGATTTATTCTTTAAAATTCTTTCATTTAGTACGGAACCCTAAATGTGCGAAGTCTGACACGCGCTTGGCCTGTTTTTTTTTTAAGTTAGGAAAGCATCAAATATATGAGGTATCTACATGAACTGCTATTTCATGGAGTTAGACAAACGAGCTGTTAGACAGTTTTTCAACATTTTTGACTATGATAAATATTTTTGTAACTTCCTAAGTGTCAGTTTTGTACACACGAAAGATCACCACAGCCATCCTGATACCGATAGAACTTGAATGCAAAACTAAGTTTCTTCCTACTGAAACTATGTTTTGCACTTGATTAAAAGCTTTATTGTCGTTCAGTTAAGGTTATCGGAAATCCTTTTCACTCCAAACCCAGTAAGATACAATACAATTTTACCCTCAGAGAGCGCTGCTGCACTAATAAGAAACGCAGTAAGGAACGATTTTTGGCAAATTTCTAATTAGTGCGGCAGAGCGTCGAAAAGGAGTAATAAGATTGAATCATGACCAATTTGGCAGTAGGAGTGCTGGTCGGGCACTCTTGAGCTCTTATCACCGCCAGGTACCAGGGTGCCAGTTGTATTAAAATTCAATGTCTTTACACGCAGGCCCTTGGTGTTTTTTTTTTTTGGCAGTGTGGGAAATCATCCAATGACATCTCCTGCTCTGGGTGGAGCGGGAGGGTGTGTCAGACTCTTTCTGACTAAAACCCAACCCCTGTTCCTTCCCTGCCTGAGTGCCCAGGGAAGCGGTAACCCTGTTAAGAATTTATCCGCTACCCCTAGGCATGCAGGCACCGGCCACAATAGGCCCCGTCAGTGGTGGCTAATATCTCTTTAAGGCACGCGTGGAACAATATGCGCCGTGATCTGACCTGCCGTCTGCAGGCCGTCTCTCGACGTCCTACGCCCAGTGCTTCTCCTGCGACGGTAGCGCCGCGGGTATGAGGGCCACTCCGTTGAGCTTCCCTCACCCGTCCCGCCTCCGCCTTCGCGAGCATTACTGCTTCGCAGAAAGGGACTTTTGGTGTGAGATGCACCTCGCGCCATCCCATCTCCCAAGCTCGGCGGGGTGTGTTAGGACGGCTGTTGCAAGAGCAGCGCCAAGAGTAGCAGCAGTATTCTTTAAGCCTTAAAAATATATGTGAAATAATAAGACAATTTTAGTGTTGACAGAGCTGATGCAATATCAGCTCTTCCATTATTAACTAGGTTGATTACATCTACTTTTCACGTAGCACTTTCTAAAATTTTATATCTAATTTAACAATACATATCTATAAACAATACATGACCTTGGCATTCACTTTCCCCGTCGTTCGATCGATAAGAAGATGATATTCATAAAATTATTTAACAGCTCGAGTACCTAACTGGCTTTGGCGATACATTATTACGGTAAAAGATTTTTTGTAAAGCACGGGACGGGGGCGATACGACATCGGTTTTAACGATATCAGAATATTATCAAAATGATTTAATTTTGTTAATATTATAAAATATATTCATAAAATATCCTTTCATTAGGGCTCCGAACGTCCGAATGAAAAACCGGCCAAGCACGTGTCACGCGCCATGCGCAGTAAGGGTTCCGTGGTCGTCTGTTATAACATGCAGACTTATAAGGGGGTTTATTATTATGAAAATAAAAAAAAGAAATAGCAAACGAATCACTCAATCCAAAAATAATATATTAAACAATAATTTTGAAAGACCTATCCAATGATACTCCACACTTCTTCTCTGGACGGTTACAGGATAAAATTTCAAAAACGAAAGCTATTAATAAACCAAAAATATATAGCTCGTTTGTTAGAAGGTAGGTAGTGGAAGTTATACGTCATTGATATTGCGTGCCTTTTGAAACAAATTGTTTCCAGGTTGGAACTCATATAATCAAAAAGCATATTGTATTAAATATGGTATTATTACAGAAAAAATAAAACCCAAAGAAACAAATGAATACTCGTAGCTTAATTTGGAAAAGGAATAAATTGCTTTAATTTTTAAGTAATTTAATTTGAACTTATAATTCCTAGTCGATCGAGGAGCTCGTGACTAAAGTAATAACAGCCGCACGGGTCAATCCATCAGGTTAAGCTACGCTTGCCAGGGTTGGTCTATGGATGGGTGACCATCATTACATACCGAGACTCCTCCGTGCCTCGAAAAGCACGTTAAGCCGTTGGTCCGGGCTGTCAATCGCGGATCTTTGACAGTCGTTACGGGTCGTCAGAAGCCCGAAAGTCTGACAACCAGTCTAACCAAGAGGTATCGTATTACCCAGTTACTGGGTTGTGGAGGTCAGATAGGCAGTCGTTCCATGTAAAATACCGGTATTCAACTGCATCCGGTTCGACTGGATGCCGACCCCAAGATAGTAGGGAAAAGGCTAGGTAGACTGAATGCTGTCTTTAAATTCTGTGAGAGTGAAATCCGAAGTAATGACAGCTCAAAAGTGAGCAGTTTTAGTTTCAGGTAAGGGCAGGAAGATGATGATGACCTAAAATTAAATGTAGATACATAACATTCTGTCCCGTTGGTTCTAAAGATGTTGATGGCCTCTGCTGTCATATGAATCGTAAATATTGTATATTTCCTTAACATTTAATATAATACCAACGACAACATTAAGAAAACCTGTTTTAAAGTATCTACATGACAAATTGTCACCTAATATTAATTACCCATATTTGCTTTAATGAATTCGCTAAAGTCCGTCTGGTGAAATAACGGGTACTCCGTTTTTCTTTTACTACAGACGATGTAACGGTACCTATAGTGGAATTTCTACTTTTTAAGTAGGTGTTTGCTTACATTGAATGGGCTTATATTAATATTAAGCATGTCTAACTCCGTATTATTAATTCAAGACTTGTAGATACCTAATTTATTAATAACTCTGTTTTAGTACATAATCCTTTTTAATTAAAACCAGTTTCTTTTTCTCGATTTTATTAATTAATGAGGTGATATATAGGATTATATTCATTCTTAAAACTATAGGTACATCTATTTGTTGGTAGTTAATCTTTTAAGCTGTTCTTTTTCCTTCCTTAAGGTCATAGCTCATTAGACCCACCCGACACACGACCAGCACCACCTCGTCGCTCGGTGTCCACTCGTTGTCGACAGGTGGTCCACGGTTGGGTGCCGCGTTTCAGCCAGTGAACGTCGCGTGGTCAACGAGTGGAATTTGCGTTGTCCGGTAATAGATGAGTAGTCTGTCAGGGATCATCACTAGGTCTACACGGGTGTATCGTTAGCTGTCACGCTTGATGAAGAAGAAAATGAAAGACGTAAGAGAAAAAGGAAAGCTTATTGGGTGCACGAAATGTTTAAAGAGAGACAAAAAGAGGGTGAATATTGGACCATCAAGACATTTGTAAGCTCACTAGTAAAGACTGAACCACTCACCGACAGTGCGCGATTCATTCGGGACCTGCGCGTGGGCAACGTACCTAAGTCAAGCGTGCGATCAACTTGTGGTCACCGAGTGGTCCACTCGCTGTACGCGCGTGGTCCGCCCGCGGGCGAGGCGCTCCGGAGTCGATGTAGTGAGCGTATACTCAGAGTACTCCATACAAAGAATACTAACCGCTCGAGGTGAGGCGGTGCTGGTCGGGTGTCGGGTGGCTCTAATGAGCTACGACCTTTAACATCGCAATTTTTTATATAAGAATTTACGAAAGTAATTTTTTATTTCATGATGTACCAGCTCTTGAACTCGAAATTACTTTATTAATAGCGATGGATAAGGACTACGATGGAGCGAGCTAACTCAAAAGATATCTGTTTACAGTTTCTTTGGAGGCTGACGGGTCATAGGTGGTATAACACAGGTGCTGAAAGTCCGGTCGTGAAAGGGACCTTGTAGGATCGGGTCGTGTTGCTCCCACATACACTCTCCGAAGTACAATCTTTCAAGCAGACAATACGTTACCTCCATTAACTTATCACTTAACAATAGTTACCTACTATAGACTGCTTATCAGAAACCTCTTCAATTTCGAGCTAAACCAACACTGCCTTATTTCAGCTTAGATCAAATATCACCTCAAGTCCTGATACAGATCTCCACCTCTCCCACCTTTGACGGGTTTTATTTTTTTTTTTTGGGGGGGTGGGAAATCATCCTATGACTTCTTCCGCTCTAGGGTGGAGCGGAAGGGTGTGTCAGACTCTTACTGACTAAAACCCACCCCTGTTCCTCCCTGCCTCGAGTGCCCGGGGGCGAGGTAACTCTTTCGAATTTATCCTCCACCCCCGGGCAGGCATCGGCCGTGGCAGGCCCCTTCACTTGGCTGACAACTCTTTGAGGCGCGCGTGGAACACTACGCGCCGTCGACTCTCGGGCCTGGTGCTGATCGGACGGCGAGTTACCCACTACTCGCCGTCCGCAGGCCCGGGTACCTTTGACGGGTCACCTCTATTGTTTAAAACAGCTAAAGTATCGGTAAACAAGATACGAGTAAGTATAGCTGGTAAAGTTCACATCTAATAACATGTTGAAGCAATAATCAGCTTCTCTGGGGTACTCACGGTTAAATACATCTTTATAGTTGGCGGTTAAAACTTGCTGTGCACGCTGCGATCAGAGATCTGATACGCGTTTTAAGATCAGGCCAAATACACTCCGTCTAAAATATGTCATCTTTCCAAATAAACGCCGTCTACTTACGAGTATGTTAAAAAACTTTTTTGCACTAAAATTGATTTCAGTTCTATTTTTTTTTTGTGCTGTATTCCAATGAGTCACACAACACGCCATAAAAAAACCGACCATGTGCGTGTCGGGCCACACGCAACGTAGGGTCCCGTAGACCGTACTTCAGCTAAGTAATTTTTAGGGTTCCATGGTCAACAAGGAACCCTTATAGTTTCGCCATGTCAGTCTGTCCGTCCGTCCGCAGCTTAGCTCAGAGACTCTTAGTACTAGAAAGCTGAACTGGCTTGAAAAATCAGAAAAAAATCGTGATGATAGTATAAGTAAAAGAACTTTAAAGAAAAACTATCACTGCTAAATTAACTCGGTTAGTTTAAGAGTAAGAGTCACCCAACATATAAAATGTACCAAGTTGGAAAATTTATAACAAAAGACAAAATCCTTAAAAAAAAACTTATGTGAAGTTGATACTTATTTACTATTTAACGTGTAGTAAACATCTTGTATATTTTTTTTAATTTAAACGTTATTTTCCCTAAAACCGTGAAGTCAATTAATATGTTTATAGTAATAAACATGAAGCCACCTTGTAAGTTCGCATGCTATAATATACGGAACCCTACACTGCACATGGCCCGACGCGCACTTGGCTGGTTTTTTTCTTTTCTTTTTTTTAACGGTGTCTCCCACCCCACCACTGGCGTTCAACCTTAGGGTTTTTAGCGCTGCGGTTCCTGAGTTCGATTCGTAGGTCCAACAAAGTTGATTTGGATTGGTTGACGACACGGTGGGCGCAGTGTTTGAGCGGCTGGCTGCTGCACTGCGAGTCGCGGGTTCGATTCCCACACGGAACAAATATTTGTATGGCCTACAGATAGTTTATTTATTTAAACTTCATGTACAATAGTGGTACATAGGCGGAATTAATGCAACAAGGCATTCTCTACCAGTCAACCTTTGGGTTAAATATACAAATCTGTGGTAGCTGAACAACCAAACGTTTACCATTAACAAATAGAACAAAATTAAAAATATAAAAATACTAGACCGATAATAAAATACATATATATTTTAAAATAATATACTAATAAATATTATAATAAATACCAAATAATACAGTACATAAACACAAAAAAAAAGAAAAAAAAACTCAAAAAACAATGACTACGACGAGGACCAAACTACGTTTGAGAGGACTTTAAGTAGTAGTTCCGTTACTTAGTTAGTTATAAATATAGATAGTTCCGGGTCTGGGTGTCCTGCGTTTGTGAGTTTACATTTTTTCACGATATGGGAGTAATTCCGAGTGTGGAGCAACGTTTTAAAAAAATAAGTGTTATCTGGTTTTTCATTCTCAGTAATACCCGCAGGATGTGTGCTCAGTAAATGTCATTAGTTCTGCCTCTTTTAACGATATTTGTGTGTACTAATAGGTAACACCTGTGCCTCACCAAACACAAATAAAAAAAAGGGAATACAGTCATGATGTTATGTTATGTTATGTAACAATGCTAAGCTAATGACAAGAACCTCATCATTACAATCATCATCAGCCTTTTAATGTCCCCACTAATGGGGGACAGGCCTCCTCTCTGTGAGAGGTGGTGTGGGCCGTAATCCGCCACGCGGGCCCAATGCGGGTTGGTGGATGTCATGTCTTCGTATTTTAGGTTCTAAGACCGCCGGTTTCCTCACGATGTTTTCCTTCACCGTTTTTTAGAGTAGTGGACAAGAATAACAATATCTTACTAATATTATACTCGTAAATGTGAAAGTTTGTGAGTGTGTATGTTTGTTACTTCTTCACGCTCAAACGGCTCGACCGATTTGGATGAAATTTGGTATGTAGATAGCTTATAGCCTAGATTAACATATAGGCTACCTTTTATTCCAGTCTAGGCGGGTAAAACCGCGGGGCGCAGCTAGTTAAAAATAAAACTCACGGCGCCTTTAACAATATCGGCGACGGTGACCGCACCTGCTGGGAGAGCCGCGCTGCCGGACCAAACTTCTAAGCGAGGCGCCGCTGACGCTTACACTTCGCACGCTCAACCTGATTGCTAATGAGACGGACCTGTACCCAGTGTACAAAAAAAAAAATCCTGTAATGATCGTGTAAGATGGAGAATAAAAAAAATACAAACTAAACTTTTGTTTTATCATCGTTAAGAATTGTCGTTTCATGAATGGGAAACTTGCAGTGGCGCCTATATTAACCCATTTTTTACTATTATCAAATTATTATTGCACAATAATAATAATCATACCGTGTAGAAAACGTGATATTTAGTTTAAACCTAATGAGGTGATTATCGGTTCTTCCTTCTTCTTTGAGACCTGTATTTTACTAATCGAATACTATTCTATTATTCCTTGGATAATTATGTATCAGATGGACTTTTAAAATTAATAAGCTCTAAAAGTTACAATAGTTATGATTTCATCTTCTCTGACTTAACTTAAACTTAGTCTTTTTTATTGGGTAAGAAATCATTAAATAACTTCTCCCACTCTGGGTGGAGCGGGAGGGCCCACCCGTGTTCGTTCAGTTGCCTGTGTCAAGGGCGCGGTGACTCCTTTGATGACTGCCGCAACCCTCGCAGGCATCGTCCATAGCGGACCCCGTCTGCGACTCCCGACGCCCAGGGCGTCTCCTGCGGTGGCTAGGGGCTTAAGAGCGCAAGGATTGCCTCTGCCTCACGCGTCCCGCCTCCTCCTACTTGCAAGAGCATTACTGCTAATTTCAAAGAATGTTTTATAATCAAGTGATTCAAAGAATAAATATATCATCATCATCATCATGAGCCTTTTAATGTCCCCACTGCTGGGACACAGGCAGGAGACGCCCTGGGCGTCGGGAGTTGCAAGACGATTCGCGGCCACCGTAAGCGCGGGCTTGCGGACGGCAAGCAATGTGTAGCTCACCAGGGTCGCGGGATCCTTCGAAAGAGTTATCACAGCCCTGGAACGCCAAGAGTAAATGAAGGAACACTGGTGGGTTTTAGTCAGTAAGAGTTTGACACTTCGTCCACCCAGCGCGGGAGAAATCATAGGATAACTCTTAAAAAATGGGAATCGATATGTTGTGAACCTATTTTTTAATTCTACATACAATTACTATTTTTATACAGGTATATACAGGCTGTAACGGAAAGGTGTATTTTAAGAGCCGGTTCTGCCCATGGAAATAAACAACTTTCTCTAAGAAAAAATAGAAAATTCCCAAAAAAAAAATTGAACTTTCCATACAGTCATCATCAGCTGAGCAATATTTGTAGGGGAGGTAAAATTTTTTTTTACAATTTCTTCGGTTTTTCTTGAAGAAAGTTGTTCATATCGATGGGCAGATGCAGTTCCTAAAATATGACCACATCTTTCCGTTACACCCTGTATAGATAAGTCTGATACCAGAGGTCAGAATAGGTAGAGTTTTTTATGTACTTACACTGATTTCATACAGAGAAAGAATAAAGTGGATATGCCTCAAATCCCGAGATAAATTTTAAAGAGCAGAAAAAGCCCGTGATTTATTAAATAAAAAAGCTATTTACTTTTACACAATTTAAACCACTGCGCTCGCGACGTTGCCATATTTACATCAACGACATCGGATGTTCGAAGTTGCAAAATTCCAATGCGCACACGCGCGGTGATGCCACATTTGTAGTTCACACAACATAGCTTGTGAGAACAACAGAAAACTATAGAGGTTTTTATTATTATTTATTTGTAATATTGTTGGCCACACGGGATTGTCCATTAGAAATCCCGGGAAGATCCATATTAATATCAAAATTTCGATGATAGTACATAAATAAGTCTACCTAATTCCGACCTCTGCTGATCACAAAACATGATTGGTCGTTGTTGCCAAGATGATCCAAATTCTAAGTATTTCTTACCAAAAATTATCATTCGTTGATGTTCATCATCTACCATTTTTCAACTATCTTGGGGTCGGCTTCCAGTCTAACCTGATGCTGCTGAATATCAGTATTTTACATGGAGTGACTGTCTATCCGACTTCCACAACCCAGTTACTGGGTAATACGTTGATGTTCGATAAATTGATATCGTTAAAATCACATCCAACGAAATAGAATTAAACAGCGACACCTTAGACCAATTTAATTTGTCGATAGCTACCTATTTGGAAACTTGGACATCACTAGAAACCGGTTTTGTAAATCAAAGTTTTATACATCTAGTTGAGTTAATTATATGTCAGGAGATGTATCACATATTTATTATGGTATTTCCCCCTAACAAGATAGGCAGAGGTCCAATGGCATTTATACGAGTCACAATCGAAAAGTTAAAAGTCGCGGTTACGTAATCGATTTAAAGGGCTTCTTCTGCAGTCTCTGCAGTCTCGACATAGGTATCGATCGCGTAACGACCGAATTCATTCGGTCTAAGAAATTAATGTTGCAAGGAGCCAAACTTTTGGGTCCTTTAATATTTTGATAAGTTTATTTAATTGTTACAAGCGGTAAAAGTTATTCATTAAAATTTAAAGTTATAAGTTTCATGAAAAATAGTACTTGCAAGTTAAAATTTACGCCGTCTCTGTAAAATTATATTCTTCTTTATAATTTTGTTCAGGTTATGATCTACAATTATGCCTATGTAGTATTTAAGAGAATATAATCTATCTCTATGCACCAGATTCGTTCAGACATTCTGGCGTGATTGACTAACAAAGAAACTAACTGCCTAAACCTGCCAAACTGTCGCTTTTTAACCGACTTCAAAAAAGGAGGAGGTTCTATGTTCGACTGTACATATTTTTTTTATGTATGTCCACCGATTGCTTTGTCATTTGTGTAACGATTTTCAAAATTCTTTTTTGTCCGAAAGAATATACTCCCGAGGTGATCCCAAATAAATTTTATAAAAATTACTTCAATGATTTTTGAAAAACTGAACAAAAACGAAAAATATACCTAGATGACGTTTTGGTTTTCTCCAATTACGAGTATGTTTAAATGCCATGTTCCATGTTATTGGGGTTTTGTTATCTAGGGTATAACAATTAAAAAGTGAAAAATAAAAAACATTTACAAAAAAATACAACCGACTTCCAAAAAAGGAAGGAAGTCGGTTGTTTTTTTTTTGTAAAAATGTTTTTATTTATAATATTAAGAAGGAATGGTAGGATAGAATTAGTAAGTCAGTAGGAAGTAAGATAGGAGTTTGGAGGTATGCGGAACAGGGTGTAAAGTCCCGTAAACTTCCGTTGAAAAAGGAGGATCCTCCGATCAGACGGGTGTTGTGTCTGGTCCGGGCAACTGCCGCGATGGTTAAATTCGGACTGTTGTATACAGGCTGTGTTCAAAACACGCACAGAACTCTGCTTGCGCGATGCAGTATTTGGGTGTTTTTAGTTCGTAGTTGGCATCATAGACGTCATAGGCGTCAAGAATCCTGATTACTTAAATACTGATACTTTGTCATTGTGGCAAATTATCAAGCACGCCTTAACTGTTGTGATGGGTTGAATGATCTGCCAACAGATTCATCAGTTAACAATTGCGCGCAAGATAATCAACATTCGTTTTGCGACAATCTTCGTTCTGGAAACTGGGTCACTGTCATGTCGAGTTAAAACACTAACCAGTAAGCTAGCTAACTTGCCCAGGGTGCATAGACCCGTAAATTGTTAACCGTGCATTAACTGATGGTTGAGTTGATTCGCTTCCTGTATTAAATGTTAAATGCTCCACATGCCGACTGCTACTTCAAAATAGTTAATTTAGTTTCTTTAAATAACTTGAGGAATATTTTATTTGCTATGAAGAAGATGCTTAATTAACCATGACTATACAATGAGGAGACGACAATTATACTAAAATAAATAAAATACTGGCAATATTCATCATTATGAATAACTTTTTGTTTATGACCAAGCCTGAAAACGCATGAAAAAATCAACTACTCTATTCATTTTAGTTTTAAATTACTCTATAAAATGTACTTAACCACTATAAAATTTAAAAAAAAACTACTAAAAAACTAAGCCTTTTTTTGGGGTGGGAAATCATCAAATAATTCTCCCGCTTTGTGTGGAGCGGGAGGGCGTGTGTCTTACTGACTAAACCCCACCCTTGTTCCTTCAGTGCCTGTGTCAAGGCCGCGCTGAATAACAAACTAAAAAAAACTTTTTTACAAAAAAAAACAACCGACTTCCAAAAAAAAATACACTAAAAATTTATAAATAACTTTAATTTCGGAAGTCGGTGTTTGTATTTTTACTTCTTCGTTATTTGACACCGACT
This sequence comes from Polia nebulosa, assembly GCA_951329385.1. Classification (NCBI taxonomy): domain Eukaryota; kingdom Metazoa; phylum Arthropoda; class Insecta; order Lepidoptera; family Noctuidae; genus Polia; species Polia nebulosa. The sequence goes on from OX589596.1 coordinate 1,644,507, forward strand.
TCCGAAATTAAAGTTATTTATACATTTTTAGTGTATTTTTTTTGGAAGTCGGTTGTTTTTTTTGTAAAAAAGTTTTTTATTTTTCACTTTTTAGTTGTTACACCCCAGAACTAAAAACCCCAATATAATGGAACGTGGAATTTAAACATTTGGAGAACACCAAAACGTCATCAAGGTACACGTATTTTCCGTTTTTGTTCAGTTTCTCAAAAAGCGCTGAAGCAATTTCGATAAAAATTATTTGGGACCACCTCGGGAGTATATTCTTTCAGATGAAAATAGAATTTTGAATATTGGTTCACAACTGACGGAGAAATCGAGTAACATACATACAAAAAAAAAAAAACATACAGACGAATTGAGAACCTCCTCTTTTTGGAAGTCGGTTAAAAATAAACTAAAATATGGCGTCCAAAAATTCCTTCGCATCGACAGGTGCGGCTGCCACGTTGTACGGCAATACTTATCCTATAGCCAAATAACTTGTAGCTGTGTCATTATAGATTTAAAGCCAATATTTACTTTTAGCTTTTACAAACTTAACTCACTTTAGTCTCGCTGATGTAAGTTTGCATTTTGATTAGAAACCCATGTCTCGCTGTAAGCGGATAGCGGATTCGTTTAGTGTCCACACAGAAAAAAATCCTCTTTTCACAAGCTCTTATTTAACTTACCTTGTTAGTTAGTATGTACACGTATGTATGGATCAGATCTTACTACTGAATTTTAAAACAGTTATCCTCAACCAACTGATCTGAAATTTTGCGTTTGGTTTTGATGACAATACATGGTTAACTGAGTGACATCATTCTAAATCAAATATGGTGGACTCCCAAAGATGACGAACCAATTTTTAACCGACGAAATAAAAAGGAGGAGGTTCTCAATTCTCAATTTTTTACCTACATAAAATATAAAATTTTGTATAAACTAATTTTGAGTCGGCGCCAATTAATAAAATGATTTAAATTTAGATATTTAATAATCAGATTGTTGTTTGGCGCCGACTCAAAATTAGTTTATACAAAATTTGATATTTTATGTAGGTAAATAAGCTCAATACTCAAGACAAAAGGTTTATTTCTTTTTAGCTTTTTAGTTTTTTTCGGCGGGTAATTTTTTTGTTAAAAAGTTTTTTTATTTTACGCACCCTCATGATAAGGTATCAAATAAAAGGGTTTGCTGGGAGAAATATGACAAACGTAGATTTTAAAAACATTTTTAAAATTATTTTTATCTTTTTGTTATCTTTTGCGTTGGGGTAAATACATGTGCTGGAATGTTAATTAAATTCACTATTTATCAATTATTTTTTTCAATTATTCTCTATTTTGCGTTGAATGCTGCTGGTAGAAATACAAAATAGCTTTCAACATAGCGTAACATAAGTAGTGTTTTAGCGTAGTAGCTAAAAGTATGTTTCATAAAATTGCCTGCAGTTCGTGGCAAACTACGGCACAACGAGTGAAATTCCACTTCATTCTTAAATCAATCACGCCAAAATCACGCTTTTCCGTCTAAAAATACTCTTCTCAAGCGATTCCTAAAAGGCCCGCTGCCCGCTCTCTTCGCAGCCCGGGGCTTACGACGTAACATTACCGCGCGGTCAGGTGTCGTAACAAGGTGAAGTTCAATGGGTTACAACATTCCGCAAAAGGTTAACATTTGCGAAAACCATTTGATGAATTATTGATCAAAATTAACACTTTTGTTCATAAAATATGTATTTCGTGCGGATTTTTAATTAAATTTGCTAATCATCGTCGTGTCGTCAATAAATCGTAATCATTGATAAATAATAATAGCTTTGTGATGCGTATATCACCGGTTTTGTAGTCGTGATATAAATGTCTCTATCTACGAAAATTTCGGCATTTAAATCTTTTATTATTTTTTTCGAGTTTTGAACATTATTATGGCCTCCAAATTGTTTTTGATCGTAATTGTATTGGTATTGTTTTGAGTTCGTGGCTAAATAACTCGCATGGGACGAAGTTCGCGGTTAAGCTACGCTTCACGACGTCGGTCCGTGGATGGATGACCATCCTTACATATCGAGCGTTCTCTGTGCCTCGGAAAGTACGTGAAGCCGTTGGTGCCGACTGTGATTTGAAGATCTTTGATAGTCGTTACGGGTAGTCAGAAGCCAGAAAATCTGATACCAGTCTTATCAAGGGGTATTGTATTACCCAGTTACTGGGTAGTGAAGGTCAGATAGGCAGTCGCTTCATGTAAAACTGGTGCTGATCGGATGGCGAGCTACCCACTACTCGCCGTCCGCAGGCCCGGGTTTCATGTAAAACACTGGTATTCAGCTGCATCCCGTAAAACTAAAAGCCAACCCTAACATAGTTGCCCGGCAGATTGAATTGTATTGGTATTGTATCAGGGGACCAACGATTTTATTCCAGAACATTTTTGAACTTTTTGAAAAAGGTATACGGCTAGAAACAGTCAACTGGAGCATAGAGGGTCGATGTGGCAACGCCTGGGGAAGCCCTTTGTCCGTCAGTGAACATCTCTCGGCTGAAGTGATGCCACGAAGATTACGATTCTAAAGTGGGTTGTACTCTCAATCAGCCAGTCACAGTGACATATTTGTGGTTAGTTCTCCGTAGCAACCTGTCGAGCTCATCGTGCAATTACACATATTGTACAAATTAATCGTATATTCTTGCATTACAAAATACATATTGTTGCGTCATTTACCTCTGACTTTTTGCCAGTGATGCATTCGCAGAGAATGTGTGACGTCATTCTAGGAGAAGGGTTTTGATAAAATATTGTTTGAAATTTTACGTTCACTTGAAAAAGACACCTGGAATTCTGGATGCTGAAGTACCAAAAACCACTCAAAAGAGAGTGACCTACATTAATAATGTTGGTGAGAGAATCGGAAAAACATGTATTGAAACCGACAGGCCCCTCGCGTCTCCTCAAGGAGACGCGACTATAGGTTTTGAATTGTGTCCGCTAATGAGGGGCTTGATGACTTGTATATTCAAAGCTTTCCCAGATATTAATTACCTAGCTTCTGTCATCGGCTTTGCCCGCGTGACAAGACAAGACATTTATTGTTAGAAACAAGAGTATACATATAAGGAATGCGGGTTGTTCATAAACATAAAATATCCGTCATGTTCGGCCTTTGTGACATACAAAATTATAGAAAAGTCATTAAAAAAGTTAAAATTATTATAATAAAGTCACATAAACTATAACAGAACATAAGCTATATTTATTTGAGATTCCATCCAGATCCGCTCCGCCGTTCTGGCGTGATTGAGTAACAGACATATCCGTCCAGGCATCCGTCCAAATAATAAATATTTTAATATGGTACCTAAAACCAACTTCAAAATGTTTAGATCACTATATAATTAGTTGTGGTTCAAATTGATAATTCTAACATGAAACACCCATAGCTGATTCTTCAATTACACTATTTCAATATAGAGTACCTCTTCATACAGTTGAACACAATATGAAGCTTTTGGTTGTGGTTCAGTGGTAACGACCGCGACTTACGAATTATTGGTCGCAGGTTCGAACTCTGACAGTACTTTGTGCTAGTTATAACGGATGTAAAAAGACAGTTTTCGAAGCCGAAAGCTACATATTCTACCCCTTATTTGGATTTTTTTTCCACTAGATTATACCAGGAAAACCACTGATTCTGAAGATATTGAAGGTCAAAGTCGCATTTTTTTTTTACTTTTGTACAAAAATGAATTCTAAGTGTTATTAACTTATTACTAAACTTTTTTTCAAACAAACATTACCTGAATTTTCGATTTTTGTTCGAAATTACGAATTTGCAGTTACGTAAACGCAATTAATATTAAACTTATCCGACAAGTATCTACGTGGCTCATAGCGAAGGGGCGGGATTTAACTCCACTTGCCTGTGTGCACGTTACATTGCGCGGAATAAAAAATAGTTTTATTTTTCATAGCTAAAAATAAAAGTCGTTTCCCAGCATTATTTTTTGCACAAAACTACTTTGTTAGACGTACAGTTTTTTTTAGGGGGTGGGAAATCATCCAATGACTTCTCCCGCTCTGGGTGGAACGGGAGGGCGTTTCAGACTCTTACTGACTAAAACCCACCCCTGTTCCTCCCTGCCCTGAATGCCCAGGGGCGAGGTAACTTTTTCGAATTTATTCTCAACCCCTAGGCAGTCTTTTTACACCCTGTATAGTTGGTTAAGGAAAAATCATGAGGAATCTGGCATGTCCTAGAACCAATCATTCGAAGACATGTGACATAGATACTCCAGCCCGCACTGGGTCCGAGTGAGGAAATAAGGCCGTCTGACACCCACAGAGAGTACGGCCTGTGTCCCAGTAGCGGGAACGTTATAGACTGCTTTAGCTATGCTATGATGTACTGCCAGGGTCGCTGGGGTGGTCAAAAAAGTCACCTTGCTCTAGCACCGGAAACTGAAGGAACACGGGTGGGGTTTAGTCAGTAAGAGTCTGACACGCCTTCCCACTCCACCCATAGAGCGGGAGAAGTTATTTGATGATTTCCGGACCTTATAAAAAAAACTGACCATGTGCGTGTCGGATTTCGTACATTTAGGGTTCCGTTCCAAATATTGGTATTTGTTAGTAAAGTATGCGTAATAATAAACATTATCACCAAATTTCAAGTCCGGGTCAGTCAGGGGTAGGGCTCCGTTTGGACCCTTCGGGTACGGAACCCTAAAAATGGTATGATGTAACTGGAAAAAAACATTGTCTTCTACACGAAGAATGTTAATTATTGATTCCAGCATTGTTACGTCCCACTTGTCACTATGAAGTATAGACATAATGATAACATCTCACGCCTCTTCTTGTAAAGGCGATGGGCAGTTCCATGAAAATTATTGTCTCGTAATTAAAAATGATGTAATTGCTGTTTTTTGTGCCTCATTATACACCTTTTTGTATCTAGAAATGATTAATGACTTTATGTCAAATTTGGTCCTTTTAAATGAGGTATTTATAATAACTTAAAGCATACTAACCCCGCATAGGCTAGGCGTCATTGATGACGGCCCCACTCCCTCTCACAGAGAGTAGGCCTATGTCCCAGCAGCGGGAACATTATGGGATAATTACACTAGCGTATAGTAATAAAATTAACATGGAGTCTATCGTAAATGAACCTGAGGTGTGATTTCATAAACTAAAAAAGAAATCATGGTTAACACTAGGACTTACTCCTGTATCGTGGGTGCATTCACAACCTAGGGTGTCTTGGGTGACCCTAGGTCATTCAAATATTTGTTCTGTTCGGAAATCGAACCCGCGAGACACAGCGCAGCAGCCAAGCGCTTAAACGCTGCGCCAACCATGCCGTCTGCCGTTCGCACTCCTTAATGACAACACCAAAGAAAATAATCGTGTCAGCTCGGCTCATATTCTAACAATTTACTCTTCATGGTCTAGATTCTTGTATATTTTCTTTGATTTATTCTCTTCTCAGATTGATTCACCCACTATATGGAATCTAACCGACAATTATACCAATAATGTCGTTCGTCTTAATGAGTAAGTGAGCATCTTCGCTTGTATACGAGTTAGTTAGTTAATGAAAAAAGCGGTCAAGTTTAAACTGTTGCGGTTATTACTCTGTAAATGTTACTAACCGCAAAGTTCGTTCGAGACTTCTGACAGACAGACGGACACTGTGGTTACATCATGAATTCATGTGTCTCATATTATTATGTGATTGCAGACATGCCTATTATTAAAGAATCTATTGAAGTTTAGGTGCTAGCACTTCAGTACAAGCTTTTCCCGCATCTAATTTCGCATGGTATACCATGCGAAATTAGCTGCAGAACTAACAAATAAAAGAGAGGATAAAAAGTGGCCTATGCCACGCGGAAATAGTCAACTTTCGATAAATTTTCTTAATTGGAACAGTACTTTCAGAGATTAACATATACAAATATACAATTTTACCTCTCCATAATATTAATTATTTATGGCGCAACTACATGCCAACGGCCTTGAGTGTTGCTTTGCGTGTTCTGTGCTGGGCTCACGAAACGCGTCGTATGTCCACCCAGTAATAGGACTCGCCCATCAAGGAGCGTTGTCCCAAATTAGACGCATTATGAATTTATTAAAATATAAACAATACATATTTAAGTAACAAAACCAAAACATTTTCCTTTGTATTGTAAAGCAGTAGATTTTATTTTTACTCTTTTATAAAAAATTAAGGAATAAAATGGTTTCATTTCAATGATTTGGGGGCGATTTAGTGTTTTTTTTTTATGTGATACCGATAAAAAATTTATGGCTAAACCCAATTACATGTCATATCATGTAGATTACTAACAATTTTTTTCAGAAGTAATTTCTCTGAAAGTGCCGACGAAAAGCTGCTTCATCTGCACGCTTTTTTCAAGCTTTTTTCGAGAGAACAGCCTTAAATACAGATTGAGTCTTTGTGCATAAATCTTTTATAATCTTTAATCTTCTGTCTCTTTTTTTAATGAATATGGTAATGAAAGTGAGGCTTGATTTTTGAACTTAGCAGAAGAAACAGCACGTTTCTTGATTACCGTACCAACTCTTGCGAACATCAAATCTCAGTCAAGAGAGGCAGCTGCCCAGGGGTCGCGGATAAATTCGAAACAGAGTTACCGCGCCCCTGGGCACTCAGGCAACTGATGGAACAGGGGTGGGTTTTATTCAATAAAAGTCTGACACGCCCTCGAGCTCCACCCAGAGCGGGAGAAGTCATTGGATGATTTCCCACCCCACAAAAAAAAAAGTCAAGAGAGGCAGAGTGATGAAAAGCTATGCAATGTTGCTTCTCCGGTGAATCACACAAAAGCAGTGCCACCTGAAACCTAATTAGTCTTTCATCACCAGCACACCAGCTCACACCACTCATAGCAAACCTGTTTCTGAAACACTTTCACTATCCATCCATAGTTTCAACACTTCGGATGAACTAAAAGGCGTGGGCACTCATACACACACCCAAACCGATAAACATGTAATGTTAACACCGGTCACTCGTTAAATACCAATAAAACCTTATTAGTAATTCATTGCTGCATCTGTGCTATACTTTAATCCGAATATAATCAATTTAGGATTCCAAGGATGGTAACTTTAATATTATAATGAGGCAGACATGAAGCCGAGATGAGCCATCACCATCAGCCCGAAGGTCGCGCTGCTCGTAAATTAACATATTTCTAAGTAAGCTGTTGTGGAATCTTCACATATTTGGGTCCCTTCGCATTTAATTAGCCATTATAGAGATTTGTTTTCCATTGATTTGATTTCTTGTCGCAATCAATAATTTCCACATTTAACCATTTCATTATTTTTAACCAACTTCGCAAAAAGGAGGAGGTTCTATGTTCGACTGTATGTATGTTTTTTTATATATGTCCACCGATTTTTCTGTCAGTTGTGAACCGATTTTCAAAATTCTTTTTTCATCCGAAAGAGGTGGTTCCATATAAATTTAATCGAAATTGCTTTAGTTTTTTTTTTTAAATAATCAACATAAACTAAAAATATGTTTACTTATATGACATTTTGGTTTCTTCTAATAATTACGACTATGTTCAAATTCCATGTTCCATGTTATTGGGGTTGTTAATATTTAGTTTTAGTTCTGGGGTTCAAAACTAAAAAGTAAAAAATAAAAAACCTTTCTACAAAAAATACAACCGACTTCCAACTTCAAAAATAACTTTAGTTTCGGTAGTCGGTGTTTTGTATTTCATTCCTTTGTTATTTGACACCGACTTGCGAAATTAAAGTTATTTTTCAATTTTATGTGTATTTTCTTTTTCGGAAATCGGTTGTATTTTTGGTAAAAAAGTTGTTTGAGTTTGCTTATTTCGATGTCGTGTGTTAGGTATTATTAGTTTTAAATGTTATTGCAAATCTGGTCGTCAAGTTAACCGACTTTTAAATGATTAGATATTTTTAAAACGATTGCTTTTCAAAATGATGACACGAGTCTCTGATTGTGATGAAAAAGCCACTTTACATTTTGTTTCATCAGTTTAGTAATCCTTCATGCTTTTAAAGTTTCGCAACTTTGTTCGGAATATTTTCTAGAATTTGATTGTATCATAGATTTTGGTGCAGGTAATGAAACGAGTAAGTAAATTACTATAACATAAATTGTTTTATTAACAAAATTGTTCAGGATCATATCACAGATCGCTTGGAGTGGATATTAACAAAGGAGGGGATAAGGTTAGGGATGAGTATTTTTTGGACTAGATATTGGGATTAGTGAAGTAGAATTAAGCAACGGGAAGATGAGCAGCCTGGGGCTGGAAGCCGTCCTGGTTGGCGATGTAGTTGACCAGGTAGAGGACGCCGTCGGGTCCCGTGTATGAGAACTGGCCGCGGACCTCCAGAGTTTCATTCTCCGTGCCAGCGTTCTTCAGCTGAGCCTCCTCCTGTTGCTTGATGCCGTTGGATGTTTCAACACTAAGGGTCAGGAAAAAAGTGGTGTTAATAAATTGTACGATATAACTGATGGGATTCTGGACCATGTCAGGAGATCAATAAGCAATGAGATCTTCAGGATACATAAAATAAATGACTCAACTTTGTAAAGTAGGTTAAGTTAAACGAACCGAATGAACGCTTATTTAAAAACTTACTTATAGCTGTATCCATCAACTCCGATGTTGTCGCTGTCGTAGCGGAGGATCTGCGCAGCAGCGTCGGAGCCGGCGGGAGCGGCGGGAGCGGCGCAGGCGGCGGCTACGAGGAGGGCGAGCACGATGAACTGTTGACAGAACACTATTGTTAGAGACCAGCCAGAGAAACACCATGAACTATCACCAAAACTTGATAATAATCAAGCAAAAACATTTAAGATCCTTCTTAAATTTTTTCTCACTGAAGATCACAAAAACACTTTTCGTTGTATACAAACGTACCGATTTCATTTTTGATGGGTTTTGTTTGTTTGTCTGGGGACTGTTTGTGATTGAAAGGCAATCGAGCGACTGATGCCTCTGTGTTGTCGCACTGGCTATTTATAGTCGCCGGCGCATCGTTGCGCGGCAAGGACGCGCTTTGACATTTGAACTTAGAATCTTCTTCGGCCACCGATGTTTAGCTAAAGGTTCTTTGTGACATGTCCGGCTTGCTCAGATGGCTCATATTGATATCATATGGGCGACCTACATAGCTTTCATGGTATTTTAATATACTTAATAATAAATATTTTATTGGACTTACCATTTATGATAGCTAATTTATTTGGGAAGGGGTTTGTTATTATTTGTATTACTTATCTAATTATTTTTAAGATTTCATGTTGACATTTCTTTTATAGTTGGTGCAGCATTCCTTATATCAATATGTATATTGCCAGAAAATAGTGATTTTGAAAAAGTGGTTTATTTAATGTTTATTTCATCGTCTCATAATTTAATATTTTCAATCTGGTAGTACTTATATGAAGCTATTAATAATTTTAAAGTTATATCTGTAGCGCATAGACCCTTTTACGCAGCTGTATTAATATATCATCATTCCAAGGTTTAGATGGGCAGGCAGAGATAAAGGACCACTTCTCGGCTCCCAGTTCATCAATCGTGGGTAGGTAGATCAGTGGATTGGTAGTTAATATGTCGTAATTTACTATGGGATAGTTGATGTTTTAATTATACTACATATATTGTATATTAAAGTATCTTCAATTTTATATGGATTTAAAATAGTTGTTAAATAATGTTAACGTTGATTTGCAAATAAAACCTATCGGCGACTCACTTGATGGAATGTTAGGTATATTCTATTCTGTAAATTTCCCTGTAAACATCTCCAAAACAGCATTGTTAGTGTAACCCTCGGTTACAAATTTAACGGAAGTCAAGTTATACAATTGGCTGTTGGGACTTCATTCAACCAATCATATCAGCAGATACTTGTTTGACAATTTGTCACATTCAATTCTGCGATAATATTTCGTTCCACGAACTGGGCCTAAGATGCAGCATTCATTTTTTTTTTTTTTTGTCGGGTTGGAAATCATCCAATGACATCTCCCGCTCTAGGGTGGAGGGGAGGACGTGTGAGACTCTTACTAACTATAATCCACCCCTGTTCCTTCCCAGCCCTGAGTGCCCAGGGGCGCGGTAACTCTGTTTCGAATTTATTCACAGCCCATGGCAGGATCCATTTCTTATGAGCTTTCATTCATACCCGACGTTCATAACTCATAAAACGTAAGCACAGCAAATTATTTTAGTGGCAGACTACAATTATATAGAGAAGGTTTACAACTAAAACTAAACTTCATTAAATGCCTACTTAAAAAAAAAATCTATGACATTTAATTTTTCAGTGACAATTTAATTGTTCTTTGACTTTTTTTTTAATATTTTAATCTTTAATTCCTGATAAATTTACAACATTGCATGTTTTTTTTATTATTTCAATACTGTGGTTGTCTCTAAGTCAGCACTTGAATAGTTTCTAAGTAATGTAGTCATCATCATCATCATCAGCCTTTTAATGTCCAAACTGCTGGGGCACAGGCCTCCTCTCTGTGAGAGGGTGTAGGCCGTAGTCCACCACGCGGGCCCAATGCGGATTGGTGGATGTCACATGTCTTCGAATTTTCGGTTTTAGGACATGCCGGTTTACTCACGATGTTTTCCTTCACCGTTTTGAGAGCAGTGGTGATGAAATAATTTACACAAAGTAAAGCGCCTGTGGTTTGAACTTACGACCTACAACTTGTAAGTCGCGGCCAACACAACTGGGCCACCACTGCTCCAGTAATGTAGTAAGTTTTATAAATTTTGTAGTATATACAAAAATACTTCGTAGTTCATAGGTCAACAAGACACCTGTCGATGAGAACCCGTGTACTGTGAACAAGACAATGATTGTCAGAACACCACATCATTGTAATATTTCAAGGAAACAATTTGCAGAATTTGGCTCCGAAGTCACGCTAGCACCGTGAGGAATTTAGCTAGGTTATGATTTTGGAAAGGGCACGCCAGCAATTAACTAAGTGCATTACAAGAGGCAGATGTATCACTAAGGTTCCGCAGAGGGGTCAGCAGAGATGTGTTGGGCTCACATGTCATTCCATGTCATTCACTCTGACACAAAACACGCAGTTTAGTATCTGAAAGTGCAGATCGCGATATTGGGTACAATATTTTTAACATACTTAGCTATTAATAATGGTAGTCAAAATTTCTTTTGCAAATTTACAAGCAGCGATATGATGAAATTCAAAGAAAAATAAAAAAAATCTACAGTGGTCCAACATATCAAAGCCTTTTTGATACATTTTCGCAAAATCAGTGATTCATTTTTGTGAAAAAAAAGAAAAAGAAGAGTGTCAAAAAGAGTGAGGTTCTTATTTTTGCAGCATAATCCTCAGTAAGTTTTCATCTTATTAAACTGGCACGTTGTGTCTTGAATCGTGTTCAACAATTTAAATATCTCGCCCATATTGTCACCGCGGGCCTCAAAGATGATCTAGATGTAGAAAGGGAACGAAGAGCATTGGCGGTTCGATGCATCATGCTTGTTCGTAGGTTTGCTCGATGCACGTGTGAAGTGAAAGTGACGCTTTTTAAAGCATATTGTCAGACTTTTTACACGTGCAGCCTCTAGACAGGTTGTACGCAGAGAGCCATCAATGCTCTTCGATTTCAACACAACAAGGTATTCAGGATGCTGCTGTGGCTGCCACGCTTCTGCAGTGCGTCGGGAATGTTTGCTGATGCGTACACTGATGGCTTCCCATCGATCAGACGTAAGCGTGCCGCCTCGCTGCTGCAGAGGGTCCGGGGCAGCTCGAACAGTCTCCTGAGTGTCATGCGGGGAAATTAGATTGCCCGCTCGTCCATTATTTGTCCAACCTGCATGTATATATACTAACATAGTTATTAAGGTTAATGTTTACTAACTAATTATGGCATTCCTGAAATAAAATGATTATTATTATTATTATGTACTATAAGGGCAAGTCCACTTTTCCTTTATTTGTTAAGGTTACTCAACAAAACAAAAAGAGGACAAATCCGTGGTTACTCAGGTAACTCCGTTAATTTTTTTATTAAGCCTATACTTACTCACTATCTCCCCCAAAACCTTCCAGGTATTGTTTACCCGAGCCACCTTAAACCAGCCCTTGCGGTAGACGTCCAGGTCGTCTCACCACCTCTTCCTAGGCCGGCTTCGGTGGCATCGTCCATCCTCAAGCGGACTTGACTTGACTCAACTTTGTGGAGACTATTGCCCAGCGGTCACTGATCATGCGGCTAATGTGACCCACACAATCCCATTTTAGCCTGGTAGACTCCTGCCCAGGGATTGTGGATAAATTCGAAACAGAGCTACCGCGCCCCGGGGCACTCAGGGCAAGGAAGGAACAGGGGTGGGTTTTAGTCAGTAAGAGTCTGACACGCCCTCCCGCTCCACCCAATCAATGACATATCCAAAAAAAAAGGACTCCGTTTATAGCCTTTTATTAACCGACTTCAAAAAAGAGGAGGTTCTCAATTCATCTGTATGGTTTTTTTTTGTATATTTGTTACGCGATATCTCCGCCATTTGTGAATAGATTTTGATTATTCTTTCTTTGTATGGTAGGTCATACTTCAGAGCTGTCTCATATATATTTTATCGATATTGATTAAGCAGTTTTTTAAAAAATCAACATAAATACAAAAAAAATTGTAAACACAGGTGACGTTTTGGCTTTCTCCAAATGTTCAAATTCCATGTTATTGGTGTTATCCATTCGAGCATAACTTTAATATTTAATTTTACTTCTGGTGTACAAAAACAAAAAGAAAATTTTAAAAAAAACTAAAAAGTTTAAAATAAAAAACTTTTTCAAAAAATACAACCGTCTTTTAAAAATTTTAAAATAACTTTAATTTCGGAAGTCGGTGTCAAATAACGAAGAAACTAAAAAAGTACGAGTATACACACCGACTTCTGAAATTAAAATTATTGTTACGTCGACCGTATTACACTGAAACGTTCGAGAATGTGGTCGAAGTTTCCAGAAGTTTCCACTATGTTCGAGAACATTCCATTGTGGTACCGTGTTGAAGTTCATAGATGTTTCTAGAATATTCTACTATAGGATAGTTCGACAATGTTCTGGAAACTTCCATGACTGTATAAATAGGCCGGACGGCGGGCGAGTGAGTGAGTCTGTTTTCGACTGCGGATGCGAACGGATGCGAATACAAGTGATTACGAAGAGAATAGTGATCAATATTATAGTGAATTAGTGGTTGTGTAAATAAGTTGTTGAGTTAATAAAATATATTTGGTTAATTAATTGATGTAAAATAATTTATCCCATACCCAGCTCGTAACAAATTGTAATATTCCACTATAGGATAGTTCGACAATGTTCTGGAAACTTCCATGACTGTATAAATAGGCCAGACGGCGGGCGAATACAAGCGATTACGAAGAGAATAGTGATTAATAGTGAATTAGTGTTTGTGTAAATAAGTTGTTGAGTTAATAAAAGATATTTGGTTAATTAATTGGTGTAAAATAATATATCCCATACCCAGCTCGTATGCCTAGGGGTAGCGGATAAATTCTGAAAATGAGTTACCGCACCCTTGGGCACTCAGGCAGGGAAGGAACAGGGGTGGGTTTTAGCGGGAGAAGTCATTGGATGATTTCCCACCCCCCGAAAAAAAAAAGAAAAAAAAATACCAGCTCGTAACATTATTTTGCAATTTTAAGAAATCGATTGTATTTTTTGTGAAAAAGTTTTTTTTTTCACTTTTTAGTTGTTCTACCTCAGAAGTAAAACTAAATATTAAAGTTATGCCCGAATGGATAACCTTATTAACATGGAATTTGAACATTTGGAGACAGCCAAAACGTCATCTGTGTATACATATTTTTTGTTTATGTTGTTTGATAATCTAACTTATTGAATACTAGCTTCAGCCAGCGCCTTCACTCGAGTGAAAGTCGAAAATTATCCTAAGAAAACGGACTATCGGGATAAAAAGTATCATCATCATTATCATTTCAGCCGAAAGACGGCTTCATCCTAACTCTCACCGATCCCGGCTCTACACGATATAAAATTACCTAAAAAAAACTTCCCAACTCTACACGAAACGATAAAAATGTACAGTCAGAATGAAAAACATTTAGACAAATTAAAAATACTTGAATCACCATATATTTTCCAAGCCATGTTCCACTAAAATCACACAGGTGGCGCTGTCCTTCACCATAGAACATATAAAACTTTTGTTTTTTGAAGAAAAGAAGCAGTCTTTTTTCAAAGAAGAGGGAGATCGCCATCTGTAATGTTTGTGGAACATGGGCTGGACAATAGCCCATTGTCAAAGACGTCCACTACTGGACATAGGCCTCCCCCAAGTGTTGCCACAATGACCGGTCCTGTGCGTCTCGCATCGATCGGCTACCTGCGACCCAGTACTTAAGTAGTAGTAAAAAGTGTACTGTGTCCTAATTCAGGTCATGTCTTTCCTTTCATCCCCATGTGTCAGCGGTTGGGCGTGATTGCTTTCACATTTATAATATTACCCTATATCCTACTAATATTATAAATATAAATTTGTTAGAAATATTTATTTTTGGTTATATTAAAAAAATATAACCAAAAAATAAATATCTGTATCAATTAACATTCGTGTAGTTAACTTGTCTTCTTCATAAAAGTACCTTTTGTTTACAGCAGTGACATTATATTTAGATAAGTTTATTAACATCGATATCTTCACTAATTAATAAACGTTTGAAGATCACTAAAACTATTCATTGAGTTAATTAATTAATTAAACAAGTGTTATTTAAAAACTACATTCTAGTACTCTTTGTAATGAACTTGTAAAGCTTATAATTTTTTTTCTGTGTTAATTATATCCGGAAACCATATTTTATCTTCAAATTAGTCTACATTTATAATTAAGGAATGCACGTGCAGAGTACGTGTCGATGAAACAGGCTTTTTCGTTCTATACGAAGTAAAATTACATGAAACAATGAGGGACTGCAAAGGAAAACGTGGAAGAAACCGATTAAAGGTTTCAGCACTGGGCAATAGGTTCGGAATCGTAGAAGAAATCGACAAAGGGTTTCAGCACTGGGCAAGGGGTTCGGAATCATAGAAGAAACCTACGAAGGGTTTCAGCACTGGGACCTTAAGGGGGTTGATTTCGACCTCCTTAAGAATATAATAAACCAACGAAAGGTTTCAGCACTGGGCAAGGGGGTTTGAATCGTAGAAGAAACCGACAAAGGGTTTCAGCACTGGGCAAGAGGGTTCGGAAACGTAGAAGAAACCGACAAAGGGTTTCAGCACTGGGCAAAGGGTTCGGAATCATAGAAGAAACCTACGAAGGGTTTCAGCACTGGGACCTTAAGGTGCCAGGAGGAGGAGGATTTCGAACCTCCTTAAGAATATAATAAACCAACGAAAGGTTTCAGCACTGGGCAAGTGGGTTCGGAATCGTAGAAGAAACCGACAAAGGGTTTGAGCACTGGGCAAGGGGGTTCGGAAACGTAGAAGAAACCGACAAAGGGTTTCAGCACTGGGCAAGGGGGTTCGGAATCGTGGAAGAAACCGACAAAAAGACTAAAAACTTTATCAGTCTTATTTGTATGTCCTTAATATCTTTTAAATATGTACTAAAGATTTTTTTAAAGATGACATCTTTCGCTCTGGGTGGAGCAGGAGGGCATGTCGTAGAGTCTTTCTGACTAAATCCCACCCGTGTTTCTTCAGTTGCCCGTTGCGTTCCAGTGTCGCGGTGTCTCTTTGTCTAAAATTTTTAATTAAAGTAGGTACCTACCAAAGACTAAGTTTCTAGTCGTCAGAGCAGGAAAATCATCATACTTACAAGTTTTCTTAAATTCATACTAATTCATGCCGTCATATTTTAATACCAACCCAGCCCAGCAATTTTTTCGCAGTATTTTGCGTTTTAGTTTTTAGACTTCCTGGATCACTGCCCTCTAAGGAAAACCACGCAGATTCTTCAAGCTTAACAAAAAATACAGAGACCTTGAAACAACATTAAAATCAATTTTACGCATACTAAAATAAATAACTAAAAGTTCACGAGTGCGCCTGACATTCTGCCTGCCTCCCAGTCTGATGTCATATCGATGTTATCTGCTCTGAAGGAAAATCTTCTTTGTTCTATTTTGGTGTATTAAATCAGTAAGCCTGATTTTGTTTAAATCGCATCTGTTCTGGGTCCGGTTTATGTAGCACTAGATTTCTCCCGCAGTTTTGTACTCATAATCTATCACTGAGGAACCGAGCATTTTTCTGAGATAGAAAATTATGGCACTCGACAGCAGTGTAGATAAAAGGATTTTTGATATCGTATCAGTACTTCCTGAGACTACCTCTTAAACATGAAAACAAACAAGTTAACCTCTTGCCAGATATAGGCATTTTTTTTATTTGAAGAATTTTGACAAGGCACGATTAGCACAGTGGTTGAGCGATCGGTTGCTGCGCTGCGTGTCACGGGTTCGATTCTCGTACAAAACAAAGTTTTGTGTACAGTTTAAAAAAATAGTGACTGCCGGTAAAATTGCACGCACAACAGACATTTCGTCTTTGTTTCTAAAGTTAGCACAAACCACCAAGTCTTTGATATAACAGGTCTACAGAAGGCGGTAACTTCTTTACATCAGTTAGGCAGATACTTACATACAAAATAGCTGCTAAACAGCGTCAAAATGTAATACTAACCTGCTGAGAGAAAGCAACGAAACAAAAGAATGTCAACACAAGTAACATAGCTTGCTCCGTAATATATTATGATTGCGAGCACCGCCGCGAGCGACAACTAGTGTAACATTGTGTCATAAGACCGTATAGAACATTAAGCTTAGGATGCGCCCGCGCTTGTTCCACCAACGAGAGTGTACAGAAGAACAAGTTGTAACAATAATCCTTCGGGGAGTACAGTCATCATGTAACTATGCTCATATTAATGTAGAGCAATCAAATGGCTGTTTTTAACCGACGAAAAAAAGGAAGAGGTTCTCAATTTGACCGTATATATATTTTTTTTCTTTTTTTTTTTTGTGTATGTTCAGCCCTCACGCCGTCATTTATGAACCGATCTTAAATATTATTTTTTTGTTAGATAGGGTATACTTCAAGGGTGGTCCCATGTCAAGAAAATCAGGATCTGATAATGGAATCCTGATAAAATTGAGAGAAAACCTCGAAAATTGTGGGCACATTTAGCGTTTCTGTACGTATGTTCGGCCCTCACTCCGTTGTTTATGAACCGATTTTGATGATTCTTTTTTTCTTAGATAGGGTATAACTAAAGGGTGGTCCCATGTCAAGGACATCAGGATCTGATCATGGTATCCTGATAAAATTGAGAGAAAACCTCGAAAATTGGGCACAAATATTGTTTCTGTTTACTTTTCATAACTTAATCAGGTATTTGCATTTAGGAATCATCACATCATGAAACTAAGCTGATGATGGAAACCATACCTTTCCTAAATAAATAGAAGTTAGATATAAAAAACTGGTTTTAGTGACAGATACCACTTAATATGCTTTGAGAAAAGACGTCTTTAGAATATTGGACCTCAACTGGTCAATATCCTGGGAACCTCAGTGCCAAGAGGAATGATGAAGGATTAGAAATTAGCCTCAGAGTATTAAAAGATGATGCGAGTCACAAAAAATCAAAAAATAAAAAACTTTTTAACAAAAAATTCAACCGACGAAAAAGAACTAAAAAGCAAAAAATAAATAAACCTTTTAAGTCTTGAGTATTGAGCTTATTTACCTACATTAAAATATCAAATTTTTTGATGGAAGGTTTGCGAACCTAAAGGTTTTCTACGATCGCGATGTGAAAAGTTATAGAAATATCCACTTAGCTTAGGATCGATTACTGAGATGGTCCTGTATTTTATGCAGATGCACTGTCGATGACCTCTCAACCTTTGCAGTACGTGGCGTGGATTTGAATGGACGAGTCGGTTGGATTACAAGGGATAGGGATGACAAACCTGAGGCTGTGGAGGCTGCTGTAGTGGAGGATGCTCACAATGTTTGTTATTTTTTCTTATTGCCTTATTTATAATTTTCGTCAAATTTGCTAGCAATATAGATGAAAATGATTATATCTATGAAAATTTAAAATCATTTCCTCGTACAACCTTAAACACTGGGTCCAGAAACATGATATTTCGCACAAGAAAGACATAAAATAATAACGTACTAAGAAAATATTTGGGATATATATCCTAGAGGTTAAATAGGGATTGAAAGAATGTACTTATGAAAGTTCATAACTTTTGTCGACGGCAAAGACAAATCAGCGACATAGTTTGTTTTATATTACAAGTAAAATACAAGTAAGACACTTGTGAAAAACCCTAAAAAAAAATAGTTTATGTTTTCATACCATTTTTCATACTTTTCTTTATTCATAGATGGCAATAGAATGTTAGTAAATATTGCACGATTTTGTGTAGCGTTTGTCATCTCTGGCACAAACATTACACCGAGACCCAGGTGTGTAAATTACCTACATTTTAATCATACGACTATTTACTAAATACAACTTCAGGTCATATGCTTAAATGAAGTCTTGGTAACCTCTTCGTCATCTTATAGTATTATAGAATAGAATATTTTTAGAATATTTATTTATTGAATTATGGTATATAAAAAGTTTACATTTAGTCTACAGGAGTAACATTTCCTATACAATTATAGTGCTTAAAAATAAACTAAAACTAAAATATGGTACATTACTGGTTCAAAATAAGATGATGGATGAATATTGATATGTTGTTGTAAGTATTTACTTTGCTTAAAGGTTTTTCTGTATATGATTTTTCTTATGTTCAGTTTATGCTAACCAGACCTTAGTTTCATTATAACTGTCCTAATTTCTCGGAGGAAATATTTTCCCGACCGACCTCGAACCAGTCCCTGTGGTACACATTCAGGTCAACTCGCCATCTCTTCCTAGCAGGACTCGCCACCTCTTCTTGGCCGCACTCGGATCCCGCCTCCGCAGATTTGGGAGCGCTGTGTTTACCTGAGGTGTTTCTTGAGCCGAAAAGATGTTGAGAGTAACG
The DNA here is from genome assembly GCA_951329385.1 of Polia nebulosa. Classification (NCBI taxonomy): domain Eukaryota; kingdom Metazoa; phylum Arthropoda; class Insecta; order Lepidoptera; family Noctuidae; genus Polia; species Polia nebulosa. Next base: position 1,663,626 of record OX589596.1, read on the forward strand.
GTGGAGAGCTATTTTTTTTTTATTGTTGATAGGCTCGCGTTTGACCACCATCTCACCTGATGGTAAGCGATGATGTGGTCGAAGATGGAGCTTGCTTGCCTAGAAGTAACCTATTCACTCTTGACTTAAAGACTCCCAGGTTGTAGCTATCAGGAAACACAGCCTCTCGAGCAGGGAATTCCACTCCCGAGCTGTATGCACAATGAATGTGCTCTCAAAATGTTTTGTGCGTGTGGATGGGATGTTCACCATGTACCGGTGGCACATCGCCGTACGTCTTGTGGTCCGCTGATAGAACGGGCCTGGCGGAATCAAATTATGCAATTCTGTCGCACACTCCCCAAAATGTAACCGATAGAAAACCGACAGACTAGCAACTCGGCGTCTATGCTTCAAGACTTTGGAGCTTCAACTCAACGAGCCTATCATAGCCGATGATCCTCTTGGCTCGTTCCTCAATTGACTCAAGGGCATCAAGCTGGTATCTGGCAGATCCGTCCCAAAGATGAGAGCAGTACTCCAGCTAGTTCTTAGAGCAGGTAAAAAACTGGCCAAGTGCAATTCCGACTCGCACTTGACGGTTTTCGCACATTTAGGGTTCCGTACTATATGAGGGAAATCAATATTTTGATATTTGTTGTTAAAATATACGTAATAATAAACATTATCACCAAATTTCAAGTTCATAGGTCAATGGGAAGTTAAAAAATTCTTCGGAACAAAATTTTGCGACAGACAGACGGGCAGACGGACACGTGAGTGACAGCGATAGGGCACTGGTTGCACCCTTCGGGTACGGAACCCTAAAAGACAGTAAAACCGGTCCTGCTCTACCTGGTTCTCTGCGAAATGAAACTTCAAGTCACCTCGACTTTTGTTCGATACAGAACGTTTTTGGTAAACCAAAGTGCAAACCTTTTTCAAATGCAATTCGTTTGTATCCATTGAATGCTGTCATATGAGGTCCTATGATCTCAGCTAAACTTCTGATGGTCTCTTGCCGGTCTGTCAACACTGCCTTTTGAACATTTTTGACGTTAACTTCGGAAAAGTACTAGCGATCCGCTCCAACTTTACTCAGGTACAAATTATACACTTAAACCTTTCTCATGAAACCCGGGCCTGCGGACGGCGAGTAGTGGGTAACTCGCCGTCCGATCAGCACCAGGCCCGAGAGTCGACGGCGCGTAGTGTTCCACGCGCGCCTCAAAGAGTTGTCAGCAAAAGGACGGGGCCTGCCACGGCCGATGCCTGCCCGGGGGTGGAGGATAAATTCGAAAGAGTTACCTCGCCCCTGGGCACTCGAGGCAGGGAGGAACAGGGGTGGGTTTTAGTCAGTAAGAGTCTGACATGCCCTTCCGCTCCACCCTAGAGCGGAAGAAGTCATAGGATGATTTCCCACCCCCCAAAAAAAAAAAAAAACCTTTCTCATGAATCACTCTGTCTTTTGGAGAAAATCGCATGAAAATCTGTTCTGTATTTTTTGAGTTTATCGCAAACAGACAGACGCGATGGGGGAGTTTGGTTTATAATATGTAGTGATGTTACTCGTTAACTGGTTAGTTGTAACAACTGGTGAGACCGGGGTCGCGAACTTTTGGACCATTACCATAGATGGAAACATACAAGAGTTGGCAACACGGACATATAATAGAAAAATATAAAGATTCTGTCTACATATTTTACTCCACAATTAAAAGTTTTCCATTTTACTTTGTAAGAGATATAGTAGCAATGTAGCGCATAGCAGGAAGAATTATATTATCGTCTGTAGACCTGCTTTTAATTGGTAAAAAAACAACCCCAAAGGTCCCCATGCTATTTAAAGGCAGTAGACACTTTAGGAATAGCTTTTGGCAGTTTTAGCAATGTATCACATGGAAATTAAACGGGAAAAACAGATGTTCATCATTATTTTAACCTCATTGATTTTTCTAAGGTGAGATAGTGGCCAAACGGGAGCGTATCAATAGCAAAAAAAAAACAGTGGCACTCCGGGAGTGCCGACAGAAGTGAAAACTTGACCAAAAATTCCCAACGCGCCTAAAGAAGTTTTCACTTCTCATCACTCTTCATCGTGTAGCGGTATCGGTGTTGGTGTAGGTGTCAAAGGCGAGTTCAATTGTTTTTTCCTATCTCAAAAATGCTCAACGCGTCTAAAGAAGTTTTCACTTAAAAAAAAACATTTTATTAGGGATCGGCGTAACCTATCTTCTTCTTCCATATGTAGTCATCTCAGTCTGTAGTATCCCTTTTCTTTTTTCTATCAAATATCAGATCAGATTCAGAATATTTATGTTTAAACATAGGTAGAGTTACATAGTATCTGGCCTGTGCCCGGATCTTCTCTTCTTCTTGCAAAAAGAAACAAATACCAAAATAAAATTTTAAACTTCTGATCTGCATGTCCAAAGGTTCCCCACCTCTGCAACAGCATAAATATAGGTGTCACACTCGCCGACAAAGGTAGGCAGTCATCTTCTTGCGACAATGTTGCTGATTCATCTGCGCTTGCAGCTTTCAACGGATGAGTGTTATGACTGAGACATAACTTTACGAGAGCTCAAGGTCGTGAGAAATCAGCTGGTGATTTTATATGAAGCTAAAGTGATGAGTAATTTAGTTACTTGTAAGTCACATGTAGGTAATCTTTTACCACTAACCAGACTTCGAACTGGTATTTATGGATAAACCCAATAAGAAAACCTGCTCCGAACAAAACGAAGAGTTTGAACGCAGGACCCTGGGCTGCGCAGTCGCTTTTTCGACCATGTGACCCAAAGTCAGCAAAAAGAGATCGGGCACTCATTCTCTTCAAAGGCTATACACACCAGAATGTTGCCTGACTTCAGAAATATAATGGTGAATTATATTATTGACAGCATGGTTGGCGCAGTGATTGAGTGATTGGCTGCCGCGCTACGTGTCGCGGTTTCGATTCCCGTACGGAACCAATATTTGTTTGGCCTATAGATCGTTGTTCCAGGTCTGGGTGTCTCGTGCATGTGAGTTTACATGTTTGTGAACGCACCCACGATACAGGAATAAGTAAAATTAAAAAAAGCAAACAAAAATTATGCGAACTACCAAAAACTTTTTAAGATTATCATTATATAGCTAAAACCACTGGTACAGTAATCTGAAAATGTAGTGGTATGCCATTTACCTAATAATATGAATACAATTAGCTGGGACATACCAGTCGTGCGCCTGCGATCATAAGTTGAGGCACCACCAATTACATGATCTATTTTAAAACATAATTTCGGTCGAGAAGCATACTTAGTTTATTAACCTATTGTCCTGTTAGCTTGAGATTCCAAATAATGCGGTCCTATGAGAATGTCTTCTACAACAAAGGACCACGACTGACAGATTAGGTAATAATTTAAATTATTTTGATACCCACATGATCATGTCGCAAAAAATAGGCTGCCGCCATTTTGTTTTTTTTATTTTTCAATATTCATATAGCTTTTTCACTTCGGTAGTCAATCTAAGATTATCTAATTTGTTGAAATCAATCCACCCGTTTATGCTACAGTACATGCCAGAGAAATAGACATAATGTACACACATACAGGATGTAACGGAAAGGTGTGGTCATATTTTAAGAACCGGTTCTGCCCATGAAAATGAACATCTTTCTCTAAGAGAAAACAGAAAATATTCAAAATAAATTGGACTTTCCATACTAAGTTGTCATCAGCTGCTGAATTATTTGTATGGCAGGTAATTTTTTTTGAGAAGTTCCTCAGGTTTTCTTGAAGAATGTTGTTCATATGCGGTTCTTGAAATATTACAACACCTTTCCGTTATACCCTGTATATACATACTACGTCGAAAAATAGTACCCTCCTTCCGGGGCTGTCGGGTATAAAAATCTTACTTCTGACTTGTCTCTGCCTAGCCTTTTCCTAACTACCTTGGGGTCGGCTTCCAGTCTAACCGGATGCAGCCTCCACAACCCAGTAACTGGGTAATACGATACCCCTTGGTAAGACTGATTGTCAGACTTTCGGGCTTCTGACGTCCCGTAACGACTGTCAAAGATCCAAGATTGACAGCCGGAATCAACGGCTCAACGTGCTTTCTGAGGCAACGAGGAGTCTCGGTATGTAAAGATGGTCACTCATCCATGGACCAACCCCGGCAAGTTTAGCTTAACCTGATGAATCGGCCCGAGCGGCTGTTATTACTTAAGCCACGAGCTCCTCACGACCTTCTGACTTGATCTCAGCCTATTAAAGTAGTTCTACAACCCTGAGTGGTCCAAAAAAATATTCGAAATCATTAAAATAAATTATCTTACCTACTTTGTTCAGCAAGGCGCCTGCACATCGATGCAAGGTGAACGAATTAAAATAATACGTTTTAATTGAATACTAAAATGGTGATACACAAAAACACAGGAACTAAACAATACTCCAAAAGCAATTTGTATCATTATGCGGTTATTCACCTGTTATATGAAACTTATACAATCGTAGTACAAGTTCATACATCGTCCTATTGACTTGTAACATGTTATTTGATGATTTTTTGCTCGGATTGTTAGCAATAGTTTCCTGGATTATTAATTCTCTGTCAGTTCTAAAGATCAGGAATCATTAATGTTCATAAATATATATGTTTTATTTTTTTGTACATTTTTACTATAGAGATTGGTCCATGTAATAATTTCAACGAGCATCTATAATTTAGCCAGGAAAACACCAGTATGAGATCAGATTTCCTAATGCAAATTCTGAAACAAATTATAACAAAGTTGGTCCAAATGGAGACGACGCGCGTTGTGACGAGTTGGACTCCTGTCTAAGAGCGGAAGCGCACTACGTCCGATACTTATCCGTGAAAATACGGTCCGGCGTGGTCGTAGAACAATTTGTATGGTAGGTTACGCACTACCGATCTGAGTTCGGTCCGAGTTTTCTATAGATGTGTATTATGACGGATAAGTATCGGACGTAGTGCGCAACCGCTCTAAATTATTGGGCTCAGATTGTCCAAGATAGACAACAATAAAGAGAAAGAAAAAACCGGCCAAGTACGTCTCGGACTTCACATATTTAGTGTACCGTACCAAATGAGTGAATTATCACAGAGAAAATCATTTATCATTAGTATTTGTTAGTTGTTACGGCTCACACCCTCTCATAGAGAAGAGGCCTGTGCCCCAGCAGTAGGGACATTAAAAGGCTGATGATGTTGATGATGATGATTTGTTAGTAAAGTATACGTACTAATAAACATTATCACCAAATTTCAAGTTCATAAGTCAATGGGAATTCAAAAATTCTTCGGAACAAAATTTTGTGACAGACGACGGTCAGACAGACGTACACGTAAGTGACAGCAATTGGGCTCCGTTTGGACCCTTTGGTTACGGAACCCTATAAAGAGGAGATGGCCTTTGCCCAGCAGTAGGACAATAAGTGCTTATAAATAATGTGTGAACTCAGCGATCATTATACCGTCGTGTCAGCCAATGCCTTAATAGCCACGAGCCTCGACCAACACCTCAGGTGGCTCTCCGTAGACGCATCTGGACACAGCTCGCATTTTTAAGCGGTTCCTCTCTCTGGAGCACCACCGATAGCTTGGACCCTTTTCCCGATACCGGTGGAATACTATTTTTTAACCGACTTCGAAAAAGGAGGAGGTTCTATGTTCGACTGTATGTATGTTTTTTGTTTTTTACGTTGATGACGGTTTGGTTTCCTCCAATTACGATTATGTTCAAATTCTACACCAAAACTACAGTAAAAATGCACTAATAACGCATGTGTAGTGTTAGAAACGGCCGTTTTTGGTACTTTTGCCTACTACTTTGGATACATTATCCTCTTTGTAAGAAACGTGACGTTGGATTCTTTAATATTTATTTTGTAGGCTATGCTACGATTTTTTATTCAATGAGGGCACCACTTGGCCGGTAGTACGGCCTTAATTTGCCCTTTGCCTACCAGCGCCAACTCTTTCAAGGAATCCTGCGACCCTGGCAAAATAAAAATGAAATTACCTCATAAGTGTACTCTAATGCATTTTAAAATAATATGAGGTAAGGGTATAACTAAAGGTTTTACCGTGGTCATGATACTTACCGCTGACCATGATAGTAACAAATGACAACCTTCCGACTCCTCGCTCGTGTACCAAAACACCGCCGTCTATAATTTTCACATTAATTTCCCAATAAACTCATTAACAACGCATTTATTCATTTATAAATAAATTGAGTTACATCTTGCCCGTCACTGAGCGACCACGTGAACTTATGATGTTATATTAAAATGCCAGATTTTCAATGTCAATTGTATGGAAGCAATAAATCCTAAACGAACTTTGATGAGCTTCAAGAATGTAAATTATTGGAATAATTTAAATTCTTGCAGCTCAACATCATCATTAGTTTTAACGACTATGCTCACCCTGTTGCGATCTGCTCCGATTTGGTTATTTTTATTGCTATAAAATGGAATCAATTAAGCTTGTTAAATGTGAAGATTCAAATCTTATTAAAAAAATCAAGCCTTAAAATAATTTATTATACAGTGTGTCTTTATAATGTGCACATATCGAAATGAGGGAATATATGCATAATTTTATCGACGGAAAAAAAATTTAATATTTTTTTTAAATTGATGAAAAAAAAACAGATTTTTGCTAAAACCTTTTCATTTTATGAGGACGCCTAATTACTTCCAATTTTTTGCATATTTGGTAGGTATGAGTAAAGTATTATTCACCCTCCTACCCACACCCCTATTTTATAATCGCGGTTTTATAATATATCGGTACAACGTTTGCCGGGTCAGCTAGTTTTCCATAATATTATTCATTGTGGTGAAAGGATCAGTCAGCTAGACTCTGCGTTACCGAATGCTAGTTGTCAAGGGTGCGCCTTTTATTTATTTTTTTGGGTGGGAAATCTTCCAATGACATCTCCCGCTCTGAGTGAAGCGGGAGGGCGTGTCAGACTATTACTTACTAAAACCCACCCCTGTTCCTTCCCTGTCTGAGTGCCGAGGGGAGCGATAACTCTGTTACGAATTTATCCGCTACCCCTAGGCATGCAGGCACCGGTCATGATGGGCCGCGTCAGTGGTGGCTGACAATTCTCGTTGAGGCGCGCGTGGAATACTACGCGCCGTCAACTCACGGGCCTGGTGCTGATCGTACGGCGAGCTACCCATTACTCACCGTCCGCAGACCCGGGTCTACGGTGGCCGGAGATCGTCTCCCGGCGCCGGAAGCCCCAGCAGGCGTCTCCTGCGGCGGCTGCTGATGAGGGTGTGAGGGCGACTCTGTTGATGAGCCTCCCTCACCTGTTCCGCCTCCTCCTTCGCGAGCATTACTGCTTCGCAGAAGGAGGCGACTGCTTCCCATTCCCTCTCGCTCCGTACCATGGTCTGGACTGGACCATGCCCGGGCGCGAGAGGTTGCTGCCGCCGATCGCCTCCACGAGGACACAGCGGGGCTCGGCCCAAGCGGGCCGATCTCCACCGTATGCTCCACCGCGTCCTCTGGGTGATCCTCACAGTGTCCAGGGTGCGCCTGACGTTTAGAATCGACGTTTGATTTTTAACACCGCTTCGGGTCGCTCCTATCATATACGCGAGATGCGAACTATGGAGGAACAGACATCCCACACCTCCACACTTCATCACTCCGCTGTAGAAATAATCTGGCCAAATGGAGTATCCTTGACCCATCCCAAACTCAGTGCCAGTGTGGAGCCCCTTCACAAGACATGCGTCACTTCCTGCTTGCCCTGCACAACCACCTGCACATTGAAAGATTTAAACGAATAAATAAGCTATCCAGGTGCCTACATACTCGTCAGACAAAATTTCTGTCGAAATCGTCAAGAAAAGCAGAAGAAGGTTATTGTTATAAATGCCATGTCCATATTATGTGGCTTTTATTGCACTTTGTAATGATTCTCAACATCAGCATCCAGCAGTCCAGGTGCGTAACTCTCATACAGCCGCTAGAAGCCACCCTGCCAAGATCGTGACTCCACCTAGAATAATACTTACTGATACTTAATACTCGTATCAACTATAGTCCAATATGCGCCGCGTCATTCCAAATTTATCAATTACAGTTAACCTTTCAAAGTTTAATTAATAAAGTCGATTTGTTTTCCTGTGATCTGTAATGCGTATTACAACAGGCCTCATTTATCAATTTCATACGTTTATTTAATTCATATCATTAATATTGTATTTGTCTAAACATCTAATAATATCTTAATGTGAATAATTCATTAATGAAGATGATCTATTGAGTCATTTGAAATCGATATGCCGTCGAAATCACATCATTAGTCTCGTTTATCGCATTGAGATTTGGGCAACAGTTTTTAATTTGCAACTGCTGCATCCTTCAGATGACCCTGAGTTAAGTGTTCAACTAAGGCTTTGGTATTAAACGAAACCATGTTCTTTTGATCACTAAAGTTTTTAGGCTCCTGCCCTTGCCTAAAAAAGTACCTACTATTTGGCCAAATTTCACCATTTTCTATTTTTCATATATACTCTTCCCGTCTTCATATATATTATTTATGACTTGTTCGTCAATAACAGGATTCTTCTTAGGTCCAAATCATAATCACCAACTTCTTTGAATAGACTAGAACTGATCGAGACTTCATATTCATGCTCTCTAAAACCCACTGATAGGTATTAAAGACCAGTGGACATCATTTTTAAACTCCTTTAACCATGCATAGTGCCTTGTATCAGCGTCAGGTATATTTGGCTGACACTTACTGAGTTGGACTCCCATTTGGTGCAACCTGGGCGCAGGCGCACTTCATTGTTTTTTTTTATAGGTGTTAATTTTTCTCTTGCTAAGTACCTACCTGTGTTATAGTCCCTTTACTTTCATTTTTAACCGACTTCAAAAAAAGGAGGAGGTTCTCAATTCGACTGTATTTTTTTTTTTTTTTTTATGTGTGTTACCTCATAACTTTTCACTACGTGAACCGATTTTAAAGATTTTTGTTTTATTTGAAAGCTGCTGCTTTACATGTGGTCCCATTTTAATTTGGTGAAGATCTGATGAAGAACTTCGGAGATACACAATGGAACTCTTCAATAAATGATAGCAAACCTTCCAGAATTGCTGCAATCGCATGTCCGTATATTGTTTTCACCACTTTACAACATTACATCACGCTGATACGCTCTGAAGGGGTATACAGATTTGTACAGTTTACCCTGATACACCCTAATTTCACCAACTATGTTCAAATTCCCTATTTTTGGGGCTATCAATTCGGGCATAACTTTACTATTAATCAAGTTTTAGAATGGGGTACAACAACTAAAAAGTGAAAAATAAAAAACTTTTTACAAAAAAAATACAACCGACTTCCATAAATAAAACTAAAAAATGCAAAATAACTTTAATTTCGGAAGTCGGTGTCAAATAACGAAGAAACCAAACTAGAAACACCGACTTCCGAAATTAAAGTTATTTTTATAATGTGTCTTTTTCTTTTTATACTGATAATATTGATATGTTTGTGATCATTTCCACTTTCTTATTTTGATTTTGTTTAGATGCTTAGTTTTAAAAATTTAAATGTGCTCTTGGGTATTGTATATTTATTCTGCGTGTTCAATCGATTGTTTTATTTATCTATATTAGTAAATGTTTTGGTCATATTACCTTTATTTCCATAATAACATGGGAAGGTACAACGCGACCTTGTTATAGATTACGCAATGCCGTTCGTTCGGAACTAGAGGTTTTCTTTGATTTGGTTATTTTTGTCTGTCAATGATGTCATTACGGTGTTGTATATTCAGAACACGAGTCATATAGCTTTGCTGTACTTCTCAGTCAGTGTATCTTAGTCATGACAAAGGAAGTTGTGGTAGCCAGCCAATTGAATGTTTCTTGGATAAATTTTATTATGAGTTATTTGGAACAAGGTAAGTAAAAAAAATAGTGCAACGTGTCTGTTTTTATATGCTTTTATACTGTGTCAGGGAAAAAGTGGGAAGAAAAGAGTCCATTTTAGAAGAGGATGTCATTTACCACGTTCAGATCCTGGAAGGTGCAGGTGGTAGGGCATGAGGGGCAGGTAAGGAGGTCAGGCATATTCTGCGACGGGACTTCACATTGGCACTGTATCTAGGATGGGTCTATGATACTCCATTTGGACAGGTTGTCCAACCTGGGACCGCAATTGGCTAAGATATTTCCAGATGGGCCATTGCAGTTCGTGTACAGGGGATAGTTGCTCCGTCGCCGCGCCGGAGTGATGAAGTATGATGAGTACAGTACAGTTTGCTTTTCTCTTCAACTGTACATGACGGATCCGCCAAGTGGCCAAATACTGTTAAGGTGAAAGCGCCAGGGTAGCCCGCGAAATTCAAATTTTCTTAGGTTTTTTGCAACTTGCAGGTCAGTATCAAGTTGTATCTTGGTCAAAATATGATTCGCGGCCGTAGCAAGTACGTACTTACAGTACAGTGTAATCATTAAAATCATCAATACAACTCTCTGTTAGTATTAATGCTACATTAATACGGCATTAATACTAACAGAGAGTTATAATGATGATTTTAATGATTCATCATCACCATCATCAGCCTTTTAATGTCCCCACTGCTGAGGCACAGACCTCCTCTCTGTGAGAGGGTGTGGGTGGTAATCCAACACGCGGGCCCAATGCGGTTTGGTGGATGTCACATGTCTTCGAATTTTTGGTTCTAGGACATGCCGGTTTCCTCACGATGTTTTCCTTCACCGTTTTTGAGAGCAGTGGTAAATGAAATAATTTACACAAAGTAAAGCGCCTGCCTGGGTTTGAACTCACGACCTACAACTTGTAATTCGCGTCCGTTACCACTGTGCCACCACTGCTCTCATCTGCAATTTAATGATTACAGTTCTGCAAGTACGTACTTGATATGTCCGCGAATCATATTTTGACCAAGATACAACCTGACACTGACTTGAAAATTGCAAAAATTTTGAATTCTGCGGGCTACCCTGGCGCTTCCATCTTAAGGGTTACCGGCCAAGTGGCGCCCTCATTGAATAAAAAATCCTAGCATAGCATAGAAAATAAATATTAAAGAATCCAACGTCACGTTTGATATAAAGAGGATAAAGTATTTTTACGTTGTTAAAACAGGCCTCAGAAAGTTTCGTATCCAAAGTAGTAGGCAAAAGTGTCAGAAACGGCCGTTTTTTGGTACTTTTGCCTACTACTTTGGATACGAAACATTCTGAGACCTGTTTTAACAACGTAAAAATAGTAAATTCTGACGATGACTTCCTTTAAGAAAGTTGTTAATTTCCATGGGCAACAGCAGGATCTAAAGTATTATTGTGTTGTGTTAGTATTATTATTCTGTGTTATGTTGTTTATTGTTGTGTTTGTGTGTGTGTTGTGTGTGTGTTTGTTGTGTTTATTGTGTTCTTATAAAATACTGCACACACCTAATCCTTCTTGACTAATGTTGTCCCCACAGTGCCAGTTCCTTCTCCTTTGCTAGTTTCACCTAGTGACAACTGTAATAATTATTTCACAAGGTAACTAATTAAACTTTTACATTATTGAATTAACCAAATACCTAATGAAGTATTTGACTTCTTTACAATGTAGGATCTCCCCAATATAACGAGTTTAAAGATCAAGTCGTAACGAACAGTTAAATAGCTGGTGACCCTTTTAACTTGGCCGTAAAGAAGATTTAACCGCATTCCCAAAGTGATCGGTACCGCACCCTTATTGCGTAACACGGTTGCAATCACAATCGCAACTGCAATAGCTTATATTTTGACAAGTTGACAATGATCATTGCAGTTGAGTCGTGTGTTGTAAAGTGCCGTCCATAATGAGATGAATGAAGTGAGTATTGTTGAACTGTTAACAGTACCAATAGCGACGGTGTTAATACATTTTGTTTATGTCAGTCAAGTTCATTTAAAACATGATTATCGGCAAAATGACAATGAAGAAGGGTTTTTGCCTTTTAGGCATCTTAATCATTTTGTACTCATTATTGTGTATATCTAAATATTAATGAATCCCTCAGCAAAGTTATGAAGCACATATTTTTCTGTGGTCTCTACGCGATTGCACCTTTCACATAAGAACTGAGACTCTAGTTTCTAAGAAATAAAATAGGGCCTACGCCCTATTTACCTACCTATGGTACCTACGTACCATTGCTAATCCCGTAGTGCGTCCTTGATACCCCATTTCCCAAGAGTAGTACGGTAGGTAAAAAAAAATAGTCAGCCAATGACTTAATAGCCACAAGCCACGACCAACACCTCAGGAGGCTCTCGTTAGGCGGCCGGATCAAGGGCTTGAATCGGAAAGCGGTACTCCTGGACACGGCTCATATTGTTAGGAGATGTCTTTCTCTGAAGCCTTAATCACCGGTAGTTTAGACCCTGTTCCCGATACCTGTGGGATACTATTTTTTTTTAAGTTTTTTTTAACTGAAATATTTAATTTATACGTACATCTAAGTGTATAAACAAAATAAAAAGTCGTTCACGAAACTCCATAATACATTACATATTTAAATTATCTACAATTTTCGTCACAAGTTCTTTCATAACCACTCAAGTTTATTTTTACACCATCTTTAGTAACTCTAGGTCATCTCTTACAAAACGGTTTTTTGGTTTGTTTATCTTCTCAGAAATACTTCTTTAAGATAAGTATGAGTATTAAAGGAAATCCCTCAAGGTTATCCGGTATTGTCCTATAGAAAGTTATCACTTAACAAGTTGGTGTGAATTTTACAAGGCTTGTGAAATTATTCTCGTTGTGAATCATTTAGTTATGAGCATCATCGATTCATTCACGCCTTTTTCGTGTTTTATGCACGTAGTAATATTTAATGGACCTTATTTATTAAAAATAATACCGGCCTAATGCGTGTCGGTTTTCGCACATTTAGGGTTCCGTACCAAATGAGGGATTTAGCAAAAAAATCTGATTTATCAATATATTGGTATTTGTTCGTAAAATATAATAATAATTAAGCCTTTTTATTTCCTTAATAAAAAATAAAAATATTTTTACAGAGACAATATGATTAAAGATCATGCAATTAACGTATTAATTAATTTAAATTTAGAATATTCAATTCAATTTTATTTCATAATTATATTTATTTTATTTATTTATTTATATTTTTTTTTTTACTTTTTTATTAAGGACCTCTCTATAGAGTAAAGGCCTCCTCCATTTTTCTCCACATATTTCTATCACTCGCTTTATCAATCCAATCTTTGCCCGCTGTTTTCAAAATTTCATCGAGCCATCGCTCCGCTGGTCTGCCTCTAGTTCTCTTGCCTGCAGGTCCCTTCCATGAAGATATCTTTTGGCCCACCTGTCTTCGTTCATACGTGCGATATGGCCGGCCCACTTCCATTTCAGTCTTTTGCAGTGTTCTAGAGCATCAATCAGCTTTGTTGCCTTTCTTATCTCTGTGCTTCTCTTTTTGTGTCTCAATTTTAGATTTAGGATGCTCCGTTCCATGGATCTTTGGGTTGTTATTATTTTGTTTCTGGTTTGTTTGTTGAAAATCCATGTTTGGGATGTTAGTTAATAATAAACATTATCACCTAATTTCAAGTTCCAAAATTTTGTGGCAGACGACGGACTGACAAACGGACAGACGGACACGTGAGTGACAGCAATAGGGGTACAGAACCCTGAAAAACGTGTGATTAGCTTAAACACTAATTCCCAGTTTCTTATTCCAACATTTTCTACTCGGAAGAAGAGTAATGTGGGTAGTAAAGTACTGACCAATCATTTGAAGGAGGTTTTGTTCTATAGACAGCTGAATTTGATGGGTAAAACGTATGCTATTTTGAATTTAGAATCAGCTAATCTGTATTTAAATTAAGCCTCTGGTTAGCAAGTTTTATAAATAAGGCTGATGTTTAAGCAGGTGGTTAGCTAATTTTTATTCCGTAAAATGCACTCTTTCTGTGCGACAAGCGACAGTAACAACGTAGCGGATAAATAAAATTATTTTCATCATCATCATTTCAGCCGAAAGACGTCCACTGCTGGACATAGGCCTCCCCCAAGTGTCGCTACAACGACCGATCCTATGCGTCTCGCATCCATCGGCTACCCACAACCCTCACCAGGTCATCGGTCCACCTTGTTGTAGGCCTTCCAACGCTGCGTCTTGCGGTACGCGGTCGCCATTCCAGAACTTTTCGGAACAACCAACCATCTGTTCTTAATTGGTATAAAAAAGCTAGTTTGGTATAATAAAAAAGAAATCTCAAGTAAATGGAAAGAAACCGAAATATTCACATCCTAAATCACATGGAAATACCGTACAAATCCGTGAAGCCATTTTAAATCTATGTTTTAAGTTCAAGGTTTCATTATAAAAAATAAAGCAGTGCCTCATTGCTATAATAAACGGATATATTAACATTATGTCAATATTATATTAAAAATTGTTACTACACAGGGCTATCTACCCATTAAAAAGTTTGTAACACACTCAACGAAATGCTACAGTATATATCGCTAAATGCATAGCATATAGACGTAGGTATAGCAAAATAAATAAATCAACCAATTTTTAGTAATTATACTAGATAGAAGTCCTGTTTACAACAGATGGTAAGTTAAGTAAAGAGTTAGCAGCATATACCACTCAGGCCCATCGTTCCAAGTCCATTTGAAGAACCTCCACTCACACTAATATCATGACAACGAAACAAAACCGTCGGTTAATTAATAACAAGCATAAAACAGTCCTCGAGTCATCAAACTGACACCAATTTGATGATTCGAGGTGAACTTGAGCTGTAGAACATGTCTTGGAACGACGGCCTCACTTCTGGACAAAGACCACTATGACTTCCATTTTTCTCCATGTTGCGCCTCTTCCCGCCAATCTCTTATGGAAACATAATACACCATTTATATTCATTAAAATATAACATGAATGATTTCATCCGAGTTAATGATCAACAAACAATCTTTATTGTGATTTTATATTTGCTATAAAGCAATAAATATCCAATTGATTTATGTTTCGAAATTAATATTTATGATAATGTATTTTCCATTGATTAGTTTTAATTCGTGGTAAAATATGCGTTTATCAATGGTTTTAATTCTTACAAAATGGTATAAACTATTCCGCAATTTGTTTGAATTAAATAGGGCCTGGTGACTAACACTAGTTTGAAATGTGGTGGAAATGGCATAATAAACTCAAAGTTTTGTTTACAACTTTAAACCAGATTTCACTTCAAATCTTAACTTCTTTCATAGGCAATCATCATTCATCTTCATCATTGCAGCCGAAAGATGTCCACTGCTGGACATAGGCCTCCCCAAATGTCGCCACAACGACCGGTCCTGTGCGTCTCGCATCCATTGGATTCCCACGATCCTCATCAGGTCATCGGTTCACCTTGTGGCGGGCAATCCAACGCTGCGTCTTCCGATACACGGTCGCCACTCAAAAGCTTTCTCGTAGTCTACAAACGCTAAGCAGAGAGGCAGATTAAAATTACACAAAGTTCTGCCCTATGACCCTCACCATAAGAAGAGAAGACGAAAATACTGTGTTGCACCAGTAAAATTTGTCAAAACTGCATATGCCACAAGACAATACAGTACAAATTCAGCTGCCATATATAATAAAATTAAGAAAAGTTTTGGAAGGACTTCGATTGTGTGATGATGAATGTACAGGAGAGTGAAGAGGTGTTTGTGGGGGGTGATTTTAATGGGCATGTAGGAAGTCTGAAGTACGGTTATGAGAGAGTGCATGGTGGTTGGGGGTACGGAGACCGTAATACTGATGGCGAGACATTGCTGCAAGCTGCTTCGGCTTTTGACCTGGCAATAACTAACACCTGGTTCAAAAAGAAAGACGAACACCTGATCACTTACAAAAGTGGCCAGCACGCGACCCAAATTGACTTTTTCTTGGTGAGACGAAACAGTCTCAAAACAGTCAAAAACTGTAAAGTGTTGCCAGGCGAATGCTTAGTCTCTCAACACAGGCTCATATTGATGGACGTAACAGTCAGTGTCTCGTCCAGTAGGAACAAAGAACGGCCCCCACCCAAAATCAGATGGCGTATGATAGAAAATGAGGAGTGTGCAAGTATGTTTAAGAGTCAAGTGGTAGATAAAATGATAGAAATGAAGGATATGGAAGGAAAATCTGTGGATGAATGTTGGAAAGAGATGGCGGATTGTATAAGGCGAGTAGCAAAAGATGTGTTTGGAGAATCGCAAGGTAAAGGCATGATAGAAAAGGATACATGGTGGTGGAATGAAGATGTGCAAAAGATGCTAAAAGAAAAGAAAATTTCGTTTAAAGTATGGCAGAATGTAGAAACCGGAAATGATAATTTGAAAGAAGAGAAAAAGAAAATTTATAAAGAATGGAAGAGGAAGGCAAAAAAGGCGGTTGCAGTTTCCAGGGCTAAGGCGCAGGAAAAGTTATATAATTTACTGGACAGCCCTAGAGGCCAGAAGGAGCTCTACCGGATTACAAAATTAAGAGAAAGGAGAACGAGGGATATAATGCATATAAAATGTATGAAAGATGAACTCGGTAAAGTCTTGTCGAAAGATGACGAAATAAAAGAGCGATGGAAGGTTTATTTTGAAAAGTTGATGAACGAAGAGAATGAATGGAGTGGTGTGCTCAAAGAGGTACAAGTAAATATGGGTTTGTTGAGAGAAATTAGCATGGATGAAGTAAGACAGGCAGTTCAATGTATGAAAAATGGAAAGGCCATGGGCCCTGATGACATACCAGTGGAAGTATGGAAGTGTTTAAAAGAGGATGGATGTATGTGGCTGACTTTATTCTTCAATAAGTTGTTGTATGAAGAAGTGATCCCACAAGAATGGTGCAATAGTTCGCTAGTGCCCATCTTCAAGAATAAAGGGGATGTACAGGACTGCAACAACTATCGAGGGATAAAGCTCATGTCACATACTATGAAAGTATGGGAGAAAGTGATAGAGAAAAGATTGCGAGAGGAGAGTGAGATTACCCCGAACCAGTTTGGGTTTATGCCAGGTCGAGGGACAATGGACGCCACCTTCGCTCTCCGTCAATTGTGCGAGAAGTACAGACGTGTGCACAAGAACTTGCACATGGTGTTCATTGATCTTGAGAAAGCGTATGATAGGGTACCTCGGGATGTGTTGTGGTGGGCCTTAAAAGAGAAAGGTTTGCCTGGGAAGTATGTTGAGTTGATTCGTGCTATTGTGACCGTCCACCTTTAATCCTATTTAATTTATTTCATAGAAATTATATTAACTTCAAAACCAAGCACATTGTACACATGGCCGAGTTTTTATAGAAACACACTTCCATCTGAATTTTAGGATTGACATGGGAACGCAATTAAAAATGAAATATCTATTCGTTTAAAATAGCGTCACAAGATAAAGACCCTTTGGGAAAGGAATATTGAATTGTTTTACGAGGAAAGGTCTGATACTTATGTCAGCGCTCTTTGAAAGCAATTATTCATGACAATTAAGATGTCATGGGTTCTAACAAATTCTATGAAACACCAACGACACATTCGGGCAAAGTGCACGTTAAGTGTAGTAAAAAATAGTGTCTTGGCGACACAGAGCCGGCCCCCTGTTGATTAGCAAAAGTTGAAGCGGACAAGGGTCACGATAAGCAAAAAAAACGAGAGTGTGGGCGCGCGCGATGAAGGCGGAAGCGAAGCGAGGTCGGGGACAGACGGACTTGAGACTTGAGAAGGCGTGGGTCGTGGTCGAGGAGTTAGGAAGAAGGCCTATGTCCAGTTGTAGTTTTAGAAGTATGAGTGTCGTTATTAAGTTTAATATAAATGGACTGGTCCAGTTAGGTTAATTAGTATTTGAAGTGTGTGTGGTTACGTCTCTGAAGAGATTAGGTAAGAGTATTAGTTTATACTTGAATATTATGAGTTTAGTAAGTTTATACTAGGGTTTAGATATCCGTAAGTAGAGTGTAAAGGTACGTGAGTGAATCTCGGTGGCTGCGATGGAGAATGAATGGGTGAGTTTTGGCTGTTTTATGCGAGCATCAGTTTATTTATAAACATTTATTTTGGCGTAGCGAGACTATTTCTATATTCTATCATGTTTTATAGTTACTGCTATATTATCATATTTTAATATGTGCCCATATATATTTAAATTCACACCCTGGCAGACATCTGCCACTGGCGTTTGGCAATAGAGAGGCTGGAGGGTGAGCAGTTGATATTCAGGCTTGATGGCCGCCCCGTAAGTGGGATTGTAGGATTAACTAAACGCTGGTGATGATAACTGCTTCCTGTATTTATGGTCGAGCACAGAATTCTTGCGTAGACCTTGGTTCATAAAGGCTTCCTCTGGGGTAGAGACCTCAAGGGGTAACTAATCGTTCTGAAAACGCTAGGTTATCGTGTTTCGTTAAAACCAAACCCCGGCCGTTTTGTAGGCCTATATCTGAATCGACACTATTTGGCGAAACACGAGAATTGGATGGCATCAGCCTCTAGGCTGTACTGTATATCCACGAACTGGGGAGTTTAAGGAAGTTTGGAGTGACGATTGAACCACTTCGGTATGCACCAAGGATGTCGCAATGAATTCTGCTACAGACTGAGCCCGCGAAACGCTTGTGCAAGTTTTGTGTGACCTTAGAAAAGGGGTAAGCTAACGTAATTGGGTTGTTTACATTTGTACGCGTTTAAAGTATTGAACCTAGCTTTAGTTAGGTATTGGAAATCCATCACAATTTAGGATATGTGTGAATGACCGTGAGTGTGACAGGAAGTGTTCTGTTATCCTGATTTATTCTAGGCTGATATTGTGTTTAAGTAATAATTTAAACAGACACGCGAGTGGAGCTGCGAGGAGAGCCAGTTGGCTAAAGTTCTTAGAACTTAACAGGCAGAAGCGTGTTGTTGGCGCTAGTGAACTGTCTGTGTAGGATTTCAAGGGAGTTGGAATGTTCAACTCTATTTACTTCTTGAGTGAAGACTCAACTATATTATCAGTTAATATTTGTATTAATTCCTGGATTTATATTCTCTATCTGTGACCTTTGTTTCGGTCAGATACGAGCACCGTACTTTATGGATGTACTTGTTGTACGAATGATGCACCTTCCTTGGGGTTGGGCCGAATATATTTATCACAATATACAGTCTACGACTGTTTAGGGACCATGTCTCCTAAGAGCATGTTGACGACGTTTCTGCCGCTGAAATAGCCGCCCCGTCACGTTTTACAGCTTGAGGGCTGCTAGGAAACAAGCTTCTTATAAGCATGGTTACGACGCATTGACGCTGGAAAGCTGATTGCGTCACTAAAGGAGTGTTGATCTGAAGTATTATGAGTGCGGACGTGAAGTATCGTGTGAGTAAATGTTCACCAACTACCTATTACGCTAGCGTAAGGGTTATTCACACGAACCATCGTTAATTAAAGATTTACTTAGCATCCCTTAGTTATATCATATGTTTCTAAACCACTTCTTATGTGTTTCACAACTTGAATTCCTAAGTCTCACAAATTATTTCTTTCGGGCCCTTCCTTGTTTCAACAACAAGGCTTTGGGTTGCTTTATACTTATGGAATTCGAATTATCATCGGTTGGAGCCATGACCAGTCAGGGACGGGTGGCACAAGGTACGTGCGGTGATAGTCTAAGTAATAAACTTAGTACTGGCGGGGCACTACCTTTTCCCACAAAGGAAAACCGAACCTCCACACAAAAATCTTGATATTAGGAAAAACGAAAAATTTTTCAGTCTAGGGTCGGTTAGAGGGAGCTACATTTGATGCGCGTGACCAGGATTCTCGTCAATAAATGTATTGATTCGCTTCAATGCAACGAGAAAGAACATGTATTGGTTACTATAAAGATAACACAACGTAATTAAAAGTTCTATAAACTGATAGAGACGAAGCGAGTACGATGGTTAGGCTATTTTATATCTAGTGGTTATTGAAAAGATAACACAACGTTATTAATAGGTCCTATATTTGTCAGAGACAAATCGAGTTACAACGGCTGAACTATCTAATGTGTAGAGGTAGTTTGTGGTTACTAGAACTATAACACAACGTAATTTTAAGGTTTTATAAATAGTGAGGGACGATAAGAGTTACAATGGCTAAAATCTCTTATGTGTAATATTCATTACAGTAATAACACAACGTAACATTACAGTTGTATAAATTGTAGAAACGAAAGGAGATACAACGGTTATAATCACACTAATATACTAAAACCGAAGATTTGTGAGTGTGTGTTTGTTGCTTCTTCGCGCTCAAACGGCTGGACCGATTTGGATGAAATTTTGTATGTAGATAGTTTATAGCCTGGATTAGCATATAGGCTACCTTTTATTCCGGACTAGGCGGGTGAAACCGTGGGGCGCAGCTAGTACTTGTATAAATTGTAGAAACGAAAAGAGTTACGACGGTTATAATCATTTGATAATGAACTGTTGATAGTGGTTAGATTAACCAAATACATTAAGCGAGTTCGATTCTCGCATGTTTAATTTGTCTGAAAATATAATTTCATTTCATTAACACAGCTTTTGGTTTCGGTTCCTAGCTAATGTACCGGTTGACGAGTATGTAGATTCCTCTGTCATGGTTTTTGGGTTTGAATGATGCATGAGTATTTATGGTTAAGTAATATTTTCATAGTTTTAATGATGTTGAGTGAGTTCGATCCTCACAAGCACATTGCACACAATGCACATTCACAATATTAATGTTATAAACGTGAAAGTAACTCAGTTGGGTTATTACATTTTCACGAATAAATTACTGATCCAGTTTTGATGAATTTGGGTATAGGTGTAGACTGGACTTTGGAAAGGCAGTTATAATACTTTTATTCCAGGAATGTGTCCCCATGGAATAACTTTCAAATTGCACATGTGCGAGGCAAAGAAGTAGGTAATAGTTTTATGACTGTGTGCGTGAGTTTTTGTGCTAATAATA
The DNA here is from genome assembly GCA_951329385.1 of Polia nebulosa. Classification (NCBI taxonomy): domain Eukaryota; kingdom Metazoa; phylum Arthropoda; class Insecta; order Lepidoptera; family Noctuidae; genus Polia; species Polia nebulosa. Next base: position 1,684,636 of record OX589596.1, read on the forward strand.
ATGGGTTCGATTCCCCTACCATTTGCAAGGAGGAAGTTTTAAATAGGTAATAGTTTCAGTTTTACTGATCTAACGTTCATCATGGGTTCGACTCCCTGCAAATATGAGTTTTAAGTCTGCAAGGTTGTGACAGTGAAATGTGGTTTCGTGGAAATTAATGTAGAACACATCCTCACTTATAGGACTGAAATTCAAATCGTTAGTGCCTATGTAAGGTATAACAAACGTGCAAATTATTTACGTAATGACACGTATCTACGTAATCAAAATTAATTATAATTTACCCAGAAAGTAGTTGTAGGTACACTAATAATTATCATAGTAAGTTAAAATTACTCTTGCCAATGCGGCAGTGTTTGTTGTGATATATTTGAATGGATACTCGTGTGGCCTTAATTCAAATTCCAGGATATTTAAGACTTCACGTTGCTGGAACTACGCGTTATATAAAACTACGGTTTGTGCGTGGCGCTTGGTCCATAGTTCATCTAGTTAGCTGACAACAATGGATTCCAGCAGATGCTGCAGCGTGATTCCTGTTGCGAAGCTAAGTTTCACTTTTATCTAACTCAAACTGTTAATACGCGCTGTGATCCTTGTTATATGCCATTATACATCAACGTTTATGGCTATGGCGAGCTATCACTTGAAAAATTAATATGCCAAAGAGTTATTGTGTCGACAATTTTACAGTCCGAGGGAGGGCCAGTGTACTGACTTTCCAATGAGTTTAAAGAGAATAATCATTTATTTTAGAACATCTTGTGTGTCTACAGATTCTAATATGTGTAGCTTCGCAGACCTTATTGGTTTGCAAAACTAACTTGTCATCATAGGATCAGGTTGTTATGTTTTACATACATTGTTGGATTGAAAACTGATTTGCCCTAGTGAAATTAGTTTGATATAACCTTTTAAAGCTTGTTTCGTTGTCAAGCTGATATGTTCTCGAAAGATCAGTTTAATATACTTACCAAATGTTGCTCAATTGCAAAACTAATTTGGTTTTGCGGATTAAGTCTGCAAACTGATTTGTTCTCATTAAGTTAGTTGGATATTTATTTCCAAACATTGGTGGATTGCGAAACTGATCTGGTATTATAAGTCCAGTCTAATATGACCTTTCAAGCCTTATTGGATTGTAAAACTGATCTTTTCTCATAGGACCAGTTTAATTTGACTTTATAACCGGACTTGATTTTCCAGACCGCTTTATCCTCTTAGAATTGGAGGGAGGCGTAAAGATGGAATGTTATCTAATATGCTCGTGTGCGAACTATTTCAGTTACTCCTGAAGCCGACTTCAACTGCTGATTGGCGTTGAGGTGAATGAGGAAAGGCTTCTGTCCAGCGGCGGCTGCGGTAGGCTGAGCTTGCAACGAGACAGCACCGTAGGTAGTGTGGCCTGATAGCACAAATATTCTTAGAAGAGACCCTGGTATGTACAATTAAAGTATAAGCATGCACAGGAATTCCGTAATTTGAATACATCGAGAGTATTTCTTAGAGAAATAGGTCAAATGCAGCTATTATGTATCGATTGAAAGCCAGATAAGACTCTGCTTTGTAAAACTATATTATAAATAAACAGGTCTTTGGAACCCTTGCAACTTAAACATGGCGGCTATTGAGCCTTATTGGAATGGTGTTCCAACTGGAAAGGACATAATCAGATTCATTTTACATACCAAATGGGTATTGTTATTGGTTTTTCTTTTAACACTTAGGCGGATATGAAACTGAATGTAAGATGAGATTCTGGTGACCAATACTAAATTAAAAGCATGCACAGACTCACAGTAAAGTTAATTATTTACGCGTGCCAAGAGTGTTATAAGGAACTAAGGTTGAAATAGGACGAGCAATTGTGTATCACTTGAAGAAGTGTATTTGAAACATTACGAAGCTATACCAGACGTTATATCTGATTGGATTTATGTCTCAATCAGAATAGTAAATTAGATTCTTGTAACATACCAGACGGGTTATGTGTATTATTTTCTTATGATAATTCTCATGGAAAGTCGGACATCACCCTGTTGTGAAAGCTCATCCGCTGTACTGCGTCACGCGTCTGATTTTCAGAGGGAGGAATGTGACCGTCCACCTTTAATCCTATTTAATTTATTTCATAGAAATTATATTAACTTCAAAACCAAGCACATTGTACACATGGCCGAGTTTTTATAGAAACACACTTCCATCTGAATTTTAGGATTGACATGGGAACGCAATTAAAAATGAAATATCTATTCGTTTAAAATAGCGTCACAAGATAAAGACCCTTTGGGAAAGGAATATTGAATTGTTTTACGAGGAAAGGTCTGATACTTATGTCAGCGCTCTTTGAAAGCAATTATTCATGACAATTAAGATGTCATGGGTTCTAACAAATTCTATGAAACACCAACGACACATTCGGGCAAAGTGCACGTTAAGTGTAGTAAAAAATAGTGTCTTGGCGACACAGAGCCGGCCCCCTGTTGATTAGCAAAAGTTGAAGCGGACAAGGGTCACGATAAGCAAAAAAAACGAGAGTGTGGGCGCGCGCGATGAAGGCGGAAGCGAAGCGAGGTCGGGGACAGACGGACTTGAGACTTGAGAAGGCGTGGGTCGTGGTCGAGGAGTTAGGAAGAAGGCCTATGTCCAGTTGTAGTTTTAGAAGTATGAGTGTCGTTATTAAGTTTAATATAAATGGACTGGTCCAGTTAGGTTAATTAGTATTTGAAGTGTGTGTGGTTACGTCTCTGAAGAGATTAGGTAAGAGTATTAGTTTATACTTGAATATTATGAGTTTAGTAAGTTTATACTAGGGTTTAGATATCCGTAAGTAGAGTGTAAAGGTACGTGAGTGAATCTCGGTGGCTGCGATGGAGAATGAATGGGTGAGTTTTGGCTGTTTTATGCGAGCATCAGTTTATTTATAAACATTTATTTTGGCGTAGCGAGACTATTTCTATATTCTATCATGTTTTATAGTTACTGCTATATTATCATATTTTAATATGTGCCCATATATATTTAAATTCACACCCTGGCAGACATCTGCCACTGGCGTTTGGCAATAGAGAGGCTGGAGGGTGAGCAGTTGATATTCAGGCTTGATGGCCGCCCCGTAAGTGGGATTGTAGGATTAACTAAACGCTGGTGATGATAACTGCTTCCTGTATTTATGGTCGAGCACAGAATTCTTGCGTAGACCTTGGTTCATAAAGGCTTCCTCTGGGGTAGAGACCTCAAGGGGTAACTAATCGTTCTGAAAACGCTAGGTTATCGTGTTTCGTTAAAACCAAACCCCGGCCGTTTTGTAGGCCTATATCTGAATCGACACTATTTGGCGAAACACGAGAATTGGATGGCATCAGCCTCTAGGCTGTACTGTATATCCACGAACTGGGGAGTTTAAGGAAGTTTGGAGTGACGATTGAACCACTTCGGTATGCACCAAGGATGTCGCAATGAATTCTGCTACAGACTGAGCCCGCGAAACGCTTGTGCAAGTTTTGTGTGACCTTAGAAAAGGGGTAAGCTAACGTAATTGGGTTGTTTACATTTGTACGCGTTTAAAGTATTGAACCTAGCTTTAGTTAGGTATTGGAAATCCATCACAATTTAGGATATGTGTGAATGACCGTGAGTGTGACAGGAAGTGTTCTGTTATCCTGATTTATTCTAGGCTGATATTGTGTTTAAGTAATAATTTAAACAGACACGCGAGTGGAGCTGCGAGGAGAGCCAGTTGGCTAAAGTTCTTAGAACTTAACAGGCAGAAGCGTGTTGTTGGCGCTAGTGAACTGTCTGTGTAGGATTTCAAGGGAGTTGGAATGTTCAACTCTATTTACTTCTTGAGTGAAGACTCAACTATATTATCAGTTAATATTTGTATTAATTCCTGGATTTATATTCTCTATCTGTGACCTTTGTTTCGGTCAGATACGAGCACCGTACTTTATGGATGTACTTGTTGTACGAATGATGCACCTTCCTTGGGGTTGGGCCGAATATATTTATCACAATATACAGTCTACGACTGTTTAGGGACCATGTCTCCTAAGAGCATGTTGACGACGTTTCTGCCGCTGAAATAGCCGCCCCGTCACGTTTTACAGCTTGAGGGCTGCTAGGAAACAAGCTTCTTATAAGCATGGTTACGACGCATTGACGCTGGAAAGCTGATTGCGTCACTAAAGGAGTGTTGATCTGAAGTATTATGAGTGCGGACGTGAAGTATCGTGTGAGTAAATGTTCACCAACTACCTATTACGCTAGCGTAAGGGTTATTCACACGAACCATCGTTAATTAAAGATTTACTTAGCATCCCTTAGTTATATCATATGTTTCTAAACCACTTCTTATGTGTTTCACAACTTGAATTCCTAAGTCTCACAAATTATTTCTTTCGGGCCCTTCCTTGTTTCAACAACAAGGCTTTGGGTTGCTTTATACTTATGGAATTCGAATTATCATCGGTTGGAGCCATGACCAGTCAGGGACGGGTGGCACAAGGTACGTGCGGTGATAGTCTAAGTAATAAACTTAGTACTGGCGGGGCACTACCTTTTCCCACAAAGGAAAACCGAACCTCCACACAAAAATCTTGATATTAGGAAAAACGAAAAATTTTTCAGTCTAGGGTCGGTTAGAGGGAGCGAGCTACACTATGTACAGACAATCTAGTACCTACGTCCGGTCGGCTGCTGGCAACACCGATAAGTTCAGTGTGGCTGTAGGCTTGCATCAAGGGTCGGCTTTAAGTCCTTACCTCTTCCTGTTGATTATGGACGCTCTTACGTCGGAAATACAGGAAGAGGCACCCTGGTGCATGCTGTTTGCCGACGACATTGTTCTGGTCGGTGAAGATGGACCTGAGATCCAGAGCAGATTGGAGAAATGGCAACAGAAGCTGGAGAAAGTTGGCTTGAAAATCAGCAGAACCAAAACTGAATACATGTTCTGCGATTTCGGCGGTCTCTCCAGTTCTGAAGCTGTAGTGCTAGATGGCGCGCTTCTCCCAGTCTGCTCCGATTTTCGGTATCTCGGTTCACTCGTGCAAAGCGATGGCGAAATAGATCGGACTGTTAAGCACAGAATTAACACTGGATGGATGAAATGGCGGCAGGTCACCGGGACTATCTGTGATTCCCGCATTCCCCTAAAACTTAAGGGGAAGATTTATAAAACAATGGTCAGACCTGCTGTCTTGTATGGTTCAGAATGTTGGGCCACAAAAGGGATGAATGAAAAGCAATTGCATGTAGCTGAGATGAGAATGCTAAGAGCGATGTGTGGTGTTACGCGCATGGATAGAATTAGGAATGAGTATATAAGAGGAAGTCTGAAAGTGGCACCGCTGACTGAAAAGTTGTGTGGAAATCGGTTGTCGTGGTATGGGCATGTGATGCGGAGGAATGAAGAAAATGTCGTGAGGAAAGTCTTGTGTATGGATGTGGATGGCTATAAGAGTAGGGGAAGGCCAAAGAAACGATGGTTGGACTGTGTGAAAGAGGATATGGGTAAAAAAGGGGTGACTACAGAGATGACGACTAATAGAGGAGTATGGAAGAAAAAGACATGTTGCGCCGACCCCAAATAAATTGGGATAAGGGCAGGAGAATGATGATATAATAAAATTAATAAAATCATTAACATCTATCCTATGACTACTAAGGACTGCAAAAAGGCAATAGTTCAATGGCTAAAATTGAAGACCTATGATGACATTGAATTATTGCTGCAAGCATCTTCAATATGAGATAGACACATACACATACTTGCACACCCACACATGCACACCCACACATGCACACCCACACATGCACACCCAACATGCACACCCACACATACACACTATCACAAGCACACACTCACTTACACACATACACACACACTATTTTAGGATTAATCTCTATGTTCTTTTACTTTTCTTTTTTGCCTTTTATTTGGTTTCCATTTTACTTGTGATTTTTTGTTTGAATTGTATTTTAACCGACTTTTATTTTTGTACACCACTTTTAATAATTTGTCATTGAAGAGCGGGACCTCCTAGCACAGGTATATATTTTACTTAAAAGGAGGTCCCATGTAAGATTAAATGTAAAAGTTGTACAAGTTTCTGCAATAAACCATTTATTTATTTATTATTATTATTAGATTATACTCTAGTCTTCTGTATAACTTGCCGCAGCGTATGTCTACGGTGCTAAAGTCTTTTCGGAATCCAGCTTGTTCGGGAGACTGGAAGTTGTCAAAACTGCGCGCGAGACATAAATAAGCAATCGGATTATCAATTTTAATTAGTGATCTATAAAGTAGAAGACCTCACCCACGGCTCATCACCTTGACCTCACACAATATTTTGTTAGTATTTTAATTATAAACTGGAATTATACCAATCCTTCAAGTTATATAATGACAAGAAACATAATTGGTTCATCCAGTTTAGACTTTTATGAGAAAGTGACCATGAACGTCACTTCACTTTTATGTCAAAAAACTTTTTCATCAATTTCAACTAGATAGGCTGGTGTTTCCAAACTGCCTACTCTGAGAGAAATGTCGAAACAAACTCCTTTTGAGTTTTAAAGTCCATAGAATAGAATAGACATTTATTTTGCAAATATGGGTAATACACAATAGATGTTTAGGTTTAAGGGCCTTCTTGCGGTCCAGTGGCGCCCTCATTGAATAAAAAATCGTAGCATAGCACAGAAAATAAATATTAAAAAATCCAACTTGACGTTTGTTACAAAGAGGATAAAGAATTTTTATGTTGTTAAAACAGGTCTCAAAATGTTTCGTATCCAAAGTAGTAGGCAAAACTGTCAGAAACGGCCGTTTTTGGCACTTTTGCCTACTACTTTGGATACGAAACATTTTGAGACCTGTTTTAACAACGTAAAAATTCTTTATCCTCTTCGTAACAAACGTCAAGTTGGATTTTTTAATATTTATTTTCTGTGCTATGCTACGATTTTTTATTCAATGAGGGCGCCACTGGACCGCGAGAAGGGCCTTAAGGACACTTTGATGATTCGATAATAACATGACCTTTAAAATCGGTAGCCACGACACCAGCTGTCTCTTCATAGCGCAGCATAGAATCGCTTCCGACACTGGAACTCATAAGAAGCGATTAATTACCGTGTCATAGGCGTGTTTGATAATATGTCAAATGCATTATACGCTTGTTCGAGAGGATAGGCAAAGCATAAACCGACTACCTTCAGTTTGTTGCTGAAAATTCGTTTATCTATAATCTTTGCGGCTTCCAGAGAGAAGCAGAAGTTAAACTCATAGAAAGTGATCTACGGCTGTAATCCGTAGAATTTTTTATACAACATGGTTGTCGCGTGTTTGTCGCAGTTTCACGTTGTGCCTGTCTGTGGGAACCTTATAGAGCAAAACACTTATGGCATTACGTTTACGAGAAAAGCCATTGAGGATATAATTTTGTACGGGTGGTTTTGTACCCTTATATTCAAGGTATTCGTATATAAGGATATGTAATAAAACTAATATTTGCCAGGTTCGAACCCAAGTGTCACGACTACTTTACGTACCTGGTTATAAATGCTGTAAAACAAAAATGTAAAAAAAAAACTTTTTTACAAAAAAGACAACCGACTTCCAAAAAAAAATACACTAAAAATCTATAAATAACTTTAATTTCGGAAGTCGGTGTTTGTATTTTTACTTCTTCGTTATTTGACACCGACTTCCGAAATTAAAGTTATTTATAGATTTTTAGTGTATTTTTTTTTGGAAGTCGGTTGTTTTTTTTGTAAAAAAGTTTTTTATTTTTCACTTTTTAGTTGTTATACCCCAGAACTAAAAACCCCAATATAATGGAACGTGGAATTTAAACATTTGGAGAACACCAAAACGTCATCGAGGTACACGTATTTTCCGTTTTTGTTCAGTTTCTCAAAAAGCGCTGAAGCAATTTCGATAAAATTTATATGGGACCACCTCGGGAGTATATTCTTTCAGATGAAAAAAGAATTTTGAAAATTGGTTCACAACTGACGGAGAAATCGGGTAACATACATACAAAAAAAAAAAAAAAAAACATACAGACGAATTGAGAACCTCCTCTTTTTGGAAGTCGGTTAAAAAATACGAAAAAAACAACCGACTTCCAAAAAAAGAAAATACACTAAAAAAATAAAAATAACTTTAATTTCGGAGTCGGTGTTCGTATTTTATTTCTTCATTATTTGACACCGACTTCCGAAGTTATTTTTAAATGTGTTAGTGTCTTTTCTTTTTTGGCAGTCGGTTGTTTTTTTTTGTAAAAAAGATTTTTTTTTCACTTTTTAATTGTTTTACCCCAGAACTCAAAACCCCAATAACATGGAACGTGGCATTTAAACATACTCGTAATTGAAGGAAACCAAAACGTATGTATACATATTTTTCGTTTTTGGTTATTTATTCAAAAAGCGCTGAAGCAATTTCGATAAAACTTATATGGGTGGTCCCATATAAGTTTCGCTTTTTTATCCGAATGATAATGCCCTCGGGAGTATTATCATTCGGATAAAAAAAGAATTTTGAAAATCGGTCCACAACTGACAGACAAATCGGTGGACATACATAAAAAAAAACATACATACAGTCGAACATAGAACCTTCTCCTTCTTCGAAGTCGGTTAAAAATAAGATTTCGTATTATAAAACGAGAAGGAAAAATAAAGTGAGGAAATCCGTTAAATGTGATGAATAATTCAAAGCATGTGATCCCTGAGAGTAGCGACAGGTGGCTACCATTTCAATGTCTGCCGTGAAATACCGGTTATACGTGGTAATACGGAAAATTATACCCATGCTGATGCGAGGAGTCCCTGTGAGTTTGAAATTCGTCTTTTGTAACCAGGTAGGTACGTAAAAACGTCAAGAAAACCCTTTTCACCGGCAAGAGCTAATTCCATGTAATGTTAATGTAAAAAAACATTGAAGATTTTCAAAAAAAAACCTGACTGTAAAAAACAACTAAAAATTTCCAAGCAGTCTGATGCTGTTGGTGGCATGAAATCAATAATTGAACTAAAATAACTGCTACCAACTGCATCAACTTTTGCTGACTTCTTGGAAATTTTTTGTTGTTTTTTACAGTCAGGTTTTTTGAAAATATTCAATGTTTTATTTTCTCAATTTTAGTGAGTTATATTTTTGGAATCGCCTCCTTGAACCCCATTTTATAGTTCGTTGACTTTAATTTTTTTTTTTTCACAATATGGCGTCTGGTTGTCGAGATTTGTATTTTGATAACTGTAATGCCGTATTATTATTATACTCTTTGCTGTAATGTATTTAGTAGCACTCGCAAGGTCAAGATGTATCAATTGACATAAGAATTATCAAAATCGGCCCACACGTTTGGTCTCTATAGTGTCACAAAGGAACAAACATACATAACTTATATACATAGGCTGATAAACACATTACCCTCTCTTGCGTCGCGGAGTCGGGTACAAAGACAAAAGCCAATATTATTTACGAATATGTAACATAAAACACAAAACACTTAAAAGAGTAAATAACAAATTCAGATAGAAAAGCTCATAAGTGAAAAAAGTAAAGAAGGAAAGGAAGAAGAAAAGGATAAACCGGCCAAGTTGCGTGTCGGACCTCGCATACCAAGTGTATTTTTGACCATTTATATGGCTTTGGGTCAAAAAAATGCTTAAAGTGTGAAAATTTTAAGACTGTAGCTCCAACCGTTTGGATGTAAACTTGTGTGACAGACGACGGTCCGACAGACAGACGGACAGGTGAGTGACAGCAACAGGGCTCCGTTTGGACCCTTTGGTCACGGAACTCTTAAAAAGAAGGAAAGGAGAAGGGAAGGTGGGGAATTTTATATTAAAAAAAGTGTGTGTGTACTTATGTACGCACGTAAGAAGTTATACTTCTTTGGCGTAACAAGATAAAAAACCAAACTGTCACAAAGTTTACAAAAGGAAAACAATCATTCTTCATGAACCACAGACTATAGGTAACTTCAGGGTGTCGGTTCTAGTTAACTTCAGGGTGTCGGCTTTTCTGTGACGGTGTGCGCGCGCATCGTAATAATTTACCATCATCATATTTCCCTATCGCGCCAAAAGAAGTATAACTTCAAAAAAATCTTTCTTTCTTTTTCCTTTCTTTCTCTCTGTCTCTTACATTGCCATACATACCTCGACTATTTTAATGTTAAATACATTCACTGTGACATCGTTACTGTTCATCACTATTATATTACAAATCTAAACCTTTGTCTAGACAAGCGACTGATATTTTTTTATTGAATGGTCGGATTAACCCACTTGACGTGTTTGGTTAAATTATTATAAATTATGTTCGCGGTTTTTCTGCGTAGATATAACCATCGCTTTTAGGCAATTCATTTGTATGCGTGCTATGGTTTAATAAGCATATATATTGGATTTAGCAAAAATAGCAAGTGGTTTTTTCACATCATTGGGATATATTAAATCTAAAATACCTCTCTTCTCATTTGTGTTCTTCATTTCACTGACGAGCTGCTTCCAGGCCCAGCTGTCTTCGGCTCTTCTCAGGTCAGTGGTCACAGTGAGTCCTTTTAATTCCCTGATCTGATGGAACGCCGGTGCGGTCTTTTTCCGTCTAATTTTCTTACTACAACAAGTTTTTAACCGACTTAAAAACTTGTTGTAGTGGGAAAATTGGACGAAAAAGCAGGAGATTCTCAATCAATCGACTGTGTTTTTTTTATTTTTATTTTTTGTATGTGATTGCTCCGCCACTTGTCAATTAATTTTGATGATTCTTTGTTTGGTAGGTCATACTTCAGAGATGGTTGATGGTATAAATTTTATCAAAAATTGATTCAGCACTTTTTGAAAAAAGCAACAAAAATAAAAATATGGATACACAGATGACGTTTTGGTTTTCTCCACTTATATTCAAATTTCATGTTATTGGGGTTATTAACTTAAGGACTTTTGGACTGTATAGTTTTTATTCTGGGGTACAACCACTAAAAAGGGAAAATACACAAAAAATTGCAAATTGTCAAATAACGAAGAAACAAAATAAAAACACACACTTCCGAAATTAAAGTATTTTTGATTTTTTAGTGTATTTTCTTTTTTGGAAGTCTATTGTATTTTTTTGTAACACCACGTTTCAAAAGCCTCAATCTTTTTTCGATCCACCGTGCAAATTGCCCAGGATTCGGAGCCGTAAAGATATATTGAGAATACCAGCGTTCTAACCAGTCTCTTCTTGGTAATTAGAGATACTTACTACTGTTTGGCCATATCCTCGACATTTTCCTCATAGTAGTTTTGGCCATCTATGTATCTGAGCCTTCGAATTTCGCTGTCACAGCCTCGATCGCTGATCATGGAGTCAGATACACAAACTCAGATCAGGGCCTGCAGTCTCGACATATTTAATGATCGCGTAACGACCGAATTCATTCATTAAAAATTGAATGTTGCAAGGAGGCTTGCAGGAACTTTTATGTCCATTAATATTTTGGCAAGTTAATTTAATTGTTGCAAGCGGTAAAAGTTATTCATTAAATTTAAAAAATTATAAGTTTTCATGAAAAAAAAAATTGTGCTTGCAAGTTAAAGCCTTCGCCGTCTCTGCACATATTTCAAGAAAATCAATTTATTTGTTTATTTAACAATTAATGTACTAATGAAGACAGAAGTGCATGGAGAGTTCCAAACCAAAATCGTTTGTACAGGGTTTCATCGCCTTAATAATACGTCTTGAACGACATAGATGGCGCTAGTATAGTAGTTGGATTGGAAAATATACATCTCTCGTTAAAGAACATTATCTTGTTTTTTGCTAGTTACAATATTACTTAATTTTAACACAAATTCTCCTACGACATTACAAACCTTATAAAGCAAAGCTCGTAATAACTAGGATTCGAACTCGGTGGCATAAAATTTACCGATACCATAGCCACTGGACTATTGCGTCATTACGCAATGAGTTGAAATTATCCTACTCTTTATTATATCCAAGTTGTTTAGCGACTTTAACCTGTATCATAAATCTCAAAAGAATTGAGGGTAGTTTAATATTGACTGTATAAAAATTAAATCTTTTTGTTCAATCATAACGTTCTTTACTATCTTTGAGTGAGTTCAGTTACGATTGCATTTAACAATTTTTTAATATTTATCTTTACCATGAGTTCGCGTTCTAATATTGATATGGCTACGAGGGCCCAAATAATAGCATTGCATAATCAAGGCCTAAATTATTCTGAAATTTCGAGAGAAACTGGCTTAAACGTAAGTAATGTTTTAAAATCACTGTTCGTTATTTATTTTATTATCCATGGTTATCGATACACGAAAATAATAAATAATATATTTCCCTTATAGGTAAAGACTGTCACTTTATGGATAAACCGGTTTCAAGAAGAGGGTTCGTTGGAACACCGCAGTAGATCTGGCAGAAGACGCCATATTGACTCAGACCAGCGTCAACTTATGGTACAAGGTTATGAGGAAAATGGCTTTACACCAACAAGATATTACGCAGAGTTGTTTGATACATCTTTGCGGACGGTGTATCGTGCTCTTCATAGTGAAGGTCTGCATTATCGTCGATATGCTATTAAGCCATTGCTAACCGAAGCTAATAAAAGAGTACGATTGGAGTTCGCTTTGAAATACAGACATTTCGACTGGAGCAACGTTATCTTCAGTGATGAAAAGACTTTCAAGTCTAGCCAGCACGGGCGAGTTAGGTTGTGGCGTAGGAATAATACGCGTTATGATAGTGATCACGTTGTGCCTAACTCTGAATCCGGTCGTATAACAGTGAACATTTGGGGATGGATGACAGCTGCAGGACCAGGAGAACTTACTGTAATACCCAGTCGTGCAAACAGTGTTAACTACTTAGATGTGCTGAATGACGTCATGTTGCCCACTGTGCGGAATGTTTTTCCTGTAGAAGACATGCCAGTAATAATTCGTTCGTGCAGGACAATTGTCCTATACACCGTTCCATAATTGTGCAAGAGTGGTTTAGCCAGCAATCGGACATACGAATTATTCCTTGGCCTGCGAGATCGCCAGATTTAAACCCCATTGAAAATTTATGGGGCGTTATGGTTCAAAAGTGGGACAATAGGAACGAAAGGACTAAGGAAGCACTGAGTACTCACTGCATGGAGGTATGGGATTCTATGCGGGGTCACAATTTATGTGAAAAATTAATAGACTCCGTGGGTTCGCGGTTGCAAGCTGTAATCGATCAAAATGGCGGATACACGAAATATTAAAGAATATAAAGTGTTGACTATTGAATTGAGTAATAATGATTGAGTAAAAATGAAAAGACCGGGGTAGCTATAATTTATATGATAAATTACAGTAATCAAACTTGGTGTAAGTTGGATAAATTTATACATTACTTTATAACAACAAAATGTTATTACACTAATGATTTTGATTTCTTATATAATATAAGAAATTAAAATAAAAACAATATAAATATAGATTCCTTTCCAACATAATAAATTATTTATTTATTATTATAAACAACTCGGTCCAAAAATGACAGCTATAACCCGGTCTTACAATTGTTATTGATTTTAGGTTTAGCTTCAATTTCTTCCTCCTTCTGGAACGAATACTTAAGCTATGAACCTTAGTCATAACATAATGCACAAATCAATCATTATAGTCAATACCACTAAACATAATTATGCAAAACGTAAAATTTTTATAATTTATGAGTAGGTAAAATATTTACAGAACTAAGGTTGCATATATAGTGAAAGTTATTATAACATAATGTAAATAAAACTAAATAATAGAAGAATAGCACAACACAGTTTTGATTTAGAATACTTATAATATCTATTATACAGTTTTACTTTGTTAAGGTCTTCTATTTTGTAATAGAGTTATTCAGTTATAAATTTTACTTGTATTTCTCCTTAACAAGTGAATTAAATCATTGTTAATTGGATGTAAAACTGCTAGGTTAGGTTATACATTCTATAAGAAAGAAAGACATAAATTGTATTCTTCTTTGAGAATTAAATGTCTTAAACTATAATCAATAAAATAGTTTCATTTCTTATCCTTTACGAGAATTAAACTTAGTAAATCTTAAGCTGTAAGAAAAATATATCTAAATCTTCTTACATAAATGTTTTTTACTAATAATACTAATACTTACCACCAATTATGAAAGTAATTTATATAATATATATTTATATAATGTTATATATAGTAGTATATGTATACTTGTATATTATCCCTATATTCATTTATACATCTTATACCTCATATTTTTTATATTATTTATAACAAAAAATAAAATAAAAACGTTTAAAAATACAAAAAATAGAATATAAATTATATATTATAATAATTAAATTTAAAAAAAGTCGACAGAGAGCTGGGTTGCGAACCGGTGCCCTGTTGAACGATCTATGTGATTCTGCCATGCTTATCCACCTGAGCTACTGATTATTTATTCTGGAACGTGAAAATAAGAGCTACTTTGTGAATGTAGGGATTTTTACTATTTATGATCGACGCCATCTGTAGTCGAATTAACCGATATACCAATTGGCTTATTTAGTTTGGTTTAGATGGCGCTGTATTAAGTACTTGGAAGTAAGAAAATATAGTAATTTTTGTTTATTTGAATATAAATATATTATTATTACTTAGTAATTATTTTAGGTATTAAAAACCTTATTATCTGCCTCTGCATAATAAGGTTTATAAGCTTTGCAGTGTTATTTTCATGATTGAACAGCGCCATCTAGTCGTCTCATGAAAGTCATGATACGTAATGCAAAACCTCACAGTCAAAAGTCGACCTTAGGCTCTCCATGCACTTTTGTCTTCAATAGTACACACATACAAAAAAAACAGACAAGAAGAAGGAAACAGAGAAATATGTACAAAGGTTATGCTTATTTCTAATGAAATCTCTTACAGCATACCTGCGAAAGGAGAAATGGAAAAAAAAACTTTTTACTAAAAAAATACAACCGACTTCCATATTTTTTAGTTTTATTTATGGAAGTCGAGTGAAAAAGTTTTTTATTTTTCACTTTTTAGTTGTTGTAAGTACCCCATTCTAAAACTGAATTAATTATGCCCGAATTGATAGCCTCAAAAATAGGGAATTGGAACATAGTGAAATTAGGGTGTATCAGGGTGAACTGTACAAATCTGTATACCCCTTCAGAGCGCATCAGCGTGATGTAATGTTGTGAAGTGGTGAAAACAATATACAGACATGCGATTGCAGCAATTCTGGAAGGTTTGCTATCATTTATTGAAGAGTTCCATTGTGTATCTCCGAAGTTCTTCATCAGATCTTCACTAAATTAAAATGGGACCACATGTGAAGCAACAGCTTTCAAATAAAAAAAAATCTTCAAAATCGGTTCACGTAGTAAAAAGTTATGAGGTAACACACATTAAATTTTTTTTTTTAAAAATACCGTCAAATTGAGAACCTCCTCCTTTTTTTGAAGTCGGTTAAAAAAGAGAAGTAGACACCGTGTGTAATAGTGCTAGGACACATACAATGTAAAGATATCAATCTTTTATCAATTATTTTTTCAGGTTATGATCTAAAATTTTTCCTCACAATGAGGGAGTTTTTTTAACGGCTAGTAATCTACCGATCGGCAGTTAACGTAAGTTTCGCTATCAATGTCGAGACTGCAGGCTCTATGGCTTGAGAGAAATTACTTTCCCTTTAGCGTTCACGCTAACGCTTAGTACAAAATGTACGGCAATGACATTACTGAACGTGAGTCACGTGACAGTTCTCTCCGCAGGTAATGTCATTGCTATACATTTTTTACTAAGCGTTAGCGTGAACGCTGACAGAAAATTAATTTGTGTCACCCCCCAGATCAGAGATCAGATTTATTTATGGGCTGCAATTGGCACACGCGAGCAAGTAGATGTTATGTTTTGTTGACTCTTCCGATATTATTTTCTTATTATTTCGCTGTAGGATGCAAGACAGTCGAATTTTTCAGGGACGCGTGGAGAACCTTCATTCCCTCAGTGCTTTTCTTGTGATTGCCACCGTTGCTTCTAGCTTTCGTTGCAGTGATTGGTAGTAATGTGGCGGGCTTGATCCATAGAAAAGCACATACCAAAAAAAATCTTGCTAAACTATAAGCCTCTGATGAAAACCTATGAAACTAATTTGCACTAAAACGAAAACTCCAGTTGTACCATCATAAAGAATCTCTTGAGAGATATTGTATCTGTTCCATCATCGGACCACCAGACGTACGGCGATGCGCCACCGGTACATGCTGGACATCTCACCCACAGCCACAAAACGTTTTGAGAATATATTCAGTGAACGTACAGCATTTTTTTTTTTTGGTAGGGTGGGAAATCATCCAATGACTTCTCCCGCTCTGGGTGGAGCGGGAGGGCGTGTCAGACTCTTACTGACTAAAACCCAACCCTGTTCCTTCCCTGCCTGAGTGCCCAGGGGTGCGGTAACTCATTTTCAGAATTTATCCGCTACCCCTAGGCATGCAGGCACCGGCCACGATGGGCCCCTTCAGTGGTGGCTGACACTAATCTCTTTGAGGCCCGCGTGGAACACTACGCGCCGTCGACTCACGGGCCTGGTGCTGATCGGACGGCGAGCTCCCCACTGCTCGCCGAGCGCAGGCCCGGGTCTATGGTGGCCGGAGATCGTCTCGCGACGTCCTACGCCCAGTACGCGCAGTACCTCTCCTGCAGTTGTAGCGGCCGGGGCCGTGAGGGGCACTCCGTTGATCCCTCACGCGTCCCGCTTCCACCTTCGCGAGCATTACTGCCTCGCAGAAGGCGGATACTGCTTCCCATTCCCTTCCCGCACCGTACCATGGAGTGTGCGTACAGCTAAGGAGTGAATTCCCTGCCGCAGTCTGTATTGCCTGATAGCTACAACCAGGGATCAGATAAGTGGAAGTTAAGATAAGATTGAAAAATTTACTTCTAGGCAAGCGTGCTCCATCGTCGACCACATCATCGCTTACCATCAGGTGAGATAGTGGTCAAACGTGAGCCTATCAATGATAAAAAAAAACTTGATTTGTTTAAGTATTGTTGCTAGTAAGACTGAGGGCTGCATGATGGGGCACTTGTGCGCTGTACATGTCTTGTTGCCAAGTGAATCCAAAAGATGGTAGTTTTTGTGCTGTATTGTATTGTGTTTGTGTCTATGTCTAAGTCTGAGTGTATTATACTAACATAGTTTAAGTAATTAATAACCAACCCTATGGGATGTTTATCCTGATATAAATGTCATTATATAAATAAATAAAACCAAATGTCACAAACATAAATCTTGGAACGTTTATGGATAGGTATGTAAATAATTTTACGACAGTTTTTTGTTAGGTTAGCTTTAATTAATCGTTTTATTTCTGTCTGCATATTATTATGTTAGACCATCCCGTCCACCTCCATCATAAAACTGTTCTTTTTTGTATTCTAATTTTAAGTACATTTTTTAAATAAATTGTTGCTAAGGATCATGTACAACACCGGTTTTTTTTTTTATAATTTGTACAAGTTATGTTATGCCATCCTCTGTGCAAAGGGTACATTAGAAAAACCTTCATAGTTCTTTTCATCAGCCCCACATGGCATGCCATGCCTAGGGGTAGCGAATAAATTCTGAAAATGAGTTACCGCACCCCTGGGCACTCAGGCAGGGAAGGAACAGGGGTGGGTTTTAGTCAGTAAGAGTCTGATGCCCTCCCGCTCCATCCAGAGCGGGAGAAGTCATTGGATGATTGCCCAACCCCCCAAAAAAACAAAAAAAAAAAAAAAAAAAAAAAGCCCCACGTGGCCTTTTTTTACTGGAGTAGGTAAACTTTCAGGTTTCAATCTCGGAATCTAATCTGGCGAGCAGTTCGCCTTCTCGTATCTTGTGAGAGATACCTTAAGGGCCTTCTCGCGGTCCAGTGGCGCCCTCATTGAATAAAAAATCGTAGCATAGCACAGAAAATAAAAATTAAAAAATGCAACTTAACGTTTGTTACAAAGAGGATAAAGAATTTTTACGTTGTTAAAACAGGTCTCAAAATGTTTCGTATCCAAAGTAGAAGGCAAAAGTGCCAAAAACGGCCATTTCTCAAAAAGGTTGAACTAGTCGCGAGCTCGAACACACTGGTGCCCACCAGTGTGTTCGAGCTCGCGACTAGTTGGCCAAAAAGCACAGTGTTCCACCTGGCATTGTGTCCGACAGAGAAAATATCAGTGATGAGCAGTTAGACGCTAATCTACGTGCACAATGTCTAGTTTGCACGCACAAAAACCAAAAAATACGAGAAGTCCTTTGAAAAATTGAGATTAATGAAAAAACCACTGCAAAATCAATTACAATTAAAGTTTATTGAACTTTTTCGGTCCCGACTTTGTTTTGAAGATTTTGCACTTCTTTTTAACCGACTTCGAAAAAGGAGGGGGTTCTATGTTCGACTGTATGTATGTTTTTTTTATGTATGTCCGATATACACCGATTTCTCTGTCAGTTGTAGACCGATTTTCAAAATTCTTTTTTTATCCGAAAGAACATACTCCCAAGGTAGTCCCATATAAATTTTATCGAAATTGCTTCAGCGCTTTTTCGAAAACTGAACAACAACGAAAAATATGTTAGATGACGTTTTGGTTGCCTAAAATTACGAATATGTTTAAATTCCACGTTCCATGTTATTGGGGTTTTGAGTTCTGGGGTATACAACTAAAAAGTAAAAAAAAAAAACTTTTTTACAAAAAAACAACCGACTTGCAAAAAAGAAAATACTCTCAAAATTAAAAAAATAACTTTAATTTTGGAAGTCGGTGTTTGTATTTTATTTCTTTGTTATTTGACACCGACTATTTTCTTTTTTGTAAGTCGGTTTTTTTTTGTAAAAACGTTTCTTTTTATGTTACTTATTTACGCCCAAAGTAGCGTTAAAATTAGCAAGAAAAACGTATACATATTTGTTGGCTTGTAACTTTTTAATGGCTTTTTATATTACTATTCTGTTTCCGCACAGACAAAATTAATAATGAGACAAAACGACATCATATTTAACTTTGAACTTACAATGTCATACAGTGGAGTAACACCCTCCCGAAATTTGTATGGACAAAATATCGACTAGTGCAACCTTGTCTTAAAAAAAAGGCCTCCAAACCTTTTTTTTTTTATTTGGATGTCATTTACAATAATGTATCAATCTTCGACTGATCTTTACTATGACCCGAAGTACCGCTATAATTATACTATCATATTATACCTACAACATGTGATTATCATAATCGTTTCTTGTTCAACCCATTATTTAATCTAAGTATACCTACAGAACATCTATTTGAAACCGGTTGGAACAGTAAACTTCTCTATAAGGTAAAGGACCGCTAGATAAAACGTTTTATCTAAATACCATGCAAAACGAATTTAAACAAAATAAAGATCTCGATATCTAAATATCAAAAAAGCGGCCAAGTGCGTGTCGGACTTCGCACATTTAGGGTTCCGTACCAAATGTATTTTTGACTATTTGTATGACTTTGGATCAACAAGATGCATATACTGTGAAAATTGCTAAAATGCTTATACTCATTGGATAATTGCCCACCCCCAAAATTAAAAAAAAAATTTGAAGACTGTAGTTCCAACCATTTGGCTGTAAAACCTGTGACACAGACGACGAAAAGACAGACACGTGAGTGACAGCAATAGGGTTCCGTTTGGACCCTTCGGGTACGGAATCCTTAAAATTATATTTATGTAATTTGTAAAAATAAGACTATTTGATAAAATAATAAATTGAAGGAAGTCACAGAATTAAAAATATAATATACTGTCCGACCAAAACACGATTGTTAGCCAGTTTCCACTTTAGATCGATACTGAAACCAAAACCTACCTAGACACTCGTACCTCAACCAATTCTTAAAAAAAAATCCCGATGGTAAAAAACAACTTGTTTGGAACTTATCAGTTGTTTTTTTACAGTTGGGTTTATTTTAATATTCTTTTTTTTTATATACATTTTATTAAGGTTTTTGGAATCGCCTCCAAACTATATTAAGTACGGTATCAAAATAAAGGGTTCGCTTTATTTTGATGCCTCACTTAATATACACTTCTGGACACATCTATTGGCCCACCTTAGAGTTTAGGTTTCGATGGCCCCTACCGAAATATGATTGCTAGATTGAACAAAAACTGTTGATGCAGTTTTAAACCTGATACATTTTACCATCTTTTTCGATCGTATTGTTTTAAGGGCCTTCTCGCGGTCCAGTGGCGCCCTCATTGAATAAAAAATCGTAGCATAGCACAGAAAAGAAATATTAAAAAATCCAACTTCACGTTTGTTACAAAGAGGATAAAGAATTTTTACGTTGTTAAAACAGGTCTCAAAATGTTTCGTATCCAAAGTAGTAGGCAAAAGTGTCAGAAATGGCCGTTTTTGGCACTTTTGCCTACTACTTTGGATACGAAACATTTTGAGACCTGTTTTAACAACGTAAAAATTCTTTATCCTGACAGTCCATGAGCCACCGCCATAAGCAACCCTCTCTTCAAAGCAGCATTGTGCGAAACGCTCTCCCTTACGTCGGTAGACCTTCTTCCTTCCATCATTGCCATGTAACACAATTTTAGACTCATTAGAAAAGAGTACACGGCTCCAATCTTGCTGTGTCCAATTTAAATGACTGCGTGCGAAATGAAGGCGCGCTGTTCGGTGGGCTCGCGTTAGTTTGGGCTCATTAGCTGGCTTGTGTGTTACCATATCGCGTTCTTTTAACCTTCTCCGAACAGTTCGAGCGCTCACAGATACTCCGTGGAAGTCGCGAAGTTGGTTTTGTATCTCAATGGAGGTAAGGTGACGATTTCTCAAGCTGGTCGTCACGATGAGTCGATCCTGCCTTTCAGTTGTGACCCGAGATCGTGGCCTTCCTTGGCGACGAACAAAGCCGCCAGTCTCTAGGTACCTCCGATAAACATTTCGGACCGCAGATCGACTTAAATTAAGTTGAGCACTCACGTTTCTTTGGCTGTGTCTGGCCTGAATAAGTGCCACAGCTTGGGCGGCGACTTCAGGTGAAGTATCCATAGATTATTGATAGAACCTCACCTTAATGTTAAGAATAAGTAATGTTTGTTGCAAAATCAAAGATATCAATCACTTTTTCAAGAATTAAATCCAAGTAAACCAATAAAACCAAGTTTTCTTAGTATTCGATTGTTTGATATCAACAAACAGGCTCCAAATTGTCTTTTATTTCTTTAAATTCTGTGTTCGAAATTCAAAAAAAGACTATTGAATGAAATTGTGAATGTGCCAGGTTCAAAACTGCATAAAAACTTTTTGCTCGACCTAATATAAAATTTTAGCTAGGACCAAACGAAACTGAAAATACAAGGTGGGCCAATGGATGTGTCCAGAAGTGTAGTTCGGTCCACCAGGTTAAACATACATACATAAATAGGCTGATAAACACATTACCCTCCCTTGCGTCGCGCAGTCAGGTAAAAAGAAAACATAACACATTGAACAAAATGTAGATAGATTACCAATGACAATAACAGTTTAATTCCGTAAATTCAACTCAACCTTATACAGAAATATTACCTCATAGAAGTACCTATTGATAAAAATTATAATATCTTCTAAAGAATCTCACACGTCTTCATGGACCGCCTGTCATTCCGTCACTATAATTCGCTCCGACGCAAACTATCGACCTCTAACTTTTGCACAAATCCTATTAAGTATGCTATTGCAAAGTTCCCACTACTCGGGATAGTTGCCATGAACACTCTCAACAGGTGTGAGCTATTGCTTAGACACATCACCTATATGCGTGTGTGAGAGTGTGTGCGATTAAGACAATGATTAGACTTCAGTTTCCTACTATACAAAAATATAGAACCGACTTCCAAAAAAACTGCAAAATAACTTTAATTTTGGAAGTTGGTGTTTCTGGTATTGTGTCTTCGTTTTTTGACACCGACTTCCGAAATTAAAGTTGTCTTGGCATTTTTTTGGAAGTCGGTTTTAATTTATGTAAAAATGTTTTTATTTTTCACTTTTTAGTTGTGGTTCCCCATTAGATTGTATTAACACTACATAGACATACGATCGCAGCAATCGCAGTTGATTTGCTGTCATTTTTGGAAGAGTGCCGTTGTCTGTCTCCGAAACTCATAGTCAGATCTCATGAAAATTAAATGGGACTATTTCGGAATAAAGCCCTTTCGAAAAAAAATCTATCCATCTATATATGACGGAGTTATGCCCGAACATACATAAAAAAGTTCGTTCGTTCGTTCGTTTTTCTCTGTAAGTGTTTTTGTGTGTGCAAAAATAAATAAATAATAAATAAATAAATAAAAAAGTACAAACATCCGAACCTCCTCCTTTTTGAGGTCGGTTAAAAAGCCACTTGTACCGCAAATTACTAAATGGGTAAAGCGCTTAAGGCGCAGTTATACGACTTTTAATGGTTTTTAATTGAGCATCACGTCTAAACGACTTGACTTATTTCTTTGACAAAAAGATATGTTACTCTAGACAATTTCCTTCGTAATTTGATCTCAGAATATTTGAAATTATATTTTTATAACATAGTGTAATTAATTTGTTATGTGTAACTCGGCTAAAAAATTGAGAATCACGCAAAAACTATAAAGCGTATTTTTATGAAACCTTCACCATTTTAAAGATCATTCAATTGTTTATAATTTAGTCTCAGTGTTTTAGTTTAATATTTGTTGTTTTATGTGACATAAATTAATAATGCGTCAAATTTCGGACAGCGCTCCTTGATGGGCGAGTCCTATTACTGGTTGGACATACGAAGCGTTACGTGAGCTCAGCGCAGAACACGCAAGCTAACCACTCAAGGTCGTTGGCAGCTAATAGCGCCTTAAGGGCGTGACATGACCTAAAGCGCAGTTACTTTCGAACTGCATAGAAAGAAAGAGGCGCGCGAAATCATAATGCTTTCCAATTTATTGAAAATTATGAAGCATTTTATCGATTTATTTGGTTCCGTGAGTGTCTGTGGCATCACAGCGGGCTCTTTTTTTTTTGCAGAATTCCAGCGCTGCGTTGTTTATTGCATAAACATACAAACAGACCAAAAAGGCTCCGAACTCAGCATAATGCTGCGAGCATTATGCTGAGTTCGGAGCCTTTTTGGTCTCGCACAATTTATTTTTATTTATATTGTTAGTGAACAAGGTGTGTGGTATGGGCATGTCGTGGTATGGGCATGTGATGCGGAGGAATGAAGAAAATGTCGTGAGGAAAGTCTTGTGTATGGATGTGGATGGCTATAAGAGTAGTGGAAGGCCAAAGAAACGATGGTTGGACTGTGTGAAAGAGGATATGGGTAAAAAAGGGGTGACTACAGAGATGACGACTAATAGAGGAGTATGGAAGAAAAAGACATGTTGCGCCGACCCCAAATAAATTGGGATAAGGGCAGGAGAATGATGAGTGAACAAGGTGTGAGGTACAAATTAATATATTTTTTCTTTCTTTACTCAAAACTAAGCTGAGCTATAAAAATCTACCCGGGCTTGCGGACGGCAAGTAGTGGGTAATTCGCCGTCCGATCAGCACCAGGCCCGAGAGTCGACGGCGCGTAGTGTTCCACGCGCGCCTCAAAGAGTTGTCAGCCAACACGACGGGGCCCGTCATGGCCGATGCCTGCCCAGGGGTTGAGGATAAATTCGAAAGAGTTACCTCACCCCTGGGCATTCAGGGCAGGGAGGAACAGGGGTGGGTTTTAGTCAGTAAGAGTCTGACACGCCCTTCCGCTCCACCCTAGAACGGGAGATGTCATTGGATGATTTCCCACCCCACAAAAAAACAGCTATTAAAATCTAAAACAACAAAGACTCGATTAGTATTTGTTATAAATTTTACCGACGTACCTACGTAAGCTAATAAATATGGAAAAAAAAATTAAAACGTCGAAACTTAAAGGTAAGTTTGACAATCATTTCTATGGAGGATTTATTTTAAATGTATTTCGGAAACAACAAAGTTCTCAGGAATAAATATAGTCAAAATAAACATATATTTTTCTGCAACTAAATAGATTTAGCTAAAGACTGACAGGCAGCAATTTTTGAGTTTTTGCGAATCTCATCGTCTTAAGGTGTAGGGTAGGGTAGGGTAGCCATCGAAATTCAAATTTTATTACGTTTTTTCAATTTGCAGGTCAGTGTCAGGTTGTATCTTGGTCAAAATTTGATTCACGGCCGTAGCAAGTATGTATTTATAGAATTGTAATCATTGAAATCATCAACAGATCTCTCTCAGTTAGAATTCATGCCAAGTGTCATGATTTCATGAAATACTCACATTTGGCATCAATTCTAACTAAAAACGTATAAAAATTTGAAGTTTGGAGGCTACTCTGGAGCTTCCACCTTAAGCGATCACTACTACCTTAACCTTTTTTTTAGGAATGAGGGAAATCATCAAATGACTTCTGCCGCTCTGGGTGGAGCGGTAGAGCGTGTCAGACTCTTAATGACTAAAACCCACGCGTGTTCCTTCAGTTGCCTGCGCCAGGGCGACCCCAGGTAGAACCTTAACCTAACCTTAAAACGTAGGCCAAATCCTTGGATCTCTAATAAACATCATCTGCCTAGCCTTTGCCCAACTATCTTGGGGTAGCCTTCCAGCCTGGCTGCTTCGGGAAGTACCTGTGTCGCATAAACAGGGAGCCGGACGCTCGGTGCCATCACTGCACCGACTGTCAGGAGGACACGGCGCAGCACACACTGGTGGAGTGTGCAGCATGGGAGGAGCAGCGCCGTGCCCTCGTATCTGAAGTGGGACCCGACCTGTCGCTGCCGGCCGTCGCTCGTTCGATGGTCGGGAGTGCCGAGTCGTGGAATGCGGTGATCTCCTTCTGTGAAGCCGTAATTTCGCAGAAGGAGGCTGCGGAGAGGGAGAGGGAAGCCGTGGCCACTCTCCCGATCCGCAGCAGGCGTACCGGGCGTCGGTGGAGGGCGGACAGCGCCCTCTTCCAGCCCCCCTAAACAGGTCCGGAGGGACGAGGGACTCGGGGTCATCCGCCGCCCCCCATCCAGCAGGACCCGAGGCGGCGGCGCGTAGTGTTCCACGCGCGCTCCTATTAGACGTCGCGGGGAGAGGACACCTCACTCTCCCTGCGAGCCAGAGGTGGTCCGCATAAGCGGGCCCGGGCCGGCACTAGCCGGAGATCATGGAAGTCGTATTAGCTCTCACGATCCCCGGTCCAAGTGTGGGACGGAACACCGAGGTGGTTTTTAATCAGTAAGAGTCTGACAGACCCCTTTGCCTGCCCCGGGCGAAGGACATCCATGAGGATTTTCCACCCCGGCAACAAAAAAAAAAAAAATGCTTCCAGCCTAACCGGATGCAGCTGAATACCAGTATTTAACATGGAGCGACTGCCTATCTGACCTCCACAACCCAGTCACTGGGTAATACGATACTCCTTGATAAGACTGGTTGTCAGACTTTCGGGCTTCTGACGACCCGTAACGACTGTCAAAGATCCACGATTGACAGCCGGGACCAACGGCTTTACATGTTTTCCGAGGCACGGTGGAGTATCGGTCGGTCGGTGGTCACCCATCCATGGATCAACCCCGGCAAGCGTAGCTTTACCTGCTGGATCGACGCGTGCGGCTGTTATTACTTTAGTCACGAGCTCCTCCTTGGATCTCTAATAAACGATATCCCGTAATACCCTTTGCATACCCTGCTAGAGTATGCAACATCTGAAAAAAATATCAGAAAGACCAACTCGCCTCCCTAAGTACGGACTCTAGACTTCGCAAAGGACCTTACAGATTTCAGATTACTTTATGTGAGATGATAATAAGTACTTATTAATCAAACCTCATTTTTTTTTGCTTTATCTAATACCTACCTACGAAAACCTGATCAACCGTAATCAAATTCGGTCTAGTACCTAGTGCAAAAAATCTAAACTTATTTGAATTGAGTAATTTCCCAGTACTTTAATAACAATAATAAATCTTTATTATTCTGACACAGATCCAAGTAGAGAAAACAACTTAAAATTAAATACAAAAACAAACACAAAAAAAAAATTAGTGGGTGTTAGTAACAAAAACACATTCAAGACACAGTAGAATGGTGTTAGTTGTTTGTTAGTATTTAAAAGTTACAATAACATCTACCTATTCATCATCATCATCATCAGCCTTTTAATGTCCCCACTGTTGGGACACAGGCCTCCTCTCTTGGAGAGGGTGTGGGTCGTAATCCACTACGTGGGCCCAATACGGGTTGGTGGATGTCACATGTCTTCGAATTTTTGGTTCTAAGACATGCCGGTTTCCTCACGACGTTTTCCTTCACCGTTTTGAGAGCAGTGGTGATGAAATAATTTACACAAAGTAAATCGCCTGGCCGGGTTTGAACTCACGACCTAAAACTTGTAACTGCTCTACCTATTTACACAGCCCTTATTCTGATGCAGATGTACACCTGCCCAGTAGGTATTTAATAAATGGGCTGTCGATCTTGGCAGCCACCCCTTTTTATGATTATTTATTTTATTTCGAAAATATCGTTGAATAAATGATAAATCAAGTGTATTATGAACCAAGTTATATTAATAGTGTCTGTCAATTAGTCGAGGTCACTTCCCGTACACATTCCTATGTAAATGCAACAAATAAACGCAAAAAATATGATGACTAGCGATGTGCCAATTTGTCAATTTATTCAATAATTAATCACAGCCCGTAAAAGTGTACTGGTAAATAAGTTTTCAATTAAATCGCTTGTTATAATAAACGGTGGTGATGAATAATATTGCCATGTTTGGGCGCATGATAGTGTTATTAGCCCATAAGAGGAGGATGCTCCCGTGAGTCACCATTCTCATTATTTCGACACCCAGAAGATAAGAGTCAGTGACAGGCGGCGGCGGCTCTGCAATAATTCACCTTCGTGAGCTTATCTTATTATATGACAGTGTCAGTCAACGAAGATCGCGATTCAAAATTTTTCAGACAGCCTTTGATATTTTTCTAGGGTTCTGTACCCGAAGGGTAACCAACGGTACCCTATTACTAAGCCCCCACTGTCCGTCCGTCTGTCTATCAGCGGGCTGTATCTCATGATCCGTAATAGGTAGACAGTTGATCACAGAACGTGTATTTCTGTTGCCGCTATAACAAATAAATTAAAAATTAAAGGGGGCTCCCCTACTAGAGACGTGTTTATTTTTTGGCTTTTTTGCTCGATCTTAATATTGGCAACCAGTATACGCGTATAATCTTGACCGATGGTACGGAACCCTTCATGCGCCAGTCCGACTCGCACTTCCTTTTTCTTTTTTAGCCAACGTCAAATTTAGAAAGTATTTAGTTTTTAGATATTTTTTTTTAAAGTGATACATCCGCATTCTAAAGGAAAACAAAGTGTAGTCACTTGTTGCTTGTTGTGACTACACTTTGTTTTCCTTTAGAATGCGGATGTATCATTTTTTTTTTTAATTAATTAATTTATGTAGGTACGTTACACAGTAAAAAATACACACATTTTAATTATTTTGCAGTATTTTTCAGTAAATGTGTCGAGTCAGCCTTCTCGGCAAACTTCGCTAAGGTAGTCAATACTACAATAAAAATTTCAGATTTGTTTTACCGAGATCGCGCCTATTTCAATTATTCCACATACTTTCCAGTTGCGTAGACACTTGAATCACAAAACTACACCAATTTTACCTCAATTAGCCTTTGATCGTACGGATCGTACCTACATACTTATTACTTTTGCCATTAACACGCAAATAATCCTCAAATTAACTCTCGTATAATATGCTAACTACTTAGCAGCATTAATAAATAAATAATAATAAGGTTGACCAATTGATCAAGTTTAGGTTCCTGCTTTATTTTAGATAAATATCCTCTCAGGTACCGCGGCGTTTAATTTTTTTTTGCGTTTTTACTAATAATAATTAATAATATTATATAAATTGACGAAGTTACATAAGTCGGGCATGTCATCGTCCCGGAGAATCAATCCGCTACATAATCTCTGGTTGTTCTCGTCTAGCTAACGGTGAGTACTTGCATAGGCACAACCATGTAGCCAGGATTATCCATCAGCAACTTGCTCTGAAAGAATCTCTTGTGGAATCGGAAGTGCCGTACTATAGGTATGTGCCCGACCCAGTTCTCGATAATGGTCATATCTCATTGTACTGGGATAGGTCCATCATCACTGACAGGACTATTATAGCTAATAAGCCTGATATAGTGGTGGTGGACCGAATCGAGAGGCGTGCAATGATTGTTGACATTACCGTCCCACATGACGAGAACCTTCTGAAAGCCGAGAAAAATAAACAAATCAAGTATATTGACTTGGCTCGCGAGGTTGTCGATATGTGGGATGTGGACTCAGCGATCATTGTACCGATAGTCGTGTCAGCCAATGGCTTATTATATAGCCACGAGCCTCGACCAACATCTCTGGAGGTTCTCGTTAGGCGGCTGGATCAAGGGCTTGATTCAGAAAGCTGTACCTGGACACGGCTCGCATTGTTAGGCGGTTTCTCTCTCTGGAGCCCTGACCGCCGGTAGCTTGGACCCTGTTTCCGAAACCGGTGGGCTACTATTTTTTATATTTTTAAATGTTTTTTATATTTTTTATTTTAAGAAATATTTAAAAATGTATTTAATATGTAAGAAAGATAAATAAACGAATTAATAATAATTATTTTATTTTTTTATAATATTTTTTTTTCGTTTCGCCCTGCCTCACTGGTGCGGCGTTGAGCGGTGACGTGATATTATTGTAATTTCCAAGACACATTGGTTAATTTCACAAGTACAGTCAGACGTTGCCGAAAAACGCAATGATAAAAAGGGGTACTGTACCATCTCTTGCTTAGAAAACATTAGCTCATATTCAAATCGTGCTAAACGTCACGTCCAACCTGTCATACCATCAATGTTACCAAATACCGACATTTGTATGTGAGATTTATATTAAATTTAGAACCATCTTACAGTAATCGGTAACGCAACGGTACACGACTAAAGATGCAACAGAGCCCAAACGTTACTCAGGCACACAGTTTTTTAAATTGTACTACATGGCATAACCAGGGAAAATATAACTGCATGCTGGCGAGTATTTCCGAAATTACATAAAAAACTAAAGTATTTTAAAAAGATGCTTTGAGAAATAGTCATTATAAATTCAAAAGATTATCTGTGTTTTGCAATTGAAACTCTTATTTCGTAAAGTATATTACTAACTGTCCCGATGAACTTAGTACCGCGTCAGAATACATAAATGTTATGCTAACTTATTAGCAGCATTAAATTCAGTTTTCCGGAAATGACTAAAAGAAAATCATTGAAATTAGTCAATCCATTCTTGAGATATCATCAAAAAAGCCGTTCCATACAAAATGTATGAGAAAATTAATTACTTTTGTGTTGATGTTTTGTGTTTTGTTTTGTGAGGAGCTCGTGGCTAAAGTAATAACAGCCGCACGGGTCGATCCATCAGGTTAAACTACGGTTGCCGGGGTTGCTCCATGGATGGGTGATCATCTTTACTTACCGATGTTGCATACCCTAGCAGGGTATGCAAAGGGTATTACGGGATATCGTTTATTAGAGATCCAAGGAGGAGCTCGTGGCTAAAGTAATAACAGCCGCACGGGTCGATCCATCAGGTTAAACTACGGTTGCCGGGGTTGCTCCATGGATGGGTGATCATCTTTACTTACCGATGTTGCATACCCTAGCAGGGTATGCAAAGGGTATTACGGGTTATCGTTTATTAGAGATCCAAGGAGGAGCTCGTGGCTAAAGTAATAACAGCCGCACGCGTCGATCCAGCAGGTAAAGCTACGCTTGCCGGGGTTGATCCATGGATGGGTGACCACCGACCGACCGATACTCCTCCGTGCCTCGGAAAGCACGTTAAGCCGTTGGTCCCGGCTGTCAATTGTGGATCTTTGATAGTCGTTACAGGTCGTCAGAAGCCCGAAAGTCTGACAACCAGTCTTAGAAAAGGGTATCGGGCTTTTTTTTTTTTTTTTTTTTTTTTTTTTTTTTTTTTTTTTTTTTTTTTTTTTTTTTTTCCCCTGTGGGTAGTTGCAACATATGGTGGAAAATAAAATCGCTCCTATTTAGAATTTTAATAAAAATTAAATTACAGTATATTTAAGTAAATAAATGTATGCATTCACATGCTAACATAGAGTACCCACCAGTTTAGTGTTATCTCCATAGTTTTATAGTCCTAAGCACAAAAAGACACACAGAAGCACTCATGGAAGCACTGAAGGTCTCATTGTCAGATATGATGACACTATTTCAAAACAGGATGTCAAACTTTGAGGCTGAACTGAAGAAGAACCCTACAAGCACATCTAGCAGTATGGACGGGTTGGTTGCAGACTTCACTTCATTTAAGAAGTTCATCCTGGATGCGTTGGGCTGTCTTCAAAGTCAGTTGGAGGCAGTGGCACAAGGACTGGACAACCTTGAAATGCGGGGTCGGCGAAAGATGGTACTGTTGCATGGTGTAACGGAACAGACCAAGGAGGATACTGCGCAGGTAGTAGCGGAAGTTGTGCGGTGTCACCTTAAGCTGACAGACTTTACTGTGGCTGATATCAGACGCTGCCATCGGATGGGTAGATCAATAGGTGCCAGCAGACCCAGGCCCATTCTTTGCAAGTTGCGGGACATCAACATCCGGGATAGTGTCTGGTTTGCAAAGACAAAGTTAAAGGGCACTGGGATCACACTATCGGAGTTCCTGACTAGATCTCGGCATCAGCTCTTCATGTCGGCGAGGGAAAAGCTCGGTGAGACCAATTGCTGGACAAAGCAGGGCCTCATCTACGTTTTAGGTTCTGACGGCACCCGGCATCGAATAAATTCCATTGATGAGCTCAATGAAATCGAGCAGTCAATAAAAAAATCCGATTCCGCCGCCGCATCTGCATCGTCGGCGTTACCGTCATCAACGCCGGCACCGAAGAAGGCCCGGCGTGCTGCAAAGAAGTGATTTGCTCCAACTTTCATGGATTGTATCGTAGTCCGGGTAGCAGTTTCATTTCACTTTTTGTAAGTACCCCTCTCCAATCATAGCATCCTAACTTCTTCTACCCTTTACCTTTTACCCGTAATATAATTCGCTTTTTTATTTCTCAATATTTGAATGTTTATTTTTATTTTCCATCTGCACTGGCAGCTGTCAACTTGACATTTCTCTTTCTTGTCGTTAGTTCGTTACGTTCAGAAACAGGTGACAGTGCGCCCAGTATACAATGCTTAAAATATTAGTTTTTGTTTATTATTTCCCATTTTAGACTTCTTTTATAGTATGTTGCTGCTACCCGGACGATGAGATTATTGTGCTTGTGGCTTTTTGTGCTGTTTATATGTTTGTTTTTTTAAACACAACTGGCGGGTGGATAGAAATTGCCCCCTTTTATTATTATTTTTTTTTTTTTTTTCTTTTTTTACTTTCTATATATCATTTTAGTTTTCTTATCTATTTTTAACTGTTTATTTATTTATAAATATTTTCAATGTCAGCCAGTAATGACGGCAGTGACACCAAAAGCTTTTTTTCTGCAAGTAGTGATGACAGTTTTGTTAGCATTCCGACCCTTGCTGACTCGCTTGATTCTCAATTTTCCGATGTTCCGAAGAATTTTAATGTAGTCCATATAAATGCCCAAAGTATTCCGGCACACTACTCTGACATGCTAGCGTCCCTCGACTGTAAGAACATCCATGCTATCCTTGTCTCCGAGTCTTGGCTGAAACCATGTCTCCCATCCACATCCTATTCATTGCCGGGTTTTCAACTAATAAGAAATGACCGCGCGCGTGGCGGTGGAGGTGGTGTTGCTATATACCTTCGCCTGAACATTCCTTTTTCAATTATTGATATCTCAGCACAACCTCCCCCGTCAAACGCGGGGGAGCATCTCTTTTTGGAAGTCACCCTGAATCTTACAAAAATCCTTCTAGGCGTCTATTACAGCCCTTCATCTCAATTAAATTTCTTCTCCTCTTTTGAAAACATCCTAGAAAACCTGATGCCCTCTTACAGTCACACAATCATTATGGGGGACTTCAATACTTGTTTATTGAAGAACGATTCCCGCTCCTCTTCTCTTCAGTCAGTACTTCAATCTTTGAATTTATCCATTCTTCCCTTAAGTGCCACACACCATTTTCCAAATTGTAACCCTTCACTCTTAGACCTTGTTATTGTTTCGTCTTCTCAACATGTTGGCAAGCATGGCCAATACCCAGCTGACATGTTTTCCTATCATGATCTCATTTTCCTCTCATACAAAATTCGGCCTCCTAAGGCAAAACCTAAAATTCTCCTGCAGCGCAATTTTAGTGGAATGAATATAGATGATCTCCGAAGGGATGCCAGCAGCATTGACTGGGCACCTCTGGTTAGCGTTGAGTCAATTGACGATAAAGTAAACCTCTTGACGGCCAACCTTGTGCAGCTGTATGATGTTCACGCACCCATACGCGCAATAAAGATTAAGCATCTTCCGGCACCATGGCTAACAGGCGACATCAAAGACTTAATCCATAGGAAAGCTGTTCTCAAAACAAAATTTAAATGTCGTCCCTCGCCATCGAACTGGAAGAGACTTTTGGATGCGCGAAATCGCTGCAATAGGGTGTGTAGAGATGCCCAACGACGCCATATCCACACCTCAGTTGAAAATGGAGACCCAGCTAAAGTCTGGAAATTTCTTAAATCCATAGGAGTTGGGAAATCTCGCCAAGAATCAATCCCTAAAGACCTAAATATTGATCTACTGAATCAACACTTCTCGTCTTCGTCCTCATGTAATGGGACCTTGAAAGCAACTACATTAAACTATCTTTCAAACCTTCCAGCTCCGGATCATTCCTCATTTGTTTTTAGTCAATTCTCTGATTGTGATGTTAGGAAGAGCATAGTTTCAATCACCTCTAACGCAGTTGGCAGTGATTGTGTCAGTCGAAAAATGATACTCCCTGTCCTCGACGAAATCCTTCCTATCCTTTGCTATATCCTAAACTACTCAATATCCCATGGGGTCTTTCCATCAACTTGGAAAGAGGCCAAAATCACTCCCTTACCCAAAAAGGCAAATCCTAATTCCTTTTCCGAATACCGTCCTATTTCCATCTTGCCTTTCCTCTCCAAAGTCCTTGAACGCCTTGTCCACAATCAGCTTAGTGCTTTTCTTTGTAAGAATAGTCTGCTGAATCCTTTTCAGTCTGGATTTCGTCCTGGTCATAGCACAACTACAGCCTTAGTGAACGTTACTGATGACATACGGCTAGGCATGGAACGAGGGCATCTGACGGTTCTTTGCTTACTAGATTTTAGTAATGCATTCAACACTGTCGATTTCGATATCCTGCTTGGCATACTTCGCTCGCTTAACATATCTCCAACAGCGATTGACTGGTTTCGCGGTTACCTGTATGGCCGCCGGCAACGTATATGCATAGAAGAATCTAACTCTTCCTGGTGTTATACAACTGCCGGTGTACCTCAGGGTGGCGTGTTATCTCCTCTACTCTTCGCAATATTTATAAACGCTATTTCCAAAAAACTTCTGTCTTCCTACCACCTATATGCAGACGATTTACAAATCTACAAACAAGCTGCCCTTGTAGATCTGGCTGATGCAATTATTGCAATAAACAAGGATTTGGCTACGGTCTGTGAGTGGAGTGAGGCAAATGGGCTTCAGGTAAATCCGTCGAAGACTCAGGTCATTGTTGTTGGCAGCTCTAGGATGATTCCAAAAGTAAATTGGTCACAGCTTCCCCAGGTACAATTTAACGGAACTACTATTCCAATATTTGAGAAAGTAAAGAACCTTGGGGTTTGGATTGACAAATATTTGTCCTGGAGTCCGCAGCTACAGGACGTAAGCCGCAAAATTTTTGCATCTGCCAGGTCCCTTAGACGATTGAGGAACTTTCTTCCCACTGCCACTAAAACTGCGCTTGCACAGTCCCTTCTGCTTCCCATCCTTGACTATGCTGATGTCAGTTATCTCGATCTCACCCAGGCACAACTAGATAAACTTGAGCGTCTTCAAAACCTTTGCATAAGATTTATATTTGGCCTACGCAAATATGATCACATTTCTGAATTTCGCACCAAGCTCAAGTGGCTTCCCATACGTCTTCGCCGGGATTCTCATATTTTATTTCTGCTCTACAGTATTCTGTTCAATCCTACAACCCCCTCTTATCTTAAAGAACGTTTCAAGTTCCTTCATGACACACATAATAGATATCTGAGGTCATCGGAAAACTTGAGACTAGAGATGCCGATGCATTCCACCAGCTTTTACGACAAATCTTTTACGGTTCAGGCGGTGCGGTTATGGAATGCCTTGCCCGTGTCGGTAAGGCGTGCTCAATCCTTGTCCACTTTCAAAACAATGGTCAAAAGTCACTACCTCTCTCTTTAATCGTTTTTACTAGGGTTCTATGCGTTTTGTTTCTTAATTATTAATGTATATATTTATCTATAATGTATTTATTGTATATATTATTATAAATAGTACACCTAAGACTACCTACAGTACTGTATTTCCTTTTTCTTTAAAATCCATCCAAAGGTTGTCTTGAAAAGATCGCTTTTAGCGATAAGGCCGCCCATTGTGTCACCCTATGTAATGTTTTCCTCATATTTTTTATGTAATTTATATGGTGTACATAATAAAGAGTATTCTATTCTATTCTATTCTATCGTATTACTCAGTTACTGAGTTGTGGAGGTCAGATAGGCAGTCGCTCCATGTAACATTCTGGTATTGAGCTGCATCCGGTTAGACTGGAAGCCGACCCCAAGACAGTTTTTTTTTTTCGTGGTGGGAAATCATCCAATGACATCTCCCGCCCTGGGTGGAGCGGGAGGTGTGTCAGACTCTTACTGACTAAAACCCACCCCTGTTTCTTCCCTGCCTGAGTGCCTAGGGGTGCGGTAACTCTGTTAAGAATTTATCCGCTACCCCTAGGCATACCCCACGATAGTTGGAAAAGGCTAGGCAGATTGATTGATGCTGATGTTTTAATATTTATTGTCCTATTCGGGGCAGGATAAATCCAACTAACCAAAGATCATAATAATCGTTCCAGCCGTTCTTGATATAAAAATGGCGTAAATAACCCGACTTTGTTTTACTTATATTACGCTCAAAATCCGAAAAAATTGCTCACAACGCATTGTGTATTCTTTCAAACAGCCACATAGCGAATTTCACCGTCGTGGTATTTAATAAAAACACCAGCCATGAAGCGATGTGGCAATGAAAAAAGCCATGACGCGTTCTAAACCATGACTGATGCTGCAACCTCATAGCGAAATATATTTGTTCGCTCATTAAGCGATGTCGGTCTTTGAGAATAACATATTATGAATATTACAAGCTTTTGTTTGACTTGCAATGTATGTATGTATGTTTGTTCGGGTGGAATCTTGCAACTCAAATTAGACCCACTTCCCGATGTCCGATTGGACTCAAATTTGGTGTATATATGTATCTTTGGTGACAATACAATGGTATGGTACTGTAGGACCCCAAGGCACCAGTACGGCCTGCAGAGTTCCTGAGACGTTCTTCAAAACTCGGGGTATGTCGCACTCGCTGGCAACGCGAGAGTGCGATGTACGAGAGGGTAACTCGCTACGAACGGATAAGAAAAGAGCTGAGGGCACTTTAAATAACTATATTGGGTTTAATAAGAAATAACATATGTGCCCACTTGCAAGGGCAGAACTCTAGTCTGACATAAAACAAAATTCTCACCTACTTTTCTAAAATCATTCCATCGACTCTCCAATATTCTTAACTGCTAGCTAAAGGCTGGTGCAGACCCGCTGAGATTAGGCTGTGTCTACAATCGTCACAGTACCATGAAGCTGGTCTGATGATGGAGACGGAAGATGGCCATAGGAACTTCTGAACTAAACCAAATAAACCCATCGAGTCTGGGCTCGATTAATTTGCATTAAGAAGAATTTTACGCCTAGGCGATATCCAAGGTCTGATGATGAAGCTGGAAGGTGGCCACGGAATCTCTGTGATAAAACAACACAACCACACCGAGTTTGGGCTCGATTTATTCGTCTTGAGGAGCATTTTACACCTAAACGATATCTTGGGTCCGATGATGAAGCTGGAAGGTGGCCACGGCATCTCTGTAATAAAACAACATAACCGCACCGAGCACATTTAATTGAGATAGCCGGTATAAAAGCTTGTTTTTTTTTTTTTTTAATAATAACTTATTGTACTATAGAATATACCGGACCGATGACCTGGGTCGCGGGTTGCCGATCGATGCGAGACACACAGGACCGGTCCTTGTAGCGACACTTGGGGGAGGCCTATGTCCACCAGTGGACGTTTTTCGGCTGAAATTATGATGATGATAGATTAAAGAATAAATATAATGGTAAGTGTCCTTCCGATTATATTTTTACTGACTAAGGAAAAGGAAGGGGGATAGGTTTTACAAGTTCTTGGGAAAGTACCTTCTCAAGTCTATGCTTGATTTTTTCTCTCTCTTACAAAGCTTGGACTCTGTTGAATGTCTACTCTACTGCAGTCGCCGTGACATTAGCAGTTGCGATGGACAACCGGTTACGTTATGTCGTGTTATGTAAAGTGCTGTCAATAGAAAACCGACAGTGGATTTTTATAGTTAACTAGCGACCCGCCCAGGGGGCTTAGACAAAGTAACAATTTAAAAACGATAACGAAGTTAGAAAAGACTAAAATGTATGAGATTGACATAAACCGCGCTAAGTCACGTGGTCAGTCGACATCGTTATCGCAAGTTGGTAGACAATGTTATAATTCGTAACGAAAACCATAAAGAAACGAATTGCTATCGTGTTTATCCCATACAAATGCGTAGACAAGCAGCGCTTTCAGAGTTCGCCTTCGCCTCGATCGTGATCGCCAAAAAAGATAACGAAGGAACGCTAACGCTAGGAAATGTTTATCGATATCTCAGAGACGATGACGAATTTAGATATCGTTTCGCTACGAAGCGATGTTACTTTGTCTACAGGCCCTGGTCTGGCACGTGTACAAATTATATACACAAAGGTTGTTCATTTATCGCTCTTTTTTTGTGAAATCGCATCAAAATCCGTTGCGTGGGTTTGGAGGTGTAAGCAGAAAAACAGAAACGCGTGGAAAGTGAATTTGGTTGATACTATGTAGAGATGATGGTATTTGTCTGCCTTAATGGCTCAATTACACCTTCCGATTTCAAGGGATCCAATTTAGGAACAAACTAAGTAGGAAGCGAGCGATTACACTATCCTAAATTGAACTCCTAAATCGGGCTCCTAAGTCGGCAGTGTTGACAAATCCTTCAAATTCGAGTCCCTAGACAGAATATCAAAAGCCGCAATAAAGTCTCTTAAAAACTGATTCTACCAGGAGCGGACTAAAAAATAAAAAGAGCGGACTCAGATTCTTTTTCTGGGAAAGGGACTTTGGGAAATTTAATTTAATTTTAAACACATACAAAAATACTAATAGCCCATTTGTAGCGACACAGTCACTAAATTGGCAACACTTAGCTCTAAATCGGAGTGATGCTATTACACCATCCTATTTAGTACACAATTTAGGAAGACAAATCGGAACCTTTCAATCTCACTAAATCGGACGCTAACTGCTCTAACTGCTATTACACCTTCCTGTTTCCTAAATTGGGTCCCTTGAAATCGGAAGGTGTAATTGAGCCTTAAGGTAGCTAAGGTTACCCGGGCCTGCGGACGGCGAGTAGTGGGTAACTCGCCGCCCGATCAACACCAGGCCCGAGAGTCGACGGCGCGTAGTGTTCCACGCGCGCCTCAAAGAGTTGTCAGCAAAAGGACGGGGCCTGCCACGGCCAATGCCTGCCCGGGGGTTGA
The DNA here is from genome assembly GCA_951329385.1 of Polia nebulosa. Classification (NCBI taxonomy): domain Eukaryota; kingdom Metazoa; phylum Arthropoda; class Insecta; order Lepidoptera; family Noctuidae; genus Polia; species Polia nebulosa. Next base: position 1,722,651 of record OX589596.1, read on the forward strand.
GGATAAATTCGAAAGAGTTACCTCGCCCCTGGGCATTCAGGGCAGGGAGGAACAGGGGTGGGTTTTAGTCAGTAAGAGGCTGACACGCCCTTCCGCTCCACCCTAGAGCGGAAGAAGTCATAGGATGATTTCCCACCCCCAAAAAAAAAAAAAAAAGGTAGCTAAGGTCAGACGGGAGTCGGTCAAACTTGCCACCTGCTCACTAATGAGCACATAATATTACCTTTATCGTCTTGTTACAACAAGTTAAAGGCAATAACTATTTAATTTCTTCATTTTAGCCGCACACAGCAAATCCGAATCCTCACTTCCTATTCCGGACTATTTGGCGCAGCCGTGGGGTACACACCTTTTTTCTTTATTTTCTTTTTTGTTACCAACTTTTTTTTTCTTTTTTTTAATTATTAAGTTTTTTTTTTGGTTGTTTGTGTTTGTAATTATTTTATTGTTTGTGTGTCTGCCTTTAAACTGTGTCAAATAAATGTTTTTTTCTTTCTTTCTTTCACTTGAAACATTCAGCCTTATTTATAAAAGGCACTGCTTATTGCGTAGTATTAATTATAATGTTTAGATTTGCCGTTATTCGCAAAAAGACGGTATCCCTGATCTGCAGATTGCGTGGCAGCCGGAACAAAATCCTGGCGACTGTAGCGGACAGGATCTCATCCCCACTCTGGAGATCATTTGTGAGGAGGGTAATTTAGTAGTTTTATATTTAATAATTTGATAATTAATGTATTTTTGACATGGTATTATTGATTATTATTTTATTGGCGATTAATTATTATTTTATTTTAATCTAATTGTAATTGTATTTTAATTTAATTGTAATCTTAATTTTATTTTATTTAATTGTAATTTTTATTTTATTTCTTGTGTCTTATTTTATGATATGGGTTATTTTATGCCTGAAATAAATGATATTTAATTTATTTAATTTAATTTAAACACTGATTAGCGGATTCTAAACTTGAGATAACATACCTCTCATCCACCAAATTAAACTGTATATAGAAAAAAAAAACCTATTTTTTTACATAAATGATTAGTCAGCACTGTACTACCCACATCTACCCTTCTTCCGGGTTTTTTTTTTTTTTTTTTTTTTTTTTATTTTTTTTTCCGGGTAGTGAAATAAGAACCTGTTATTCAGTGTTTAAACTAATCATGTCGTTATTGTTTGCTTTAAATAAGTCCCACAATGTACCATTCCTCCATTCCGTGCTATTTGATGAAAAGCCCATTTATTATTTTTTTTATTCTCTTATCTATTTTTAAAAAAAAAAAAACTATATTTCTTAATAGGGTCCTCCCATAAAAACGTTATAAAATTGATATTTATTGTTTTATAGTTTTTCTTAACTTAATTGGTTCTTATTACGGTCTGTTACGAGTTGAAACAATAAATTAAATTATTTGCTAATAAAACTGATGGTTTTTATTACAATTTTATTACTTGGTCACGATTTAGCTGGACCAATTCCGATGAAGCAAAAAATAATTATTTTGAGTCGGTTTTTTAATCCATTTTTCAAACAACTTCTTAAATTAGGGTGTTCAGAAATTTATTATTTTAGAAGTATACGATAACTTAAGCACAAAAGGTTCAATCTGGTTTCTGTCGCAACAAACCCAGCTTTAAATCTAATGAATGTTATTACTGATATTCTTTTTTTCTTTTTAATCCAATTAGAACTACCAATTATCCACTTATAAATAAGTAAACCATAACATTACTGTATTCTTTTATCTACAAGCTGTTTATAAATAAAATATCAAACATGTTATTAACTAAGTGTTTAGATGCAATTTGTTTGGTGACGTCACGTGCGATGCTCGCGGTTTCCGCAACATGGTGGCCTTCTACGTCAACTTGATGAACGAGCTTTATTTCTAGCGTTTTTGACAAAACTAACTTAACAAAGGAGTACTATTTTTCTACTTACGAAGGTTGGTATTTTTTTATAAATTCAGGAAAATTTGACGACATACTCGTAATTGGCGTAGTGGTTAGCGTTCAGTGGCTGCGCTGCGCGTTGCGGGTTCGATATCCGCGTGGAATAAATATGTATTTGTAGTGTCTACCTTCCGGATCTGCGTGTCTCGTGTATGTGAGTTTACATGCTTGTGAACGCACCCACGATACAGGTGCAATTCTTATAGTGGGCATAGTTCTAAAAAAATAAGACACAATCAATGGGAATGCTTTCTGTGAATATAAATCTAAGAGCGCAGTGTAGGCCCAGTAGAAACGGATACTAATTACGAGTAGTAAGTAGCTGATTCGAAACCAGGTAGACTGTGTCAACTGTTTCATCGCCACTGCTATTGCAACTCTGATTCATAAATTTGAAGCCTTGTGTCATATCCCAACCCGCATTCGACCGCATTCGGCGGTTGGTGGATTGGCGTAGGTACAGGCGCGTGGTAATCCTCACAGAAAGGAGGCTTGCCTGTTTTTTTGGGTTTGGGAAATCATCCAATGACATCTTCCGCTCTGGGTGGAGCGGGAGCCCCTGTCAGACTTTTACTAACTAAAACCCACCCTTGTTGCTTCAGTTGCCTGTGCCAGAGTCGCAGTAACTCGCTGTCGAATTTATCCGTGACCCAGACAGACATCGGTCCTAGCGGACCTCGTCAGTTGTTGCCGACATCTCTTAGAGGCGCGCGTGGAACACTATGCGCCGCGAAAAACAAGGCTCATTTTTTTAAAATGTTACATGTTTAGTAATCGTTTAAATAATAAATAAGTAATAACTTCACTTTAGTAATTATTTTGTACTTTGTACGAAATTTAACAGCCTTAAACGATACTCCACGCAGTAAGATAGGCGAGAAAAACAAATAATGCCGACTTTAAATGTATGGGACTACCATAAATGTATGGGAGTACGATTAAAAAATAATCAAGATTTTATCATTTCGTTCGTGGTTTCGTTTCGTCTCTTAGCTGCCTCGGACGGACAGACGGACAGACCGAAACTATAAGGGTTTCTTATCCTTGTTGGGACTATGAGACCCTAAAAAGGTCTTCCGCATACAGTCTGTCCCTACCGCATTTTAAAGGTCGTTAAATTACGCTTATGACTGCACTAAGCTGGCTTCAAGTATAATTTACTTAGCCATCACGACTCACTGAATGAACACATCAAACACCACAAGCTTCAATCAGGCGCCTCTCAATAATCTCAAACGGTAATGATAATGACATAATCTACGCTAATCCCAAGGTAATAGCGTTACAAGATAAAGTGGTGGTAACGAGATTCTGTACAACTGATTATATTACTATCAGTGATGTTATCAAAGGTGATTGTGAGCAACTTTGACAGCTTTGTGGTATGATAAAGATATTATACAGAAGGCTCATTGCGAAACTGTACCGTGCTACAGTTGCGGGTAAGCTAAAGTGCTTAGCAACGTAAGGCGTCCTACGAGCACTTTTAGATGTGACATCATGTAGAAGTGCTCTTAAAACGGTATTTATAGCATAATATAGAGCCCGCTATTGGGCCACAGGCCACCTCTCTTTGAGAGGGTGCGGAGCCCAGTGGCGGTTGTTAGATGTCACATGTCTTTGTGGTGTTTTTTTTTTTGGTTGACGTATATCGGTGCTCCTTTCAACAGTATCTCAATGCGCAATCAAGACAACGTCCTCAGCAAATTGGAAGGCCTGTAAAAGGAACTGATCTGAAACCTCCAGTACCATTGGAGGAACTGCAACTACCTCATCAAGCGATAGGACACTGATGCTCTAATAGTTACTATTGCACTTCGAAGATCTATTAAAAGTTTCTCTACTAAATGATTACTCTAACAATAATCAATAAATATTTATTATAACAGCCCTCTTTTTGTGCCGGGAATTAAAAAATAAAGAAAATTATACGGTGAAATGTATATTTGTTTCGCATCTTCCACCAAGTGAGACTTCTGTAAATTTTCAATTGAATCCTAGATCATAATCTAATGCAATGTCAATTTGAATACATTTGTCATTCATTTAAATCTTATTCGACTGATCAACTTTTAAATGTTAGGCTTTAAAGATGTCTTAGAGATTGTAGTGTTTCATGTTTGAGACATTGATGCGAGTGAAGGTAACACTTAAAAATGTTATTGCTTTTGTAATTTTATTAAATTAATTTTACGGTTTTAATTTTTGTTTTTAATAGCAACCTTCAATTATTAACGTCTTCGAATAATAGTGTCCATTCCAATAATATTATCTATTAGACACTGAAAGACGACTAAGTGTTATAGAGTATTATTTATTAACAATGAAAACTATTATGATATTTTCAAAATAACAATTATATTTAATTAAAAACTGTATATATTTTTAGCTGACTGCCCCAGAAAGAGAGTAGTGTTTACTTTTTCTTTTGTAGGGTTCCATACCCGAAAGGTAACCAACGCGACCCTATTACTATATTATCTATGCTATTACTAAGCCTCCGCTGTCCGTCCGTCCGTCTTTCTTCCGTAATCCGTAATAGGCAGACAGTTGAAATTTTCACAGAATGTGTATTTCTGTTGCCGCTATATCAACAAAAAAACACAACCCTACAAGAAACGTGTTTTTTTGGCTTTTTTGCTCGATCTTAGTAATGGCAACAAGTAGTAGACGCGTATAATCTTGTACGATGGTACGGAACCCTTTATGCGTGAGTCCGACTCGCACTTGGCCGGTTTTTTTTGGTACTAGCTCGTCACACTATTCCCAAACCACTCAATCGTCAGTTTACCAGCTTTTAGCAATATCAGAATGGCAAGTTATTTGCAAACCAAACCGTGAATTCGGCCTTGTTTACGTTAAAAGTTAATATAAACCACAATAAACCCCACTAACACTCACTGCTTAAATATTTGACACGCGTTCAAATGAATCGGTTAACCTTTCGTTAGATAAAGCTACCTAACTAAGTATCGGGTTTAATGCAACTTATTCTATTCCACTTTTAATAAGGTACTACGGTAACTTTGGAATTTAAATTATGATATATTTTGTAATATTTTATACTTTTAACCGATTAACGATGCACTTGCCATTATTTCTCTTCATCACCCATGGTTGACTGGTAGAGTATGTCTAAAGCATTAAAACCGCCTTTGCACCTTTATACATGAAGTTTTAATATAAAAAAGAAAAAAGATTTATTTGTACCTCACACAAGAACTTATTACTATATACAGGGTGTAACGGAAAGGTGTGGTCATATTAAGAACCGGTTCTGCCCATGGAAATGAACAACTTTCTCTAAGAAAAAATATAAAATTCCCGAAAACAAAATTGGACTTTCCATACAAATTTATCTTGAGCTGATCAATATTCGTATGGGAGGTAAAAATTTTTTTTTGAGATATTTCTCAGATTTTCTTGAAGAAAGTTGTTCATATCAATGGACAGATGCAGTTCTTAAAATATGACCACTCCTTTCCGTTACACCCTGTTTATAACAATACAAATAAAAAACAAAAATAAACTTTGCGAGGGCAAAAAGACGCCTAACTAAGCATATTATTAATTATGCTGCGATATTTAATTTTTATTGCGCTGGGAATCTTAACGTTAAGTCCCGCTGTGATGCCACAGACACACTCACGGAACCCGGCACTAAACTTACTAAAAGAAAATAAAATGTCGTGCATTCATGTAGACGACTAGAAATGAGGATTATCTATGTTGAACTGGGTACAACTACGATCGGATTACCAGCTACGGTGTGGGTATTGACATGAACCCACTGGACAATACCTAAGCCTTATAAACATAGGATTCTAAAAGCCTTTCCACTCGATATCACACACAGTGGAAAGATTTTGGTTTACAAAGGTATTGTGAGACCAGCTTAGCAGTTACAGAGAACCAGTCAACCCATCTGAGTTACCTCTACTATACAGGCTTTTATTTAATTTCACCTGTCCCGTTGTCTGTAATCAAAATCTTCTAGACCCACTCCTCGATGTCCGATTGGACTCAAATTTGGTGTACTTATCTTTGATGACAATACAAGGATATGGTACTGTAGGACCCCAAGGGACCAGTACGGCCTGCTGGGGTCCTGGGACGTTCTAGTAGTTTCAGGGTAGAGGTCTCACTCGCTGGCAACGCGAGAGTGCGGTGTATAAATGGGTAACTGGCTACAGGTGGATAAGAAAAGAGATAGGGGCGCGATAGACTCTATATTGATTTTTATAGATTTACATGTGTGCCCACTTGCAAGGGCAAAACTCCCAAGTCTGACATCAAACCTATGCTTTTAATATATACTCGAACGACTCTTCAATATTCTTAACTGCCAGCTATAGGCCGATGTAGACCCGCTGAGTTTAGGTTTTGTCTACAATCGCCACAGTAGTCCGATGCCATCATCGGACCAGCTCTAAGGTACCAAGCTGTTAAGAATATAAGTAAGTACCTACACGCCAAATACTTACTAGAATTTATTTTTAACTGTTTAGTTCATTGTCCCCTACAAAAGCTAGTTAAAAAAAAAAACATTAAAATCAGTCGAGCCGTTCAGGAGAAGTGCAACCACAAACACCATAACACGAGATTTTTATAAATACGATTTATTTGGATAACCTACAAAGGATAAACACATATAAAACAAATCACAATAATAATAGGTCACTTCCGGGCAAGCGTGCAGTTAGCACGCTTGCGTCAACCATATCATTGCTCATCAGGTGAGATAGTGGTCAAACGGGAGCCTGACAATAAGTCATCGTCTTCAATATGAACTTTAAGTGGGTACCTGCTACGCGACCATTGTGTTTGGTTTCAAACTTGATCCAGTGACAATGGCGGGCGTTATGTAACATCACTTATACTTTGTGTATGTAACAGAGCACAAGTACGTATTACAGGTTGTCTGCTCACTCGTCTGCGGTGACTCATGTTGTAGTTACTGTCACCTGTGCGGAGGTTCAACACTAGGTATTATATTTTTTTTAAACGTAGCAGCTCACCACACTAGGATTTACTCCTGTATCGTGGGTGCGTTCACAAACATGTAAACTCACATACACAAGACACCCAGACCCGGAACAACCATCCGTAGGTCATACAAATATTTATTCCGACACGTAGCGCGGCAGACGAACGCTCAACCACTGCGCCAGCCGTGACGTCTTTGTTTAACATTATATCTGTTTATTAAAAAAGTTAATTATTTATATTAAAATATACTTTTAAACCACTTATAAAATACTTAACTAACTATTTATAAAACAAGAATTCCTAACAAAAAATTCCTCCGCATCGCTGTCGACTGGAAGCGAGCCCAAAAGCCTGGTGGCATTGCCTCGCAGTATAGCAATGCTTAACTTCTGGCCGAGGTAAAAGCCAGAAGTTAAGCAGACTTTTGTTTTAATTTTAAATGTTCTAGTAGTATGATAGGACCCATCTCTCTGTAATTAAGAGTAACATTTTATCAGCAATCTAAAGTAAAAGAGTCTAAAATGTTTCGGATTGAACACGAGACATTTCAATCTGGCAATCCCATAACTTTTGGAGTTTTGAAAATCGTTATCGCTCGTAGAACGTCACCTTGTTTGGGGTCTCTTAAGGTGAGTATAGACTAGAGCATTTGCTAGAGCATTACAACGTAATGTAACGTTCTTACAAATGATACAATACAGACAAATGCTTTCTTTTCTAAAGCATTTCTATGTAATGTATCGTTCTTGCGAATTTGCTCGATTACATGTTACACCAAAACGCTCATTGGTTTTTAAAATCAGGTTGTAATAATACATCGAACGTCATGTTCGAAGTGTGGTTCGAGTTAATTTAAAAACAGCGAATGCTCGTTGTTTTGTTACTAGTAAAGGCTCTAGTCTATACTTACCTTTATGTTCGTATCATTATATTTTTCTGTTAAGAAAGAAAAGCAGACTGTAAAGCTGCATTTTTTTCTAAATCCATTCAAACTGAGTTCCAATCGTTTATTATAAAATCAGTTGTTAAGAGTTGTGTATTTTGCTCCTACCTCTAATAAGGGACTTATATTCTATCTGGAGGAGTGGTAGCCCAGTGGTAACGACCCCAACTTCCGAGTTGTACGTCGGTTCAAACCTAGGCAGGTGCTTTACTTTGTGTAAATTATTTCAGCACCACTGCTCTCAAAACGGTGAAGGAAAACATCGTGAGGAAACCGGCATGTCCTAGAACCAAAAATTCGAAGACATGTGACATCCACCAACCTGCACTGCGTCCTCGTGGTGGATTACCTCGTATTCTCCTAAAGAGGAAAGAAGAAGAAAGAAAATACATGTATTGGCATACAGTTAGAGGCGCACAACAAAAACGAAATAAAGAGAGGAGGAGGAGAGTAGGCCTGAGTCCCAGTAGTGGGAATATTATAAGACTGATTTTGCTATTCTATCTATCCTGCCCTTATCCCATGTTACTTGGGGTCGGCGCATTCTGTCCTGTCAGCCGTGTGTTTTATCCCTCCTCTTCACATGACCGTACCAAGATAAGCGGCTCCCTTTCAACTTTTCTGTCACTGGCGTCACTTTTAAACTACCTCTAATGTACTCATTTCTCACTTTATCCATTCTAGTTACTCCACGCATCCATCTCAACATTCTCATCTCCGCCACATGCAATCTTTTTTCATCCGTCTTTTTCACAGCCCAACATTCTGATCCATACAGTACGATAGATCAAGAACTTATAGATTTTCTCCTTTAGCTTGTGGGGCATCCGTTGGTCGTAAGTTGTTCCAGTGACCTGTCTACCTATCTACTCGTATTTATCACACATAATATTATGAAAGTACTCGATAAATTTTTACTGTGTGTTAGCTAGGCCATAACTAGCAAGCGATATATTTCGTGCATATACTATGATGAATAGGTTCCTACTAACTTCCCAAACAAGAATCTCAAGTACCAATAAACTCAAATCTCCCACGCATCACTTTTATTTAACTATAAGATCTATAACAGACAATATAGAGTTGCGCTTGCGTTCGATCTCGTGAAAGCTTGACATTTGCTCTTGACTCATCCCAAATGCCACAGCCGTTTCGACAGTCAGGTGTCGCAAACATACTAACAGACTAACTAGTAATGACACGCGTTCCACATGGTTAATAGTTCACGCTATGATAGATCATATCACGACTATTATTTGTAATTGTGTAGGTAGAAGAAGAGTTGTTGTATGGAATGTCTGCTAGTATTTCGAAGTGCAGATGAGTTTGGTCCATAATTCTAATAGGGTAGACCTGCAAAAGTAAATCGCAATTTCACTTGTTTTTCTGTCTAAATGTGTCCCTCACTTCAATTTTACGACTTCGCGCTACTACTAAACCACTTATAATTTATTGATGACACTTAAATACTTAGTTAGGTCTCGCCAGGCTAAATAAACTTTAATAAAATCCTTACGTGCCAAACTATTTTATTAGCAATCGCCATAGCAGAAAAAAAAACATTTTTACAAAAAAAACAACCGACTTCCAAAAAAAAAAATACACTAAAAATTAAAAAATAACTTTAATTTCGGAAGTCGGTGTTTGTATTTTACGTCTTCGTTATTTGACACAGACTGCCGAAATTAAAGTTATTTTTTAATTTTTAGTGTATTTTTTTTTTGAAGTCGGTTGTTTTTTTTGTAAAATAGTTTTTATTTTTCACTTTTTAGTTGTTATATCCCAGAACTGAAAACCCCAATAACATGGAACGTGGAATTTAAACATTTGGAGAACACCAATACGTCATCGAGGTATACGTATTTTTCGTTTTTGTTCAGTTTCTCAAAAAGCGCTGAAGCAATTTCGATAAAATTTATATGGGATTACCTCGGGAGTATATTGATTCGGATAAAAAATAAATTATTTTGAAAATCGGTCCAAAACTGACGGAGAAACCGGCGGACATACATAAAAAAAAAAAAAACATACATACAGTCGAACATAGAACCTCCTCCTTTTTCGAAAGTTGGTTAAAACCGAAAAATTACAGGTGCATCTCCAGACTGAGGTTTACCTTAGAGTTATTTATACAAGCCGTTATTACAAGTTCTTACTCAGGGAATGTGGGATTCTCACCCACCCTGGTGATCACCATCAAAACATGGAACCCCGTGACCACTTAAAATACTACTCCGGAAACCATGTTCAAAGCCTGTAAACGCCTTCCCCGAGGAAACAGTCTTCGTAAAGGGGTTTCGCCTGAGACTCGCTGTGCACGCTATCGTGCATGAAGTATTCCCTAAAATCACTCGGTGGGCAGAGGCCAACCCTGAGCGCCCGAAAGTCCCGAATGCATTAAATGATGCAGGTGGGGTTTTAGTATTGAGGCGGTTGCCATCCCGTTAACTCCTTCACCGAGCGGGATCAGCCCTCTCACGTTCCCGCGTGCCTCCTTCTGGATCCTCACGGTCCCACAGAAGGTCATCTGTTTACCCTCACCTCACTGTATTGTGGCCATAAAGAAAGAAAGAAAGAAAAACATTTATTTGTACCTCTCACACTAAAAATACAAAATAAAAAATAGGAATAGACTGTGAGAGGCTAAAAAGGCACCTAACTCACTCTAACGCCAAACTAAGATTTAATAAATAAATAACGCAGCGCTGGTACTCTGTTACGGCCCTGTAATGCCACGGATACATTCACGGGACGAGGTGAAAACTAATCTTAACAACAGAGAATAAATAAAATAAGACTAAACACAATTAAAAAAGGCGTGTGGTCATGTATACATGAAGGTACATTGGTAAATATTAAAAATAGTGAATCTAATTAGAAAAATGGTTATTAAAAAGTAATGATCTATTACTAACCTGCTTATGTCTATGGTGATTAACTCTATGGTGCTTAAAACTGTGGTGCAAGTAGACAGTATTTATGGTTGGTTTTTTTTTGTGTACTTGTATCATTCCTTACAATCATAGTAACCTGCATCACGTACTTCCTCTCACCTCACTACAATCTAACGCGTCATTTGCTCGTGTCATGTGGAGTATGTGTCGGTCATTAAGATGCAGACGAGTCTTAGAATGCGTGTCGATATGTCAGCGCCTCATTATCAACGGTGGATGATCGATTACACATAAAAAGTTAGGATGACAGTTGACACGGTATTGCAATTTTTATAAATTGTGTGTTTATACACAACTAGATTAAGTACTAAGAAAATCCAAGTATGAAACTTGGATTTTCATAGTACTTAATCTAGTTGTGTATAAACACACAATTTGAGAAGCTCATACTTGTAACCTATTTATTTATTTTTGGGGTGGGAAGTCATTAGATGACTTCTGTCGGTCTAGAGTGAGAGGGCGTGTCAGACTCTTACTGACGAAAACCCACCTTACCCTTCTGCATGGTATAAAATATCTGTAGGTTCGTCATACAAAATGTTTTCAGGGCAGCAATCAAAATTATTATAATGCAGCAGTGAAACGTTTAGCCCTTTACACTAAGACATTAGAAAGTGAAGGTAGATTGTAAATGCATATCTTAGTTTAATTTATGTTTTGTCTTTTAGGTAAGTTTTTAGAATTGAGATTACTTACGTGATTTTTTATTTATTTTTTATCATTTATAGGCACGCGTTTGACCGCTATCTCACCCTGATGGTAAGCGATGATGTGGTCGAAGATGGAGCACGCTTGCCTAGAAGTAACCTATTCAGTCTTGACTTCAAAGACTCCCAGGTTGTAGCTATCAAGAAACACAATTTTCCAAAATGTTCACCTACAAAGTGTCCTCCAGTCTAATATTTGACCTTGGCCTATAAAACTAGAAGCCTAGATGCATTAAAAACCGGTTATTATAACGAGGTTTAACCCACGTTTTTATTCTATTTGTATATTTTATTTTATTGCCCAAAAACTTAAATGGGTTTCCTCGTTCGTCCATCTGCACCCACACAATATATTGCATTCCAAATATCTTCCAAAGGACATAATTTCAATATAAATAATTTAAAAGCAATTCTTAAAAGGTTAATCTGGGCATTATTAACATTTCCATATAAATTTAGTGTTATTGGTGCATTGGGTCTAGTGACCTGGTTGCTGCAAGGTCCTCGGTTCGATCCGTATCGAGTCTTCGTCCATTATATGGGCATAGTGGCTTATGATGGGCCATCTTCACGGAACAAAGAACTTATTTGTCACAAGTAGTGACTTACCTTACAAAATATTTGAATACATATCTATCTATACTTGCCTAAATATATAATTATAAAGCTAAAGAGTTTGTTTGGTTGAACGCGCCAATCTCAGGAACTACTGGATGGAATTCAAAGATTATTTTTGTGTTAAATAGTCCATTTATCGAGAAAGGCTATATAACATCACGCTGCGACCAATGGGAGCGGAGCATCAATGAAAAACTTGACTACGAACAAAAAAATAAACGGAAAAAAAATATTCCTTTTGAGAGCTATCGTTGTGTGCGCTGCGTAAACGGTTAAAGGTACGCAAAAATTATGTATCATGGAATGGTTCCCCTATATATATACGGGCATGCCGTCGGGCGTTCACAGGTTAACAGATCTAATAAAAAATCCGCGACAGCATATGTCTATCTTTTAAGGACTCACTAAAATATTTTTTATGGTAATCAAATTTGTTCTAAAATAATGGAATATTTGCGAAGGTGTTTTTGTAAACATGATATTAATCCTTATCCAAATAAATACGTGAACAAAATTGGCCTTGATATCATTTGATTTCCTCGAATATCTTAGGAGATATCATAGTTTTAATCAAGTACCGGCGTGTCATGAGCGCAACATGAGGGATGTGTGTGCGCTTGCGCTAGCCAGCCGCCGCCAGTAGCTCTGCGAGGTACCATTTTGCACTGTATAGTCTATTTATTGAGGCAGGTTTATAGATTTTAAAACATCACGCTACGACACAGTAACCATAAACGCGGGTGAAACCGTAGGCACAGCTTAGTCGGTCTACGGTGGAGGTCTGCCCCGCTTGGGCGAAGCACCGCCGTGTCCTCGTGGGTGCGATAGGCGGTAGTGACCTCTCGCACCCAGCCCTGGTTCAGGCTATGGTACGGGGCGAGAGGGAATGAGATGCCGTCTCCTCTTTCTGCGAAGCAGTAATGCTCGCGAAGGCGGAGGCTGGACGGGTGAGGGAAGCTCAATGGAGTGGGCCTCACACCCGCGGCCGTTACCGCTGCAGGAGAAGCACTGGGCGTAGGATGGCGAGAGACGATCTCCGGCCACCGTAGACTCGGGCCTGCGGACGGCGAGCAGTGGGTAGCTCGCCGTCCGATCAGCACCAGGCCCGTGAGTCGACGGCGCGTTGTGTTCCAAGAGCGAAAGAGATGTTTGTCAGCCACCACTGACGGGGCCCATCGTGGCCAGTGCCTGCATGCCTAGGGGTAGCGGATAAATTCTCAACAGAGTTACCGCACCCCTGGGCAATCAGGCAGGGGTACAGGTAGGGAACAGGGGTGGGTTTTAGTCAGTAAGAGTCTGTCACATAGAGCGGGAGATGTCATTGGAAGATTTCCCAACCTGCCGAAAAAAAAAAAACAGCTAGTCGGTCTATAAAATTCTGCTCAAGGGAACCTTCTTGACTTTAGTATTAACGAATTTAAGTTACCCGAATCACTAAGAAAAGAAATAAAAACTCCACCTATTCACGAAAACTAAAAAAACTATTAATAAGCAAATGTTATTACAGTGTTAATGAATATTTAATTGATAATTCCCTAAAAATTATGTAAAATACACAATAAACTTTTTTTTTTGCATAAGTTAGATTAGCACTTAGCGTTTCCAAACGTCTTTCATAATGCGCACAGCAAAGGTGTGGAACTCTCTACCTGCGTCTGTGTTTCTGAATGTACGAGTATACAATCCTAATCTCTTCAAAGTTAGAGTGAACAGGCTTCTTCTGGGTAAGCTCGCTCCATCGTTGACTTTGTCTCTGTCACCTCTAACCTAGACTAGAGTCGCAAACCCATCCATAATATCTTTCTTTTGCTGTGCTGTGCCCGACAGGGGCCATGATTATTCTGTAAGTTAATGTTTACCACCTAAGCATAATTATACATTGTGGAATGCAATAAAGTATTTAGTATTATTATGTTTTGAGTTCGAGTTAAAGAAAGTTTGTTTGATTGTTAGCTTTTTACGCCTAAAGCACTGAACCGATCATTATGAAATTTTGCTTAGGTATACTTTAATTGTCAGGAGTACAGAAAAGGACATAGCTAGGGTGTCTGTCATCCAGAAAAAGTCACTGTTCCTGTGGGATAGAATATTAAACTTGTATTTTTAAGTGACTGCGCGACTCAAGGGAGAGAAAAAAAATTAAAGTCAAGGAAATATATTAAGTGGAGTATCAAAATAAAGGTTTTGAGGAGGCGATTCCACAAATACAACTCCATAAAATTTTGAAAACAAAAAAATGACTTTTTGCATTCAAATATTTATGCAGCTCTTCCTAAACACCATAATGGTATTGAGTCAAAAGATTAAAGAGCTTTAATAAAAACAGTTAATTAGCAGCTAGGTGCTAAACGCTGTATCTTGTTGAATCCGTGTCATTTCTTCATCCTAATATTTTTATTGCATTTCTCACACATAATAAAAGAAATTGCCTGAAATTCGCAGCAACTTACATAAAACTTAGATAATACTTTTGCACATCGAAATACAATCGAATGATCTCCTTTCTGCTCAGATTGTTTAGAATCTGATAGAATATCCGCAAATATAAGACATATTTTTATTGATATGGCAAACTAGTTTCATCAACTTGGAACACGTCAATGCAAAATACTTCCTGCTATATTTTTTACTAATCCGTAAAATATTTGACAATTTGAATCGGTTTCAATAAATACAACAAAAGAAACCATATACATATTTTTAAGTTAAAAAAAGATTTACCTACCTATAAATAAATAATATTAGGTATACTTGACAGTAATTTTAAATTAAAACAATAATATATAAATAATGAAGGCGGAAGCTAAAAGAGGTCTCAAAATAAACATCATCATCATCTTCCTGCCCTTATCCCATGTTACTTGGGGTCGGCACAACACGTTTTTTTCTTCCATTCTGTCCTGTCAGCCGTCACGCTATCACTAACTCCCTTTTCTTTTACATCACTCCTCACACAATCCATCCATCTTTTCTTTGGCCTCCTTCTCCATTCATCCCCATTTATATTCATTACTCTTTTAGTTACATGTGTTTCATCCTCTTCACATGACCAAGATAAGCGGTTCCCTCTCAACTTTTCTGTCACTGGTGCCACTTTTAAACTACCTCTAATGTACTCATTTCTCACTTTATCCATTCTCGTTACTCCACACATCCATCTTAACATTCTCATCTCCGCCACATGCAATCTTTTTTCATCCGTCTTTTTCACAGCCCAACATTCTGATCCATACAGTACGACAGGTCTAATCACGGAGTTATAGATTTTCCCTTTTAACTTAAGGGGCATCCGTCGGTCGCAAGTTGTTCCAGTGACCTGTCGCCATTTTATCCATCCTGAGTTGATCCTGTGCGTTACGTCTCGATCTATATCGCCATCCCCCTGAACAAGCGACCCGAGGTACCGAAAGTCAGAGGTCTCAAAATAAACATTAAACAAAAATCAACTTAAACATGAATCAAAAATGTCACGAAGGTGTAACTGAATATAGAAAACAAGAACGAGATTTATCGAACAACCGACTAAGAAGGAAACATTCTATCGACTGGCTGAACAGCTAAAGAAGAAATTGACTCCCGGTGATGAAGCAACCACTGAACACAGCGCAACACATCAAAGAATGGAAACAATGTGATAAGTCCGATTACATTACATTACACCAGGTAATAACTATCGGTTTTATAAGTGATAACTACAATCATATAAATACCACAGCATCTGCACACCCATATCAATGTCAACATGAACAATTAACATACAATGACCTTTCTAATAAAAGTAAAAACATGCAATTAAAATTAGCAATTACAATGACAGATTGTCACTCTGTCAGTTCATCACTAACGCCCACACTATTGAGTAACACCACGTATCAAACCTAGGTCACTTCACAAACTTAACAAAAAACTAACTTAACACGCCAACTCTAAAAATCTAATCATAAATTCTCCGCGCTCTATCATAAGACACAATTTAGATTCTTGATTGTCCGTTTAACAAAAAAAGCCTAGTGCATACTCCACACAACCTTGCAAGCTTTCTAGCATATAGAAATCCCATCAAAATTTCTTACAACACGATATAAAGGCTAAATCACACTGGAATGCTGCGATTTCACGCGCGGCGGCATCCGACGCGTTCACCTTGACACGGACCTAATGTCGCGCGACTTCGCATAATTAGATAAAAAATAAAAGTATAACTCGCGCGTTTTGTTAACTCATCCATCCGTTAGACGCGTGATCGTGTAGAGTGCGCGTTGTCTGATGCAGCACGATTATTGTTGATCTGTAAATCTAACTTCGCCAACGATTGTATAACTTGTGTGTTTGAAAAGTGTGATTGTTATTTCTGTCTTTGTCTCCCATCAAAATTAAAGATGGCAAATATATAACGACGCTCAAATATTTGGTTTTGGACGCTGGAAGACCCAACAGATTTATGTATGCAGTGAGCAGCCAATGCGAAAATGACGTGTGCCTCACATAAAAGTATCGTATGTGGAATTCTTTGACACTTTTTAGGGTTTTGTACCCGAAGAGTCCAAACGGAATCCTATTGTTGTCACTCACGCGTCTGTCTGTCTGTCAGTCCGTCGTCTGTCACAAAATTTTGTTACGAATATTTTTTTAATTTCCCATTGACCTATGAACTTGAAATTTAGTGATAATGTTTATTAATACCTACGTATACTTTACTAACAAATACCAATATTTGGAACCCTTAAGGCCCTACTACCGGCCAACTGGCGCCGTCGACGACGCCTGTCAGAAACGGCCGTTTTTTTAACTTTTGCCTACTACTTTGGATACGAAACATTCTGAGACCTGTTTTAACAACGTAAAAATACTTTATCCTCTTTGTAACAAACGTGACGTTGGATTCTTTAATATTTATTTTCTATGGTATACTAGGATTTTTTATTCAATGAGGGCGCCACTTGGCCAGTAGTAGACCCTTAATGTGCGAAATCCGACACGCACTTGGCCAGTCTTTCTGTACATTTCTCTCACCATTTTTTGAAGTCTTCCTTCTTAGTCCTTTCCATATTTCCGTTACACGGGGTCGGCTTTTTTAATCAAGCGGCGCCACTTTGTGTGGTTGTTGTCAGTATCGTCCACTGTAAGGGATAATTATATTCTTCATGTCCTTTTGGATAGTCGTAATTTTTTGAAGACCAATACTTAATTATTTTCTTCACTTCTTTCGTACCGCTATCATAATACTTTCATATCAAAAAAACCGTGCGTTAATGTACCCGCTCACTGACCATAGATCAACGGACGGTCCGCACTGTGACCAGCGTGTAGACGCCCACCCGTGGCTTATGGTCATCGTTGCCACACCATCCACTCCGTGGTCCCACGTGGCTCCAACTATGGGTTACACATTTAATTATATGCTTTGCCGGTGATTTAGACGGTGTTTTATATTGACCAGGAATAATTTAGCGATTTAATGAACAAGATATAGTGCCTATGTGGCCCCTGTGTGGCCATTACTAAGTAGATATACTCGTATGTACGTGAGTATTAATTTAAGTAAGATTGTGCGTTGTTATTACCGTTAGAGCTCGGAATAACCGCGCGCCAGGAACGACATTCATGCCTGCGCATGCGTTGATTGTTGAGGCTCTCATAGCCATAGTCAGAATTGTCACTTCGGGTCGTCAATTTCTACGTGCAAAGGTCGACACTCGGATCGTACGGAAAGTTCTGCAATACAAATAGTGCAGTCTATAGTGCCTGCCTCTCGGTCATCTCGGTGCTCTGTGATACTACCAATGAATTTGCACGTCACTTTTACTTCACATGGTTTCTTTGAAGCTTGAAGTGTCTATGTTTCCTGATAGCTACAACCTGGGAGTCTTTAAGTTAAGAGTGAGTAGGTTACTTCTAGGCAAACATGCTCCATCTTCGACCACATCATCGTTTACAATCAGGTATGATAGTGCTCAAACGCGAGCCTATCAAGGATATAAAAAAAGAAAATTGCTAGTTTTGTCTCAAAATAAATACAGTAATTTATTTAATGTGTTAAAAATTATTTACATGTTTATAAAATATTTAATACTTAGAGTTTTTAAACGTTTAGGGTCTAAACGCTCGGGTCATGGGGTCCGAGTGTGCGTCTCCTTTTTGTCACCGACTGCTCGACACTTACGTGACCAGAGGGCTGGCTCGTTCTTTGCCCAAAGAAATAGCTTTTCCATTCAACGTGTCTATTATGCCAGTCTTCTGGGCACGTTTCCAGATGACAGCGATGTGAAAGAATACTTCGACACCTAAACGTACTTTGTTTTTGTATATACCTTTTTTATGTGCGTAGTTAGGTTAATATTTTTGGTTAAGTTTATAGTAATTACATATTCAGCAAGCAATTAAAAAATAGTTTGTAATCTATTTTGGGACCTAAGTTTGCATCAGCGATGCATCAAGCCGCATAATAGATGTTGTTCTGAGCTTTCAACATAAATAAATTAGATATGCTTCTATTTTGTAACTCGACATTTTCAATAATTGGGTACAAAAAGGTGCCAAAGATCATGATTATGATGGCGATGTCTAACGACGGTAGACACGTCTAGTCTAGAGAGCCAAAGTTTATACAACAGGTATAAAGATGGTCACAAGCCGTGAGCCCGATGGCATTTCCATACAATCTTTCATCCATTATTTAACACACTAGCTTTTAGCGGTTTCGCCATATTATTTCGTGCTTCACCCGTTATTAATTATAGCCTATGTGCTATTCCAGAATATAATCTATCTCTGTGCCAAATTTCATCCAGATCCGTTCTGCCGTTCTGGCGTGATTGAGGATCAAACATCCATCCATCCAAACTTTTGCATTTATAATATTAGTAAGATTTATAATATGAATTTAAAATATTCATTTATAATTTTCATTTACAATATTAGCGGATTTAGGAGACGTATTATCAAAAATCCTTTCCTTGTGCTGACCCTCATTATAAGGAACCTTTATGCAAAATAGTATGCTTCTTTCTTCCTTTTTTAGGGTCCGTACTCGAAGGGTCCAAACGAAGCTCTACTTTTGTCACTCACGTGTTCGTCTGTCCGTCCGTCCCCTGTCACAAAATTTTGTTACTTAGATTTTTTTAACTTCCCATTGACCTATGAACTTGAAATTTAGTGATAATATTACGTATACTTTACTAACAAACACCAATATATGGTACGGCCCCCTTTTTCTTTTTTAATGTGCAAAACCCGACACGCACTGCGCCAGTTATTTTTATTGGAGTGTGGGAAATCCTCCAATGACTTCTCCAGCTGTGGGTGGAGAGGGAGGGCGTGTCAGACTTTTACTGACTAAAACCCACCCTTATTCCTTCAGTTGCCTGTGCCAAGGGCCGCGGTAACTCTCTTTCGAATTTATCCACGACCCCAGGCAGATGCTTCTAGACCCTATGGTTAAGACTCTAGGTACAACGCAGAAGATACATTTCCCAACCTGCGCACACGCAAATCCTTCAAACTAAATGCCAGTATGATGAAATGCATGTATTTACGTTAAGTGTAGGCCGATATTTATATAGCCCAATCTCTTTTATTGAGAAATGGACAAACAATGGACAGCTTAGCCTTATGTCACTGGGTTTATTGCTTAAACATTTTAAAGTCATCTTTCGCCATTACATTTGACAAGTTGAAAGGTAATGCCGCGAGTGAAATTGTTGAAATAATACAAACAATGCTTGTCATTAGTGAGTGATGTGTGATTTTAATTATAGATGACATTGTTTTGATGACACGTAAGCGAGACCGG
Source organism: Polia nebulosa (assembly GCA_951329385.1). Taxonomy (NCBI): domain Eukaryota; kingdom Metazoa; phylum Arthropoda; class Insecta; order Lepidoptera; family Noctuidae; genus Polia; species Polia nebulosa. Next base: position 1,742,611 of record OX589596.1, read on the forward strand.
GGCAAAATGGAATACCTACTTAAGAAAATAAATAATCGCATCAAGAAAATTAAACTGTTTTGTATCCGTTCGAATTTCGCGTTTGCCAGCACTGTTGCGTGTACGAGTCACGCGCACAAACGCATATCCCGTTCTGCCCCGAACCTTGTTTTGCCCCGCTCTCCCCTAATTATAGGATACTAGGTTCTGTCTGCGGCTTCGCCCGCGTTCTACTCGAAAATTATCTCAAGGGAACATACTCCTGGGATAAAAAGTATGTGGTATTCCAGACTATAATTTATCTCTCAACCCGATCCATTCAGCTGTTTTGGCGTGATTGTGTTACAAACATCCACCCATCCAAAATTTAACATTTATAATATTAAGTAAGAGAAATAATGCAAACAATACGTGTCATTAGTGAGTGATGTGAGATTTTAATAATAGATGACATTGTTTAAATGACACATAATTATGGTTAATGGATGCTATTGTATAGTTATGTAACAAATTGGAACAAATGGCGATATGGTCGACGGAGTTACAGTGAGGGCCCTTATAAGGTATGATGAAATAGATCGCTGACCAGATCTGGGTCTGGATTGTGAAAGTCCGCCTATGTACCAACACTGTACAATCTGTATCTTTTGTATTAAGGGGAAAAAGAACAGAGAGGGTCGGATTCTTACCCCACTTAAAACCACCCCAGAGATCACCATCAGCACATGGCCACCATAAAGCAAAGACCACTCCGCAGCCCCCTCTGTGTAACGCCTGTTTTGCCACATTCCCGAGGAGACACAATCCAATCCTAAAGTACAATCAATATGAAGCTGAAATAAATAATCATCATCATCATCATCAGCCTGTTAATGTCCCTCTGCTGGGACACAGGCCTCCTCTCTGTGAGAGGGTGTAGGCCGTAATCCACCACGCGGGCCCAATGCGGATTGGTGGATGACACATGTCTTCGAATTTTTGGTTCTAGGACATGCCTTTTTCCTCACGATGTTTTTTTTCGCCGTTTTGAGAGCAGTGGTGATGAAATAATTTACACAAAGTAAAGCGCCTGCCTGGCTTTGAACTCAAATAAATAATAATTCATATCTTTTTACCATTAAAAACTCCGAAATCGAAAACCAGAGGAACAAAAAACACCCATCAAAGGCATGTGAACTCAGCGACAAAAGTTTATTGCAAACAAAATCTTGAGCAACAGCTATAAAAAAAATCAATGCACGATAACGTCAAAGTTCTCATTGCATTTTAGATAATGAATTATACTAATCAAACATGCAAAACAAAATGGTGGCAATGCAAATAATATAGCAGAAGCATAATCAGCCTTTATTATTATCACACTGCTGGGTCTCAGGCCTCCTCTCTCTTCTTCTGCGAAGCAGTAATGCTCGCGAAGGAGGAGGCGGAACGGGTGAGGAAGACTCAACAGAGACGCCCTTACGCCCCCAGCAGTAGCCGCCGCAGGAGACGCCCTGGGCGTTGGGGGTCGCGAGACGTTCTCCGGCCACCGTAGTGGGTAGCCCGCCGTCCGATCAGGATCAGGCCCGAGAGTCGACGGCGTGTAGTGTTCCACCCGCGCCTCAAAGAGTTGTCAGCAAAAAATGACGGGGTTTGTCATGGCCGATGCCTGCCTAAGGGTTGTGGATAAATTCAAAACAGAGTTACTTCGCCCCTGGGCACTCAGGCAAGAAAGGATTAGGGGTGGGTTTTAGTCAGTAAGAGTCTAACATGCCCTCCCGCGCCACCCAGAGCGTGAGAAATCATTGGATGATTTCCCACCCGCAAAAAAAAAACCAGAGCGGGAGAAATTATTTGATGAACCCCATCCTAAAACAAAAACGTCTTGTCGCTGATTCTAGTTTTCAGTAGTTGTAGTGGCAATCGTATGGCGGATCGCATCAAAGAAAAAGATCTGCACTGATAGCAGAACACCAGACGTGTTGGTACCACAACCCGCCGACACTCACGACGCCATTCTATCTGACGAGGACTTCGAATACCTCGCGATTATGTCACGCCCATCTATTTGTCTTACTAGACACCTATGATAAATCGGTATTCTTTTATTTTTAAGGTTCTGAACGACCGAATGAAAAAAACGGAAATGGAAAACGGAACCCTTAGGATCACTCGTGTGTCTGTCTGTCTGTCCGTCTGTCCAACCATTCCCCCGGGGCCCTTATCTGCAAAACCACAAGGCCTTTTGTTTTATACAGTAGTTCTTTATTTAAAGATTACAGAAAAACTTATAAGAAATATATAGTTTAAAAAAATATCTGATGTTTTTTTTTAAGTCCCTACCACCCTTGGTTGACTGGTAGAGATGACTAAGGCATTAAGTCAACTTAAGTACCTTTGTGTGTTGCATGAAGTTTTTAATCAATAAAGGGCTGTATGGAAAAGAATTGGATAAATCTGTAATTTTGGGTTGATTTTACAGTGGAGGACACAGTAGTCCAAGTGATTATGTAACAAAAATATCCTCTATATCAGATCCTTACTAAAATAAGATTGAACATGTGATGCTGAAACCATAATACGTATTACTATTAGGTTACTTTAACTGAGGTTACTTGAATAAAGGACGAGACTTGTAGACTGTAGTTCTCTGAAGTATCCTAAATATTTGGTATACTCTCGTAAATTGCTAAACTAAAAAAATAGAACTGTCTTCCAAAAAATATGTTTCTGGTTTTGTGTCTTCGTTTTTTGACACCGACTTCCGAAACTAAAGTTATTTAGCTTTTTTTGGAAGTCGGTTCTATTTTGTTGTATTTTTTTTTATTTTTCACTTTTTAGTTGTGGTTCCCCATTAAATTGTGTTAACAATTCATACACATACGATCGCAGCAATCGCGGTTGATTTGCTGTCAATTTTTGATGAGTTCCGTTGTCTGTCTCCGAAAACAAACATTAGATCTATATGAAATTTAAATGGAACCATTTCGCAAATCCGTCTATATATGACAGAGTTATGCTCGAACATACATAAAACATATATATATACAGACATCCGAATTGATAACCTTCTCCATTTGGAAGTCAGTTAAAAATCAAATCAAATCCTCAACGACGATTACAGCAAAAACAATGGCTTAGCGTGATACCTATAATCCATTTATCTGTAACATCTCAGGACATAATGTGTACCTGTCTGCAGATAGCCTGACCCTGACCTTCATACAAACAAAGCTCACGTTTCATCCTTTATGCGAAAGGAATGACCTGATTATGTCAGGTATACAGAATGCCTGACTGAAGTGACGTCATCAGCCTGGTGACCTATTGGACTTGACATATTGGCTATAGGGTGGGAATCGTTTTTATGTACAAAGCTGATATTTATTGATTGAGATGATACAGTGATGAGTCGACATTCCAATCGGGTCAGTGGAGTTATTGTTAAGACCTTTTTTTTATGTTGTATTCAAGTAGGTAGAAACTGAGATTACAGAGATTAGAACCTGCAACGTTGTCATCATCATCAGCCTTTTATTGTCCCCACTATGGGGGCACAGGCGTCCTCTCTGTGAGAGGGTGTGGGCCGTAATCCACTACGCGGGCTCAATGCGGGTTGGTGGATGTCACATTCGAATTTTTGGTTTTATGACATGCCGGTTTCCTTACGATATTTTCCTTCACCGTTTTTAGAGTAGTGGTGATGAAATAATTTACACAAAGAATAGCGCTAGCCTGGGTTCTACATTGTGCTACACCAGAAATATGCCACGTATACAAACATGCAAGTCTAAAAAAACAAAACATTTTTTATATTATCTAATATATGAAATTCTCATTTCTCATGTCACGGTGTTTGTGGTTGCTCTCCGCCGAAACGGGTCGACCAATTTTGATGAATTTTTTTTTGTATATATTTGGTAGGTATGACAACAGGTCGTAAAGTATTTTTCACCCTCCTACCCCCACCCCCCATTTTTAGTCGCAGAACAATGGTTGCTGGTTCAGCAAGTGCTATCATATTCTTCAGTTTCTTCACGCTGTTGCCTTCCATCTTTATGGAAGGCAACAGCGTGTGAGGAACCAATATCATGGACGTTACCCAAAAATCCGCCAAGCTTAAGTGGGATTGGGTCGGACATGTCTGCCGCATGTCAAATGAGAAATGGGCAACGAGAACCAGCGAATGGGTCCCATTAAAAATGCCAGATGACATCGCGGCAGACCACGGCAAAGTTTGAGGAATGAACTCGAATTCTCCCATACCTACTTACTGACAACATGTTTGTTCAACTATAAACCCAAAGTCTTAACGAGTGTTTTTTTTTTGAACACTACAAATAAAATTCGCATTTAAGATTTTTTTTTAAATCTGAAAACTACTTAGTCTAGGTACAAAATTGGGATCATGAATCCACAACATCCCTCCAATCATCCTTCACCTAAAGTATCAAATACTCCATATCATTATCTCGGCAAAAAAGACAAGCACAGTAACAGCACCAGTTCCCTTAAGACATCAACTACAAAGGGATGCGGCACACTTTGTGAGCGGCACGCGGCACAAGATCAAAGAGCAGCCGGTGATTGTCACCGTTACACCTAACGATGCTAATACGAGTAATTGTGTGAGAGGAAATGTACCTTGAGGGGTAAGCAGGCAAAGTGGTACCCATTATAATACAATAGATATAACACCCGGATCAAGATATCTTATTACACAATGACATACTCGTACTTACAAACAAAACACAAATTGTCCGATACACCCATTTTTTTTTTGTGTGAATTCATCATCGTGTCAGACTTTTACTGACTAAAATCCACCAAATTTCTTTCAATTGCCCTTTGCCCCCCAAAAAAAAAAAGCGTGGCACTCCGGGAGTGCCGACAGAAGTGAAAACTTGAAATAAAATGCCTAAAGAAGTTTTCACTTCGGCGTCTGTGTGTGTCGGTGTCGGAGTCGGTGTCGGTGTCGGTGGCAAGTTCAACTGGTTTTTTCCCATCTCAAAAATACCCAACGCGCCTAAAGAAGTTTTCACTTCAAAAAACCGCGGTGACGAATTCGCTACCCCCTGAACTTCCAAAGAACACAAAGATTCCGAAAGACCTCACCAAAAATAACTGATACAGAAAGATGACACTACCCATCCTCTTAACAATATCCTTTAATCACCTTTAAAACAATGCGACCTTAATAAACAATACAAATCACGTAGAGGTCACCAGTTCACGGTCTCTCTTTGCGTGTCGGCATTTATCGTAAATATTCATAAATAATAGCCGCGAATTAAACCGTAATCACCTAGATACATTTCGTATTATTTTACAATAGTTATCATAATGCTGGCCAGTTGAACGTTGTAATGTAATGTGTGAATGTCGGTCAAGTGTGATGCTTACAATCATGTTTTACAATCTATGCATAAGTGCATTTTAAGTAATGACTTTTTTGTTCATGAAGTTGACGTAGATTTGTAATCACTTGGTAAATAAAGTCAATGGAAGAGGTCGTGGCTAAAGTAATAACAGTCGCACGGGTCGATCCATCAGGTTAAGCTAAGCTTGGCTTAGTCCATGGATGGGTGACCATCTTTACATACCGAGACTCCTCCGTGCCTCGGCAAGCACGTTAAGCCGTTGGTCCCGGTTGTAAATCGTGGATTTTTGACAGTCGTTATGGGTCGTCAGAAGCCCGAAAGTCTGACAACCAGTCTTACCAAGGGGTATTGTATTACCCAGTAACTGGCTTGTGGAAGTCAGATAGGCAGTAGCTCCATGTAAAATACTGGTATTCAGCTGCATCCGGTTAGACTGGAAGGCGACCACAAGATAGTTGGGAAAAGGCGCGGGCAGATTGATTTTGGCAGATTGATTTGTTAGTATAAATACTAACCTTAACCTTTTGTTTGTTGACTTAAAAGTCAACAAACAAAATGTATTCGCATATAACCAATAAGAAGTGGTAGAGAGTGCCTAGCCTTTTCCCAAGATAGTTGGGAAAAGGCTAGGCAGATACTGGTAAATAAAATCAATATTGCTTAATCTCTCAATGGCAAGTTACACATAATATACTTATGAGGAATTTATGTTATGGTCTATCGTAAATGGAAGGCTCGTTTGAAAGGTTTGACACCTACTCGTACCATCTCTAAAATCACTTACTGTATTAAGATAGCACTGTTAAAAACGTTTACTCCTTTTTTTTGTGGGGTGGGAAATCATCCAATGACATCTCCCGCTCTAGGGTGGAGTGGAAGGGTGTATCAGACTCTTAGGGTCAACTCACACCGAAAGAGCGGCGAAGGGCAGCGCAGTTTCAGTGTCATATGAATTTTAGCTTTATTTTTATTACAACAATACTTATTATTGCATGAGAAACTCGAGTCGCGCGGATTCCCGCGGCGCCGCGGGCATCTTGTTGTTTCTAAAGCTAAAATTCATATGAAACTGAAACTGCGCTGCCCTTCGCCGCTTTTTCGGTGTGAGTTGACCCTTACTGACTAAAACCCACCCCTGTTCCTTCCCTGCCCTGAATGCCCAGGGGCGAGGTAACTCTGTCGAATTTATCCTCAACCCCAACGTCACCGTTTACTCCTCACAGTATATTTACATACAAACTGGCAAGTCCTTATTCTTGGAAATTAATGAAACAGAGTTAGAGTTACGGTGAGTCTATAAAAAGTTATAAATCACTCTCTCTTCTGGTCTAAACTAATTTTTTTGAAAATTAACGTAACCATATTTTTAGACCTTGCACATGTGTACCAAGAAGTTTCATTGTAATTGGTCCAACTCCAAGGACTTACCAGTTTATATAGTTAACGCCCTGAGAAAAAGAAGCTTGTTTATAAAATTACTTCTTCCTAATAACTCTGGAATGTTTCCCAATTGAACTCTTACAAACTTAAGATTAATAACAAGCGTACCCTCCGGATAAAAACCGACACAAAATCACAATGTCGCTACCCATAATCCCCTCTGCACAGTTTTTACACTGTTACCTAGTTCGTCCCAACTTTCGCCCCATAGGTGGAAAGTTTCACCGATACCCGAGCGTCGGGAGTGTCGCGGGTGTCTGGTGGTGGTGTCGGCGGTGTCCGATAGTTTTTGCGGAGCCACGTGGAGTGTTATTAGATTCTCAACTTTGCATGCGAGGTAAAAACTAGCGAGGACGGGTAGACTGGATTATGTGAAAATGTTTTGGCTTGTTGGATATTGCTAACAATTACGGTGTGTATACACCTTTATTACATGCAGTTTTGTTTACAGTTAACGGACTATTAAGCTTTAGCCCACGGCTGAGCAAAGGTAGTACAATTGTTTTCCAGTATCTTTTTTTCGAACCAATCCTTGCAGTTCGTGACTAGGTCTTTTTGCCACCTCTTCTATCGAACATGTCTAGAACAACAGTAAAATTCATGATTGTCAAAAGTTGGAAGACTGGAAGAACGTACTCGAGATGCTATTATGTGAATTTTCTACCTTATCTTTTGTCTAGAACTACATATTTCTCCACTGCGAGACTTACATGTTCTATCTCTAACTAATAACGAAACGTCTACTGGCCAAGTGGAACCCTCATTGAATAAAAAATCGTAGCATAGCACAGGAAATAAATATTAAAGAATCCAATGTCACGTTGGCCTTAAGGCGCCAACGACCTTGAGTGGTTAGCTTGCGTGTTCTGCGCCGAGCTCACGTAACGCGTCGTACGTCCACCCAGTAATAGGACTCGCCCATCAAGGAGCGCTGTCCGAAATTAGACGCATTATTAATTTATTACACATAAAACAACAAGTATTAAACTAAAACACTGAGCCTAAATTACAAATAATTAAATGATCTTTACAATGGTGACGGTTTCATAAAAATACGCTTTATAGTTTTTGCGTGATTATCAATTTTTTATCCGAGTTAGACATAACTTTACAAATTAATTACACTATGTTACAAAAATATGATTTCAAATATTCTGAGATCAAATTACGACGGAAATTGTCTACAGTAATATATATTTTTGTCAAAGAAATAAGACAAGCCCGTCTAGACGTGATGTTCAATTAAAAACCATTAAAAGTCACATAACTACGCCTTAATATGGAACAACAAGGGATGCCCCGACAACAAATCAAAAGTCGATCTACAAGGACCCTTCTCTTAAAAAAAAACAACTTCAATAACAACACAAGTAGACACCATCCCACCTGTCCCCCTGCCTGTCCTCTAGCCCATAAACAGACCATAACAACTCTAAGTCACAGATGATGGAGGGTCAGGCCGCGGCTATAAAACTTATGAATTTATGGGAAAAAAACAGCATCGAGGTTATTGTGTGCGCCTGATGGGTGAGGCATAGTTTGTGATAAATAATGTTATTGGTCAACTGTGGTGGAGGATATTGTTAGTTCAGGCATTTCTATAAGTTTTGCTAGTGATCTAATGAAAACAACAGCTGTTTTAAATACCAATCAATCTGCCTAGCCTTTTCACAACTATCTTGGGGTCGCAGCTGAATACCAGGATTTACATGGAGCGACGGCCTATCTGACTTCCACAAACCAGTTTCTGGGTAATATGATAACCCTTGGTAAGACTGGTTGTCAGATATACCAATCGGTGTAAAATCGAAATCAGGCCGAATGGCGTTTTTCGTTTTTGCAGAAAAAAACTATATTTATTTATTAAAACTTTACGCTACACAAATGTACAAAGGTAGACTTAATGCCTTAGGCATTCTCTACCAGTCAGTATTCGGTCGGTTTGTAGAGTTTCTTCCTGTAAGTGACCTGTTTTAAAATTCGAGACCTGTAAAAGTTCAATAATCTAGCGAATAAATAATTACAAACAAAATCTGTTCTCTATTTCAGGAGACTTAAATTATGTGAAAGTTTGTGAGGGTGTATGGATGTGTGTTACTGTTTCACGCCGGAACGGCTGAACGGATTTGGATAAAATTTGACATACAGATAGATTATAGTCTGGAACAGCACATAGGCTACTTTTTATCACGAGAATATGTTCTCATGGAATAATTTTTGCCTTTCACGCGGACGAAGCCACTGGTAGAAGCTAATATTCTATAAATACACCTTTGCCTTATCCTTCTGATATACCACTTTTTTTGGTCACTCTTGTACTCGTACGTATAAACCTATACATCAAAACAAAACTTTGTCACTTAGCGAGAGATAAAGGAAATAGGTAACTTACTTATAATAACTTAGCACACTACTTACCTCGTTCACAAAGAAAATGGCATCCACACAAAGTGTAACCAAAATACACATTAATCTAAACTAGCGAAGAAGTCCGCCACTTGAGCACTTAGCATAAATCTAGAAAGAACCAAAATAAAAAGTACCGTGTGTTGTGTTAGTAATAAGTGTCAAAATACAGCAGTTAATTCTTCGCGAGGTGCCTGACTAACGAGCCTGGCTGAAACATTGCTTAAGGCTTGTGCAGCTACTGGAGCTATGCGATGTTGAGCTATAATTATGAAGCTATCGTCAAAATATAGCAGTTAATTCTTCACGAGGTGCCTGACTAACGAGCCTGGCTGAAACATTGCTTAAGGCTTGTGCAGCTACTGGAGCTGTGCGATGTTGATTTACTATTATGAAGCTATCGTCAAAATATAGCAGTTAATTCTTCGCGAGGTACCTGACCAACGAGTCTGGCTGAAACATTGCTTAAGGCTTGTGCAGCTACTGGAGCTGTGCGATGTTGATTTACTATTATGAAGCTATCGTCAAAATATAGCAGTTAATTCTTCGCGAGGTACCTGACCAACGAGTCTGGCTGAAACATTGCTTAAGGCTTGTGCAGCTACTGGAGCTGTGCGATGTTGATTTACAATTATGAAGCTATCGTCAAAATATAGCAGTTAATTCTTCGCGAGGTACCTGACCAACGAGTCTGGCTGAAACATTGCTTAAGGCTTGTGCAGCTACTGGAGCTGTGCGATGTTGATTTACTATTATGAAGCTATCGTCAAAATATAGCAGTTAATTCTTCGCGAGGTACCTGACCAACGAGTCTGGCTGAAACATTGCTTAAGGCTTGTGCAGCTACTGGAGCTGTGCGATGTTGATTTACAATTATGAAGCTATCGTCAAAATATAGCAGTTAATTCTTCGCGAGGTACCTGACCAACGAGTCTGGCTGAAACATTGTTTAAGGCTTGTGCAGCTACTGGAGCTGTGCGATGTTGAGCTATAATTACGAAGCTATCGTCAAAATGTAGTAGTTAATTCTTCGTGAGGTGCTTGACTTACGAAACTGGCTGAAACATTGCTTAAGGCTTGTGCAACAGTTAATGCTATGCTATGTCAAGCTATAAGTGAAAAACTGTAAGTAGGTATACGTATTGTAGCAGACATGACTGTAATTTTGTTCCTGAAACATTGCTTTTTATCCGACTTTCTATGTTTAGCTGTTTTTTTTTTCTATGTTGCCACCGATTTCTTTGTCAGTTGTGGACTGATTCTCAAAATTCTTTTATCCAACAGAATATACTCTCAAGGTGGTTCCATATAAATTTTATAGAAATTGCTTCAGCGGTTTTTGAAGAAATTAATAAAAACGAATATGTATAACTTAAATGACGTTTTGGTTTCCTCCAATTACGAGTATGTTTAAATTCCACGTTCCATGTTATTGCGGGTTTTTAATTCTGGGGTATATCAACTAAAAAGTGAATAAAAAACCTTTTTACAAAAAAAAACAACCGAATTCCAAAAAAGAAAATACACTAAAAATTTAAAAATAACTCTAATTTCGGAAGTCGGTGTTTGTATTTTATTTCTTCGTATTCTTAAAGTTTTAGTGTATTTTCTTTTTTTAAAGTCAGTTGTTTTTTTTTTTTAAAAAAAAAATTGTATACTTATGTAGCAGCTAACCATTGTACTATCAGAGTGTATTTATTCTAACAGCACAGCAGCTAAAAGCAAACCCATTACCAATCGCTAGATAAAAAAATAACAAAAAAAAAAAAAAACTCACCGCTTCTACTCTGTAACTTTTTAGTCACTGTTTTCATTTTAAAAATATATTTTTAAAGAATATCAAAGCGATGCACTATTCATAGCTTCACCTCGCTCATATCTCCCACTACAGCACGCCCTAACCCCGCGCTCACCGCTCACAAAGCAATAAATAAGCAAAGAGACAACACCTTGTTAACTGGAAATAATTAACGACGGAAAAATAACGCTGCCACTGGCCGACCGGCTTTATTGTCTTATGCTCCGATGAGCTTTACATATTTTTCTATTAATTGTATTTTGTTGACTTTTTGATGGGAAGTATTTTTTATTTATGTGTGCGTTGTGTTAGTTAGTGAGGACTAGGTTTTTTTTAACGAGGATATAAAGGAGATAAACAAGTGGTTTGAAAAATCATAATCTTATTTTGAATATATTGTAAATTATCTATAATTTATGTTCCATATTAGCTCCATTTATTTAATTATGTCATCAATTATATTGCATTCTACTATTAGCGAATTGTTTAAGAAACTGTTAAAAACCCGAACATTTATGTACTAAAATTATTGCAAATAAAAATAATAATTTAAAAAAAAAACAATTTTTTTCACTAGACCCTATGCCCAATAATTAATAATAATTAATAATTTATGTTCCATATTAGCTCCATTTATTTAATTATGTCATCAATTATATTGCATTCTACTATTAGCGAATTGTTTAAGAAACTGTTAAAAACCCGAACATTTATGTACTAAAATTATTGCAAATAAAAATAATAATTTAAAAAAAAACAATTTTTTTCACTAGACCCTATGCCCTACCCTTATTATAATCTACGCCTAATATAAGGTTAGAAAGGTAAATTTGTTTGTTTATTTGTAAATTTGGAAGTCTTGACCCGATTAGGGACATTCTTTCACTGTTTTCTAACTACAATTCCTGAGTGTCATATGCTATTTCTTATCCTGGAAAAAAGTTCACGAGAGCGAAGCCCAGAGAAACTGGAGGTGGTGGTTCTGGATACAACGTCCATTCGTTCTGCGGACAATGTCCCTACCCAATGTTAGCAATTCTTCAGTCGCCTATAAAAATATTTTTTTTTAACAACATGAACATTTTCTTTCAGAACAAACAAACTTACAAAACCCCAACGAAATAACATTTTCCCCACTCACACACCAGCTAATCCCCCTCATTTTCATTAAACCTCACAATATCTGTAACAAAATAAGGCCACACTATATAATTACACTAGGAACTTTTCAACCTCTCCCTGAATAGCTGCTACGGCGTAGCACGGTACCCCCGGCCTCTTAGCGCGTAGCACGGAACCCCCGGCTACGGCGTAGAAGCCCGGGGTTGTTTACAAAAACAAGATGACTGGCTTAACGCGCCCTCCCGTGTCTTTATTGGTCCTTGTAGGCTTGTCTGACGGGGATGAGTGTATGTTTGAATGTGGCAAGAAGATTTTAAATGTTGGTAGTAAATTTACATTATTTAATGAGAAACAAAAACCACTCAAAAAGATTTTGAAATAAAAACAACTGACAGTAATAATTTATGGCATATTTTAAACTATCTATTTCTTAGAGAATCTGTTCCTGAGTTGATTAATTGAAGCTTAAAAGAGAGAGAAGATTAAAAGAAGTTTTCATGCTAGAATAGTTAGAATAGTTCTCAAACTTAAATGCCTAATTCAGGAATCGGAGAAAATAGTAATTCAGAAGTAATTAAGCACTCGTAAAGCTTAAGTTTCGTGAAAAATTATAGGTTTCGTGATAATAGCATTGGGTGTTTTTGACTTTACGATATCAAAAACTGGTCACTTCGACATTTTCCGGCTATTATGATGGATCCAGTTACACAGGAAACACAATCACAATGCACAAAAAAAGTTACTAACTCGCAGAAAATTAAAAACTTTTTATTTATTGTATAAGTCCAAAAACCAGACATTTCCGTAACATTCTAGTAACACAATAACCCAACGTTAATTTTCACTAACCACCTCTAAACCTGACAATTCTCTTACAAATTGACTGGTAACACTATATACCGCGGTCCCGACACACAATAGTCGGGTAATCGAGGGAGGTAATGGCGCGGCGCCGGTTAACTTTTACGTTCAGTACGTTCAGGTGCTTGCGACGTAAACATTTACAGGTACTCTTAGCATAGTGCCAGTTTGCTCTAGTTAGTACGTTTTAAGTGTTGTAACACATTTGAAGTGTTTAAGAGTTAGTTTCTCTGTGGTGTTTAGACGTAAAAGAAGTTTTCTAGGGAAGTTGATGAGAGAAAAATGTGATCAGCTCTAACTGTTGTGAAAGATTTTTATGGGTTGACTAGCGACCCGTCCCATCTCATGAATCACTCTCTCTATTTGAGAAAACTGTATGAAAATCTGTTCAGTAGTTTTTGAGTTTATCGCGAACAGACAGTTGTCTGTCTGTTCGAAGTCGTTGACAGACGCGGCGGAGGACTATGTTTTATAATATGTAGTGATAATCGTATAGGTACCGGTATATCGTTGTCCTGGCTGACAGGGTCAGGACGTAACCGTGCGCGATAAACACTCTTGAGCTAAAGCCTTCTTCCACTTCATTCCATCTGTCGTAAACCCGCATTTCCTCCTTCAAGTAAGCAGTTTCCAAATTAGTACTAGTTTGTTTTAGACATCATACTTAAAAACAATTACATGACCTTGTCCGTACCTATTCATAATCCTTTATTGAATGTTATTATAATGCAGCTGCGCTAGTTTAAACTTCCCGAATACTCAGTAATTTATTATTCCATAAAAATTGGCAACAAAAAATACCATTTTATTTTATTTGCGCAATAACAACAAAAATGCGAAACATTATTTCTTTCACGGTGGAAGCGCAGAATGTACGTGAAAATTTTCCACCTTTTTTGTGATTCATGTTTTAAAAATTATTGCGTCCTAAAATACAACATGGCGGGTGGTTTAAAAATCTTGCGCACGCTATCTGCTGGCGGCCGCCCAAACTACCTGCACAATAAATAATACAATCTGAGCTCGCGTACCGGGGTGGACACACCGGCGACTTGTAGTCGCATGTTATGTTTGTTACAAAAAAAAATACAAAATACTTTACAACAATTCCACTATATTCCAAACTAGGCGGGTCTGTATGTTAGGAGTCAGCATCATCATTCATCATCATCATTCTCCTGCCCTTATCCCAATTTATTTGTGATTGGCGCAACATGTCTTTTTCATCCATACGTATTTCTCTATTAGTTATCATCTCTTGTAGTCACCCCCTTTTTACCCAGTAAAAAGCGCGTCAGCGCCCCTATTTTATTTAAGCTAAATTTCAAAAATTTTGGTAGTTAGAGGACACACTTGTAATTTTTAACTTCAAATACGATGAAATGCATAAATAAATTAGAACCAGTAAAAAAACTTTTTTTTTTCTGAGTTCAAAGCAAGCCCATCTGATACTTATCTGCCACAAAAGCACCTGTGACGGAATTTCACTATTTATTAAACCTGTGTCATCATCAATTATTCTGCTAAAACATTTGCACTGCTTTTTTTTGGAGGGTGGGAAATCATCCAATGACTTCTCCCGTTCTGGGTAGAGCGGGAGGGCGTGTCAGACTTTTACTGACTAAAACGCACCCTTGTTCCTTCAGTTGCCTGTGCCAAGGGTCGCGGTAACTCTCTTTCGAATTTATCCGCGACCCCAGGCAGGCATCGGCCCTAACGGGCCCCGTTAAGTACTGCTGACATCTCTTTGAGGTGCGTGTGGAACACTACGCGCCGTCGACTCTCAGGCCTGGTCCTTATCGATGAGCTACCCATTACTTGCCGTCCGCAAACCCGCGCCTACGGTGGCCGGAGCTCAGCTTGCGACCCCCGACGCCCAGGGTGTCTCCTGCAGCAGCTACTAGGGGCATGAGGGCGTCTGCGTTGAGTCTCCATCACACGTCCCGCCTCCTCCTTCGTGAGCATTACTGCTTCGTAGAAAGGGGTGACAGCTTCCCATTCCCTCTCGCTTCGTACCATGGCCTAGACCAGGGCAGCCTGGTGGACATAAGCCAGTAACCTTTCCTTTACAGTGACGAAAGTCACAAATTTTTATCTGGTATGCGTTTTTAAAGTCGCCCGTCTACTCCCGTCACGCGTACCGCCGCGAGCAACGCCGGCGATAACTGCCATAGTAATAGTTGCATATTTTTAGGCGTACTTATTACTAACAGTAATGACCGTGTGTAATGGCAGGAAGGTAAGTAGGTGCGCAGTGCGAGATACATGCGAGCATTAGTGTGCGCTGATTCGAGGCGAGAGACTGTTTTAATGTAGCTGTTTAAAAGGAGGTTCATATTAAACTTTACGTCTGTTCTTCGGAAAGAGGTCGGCAGAAGAATGTTGTTTTTTTTTGTTTAATAATTTTTCTAACAGTATTTCTCAACTTCACTATCATTTTAGCCGAAAGACGTCCACTGCTGGACTCGGCCTCTAAGCTCCACTGCAGGCCTCCAAGCGTTGACTATTCCTGCACTTCTCGTATTCAGCGGAGTCCCAGTGCCCTCACCAGAGCATCGATGTCAACTTGGTGCAATATTAATTTAAATCAGCTGCTTGGTAACAAAAATACATCGTCGCTTACCATCAGGTGAGATAGTAGTCAAACGCGAGCCTTTCATAGATAAAAAAACCGGCCAAGTGCGAGTCGAACTCGCGCACGCAGGGTTCCGTACCATTATCTATAAAAACGGTAAAAAAAAATACGTTTGTTGTATGGGAGCCCCTTATATATTTATTTTATTCTGTTTTTTAGTATTTGTTGTTACAGCGGCAACAGAAATACATCATATGTAAAAATTCAACTGTCTAACTATCACGGTTCATGAGATACAGCCTGGTCTTAGTAATAGGGTCCCGTTTTACCCTTTGGGTACGGAACCCTAAAAAGTCACTAAAACGCACAATACATTTTTAAGCATTTTCTTATTTTATGAAAATCACCTGCCCTTTCGCACATAACAGTCAATAAATCTCGGCAACCTGTTCCGAAATCCTCTGAATTCATAAAAACGTGTCTCATCGTACTCTTTGAAAGCATTTAAAAATTAATTGCACGCCTTTCAAACTGACGAAAAAATCTCTCTAACTGAAAAAGTTTCGAGCTCTTTTTTCTTTAAATTTTTTAAGTGAACTTGGTTTGGACAGGGATTAAGGGTCTCAGCTTTTAAAGATTCCTTCTCATTTATTATGTTTGTAATTAGATCCTTGTGGAAAAATCTCGTAGTTCTGTAGGTAGGAACTTTTTAGACTTGATTTTAATCGACTTTTAATTTAAGGTATGTAGTATAATAGTGTCCTGAGGATGATTGGCGCGAGAACCGATACTGTTCTGCTCAATAGGTTCATTGAACTCCATGTGTTGCGAGACCGATGAGCCTACTGTGCAGGGGTAGATGGTGTATCTAGTTTCTTCGTCTTACTGTTTAATTACTAACATTAATTATAAGCAAAATTCTTGTTACTAACAACCTTGCCTTGCCTATGGACTTTTTTGTCTGAATTAAATGTTTTTTTTTTTTTATATAGTTGACCATTAGATAGGTAATCTTGCTCTATATCCAACTAATATTATAAACTAGCTGACCCGGCGAACTTCGTACCGCCTCAGAATCTATACATGAATCCGATCTCGAGACATCATTAAAAAAGCCATTCCATACAAATTTATGAGAAAATGATTTTTATCCATATTTTTTATCGCGCAATTTTCTAATGTTTTATTAGTTATTCTGGTATTCGGGGCGGAGACAAATCTAATAAAACAAAGATCATAATAAAAAACTTTTTTACAAAAAAATAGAACCAACTTCCAAAACACGTGCAAAATAACTTTAATTTCGGAAGTCGGTGTTCCTGTTTTGTGTCTTCGTTTTTTGACACCGACTTCCGAAATTAAAGTTATTTTGCACGTTTTTTGGAAGTCGGTTCTATTTTTTTGTAAAAAAGTTTTTTATTTTCACTTTTTAGCTGTGGTTCCCCATTAAACTGTGTTAACAATTCATAGACATACGATCGCAGCAATCGCGGTTGATTTGCTGTCATTTTTTGATGAGTTCCGTTGTCTGTCTCCGAAACCCACAATCAGATCTTTTTGAAAATTAAATGGGACCATTTCGGAATAAACCCCTAACGAACAAAAAAAGAATTTTGCAAATCCGTCAATATATGACGGAGTTATGCCCGAACATACATAAAAAAAAAAATACAAACATCCGAATTGATAACCTCCTCCTTTTTCGAAGTCGGTTAAAAATCAGTCGCGCCGTTCTTGAGTTATAAATAGTGTAACATCTTTGCAAACCTAAAAAACAAAGTCGATTTACTTTGTTTTTTAACCGACTTCGAAAAAGGAGGAGGTTATCAATTCGGATGTTTGTATTTTTTTATTTTTTTTTTATTTTTTTTTTATGTATGTTCGGGCATAACTCAGTCATAT
Source organism: Polia nebulosa (assembly GCA_951329385.1). Classification (NCBI taxonomy): domain Eukaryota; kingdom Metazoa; phylum Arthropoda; class Insecta; order Lepidoptera; family Noctuidae; genus Polia; species Polia nebulosa. The sequence goes on from OX589596.1 coordinate 1,760,054, forward strand.
ATTGACCGATTTGCAAAATTATTTTTTTATTCGAAAGGGGTTTATTCAAAAAGATCTGATGATGGGTTTCGGAGACAGACAACGGAACTCTTTAAAAATTGACAGCACATCAACCGCGATTGCTGCTATCGTATGTCTATGAATTGTTAACACAGTTAAATGGGGAGCCACAACTAAAAAGTGAAAAATAAAAAACTTTTTTACAAAAAAATAGAACCGACTTCCAAAAAAAGCGCAAAATAACTTTAATTTCGGAAGTCGGTGTCAAAAAACGAAGACACAAAACAGGAACACCGACTTCCGAAATTAAAGTTATTTTGCGCTTTTTTTGGAAGTCGGTTCTATTTTTTTGTAAAAAAGTTTTTTTAGGTTTGTAAAGATGTATGTATGTTTGTTACTAATTCACGCAAAAACTACTGAATGGATTTTGATGAAACTTTACACTAATATAACTTATACATCAGGATAACGTATATGCCATAAATTATAAAGGGAGGAAGTACTAATACCACGCGGGCGAAGTCGCTGGCAGAAGCTAGTAATATTATGTATCACACTAATCACACTAATATTATAAAGGCATAAGTTTGTGAGTGTGTGTGTTTGTATGTTTGTTACTTCTTCACGCTCAAACAGCTAGACCGATTTGGATCAAATTTGGTATGTATATAGCTTATACTCTGGATTAACACAAAGGCTACTTTTTATCACGACTACGCAGTTGAAACCGCGGGGCGAAGCTAATATATAATATAATAAATGTTTATTACTAAATCACGCCAGAACGGCTGAACGGATCTGGGTGAAATTTGGGACAAAGATAGATTATAGTTTGGAATAGCACATAGGCTATAATTTATATGTAGTGAGGGAAGTACTATTTCACGCGGGCGAAGTCGCTGGTAGAAGCTAATGTTAGTTATAAATCTGAAGCTCACACACACACATCTTTTATTTTACTAAGTATTTTAACTGGTGTATACTAGCCTAAACTGGATTAAAATCTGATAGGTACCTACGTATTTACCGATCAGGTGTGTATGTATCAGGGTATTGTGATATCACCATACTCTATTTTTGTGACGTCTTAGGTACTTCACAAGATTCACAACATTAATAAAATATTTAATCTTTTTGTTCTACGGTAACTAAACTGCTTCACTAAACTGCAACTTTTAAACATCCCACTTATAAATGTAACAATGAATAAAGATAGTAAACAAGAACAAAAGAGTATCGGTCGTCGAGCGTACGGCGAAAGTGAGCAACACATTGATTCACCCCTACGTTAGTCTAAGGTGAGTAAGGTGAGCAATACGTTGACTCACCCCCGACCAAGGTGAGGAGGTGAACCGATAGCACGCCCTCCCATTACGCATTGTCTACGCGAAAAGATGTAAGTTTTGGTGGATACCGCATTTATATTGCTGGTACAAAACAATATTATAGATCACTTATTTAAGTTATTTATTGTATGTAATGGGCATAATACCTACAGCCTTGCCAAGGATTATCGTTTTAATAAGTCCGTTCCTAACTAGGGCTGTGGAAAATATGGGTATTTTTCTGCATCCAGTTAGAACAGAAGCCATCCCCAACACATGTAGTTGGAATAAGCTAGACAATGACAGATGGTCATTTAAAAGCTTATTTTGTTAAGCTTATACCTTACCATTAACTCTCTAAGTAATTTTTAGGGTTCCGTACCCGAAAGGTCAGAGCCATATTGCCGTCACTCAAGTGTCCGTCTGTCCGTCTGACAGTCTGTCCGTCTGTCTGTCTGTACGTCGTCTGTCACAAACTTTTGTGCCAAAGATTTTTTTAACTTCCCATTATACTATGAACTGGTGGTGATGATTTTTAATATTACGTATATTTACTGTGGGATGAGCCGCTCTACAGAGTAGTTCAGGAAAACCTAATTGCTACATCTGCTACTACTGCGGAGCGTGCGCGCCTGCTGGCTGTGGGAGAGTGGGAGTCGGGCCTCTGGCTTCACGCACTACCGTCGTCGAACATAGGCCTGTCATGCAGCCGAAGTGCGGGTCGCATAGCGCGGCACGCAAATATCAACGACATCATCCGACGAGCTCTTGTCACCAGAGGCCAGGCTGTATTAGAACCACATGGTCTGGCTCACGACGATGGTAAAAGACCGAACGGGATGTCGTTATTTCCGTGGAAGTTGGGTAGGCCTTTAGTGTGGGACGCTACATGTGTCGATACTCTTGCGCCATCTCATCTTCCTAGTTCGTCATGCTGTGCCGGTGCTGTGCCGGTGCTGCCGCTGCGGCTACGGAAAATCTCAAGCGGCGGAAATATAGCAACCTCGTCGGTAGCTACATTTTCGAGCCGTTTGAGGTTGAAACCCTTGGGCCGTGGGATCCAAGTGCTCATTTAGTATTTAAAGATCTATCTAAACGCCTTGTACACACTTCGCGTGACCTAAGGGCTGGCTTTTTCCTCGGCCAGAGGTTAAGCATCAGCAGCAACGTGGCAATGCCGCCAGTCTTTTGGGCACACTTCCAGTACAGCGATGCGGAGGAATTTTTTGACGCTCATTATTTAGTTAAGAGTTTTTGTTTTAAATAGGTACAGTTAGTTAAGTATTTCATAAATTTGTATATAAACATTTAACCAATTAAAGCTATAATCATTCTTTTCTTTAATTACGTATATTTTAATAACAAATATCAAAATATTGATTTCCCTCATATGGAACGGAACCTTAAATGTGCGATATCTAACACGCACTGGGCCGATTTTTTTTTTTATTCTCACCTACATATTCGGTTCTACACATTACTAAAATTGTAAATGCGAAAGTTTGGATGGATGTTTGTAACTCAATCACGCCAAAACGGCTGAACGGTTCTGGATGAAATTTGGTACAGAGATAGATTATAGTCTGGAATAGCACATAGGCTATAATTTATAATGGGGGAATAACTAATTCCAAACGGGCGAAGCTGCTGGCAGATTTTAGTTCACAATAATTCGCTTTAACTTACGCAGTGATCGTTAGTGAACAGCTACAATGCTCGAAAGTAAAAGATCTGCAGGTGTATTTGCTAAATCATTTGATAGGCACTTTACAGTACATTGGTTTGCTCAGTGGACATCGATTATAATAGGCACTACGTAGTACATTTTTGTTTTCCTATACGTCAAAGCAGCAATGCTTCGCAAAGTGCCTATCAAATTGATGTCAACTGAGTTAGTGAATACTCCTGCTGTAAGACTGTGGTCGGCCCATTCGGTTGGTCACTCCATCACTAGCTACCGTACTCCCGTGTCTAACTGGCCTTTATTCACAGAAATTGTTATTTTTTCTCCTTAAAAAAATAGAACAATGAAAGATCATGAGATGCACCGTCTTCCTACATCCCAGTAACATCTTAAAGGCATACAAGGGTGAAACTGGACTGGGCATGAGTCAGGTACTTTAGATTAAGTGTCTAGACTCGCGACCGTGTGTCGCGCGCCTTATTTATGACCCTAACACACGTGTATTCAATTTAAATACACCAGCGTTTTTTGGATCATTTTAGAGATATTGCTCTGGGGGTTAAAATTATTGCCCAGTTAGAATGTTCTTGGAATGTTTGCAGGTACACGAAACGGTAAGTGGAGATATTTTTCTTGGCACTGATGCACTGTTTAGTTTTTAATGTTCTGTAGCTTAGAAATTGAATGATCTTATTTTTTTGTAAATTAATAAGTTTACGACGAATATTTCTAAAAGCCGAGAATGCGTATTCTAACTTCTTCTTCATTCTTATTCTACTGGAATTTGATTGTTCAAATACCAGTAGAATAAGAAGGAAAATCTACTAATTACATTTTCCTTATTGATTTCAATGTAATTTACATATTTTAGATAAAAAATATAGACTTCCTATAGGTGTTCCTGTAATTTATAAGTAAGGAACTATTTTCTGTAAGTATTTATTGTTTCAAAAAGTTTTTAGACACATTAGTTTCGATGATAATGGGGGAAAAGGTCAATTTTATTTTGATGTTTTCCGATTTGCACCTCAAAAGTGACCTCATATTACAAATTCATGTGTGTAGGTATCTTTCAACTGAACCGTTCCAGTAGATTCGGAGCAAAATTGACTGTGACAGACGGAATAAACCCCTAACGAACAAAAAAAGAATTTTGCAAATCCGTCAATATATGACGGAGTTATGCCCGAACATACATAAAAAAAAAAATACAAACATCCGAATTGATAACCTCCTCCTTTTTCGAAGTCGGTTAAAAATCAGTCGCGCCGTTCTTGAGTTATAAATAGTGTAACATCTTTGCAAACCTAAACAACAAAGTCGATTTACTTTGTTTTTTAACCGACTTCGAAAAAGGAGGAGGTTATCAATTCGGATGTTTGTATTTTTTTATTTTTTTTTTATTTTTTTTTTATGTATGTTCGGGCATAACTCAGTCATATATTGACCGATTTGCAAAATTATTTTTTTATTCGAAAGGGGTTTATTCAAAAAGATCTGATGATGGGTTTCGGAGACAGACAACGGAACTCTTTAAAAATTGACAGCACATCAACCGCGATTGCTGCTATCGTATGTCTATGAATTGTTAACACAGTTAAATGGGGAGCCACAACTAAAAAGTGAAAAATAAAAAACTTTTTTACAAAAAAATAGAACCGACTTCCAAAAAAAGCGCAAAATAACTTTAATTTCGGAAGTCGGTGTCAAAAAACGAAGACACAAAACAGGAACACCGACTTCCGAAATTAAAGTTATTTTGCGCTTTTTTTGGAAGTCGGTTCTATTTTTTTGTAAAAAAGTTTTTTTAGGTTTGTAAAGATGTATGTATGTTTGTTACTAATTCACGCAAAAACTACTGAATGGATTTTGATGAAACTTTACACTAATATAACTTATACATCAGGATAACGTATATGCCATAAATTATAAAGGGAGGAAGTACTAATACCACGCGGGCGAAGTCGCTGGCAGAAGCTAGTAATATTATGTATCACACTAATCACACTAATATTATAAAGGCATAAGTTTGTGAGTGTGTGTGTTTGTATGTTTGTTACTTCTTCACGCTCAAACAGCTAGACCGATTTGGATCAAATTTGGTATGTATATAGCTTATACTCTGGATTAACACAAAGGCTACTTTTTATCACGACTACGCAGTTGAAACCGCGGGGCGAAGCTAATATATAATATAATAAATGTTTATTACTAAATCACGCCAGAACGGCTGAACGGATCTGGGTGAAATTTGGGACAAAGATAGATTATAGTTTGGAATAGCACATAGGCTATAATTTATATGTAGTGAGGGAAGTACTATTTCACGCGGGCGAAGTCGCTGGTAGAAGCTAATGTTAGTTATAAATCTGAAGCTCACACACACACATCTTTTATTTTACTAAGTATTTTAACTGGTGTATACTAGCCTAAACTGGATTAAAATCTGATAGGTACCTACGTATTTACCGATCAGGTGTGTATGTATCAGGGTATTGTGATATCACCATACTCTATTTTTGTGACGTCTTAGGTACTTCACAAGATTCACAACATTAATAAAATATTTAATCTTTTTGTTCTACGGTAACTAAACTGCTTCACTAAACTGCAACTTTTAAACATCCCACTTATAAATGTAACAATGAATAAAGATAGTAAACAAGAACAAAAGAGTATCGGTCGTCGAGCGTACGGCGAAAGTGAGCAACACATTGATTCACCCCTACGTTAGTCTAAGGTGAGTAAGGTGAGCAATACGTTGACTCACCCCCGACCAAGGTGAGGAGGTGAACCGATAGCACGCCCTCCCATTACGCATTGTCTACGCGAAAAGATGTAAGTTTTGGTGGATACCGCATTTATATTGCTGGTACAAAACAATATTATAGATCACTTATTTAAGTTATTTATTGTATGTAATGGGCATAATACCTACAGCCTTGCCAAGGATTATCGTTTTAATAAGTCCGTTCCTAACTAGGGCTGTGGAAAATATGGGTATTTTTCTGCATCCAGTTAGAACAGAAGCCATCCCCAACACATGTAGTTGGAATAAGCTAGACAATGACAGATGGTCATTTAAAAGCTTATTTTGTTAAGCTTATACCTTACCATTAACTCTCTAAGTAATTTTTAGGGTTCCGTACCCGAAAGGTCAGAGCCATATTGCCGTCACTCAAGTGTCCGTCTGTCCGTCTGACAGTCTGTCCGTCTGTCTGTCTGTACGTCGTCTGTCACAAACTTTTGTGCCAAAGATTTTTTTAACTTCCCATTATACTATGAACTGGTGGTGATGATTTTTAATATTACGTATATTTACTGTGGGATGAGCCGCTCTACAGAGTAGTTCAGGAAAACCTAATTGCTACATCTGCTACTACTGCGGAGCGTGCGCGCCTGCTGGCTGTGGGAGAGTGGGAGTCGGGCCTCTGGCTTCACGCACTACCGTCGTCGAACATAGGCCTGTCATGCAGCCGAAGTGCGGGTCGCATAGCGCGGCACGCAAATATCAACGACATCATCCGACGAGCTCTTGTCACCAGAGGCCAGGCTGTATTAGAACCACATGGTCTGGCTCACGACGATGGTAAAAGACCGAACGGGATGTCGTTATTTCCGTGGAAGTTGGGTAGGCCTTTAGTGTGGGACGCTACATGTGTCGATACTCTTGCGCCATCTCATCTTCCTAGTTCGTCATGCTGTGCCGGTGCTGTGCCGGTGCTGCCGCTGCGGCTACGGAAAATCTCAAGCGGCGGAAATATAGCAACCTCGTCGGTAGCTACATTTTCGAGCCGTTTGAGGTTGAAACCCTTGGGCCGTGGGATCCAAGTGCTCATTTAGTATTTAAAGATCTATCTAAACGCCTTGTACACACTTCGCGTGACCTAAGGGCTGGCTTTTTCCTCGGCCAGAGGTTAAGCATCAGCAGCAACGTGGCAATGCCGCCAGTCTTTTGGGCACACTTCCAGTACAGCGATGCGGAGGAATTTTTTGACGCTCATTATTTAGTTAAGAGTTTTTGTTTTAAATAGGTACAGTTAGTTAAGTATTTCATAAATTTGTATATAAACATTTAACCAATTAAAGCTATAATCATTCTTTTCTTTAATTACGTATATTTTAATAACAAATATCAAAATATTGATTTCCCTCATATGGAACGGAACCTTAAATGTGCGATATCTAACACGCACTGGGCCGATTTTTTTTTTTATTCTCACCTACATATTCGGTTCTACACATTACTAAAATTGTAAATGCGAAAGTTTGGATGGATGTTTGTAACTCAATCACGCCAAAACGGCTGAACGGTTCTGGATGAAATTTGGTACAGAGATAGATTATAGTCTGGAATAGCACATAGGCTATAATTTATAATGGGGGAATAACTAATTCCAAACGGGCGAAGCTGCTGGCAGATTTTAGTTCACAATAATTCGCTTTAACTTACGCAGTGATCGTTAGTGAACAGCTACAATGCTCGAAAGTAAAAGATCTGCAGGTGTATTTGCTAAATCATTTGATAGGCACTTTACAGTACATTGGTTTGCTCAGTGGACATCGATTATAATAGGCACTACGTAGTACATTTTTGTTTTCCTATACGTCAAAGCAGCAATGCTTCGCAAAGTGCCTATCAAATTGATGTCAACTGAGTTAGTGAATACTCCTGCTGTAAGACTGTGGTCGGCCCATTCGGTTGGTCACTCCATCACTAGCTACCGTACTCCCGTGTCTAACTGGCCTTTATTCACAGAAATTGTTATTTTTTCTCCTTAAAAAAATAGAACAATGAAAGATCATGAGATGCACCGTCTTCCTACATCCCAGTAACATCTTAAAGGCATACAAGGGTGAAACTGGACTGGGCATGAGTCAGGTACTTTAGATTAAGTGTCTAGACTCGCGACCGTGTGTCGCGCGCCTTATTTATGACCCTAACACACGTGTATTCAATTTAAATACACCAGCGTTTTTTGGATCATTTTAGAGATATTGCTCTGGGGGTTAAAATTATTGCCCAGTTAGAATGTTCTTGGAATGTTTGCAGGTACACGAAACGGTAAGTGGAGATATTTTTCTTGGCACTGATGCACTGTTTAGTTTTTAATGTTCTGTAGCTTAGAAATTGAATGATCTTATTTTTTTGTAAATTAATAAGTTTACGACGAATATTTCTAAAAGCCGAGAATGCGTATTCTAACTTCTTCTTCATTCTTATTCTACTGGAATTTGATTGTTCAAATACCAGTAGAATAAGAAGGAAAATCTACTAATTACATTTTCCTTATTGATTTCAATGTAATTTACATATTTTAGATAAAAAATATAGACTTCCTATAGGTGTTCCTGTAATTTATAAGTAAGGAACTATTTTCTGTAAGTATTTATTGTTTCAAAAAGTTTTTAGACACATTAGTTTCGATGATAATGGGGGAAAAGGTCAATTTTATTTTGATGTTTTCCGATTTGCACCTCAAAAGTGACCTCATATTACAAATTCATGTGTGTAGGTATCTTTCAACTGAACCGTTCCAGTAGATTCGGAGCAAAATTGACTGTGACAGACGGACAGACAGGCAGACACACGTGTGATCCTATAAGGTTTCCGTTTTTCATAAAACTCTCGAAACGCTAATAAACTTTAGAAATCCCAAAAGTCGTACATCCAGACTTGCCAAGGGGTGTCGTGGTAAGCAGTCTCTCCATGTCAGCATCATCATCAGCCTTTTAATGTCCCCACTGCTGGGACTCAGGCCTCCTCTCTGTAAGAGGGTGTGGGCCGTAATCCACCACGCGGGCCCAATGCGGGTTGGTGGATTTCACATGTCTTCGAATTTTTGGTTCTAGGTAAAATACTGGCATTCAGGTTCATCTAATAAGGCTGGAAGCTGACCGCAACAAGACTAATAAAACAGATTGAACCACCACCACCATTTTAGGGTTCCGTACCCGAAGGGTCCAAACGGAGCCCTGTTGCTGTCACTCACGTGCCCGTCCGTCTGTCCATCGTCTTCCACACAGGTTTTACAGCCAAACGGTTGGAGCCATAGTCTTCAAATTTTCACAGTATTCAAAGCATCTTATTGACCCAAAGACATACCTACAAATAGTCAAAAATACATTTAGTAAGGAACCCTAAATGTACGAAGTCCGATACACACTTGACCTGTTTTCTGAATGGCAAATATAAAACCCAAGCTATTGAAAGTAACACACTCTTTTACATTCAAACAACATCGTACAATTCTCGATTCCCTCCCAAATGTAAGTATCCGAAGCGAACTATTTTCATTTTCACACCTGACCGAGCGATTCGCGCGCTTCCGTGCGATCGGACGGGCACCGAGGCGAACGCTAGCGAATGCCAAATAACTGCCCGATTCCGGTGCACTATCTCAGATAGAAGTGGATGATTTTCTTTTGCTTACTAAGAAGGTGTAAGGGCAATAAATACTATTTATTTAATTAGACCCAAAGGTACAAAGGCGGACTTAATGTTAGGCATTTTCTACCAGTCAACCATGGGTGGTGAAGAGATTACATGGCAGGTACATCGTTAATCTGCTGGAAGTATAAATATATAAAAAAGTAAATTCCAAAGTTCTATTTACTTTTTTGTTTTTTGTAATTAGACTAAAAAAAATAGCCGTTGTCTTTTTCAAAATTTTAAGTCAAATTATAACTAGAGAGAAGTTGCTTTCAAGCCCTTCCAAGACATTACAAATCATGAACTTGTAATGTTCTTCCCTCTTTGAAAAACCTTTCTCAATAAAACAAATGCACCTCCAATCGTCCTCTTGCGCCCTCAATACTCACCTCAACATAATGGCCCTCCACTCGTGCGCAGCGGCCGGCGCTCAGACCGGAAACGCGCGCCATTTCCCCCACCTGTCGCCGCGTCACTTCCGGTCCGCTCCTCGAGACTTGACCGAAGAATGGGACTGAAAGGATTTATGTTGGAGAACAAAATAACTGTCTTCACACTTTCATTTCCTGAGGGTTTCTTGGCACTTACCTAGCTATTTCTTTGAGATAGGTAAGTAATTTCAAATGGTCCTTCGGTATAAAATATTTATTTTACCTTCAACACAAAAGTGCGAGTAGGGAAAGATATACTAGGACGAATTTTACTCTCCTTATCCGTCAATATAAAATGTCCGAATTTCACGCTGTTAATTGACAATTTTATCGCAAGTCGCTATGCAACCATACACAAAAAACTTCTCAGAACCCATTCATTGTGCGTACAGCTAAGGAGTGGAATTCCCTGCCAGAGTCTATGTGTTTCCTGATAGCTACAGCCTCCCCCAGGTTGTTGCTATCAGGAAACACAGAGTCTTTAAATAAATAGTGAATAGGTTACTTCTAGGCAAGCGTGCTCCATTGTCGACCACATCGGTCGACACATCGTCGGTGAGATAGTGGTCAAACGCGGGCCAATGATAAAAACCTACTCCTCTCCAATGGCGGTGCATGAAGTAAGACTCTATACCATGTAAAAATAACGAAATAAAACAATAAACATATATCTACCATTCAACATTAAAAACAAAGTTGTAGCGTAAACAAAGAAAAGTAACTCAGAACTCGCACCACTAATAGAAATGAGATTTAAAGTAGAGCCCGAAAACTGTAGGAAACTGTCTGTATGTTGGTCTTGAGAATAAAATAATTTTCCAAAATTCTCAAAAGTCCTAATTATATCTTCTGTACAAGGTGTAACGGACAGGTGTGGTCATATTTTAAGAAATGCATCTGCCCATCGATATGATAAACTTTCTTCATGAAAACCTGAGGAAATTCTCCCAATAAATCTTTACCTCCAATACAAATATTGATCAGCTGACTTTTTATGGAACGTCCAATTTTTTTTTATTTTCTTTTTTTTCTTAGAGAAAGTTTTCCATTTCCATGGGCACCTCCTTCCCAAAAAAAACCCCTAATCCTCTTATATTTCCTTGCTAATTACTTCGCAATGCTTCAAGTATTCAGTAGCATGCACAATCAGCCTGTAATGTTCCTACAGCTGGGACATAAACCTCAATGGAGGCTTAATGCGTGTTGGTGGATGTCACATGTCTTCGAATTTTTGGTTCTAGGACATGCCAGTATCCTCACGATATTTCTCACCCAAACCCGGCTCCCAACACTAGTTTTACGCTCACCCTGGCCACGTAACTACAAATACACAAAACAAACGAGTATGTTCACGCTACACAAGTTGGAAGGCGGCCAGACTAGTCGCTACGTCTCCTTACCTGTTACTACTCTTAATTTTAGACGGTTTTTGTTCATTTAGTTAGTTGGGAAAAGCTTTTCTTGTAATGCCTTTGTGCGCCATATAATTTAAAAGGTGTATCGTTTTTTTAAGTTAATACTTTAGTAATTATAATGGAAGTGAGTGAACTTAGTAAGTAAATGGCAGTCTCATATATCGTTCGCAAAACAAACAGGGTGATGTTGAAAAGCCACACTGTGCTCTTTCGTCTCCCTAATACGTCATAAGCATAAATTACGTAGAAAAAAAAAGAAATCATGCTTACACTGGATCACCAAGAACTTCTGGAAAGTCTCTTTTAGACACTCAATTATTTTGTCATCAAATGGCTAAACATTTGCTCATTCCCATCCCGAATCCTGTTAGGTGGACTTTTCGTAGCGACAATGAATGTGACAAATTGTCAAACGCGTGTTAGCACTTGACTTGCGTTTTATTTGTGACGTGTCGATGATTTCCTTCCAGAAGAAGATAAAGTGTTTTAAACATTATTTTCTCAAAATGTAGATGTGCGGTTCTATTCCTGAATATTTCAACTATCAGCAGTAGTGGTGGTGAGTGGCACACCTCACACCTCACGCTCACTATCGGCACTAACTCATAGAGTAGGTGCGACTGACAAGCGACACACGCGCCTTCTGATTTATAGTTGTCCTTTAGCACCACAGATTAATAGTGCAGATACGACATTGTTAACTGGAGAGTGACCACTACGCCAGGCCTTTATATAGGCAAAAACGATTTAGGCATTACCATAAGGCTCAAACAAAGTGACTTTCTATATTTATGCGATAACGATTGTCAAAAGCCCATTGGCCACATGATATTCCGGCTACGCACGTCAATTCCGAACATTTTGTACTTTCTGATATTCGTTGTAGCTAATAGAACACTTTTCTAGTTACCCTTTTTTGCTGAGAAATCCTCATAGATACTCTCTGCCTGGGGAGAACGGAGTGTTATATCACCGACTCCTACCGGCTAAAACCCCAGACAGTTCGTACCGCTACCATGAGCGGGGGGCCCGAGATACAATTAAATTCACGCGCACCCCCGACTGCTTCTAGTAACCCTTATAAAGAGCTTATTTTGAGCGTTTAGTAAAAATTTAAAAAAATCTCTTAGTTTTTTTATCATCATGATTTAAGCGAAAAACGACCACTGTTGGACATATACCTCCCCCAAGTGTCACCACAACGACCGGTCCTGTGCGTCTCGCATCCAGCGGGACCCCGCGGCCTTCACCAGGTGCGCGGTACACCTTGTGGGAGGCCTTCCAACGCTTCGTCTTCCAGTACGCGATCGCCACTCCGTTCCATCCGTTCTGCGAGCAATGTGCCCTGCCCACTGCCACTTCAGTTAGGCTATACTTACGAATTTAACTTCTGAAATGAAAATCACCACGCTATCTACTAGGAGCCTTGCTGTCAATTAGGTATAACGTGTACGTGTAATTAAGAACGCCTTTTTTGGCCTTATGGCAGCGAAGATCGTAGCGGAGGTTTCAGGACTGACTTGCAAGTCCCAAGACGGTTGTTATGTTACAAGATTCGTTTCAAAGTCAAAATGCGGGTTCAATATTGGTAATTATCATAATACTGTTTTCCCACAACTGGTTCCTAACATTAGTACCTACACAAAAAAACATTGGTGCTACTTGACCTAGACCTATCCAGATTTAGAGACCTTTTTAACAAACGAAATAATTAATTTAAATCGTACAAACTCACACGGTCAAGTGCAAATGTCACACAATAAAATGTATCCTTCATTATACCTCTAAGACAGTGATATGTGGTTATAATTTTTATACATAAGAATAATGACAGATATTATTTTGTTAATAAGCCAGTCGTTACAATTAAAATGGCTGAACTTTTTTTTTGTCTAAGTGATTGATGATATTTTTGTGATCATTAGTGATTATGATTTGAAACAAAACGCTTGTCGATGATAAAACTAACATATTTAACCTTCATCGAAGAAGATATCCAACGTCATAATATTTTCTAACGTATAGCTCAAGTTGCAAAATTTAATAGTAAAATAACATTTTTAACGCGTCAAACCCCTCATTAGCAGACACAATTAAAAACCTATTGTTGCGTTACCTTATGGTAACGCGAGGGGCCTGGCGCGCTTTTAAAGTCATAACATACACGAATATTCGTGTCTGTACTGTTAACCGTTGAAGAGTTTCTATAAAGTATATCTGGTGCTAATCCTGAATATGAATTAAGGTCATGCTTACCATAAAAATGCATTGTTATGGATGCCTGGGTTTGAACTCACGACCTACAACTTGTAAGTCGCGGCTGTTACCACTGGGCCACCACTGCTCTATTGCTAGTTAAATAAAAGCTTGTAGGTAATTAATAGACACCAGCGTATTCGCTTGACGTTTCCCACAGGAACCTTCTTTTTTGCGGTATAAAAATATTCTAAAGCACTTAGTAATGGTGTTGCTTTTTATCGATGAATGATTTTTTGTAATCAGAGAGAATATCTTCACAATCAAATAATTTTACCTCGTGTTAATGTTTTTCTAAAAACAGCTGAGCAAGCAGAAGAGCTCGTGGCTAAAGGAATAACAGCCACACGGGTTAAGCTGCGCTTGCCGGAGTTGGTCCATGGATGGGTGACCATCTTTACATTTTTTTATTTTTTTTATTGTTGATAGGCACGCGTTTGACCACTATCTCACCTGATGGTAAGCGATGATGTGATCGAAGATGGTACACGCTTGCCTAGAAGTAACCTATTCACTCTTGACTTAAAGACTCCCAGGTTGTAGCTAACAGGAAACACAGACTCCGGTAGGGAATTCCACTCCCTAGCTGTACGCGCAATAAATGTTTTCTCAAAACGCTTTGTGCGTATGGATGGGATGTCCACCATGAACCGGTGGCACTTCGTTGTACGTCTACATACCGAGACTCCTCCGTGCCTCGGAAAACACGTTAAGCCGTTGGTCCCGGCTGTCAATCGTGGATCTTTGACAGTCGTTACGGGTCGTCAGAAGCCCGAAAGTCTGACAAACAGTCTTATCAAGGGGTATCGTATTACCCAGTTACTGGGTTGTGGAGGTCAGATAGGCAGTCACTCCATGTAAAATACTGGTATTCAGCAGCATCTGGTTAGACTGGAAGCCAACCCCGAGATAGTTGGGAAAAGGCTAGACAGCATAATAATAATGCATGCATCTGTATAACGTTTATTTCTTTTCCGATTGAATCTACACGCAAACAAGTGTCACGTCTGCTCTTCAGAATGTTGCTCTGTGCCGCTGAAGTCCAACAAATCAACGCTATGCATATTGCGGCGGTCACCGGTGTCGCTGAGTTTCACACATCAACACGTTTTTTTGTGCTTTATTCGCGAATTTATTAAAAATTTAATAAAAATCATAGACATCTTTGTATAAAATAGATTTAGGAGAGACGCTTTTAATGAATCTAGAAGCAAATCGCACACCAAGACAAAAGGAAACGAGAGACCTCTAACTGACCAATTGAAAAAACATCTAGAGAAATAAAACTCAATATCCCCAAAAAACGTAACTATGGAAATGCGTTAAAAGAAATTAACAGCAACATCAACTATCAAATTAGGAATAAGCGCACTTTGGTATCAGAATAAAAGATAAAAACAAATAGAAAATAGCACCAACATAGCAAAAATAGATCCCCAAGCCGGCTAGTCACCACGTAGACTCATGACCATCACTCAGGACATAAAACACCTTATAACAATCGCTAACAACACTGGATGCTTAAACGGCCTAAAAATCTAGATTTCTATAAAAAAAATATTTTAATGAAAAAAATAAAAAACTTGAGAGGTATCAAGGGACACCCGGATAGAACGAAGTTCCTTTCGATTATATATATATATATATAATATAGTTGATATATATCAACTATAGCAAAAAGTGTCGTTACAACTATTGGTCTTAATTTTTCCGTCTAGCCCCCTTTCGCAACGCGCGATAAGGAACTTCGTTCCAATAGAAGCAAATCGCAAACCGAAGTGTGTTTAGATTATGCTGTAATCAGTAGGGGTATTAATCCCAAGCCACTCACAACGATTAGGTACCGGTCTACAACTGACAAAATCAGAAATCGACGCTCCGTTAAATTTAATCAAATAAGACTCTCTCACATCGCCGTTTGCCTAAATCTATTGCTATGAAAAAGCCCCATGTCTCTTTATTTCCAACTGTAAAAAATATAACAAAACCTTTAATATATTTTTATCAGAATTCCTTCCCCTCCTTACCACCGATATGAAAACATTTACCGGTCACTAACCAACAAATCATCTAAACTGGACCGATCTCATAAAGCCATCTTCCATGGCACCATGACGACATAAGTAAGAGAAGTGCAGAAGGATCAATTTGCACGACAAACACGACCGTTTTTATCTTAATTATCGTGTGGAAAGCAACGAAAGTTGCCATCGGCTGAAACTAAAATTAAAAAATTACCAAACATAGACCACGGCAGCGTTTTTTACAGTTCAGATCGAAACATCGACAGAATATTTAAAAGAAGACTCTTTCAAAATCCACTAAAGTTTAGTGTTCCATTCCAGATAACTACGAAACAAAAATCTTCTGAATTGAGAAGCTGCTCGTTTTTTTTTTTTAAATCGGTTAAAAATAAGACTAGATAACAGCCTGGTGGACTTTGGGCAAGCGAGATGATGGTGGCCCTAGTTAGGTCAATCTAGTCAAAGAACCGGATGGGGGTTGAACCCTGTTAAGCTGAGTGGTTTAAGTAGCTACCTAGATTACTTCGTGATCTGGCATACGGTGCTTAGTTAAAAAGTTAGTATAATAATAGATTTATAGATTTTAAATTAAACATCACGTCTAAACGACTAGTCTTATTTCTTTGAAAAAATATATGTTACTCTAAAATATTTTTTTTGTAATACGATATGTGAATATTTGATAATATATTTTTATAACGTAGTGTAATTAATTTGTAAAGTTATGTCTAACGCGGTTAAACATAACTTTAACCGCGTTAAAGACTGAGAATCATTGAAAATCTGTTCAGCGTATTTTTATAAAACCTTCACAATTTTAAATATAATTTAACTATTTATCTTTTAGTATACGTAGTTTAGTATAATACCTGTTGTTTTATCACTACATATTATAAAACAAAGTCCCCCGCCGCGTCTGTACGCGATAAACTCAAAAACTACTAAGCAAATTTTCATGCAGTTTTCACCAATAGACAAAGTGATTCATGGGGAAGGTTTATGTGTATAATTTGTACCCGAACGAAACTGTGGCGTGTCACTAGTGTGTAAGAAATAAGTAATGCTTCTTATTTGGGAAAGCGCTCCTTGATGGACAAGTCCTATTACTGGGTGAACGTACGACGCGAATTCGTGAGCTCAGCACAGAACAGGCAAGCTACAACTACTCAAGATCGTTGGCTTATAACTGCACCTTAATTGCGCAGCCCAGTTTAAACTTTTTATTTCTCTTATTTCTAACCGTGAAGTTTCTGTGTCTTCCTACCTTGTGGCCCTATCGTCTAGACCGAGTTAATTTTCTGAATACCTGCGCACAATGCGCCTGCCCGGCGTCGCGCGGCGTCGTCTTGGAAAAAACACGGCATTTTTCTTGACAACAATGGTGGATCTTTTATGGGATCTTACGTGGCATTTAAGTTATTGGTCGAGAACCGAGAGCAGGTGGACGGGGAAAGATATTAGGTAATGGGTTCCGTTGATGGCGGGGTTCTTTGGACGACTTTGAAAGAAAATATTTTTAGTTTAAAAATGCTGAGAAGTAATCTTTATTGAAGTGTTTGTACCTACTTATGTAGTCGATCAGTAACTCTCAGAAATCAAATTATTAAGTGGAAAATAGGCTTCATGGTTTGAAATTTTACTTTAAAAACCTTTGCCAATTACAGTGTAATCATTAGATAATTCAACACAAAAAGCCAACCTACTATAATAGGTAAGTAGGGCTTTAAAAAGTTCAAATAACAATAATATTTGTAATATGTAATCTGTATATACAGGGTACAAAAAGACACATCACAAAGCCGTCAACTACGCATACTGTACGTCTAACAAAGTAGTTTTGCGCAAAAATTATTGCTGGGAAACAACTTTTATTTTTAAGTATGAAAAAAAAAGCTATTTTTTATTGCGCGCAATGTAACGCGAACCGCGCGCCCCTTCGCTCTAAGCCGCGTAGGCACTTGTCGGATTCGTTTGATATTCATTGCGTTTTTGTAACTTTAAAGCGTAATATGTTAAGAAATATCGAAATTTCAGATAATGTTTGTATGGTAAACAAATTAGTAATAACACTCGGCATTCATTCTCGTAAAAAAAAAAATTACGACTTTGACCTTCAATATCTCCAGAACCAATGGATTCCCGGGTATGGTCTAGTTGAACAAAATTATGCAAATAATGGGTAGAATATATGGCTTTCGGTTTCGGCAACTGTCTTTTTACACCCGATATAAAAATCAAAGTCCTGACCTGTAGTATGTATGTTAAGTAAGAAGAACATCACTATTGGATAGTGATCGGTGGACAACACTAGTGTGTGCGGAGAGCAATGGCGTAACATAGCGATCTCGGACTCAGTACTGTTGAACAAGACCAAGTAAATTAAAAGCACTAAGCATTATTGTTACATTGTTTTATTGTATTTGTAACCAACGTTATACATGGCGCAGCCGTAATTGTTATAAGGTACCGTATTCTGTTTAATAATCGCTGTACAGTTTGTAACTGTGTGCAAACATGGCCGCAGCGTCGTACAATCTACCCGAAAAGCTGTGTCTCGGTGGAGATTTGCCAAGCAATTGGAAAATGTTTAAGCAACAACTGAGTATATATCTTATTGCTTCGGGACTAGATGATGAAAAGGATAAACGAAAAATAGCAATTTTTCTAAATGTCATTGGCGAGGAAGGAATACAAATCTACAATAATTTTGGTTTCGTCAAGCTCATTGAGGCTGACGGGAAAATCAAGGCGGCAACATTCGATGACGTATTGAAATCGTTCGATCAATATTGTGAACCCAAGAAGAATGTACTGTTTTCAAGATTTCTATTCTATAAGCGTTCTCAGCTTCCGGGGGAGCCATTCGACGTATATTTCACGGACTTGAAAAGTCTAGCTAGAAATTGTGAATTCACAGATGAAGATGAAGCCATCCGTGATAGGATTATCTTTGGCACAAACAATAAATCCGAACAGGAAAATTTATTGAGCATGGGAGATGTGGATTTAGACAAAACTGTAAAGAGGCTACGTCTCTCAGAGATGACAAAGTCACAAATCAAAGAAGTGCAAAGTGACTCAGCAGAAGTTGGAGATGTTCACAAGGTGCAGGTAAAAAAATCCACTATACAGTGCAAATGGTGCGGTGGCCAACATGAGCGGGATATCAACAAATGCCCAGCAAGAGGAGCAAAATGTACAAAATGTGGAAAATATAACCATTTTGCAAAAGTGTGCCGTACCAAAAAAGTGCAAGTCGTATCGGAGGAGCAAAATGAGAAAGAGGATTTTTTTTGTGAAACGGTAGGTCAAATAAATAATGATAACTGTTGGCAGCAAAACTTAATCATTGAAAATGTCATAAATTGTAACTTCACACTGGATACTGGTTCCGATGTTAACCTGATACCTATCTCGTTGCTAGAGGATATAAAAAATAAAATTTCTAGGAATAGACATAATAATATTAAACTTAGTAAATCAAAAGTCACATTACAGGCATACAACAGATCAAAAATTAAAACCTATGGCACTGTTTTATTGGAAACGAGGTTAAAGTCAAAAGTGTATTTATTGGATTTTATTGTTACTAGTTCACGATATCAGCCAACATTAGGGAAGGATTCATGTTTGTTATTAGGCATTGTTGAAAGAAAGTTTATAAATAGTATCAAAAATAATCAATCAAATAAACAGATACTGATGGAGAGATACAAAGATGTTTTCTCAGGCACAGGTCAATTTCCTAAGAAATATAGAATTTTATTAAAACAAAACTCTAGTCCAGTGTCTAAACCTCCACACAGGGTTCCTTTAAAGTTAAAAGATAAATTAAAAGAAGAGTTGGACAGACTCTGTAAACTTAGTGTGATATCCAAAGTAGAGGAGGCTACAGAATGGGTGAATAGGATTGTTATTGTGGAAAAAAATGATGGTTCTATCCGTTTATGTTTAGACCCCAGGGCTCTCAATGAGTGCATTCTTAAAAAGTATTATGAAATACCAACAATCAATGACTTAAAGACACAAATAGGTCATTCAAAATTCTTCTCTGTTCTAGATCTGAAGGAATCATTCTGGCAGATTCGGTTGACGGATGACAGTAAAAAGTACTGTACATTCTCTACAATTTATGGATCTTATTGTTTTAATGTTTTACCATTTGGACTTGAAATCTCAGCTGAAGTATTTCAAGAAAACTGTAGAAATTGCTTTAGTGACATTGAAGGTTTGTTTACATACATAGATGATTTCTTAATTCATGCGGAAACCAGAGAAAAACATGATGAGATACTCGAAAAAGTTCTCAGCAGAGCACGTGAGTTGAATATTAAATTTAACCCAAAGAAGATTCAGTACTTACCTGATGTCGTCAAATACTTTGGCCATGAAATTGTAAATGGAAATTTAGTACCAGACAAAGATAAGATTAGGGCTGTTTTAGAATATGACATGCCAATTGATAGACAAAGTCTTCAGAGATTTTTAGGTTTTGTTAATTATTTCAGGGAATACATCCCCAATATGTCTGAAGTAACCAGTCCACTGAGGCAATTGTTAAAGAAAAACGTAGAGTTTGTATGGAATAATAGTTATACTACATGTGTCAATAATATTAAGGAACTTTTAATAAGTCCACCAGTACTTGTAAATTTTGATCCCAAAAACGAAATTGTAATTCAGACTGACAGTTCTAAGGATGCAATTGGTTGTGTGTTAATGCAAAATGGTCATCCAATTTCATATGCTTCAAAAAGTTTATCTACTTGTGAATCAGAGTATGGACAAATTGATAAAGAATATTTAGCAATACTTTTTGCTTGTAAAAAATTTCACTACTATATATATGGAAGGCATGTAGTTGTGCAAACAGATCATCAACCACTAGTGGCAGTTATGAAGAAAGAGATTAATTCCATTGGTTCTCAGCGTTTAAGAAAAATAAAAATAAAATTAAGCATTTATGATTTGGATGTTCAATACACTCCAGGTTCTAAGATGCATGTAGCTGACGCCTTGAGTCGTGCTTCGAGTAACGCTGACAATACACAATTGGATAGTTCTCTTACTAAAACTGTACACACAATTAATGTCAGTGAAGAAGTACAAAATCTAATTATGTTAGAAACTGAAAATGATTTAGTCCTTCAGCAATTAAAATTATACTATAAAAATGGATGGCCTAAATGCAAAAATAAAGTAGCTGATGCTGTAAAATTTTATTATAAATATAAAAGTAACATTACATATGAAAATGGAATTGTTTATTTAGATTATAAGATTATAGTGCCATTGGTATTGAGAGATAGAGTAATCAAAAAAGTTCATTCAAGTCACTTTGGGATAAATAAGACAATTGCCAGAGCAAAATCTTTATTTTATTGGCCGAATCTTGAAAGTGATTTTATTAATATTATATCAAAATGTGAAACATGTGAAAAATATAGTGCGAAAAAATCAAAAGAACCTATGTTGCTTGATGAGATACCTACTCTACCATTTCAAAAAATAGCTTGTGATTTTCTACAGTGGAAAAGCAAAACTTATTTAATTGTAACTGACTATTACTCTAAGTGGTTTGACTTAATTCATGTAAATTCGTTGACTGCATTTACTGTGATTAATATATTGAAAAATATTTTTTCAACTCATGGTATACCAAGGATTTTGAGGGCTGATAATATGCCATTCAACTCTTTTGAGTTCCAGAATTTTGCAACACTTTGGAATATAAAATTGATTACTTCCAGCCCAAAATATCCTAGGTCCAATGGTTTTGTCGAAAGATTTGTTGGAATTGCTAAAAATTTGCTAAATAAATCAACTGAGAGTGGTGTTGACTTTCAAGAGGTGTTGCTGGAGTATCGAAATACTCCTGTACTAGGTTCACATTTCACACCATCACAATTACTATTTAGCAGATTAACAAGAACCAAACTACCTATTCATGATGAACTGTTAAAACCAAAGCTGGTATCAAATTTTATAGAAACTCAAAACAAAGTAAATATGTATAATAAAAGAAACTTTGATAAGACGGCCAAATGTAACAAACACACATTTTATTCTGGCCAAGACGTAGTTTACTTAAAGGAAAATGTTTGGGTCCCAGCAAATGTTGTAGATATACACTCATCTCCAAGGTCACTGATTTTAAAAGATGATAATGGACAAATAATTAGAAGGAATACATTGCATGTAAAACCTTCATTTCATAAGAATGTAAATAGTCGGCAAGAATGTAATCGCGATTTATTAAACAATGAACCGTTTCAACCAGAAGAACAAAATGTATCTATAGAAAGAAGGAATAGTAATGGTCAAGGTGTAGTTGCATTGGAAGATGCCCAAGAGCAAGTACGAGATTTTCAGTTGAGACCTAGGAGAAATATAGTTCCACCAAAACATTTAGCAGATTATGTTTGTTAAAATTTATCATAATAAATTGTAAGGGAAAGATGTAGTATGTATGTTAAGTAAGAAGAACATCACTATTGGATAGTGATCGGTGGACAACACTAGTGTGTGCGGAGAGCAATGGCGTAACATAGCGATCTCGGACTCAGTACTGTTGAACAAGACCAAGTAAATTAAAAGCACTAAGCATTATTGTTACATTGTTTTATTGTATTTGTAACCAACGTTATACATGACCGACAAAATCAACGTCCTGACCGACAGATACATCAACGCACAGCCTAAACCGCTGTTCCTAGAGACATGAAAGGGGAATGCCCACCGACCATAGACACTTCGGCCCTGGGTGCCCACATATAAAACTATATGGAAATGATAATATGCAATATAAAGAATGAAATGGTAAAGGTATTGGTTTAAAAAAAAGTCCGGATTGTTAAGATATAAAATGGTTTTTATTTTCCCCAATACAGATTTTTAACAATAATTTTACTGTAATACTTATCAAGTTTTGATTATATCTCTAGTGCATTTTATGTTCTTATACATCATTTGTATCATATACAATCAGTACATCATCCAGGAACTGAGCAGGAGGGAAAATATTAGCCTGATGCCGTGCCCGACCCAAATACCATATTACTGTCATAACATGGGCACAGCACCCTAGCGTTCGACGGCCGACAATACAATTGCAACAATACTTTTTGATTGCACTTCTACCAGAATCATTGCCATTAATTAAAATATATATGAAATATACTTTACGACTGATGTGTCGACTTGCGATTCTAGCCCTAAGTAAAGAGCAGTTAGGACTTAAGTTTATTCCTTCCATAATGCTGCTCCTGTGTTCATTACATACTTCTATCCTTACATCTCCTATATGCTGTGCTATGATTTTTTATTCAATGAGGGCGCCACTCGGCGAGTGATAGACCCTTATAACCGTTTTAAAACCTGTCAAAACATCAAGTTACCAGAACATTGTAACATCAATCCCCTAAACATAGACTTTCTCCCACATTCACTTTCCATCCTACAAAGTTTTCCCTACTTATCGGTGTTTCCAGCTTAGGGCGGCTAAGTCCACGTCACCTCTGAGGTGAATTTAATTGTCCCACGTCTATTACGTCTGTAATGGCGTCTTAACTTTGCCACTGTGCCGTCTGATAGAGTGGGGTTTGCCAGTTGGCACGACACGTATTTTAGATAATGACTACTTTTGAAAATGTAGGTATGCCTATTGTTAACAAAAGCTATGTAAGTATCTAATGTAATAAATTGTCTTTAACTAATTATTGTGGTTAGATTTAAACCGGTTTAATCAAAGAAAAATAAATAAATTGTTATGAAAATTGTAATTTCAGTTGATATGATAATTATGTTCTTGGGTCTGTTTCATCTTGTCAAGCAAAGACAAGTAAATATAGTATAGTATATTTACAATACGACTTGGCAGAAAACGTTTCAACCAAAAATAAAACTTCGCTTTTTCGAAAAAAATACGTTTCATGGTTTCCGTTCCTTAACGATACCAATTTAAGGTGTAGAAACATACTTTCTAGACTTCAATTTCTTACTAAAAATTAGCAGAAGAGAATCAATACGAACAGTCGTGCTAAGTGGAAAAGCGCACCGTTCACCCCAGATCGTCTGTAAGTGGCGCGCTAATAAAGTCGTCTCATAGAACTGCGGCTAATCTCACCCGCCCCCGCCGCCCCGCTACTGTGCGCACACCTTAAAGACGTGCCCTAACATGTAAGTGGAAGCGGAGACTGTGAAGAAACCAGCAGATGTATTAACAGTATATGAAACCCCAATACTGTGAAACCTATCTATTAATTGTGGTAAGTGGTATTACCAGCATTTTAGTCCCTAGCAAAAGCCACTGTCTACGTTTTATAAGAAACGATGGAGCACACTTTCAGTAGTCAATTTCAGGTACTTTAACAGACACAGGCACTCAGTCAGAAAGATAATTAGTCCATAACATTTAATTATTCTTCTATGGAGAAGAACAAACGTCATGTCTTCTACTACTGAAGAAACAGAGACTCTTGGCTAGTTTTTGACTTGGTTCAAGGAGTACTTCGTCGCTTGAATGTATTTTATTTTTGTGTTTATGTACGTAGTTAGCTTAAGATTAGTTAGTTAAAACGCTATTAGCTGCCAATGCCAGTTATTTCATCACCACTGCTCTCAAAACGGTGAAGGAAAACGTCGTGAGTAAACCGGCATGTCCTAGAACCAAAACTTCGAAGACATGTGACATTCACCAATCCGCGACATTCACCAATCCGCATTGGGCCCGTGTGGTGGATTACGGCCCACACCCTCTCACAGAGAGGAGGTCTGTGCCCCAGCAGTGGGGACAGTAAAAGGCTGATGATGATGATGATGACCTTGAGTGGATAGCTTGCGTGTTCTGTGCTGAGCTCACGTAACGCGTCGTACGTCCACCCAGTAATAGGACTCGCCCATCAAGGAGCGTTCTCCGAAATTAGACGCATTATTAATTTATTACACATAAAACAACAGGTAATAAACTAAAACACTTGGACTAAATTATAAATAATTAAATGATCTTTAAAATGGTGGAGGTTTCATAAAAATACGCTTTATAGTTTTTGCGTGATTCTCAATTTTTTATCCGGGTCAGACATAACTTTACAAATTAATTACACTATGTTATAAAAATATAATTTCAAATATTCACAGATGAAATTAAGACGGATATTGTATAGAGTGATATCTTTTTTTTCAAAGAAATAAGACTAGTCGTTTAGACGTGATGTATAATTAAAAACCATTAAAAGTCGTATAAGCCTAATAATAATACCTACTTAAGACGCAGTCGTCTTAAGTAGATATTTTATTAATATATAGATCTATGTTCATAAAAATAAATGTTTAGTATGAGATAGGTACTTCAAGAAATAAATGATGAAAAACAGGGGTTTCTTAAATTTTCTGCTACTATCTCCTCCCTTGTACTAAGACACGTCCGAAGATCGGCCAGACGAACGGTTTAAACTAATCTTATTATTCTTGAAAGCGTTTATGGGATCATTGTGGCAGTGGCTGGGTAGTGCCAGGGTAATGCCAGGGATATGCCAGGCGAGCCAGGGTAACACCAGGTAAAGACGTGTAAGCTTGAGATTGTGGGACCATTGGAGGTCATAGAACGTTTAAGATGGAAAGCTATCAAATTAGCTTAGGTTTGTTAAGATCAAGACTCTGTTTTCAGTTGAATTAAATTCTTAAACTAGTCACATTTCCTGATAAAGGGAACATTTGTAATAAACCCTTTCGAATTATACAAATACACATTCACAATTACACAAATACACATTCACATTTCATCAACTGATAAGGTTGCATTCTTTTCACATCGACCGATTTTCAATCTTACTTCTTATCTCACTAATATTATATGTATGTAACTTTGATATTTAATCAAGAAATTAGTACTTACCAGGTTTGAACTAAGTAACATGAGTTCTACTATTTATTCAGCACATCAAAGTACCTATAGGTAGGTATATTTTATAGTGCTTCCAGAAGCAATAACCCTCGTGGTAATAAAACTCCACGCGACAAGGTGTACAATAGGTAAGTCGGTATAATCCTGACAGATGAGGGAGCACAGGAGTAGACTCGGAGAACATCTTCATGCCATTCATCATCTCTTGATTATACTCAACTTGATTGATTGTTGGATTTCAATATCATTCAACTTATACTTACTTGCGAATTGACAGTCTACTACTCTGTGGAATAAGGGTGTAACATGTTTACTTAAAGAGTCTAGCTTCTGTTAGCGGCTTCGCCCGCGTGGAATTAATACTTCCTCTACGATATATTATGTCGTACAGCCTATGTGCTTACTTGACTTTAATCTATCGTCGTACCAAATTTCATCTAGATCCGTTTAGCCGTTTTGGTTTGATTGAGCTACAAACATCTATTCATCCAATTTTTTGCATTTTTAATTAGAGTAACACCACGAAGCTAACTTTTTAATGAACTGCCTGCGCCTTATTGACAACCGTGTAGGTACCTACTATAGGTACTCGTAGAATGGACGACGCGTGAGGCTGCAGCGTTGCGTGTCACAGATTTGATTCAAGCACGAAACTAATATTTGTATGGCCTACAGATAGTGGTTTGGGTCTGTGTGTCTTGTGTGTCTTGTGTATGAGAGTTTTCATGATTGTGAACGTACCCACGATACAGTTCAATACTACGCTATCATTACACACCTAGTTCCGATCTGGCCGGACCGAAACGACATAAGCAACAACCCCTTGGGTTGTGCAAGAGTTATTATGAGACTTCAGGTATGACACACCCCATTTACTGTTGACTTTTATAAATACTCTACCACAAACAACAATACGTCTACATTAGTGACTATAAACGAGCCCACTCAATCTCAGACTCTTTGTTCTCCAGAAATAAAATGTCCATGAGCATAAATCTTGGTTCTTACTGTCTCCGTCATAACATAGTGGCTGCTGGTCATTTGCACAAAATATTTGTATGTAAAGCAGAAGAGCAATCCACTTATACCGTCTCTTACCTGCACGACGCTCCTCTGTTACATTCTGCTACTTACAGATGGACAGTGAAGGGTGTGGAGACAAATTGCGCTGTTATTTTTTGTCGTGAATGTGAAATGTAAACAGTTAATGTTTTTCCGCCTGACGCAGGTCTTCACCGGACACGGCTATTTCGGGAGGTTCCTGTGTCGGATAAGGCGGGAGGAAACGTCCGGGTGTCACCACTGTGCGGATCGCCCAGAAGACACGGTGGAGGATACGGTGGAGGTCTGGCCCGCTTGGGCGGATCACAGCCGTGTCCTCGTGGAGGCGATCGGTGGTAGCGACCTCTCGCGCCTGGCCCCGGACCAGGCCATGGTACGGAGCGATAAGAAGAGATAAGCGATACGCTAACAAGAGATAAGCGGAGGGAACGGGAAGCAGTCGCCTCCTTATGCAAAGCAGTAATGCTCGCGAAGGAGAAGGCGGAACGGGTGAGGGATACTTAACAAAGTCGCCCTCACGCCCTCAGCATCAGCCGCTGCAGGAAACGCCCTGGGCGTCGGGGGTAGCAAGCCGATCTCCGGCCACCGTAGGCACGGGCCTGTGGACGGTGAGTAGTGGGTAGCTCGCTGTCCGATCAGGACAAGGCCTGAGAGTCGACGGCGCGTAGTGTTCCACGCGAGCCTCAAAGAGATTTCAGCAATATCTGAAGGGGCCCGTCAGGCCGATGCCTGCCTGGGGTCGTGGATAAATTTATCGCCCCATTCTGAGACAGCCTGTAAGAACAAGTTCAAGCGCCCAATCATAGCCTCTCGGAGAGACCGGATTTCCTATCTTGGGCTGTTCTCATCCAGTCGTTGTTTGCGAATTTTATTAGTTCGTCTTCCCATCTTTTCAGGGGGCGACCTCTTTTCCTTTTTCCGGGATATTTTTCAGATTTTTCAATTCTTTCTTTCGTGTGCGTATTATAAAGTGTGAGTATATTTAACATGTTAAATATACTCAGCTCAAATTCCAAACCCTAAAACCAGCAAAACTAAACATTGTCACTCCTAATAACACAAGAAAATTTAACGTTCAACACCGACTCCACGCCGCCCCCATGCACAATTTGCCAAGGACTTACCTCTTCATAAAGAGGGCTGGAATTTTTCTTTATTGTCGGGATTATTTGAGCGCCCTCTCGTGAGAGGTTTACGCGATCTCAAGATGACTGCGGCCCTTTTACGACAGTATCAAACTGCTATTCACCTTTATACTTTTATATTAAGTTATTGACGATCAGGTTCTGAGAGCGTGAGCTTTGTACTTGGAGTTTATTGCTGCAGCGAGCTGGAGTTAGATCGATTTTGGACTTAAAGTGGCACATTATGTGACTCGTAATAGGTTGCAGGGCTTTTATAACTCACAATTTTAAATGTAGCAGGTTGGTTTTAGAGTGGCGATGGCGCACTCGAAATCGCAGTGATGGAAGGCCTCCCACAAGGAGGATCGATGACCTGGTGAGGGTTGCGGGCAGTCGATGGATGCGAGATGCACAGGACCGGTCGTTGTGGTGACACTTGGAGAATGCCATGTCCAGCAGTGGACGTCTTTCGGCTGAAATGATGATGATGATATTTTTTAAATGTAGGACGCTGAGGCTGTTTCTGTCCGGTTTGTAACCGACTTCGAAAAAGGAGGAGGTTCTATGTTCGACTGTACATATTTTTTTTTCCTTTTTTTTGTGTGTATTTTTTGTACGTATGTCCACCGATTTCTATGTCATTTGTGGACCGATTTTCAAAATTCTTTTTTTATCCGAAAGAACATACTCCCGAGGTGGTCCCATATAAATTTTATCGAAATTGCTCTAACGCTTTTTGAAAAACTGAACAAAAACGAAAAATACGTATATATAGATGTTTTGGTTTTCTCCAATTACGAGTATGTTTCAATTACACGTTCCATGTTTTTGGGGTTTTGAGTTCTGGGGTAGGTATAACAACTGTTCTAAAAAGTGAAAATAAAAACTTTTTTACAAAAAAAACCGACTTCCAATAACGAAAAAACACTAAAAATTAAAAAAATACTTTAATTTCGGAAGTCGATGTCAAATAACGAAGAAATAAAATACAAACACCGACTTCCGAAATTAAAGTTATTTTTTAATTTTTAGTGTATTTTCTTTTTTGGAAGCAGTGGTGGCCTAGTGGTTACGGCCTCTACTTACGACTTGTAGGTCCCGATTTTAAACACAACTCAAACAGGCGCTTTACTTAGTCTAATTTATTTCATCAACACTGGTCTCAAAACGGCGAAGGTAATATCGTGAGGATACTGGCATGTCCTAGAACCAACACATCATGCACACATTAGACGCACCAGACGCACGAGTTAGTGGGTCTCAGGTCCGGTCTCTCCGAGAGGCTATGGTTGGGCGCTTGAACTTGTCCTTGCAGGCGGTCTCAGAATGGGGCGATGCCAATCTGGTTAAGTTCAATCCGATCGTGTATGGAGTACTGCTCTCATCTTTGGGACGGATCTGCAAGATACCAGCTTGATGCCCTTGAGTCAATTGAGAAGCGAGCCAGGAGGATCATCGGCAATGATAGACTCGTTGAGTCAAAACTCCAAAGTCTTGAACATAGACGCCGAGTTGCTAGCCTGTCGGTTTTCTATCGGTTACATTTTGGGGAGTGTGCGACGGAATTGCATGATTTGATTCCGCCAAGCCCGTTTCACCTAAGGACCACAAGACGTACGGCGAAGTGCCACCGGTTCATGGTGGACATCCCATCCATACGCACAAAGCGTTTTGAGAAAACATTCATTGCACGTACAGCTAGAGAGTGGAATTCTCTACCGGAGTCTGTGTTTCCTATAAGATACAACCTGGGAGTCTTTAAGTCAAGAGTGAATAGGTTACTTCTAGGCAAGCGTGCTCCATCTTCGACCACATCATCGCTTACCATCAGGTGAGATAGTGGTCAAACGCGAGCCTATCAAACATAAAAAAAAAAAACACATACACACTTCATGGTTGAATTTTACAATACCGTGTGACAATACGCATAGCTACCTAATCACTTCAAACGTTTGCTATTGCTATCCATACGACAGGCACAAATGAAAACATAGAGGGAAACTCACAAGCTGCATTTTTCTTTCGTTCCCAATCAACATTCCAGCTAACATTGCTCCAAATAAATAGTGACAGAGGTACATACATACATACTCGTACCGTACAGTTGAAAGTTTTCGTTTCCAATGTGCAGCGGATTCCTGAGCTGCGCGCACTAGACAACGCGAACAAATAAATTATCATTAGTGTATGTAGCTCACGGCAGATGCACTCGCCACTGATGCTAGAAGTAACTTGAATGTGGCATGTAACAATACTTCAAAGCATCTCTATATTAGATGTACTAAATAGCTAGGGTGCGAGCTATATAGCACCTCTAATATAGAAGAAAGGAAAGCCTAGCTGTCATGAATCTATATACCTTGAAGAAAATTTTATTGCGCATTGCAATGAACTTAGGTACCTACTGCAATAGGCGGCAGCGACCTCTCGCGCCCGGTCCTGGTCCAGGCCATGGTATGGGGCGAGAGGGAATGGGAAGCAGTCTCATCCTTGGCGGAACGGGTCAGGGAGAGACTCTACGGAGTGGCCCTCATGCCCCTAGCCGCAGCTACCGCGATCGAGGTTGCGGGACGATCTCCGTCCATCGTAGACGCGGGCCTGCGGACGGAAAGTAATGGGTAGCTCGCCGTGCCGATCAGCACCAGGCCTGAGAGTCGGCGGCGCGTAGTGTTCCACGCGCGCCTAAAAGAGAATGTGTTAGCCACCACTGACGGGGCCCATCATGGCCGGTGCCTGCATGCCTAAGGGTAGCGGATAAATTCGTAACAGAGTTACTGCTCCCCTGGGCATTCAGGCAAGGAAGGAACAGGGATGGGTTTTAGTCAGTAAGAGTCTGACACGCCCTCCCGCTCCACCCAGAGCGGGAGAAGTCATAGGATGATTTCCCACGCCCAAAACAAAGGTACCTATTGCAAAAATCGGTTTTAGGTTAGTTTAGGTACTCATGATGATAGAAATACGTTACATCTAATAGACGAAATACAGTCACTGACGGTGCTGTCCATTCAATCCTACTAATATAATAAATGTGAAAGTTTGGATGGATGTTTGTAACTCAATCACGCCAGAATAGCTGAACGGATCTGGATGAAATTTGGCACAGAGATAGATTATTATATTCTGGACTAGTACATAGGCAATAATTTATAATGGTAGAAGTACTAATTCTGGGTGAAACCGCTAGCAGAACCTGGTTTGCTTATATGTTCCACCAACTATTTGAAGTTATTAATCGGGTAATTTGAAACAAATCTCATCATACGTTGAAGTGCTAACCAGGCCAGCAACATCCCATTTTTGTCATCTGCCTTCCTCACAGATTTTCCAGACCTCCAGCAATTATCATCATCATCATCATCAGCCTTCTAATGTCCCCACTACTGGGGCACAAGCCTCCTCTCTGTGAGAGGGACGGTGTGGGCCGTAATCCACCACGCGGGCCCAATGCGGATTGGTGGATGTCACATGTCTTCGAATTTTTGGTTCTAGGACATACCGGTTTCCTCACGATATTTTCCTTCACCGTTTATGAGAGTAGTGGTGATGAAATAATTTACACAAAGTAAAGCGCCTTAGCTGATTGAGAGCAGTGATGGCCCAGTGGTAACGGCCGCGACTTACAAGTTGTAGGTCGTGAGTTCAAACCCAGGCAGGCGCTTTACTTTGTGTAAATTATTTCATCACCACTGCTCTCAAAACGGTGAAGGAAAACATCGTGAGGAACTCGGCATGTCCTAGAACCAAAAATTCCAAGACATGTGACATCCACCAATCCGCATTGGGCCCGCGTGGTGGATTACGGCCCACACCCTCTCACAGAGAGGAGGCCTGTGCCCCAACAGTGGGGACATTAAAAGGCTGATGATGATATAAAGCGCTTGCCTGGATTTGAACTCACGACCTACAACTTGTAAGTCGCGCCCGTTACCACTGGGCGACCACTGCTCCGCCACCTCTCCTCCAGACCTCCAGTAATAGAGACCCATTTTTTTGGGTGGGAAATCATCAAATAACTTCTCCCGCTCTGGGTGGAGCGGGAGGACGTGACAGACTCTTACTGACTAAAACCCACCCGCGTTCCTTCAGTTGCCTGTGCCAGGGGGCCGTGGTGATTCTTTCAATGACACCAGCGACTCTGGCAGAGCAATAGAGACCATATATTTACGTTCGTACCTCCATGGCCGGTGACACAGTGTGCACACATCCCGCCAGCACTTACGGTGAGACGGCACAAATTGAAAACGCGCTCAACGATAAACGACACTGATTTGTCGACCGTTTCCGTCTCGCATATTTTAGCTAAGACTTTGTTTAGGACTCTAGGTCCTATGAAGTTCTGGCTTTTGTTGGTATTGCTTAAATTGTTAAGTTTTTTTTTTTGCAGCTGTAAATTGTTAAATGATCGGTGGCCCATGATAAAATTTTTGTATCCGTTGATCACCATATTATCGTTGTAAACAGCTAGCAGATACTCCATTTTAGTATAATAAAAATATCACTTTTTATTCTCTGTTCGTAAACCTACGCACAGCTACGCTAACTTAATTTCATTACTTCATTAGAAATACTAATACTATATGAAATACTGTCGCTAGTAAATTAGACACGTTTACAAATAATACACCTAAACGAAGGTTTAGGTTAGGTATGTTTTTCACCAATAGAAAGATTGATTCATAAGGAAGCTCATAAATCACTGTCTGTTGGTGAAGACCGCATGAAAATCCAATCAGTAGTTTTTGAGTGTATCTCTAACAGACAGACGCGGCGTAGTACTATGTCTTATACTCAAAGTAGACCTCACACTAGGATTCCCTGTATTCATTAAACGTAGGTATTAAATGAATCTTATCTGGAAACATTACTCCTTGACATTCATTTTATTTCTTCTATCTTATTAGCAATCAAATAAGACTAAAACGAATACTACCAATAAAACTCCCTTTAGATCACTTTTATCCATAAAAAGTCTTCAAACCCTCTCAGCCTAGACTGTCAAACTAAGAACAAAGTCCCGTCAGTCACTGCTAAGTTTCAGGTAAGGGCGATTTTTTATCAGCTCCGAGTCGACGCGAAAGTAATCGACACTCGAATTAATGTGGCGTCACTAACCCGGCCGACGCCGGCGCACTCTTAAAAATCTCTCTTTCTTAATTTTTACATCGTTGCAAGGTGTTACTTGTGAAGGGATGGGGTAATTTAACGTGGGAGAAGTCGATATATCGATAGATTTTTTGTAGAGCTGACCTCTACAAAAAATCTATAGGGTTGTCTATTATGACTAATAAAAAGCCCAAAGTCTTGTATTTATGTCATAACGGCAGTAGGTAATATTGTGGGTTATGCCACTGTCTTACAGGTTTTGCCAAGGTTTTTCCTAATGCACTCATAACAAACCAGATTGGCGTAGGTCAAACCTGTTGGACTATATACGCGCTTTAGGTAGTTAAGCCTCGGATAAATTAATTTATTCGAAGATCGAGTTTGGCCAGTAAAACATATCTTTTTTTTATTATTCTTGATAGACACGCGTTTGACCACTATCTCACCTGATGGTAAGCGATGATGTGGTCGAAGATGGAGCACGCTTTCCTAGAAGTAACCTGTTTACTATTAAAATAAAATAAAAACTTACCTAATTTGATACGTCGAACCTATAAGCAAAATCCTGCAATATTTTCACACGTTCAGCAAAATACTATCGATAACTTTTTTAAAGGTGATCCTTGCCCCCCTACCCATGTCTACGTAGAAACCTATTAATAATTTGCGGGTGGTAAAGTTTTTAAAAGTGTTTTCCCCGGTCGGCACCTTGTCGGGGGTGGGCAGAGAGGGCCCATTAATTACACCACCTCACTTGCTCATGATATTGTCGACTTTTTATAACCACGGGGTGTTCATGAAAATTGTTATGCTGGCGCTGAATATGCGTATTCATCCCCCGCTTGTTTAGATTTTTTTTGGGTCAAGAAAAGTTGGAAATTTGTGCATATTTTTAGGAAAATAGGAGTTACTTTAATGTACCATCGTGTCTAGTGGTGGAATTATGCATTGCTTACTTTCCTTTCTAAGTAGACTGCACTGTTTATGTTAGGTTCGTCAATATTTTACTAAATATTGTCGCCAACGACGTTCTGGCAATGAGTTAGCTTTTTTTTTATTGTTGATAGGCACGCGTTTGACCACTACGTCACTATCTTAGCTGATAGGATGACGCTATCAAATCAATGTATGCTCATAGATCATGGGTTTTCTGCTCTTATACTTAACGTATTGAAGTAGACCGTATGTAGATATGTTGCAATAACGCACCTACGTATAGTAGACAAAATTAGATAAAATGAAATGCTATGTAATTTTTAGACAGCTATTTAAAAAATACTTACTACTGCCAGTCCACTATTGAACTTGGTACACAAGGGCTCTCAATTTATCTCTCCTCATTCAAAAATTCACCAAAAAAATTCCTACCTCATTTTTTCACCATAACACTAAGTTTTCGTACGCAATTACATCACCTATTCATCTCTCTGGAAGGGAATAGGAAATTGCTCAAAACTTTTATCTGCTGGAGCCGTCAGTCAGGGAGGCGGCCATTTTTCAAAAGTCTCGCATCTGAGGTGTGCTTGCCGGCGGCGGTGAAACTTGTGTTTTACGAGTTTTTTGTGTCGCACTGTATTAAAAGTAATAGTAGGGATCGTTTCTTGTAGGGTAAGCAGTTTTGTAAAACTTGACGTATGATCTGTAAAATAATTGGTGTAGCTGTCTGTACCAGTGTACAGCTGTTATTTTTTTAACTTAGGCAGGCTCTCAAAGAGAGGAGGCCTGTGCTCCAGCAGTTGGGACATTAAAAGGCTGATGATGATGATAATGAGGCACTTATAATAGCATAATCAGCTGTTAGGACACAGGTGTCCTCTCTGTGAGAGGGAGTGGGCTGTAATCCATTACGCGGTCCCAGGCGGATTGGTAGATATCACATTCCTTTGAATTTTTGTCTCTAGGACACGCCGGTTTCCTCACGAAGTTTTTCTTCTCCGTTTTGAGAGCAATAATGATGAAATAATTTACACAATGTAAAGCGCCTGTCTGGGTTCGAACCCACGACCTAGATACAACTCGTTAAAGTCACGGCTATTACAACTGGACCACCAGTGCTCTGCTCATGATAGCGTAGCTGCTAATATCGGGTGTAAATAGACAGTTTCCGAAGCCGAAAGCCACACATATTCTACCCATTATTTTGATTTATTTTTTTTGCACTATACCGTACCTGGGAATCCACTGGTTCTGGAGATATTGAAGGTCAAAGTCAAATTGTTATTACTAACCTTTTTTCCAAAGAAACATTTTTTTTTTTTTATCTATTTTTTTTCGAAATTTCGAAATTACGCATTTGCAGTTACAAAAGCGCAATGAATATCAAACGTATCCGACAAGTACCTAAGTGGGTTAGAGCGACGGGGAGGAGTTTAACATGTGGTTTAACTACACTTGCCCGGGTTCGCGTTACATTGCGCGCAATAAAAAATAGTTTTTTTATTCATACCCAAAAATAAAAGTCGTTTCCCAGAAATAATTTTTGCGCAAAGCTTTGTTAGATGTGCAGTATTCGTAATTAACGGCTTTGTGATGTGTCTTTTTACACCCTGTATACCTACGTGCCAAGCTAAATGTTATTAAGACTAGTGGAAAATATGCAGATAACACCTTCATAATCAATCAATCTGCCCAGCCTTATCCCAACTATCTTGGGGTCGGCTTCCAGTTTAACCGGATGCAGCTGAATACCAGTATTTTACATGGAGCGACTGCCTATCTGACTTCCACAACTCAGTAACTAGGTTATTACCCAGTTACTAGGTTGATACTTCTTGGTAAGACTGGATAACACCTTCACAATAATTCATAATAATAATTTCGGACCTGGAATAAATTTATAAAAAAATCACTTAACAACTTTTTTAAGACTAAGAAGAAAACCTCCAGTTTTTACGTCCGTCAAAACAGGAAGTCGCCTAAAGCGCTTCCGGCCGATAACAACATCCGGTGCGAAGTTCCGCCGAACTTTCGGTAAACTTTCGGCGAAGTTTTGGCAAGTTTCGAGCGAAGCAGGTGCTCTTTTCGGATAAAAAGTGCCACCTTTTGTTGAAGAAATCTTTTTATGTGGAACTGAGACAGATAGGATTTTACGACAAGATCATTGCGGACCCCTTCGAGTGTGCTAATCTGTTTTTAAGAGTTTGTGCAGATAATAGCGTGACGGGGGATTTTTTTAAGTAACTTTATTAGATGTTGAGGGTCTCAGCGGTTGTGAAGGAGATCGGATTATCCCGCCGAGATGCGCACTGATTGTGTTTGAATCAGTTGTTAAAATAAATTATGAGTGGGGTGTGAAAATTGTTGCAACAAATAAATGGAAGAACAATATCTGGTGGACAGAAAATCATATGTGCGTGTGTTTTAACATCTTTTAGCGATCGAACACCAGTAATGAACATTAGCAATGTTTATAGGTACTGTAAGAACCCTAGCCCTCTTGTGGCTGTAGGGCTCCTTCCTCAAGAAGCACGACGACGTTATCGGGGGCGTCGCGTAGCACTCCAACTCGTTGGCACGGTGCGAGAGGACTGTGTGGATGGGATCTATCTACGGGGCGGATGATTAATAGAGGTGAGGGCGACTACAATTAACTATATTCATAATAATATTTCAGAGCACAAAATTAGCCCACACGTTCGGGCTGCTCGCGGAGCTTAGGAAAGAATTCCCATGCAAGTGTGTGTCTTGCAAGCAGAGAATTAATCAGTGTTTTATTAGTCTTGAGAGGCCGGACGTTGTGTCCGAGGCGGGTGAACAGTCCAAGGATAATGTGAGCGAAGATAATCATGCAGAGTTATTTTCTAGCTCAACAATTAAAGCAAAGGAGGAGGACGATGATGACCAGAGCTGCGCTGAAGCCAGCCTAGTCAATGATGTCCAAGAAAGTGAGGAGTACGGTCTAGACACGTACGAAGAATCTCCAGGGACCCTGCACTACGAGAAGGTGCTCCAGGTCCCTATAGTACCTACCTAGGTCATATTGTTCAAGTAGATATTATTGCTAAATTTAGGTACCTTTATTCTTTTGTTTTTTACTAATATTTGTATGTCACTTACTGTGGCAGAACACAGAGGCACTCATACTATTTTGTAACAGCAAAATTGTACCTACGAGCATGTCCACAAATTAAGTTATTAGATTGATTAATTCGTGCTCCATCTTCGACCACATCATCGCTTACCATCAGGTGAGATAGTGATCAAACGCGTGCCTATCAACAATAAAAAAAAAGAATAACAAGACACAAGCTTGACTGATATGGTCATTTCTAGGAACAAGATGGTGTTTAGAAACTGACTGCGAGATTCCCTATATAGTGTAACCAACTTCCTGTCCTCTCCTAAGAAGTATCGGACTTCGCACATTTAGGGTTCCGTACCAAATGACAAAGAAAAAATCTAATTTATCAATTTATTGGTATTTTTTAGTAAAATAAACGTAATAATAAACATTATCACGAAATTTCAAGTTCATAGGTCAATGGGAAGTTAAAAAATTTTTCGGCACAAAAGTTTCAAACCGACGACGGAGAGACAGACAGACGGACAGATGGAGACGTGAGTGACAGCATAAGGCTCCGTTTTAACCCTTCGAGTACGGAACCCTAAAAATCAAATTCAGTAATTTCATATCACTAACAGCAACAAAAAAAAACGTTAGATACCATTTCCCCAACACACAATATCGCTTACAAACGTATCGCGTCCACAAACATTTAGCTCGGATGCTCCCAAACACTTGCAAGTAACCCTTTCTGTCTCGGGGGCGTCATGACGATAAAAACTGATTGCAGCGTGTTTACGGCACCTGACGTGACTCCGCCGTGACACCTGAACACGGTACACGGCCCTCCGAGGGACGTTTAAGAGGGATGGTTGCCCTTTTGAAGACGGGGATTTTAGGGAAGGCACGGAAGTTAGTAAGTTGAACTGAGTAGGTGCGTGTAGATACTTTGGAACGATATAACAGTTGTCTAAAATACATGTTGCACAGATAAAGATAGAATACCTGCTCTTTAGTGTACATACAACATTACTAGTTAGGTACAATTTAGAACCTAAGAATTACTTAAGTTTAAATTGCACCTTTTCCTAAGCGTTTATGGTAGATCATCTGGCAAGATTGGTGAGGTTAGGTAACTACATAATATGTATATTCAAATTAGCACAGTTGGACACCGTAAACCAGACATGTAATAAATTAATTAATTATTTCATTTATTTCAGGCTTTCTATGCCAATAAAATTTTAATATTTTTTTACGTTAAAAAAAAATTAACATTTTCAAAAAACCCGACTGTTAAAAACAACTAAAAAGTTCCAAATAAGTCATTTTACAAGCAGTCTGATGCAGTTGGTGGCATGAAATTTTAGTTGTTCTTACAGTCGGGTTTTTTGAAATATTTTTTTTTTTAAATTTCTACATTTTAGTGTTATATTTTTGGAGTCGCCTTCTCGAACCCTTTATTGTTGATACGACGACCCCACATCTAGTGGTCGCCTCATTGTATTTTGATTACTGTCATGTCTTTAGTAGCACTCGCAAGGTTAAGACGAATCAATTGACGAATTATCAAAATCGGCCTACGCGTTTGGTCTCTATAGTGCCACAAAGGGACAAACATACATACATACATAGGCTGATAAACACATTACCCTCCCTTGCGTCGCGCAGTCGGGTAAAAACTTTTACATTACATATTGCTGATAAGTACACTGGGATATGTTAAGATATTTATGTAAAAATGTCAATAAATTAAATTACAAATGTCAATAACATTTTCAAATAAGTAATGTTTATATTATCCGTGTTCAACTTTTGGAATGTGCGATGCATAATAGTGTTGAAGTGAAACGCAGCTAATCAGGTTCCTTCTTAATGTCTCGACCTATAAAATTACTGTCTAAGATTCTCCGTTCTGTCTAAAATATTACTCTGTAACCTATTCAATAAATGAATAGGTACACTACACAAACCAAGCGATGAATAGAATGTACTGTGTAACTCACCTTGTGATTTGCCAGAATTGCCAGTGTGATCCTGTCACACTGGCAATTCTGGCAAATCACAAGGTGAGTTGGAGACACAATGCCGAATCAAAGCGGCTCTGTAATCACGGCGCCCTGTAATCTGACTGATTAGTGATTATAGACAGCTGCGTGGGAGGGTCGAGGTTAATTATTAGATACCACATAATACGTAATTATGGTGAATGTGTTGTGTTACATTTAGTAGGGTAGCTTGGTGTACTGGCGGAAGGTTGGCTTAAGTGGTATGGGTTGTGGTTTCGATGCTCATGTGGAATCTATATTTAGATAGGGCACAGGACGTGTTTGATATAGGGCTTATAGAGTTCCTCGAACCAGTTATCCTAGTTTTCGTAAATGATATTTCGTGAGGTATTGCGAGTTCCTTAATTCTTTATTGTTCACCAAAACTTAATATACACCGTGGTTACACAATTCATGTAAGGCAAGCACTCAACGTCGAGATTCCACCCAGCAAACCAGCGAGCAATGTTTTACAAAAATATAGTTCCGAATGCTGAGTCTGGGTATTGAGCTGTGTATTAGTATGCGTCTAGTAGGTTTTTTTTCACAAACCTAGGGTAGATAGCTACCTAGTAAGTAGAAATTACAGTTTGTGATCTCAGGTCTGTACTTATTAGCAATGTCAAACGTCATTGTAATATTCGAAACCACCTAAGCTCACCTAATTAAAACCAGCCCCAACAAATCTGCAATTAAAATTCAAAGCCACGGCAAACTTTCCACAGCTCTACACCAAAAATTGCGGCAGCCTGACAAACTCCATCGATTCACATAATCGGCTCAGACATCAGGTGTACTGCGTTGCTATTTTAATTTCCAACTAATTTTGGGCGCTCGAAGTAAAGCGGATTGGAAACTTTAAAATGAAGCGACAATGCCGAAGTTAGGGCCTGCCTGCCGACTGCTAAATTCCCTGCTAAATCTGTCCGGAGTTGAGTGCTGACTATTGGTAATTACGTTCCGACGAAGTGACGGTAAATGGGCTGTGATTGAGTTACTTTACAACACTGAGATTGGTTTGGAGGGACTGGAGGAAGGTGTTTAACGAACTGATTGATTTGAGATTGAAGGTTTAAGTTTTGCTGTATTATCTTCAAATTGTTTTTAGCCTAAAAGGTATGCCCGGGGGTTGAGGATAAATTCGAATGAGTTACCTCGCCCCTGGGCATTCAGGGCAGGGAGGAACAGGGGTGGGTTTTAGTCAGTAAGAGTCTGATTCGCCCTCCCGCTCCACCCAGAACGAGAGAAGTCATTGGATGATTTCCCACCCCCCAAAAAAAAACCCTTAAAGGTAAAGAGTCGTTTGAGAATTAAAAAAAAAAAAAAATAGGTCCAACAGCTTACAATATCAAGTTCTAGATGACCCGACAGACGTTGTCCTGTCTTAAGCTATGAACTGTCAAACGCGCGAAGTTTAAACAGTCGTTGTTTTCTGAAATTTTCTAATTTTCCGCGAAACTTTCTTATTTTTTTCTTTCATAAGAACCTTCTCCTGACAATAACAAACACAACAAAAAAGAATTAGCGAAATTGGTCCAGCCGTTCACGAGTGATGCCGTGACCAAAGAAATAGTACCTACTCGTATCTATAGTTATAACCATCACAATAGTTTGCTTATGTAGGAAATAAATCGTTTTTTTTTTTTTTTTTTTTTTGGGGGGTGGGAAATCATCCAATGACTTCTTCCGCTCTAGGGTGGAGCGGAAGGGTGTGTCAGACTCTTACTGACTAAAACCCACCCCTGTTCCTCCCTGCCTCGAGTGCCCGGGGGCGAGGTAACTCTTTCGAATTTATCCTCCACCCCCGGGCAGGCACCGGCCGTGGCAGGCCCCTTCCCTTGGCTGACAACTCTTTGAGGCGCGCGTGGAACACTACGCGCCGTCGACTCTCGGGCCTGGTGCTGATCGGACGGCGAGTTACCCACTACTCGCCGTCCGCAGGCCCGGGTCTACGGTGGCCGGAGATCGTCTCGCGGCCCCTGGCGTCTCCTGCGGCGGTCGCGGCTGGGGGCGCTAGGGCGACTCGGCCGTTGCTGAGCCTCCCTAACGTGTGCCGCCTCCCTCTTCGCGAGCATTACTGCTTCGCAGAAGGAGGAGACGGCCTCCCATTCCCTCTCGCTCCGTACCATGGCCTGAACCAGGGCACGGCGCGAGAGGTCGCTGTCGCCTATCGCATCCACGAGGACACGGCGGTGCTCTGCCCAAGCGGGGCAAACCTCCACCGTATGCTCCACCGTGTCCTCTGGGCGATCCTCGCAGTGGAAACACTCAGGGGTCTCCTCCGCCCTGATCCGACACAGGTACCTCCCGAAACAGCCGTGTCCGGTGAGCACCTGCGTCAGGCGGAAGGTGAGGGCGCCGTGACGCCTCTCCAGCCACTCCTCAAAGAGGGGCACTACCGCCTCGATGGTGGCGTGCCCAGCGCTGGGTTGCGACAGTCGCTCTCTCCATGTCACCATGAGATCCTGCCGGAGCTCGGTCCGCCGAGCCGCGAGTTGTCGCGGCAAGGAAATAAATCGTAAATCTTCATTATTATTGTTATTCCGCCTTATTTATAAAACTCACTAATCATATGCTATGTTTAAACACTGTTTAGCGGATTCTAAATTCAAGATAATATAGGTATCATTCATCAAATTCATCTGTACTATATACATAGACAGCAATACCAAGTAGGTACCAGCCACATCTACCCAAAAAAAAAATAAAAAAAAAAACCCTTCTTACGGGTAGAAAATTTTGAAATAAGAACCTGCTAATCAGTGTTTAAACTAATCATATGATAAGTAAACTTATAAATAAGACCCGTTAAATAAAGGGAATCGTAGCGCAGTATAACGTAGCGGCGTAGCTCTTCGTAGCTGTCGCGTAGCAAGGCCTTGACAGGGCTATTTAGCTACGGATTTACAAAATTTGTCTTATAATTAGGTATTGGCTTTACTTTCAAATTTTATCGTGTCTCTTTTGTGTTTTCAAAAGTAGAACACGATTAACGTAGTGATGCTACTTAGGTATTTTCAATAAAAGTACTTGGTACTCGGTATATTTTCCAATATGTTTCAGCCCGAATTGTTCCACACGAAAGCCCAGCATAACTGCAAAGAAAACGTCTCCGTTTACTCTAGTGTTGTGTAAGTTATCGACGCGGGAAGGTGCACGTTAAGACGCCGGGCGCTTGCCGCGGCACGCGCGCTTATCGACACCGCCCGACGTGTAGGGAGGTGAAATATCGACAATTATTGATCTCTGTTTTACAGTTATAGTTCTGCGATGAATATTGAGTGGCCGTAAAGTAAGTTTTGATGTTGTTTGGAGGATGTTTTTAACACGATTTGAAAGGTTTGATGTGAGTTTGAAGGGGCAAATAGGTATAGCAAATGGACTCATGATTAAAATAATTAGGTAGAGTAAAAATAAAGGCAAATAAATTCTTTAATATCAAAACAAAACAAAAAGAAAAGGACTAAAAATTCAATACAACCAACTTTCTTGGTTACTAAGTCCAAACAGCAAGCTATCGGTAAATAACAAAGTACTCATTTACAAGGGTGTCCTAAAACCTGTCTGGATTTATGGTGTACAGATAGGAGGTAGTGCTAACAATTCTAAAATTATATTACTACAACGAATGTAGAACCTGCAGATGCTCAGAAACCTATGCTATGTCCTACAGTACATCACCAATATGGGAATACATCATCATCTTAAAATAAACACGATGAAAGAAGAGATACACAAAAGTACAAAGCCCAAGTACCAAGGGAAACTAGAAAGGCATCCCAATGAATTGGCTGCTAAGCTGACAACCCGAAATAATATAAGACGGCTGAAGCGGAAAGATATTCTGGCCAAATAAATAAGTACTGGAGGACACACTCACATACCTAACAACGTAGTGTGAATTGGAACTTGCACTACTTAATTGAAATAAAGGCAAATACAGGGTGTAAAAAGACACATCACAAAGCTGTTAACTACGCATACTGTACGTCTAACAAAGTAGCTTTGCGCAAAAATAATTGCTGGGAAACGACTTTTATTTTTAGGTATGAAAAAAAAACTATTTTTGACGCCAACCCAGGCAAGTGGAGTTAAACCCCGCCCCTTTCGCTCTAAGCTACGTAGATACTTGTCGGATACGTTTGATATTCATTGCGTTTTTTA
Source organism: Polia nebulosa (assembly GCA_951329385.1). Classification (NCBI taxonomy): domain Eukaryota; kingdom Metazoa; phylum Arthropoda; class Insecta; order Lepidoptera; family Noctuidae; genus Polia; species Polia nebulosa. The sequence goes on from OX589596.1 coordinate 1,803,030, forward strand.
ACTGTAAATACGTAATTTCGAAAAAAAACGTAAATTCAGGTAGGTAATGTTTGTTTGGAAAAAAGTTTAGTAATAACACTGGGAATACAATTTGTTAAAAAAGAATTTGCGATCTTGACCTTCAATATCTCCAGAACCAGTGGATTCCTAGGTATGGTTTAGTGGAAAAAAAGTATTCAAATAATAGGTAGAATATGTGGCTTTCGGCTTCGGAAACTGTTTTTTTACACACGATATATCTACTTGTAATGCAATAAGTATCTAGGTAGGTTAGTTTATAGAAGTCATGATCTTTTGCATGGCGCCAGCCCTTTCACAGTGTCAACCGTTGGACTATTTCCACTACAAACAAAACCTTAGTATCTAGGGTTAATTAAATTCACTCTATTGGTACTATTTGATTACATCAAGAACACCAGTTCTTGATAAATATGCTAAGCCAATTATAAGACAGGCAATAGATCGGTACCGATTGATTGATTGTTCCTTATATACTTAGATCAAAGATATTATCATGATACCTACATATAAGGTTAAAATGTCTAATTAGGAATGAGTCGTTACTGTGAGAAGTTCATCAATATGTTACACACACAGATTATAAAGTTTAGCACTGACATTTATCAACTCATTAAAAAACAGTAACATTAATCACTTCGATAATCTGCATTGATATCGACAACAATCGACTCGGCCCATCACTAAAGCTGACACCTTCGAATATATTACTCCGTGCCACTGAATCTAATCACGATCTGACGGATTAATATCTAACCGTGTTCCCGTCTGCTGGCTAAACCCACCGGCCATTTTGTGCCCCATTACTTTAACACCTTTAATCATAGCACCTTACCTCCTTGAAAACAAAGCCTACAATTGAACCAACAAGGATCAAGTTAATCTGGTAGTTTAAAATATTGAGTGGGTTACATCCAGGGGCAATTGCGAAGATTTATTATTATACCTGCGTATTGTTTGAACGGTTGTTTAATATTGGATTAGAAGGCTGTGATGGGTTTAATGACGGAGTGATAGATTGCGACTGTATCGTGGCAGTTTTAGAAAATTATTTTCTGAGATTAGGTGCTTTGAACTTACAATACATATATTAACTTCGTAATGATTTCTTCTCATGGCCGCAACAACTCATTCTTCTTAACAAGGTTTTCTAGAAAGTCCCAAGCAAAGAGCAAAGGTCTCCTACGCATCTTTCCAGATCTTCTTTACTTGGGCCACCTCAAGCCATCCTCGCGGTTTGCCTCCAGGGCCAGAGGATGACCGACGCCGCCGATGCTACTCCAGAAAATGTCGGGGAGATAACACGGTTAGAAACAACAACAATGTGGGTGTATTTTAGTGAGGGCTTTTAGCCAGCCAGCCGGCTTTTTATTTTTCAATGAGTCACTATCGCGTTCCTCCAGTGTCACTGTGAGAGATGACCTACCTACCAACTCAGCAGCACACTCACTTCATATGTCTGACACTCACAACTTCATACCTTTATGTTTCAGACGGTCGGAAAACTAATTTAGGGGCGACCAACACAAGGGCGATCCTACTCTTAGTTATGTGATAATATTGGAATGTTTGCTAAAAACGGAAAATAGACTACGTACTTACTTAACTTGTCTATTACGAAGTCATAAATGTACCTATTTAGTCCAGGTAGTGTCTCATTTTAACCTTGGCAAAAAATATAATAGTGAGAAGCATCGTCACCAAAGGTCAACAAAAGTATCGATCAACTTTCTCATATAAAAGTTCCATCAAAGGCGACAGCTTGCCCTCCAACCCAGTGACCCAGTAATGTGCACTAGAACTAGACGCTCGCTAAAAGGTGTGGAGTGGAGGCGCGTGCTCGACAGTCGATGTATCGACGTTTCAGGTCAAACGACCACTGAGTGAGACTTGATGTAGGGAATAGGGAGAGGATAATATCGATAGTAAGACTATCGACACCACCACTCCCTTCAAGAAGGTAATTACCTACCTGTTAAGGTATAGGTAAGTTAGAACCCACTCAGTTTGTCCTCAAAAGTCTAGTTATTCACAATGGAATTTGTTAAAATGTTTAAAAGCATTGAAATTTTGATGATGTATATAACCCCAAGCGACATTGTGAGGCTTCATATCTTCGTCGCCCTCATTTCAAGATAGAAGGTAAGTTAATGTAGGTATTTTCCTACAAGTTGCTTTACATTCTACTTGACGACACGGTTGGCGCAGTCGTTGAGCGTTCGTCTGCTGCGCTGCGCGTCGCGGGATCGATTCCCGCACGCAACAAATATTTGTATGACTTGCAGATAGTTGTTCCGGGTCTGGGTGTCTTGTGTATGTGAGTTTACATGTTTGTGAACGCACCCACGATACAACAGTAATTCCTGGTGTGGGGCAACGCTTTTAAAAAAAACATAAACAAAACATTCACCCACCACTGAGCAAAACATTTTTATGCCATATATGTTTTGCTCAGTGGGCATGGTGGGATGGCTGCTTGTTTGCCACCTAGTGGCAAACAAACTCACCCCACCCATCCCAACCCATCCCACCATGCCCACCTGATGGTAAGCGGTCATCGCAACCTTTCACCATCAGATTTCATCATGATCAGCTTTTTAATGTTCCCACTGCTGGGGCACAGGCCTCCTCTCTGTGAGAGGGTGTGAGCCGTAATCCACCACGCGGGTCCAATGCGGGTTGGTGGATGTTACATGTCTCCGAATTTTTGGGTTCTTGGACATGCCAGTTTCCTCACAATGTTTTCCTTCACCGTTACCGCAACCTTTAGACATCCGCAATACCAGGGATACCACAGGTGCGTTGCCTACCCTTCTTAAGGACTCGCTTCAATAATTCATTATTTAACCTTGATCGTAACATCGACCTATTAATTTCGATATGTTGGCCCGCCTCTAGTGATCGCTGTCTAAGTGCTAGAGGGGCGGCTGGGGGCAGTCAGCGTTTTGCAAACGGGTTGAGTGTCCCAGGTGCTTGGCTGAGTGTGGCGCGTGACGGATGTGGGACAAGCCGATAATGGGCCACCACACTGACGTAAGAGACCGCTTCATTGGGAACACCTACCTTGTTCACCTGTTATCAACATAGAGTGTACCTATAATATATTGAAAATTGGAGAAGTTTTACTGATAGTAACTTTTTATTCAATTTGCCATTAAATGGCAAACTTTCAGGGGGCGACAGTACTCTTCACTACATATTATAAAACAAAGTCCCCCGCTGTTTGTACACGATAAACTCTAAAACTACTTAACGAGTTTTCATGCGGTTTTCACCAATAGACAGAATGATTCATGAGGAAGGTTTAGGTGTATAATTTGTACCTATGCGAAGCTGTGGTGGGTTGCTAGTAGTAATTTTTGCTAAGATTTAAGTAGTGGATGCCAGGAACACCTACAAAATTATAATGGCATGAGACCACGGCAAGACAAAGCGCCTTAATTGTACCTGTCTTGATTTCTGTTTGAAATATTTTTTTTGGATCACTTAATTTTCTATAGTCGGGCTAAGCTTTTGTGAAAACTTCTTTAGGCGCGTTGGGCATTTTTGTTCAAGTTTTCACTTCTGTCGGCACTCCCGGAGTGCCACTCATTTTTTTAATTTCAGTATACTTTTCAGTTTATTAATCATGCGTTTTATTGTACAATAGGTTGAACAGGTAATTAAACAGCCGCGCAGTACGTAGCGCAGTCTCACTTTTGCTTGTGGGTAGGTATCACACGACCATGTCAAAAAAAATTTCGATCACACTTACCTTTTGACCGTCATTTTGTTTTTTTTTTTTTCAAAATTCCTACAGCACAGCTGTCAAGACCAATTTAGTGATACATCACTTGCTAAAATCCATCCAACAGTAGTGCTATTCTGTTAAGTCTCACCGTGAAAACTTTGGTGAAGTGAACATGATGTGAGCTGTCAATCCATACAATCAAGGTGGAATGACAGTTCACTTCACGCTCACTCCACCTAAGTTTTCACGGTGAGTGTTAACAGAATGGACCGGCTGTTTAGGCTACACACGGCGTGCCAAAGAAATAGACATTACATACCTACCTGAAAACTCTCGAAATACATTACCCTCCTTCTGGGGCAGTTGGCACCAAAAATCACCTTGTATTTCTTCAGAAAACATTTCTTGAAGCATTTCTTCTAATTGCTAGGCAATGGTGGATTATAATAGGATTTTTTTTTGGGACATGCCCGCCACACTATTCCCAGACCACTGTAACTTCTGTAAGCCAGAATCAACAGAGGCAACCACCAGAAAAAACGCCGAGGCAATGAAGCTCGACGAGTCCCAGAGAAACGATTAAACTGTCTTGGGTCCCGCAACGAAATTAAACAGAAAAGGCAGCGGAGGAGTAAGAGAAACCTAATTTCCACTTCCCTCCTAATCAAGCGGGAGACAGAACAAAACTAGGCCATTAGGCATAAAGGGGGTTTTTACAACTGGGGTAAGCCCAGTTGCCAAGCACCACTGGTTAAAAACACTAATATTAATGGGTTCTAAAATTGTGAGCTGTTACACTTGATAGGCAATGGTGTATTGAAAAGACTAGCTTAACAACGAGATAGTATTGGTTGGTAGCTAGAAGGAACATGCTACCGCAAACTTCGCGAAAAAGTCACACCTAATGCCACTAACAAAATTTTGATATTTATTAATCTCGGTAATGATCAGTTACAGATATCGTCATTTTTGAACGCGCAATGTATTGTGACGATTGTAGACACAGCCTAAACTCAGCGGGTCTGTACCGGCCTTCAGCTGGCTGTTAAGATTATTGGAGAGCCGTTTGAATATAGAATGTGTAGGCATCACATTTGTTTTAGGGTTCAGTTCTGCTGGCCTGGCCGAAGTGGGCACTTGTATTTTGCCATGATTACCAATACAGTTATTTAGAGTGCCTTAACCCTCTTTATTTTATAACACTGCACAAATAAACCAGTCACTCTCATACACCACACTCTCGCGTTGCCAGCGAGTGAGACCTCTACCCTGAACTTACTAGAACGTCCCAGGATCCCTGCAGGCCATACTGGTGCCTTGGGGTCCTACAGTATTGTAAATAATGCGATCTCAACGCTCCGCACTACTACTTACCTACACTCGCGCCGGCCGAGCGCGGCGCGCCGTAGATATTTACGTATTAGGACGGCGACGTGAATTAACTCTATCGAAACAACTGTACGTATTTTGTTTACATTGCTGTTTTTAGTGTAATTAGCGATTTAAATACTTTTTAATTAAAACTCTCATTGGGTTAGATAGAAATAACGATTTTGACCATAATCTTCCTGCCCTTATCCCATGTTACTTGGGGTTTGCGCAACACGTTTTTTTCTTCCATTCCGTCCTGTCAGCCGTCACGCTATCACTAACTCCCTTTTCTTTCATATCACTCCTCACACAATCCATCCATCCTTTCTTTGGCCTCCCCCTCCCTCTCCATCCACCCACATTTATATTCATAACTCTTTGAGTTACCTACATGTGTTTCATCCCTCCTCTTTACATAACCATACCAAGATAAGCGGTTCAATTTCAACTTTTCTGTGACTGGCGCCACTTTTAATCTACCTCTAATCTCATTTGTCACTTTATCCATTCTCGTTACTCCACACATCCATCTCAACATTCTCATCTCCGCCACATGCAGTCTTTTTCATCCGTCTTTTTCACAGCCCAACGTTCTGACCCATACAGTACGACAGGTCTAATCACGGACTTATAGATTTTCCTTTAACTTGAACAACTTGCGACCGACGGATGCCCCTTCATCCGTCGGTCGCAAGTTGTTCCAGTGACCTGTCTCCATTTCATCCATCCTGAGTTGATCCTGCGCGTTACGTCTCGGTCTATATCGCTATCCCCCTGAACAAGCGACCCGAGGTACCGAAAGTCGGAGCATATCGATATAGGCGTTCCGTTTAGAGGTACCTACATAGGACTGGAGAGACCGCCGAACTCGCAAAACAGATATTCCGTTTTGAGTCTACTCAATTTCAGGCCCACACTCTCCAGTCTTTGCCACCACGTCTTCAATCTGCTCTGGGCCTCTGAACCGCTTTCGGCAACCAGCACAATGTCATCAGCAAACAGCATACACCAGGGAGCCTCTTCCTGGATGTTGGACGTCAGAGCGTCCATTATCATCAGAAAGAGGTAAGGGCTGAGAGCCGACCCCTTGTGCAAACCGACCGCTACACTTAAACTGTCAGTAGTGCCCACTGCAGAAAGGACTTGGGTACTGCATCGACTGTATATCGCTCTGACCAACTGCACGTACTTCCCAGGCACACCTTTCTCCTTAAGGGCCCACCACAAAACCTCTCGAGGCACCCGGTCATATGTCTTTTCGAGGTCAATGAACACTGTTTTTATGCACAGCTCTGTATTTATCGCACAGCTGGCGAGATTTTGAATAGTAAGTTAAAAAAATACTGCAGCAAAAAATTAAAAATTGAGGAAAACACCGACGAAAAATTCCAACGCTAGGGGATCCAGAATCATGTACTGAATCACACCTTACACGGTGTATATCCACCCGCCTGCACCATTTAAGGAAGGCGGGACTCAGAGGTCGCGGGCTCTCTAAGTGGGGCCTCTGTGCACCCACCGAGTGACCCTAAGAAAGACGGTGGCACAGTGAGCACGTGCTGCCGTGCACAGCGAGGCTCAGGGGAGACCTTTAGTCTTCATATGGATGTGCCCTATCAGGCGTTGTACTCCGGGTTGGTCTTTTAAGAGGTCACGGGACCCCTTCCATGCGCTGATGGTAACCACTGGGGTGGTTTTAATGAGGTTAAAATCCTACACTCCTTGTTCTTTTTCCCCAAACCTCAGGCGACTTTTGAAGCATTCCCCAGAAAAAAAGGGCTTATCATCTACGATGTACACGTCACTTTGTTACAACCCATCCCCATCCAAGACAAGCTAAATTAAACTGTAAAAAGTATGGAAACATTGGGATGATCATAGGACAAAAATGGGTGCCAGGAGGTTTTCGGAGAAGTCAAGAATCGTAGAAAAAATACTTACATTTGTAGGTAACAAAAAAAACAACAAAAATAATGTATTTGTGGAAAATTTATTCGTGATTTTCGAAGTAGTAAAATAAAAACTCTACTATCAACACGCTACTAATATCAGTGAGTTAACTCTATGTGCCTTGGCTCCGTTTGATTACTGATAAGTGATAAGGCACAAACACCTTATATTACCGCACAAACCCATTTCTAAGCCTGGATAACACTTGATCTTAGCACTAGCCAGCTGGGCTTTGGGATTTTAAACCTTAAAATTCATAACATACAGTTCAGATTGCAATGTCACTTATTTTAGGCGGTTGTCACATTTTCAAATGGTTGATGGAGACATTTTTTAAAGATGGATTAAGGCCATTTTAAATTGCATTCTGGGTTTATAATACTTGTTGCATTTAACGACTACTTCGATTGACATTTATCGCACCGAGATAAGGTTCAAATTGGAATGATTCAGACATCGTTAATGCACCTACTACCGTCCTCAGCCAACTACGATCAAGTGATATTCGTTTTCAGACCAAAGGCTAATCGTGTCAAATATACATTCGTAACAGTATTTTATTTATTTTCGGCTTGATAATTTTAATATATTAATTTAGTATCGGCAAAAAGCAATGAATTTCGACTTTAAAAAGTGGCCATTTTTAAGCGTTTGTATAATTAACATGATTAAAACTTCGTCTCCAATTCTTTCATTAAATACACAGAGCACACTCTATCTAAAAACGTTACCCCCGGTTTTTGAAAATTTGTCATATGATTTGCTGTTTGGGTACCCAATCACAGCACAGCTACATCAGCGACATATATGTCGCCACATACGAAATAAACACACAAACCCTGCATCGCGCAAACAGAGACTTCTGCGAGACTTGAACACCTACAACAGTCCGAAATCAACCATCGGTCAGTTGCCCGGACCAGACACAACACCTGTCTGCGAGGAGGATCCTCCCTTTTCATTGGAGGTTTGCGGTTTTGACAGAACATTGACCAATCAGAGACGGGTTCAAACTTTCAGAAACCGCGGGTTTTATGACGTCATATAACATTCCCTTACAATGATAAAGCAATGACATTAATTCATATATTTTGGAACTTTCAAGAGGACCTTACTAGTGGGGTACACAAACTTATATTGTAATACATAAATCATACACACGTAAAATAATTTGTTTAATTATAAATTAAATATAATTATGAACACAGTAACTTTTACAGGTTACTAAAAAGAAAATACTTTAAAGATTTTTTTTATATTTTGATAAGTATGATAGATTAGGGAAATACCTACGCATTATGTAGAGGAAATGGGTGATCATATTTTAAATACTGCATCTGCCCATAGAAATGGACAACTTTGCAACTAGCGCTGGGGCTCTGTCTTGCATAGGGTCATAGCACTAAGCTGAGCGATGGCCGTTTTGCGTGGATGGGACGCATACTTTCCCCCAGCATTTCTTTTTTTTTTTTTTTGTTTCTCTATTTTTTGCGTCATGTTTACCGTAAATAAACGTATTTTCTTTCTTTCTTTGAAGAGTCTTTGTAAATTAAGAAAAAAAAAATTGGACCTTCCATATGTTATTTTGATCAGCGTCCATTTTTTATGGTTCCGTACCCGAAGAGTAACCAACGGGGCCCTATTACTAAGCCTTCGCTGTCTGTCCGTCCGTCCATCTGTTTGTCAGCGGCCTGTATCTCATGATCCGTAATAGGTAGACAGTTGAAATTTTCACAGAATGTCTATTTCCGTTGCCGCTATAACAATAAATAATAAAAATCGTACGGAACCCTTCGCGTGCTAGTTAAACTCGCACTTCACCGGTTTTTTTTTTGTGAATATGGGTATATCTTTTCTATGGGCAGAAGCATTATTTAATCCCATCCCATTCCGTAACACCCTGTATAACTTTACATAAGCTATTTTAATACCTTCAGTTAATTTAGTTACTAATCATTCAAACTGGCCAAAATACATAAACGCTTTGCCAAATGGAACTAATATGATCACATCATTGTTAAGTAACGAAAAATATCATTTTGGACGGAAAGAAAATAAAAATAAAATGTTTCCAACGCGATTTGTCCTAAGCTAATAATATTCTATTCGCTTATCCGTAAGCAGTCTAAGTAAAATAAAGTTCTATATAAAAGTTATAAAACTATAAAGAACTTAAATATAACCTTATACTAATTTGTATGATTGTATATTTTTTTCTTGTCTTGCATATAGCGATTTACGACCTTATGCGTGAAATATTAGATTCAATTTTAACCTAATGTCGTGTGAAATATATATTTGAGTATCTTTGTTTCTTTTACAGGGTGTAATGAAAAGGTGTGGTCATATTTTAATAACTGCATCTGCCCATCGTTATGAACCACTTTCTTCAAGAAAACATAAGGAAATTCTCAAAAAAAAAATTACCTCCGATACAAATGTTAATCAGCTGATGATAACTTTGTATGGAAAGTTCAATTTTTTTTTTGGGAATTTTCTATTTTTCCTTAGAGAAAGTTATTCATATCCATGGGCTCAACCGGTTCTCAAAATATGACCACACCTTACACCCCTTATAATACATGGATTGTGGAAGAATTCAAACCTTTTGGTTCATAACAAGAAGGCGTATTTTTTTTAATTACTTTTAAAATAATACTTATTATATGACAATCAGTGCACGAAAATTAAATAATGCAATTGTGATGCACTTCAAACTAATCCTTGTTTAATATTGCCAAGTTTAAAAAAAAAATTCGAGAGCAAAATTATGAGATTCATGTGTAATATTCGGAGTAATGGAATAAGAATATATGTGTGTGTGTGTATGTATGTGTGTTATTAAAACAAAATGAGAGTGTGATAAGTAGAGATTCGTTATAGATAGCTCGAAGCCTCGGGTGATAGCAAGTAGCCAGATGGCACTTAGTGGGAGAAATACTTTAGAATTTAACATATGTTTAATTTACTCTGTCAGTTTATGGAACATTTTTGTATAAATGCACTCACATGCGCTTTTACGCGATGATTTTGCGAGCCATCGCTCATGATCTAATTTCACACATTTTACACCAATTAGCTTCTTAAGGATATTTTAGAGTACAGGAAGAATTTATTTATGTCTACGTTTTTAAGTCATATTATGACAATGGAATACTCAATTTATATTGTCCTTACTAGTGTTTTTTGTTGTACTAATTTGCACTAGACGTGAATTGTGATAGATATTTTTAATACAGGGTGTAACGGAAAGGTGTTATCATATTTTAAGGGCCGGTTGTGACCATGGAAATGAACAACTTTCTCTAATAAAAAATGGAAAATTCCCAAAAAAAATATTGGACTTTCCATACAAAGCTATCATCAGCTGACCAATATTTGTATGGGAGGTAAAAAATTTTTTTTAGTATTTCCTCGGATTTTCTTGAAGAAAGTTGTTCGTATCGATGGGCAGATGCAGTTCTTAAAATATGACCACACCTTGCCGTTACACCCTGTATACAAGTCTGTAATGCGTAGCAAAATACATTTTAGTAACAGCATTTGACATTATGTAAGGGGACGTCCAATTATTACGTAAAAAATCGCTAAATTACCTCATTTAATTAACGGACGCCCCCTAACTTGTCAGATCTTGTGGCGTTTTCAGTAAGCAGTATGTTTATATCTTAGCGAGAGCGCTTATGACAGAAATTGATGCTTTCTGTAGTGCAGCTTATCAGCTGCCATGTAATTAGTGTATAAATTCATAAATATACTATATTCTTTTTCAAGTACGCACTGGGTCACAAAATAAGAAGGTATAGATAATCCATTGACAATTTGGAGAAATAAAACTTGTCAAAAATGTACTAAAAGAATGTAGTCGATGTTTACTTTAAACCGTTCATGAATTAGCGGGTAGCGGGCGTTAGTTTGTGTGACACGCAATCCAATGCAGTGGATTCCAGATACCTTTCTTACTTTGTGTTGGAGTTAAAAATGATTCACTGTCACTATGGGCTTCAATGATTTGTGATATACAGATTTTACTCCCGATATATTAAGTTCAGTTTGTGTAACAAGATTGATTATTAGTTGAGTCACGATATAGTTGACAGTGCTCTGTAAGAGTTTGTTACGTGGGTGTATATATATCGTGGCCGGGCGGCTCGGGCCCCTCGTGCTGGCACTAGATGAAGAACTCGCGGCGCTTGGTGACGCGCGGGCCGGTGGCGGCGGCCAGCGCGGCCGCGTCCTGGTCGGCTGCTCCGTCGGCGCCTCGCTCCTCCTGGTACAACATACCGGAGATTAACATCACTAATTCTTAGTCTTACTGAGCAAATCTTAGCACCTTGAAAGAAAAAGCGCTTGTCGTTGCAAGCCCCATGTTCACTATGACAATTTTGCCAAACAGCGACGCAAATTAAGTTAAGTAAGCGTTTATTAATAACACTTCTTACTGAGCAAATCTTAGCTTCTGACAAAAAAGGTCTTTGTCGTTGCAAGCCCCATATTTGCTATGAAACTGTTGTGACACAACGACGCTTATTACATTAAATAAGCCTATGTTAATAACACTTTTTACTGAGCAAACCTTAGCCCCTTGAAAACAGACCCTTTGTCGAGGCAAGACACATATTCACTATCGAAATCTTGCCATATAGCGTTCATTAAGTTTTATAAACATGTTTTAATAAAACTTCTCTCTAAGCAAATCTCAGCCCTTTGACAAAAGAAGCCCTTGTCATTGCAGGCAGCAAATTGCAGGTAATCTTGCCATGCAGCGACGACAGTTTAAGTAAATAAGCATAAAGCAAACACAGAACGAACTTTATAGAATTTCGATGCATTCAATCAATCATGTTCTTCTATGGATCATAGGTAGCTACAAAAAACATATGTTTACGATAGAATGGCCAGCTGTATCAGTACAGTGTAGCCTTCATAAGCAACATTGCTTGCAAACGGCATTACACAATACTATTTTATCTTAGTGTTCGTTGAAGACGTCTCCAATAAACGCAGATACAATTATAATGAATTCAGAAGTGTCGTTAGCATTTCTCTTCATAAAGCAGATGACCTAACAATTGACACATAGCTCGTAAACAAATAAAACAGTTTTCAAACTATTACACTCGTGAACATGTAGGAATTAATACTTAAAATAAAATGAACAAGTGAACTGACCTGTGTGAGATATTCTCCCTTATGTCTGGACAGAGCGCGCACCAGCACGATGGCTACTATGATCAGCAACAGGAATATAAAGGCCAGAACCGCTGCAAATGTACGAAATTATGGCTCAAATACACATCTTAAAAGTAGTTACAGGTTATTAAAAAAAGGAAGGAAGCAAGAGGAAAAGAAATTAGGATAAAATAAAAGAAAGAAGACAGAAAGAAAGAAACTATTAAAGTTTATTTGATAGACCAACGTACACCATAAAAATATAAGCAAAAACACATAAAGCATTAAATGTTTAAGAGGGAACAGGGCCTGCGAGGAATTTACAAAATGGGTATTTGAAGAAACTATTGCCATTGTGCTCCCTCAAGTCTGTCCCTGTAGAGTGTGATAGGGACAGCTGCAACTCAGACCGATTTTATCACAAAATTTTTGACGAGATCGACGTTTCGTATTCCCCTTTTTTGTCCTCGAAAACTGAGCCTAACCAATTATTTTTGGCACCAAATTAAGAAAGACTATGTCTAGGTCCTTATTAAATGTTTTATGGTAAAACTTTTCTAATTTGTCTGGTGGTCTTTTAAGAACGGCGGTAAAAATAGGACCATTTTTTGACATTTTTGGAGCGTCATATTTTCTTAAGGAAATGACAGGGACGTGTCAACAGCACACCTTGACTTTATGAATAAAAAAAAATTATTGCTCTAGAAGCATTATTCAGGCAGAAAACAGGGGAATACATTTGTATGGAGAATCTCAGCCCCTGTTCCCTCTTAAGTACAGTAGGTTGAATCTCCTGGCGTTATGCAGAAAATAATAACGCAGTGTTGCCGACAGTGACGAATCGTGGGAAATTCAACTTTAATACACGAGTAATACAGAACAGATGGTCGATGGGGCCGAAAAGTTCTGGAGTGGCGACCGCGTACCGGAAGACACAGCGTTGGAAGGCCTCCCACAAGGTGGACCGATGACCTGGTGAAGGTCGCGGGTAGCCGATGGATGCGAGACGTACAGGACCGATCATTGTGGCGACACTTGGGAGAGGCCTATGTCCAGCAGTAGACGTCTTTCGGCTGAAATGATGATGATAATGACACTAGTAATAAATACTACTACTGAACTTTAGTACTAGTGTATTAAGGTTGAATTTCCCACAATAGGTCATTGTCGTCAACACTCCATTATTATTTTCTGCAAAACGCCAGGAGATTCACCCAGTAGATAGGCAAAACATTAAATTTGGTGCAACAATAAAAACACAACATTTAAGCATAGAGGACGGAATTCCCGTTCACAATGAAATCTCGACATCCTAGTACAAGTTCGAAGAAATAAAAGAACAAGGCTAGGCAAAGAGAGAGAGTGAAAGAGAGTTCAGAATTGATATGTTAAAAAATTAATAATATTTACTAAAGGCCATAGAAGAACTTTTTTAGGCGCGTACCCAAAATCGCCATTTTTTACCCACAGAAAATTTAATACCAAATCAGCAATCAACAACTACCCTCCGAAAATTAAATTCAAACGCCAAAAGATACTTTTAGCACTGTTCCTACATTATTGACATAGCTTGCAGGCATGAGCTGTTTGTGTCTAGATTTAAAACATTTTTGCACGGAAACAGACCTCTAGTTAACAGAGAAAGCACAAAGAAAGACCCGTCACATCGTTAGGTTAGTTGTAGTACTCACTGCCGAGGATAGCTTCGTCAGTGTTGTGCATGTCGATCTCGTGCTGCAGGTCCAGGTCCGGTGGTGGTCGCGTCTCCAGCCTTTCGGGAGGGTGAGTTACTGGCTCCACTCCGCAGAAGTCCTCGTTCAATACGCCACCTGGGAACGTAAACATATTATTGTAATCTTGACTATGTTAGAGATTAGTAAAAAGATTGCATCATTAACGTCGAGTTGCTAATGATTTTGGTGTGATGGTTAACTCAGATGACGGGACGACCTTGAGATCTGAGACTGGCCCTCAATCCTCTACCTATAGTACTGAGGGCCATTCCTTTGGATAGGTCTAATCTATAGCAGAAGTGTTTGGGAAGAGAATGAATTAACTGGCTAGATATGGTACAATGCAAAATAGATAAAAGAGGAGATATAAATTAAAATTATTACGAAAGCAGCACACTGATGAACACTGAAAACCATGTAGCGACATCTATGTCGCCACATACGAACTAAACACACGAATCCTGCATCGCGCAATCAAAGTTCTCCGCAAGATTTGAACATATACAACAGCCTGAAATTAACCATCGAGCAGTTGCTCGGACCAGACACAATACCTCTGGTCGGAGGATCCTCCCTCTTCAATAGAGATTTGCGGGAATTGACACCCTATTCCGCATACCTCAATAACAAAATCAATAAATAGGTCACGGAAACTACAGAGATATTTCAGATGGAATCTCCTAGTGATACTTTGTCCGACCTAGAAATAGAACCCTGGAATACATGTTCACCAGCAGGAAGCTCACCTCCCAAGCTCCGCACGTTGGGCGGCGGGTCCTGCTGGAACAGCAGCTTGAGCGGGTAGATGTCGTCGAACTCCACGCGGCTGACGCAGCCCACGAAGCCCTCGTTCATGCTCTCGTTGTACAGTACACATGCTCACCTCCCAAGCTCCGCACGTTGGGCGGCGGGTCCTGCTGGAACAGCAGCTTGAGCGGGTAGATGTCGTCGAACTCCACGCGGCTGACGCAGCCCACGAAGCCCTCGTTCATGCTCTCGTTGTACAGTACACATGCTCACCTCCCAAGCTCCGCACGTTGGGCGGCGGGTCCTGCTGGAACAGCAGCTTGAGCGGGTAGATGTCGTCGAACTCCACGCGGCTGACGCAGCCCACGAAGCCCTCGTTCATGCTCTCGTTGTACAGTACACATGCTCACCTCCCAAGCTCCGCACGTTGGGCGGCGGGTCCTGCTGGAACAGCAGCTTGAGCGGGTAGATGTCGTCGAACTCCACGCGGCTGACGCAGCCCACGAAGCCCTCGTTCATGCTCTCGTTGTACAGTACACATGCTCACCTCCCAAGCTCCGCACGTTGGGCGGCGGGTCCTGCTGGAACAGCAGCTTGAGCGGGTAGATGTCGTCGAACTCCACGCGGCTGACGCAGCCCACGAAGCCCTCGTTCATGCTCTCGTTGTACAGTACACATGCTCACCTCCCAAGCTCCGCACGTTGGGCGGCGGGTCCTGCTGGAACAGCAGCTTGAGCGGGTAGATGTCGTCGAACTCCACGCGGCTGACGCAGCCCACGAAGCCCTCGTTCATGCTCTCGTTGTACAGTACACATGCTCACCTCCCAAGCTCCGCACGTTGGGCGGCGGGTCCTGCTGGAACAGCAGCTTGAGCGGGTAGATGTCGTCGAACTCCACGCGGCTGACGCAGCCCACGAAGCCCTCGTTCATGCTCTCGTTGTACAGTACACATGCTCACCTCCCAAGCTCCGCACGTTGGGCGGCGGGTCCTGCTGGAACAGCAGCTTGAGCGGGTAGATGTCGTCGAACTCCACGCGGCTGACGCAGCCCACGAAGCCCTCGTTCATGCTCTCGTTGTACAGTACACATGCTCACCTCCCAAGCTCCGCACGTTGGGCGGCGGGTCCTGCTGGAACAGCAGCTTGAGCGGGTAGATGTCGTCGAACTCCACGCGGCTGACGCAGCCCACGAAGCCCTCGTTCATGCTCTCGTTGTACAGTACACATGCTCACCTCCCAAGCTCCGCACGTTGGGCGGCGGGTCCTGCTGGAACAGCAGCTTGAGCGGGTAGATGTCGTCGAACTCCACGCGGCTGACGCAGCCCACGAAGCCCTCGTTCATGCTCTCGTTGCGGCCGATGTACATGTACTGGATGTTGTTGAACTGCGCGTCTGCAGAGTCTTTGATGTTGAAGTTGTATTCTTGGGTTTCGTAGCTGTCCACCTGGGAAGGGATGAAACGTGAAATAATTTTTATTTCTGGGCGTTTTCTCCCAACAATATCAGCGGCCGAATCATATAAATTGATCTAGTGTTGTGGTAGGCAACACAAGCCATGTGTTACGTCATCGTCATCCAAATATTATAATTTAGAAAGTTAAGATAGATGGATGGATGTTTGTTACTCTATCACGCCAGAACGGTTTAAAGAATCTGGATGAAATTTGGAACAGAGATAGATTATATATAGTCTGGAATAGTACATAGGCTATAATTTATAGTGGGGAAAGTACTAATACCATGCCGTCGATGCGGCTAGAAGCTAGTATTTAATAAGCGAAAGAGCGAGGGGTTTAATTTTAAAGTTATAGTTTAAAAGTCTCTTGACATATGTTTGGGAGAAAGGATAATAATTTCGTACCTGTAAAACCATAGTAGCTCCGCTGTTTTTCCTAGAAAGTCTCACGTCGTGGTACTGTCCCAGAGCGAAGTGTTTCCCTTGGAACACAATCTCTTGACGCTCGAAGCCGAAGTCAAACACCACTCGCAAATGTCCTGGTAACAAGCAAGACTTTAGACATATTCTTTTCTAAAAGCACAGGGTCTCATCTCGAACAAAGAAAATTTAGTTCAAATAAATCTCAATAGATGGCGTAATATGCATCGATTTCTTAATGAAGTTTAAGTAATATTAATATTTTGAAAATAAATATGGTAAAAACTGTACTTTCTTATTTTATAAACTACCCTAAGTATAAAATTGTGAAATAATTGGCTTGTAATTCAAATTTAGACGATTATTGGAACGAATCTTCCACAAAAGCCCTTAATCAAGAGTTGAAGTCACAGAGCAAAGGTTGGCTCGAGAGGTTCGTTCAAAAGGTTTTAGAACTTGCCGTTAACTGCCCTTAGCATAAAATTGTGGAATAATTGGCTTGTAATTCAAATTTAGACGATTATTGGAACGAATCCTTCGATATTTATTTTTCATGTACCAATAGATGGCGCTGTTTGAAGTTTTAGAGTTTATCCATTCGCCTCTTTAAAATATAATAGTGACACATTTTGATGCAGTAAAATTGATATGAAGTGCCAAAAATACTATAAAATAATATGTGTGAGAAAATATAGGGAAGACTTTAAGTAAATTCATTCAGCTTGCAAGCCGTCGCTGCTAACACCATCTAGCGAGGTGTAGAGGACGGGCCCGAACCAAGATCAAAAGGTACTCGTGCTTGACGAAAGCCCGTAGTTACGGTGGTACCGTTTCTTTGTATGGGATGAGGCATCTGTACGCTAGTATTATATTATCTGTGCTAAAAGTATTCACGTAAAGAGCTGCAAATACTTCTCTTGTTCCGTTGTTCAAAATCCTTACCGGAGTTAGACACCTGCAGCGTCAGGTACTCTCCCGAGATGTTGGAGTAGAAGCCGAGCAGGAAGCCCTTGGGGTTGGTGGTGGTGAAGCCGACGCGGATCTTCTCGGCGATGGTGGAGCGCCAGGAGCCGAGGAAGTCGTACTTGACGATGGAGTTGGGACGTAGGTTCACGCCGATTTCTTTGGGGAGACAGTGAGGTTAGATTTGGTCTTGTATGTATGAGAAAAAATATCTGTCAGCAGTGTCACTTTGGTATTGGTGCGGATTCTGTTCTGCACAAAATTAACTTAATTTAGGCTATTCCCATCTTTTTCTCTCTAATAAAACAAGAAAAAGACGGACGTAAATTAGAGCTGTCAAATTTAGTTGAACTAATATTTCCGTACAAATTAAGGGTACACGTAAAAACATGCCGATTAAAAACACGGTGAAGCGCAAGGCGTAAACTAGTTTGACGTCTCTAACTTAGTTCATAGCTATAGCCGTCCTTTTCTCGCACTGCCGTTTAGTAAAAGATAGCGATTCTCTAATCTGCAATTTAAACCTTATGCTTTAGAGAATAGAAAAAAAATGGTAAACTTCACGCTTTGGTTACTGGTTTCGGTTGTCATGACTTTTAAAATGAGATTTTTTTATTGTTTAAATGTAATTAAATAATTCAATTATCAGTTACAATAGTCATATTAATTACAGTTGGTGCAAATGTTTTTTGTTCAGACACTTTAAAAGTAAGATATACAGTGAACTTTTAAGTCAGCCGTCAGCTTTAATAAATTATTTCGCTTTGTACAGTATCTGTATGTCTCTTTGTGATTTCCATTGATGTTTGGGTCCATTTCTAAACCTCAAAGTGTGACTTACCGTCAGCGCAGATGGGTCCCTTGAAGGCAGTCCAGCGGCAGTCGCAGGAGTAGGAGTCGAAGCCCTCCAGACACGTGCCGTTGTTGAGGCACGGCGACGACGCGCACTTGCCCTGGCAGCCCTCCGACACGCCGTACAGACCTGACACATCCAAACATAACTTAAAAAAACCTTTCAGGACACCAATCTTGTGTTTTACGGGCTCACAGTTCGTTCGGCATGCGGGAGACATGTGGATACCCTTTTATATTTAAGTTGGCCAGCTTTTTGAGCCAATGATAAGTGTTTTGGAGCAGGCGAGTAAAACTCTTGGGTTGTGGATAAGGTGAGACCTTGTGGATTAACAATAAGTCTTTTGTTGATAGTTCATAATTATTAATTTTTTTTTTATTGTTAATAGACACGCGTTTGATCACTATCTCACCTGATGGTAAGCGATGATGTGGTCGAAGATGGAGCACGCTTGCCTAGAAGTAACCTATTCACTCTTGACTTAAAGACTCCCAGGTTGTAGCTATCAAGAAACAGACTCCGGTTGGGAATTCCACTCCCTAGCTGTACGCACAATGAATGTTTTCTCAAAACGCTTTGTGCGTATGGATGGGATGTCCACCATGAACCGGTGGCACTTCACCGTACGTCTTGTGGTCCGTTGATGAAATGGGCTTGGCGGAATCAAATTATGCAATTCCGTCGCAAACTCCCCAAAATGTAATTTGTAAATGTATTTTTTGTTACTATTAAGCGTTTGACGTAGCTTCAGACTGCAGGGTCTACTGTGATCTAACTTGGAGAGTCTACTACCCCTCACCTAGACTGAAGTATTTCTTACGTCTCAGCGCGTATCCCATGAGGTCCACGTCTTCTGTTCAGAAGTAAGGCTCTCCAATACTCCACTAAGCCGTATTCTGCTCCCCAGATGTTATCAGTATATCTCGTAACTCGCGCGCACGGGCTCCTGGCGGATCTCGTTCTTACCTCTCCTGGCGTACCCCCTCAGGTCCACGGGCGCCCCGTTGAGCAGCAGGGCCCGCACGCAGCCCACGAAGCCGTCCTTGCGGTCCAGCGCCGCGCCCAGCGCCAGCCCCGTGGTGAGGTGCAGCGCGCGGACGGGCTCCTTGGCGGTGCGGATCTCGTTCTTTAGCGCGCCGTCCACCACTACGCGCGCTTCTTTCCTAAGGAACAAAAGTATTGTTAAAATGGTACTTAACAGTTCCATGGCTCCTGTAAAGTCATAGGATGTAGCGACATCTATAACGTCAGATATGAACTAAACATACAAATCCTGCATCGCGCAAGCAGAGTTCTCCGCGGGATTTGAACATTACACAATAATCCGAAATCAACCATCGCGCAGTTGCCCGGATCGAACACAATATCCGTCTGGTCGGAGGATCTTCCCTTTTCAATTAAGATTTGCGGGACTTTAAACCATTTTCCGCATACCTCTTGAGGAAATAATAAAACACGCGAAGCGGATGTCCTATTTAGTGAAGGGTTACATAAACGGTATGGATTTTGGCGCATGCGCAATTTTTGATTTTATCAGCAACAAATTTTTCTGGAGTGTAAACCGTTACTTCACATCACGAACTTTTGTGATGTGTTTGAGATGCATTTTCTTTATTTTTGAATTGGCATTACGATTTCGAAGCTAATCCGACTTAATATAGGCCAACGAGACGAGATAAAGAATGCAACCTAAACCTGTAGTGAACCCTCTTTGAAGAGTGGCTGGAGAGGCGCCACGGCGCCCTCACCTTCCGCCTGACGCAGGTCCTCACCGGACATGGCTGTTTCGGTTGGTACCTGTGTCGGATTAAGGCGGCGGTGACCCCCGGATGTTTCCACTGCGAGGATCGCCCAGAGGACACGGTAGAGCATACGGTGGAGGTTTGCCCCGCCTGGGCAGAGCACCGCCGTGTCCTCGTGGATGCGATAGGCGGCAGCGACCTCTCGCGCCGTGCCCTGATTAAGGCCATGGTACGGAGCCAGAGGGAATGGGAAGCCGTCTCCTCCTTCTGCGAAGCAGTAATGCTCGCGAAGAGGGAGGCGGCATACGTTAGGGAGACTCAACAACAGCAGAGTCGCCCTAGCGCCCTCAGCCGCAGCCGCCGCAGGAGACGCCAGGGACCGCGAGACGATCTCCGGCCACCGTAGACCCGGGCCTGTGGACGGCGAGTAGTGGGTAACTCGCCGCCCGATCAGCACCAGGCCCGAGAGTCGACGGCGCGTAGTGTTCCACGCGCGCCTCAAAGAGTTGTCAGCAAAGGACGGGGCCTGCCACGGCCAATGCCTGCCCGGGGGTTGAGGATAAATTCGAAAGAGTTAAGAAGAAAGTGTTAGACAGACAACTATACGATATACAGCATGTAACAAAACCCCTGTCCGATCCTGAAGGGTATTACTTGATATCGTACTGCGTACACATTGTAACGTAGTGGCGTTACAATTCTTAATGAAAATCAAACATAAGCAAAAAACAACAATGACCAAAACCCACTAATTTAATTTTGGAAAACATAAACAATATTAGTTTGCTGACAACATTATTGTCTTTGGATTCGTTGTCGTCTGTCAATGACGGCGTAGATATATAAAGGCCGCTTTCTTTTTTATTCGGACTACTGGCGGAGGAGTCACGTTCTCTTGTTCTGTCGAACACTTTTGAGACTTCACCCGTGAACCTCCCGCCGATCCTGGCAGTTAAGATAAATAAATAAAATAAAAAAGCCTTTTATTTCTTGCGTAATCCAAATACAAATAAATTATTGTTACAAATATGTTATTATTGTGGTTCATTTAGTATTATTGTTGTTTACAATTTGTTATTCATAGTATCATCAGTTCATATATCATATATGATGTATATATCAATGTTGTATCATTAATATAATGATCAATATAGTATCATATTATCATGATTTATAATTGCTAGGTACTACTGATTGTTTATTAATGAATTTATAAATAAATCTATTCGATAATTAATTAATTAATTTAAATTCCTGTAATAATAACATTATTTTCTCTAGGTAGGATCCTGGCAGTTGCAGTTGAAAAATACTTGCCAACCTTAGTAAATTGTGTGAGAACTAACCCCGTTCTTGGGTAAGTGTTGAATCAGCATCAAATAGCTTTGTGAATTTTGTGTTCCTAATTTTATACAAATTCTTTCCAGAACATGTTTTTCCTATGTCTTGCATTTTTCTTTTCTTTGCATTGTAAAATCAAGGTTCGTAACCTACAATAAAACTATTGTATTGTTGTAATCACGCCTTCCGCGTGGTTAACTTTATAAGGCCTTTGCTATGCGCATCTTGACTTGTGTGTACCCTCCTGCTACACTCAAATGTGCATGTCATCGTGCTTTTCACCTCACCTTTGTAAACTCCGTCTGATTTTGACAACCACACCGCCTTATTAGCGCACGTACAGCCACTTTGCTCATGCCTGAGTGTCAAAATCAGCGGAGAAGATCATCAGCCATCTTTAAGACACGCTGGACATTATTTTTCAGGGTCCCAGATTAGGAGTCCCAGATTCCGAGTCCCAGGTCCAAGCCCCCAGATCAGAAAACCCGAATATGGAGGGGGAAGATTAGGAGCCCTACGCTCCGAGCACGCACCTGTATCGTCCTCCATTGCGGCCATCCTGCCGCAGTGCCTCGTGCTGTCACCACTAGGCCACTTACCACAACGGCGGCCGGGTATTTATTTACTCGCGTGGCTTCTGCTAGCCGTTTTCGAGCCGGCCCGACCACCTGCCAGCCGATTCTTCCTGGCTCCTGTCGACCCTACGAGCCGGCGGTACCACCTGCCGGCCGACATCTCCGGGGCGAACGCAACGTGGCTCCCCCGAGTCATCCGTCACCAGGCTGAGCCAGGATAGTACCGTGCCATCTCCCAGGGAGTGCCAAACACTGTGACTACAAACTTTCCCACGCCCTTTTCTCTATTCAATATATATTTTTTTTATGTTGACTGAGGTACGTGTTGTCATTTATAACTTCCCACGTAACCTCCTTACGTCACAACATATACGTAAACATTTAATGGATACGAGATAATTATTTTTCTCCAATAAAAATAATTTATTTAAAAAAAATTAAAGCTTATCAAAAGCAACACTGAGCGCTTGACAAATTTCACCAACTGTTTCATTTAAAAGATGAATGATGAAAGATTTCGCCGGCCGGTGGAGTGTTGTCAACTTATGAAAGTTTACTATATTTAGTGTTAAATTTCGCATATTTAAAAAAAAAATCTATAACTTTTGATTTTTATGAGTTACATTTTTGTTACAACTTTTTCTAGTACGTATGCTAAACCAGGAATATGCCTTGATTGGATCGGACAGGGTTTTTGTTACATGCTGTATAAAAGATATGTATACAGTACCTGTTCCTCTCAATACTGACGGAGTGCCAGTTGTTGTCAGCGAGCCGGTTGCTAGTCTCCACAGAGACACCCAGCGGAGTGTCACCCACTTGGAACTGGAACTGCAGCTGATCTCCGCCGATGATGGACAGCTTTATGTAGTCTTGAGGACCCTGGGCGGCGAAAGGATGAGATTACTTTCAAGTATATTTTGTATAGAAAAAAAATTACAAAGCTTTCTGTTTTTTTAAGGGGCATGTCGTGAACTGTTTATTTGCTGAGTCCACTCCTTTTGCCACACTAAAATCATCTGATATATTGTAATGGGTCTTTTGATGATGTTGATATTATAATACTGTATTCTGCAGTGTTTATTTTTGTACAATATTTTATCTGCCTACCTAGCCTTTTAACAATCAATCTGCCCGCGCCTTTTCCCAACTATCTTGAGGTCGGCTTCCAGTCTAACCGGATGCAGCTGAATATAATATTTTACATGGAGCGACTGCCTATCTGACCTCCACAACCCAGTTACTGGGTAATACGATACCCCTTGGTAAGTCTGGATGTCAGACTTTCGGGTTTCTGACGACCCGTAACGACTGTCAAAGATCCACGATTGACAGCCCGGACCAACGCCTTAACGTCCTTTCCGAGGCACGGAGGAGTCTCGGTATGTAAAGATGGTCACCCATCCAAGGACCAACCCCAGCAAGCGTAGCTTAACCTGATGGATCGACCCGTGCGGCTGTTATTAATAAAACAGAAAATAACACAAAAAAATACCATACAGTCGAACATAGAACATTTTTTGAAGTAGGTTAAAAAGGAATCTTTTTCCGAAAACAGCATCAAAATTAGTTATGAAATGAAGCAGCAATTAGCATTTCCAATACTGACATAAGGAAGAGTGAGAGCGTGATGGGGACATCTCGCTATCTCTTTTGTACGCTCGTAACCTAATGTCGGTGACGTCTGAGAGACTTTGACCTCTAAGTTTGTTTCGGTGTTTCTTCTCAGGGTAGTCAGCTAGGAAACACCGGCCTCATCTAGCTTAAACTGACAAAAAACATTGACGTGTAAAAGTGTTCCTTGTAACCTATTTACTGAATAAACATCATTTATCATTTGTCATACTTATGTGTGTGCATCCTTTTTCTGTTACTTGACAGTTTCCCCTTCCACAAGATTTGAAAGTTTTCTAAACTTGCTTAAGGTGAGAGCTACAGGGTAGCCCGCGAAATTCAAATTTTCTTACGTTTTTTGCAATTTGTAGGTCAAGTGTCAGGTTGTCTGTTGGTCAAAGTATGATTCCCGGCCGTAGCAAGTACGTATTTAAAGAACTGTAATCATTAAAATCATCAATACAACTCTCTCAGTTAGAATTGATGCCAAATGTAAGTATTTCATGAAATCAGCGAATCAAATTTTGACCAAGATACAACCTGACACTGACCTGCAAATTGCAAAAAACCTAAGAATATTTGAATTTCGCGGGCTACCCTGGCGCATCCAGCTTAATTTTGAACGGTTTTGAAAAAAAAAAATATCGATTTTGGATAGTAGTAACTTTTTGATAAAATAGTAAAAACAATTGAGTTAAATACTCTTTTATTTAGTGTTGGCAATAAATGTTTCTTTTTTTCTTTGCGATAAACGATGGCTACTTTTTCTATAGGCGTAGACACAGCCTATTTTCCAAAAATAACGGAAGTGATTAAATGCCGAGCGATGGGTTTTAAAAAGCGGACCATAAGGATACGGTATAAAGATGACCTAGTAAGATCTTTTGTGAAATCAACCAAACTTTTTGGAAAAATTAATTGTTCATTATTGCAAAGAGCTGTTATAGTAAATGCCATGTTATTTTGAAATACTGGCAAAATTTCCATATTTCCAAGTAAGCTATTCTTACGGTGCATTTTTCAATATTCTTTTAGCGATTTTATGAATATAAATGAGTCTGATACCACAAGTCTTACCTTAGAATGTAGCAGCACCGCATTCTCCCTGGTGGTCTTGAACTCGAAGTAGATGTCGCCGCTGTGGCCGAGGTCGAACATCGGCAGAGTAATGATGGCGTCCGATATGCGGAACGTTACCGCGTTGCTGAATAGATCTGTGACAATACAACAACATTTAAGGAAAACATGCCACACCAACGGCCACTTCATTGTACGTGATCACTAACGACACACAGGGCAGACTCTTACTGACTAAAACCCATCCCTGTTCTCCCCTCTCGTTTCTGTGTGGCGCGGTAACTCAGTTTCGAATTTATCCTCAACCCCTGGGCAGGCATCGGCCATGACGGGCCCCGTCATTATTGCTGACATCTCTTGTTCGTCTTGCGTGGAACACTACGCGCCGTCGACTCACGGGCCTGGTGCTGATCGGACGGCGAGCTACCCACTGCTCGCCGTCCGCAGGCTCTACGGTGACCGGAGATCGTCTCGCGGCGCCGGAAGCTGGGCTGAGGGCGTGAGGGCGACTCTGTTGTTGAATCTCCCTCACCCGTTCCGCCTCCCTCTTCGCGAGCATTACTGCTTCGCAGAAGTAGGAGCCTGCTTCTCATTCCCTCTCGCTCCGTACTATGGCCTGGAGCAGGGCCGGGCGCGAGAGGTCGCAGCCGCCTATAAACTTGTCACCTTAGATTTGGTAAAGCAAAAATAACGTGTCTAACATTTTTTTTATATAAATCGTAATTTACGGACTAAATAGAATTATTATTTTTGTACCCAGGAATCATCCCTATTAAGTAATAGTGTATCGTGAGTATAGTCTATTATTTTTTTGGGAAGTGTTACCGGTGCTAGTTTTCAGAAACAGAATATAGATTCATAATTTACAAACCATCTCCTTCACACAGCAGTGGTCCGAGTGTGTAACGTCCTTCCTTCTCGTCGAGATGCGAGCCGGTGTCACCGAAACGCAGCTGCTTTACTGGTAAGAACTCCTTTTCTGTGATTTCCCCGCCATCCACTTGGAACTCTGAATAATAATAACAATAAGATATAAAGTTCATTTCATATTTATGAATTTGGACTTATTTATGATTTTTTTTTCCATTCAGATTGTGTTAGTGTGTGGTACTACTAAACAACTGCAACCCAAGCAAGTCAAAACAGTGCAATGTGCACCTTTAGTGCCAAGCTTATTTCCTATGGGTTGTATATTGTAGTCTGCTGCACGTTTGCGGTCACAATTTGGCTTTGACAGCGCTTTTATTTCGTATCTTGTCTCCTTCTCTGGTAATATTGCTATGTTGCTGACGATGTACATACCATCCGGCTTCATATGCTCAGCGTCACAGTTGCACCACTTGGTGGGATCAGCACAGGAGCCCAGGACTCCGCACTGACACATCCTGGAGCCGGGCGTGGCGCCGGCCCAGTAGTCCATGCGCTGCCCCGTGCGGGACACCCACCACGCGAACGGGTGGAAGGAAGACTCCTCGCCTGGGGAATAACAATAGATTATTGTCGACGGCACGGTTGGTGCAGTAGTTGAGCGATTGGGTGCTGCGCTTCGTGTCGACAGTTCGATTCCAGTGTCGCGTAGATTTTGTTAACTTGTTCTTATAAGCGGATGGACAAGCGAATCACGTTTGTTATTAGTTACCGGACGGGTCGGCCGCCCGGGCGCTCCATTGTTGACCGCGCGAGGCGAGCTTGCTTCCTTGAGCTGCGCGCGCGCTGGGCGGCCGACCAGTCCACAGACCAGTCCACAGACCAGTCCACAGACCAGTCCACAGACCAGTCCACAGACCAGTCCACAGATCAGTCCACAGACCAGTCCACAGACCAGTCCACAGATCAGTCCACAGACCAGTCCACAGACCAGTCCACAGACCAGTCCACAGACCAGTCCACAGACCAGTCCACAGACCAGTCCACAGACCAGTCCACAGACCAGTCCACAGACCAGTCCACAGACCAGTCCACAGACCAGTCCACAGACCAGTCCACAGATCAGTCCACAGACCAGTCCACAGATCAGTCCACAGACCAGTCCACAGATCAGTCCACAGACCAGTCCACAGATCAGTCCACAGACCAGTCCACAGACCAATCCACAGACCAGTCCACAGATCAGTCCACAGATCAGTCCACAGACCAGTCGTTTTGCTGCTGCTTTGCTGCGCTTTGCGGTTACTCGCTGTGTTGTCGAGCTTGCCGACGCGCTTATGCTTTCGCCTATTTATTCTGCTACCCGCTTCTATACTATTGTTCAAGTATTCTATCTTCACTCTGTCCTTTCCATCTGTGTAATCCTTCTTCATATTTCGTGCTCTTGACTCTCATTAGTGTTGTGGACTTTTTTTCTACCTCGTTAATAAACTTTATGTAAGTGTACTAACTCTTTTCATTTATCTCCGCACACACTACCCGAAATTACGAGATAGCTACGTACGCTAAACCAGTATCGATTTTGGAAATAGTTTATTAATTTGGTATTTTTTTTGACATTGTAGTTTTTATTTGAAATTTAATTAATTGACAGAAAAATATTATTTTGATTTATTCAACACTATATTTCTTTCTATATTTTTGATAATTTGGTAATGTGAAATGAAATAATTGAAATTGATACTAACATTTTCAACTTTCAAAAATATAACATCTCACACCTGTGTATCTGTAACCTATGTTTACAAATAAATACTTAATAATTCTGATTCTGAACAAATGTTTGTATGGCCTACAAATGGTTGTTCCGGGTCTGGGTGGAAGGTTCGTTTACATGTTTGTGAACGCACCTACGTTGCAGAAGTAATTCTTAGAGCGCAAGGTTTAAAAATAAAATGTTAACTTTGTGATGACATACATTAACGATTTCACAGGTCATTAGATCGATTTTCGAGATGTGCGGCGTCTATTTAGCACACTGTACAACCTTCCATGCTAAGGCCACATTCAAATCAAAGTCAGCCGGAGTCGATCTGCAAGCACGTATCAGTCTCATTTTCCACCGGTTCGAAAGGAAATATGATGACAGAAAGACTAGACCGACTGAGCTTTGACCACCTGCGCGGTATGTATTTCTTTCTTCTCGTAAAAAATTGCTCTAGAGTCATAAAAAATCCTGCGGTGAGATTAGTCAACAGCGTCTATAGAAACCGGTGCGGTGATCTAGTGTTTTCGCAACCATCAACACGTCTCATATTTATGAACTAATTACTTACTTGGCGAATTCAACAATCTGGAATGCTTGCACATGTACTCGAGATGCTGCATGCAGTTCTCGGACCTGTTCAGCAGCGCCTCCAGCTGCTGGCGGTTGGCGTCGTAGATGATGTCCTGGCGGAACGAGCCCGGCTCCTGGTAGCCGTCCACCACTGTGTTTTGAGACGAGGAGTGCTGGACTGCTGTTATAATGCGTCCGTCCGCTGTTTGGAAAGATAAATTAATGCAAGCTATGACGTAAACAAAATATAAGGATGCCTTCGACTTTGACTAAGGACAAGCATGGGCGTTATACAAACGTTTGCGCAGCGTAGTAGCGACACTCATCATAATCAGCCTTGTAATGTCCCCACTGCTGGGGCCCAGGCCTCCTCTCTGTGAGCGGGTGTGGGCCGTAATCCACCATACGGGCCCAGCGCGGGTTGGTGGATGTCACATGTCTTTGAGTTTTTGGTCTTAGGACATGTCGGTTTCCTCACTATGTTTTCCTTCACCGTTTTGAGAGCAGTGGTGATGAAATAATTTACACTAAGTAAAGTGCCTGCCTGGGTTTGAACTCACGACACGACAAGTTGTAGACTTGTAATTCGCGGCAGTTACCACTGGGCCACCACTGCTCCAGTAGCGAGTGTAGCAACACTATTGCTACTTATTTAAAAAAAAAAAAAATTTTAGATACAATCATGGCAATCTTTCCTCGAAATGAGACCCCGTACCATTAGGAAATTAACTAATGTTAGATGCTGAGTCATAGAGGACAACTTAACCTATTAGCAGCTTTACATTGAAAATATTTATCTTTATTTTGTTACTTAAAATAATAATGAATGAACGGAACACTTACAATAAAACTCGCAGGTGACGGGGAAGGCGGGCAGCGGGCCGGAGCCGTCCACGTCGATGTGTATGTCGGCGGCGCGCGACACGGCCTGCACGTTCTTGTAGGCCTGGCACGACAGCGGGTGCACGGCTGGAATACATTCTTACGTTAAAGCATGCTTTTTTTTTTGTTTTCGTGTGTGGTGGGAAATCATCCAATGACTTCTCCCGCTCTGGGTGGAGCGGGAGGGCATGTCAGACTCTTACTGACTAAAACCCACCCCTGTCCCTTCCTGCTCTGAGTGCCCAGGGGCGAGGTAACTCTGTTTCGAATTTATTCTCAACCCCCGGGCAAGCATCGACCATGACGGGCCCCGTCTTTATTCTACTGAAGCGGAGCTAGGCGGAGCGGAGCGGGGCGGAGCGGGGCGGAGCAGAGCGGAGACGTGCAAGAATCGACCAATCACACTGGCTGAAATCCTCATCTCGTCTGTGATTGAACGATTCGTGCACGTCTCCGCTTCAGTGGAAACGCACTCTAAGGGTAAAGACAAGGGTCACGGAAGTGTTCCAAAGAGTCACCTGCCCTGACACAGGCAGCTGAAGGAACACCTCACCCGTGTTCCTTCAGCTGCCTTTAGTCAGTAAGAGTCTGACACGCCCTCCCGCTCCACCCAAAGTGTGGGAAGCTACTAAGGGTACAGTCAATAGTGTCTGTCTGTATTTATGATTAAAACCAAGTGTACATAAGTAAAGTTTTTCAACAGTGCAGACGTAAAAGTCCATCCAAGATTTGTAGACGAGTATCACCAAGCGATTGTTAGCACTTATCTGTTTAAATATCGAACTCACCGAGTATTATCACTCAAACCGTACACATTTCAAAGAAAGCGCGAGCACCTTCCTTTACTTGAAAAATTTAACCAAAAAAGAGTACCCTAAATAGATAAAGTAGATAAATTATGTGGTAATTAGTTATTATTTCTCTCGATTTGATCTTTTTGAAGTTATACTTCTTTAGGCGCGTTATGAAAAGACGATGAGAGTGACATTTTAAGATCCGCGCGCATCACTGTCACACAAAATTCACAGGTTGAAGTTAGCTAGAACCGACGACGACCTGAAGTTAGTTATGGTCTGTGGTTCATGAGGAATAATTGTTTTCCTTTTGTAAACTTTGTGACAGTTTGGTTTTTTATCTTGTTACCCCAAAGAAGTATAACTTCTTACGTACGTACATAACACTCACTTACACACACTTTTTTTTAAATCGTTTATTAGCAGGCGTCTTAGTTGTGTGTGTAGATTTACTTGTTTGTGTGCGTAAGCTTAGAGTGCCAGAAAATAGCTTACGCTCACGGAGACAATGTGCACGTGAAATTACACACACAACCAAGACCAACCCACCTGTGAGATAGAACATCTATAAGACATTAGTAATATTGAGTCGTGTCATATCCAATGTGAGTGCGGTGCCCCTGTCCAGAACATGACTCACACTTGGGGCATTCCAGTGAATAGCCCAAGTGCCCATACATCTACACTATGGAGGACCTGATGAACACTACTGATGCTGCAATTAATGTGGCCAGCTTTTGGGCCCACAGTATTTAAAAAAAAAGCAACTAAAAAGTTCCAAACAAGTCACTTTTCAAGCAGTCTGATGCAGTTGGTGGCTGTTATTTTAGTTCAATTATTCATTTCATGCCACCAACTGCATCAGACTGCTTGGAAAGTGACTTGTTTGGAACTTTTTAGTTGTTTTTTACAGTCGGGTTTTTTGAAAATATTCAATTTTTTATTTTCTACATTTTAGTGAGTGACATTTTTGGAATCGCCTCCTCGAACCCTTTTATTTAATACCCCACTTAATATAGTTCGTCGAATTTCATTTTTTTCTTTTACACAATATGGCGTCTGGTTGTCGCCAAATTGTATTCTGATTACTGTCATGTCTTTAGTAGCACTCGCTAGATTAAGATGAATCAATTGACGTAAGAATTATCAAAATCGGCCCACGCGTTTGGTCTCTATACTGCCACAAAGGAACAAACATACATACTTACATACATACATAGGCTGATAAACACATTACCCTCCCTCGTCGCGCAGTCGGGTAAAAAATCAGGAAACCATCGCTTCGAAAGAAGAAGAGGAATATTGATAGATTATTAATAGTCTAGTTAAGAGGAAGTTACTCACAAGTGTGACACACTGCGCCGGCGTAGCCAGTGTTCTGACAGTGACAAGTGAACTCGTCCGCGGTCTGCGTACACATGCCACTGTGCTCACACGGATTAGGGTTACATCTGTCAAATAACAGATAACAGTTACTTATCACACATTTGTATTAGGACTTATTTTTACAGATCTTTTAAATTCTTTATTTATTCAGGGTCATTACACCTTCATATAATTTATAGATATTGCGTATCCAAACATTGCCAGAGACGCCATTCTAGTTTAAGGCACGATAGTAATTAATTTATCGACGCGTCAAAAATAGCGTATGTGATTCCATTGACTATTGAGAACTCAGTCAACCACTCATAACCAGAGGTCGGAATTAGGTAGAGTTATTTATGTACTTGCATCGAAATGTTGATATTAATATGGATCTTCCCGGGATTTCTAATGGACAATCCCGTGTGGCCAACAATATTACAAATAAATAATAAAAACCTCTATTGTTTTCTTTTGTTCTCACAAGCTATGTTGTGTGAACTACAAATGTGGCAAATCGCGCGTGTGCGCATTGGAATTTTGCAACTTCGGACATCCGATGTCGTTGACGTAAATTTAGTAACGACGCGCGAGCAGTGGTTTAAATTGTGTAAAATTAAATAACTTTTTTATTTAATAAATCACGGGCTTTTTCTGCTCTTTAAAATTAATCTCAAGATTTGAGGCATATCCACTTTATTCTTTCGCTGTATGAAATCAGTGTAAGTACATAAATAACTCTTAACTAATTCCGACCTCTGCTCATAACAGTTGAGGTGTGGTTGATAATTTTTAGCTAACTTTTGTATTGAAACTCGTTCCACATTCGATACATAGAACGAGTTTGACTAACAAAAAAGGGGAAAAGTAGGTTTAATTATTTATGTGGAGGGTCTGTTACCTGTCTATCATCTGACAAGCGTCGAACACCACCTCGTTGGGGCAGCAGTACTCTTCCTTCTTCCAGTCGGTGGGCAGGCGGTAGTTGCCGTCCACCGCGATCTTGCGCATACAGCCGATGAAGCCGCGCGGAGGGGCTTTCCCACCTATTAAATATTGTTGATTCATACTTCATCATGGAGAGCAGTGGTGGCCCAGTGGTATTGGCCGCGACTTACAAGTTGTTGGTCGTGAGTTCAAACCCAGGCAGGCGCTTTACTTTGTGTAAATTATTTCATCACCACTGCTCTCAAAACGGTGAAGGAAAACATCGTGAGGAAACCGGCATGTCTTAGAACCAAAAATTCGAAGACATGTGACATGCACCAATCCGCATTGGACCCGCGTGGTGGATTACGGCCCGCACCCTCTCACAGAGAGGATGCCTGTGCCCCAGCAGTGGGGACATTAAAAGGCTGAGATGATACTTGATCATGATTGTGACAGAAAGAGATAAAATCTGTTATCATAAAAATAATGCAAGACCTATGAACTGCTCATACTGACTTTTTCTCAACAAGAGCTTGTAGGCTTTAATTAGTTTACGTAGAATTAAACAAATTATAAAATAGTAAAAGTATGGCCGGGATGGTTATGGTCCTAATTAGAAAGGCAGGATCAGAGCTTTAGCTTCTTAATTTCTACAGCATGTAACAAAAACCCTGTCCGATCCTGAAGGGTATTATTTGGTATCGTACTGCGTACACACATACGTAATCATTTAATGGATACGAGATTAATATTTTTCTCCAATGAACATAATTAAGTAAAAAAAAAAGTTATCGAAGGTAACATGAGCGCTCGACAAAGTTCACCTACAGTTTTGTATCAAAGAAACTGCCTAAGCGAGACAGTATTTTTGATCCTTTGTTAAAGAGTGCCTACAGCTCGGCTAGTGCAGCGCAGTATCGTTTGAAATAAAAATAGGTAAAAATGAAAAGATTTCGCTGACTGGTGGAGTGTTGTTAACTTATGAAAAGTCATATTAGTGTTAAATTTCGAATATTTTATAAAAATAAAAAATCTATAACTTTTGGTTTATATGTTACATTTTTTTACTATTTTTTCTAGTACGTATGTTAAACCAGGAATACGCCATTATTGCATCGGACAGGGTTTTTGTTACATGCTGTATATTTCAATGTTCAGCTCTCCACACAAAACTATTAAATACTATTTAGTACGATGACACTTGGATCTCTAATCTAAATGGCAGAACTAACGAACCATAAGATATGGCGTCCTGTTTGTAATAGCTATAAAATATCATGAACCCAAAATTAATAATAACTTACCAGCAATATAATAAGTGCTCCCTGTCATAAACCTGAGCTTCTTCAATGTCTTGACAGGCCTGAAGTCTACTGCCAGGGTCAGGCTGTCAGTTGCCATGGTCAGCAGCAGAGAATGCCAGCGACCATCGTTGAACTCTTCTGCATAGTTGTCTAGTTTCACGCGAGGAGAGCCGGGTGTTTCTAGTTCCAC
The DNA here is from genome assembly GCA_951329385.1 of Polia nebulosa. NCBI lineage: Eukaryota > Metazoa > Arthropoda > Insecta > Lepidoptera > Noctuidae > Polia > Polia nebulosa. The sequence goes on from OX589596.1 coordinate 1,836,461, forward strand.
TTTGACTCGGCCTTCTTCTATGTAAACCTGGAGGATTAAGTTTTTTATTGTAATGTGTTGGATTGAGGGAATAATAGAGGCAATTTCGTAATGTTACAAACCGTTATGTTAGTAGCAACAGTAAGTTTTTAATTGAATGTGTATGTAAGTTTACATGTTGGTGAGCGCACCCACACGTAAGATATAGTATACCTAAGATATAGTTAGCATCTACCCAGAAAGGGTTTACAAAAATAAAAGTCAGAACTGTAATTGTTTTAAATCCACTGGACGCTTCTCTTACAGATGTAGGTTTTAGTCAGTAAGAGTCTGAAACGCCCTCCCGCTGAGACGTCATTGGATGACTTCCCACCCTAAGAAAAAAAAAATTCAGGACTGATTCCAAGTGTGGGGCAACATTTAAAAAAAAATAAGTTTAAAAAATATTGCGTTGACTGTCAATGGTTTCGTAGGTCTTATAGAAGCAGTCCGGGCGTTGAGAGCTTTAATAATACCTTAGTAGAACAATGTTGCTCAGACTTTTACTGACGATGATCGTCCTATTTATCATCAAGCATCAAGCGCTTGGTTGCCAACCTACTAATTAACAAGAAAAAACTCAAAATCCACGGTTCAAACTAATATTTTAGCCAGTATCCCTTGGGTAACCAGCCAAGTTACAACCCGGTCACGATATCTGTGCACCCGGCGTCGTCATGTCGGCTGTAAACCAACCGGTTGCAGCGCGGAGAGACAGCAGAGCAAGCGACCATCGCATTCCGGCGACGTGCAAAGATTTTGTGACCGGGGTCACAGATAATGCCTCATCCCATACAAAGAAGCGGTACCGCCGTAACTACGGGCTTTCGACTTGCACAAGCAACTTTTGTTCTTCGTTCGGGCCCGTCCTCTACACACTACAGGTGTTAGTAGCGACGGCTTGCAAGTTGAATGAATTTACATACTTATCAATATTTTCTCACACATTGAGGAATTGCTTTATAGTATTTTTGGCACTTCATAACAGTTTTACTGTTTCAAAATGTGTCACAAATAAAAAGGCGAATGGATAAACTCTAAAACATCAAACAGCGCCATCTATTGGTACAAGAAATATAAATGCCTAAGGATTCGTTCCAATAAACATCTAAATTTGAATTAGAAGTCAATTATTCTACAATTTTATGTTTAGGGTAGTTTATTAAACAACAAAATACAGTTTTTACCATATTTGTTTTCAAAAGATTAATGTTACTTATACTTCAATAAGAAATCGATGCATATTACGCCATCTATTGAAATTTATTTAAATTAAATTTTCTTTGATAAAGATGTGACCCCGTGCCGGAGTGTACTATTCTCAAAAAGCTCGACTCCTGTGCGTTACATAATATGATATGTCACCTTAACATGTCCCTCGGTGTTAAACTTGTGGTAGATGAGCAGGCCGTGCTGCTCGTAGGTGCGGAACTCCAGCGAGATGTTCAGCGTGTTGCTGCCCGAGTAGCCGCGCAGCTTGGCGTACGAGCCCTCCTTCAGGAACGTGATGGGCACTACTGGGGGCTCCTATGACGAACAAAAACTTTTATTATTACCGATCTAAGGAGTAATATGAGAGGCTAACTTATACATTCTAATACCTACGGGATATAATACCAACATAATAATATACATACTCTATTCTTCATATTATCCATGATTCCAGCTACACAATTCATAAAATGACTCAATTAATACGATTAATATTTAGCCTATCATATCCTAACAGAATAAATAAAACAGCTTTATAAAAAAGCACAAAGGTATATTCAGCCAATCATACCCTGGAGCTTTTACCTTAAGGGGTTATTGTACTCATCATTTTGAACAACTATTACTATGGGACCAAACCTGAAATCACGAAAAAAAATCAGCTGTACCCTACATTTATGTTGGTATATAATAATAATAATAACCTGACTGCGTACCGTGGTCGGATGCTCTCTCTGTTTCAGGTGCTTGAGCCAGCTGTCAACGTATCGGCCCAACGACTGTCGGATCAGGTGCGGGTCATCCAGCGTAATCGTATGCTGGATGATACCACACTTGATAGACTACGCCTCGAATCACGGAGTAGCCGTGTCTCACCTGCTTCGCCACCGGCCGCGGTGCAACTGCAACCTAATGCACCACCGCGACCTGACCACGTTGGTGAAGATGATGATGACATGGCTATATCCGTGAGTACCCAGTGTAACGAACGATTGAGGAGCGCTTTGGAGGATGCATTCCGAGAGCACCGCTCCACACCGCCTGGGCTTAGACCTCGTCTACCTCGTTTGCCCATGCATAAGAAAAATAAGGCGCTGGTGTGTGCTCTAGATTCGCAGCTATCAAATTTTTTTGATAGCAGCAAAGACCTTGCTGATACCCACTCAATCTTGTACTGCGCGGCTGCAGCGGCATGTCGTGTAGCTCACGTCAAGTTCCCCAACAGTGACAGAGCTGCACGACCAGCTGTACCAGCTTGGCAGTGCAGGATCGAGCGTCGTATCGGTGAGGCTAGAGCACTCATTGGCAAGCTTATCTGCTTCAGGGAGGGCAACACTCGCCCTAGGGTGATGCGCTTTGTGAGGCGGGCATTCTCGGGGACTGATATAAGTTCCCGAGATTATCTGACCCGCGTCACAGAGCGTGTCGACTTCCTGAAGCAGAAGATCTATGCATGGGCAAACCGTATTCGTCGGTACAAGCGGCGAGTGGAGCGGTACACTCAGAATCGCACATTCGAAAGCAACGAAAGGTGGGTTTATAGGGCTTGGGAGTGACCGGACCAAGGTGTGTCCGATACGCACCTACCTGATGACGACGCCATGAGCTCATTCTGGCGCGGCATCTGGTCGGTGCCGGTCAGGCACACCGAGGGTGATTGGACTCGAGAGGTCGAGCGCGCGTGCGATCTTATACCAGAAATGGGGGCTATTACCATCAGCCCCCAAGATGTAGCTCGTGCAGTCCGTCCGTTGCCTAACTGGAAATCTCCAGGGCCGGACGGTCTGCACAATTTTTGGATAAAATGGTTTCAAAGATCGCACGCTCGCTTGGCAGCTCAGTTCCAGTCTGCCCTAAGGTCGCTGCCACAGTTCCTTACGACAGGAGTAACCCACCTGCTCCATAAATCAGGTAGTACTGCGGAACCCAAAAATTATAGACCGATCACGTGTTTACCGACGGTCTATAAAGTTTTTACATCCATCCTGAGAGCCAAAATTAACAATCATATTGACACAAATTTTATCATGTCTGGCTCTCAGAATGGATGTAGGAACGGGTCCCGTGGTACTAAGGAGCTGCTCCTCATTGATGTTGCCATTAGCCAACAGGTTCGTCGTTCTCGAAAAGATCTGTCGACATGTTGGATAGATTATAAGAAGGCCTATGACTCGGTGCCACATACATGGCTCATGAGGGTGCTGGAGCTGTACAAAGTGGATGCAACTTTGCGCACCTTCCTGATGTCGTGTATGGGGCAGTGGAGGACGGTTCTTCACTATCCAGGATGTCGACAAATCCGGGAGAACAGCGAACCGATAAGGATCGAGCGTGGCATATTTCAGGGCGACAGTCTGAGTCCACTGTGGTTTTGTCTGGCCCTAAACCCTCTCAGTACTCTACTGGAGGGTTCAGGCCAAGGCTACCGGTTGAGAAGAGGTGGTCAGGTCATATCACACCTCCTTTACATGGATGATCTGAAACTCTTTGCCCCCAACAACTTGCAACTGATGAAGCTACTGAAGGTAACAGAAACCTTCAGTAGCGCCATCAGGATGGGATTTGGTGTGGACAAATGTGCAGTCATGCATGTAAAGCGAGGGGAGATTATGGAATCCGTGGGAACTCAACTCTCGGATTCCGTACATCTTAGATCCCTTTGCTCAACCGAAACCTACAAGTGTTTGGGTATGTCGGAAGCGTTAGGCATCAATACTGCTGAAGTGAAACAGTCGTTGAGGGAGCGCTTCTTTGGCCGCCTGAATAAAGTACTGAATAGTCTTTTATCAGGCGGGAACAAGGTGCGCGCCTTCAACGGTTGGGTCATGCCAGTATTGATGTACTCTTTCGGCATACTCAAATGGACTCAGACGGAACTTGACGCCCTGGATAGGAGGGTCCGCACACTGCTGACCGCAAATCGGATACATCACCCACGATCATCGGTGATGAGGCTGTATATCCCGCGGAAGTGTGGGGGTCGTGGGTTCTTAAATGCTAAGACCCTACACAACCGCGAGGTATGCAGCCTTAGGGAGTACTTCCTCAAAGCTGACGTGGGTATGCATCGAGATGTGGTCGCTGTGGACAAGGGCCTCACCCCGCTCTCCTTGGCAAAAGAGAACTGGCGTAAACCTACAGTACTGGATACTAATGACCGCAGGGAAGTATGGCAGAGCAAGGAGCTTCACGGGCGCTTTTACCGGGTCCTACATGGGCCCGATGTAGATCTCTTAGCGTCCGTATCCTGGCTGCGCTTTGGTGACCTCTTCGGGGAAACCGAAGGTTTTGTCTGTGCGATTATGGACGAAGTTATTATGACGAATAACTACCGGAAATATATTGTGAAGGACGGTACGGTTGACATCTGTCGGGCATGCCACCAGCCCGGAGAATCAATACGACACATTATTTCTGGTTGTTCTCGTCTAGCTAACGGAGACTATTTGCATAGACACAACCTTGTAGCCAGGATTATCCACCAGCAACTTGCTCTTAAATACAATCTTGTGGAATCTGAAGTACCGTACTATAGGTATGAGCCCGACCCAGTTCTCGAAAATGGCAATATCACGTTATATTGGAATCGATCTATCATCACTGACAGGACTATTGTTGCCAATAAGCCTGACATAGTGGTGATAGATCGACAAGAGCGTCGCACAATGATTGTTGATATAGCTGTCCCTCATGATGAGAACCTCGTGAAGGCTGAGAGAGATAAAAAAACAAAGTATCTTGATCTGGCTCGCGAGGTTGTCGACATGTGGGAGGTGGATACAGCAGTCATTGTGCCGATAGTCGTGACGGCCAATGGCTTAATTGCCAAGAGCCTCGACCAACATCTCAGGAGGCTCTCGTTAGGCAGTTGGATCAAGGGCTTGATCCAGAAAGCAGTACTCCTGGACACGGCTCGTATTGTTAGGAGGTTCCTTTCTCAGGAGCCCTGACCACCGGTAGCTTGGACCCTATTCCCGATACCGGTGGGCTACTACTTTTTATATTTTTAAATGTTTTTGTATTTATTTATGTTTTTATATGTAAGTACCTAAATATTTGAAAATGTAAAGTGTATGTATATAAGATTGAATAAATATAATAATAATAAAAGATAAACAAATCAAGTATATTGACTTGGCTCGCGAGGTTGTCGACATGTGGGATGTGGACTCAGCGATCATTGTACCGATAGTCGTGTCAGCCAATGGCTTAATAGCCACGAGCCTCGACCAACACCTCAGGAGGCTCTCGTTAGGCGGCTGGATCAAGGGCTTGATTCAGAAAGCAGTACTTCTGGACACGGCTCGCATTGTTAGGCGGTTCATCTCTCTGGAGCCCTGACCGCCGGTAGCTTGGACCCTGTTCCCGATACCGGTGGGCTACTATTTTTTATATTTTTAAATGTTTTTTATATATTCTTTTTTAAGAAATATTTAAAAATGTATTTAATATGTTTAAAAAATTAATAAACGAAATATAATAATAATATTCCACAACTATCACACAACGCCATCTAGTCCCAAGCTAAGCAGAGCTTGTGTTATGGGTACTAGACAACTGATAAACATACTTATATATTTCTAAATACATACATATTATAGATAAATTACACCCAGACACAGAACAAATGATCCTGCTCATTACACAAACATTTGTCCTGGGTGGGAATCGAACCCACGACCTCCGGCATAGCAGTCAGGGTCACTAACCACTAGACCAACAGGCCAGCCACTATAATTAATATATAAGAATTTGGCAGAGCGATTACAACTAGCCGACTCGCGGAGGCGCCGGAGTCGACCGCGTGCTACCCGCGACTGCTCCTTAGTCCTTACAGACTTTATATCGCGACAGGAACTCGGATACGCGAACACTGTAGCGGCTAGTGCTGCGCTGTACCGTAAATAGTCACGTAACCGAGCCGTAAACGACGCGTCCTAGAGGTGCGGGAAGATATAAAATCCCGACCAAGTGTGTGTCGGACTTCGCACATTTAGGGTTCCGTACCAAATGTATTTTTGACTATTTGTATGGCTTTGGGTCAAGAAGATGCTTATACTGTGAAAATTTGAAGACAGACGACCGACAGACAGACGGTCACGTGAGTGACAGCAACTCTAAAAAGGGGTCTTGCTATAATAATCCAATCAAATTAAGGGTTCACATTAAAAAAGAATAATTTACAACGCAGACACGAGATTTTATGAGACTTTTGAGACAACTTTTAGAATGCCTAAGTGAAGGTGTATATGAGTTTGCAGTTTATTATCTCTCATTCCGAGGGTGACCCCATAAATGAAGAACACAAGACAAAAACAACAATACTCCAAGTTGTAGTTACAACTTACCGGACAAGAATAAAGCGTGTTAACTTTAGTGAACTTGAAGGGCTCGCCGCTCTCGTAGCCCAGCTTTAAGTCTTGGATGACGTTGGTGGCATTTAAGTACATGTTCTCGATGCAGCCCGTGAAGTTCTGGTTCACTACTAGACCTGGCTGGAAGTTTGGTACCCCTCCTATGTAGAACTGGAATAAAACGTGATGTTGTAGAAACAGTTGAAAGAAATCATGTTTATTTGGCATACACAATGGATACATACAAATAAAGGAAAACTTATATCTACGATGTTATTGTCGACAATAACATTTGTCTACGGCTGTACCAAATAGTTATTTAGGAGTTTCTAAAAGATTCGTAACTAGTGGTGATCTAAAGTTGTTTTATGAGATATACTCATACACTGTCGTTGTCGTCCAGCAGGCTACTCTACGTATAACAAGTGACTCATACTCACAGCCCTGTTGAGGTTGAATCGTGAGAACTCTCCCTTTATGCGATCCTGCACGATCACTCGGTCCACTGAGAAGACGACGGAGGGTCTGTTGCGGGATATCACCTCATCGTGCCAGATGTGTCCAATAGACTACTCTACGTATAACAAGTGACTCATACTCACAGCCCTATTGAGGTTGAGTCGCGAGAACTCTCCCTTGATGCGATCCGCACGATCACTCGATCCACTAAGAAGACGACGGAGGGTCTGGTGCGGGATATCACCTCATCGTGCCAGATGTGTCCAATATACGTATAACAAGTGACTCATACTCACAGCCCTGTTGAGGTTGAGTCGCGAGAACTCTCCCTTGATGCGGTCCTGCACGATCACTCGATCCACTGAGAAGACGACGGAGCGTCTGTTGCGGGAGATCACCACGTCGTGCCAAATATTGTCGTCCAGTAGACTACCCACTGAGAACGACGTTCCAGTTCCTGAACCTGTTGAAGGGACGTTGTTCGTAATCAACACATCGACCAATCAGGCTGGTTGGTTGGGTATGTTTATTTTAACTATATATATATATATACTTTTGTAATTATTTTCGTCTTAGTATTTTTTTTTTCAGTTTATGCACCTGCCATGTTATCTCTCCACCACCCTTGATTGGCTGGTAGAGAATGCCTAAGGCATTAAGTCCGCCTTTGTACATTTGTGTTGCATGAAGTTTTAATAAATAAATATATGCGAAAATAGTTTCTTGCCCATCCTTCACTTTGTTCCAGCTAAAATTGTGTATTTTATTATAGTTTTCTATGGTCGACAGTTGAGTGGCATAAACAGCTATACGTGGACCAGGGACTCAAACTGTAACCGCTATAAGTGTTTTTAACACTGTTTTTTTCAAACTGTTTTAAAAAGAAACCTCTATAAATGTAACAGAAACAATGATGTTACCGAATCAAAGTGTAACCTTTTATATCTGTTAATAAGTGTTAATATGTGTAACAGAAATAAGTAGCTTTAGCATGGTTTTAGATATAATTGCACGGTATGGCAACAACGCGCGCGACGGCGCGGCGTTGAGGCCGACTAGACGATCATAATATTGCAGTTGCGATTCCTACTTCCTAACGTGCGCGCGCCATTTTTAGGGTTCCGAACATCCGAATGTAAAAACGGAACCCTTATACTCGTGCGTCTGTCTGTCTGACGTCTGTCACAGCCAATTTCCTCCGAATATACTGGCCCGATTAAGTTAAAATTTGCTACACAGGGTGTATTTCTATGACCCTAACACGGACAAGTAACGTAAATAAATTAATTTGGAATATGGGGGTAACTTTTGGGGGGAAAATCGGAAAATTTAAAAATAAAGTTTTTCACTAGCCTACGTACTTGCGACATATCAAATTAAAGGGCTGATTGTGAGGGTCTCAATTTTTTTATCATAATTTTAAAATAAACTGTTTTAAAGTTATTAAAGAAAATACAGCACGTAAACTGAAAATGTTATAGTTGTAACGCTAACATTTTACTAACTGATTTACGTGATTTTACAGTTACAATAATGTATTTGTAAAGGTTTTAATGCACAACATGAAAGATTATTTCAATTATGATCTAATGTATGAACTAGTTTTTTTTCATTTTTATTATAATTACGATTAATCAACCACAAACCGACGACGGTTTTATGAATTATTGCTGTAAGGGGTTTAGAATATCACATAATTACGAATCGTTTTGACGTATAAAAGGTATGAAAAAATTTAAATTTATTGTTGCAAAAGTCGTTTAAATAATGTATGAATCAATTTTCACAAATTTAAAAAAAAAAATTGAGTAAAAAAATATTTAACTTAGTCAAATTTTAGAGAAAATGGGCAAAGAATTGCTTTAGATTTTGGCTATTTAGAACTCTCGTTCATAAAATTTAAACAGCAAAAAATAAACTCCAGTTACGCTGGTATTATATTATCTGTGCTCCAGTTCACCATCAATCCATTTCTCAAAAAAAAAAAATTACAAAAAATTGGCAATAAAAAATCTATTAAAACAACCCAAATCTCGACTACGCAAAGCAAGCTTCAAATCTAGCTCATTCATTAGATCATAATTAAAATTATCTTTCATGTTGTGCATTAAAACTCATAGAAATGCATAAATTTAACTGTAAAATCACGTAAATTAGTGAAATCGGCCAAAATTTCGTGTACGGCCTCTTAAGGATAAGCCTAAATATTATAGTATTAGGCACGCATAAGCCTCCAGAGGACACGGTGGAGCATACGGTGAAGGTCTGGTCCGCTTGGGCGGAGCACCGCCGTGTCCTCGTGGATGCGATAGGCGGCAGCGGCTTCTCGCGTCCGGCCCTGGTCCAGGCCATGGTACGGAGCTAGAGGGAATGGGAAGCAGTCTCCTCCTTCTGCGAATAAGTAATGCTTGCGAAGGAGGAGGCGCAATGGGTGAAGGAGGCTCAACGGCATGGCCCTAACGCCCCCAGTCGCAGCCAACGCAGGAGACGCCCTGGGCGTCGTGGGTCACAGGACGATCTCCGGCCACCATAGACGCGGGCCTGCGGACGGCGAGTAATGGGTAGCTCGCCGTCCGATTTGCACCAGCCCAGAGTCGACGGCGCATAGTATTCCACGCGTGCCTCAAAGAGATGTATGTCAGCCACCACTGACGGGGCTCATCATGGCCGATGCCTGCATGCCAAGGGGTCGCGGATAAATTCACTCAGGCAAGGAAGTAACACAGGTGGGTTTTAGTCAGTAAGAGTCTGACACACCCTCCTGCTCCACCTAGAGCGGGAGAAGGAGAAGTCTTAGGATTTCCGACCAAAAAAAAAAATTTAGATTGCTGCTGCCCTGCCCCCAAAAATATAATACAAATACTAATTAAAACATAAATACTTATGTATCTAAGTTTTAATTAGTATTTTTAAGTTCGTGTAAAAGTTAGACTTAAAAAGATTTTTACTTTTTTTATAAGCCATTTAAAAAATATGTGATACGTTCGGAACCCTTTGCGCGCGAGTCCAACTCGCACTTGGCCGGTTTTTTAAAGAAATGATTAATTTATCCATTGCAGCGAATATTTTAAATACTTCGAGTACTTATTTTGCACGGATATAACAGACGGCGCGCGGCGCCTGGATTGCGATTGTCTAATAGTAAATTTGGCAACGTCGCCTTTACCTGTTACACTTAATAACACTGTTAACACTTTTATATCTGTTACAGATATATTTCGGTTACACTTTTATAAGTGTTTTGGGTTAACACATTAAGAAACACATATAAAAGTGTTACATTTTTGATTCTGTTATCCATTCAATATGTAACACTTATAATTCTGTAACCTTTATGAAGGTGTTTTTAAGTCCCTGACGTGGACACAAGGTAGCACCAATGGTGCTTGATTACTTGTTATTCACTAAAGAGTTTCGTTCTTTATGCTCGAAGATATAATATTTCAATCAGTTCAAATTTAACGTGAAGTCGTTATTTCCGTATTACAACATAGGGACTCGTTTGCCAAAGTACATTTTTATTGAAGTTTTTAAAATGAAGTTTGTAAAAATAGCTAGAAGAACTTACCCAAATCAATATTCAGCAAAAGTCTATTATCCCTCAGCTGTAAGGCCACATAGTCTCCCTGCGTTCCTCTGGAGTACATGAGGACTCCTGATGCTGTACTGGTCTTGAACCGGAAGCGGATAACCTCGCGGGAGGCGGAGACGGGGTCCCGGAGTAGGTCCATCTTCACGATTGATGATCCGTTGAAGTATAGTGTGTCTGCGACTGGTGGGAGAATTTTTGGTTTTAATAGGAGTGCTAAAAAATTACTCATGGGCTTAGGTATTTAACGTGGCCGTGTCCACGTGGATGCGATAAGCGGTAGCGACGTCTCGCGCCCGACCCTGGTTCAGGCCATGGTACGGAGCGAGAGGGAATGGGAAGCAGTCTCCTCCTTCTGCGAAACAGTAATGCTTGCGAAGGCGGAAGCGGGATGGGTGAGGGAGACTCAAGTAGTACCGAGTGGCCCTCACGCCGCTACCGCCGCAGGGGACGCATTGGGCGAGGTCGACGCCGCGAGACGATCTCCGGCCACCGTAGACCGAGGCCTGCGGACGGCGAGCAGTGGATAGCTCGCCGTCCGATCAGCACCAGGCCCGTGAGTCGACGGCGTGTAGTGTTCCACGCGCGCCTCAAAGAGATGTTTGTCAGCCACCACTGACGGGGACCATCATGGCCGGTGCCTGCATGCCTAGGGGTAGCGAATAAATTTTTAACAGAGTTACCGCACCCCCGGGGCACTCAGGCAGGGAAGGAACAGGGGTGGGTTTTAGTCAGTAAGAGTCTGACACGCCCTCCCGCTCCACCCAGAAGAGCGGGAGAAGTCATTGGATGATTTGACGACCCACCCCGCCAAAAAAAAAAAGGTATTTATTTTAATGCACATTGTTGATGGAAGTCTTAAATACTTATTTAGAACACGACAAGTTGTATTAAAGACACGATAGGTTTACATATACCACTATACCCATAAGAAAACTGCACTATTCACACTATTTAAAATGGGCAAACGTTTTTAGGGTTCCGTACCCGAAGTGTCCAAACGGAGCGCGTCTTTATTTGCCTTTAAACATTTATCTAGATTTGTATTTTTAAACCTATAAGTTATTCTCATTTTGACGACACGAGTGGCGCAGTGGCTGAGCGATTGACTGCTGCGCTGCGTGTCGCGGGTTCGATTTCCGTACGGAACCAATATTTGTATGGCCTACAGATAGTTGTTTCGGGTCTGGGTGTTTGTAAACGCACCGTAAAATTATAAAACGCAAAAATACGCAGGCATGATTGTGTGCTTATTAAGAATATTTTATACCTTTAACCTTTCAATAGGTATCAGGCACTTGAACCTAGATATAGCGAGACGACCGGTCATACCGTATTTTTAAGAACTCATAAAATATACCATTTGAATACCATCCAGCGAAAGGTGTTTTATTTTTTCTTTTATAGCGCACTCTAAAGCAAGTAGTTAAAATAATTTATAGAGCTCTTATATTTGGAGTAAAATTATATTATGTTCTTTATATTTTTAACAAGTAAATTGATAGAGGTCAAAAGAATCACAGATAGATTTTCAACAGTGTCAATGTGTTACATGATTTAAAGACTAGACACGATAGTGATTTCTGTCCACTAAGACATACGTACCATAGTCGCATCCATACACCTCGACTCTCATGGAGATCTTGTCACGCCATCTCATCGGGTTGATACGAATGAACTGCGCTATTATAGGAACTTCGAATTCGTTCTTCTCTATGGTGTTTCCATCGTGGTTGCCTTCGAACATCTGTTGGAATATGAACTCTATTGATTAACAGTTTAAGTTGAATTTTGCGTGTATTGTGAACTCTATTGATCAGCTGTTTACGTAAATTTTGGCATGGAAAATAACCATAGTCGTATCGTTAATTAATGGAGCATCCATAAACAGGCAGTTATGACCTAGCTTGTTCTGTAAATGGTTTTAGTGTAAACATACTTGTTTACTTGATCTTACGACGAAATCATGTCAACCTTAGATTAAAAAATGTCCAGATTCCGTGTTCAATACAAAACGCGACGTTTATCGTGAAGCCATTTCTTATTACTTGTGTGAGTGAGCACGGCGCTCGCGAGTGTATTAAGTACTGCATTTGCGTTTGCGTGCAACATGCGGATAATACCAGCGCCAGAGAATTACCTCAAAAATGTGGGAGTTTTTAAATATTTAAGTCTTAGATTATAAAATGTGTAAAGAATAATTTTCATCATTACTGTTGATTATTTTTTATGTTATTTGTTTTCATTTGTGTAATTTTCAATGTACGACCGCATGTTTATGTTATGATGTTTTTTGTGTAGTGTGCTTGTGTTTTGCGTACGATTATGCAATTTGTTCTCTAGTTTCCTCAAATGGGTAGTAAGCAGGGGTAGCCCAATCGATAGCTGCGAGAGCTTTAAATCCAATGTGGGTACGTCATTTTCATATCAACGCTGATTTGCACAAGGCGATGTTGTTTCTAAAAAAATCTGTCCTGCTTGAGAAAAAATCTGTTTAGGTTTCCACCAACTTTCATTTCTAGTTCGTCTTATTATTTCTGTCCAACGATTGGCAGCTACGGGATCGGTTGGAAATCTATGTAAGTGAAGATGATAATTTTGAGAAAAAGAAACGTTAATGCTTCCGTTCCCGACATAAATACGAGCCATCACGAAAAAAAATACTCATCTAAATCGATTCAGCGCTCAGAGAACTGCGAGGTTGAAGAAACCAACTCACAAAAACAATACGTTCCTATTAGTAAAACTCCTTTGTCATCCCTATTTTTTTTTTTGGTGTTAAAAATATGGGTAAACAGTGGCCGAGAGTGTGTTTTCCCCGTTTATGAGGCATTTTATGGAGAGGATGAGCGTACGTTAATCTTCTGTGTGGAATGCTTCTTAAACTCTAATTTATGTACTAACACTATATATAAGGTATATTACTAACACTATGGAATTCTGTTATCCGACTGTAGAAAAATAAATAAATAAAATAAAAAATAGATTTCATGCCCTTGACAACACTTCAAGTTCAATTGTCAGTTATTGCGTCACCTTATTTATTTTTCGTTTTTACATTTATTAAACAAATACACGGTGTAATTGAATACTTATTTATGGAATGAGATGTAAGTGCACTTTTCTTTTTTTGACGTGTAATTTTTACAAGGTTGCACAGCACAAACTGTCATTTTACCAAAATCAAACACCGATTCCGTGGCGTGTTTATGCGGCGAACGTTCCTTGGCGAGTGGCGCTGGGATCGAACGAAGTTGTCAATATTGGCAACTTATTTTGGCTTCAATTTACGGTGGCGTACTAGGAAACTGGACATTTTATAATCTAAGATGTCAACATAGATAGTTATAATTGTTCGAAAAACACTGAATTCAATATAAGAATAACAAACTGTCTAGGTCTTTTCTATGTTAGGGTCGGCTTCCGGTCCAACCGGACGCCGCTGAATACCAATATTTGACATGGAGCGACTGCCTATCTGGTCTCCACAACCCAGTAACTGGGTAACAAGAGACACCTAGCCAGATTTTTCAGTCAGATTTTCTGGCTTCTGATTATCCGAAACGATCACCAAAGATTTTCGTATGATAGCCAGGGCCAACGGCTTAACATACTTTCCAAGGCACGGAGGAGTCTCGGTATGTAACGGATGATATAATTATTTAGCCTAGAGTTCCTCAACTTGAAGAAGTATCAGGTATATTTAACAGATCACCGTCAGATATACCTCAAGATAGCTAGTCATAGATCTCCACCCCAACACAGATACACAGAAACTAACATTAAAAGTATACTGTTGTTTTAAACCACAGCAACTTCCCAAAGAAGTGTTTAAACGTTTTACGATAACGAAGATTGTCGTCTCCTATCATAATATAATCAACTAGCACTTCGCCCGCGACATCGTCCGCGTGAATTTCAAAAATGTAGGCTATGACACTCACAAATAACGTGGCTTTCTTTTGGTAAAAGAATTTACAATATACAACCTCAAAAACACTACCTCTTTATATTAGTATAGATATAGCATTATAATTATTCAGCCTATAATGTTCCAGTTCCAACTGCTGGGACACAGCCTTCGTTTCTGTACAAGGGAGTGGGAGGTTAACTCACAACGCGGGCCCAGTGCGACTTGGTAGATGTCACATGACTTCGAATTTTTGGTTCTAGGATATGCCGGTTTCTTCAAGAAGTTTTCTGTCACCGTATGGAGACCAGTGGTTATGAAATAAGTAGCACAAAGCGCCTGACTGGGTTCGAACTCACGACTTACAACTCAAAGTCGCGGCCATTATTACCACATACTAAAAGAAAACAGAAATTCCACCCGTAAATATTAGGAAGAGATTAGTGTTAGTGCTTTAAAACTATGTTACCCAAGCATTGACTTATATAGCAAGGACAGGGCGAACCGCGCGTTTTTCTGAGGACACAATTTGGCCTGACATTGACCCGACATAGGCCTGACTAGATAGACTGAAGCGAACTCGCCACGCGGTCGGGTATCTTCGAGAGCGGTCTTGTGCGGGAAACATTAAAAATGCCGTGTTTTCTGGTATGGTGAACGCGTTTAAGCAAACGTGAGGACAGCCCTATCTTTACTTTTAACCTTTACCTTCGTGAACCCATCTTGCGTCGTGATAGGCCGCCAGCTCTCGCCATCGTCGGAGTACTGCAGCATATACTCAGAGACATACTCGTCGGTGGCAAAGCGGCCGCGGGTGGCAATGCCCCGCATCTCACGCCGCTTGTCCAGTTGGATGGTCAGGTGCTGGTAGTACGAGCTCTCGCGGGCCGTCCATGCCGCCGTGCCTTCACCGTTATTTTGTTAGTTAGTGCTACTCTTGCAGTGTAGTCAGTAAAAGAGTTAAGTGTACAGGCATCTTGCTTGATTAAACTTCCAGCTGTTAGCACTTCTTTCTGACATAGGCAGCGGGCCTTAATCCATTACGCGGATTAGCAACTTGACTAACTTTGCAACTAATTTTTAGGTTTCCCCTGTCCGTTCATAAGAGTACGTCTGTCTGTCAGCGGGCTGTGTCTCATGAATAGTCATGAAATAGACAGTTGAAATTTTTAGTGTGTTTTTATACTGCCCCTTTAACAACAAATAATAAAAATCGTACAGAAACCTTCGTATGCGAGTGAAAGTAGCACTTAACCGGGCTTGTACTGAGTAGTTAAATCTTTTAAGAACACTTATGAATATTATCAGTTTAGTGGAAGGACTATTGTTGCCTGTATACCTAACTCCTTTGTTGATTGTACTAAGGTGATTGTGGCTTGCATTTTAAGGTTGCCATGACCATCTAGCATACCCCGAAGATATTAAACAGTTCGAATGATAATGAATTCTCTGAATGAAACATAACTGGTGGACTGTCGGTATAGAAACCATGCAGATAATAAACACATAGCATGTCAAGGTTCCACATCACTGTTGTGGTTTTGTTTAGGTCCACAATAGAATCAGTGAATGAGAGTACACTCATTTAATACATAGTTTAATGTCATTTGAGCAGGGCCCGATCTAGTTATTTAGCGGCTCCGGGCAAACACAAAATTTGCCGCCCTACACCTCAAAAGTGGCCAAATGTTTTTAGAAGAGGATGTTATTGAAAAGCGTAGAAGTTTTTATCAATCGGATCGGATTAAACCGTTTCTGGATGACTTCTAGTGAGCTTGAAAATTTGAGTAAACAGGACCGGAGAGCTAAGAAAATTTGAGATACTTTAGAAGTATTTCTAAATGTTGCCGCTGTGGACATTTCCCCGGCTCGCTCCCCCCTAGATCTGTTCCTGCATTTGAGCATCTCATTAAAGAACATACTAGTTTATGCAAACCACAATCAGATTCGTACCATTTAGAAGTGTAGAGATTAATGAAAGTTATTATGATTTAGTTTGAGAACAGAATAAGATAGGAGTGTTTTGTATTTACAGAATGGTGTCGAAAGTTGTTTTAGCAGCACTAGCAGTTTCTTCTAGAACATGTTTGGGATAAGAAGAAGTGTTTTTACTATAGCCTAGAGTGATGAGCAGAAATCATGAATGGAAGGCTAACAGAGCAGAAATCATGAATGGAAGGCTAACAAAGCACAAATAAATCATTGAAAGCTATATAATTTGATAAAAGTAATAAATTAAAGGGATATTTTATCTTGTTTACGTTATTCGTTGGTTTTTATTATTGTAGGTCACCACCAAAAATACAACAATAAAATATGAAGTCTAATTACAGAACCAACGCAAGTAATTTACGAAAATATTCTACATTCCTTAGGGCATATTATTTCAAGCTTTGAAGGGGAGGAGACACTTTAATACCACCAATTGTTCACTTTAACTACCACCAAGTGTAGTATTTTTTTCCTGATACCATAGATGAAAAAAATTCAGGTCAGCTAAATATCTACAAGGACAGAACCAGCAAACTAAAAACTACTCCCAACTTAAAATGAATGTAACTATTAAAACGTGACAACACAAGAAAACCAAACAAAATAAAAGAAGCTAATGCATGCAACCCAAACCTCTCAACCTGTTAGTCATATTTGAATTACTCGAGTTTGTCTCTTTACCTTGACTTCGCCTCCAGCCGCTTTGTACTGAACATAATCGAGGCCGTTGGAACCATAGCTGATGTGGTACTCTTGTACGAACTCCTGCGAGTGTGCCCGGCCCTGCGTGGCCACCCGCGTGATGTTCTTTACGCTACCCAGGTCAATGACCAGCTGCTGGTCGAAGTCATTCTCCGACGCCGTCCAAGCATTCAAACCTTTTCAATACGGGAAAATTTGCCAATTTTTATATCAAGCTTTCTCGTTTTATTAGTAAGTCAACTGTTAGTCGGTTAAATAAGACGTTATTGTTATTTAAATATTTATTTATTTGCCTTTGCCAGTTATTGAACTTCTAATAACTAAGTAATATGATTCTATAACCTATATAACATCTATATAATCCAAAAGCAACCCAAATAGTAAAAATATAGCATATCAGAAGTAAATTAGTGAACTTTAATCATTACAAGTTTATGAAAATATTGTTTTTTTTCTTTCACAATAAAATCCGAGATTCATTTTTAACTCTTCTCGATCTTAAAAGTGTTTCATTTGCTTCTCTACGAAATCGGAACTAAAATTAAAGTCTGGTTCATGTAAGGGCTTAGCTTCTTCCACTATTTCATCAAAGTTCAGATAAGTGTAAGGCGAGGGTACATAGTTTCCGTTGTCTTCAACTTTTAATGAAACAGCCACGGCATGTCTGTCGTCCAACAATGTCTCTTCAAAAATCCACCCCTCCTTTAGAACATTTTTCACATGCAACACAGTATCAGTGACTAGCCTCCCCACTTCCAACTTGCGTGTTTTTAGTGAAAAACTTATTTCGTCCAAGGGAACAGTTATACCAAACCCTATGTTCTTCACATAACTTTCTTTGAGACACCAAATGCGATAGAAACACGCGATCTGTTCCATTTCCGTGGGAAAACTTCGTATCGTCGCCCATTCGTGTCTCGAAAACTGACGGTTCATAATACGAAAGAATTCGGGGATGTTCTTATTAGCCGGTGGTTCTACTTTCATGACATCAATGCCGATATTTCGGTCTTTATTGCCAGCCAGCACCACAAAGTCTCCTTGGTGGGACACATTGAAAGTTATTGGTATGTCTCCACCCTCCACTAAATAGGGCTTTCCTTTTTCATCTCTGCTGAATCTTACTTCCTCATAAGGAATTGCAGTAGTTTCACAAACAAACTTCCTTAGCATCAGGCGTCCAACAAGTGATGACTTTGCATCATTCTGAAATACAAATCTTGCAATCCTTTGCTTCTCCTCTTGCTGAATGTAACTTGAGGCAGCTGTTATTTCCTCCTTGGTAGGTTTCCATTCTGTGGCATTGAAGGCCCATCTGACATTTGAACTGGCCATTTTGGTACTAAAGTCTCTATTTAGTATTGTTACTGAGGTCCAACTATATAGTGTTTTATATTGATAACGGACCTGCAGACGAATGAACCCTGTTACTTTCTGTCTTCTTTTGATTTATTTTTGAATATTTTGTTTACAATTCACAGGTTAAGAAGCATAAAATATAATTCTGGCAACTGAATCACGAACACAACACACAACATGCAAAAATAATGGCATGACTTCATCACCAAGTGAAAACAAAACAAAATGATCTAAATGTTGCCATCGTAGCTGGCTCATGTTCCTACAGCATTCTCTAGCATTGTCGACTTGTGTGATGATTCATAACATTTGAAAAAACATCAAGAGTATTTAAATTTCCTAGACAAGAGTAAAAAGTCCTCAAATGTTATGAAACACTACAGGTGCAGCAAAGGCAAAATGATTGTGACAAAACATATATAAAACATATATTTTCAACATAGAACTTTATTTACATGCTAACATGATCGGACAATGATATCAACATGAGTTATTGTACTCCAAAATAAACAGTAGTTAAAGACCTAGCAGTTAGCATTACTGTTATCCTCAGATTACTAGGTTTTATGTTTTTAAGAATAAGTTTAATTTCATTTAATAGCAATTATCAGCATGTCAACATGTTTTTACACCATTCAGTGCAGGTCCCAATAGACTTTAAACTATAATGAATATTTCAAAGTATATTTTTTCTTTTGCCTACTTCATTACTGTTTCTGACCTGTATGGGAGAACTAATACTTATAAACCATGTGGTAGGTCAAATACCAATCTAATAGGAATCTGAGTTCAAGGTAGTTTCTCTAGTAAGAATTCTTCCTTTGTACAAATCAGAAGTTGGTATTTTCATCCATGTCCCATACTCACCATATAACTTAGCATTCTCTGGTCCTCTGTCTCTTAGGCTGGATGTGGCGGTCAACTTAGCGTTTGCAACGAGGGGCTCATTACATTCGTAGTCGTAATAATATCTTACTGAGTCTGAAAACAATACAAGTACATAGTTTAAACATTATTTCAGGCTTTCAACAGTACAAAAATAGTAACTGGCTCAGTGCTTTTCAGGGTTGAATGAATTTGTAACGAAGTAAACAAGAATGACTGAACGTGTAACTTTCTTTTGAAAACACATTCCAAACTTATATTTATTTCAATAAGAGTTGAAGTGTAACAAGTCGCGTTAATTCTCAACTAAATATACGTTAAATGTGTAAATACTAAAAGGGAATACGGCCAAAACTTATATTGAAAATAATCGTTAAACTAACCTGCATCTGATTTCGTAATGCTATAGCAAAGCAACACAAAGAAATAATACACGAAACCACTCATCATAATTTCATAGTTATTTTATAAATGCTACTAATAATAAGAACGTAATGTATCAGTCAGAAAATCATATAAAACTGTTTGATCATTACGTTAGCGTTGTTACAATCATCAAGCCGGACAACACCCAAGTATGTTTTAGAAAACCGAAACGTCAGTAAAGACTTAAATCCCAATTTTTATTGGCTTATTCCAGTTAAGAGTGACGTATTGGAAAAATCCACCAATAGTAACAATGACATTTGAAACAAAGTGAAGAACAAACTCGATGGCTATCCGTTCAAAAATGACTGACAATTCTGAATTTCTTTCATATATCCTATTTACATGATTTCTAGATTCTACATGAACATACTAATAAATATATTGATGGACGGGCAATAAACAGTTGATTTTAGAGTATTTTCAAAAAACAAAAACAATCATTGTTCCGTACGGTGTCGGACGAATAGTACCATCCCATCACTTCCCGTGAGTGTCATAAGAGGCGACTAAGGGAAGACTCCCCAGAGAATGGGCAGCAGCATTCTCTGTGCATTGAAACAGCCATACTGCGAGCGATCGCCAACCCACCTGCCAAGCGTGGCGATTATGGCAAACTCCCCCATATGAACAGCACAATGAAAAAATGGCCCCTAGTGCCCGGCAGCGGTCAAGGCAACGGCAAGGCAAGGGGTACTCAGAATCTCCGGAGTGGATCCGGCTACCCCAAACGACGACTGGACCTGGCAACACTGAACACTGCTGACTGACGAGAAGATCACCGAACTTGTGAAGGAATTGAGTAGGTTGCGAATGCGATGGAGTATTAGAAGTACGAAGAGAGGGGGAGGATACGATAATTCTCAAATCCGGTAACCTGCTCTATTTCCGGGAGGGTGAACAGAAGTCTCAGGGTGGTGATGTCGGGTTTAACGTCACAGGTCCCTTGTGCACAATGTGGTGAGGATCGAGAGTGTGTCAACCAGGGTGGTGTACCTTATACTCAGAATATCGTCAAGATATTCGTTGAAGGTCGTACAGGTTTACGCCCCGACCTCAACACACCCCGACGACGAAGTTGAGACCATGTATGAGGATATATCCAGAGCCATGCATGGTCATAAAACTCACTTGGTCATGGGGGACTTCAATGCGAAACTGGGCAATCGAGACGGTGACGAGCTGCGAGTGGGGCAATTTGGATTTGGACGTCGGAACCACCGGGGACATCTACTGGCCAGTTTTATGAAGAAGGAGGGCGTCTATATGATGAACTCCTTCTACAGAAAGCGTGACCACAGGAAGTGGACCTGGCAGAGCCCCGACGCCGACGGTGCAACTAAAAATGAGATTGACTTCATTATGTCGACGAAGAAGCAGATCGATATTCAATGATGTCTCTGTGATCAACGCGGTGAAAACCGGAAGTGATCACCGCATAGTAAGAGGTACATTGAATCTAAATATAAAACTGGAAAGGTCTCGACTGATGAAGTCTACGCTCCATCCAGCACAGATCCATATCCAAAACTCCTAGAGCTTTCAGCTCGAACTTCAAAATCGTTTCGAGTGCCTAGGGAGCTCCGTGGACGAATACAACGATGGGTTCGTGGAAACTGTCCATAAGGTCGGGTCTAAGTTCTTCAAGACTCACCGTAAAGATAAGAACAAGAGGCTCTCTGATCCTACTCTCAAGCTCATGACGGAGAGGCGGGAGATGATTCTGCAGTCTTCAGACGATGCGTGCAAATACTGGCAGCTTAATAGACGTATCTCAAAGTCTTTGAAAAGCGACCCTCACCGCTTTAATACCGAGCGTATTGAAGACGCAATAGAGCGGAATTAGGGCTCCAAGATCTTTGCAAGAGTTCTGTCTATTGGACAGAGCCAGCTCACGAAGCTGAAGACCGACGACGGCAGAACCATGTCCGCCAAACCGGAAGTTCTGAGGGAGATCGAGGCATTCTATGGATAGTTATACACGTCAATGACTAAACCCGCGAATTTAGCTTAGGGTCCAAGAGCTAGATTGGCTCGACACTTTACCGAAGACATCCCGGACGTCAGCCTGTATGAGATTAGGATGGCTCTGAAACAGCTTAAAAACAACAAAGTGCCGGGTTTTTTTTTTTTTTTTTTTGGGGGGTGGGAAATCATCTTATGACTTCTTCCGCTCTAGGGTGGAGCGGAAGGGCGTGTAAGACTCTTACTGACTAAAACCCACCCCTGTTCCTCCCTGCCCTATGCGCCCGGGGGCGAGGTAACTCTTTCGAATTTATCCTCCACCCCCGGGCAGGCACTGGCCGTGGCAGGCCCCGTCCTTTGCTGACAACTCTTTGAGGCGCGCGTGGAACACTACGCGCCGTCGACTCTCGGGCCTGGTGCTGATCGGACGGCGAGTTACCCACTACTCGCCGTCCGCAGGCCCGGGTCTACGGTGGCCGCAGATCGTCTCGCAGCCCCTGGCGTCTCCTGCGACGGCTGCTGCTGAGGGCGCTAGGGCGACTC
Source organism: Polia nebulosa (assembly GCA_951329385.1). NCBI lineage: Eukaryota > Metazoa > Arthropoda > Insecta > Lepidoptera > Noctuidae > Polia > Polia nebulosa. The sequence continues at coordinate 1,858,875 of OX589596.1, forward strand.
TGCCTCTGTTGAGTCTCCCTAACGTGTGCCGCCTCCCTCTTCGCGAGCATTACTGCTTCGCAGAAGGAGGAGACGGCCCCCCATTCCCTCTCGCTCCGTACCATGGCCTGAACCAGGGCACGGCGCGAGAGGTCGCTGCCGCCTATCGCATCCACGAGGACACGGCGGTGTTCTGCCCAAGCGGGGCAAACCTCCACCGTATGCTCCACCGTGTCCTCTGGGCGATCCTCGCAGTGGAAACACTCAGGGGTCACCTCCGCCTTGACACGACACAGGTACCTCCCGAAACAGCCGTGTCCGGTGAGCACCTGCGTCAGGCGGAAGGTGAGGTTGCCATGGCGCCTCTCCAGCCAAGCCTCAAAGAGGGGCACTACCGCCTCAATGGTAGCGTGCCCAGCGCTGGGTTGCGACAGTCGCTCTCTCCATGTCACCATGAGATCCTGCCGGAGCTCCGTCCGCCGAGCCGCGAGTTGTCGCGGCAGCAGAGTTTCGCCCCGGCGTTTGGCCTCCTCGCGCCACTCGTACAAGTGTGCGAGGATTTTTGCCTCCAGATCCCATGGTGAAAGTCCGGCAAGGAGGCTCGCAGCCTCGCGGGAGATCGTGCGGTATCCTCGGATCATACGGATCGCCATGACCCTCTGGGACGCGTTCATCTGGCGAGCTGATCGCTGCCTCAATGAACGCGCCCACACCGGCGCTCCGTAGAGGGCCATGGAGCGCACGATCCCCGCGTAGAGCCTACGGCAGGAGGCGTTTGGCCCCCTCAGATTGGGTAGGAGCCGCTTTAAGGCGGCCCCGGCCCTGTCCAATCTGGGAGCCAAACGTCGAAAGTGCTCGACAAAGTTCCACCGGCTGTCGAGGACGAGTCCCAAGTACTTCATCGTACCCTCGACGCCGATGCGAACCCCTCCTACCGTGATCTGGGAACCCGACGGTGGCGCGTTCCGACGACCATGAAAACACATGGCCTCGGACTTGTGCAATGCCACCTCGAGTCCCAGTTGCCGGATCCTCTCTATGACTGTCGCAACCCCGGGTGTCATAAGGTCGGCCGCCGCCTCGTGCGACCTCCCCTGCGCTAAGACTAGCGTGTCGTCAGCGTAGCACACTACGCTGACGCCAATGGGGAGGTCGGCGCGCAGCACCCAGTCGTATCCGATGTTCCACAAGGGCGGCCCCAGGACCGATCCCTGTGGAACACCGCACGACATCTCTCGCCGGTTCCATACTCCCTGATGGCCGGGGTAGATGACGGCTCTGTCCGTCAAGTACGCCTCGACTACGCGACGGAGGTAGGGCGGCACACGGTGGTACCGGAGTGCCTCCACTATGCAACTCCAGGGCAGGGTGTTAAAGGCATTGGCGATGTCCAGAGACACCGCCAAGACGACCCTACCCCGGGCCACTGCATCCCCCGTCGTGAGGGCTCTTACGCGCATGACCGCGTCCACCGTGGAGTGCCCCCTGCGGAAGCCGTACTGGCTCTCCGCCAGGTCCGGCCCCACCCGCACCATCTGCCCGACGAGGCGGTCTGCAATTACTCTTTCAAAGAGCTTGCCCACCTCGTTGAGCAGCACAATGGGCCGGTAAGCGGACGGAGAGTCCGCAGGGCGCCCCACCTTCTTGATCAGGACCAGCTTCCCCGTCTTCCACCGACGTGGAAACTGGCCCCTCTCCGAACATGCGCTTAAAAGCCCTCTCAGTCGAGGCCCGAGAGCCTCTTGCAAGGCCAGGACCCAGGCTTTCCCATGAAAGCCATCGGGTCCTGGGGCGGTGTTTTTGGCATTCAGCCTACGCACCGCCGCTCTCAGCTCTACCTCGGTCACCTCGGGAGCATCGTCGTCGTCGTCTTGGTCCGCGTCAGGTACCGCAGGAGACGGAGCCATAGGCGGAGGAGTATGTTCCCCTCGCGAGGGGAACAGAGCGCTCACCACGCCTTCCACGATCTGCGGCCGGAGACTCTGCGTCAGTGGGGGGGCCCATGGGCGGAGTTTCCCCCGCACCGCTTTGTACGAGCGCCCCCATAGGTCTCTGTTCAGAGTCTCCAGCGACTCCTCGCGGGCCGATCTCTTGGCCCGCAAGATCTCCGCTCGGAGGGCGGTCCTCGCAGCTCTGTACCCCTCGTATAGCTCCGCCTCGACGGCTTCCGTTTCCGGCGTGCGGTTACGGAGCCGCCTGCGGTACCTGGTGTACCGGCGTCGCGCGGCAATACACCCCTGGCGTAAAGCCGTAAGTGCCGTCGACCACCAGTACACCTGTCGCCGAGCACAAGGCTGGACCCGGGGCATTGCCATGTCACATATCTCGGACATGGCCTCCTGGAACCACTCTGCCTCGTCGTTTATGTCGGCAGGCCTGTCCGGTGATGTCACCCAGGCCTGCACGATCGAGGCCTCCAGGAGTAGCTCCCGGTCCAGCTGCTTCAGCGACCAACGCGGACCACTCGGGGTCTGTCGGACCGGCACGCTGGAGGTCTGGGCGGAGACGTCAAACCGGATATACCGATGATCGGAAGACGTCTCCACCTCCTCCAGAACGCGCCAGTCAACTACACGTGGTGACAGGGCGGGGCTGGCGAACGAGAGGTCCACCACCGATTCGCCCCGCCACCGCACGCACGTGGGGACAGAACCCCGGTTCAGGACGACCAGGCCTGTTTCCAGAGCCCAGTCCTCCACCATCCTGCCCCTCGCGTCCGTGTACCGGGAACCCCAAGCCAAGTTCTTGACATTGAAGTCCCCGAGGACGAGCGAAGGGAGGGAACGGTATCCGACGACGACGTCTCTCAACTCCGCGAGGGAGTTGTGGAACTCGGCGAGAGTTCGGCTCGGGGAGAAGTACACCCCTACCACTACTATCTCCCCGAACCGTGCTGCCACGCAACCCCGACCCCTCTTGACCTCCTCGAGGGTCGGGGTACCGGCGGCGGCCGACGAAATGATGGTCACCGAGCCGTCCAGGTCCTCCACCCAGTCATCCCTGGGCGGGACATAGTACGGCTCGGGGACCACGGCGATGTTAATCGACCACTGCGCCATGCTCTGGAACAACAGGTCCTGAGCATCGGCGCAGTGGTTGATGTTCGCCTGGAGGAGGCGTAATGGGGCCGTTATTGGCATTCCATTACAGCCTCCTCCTCCCCAGCCCTCTGCGAGGGCCCAGCCACCGCGATGTTATCGGTGGCGACGACTGTACAAAGTGCCGGGTAAGGACGGAATCACGGCTGAACTCCTAAAGGCGGGTGGAAGACCGGTCCGTAAGGCCTTTCAGAGGTTATTTGATTCCGTCATACAAGACAAATCATATATCGTCATATATGAAAAACGCCACAGGCATGGAGCAGAGGTGTAGTGGTACTATTCTTTAAAAAGAGTGACAATGCCCTGCTTAAGAATTACAGGCCCATTTCACTTCTGAGTCATGCCTACAAGCTGTTTTCCAGAGTCATCACGAACCGTCTCGCGCGCAGGTTTGACGACTTCGAGCCTCCCGAGCAAGCCGGATTCTGAAAAGGCTTCAGTACCATAGATCACATACATACGCTGCGGCAGGTTATACAGAAGACCGAAGAGTTTAACTTGCCTCTTTGTTTAGCGTTTGTGGACAACGAGAAAGCCTTCGATTCGATCGAGACTGTACTGCAGTCTCTCCAACGGTGCCAGATCGATTATCGGTACATCGAGGTGTTGAAGTGTTTGTACGAGAACGCCACCATGTCAGTTCTGTTAGAGTTTTGTTATACAAACTCTAACATCTTCTCTTGAAGCTAGGAAACAACAGAGCCTTTAAACGTGTAGGCCAATCTCACGACAAAGCCTAACCAGTCTTGGCTTATATACAGTGCCTTTGTAAACATGTCGGCAATTTGGTTTTCTGTATCAATCTTTGCAATCATCATAGTCCTATCAGCTATGGCTTCTCATATAAAGAAATGTCGTAGCTTGATATGCTTAGTTCTGTTATGGAACTCATATGGCGGATTCAGTGCAAGCTTGATGGCAGATTCATCATCCACATGGAGAACAGGAGTCGTTGTTGATTGCTCTAGGTTTTCAATCAATCGTGTAACCCATATGATTTCTCTTGCAGCTTCACTAGCAGCTACAATTTCTGCTTCTGTGCTAGAGATTGCCACTGATGTCTGTAATTTATTTCTCCATGATATTGGACCTCCGTAAACACATACAAGTCCTGAAGACGACCTTCCAGTGTCAGGATCACCACCATGATCCGCATCGCTATAACAGACCAGTTCTTTCTGCATACCTTTTCTGTACGTAGTGGAGTAATCACGGGTACCATTCAAATACCGAAATATTCTTTTCAGTTTTGTGATATCTCTTTTTGTAGGAGCTTCTAAGTGTCTGGATGCAAAACTACGAGCGTAAGCTATATCGGGCCTTGTGGCCACCATTAGATATGCAAGGACCCCAACCGCTTCTCTATAAGGAAACGAATTGTCTCCTCCAGCATCTTCTCTCAATTCGGAGTCTTTGACTATAGGTGTAGCGGCAGCCTTACTATTCTGCATATAAAATTTTTCAAATACCTTCTTGGTGTAGGCACCTTGATGTATTTTGATACAATCATTCTTTCTTTATTTCAAGTCCTAGGAAGTAATAGGATTTTTTGTTACTTTGGGCCTTTATTTTAAATCGCTTCTATAAATTCTCGAGAAAAACATCAATTAGTGCCTGTGACGTGCCAACAATCATGCCATCGTCAACATATAGAGCTAAAAGCAGCCTGCCTTCTCCCTTTTTCATAGAGAATATACAATAAGGATCTTCTCCAGGTTTGAATCCTTTTTCTAGAAGAAAGCCTTTAATACAATTGTTCCAACACAACGGTGCTTGTTTAAGTCTGTACAGACTGCGTTTCAATTTGCATACTTTGCTACTTCCATCGTTATATCCTTCTGGTTGTTTGACGTAAATTTCTTCATTTAAACTTCCATAGAGAAATGCGGTAGCTACATCAAATTGCGCAAGGATCATACTATCTCGAGCAGCAATACTTAGTAGCGTCCTGATTGAGGTCATTTTAGCGACTGGACTAAATGTTTTCTCATAGTTAACGCCTTTCTTTTGAGAATAACCCACAGCTACTAGTCTGGCTTTATACTTCTCGATATTTCCATTCGAGTTTCGTCTTGAAAACCCATTTAGTTGAAATAACTTTGCGTCCTTTGGGTAATGGCATTAAGTCCCAAGTTTCTTTATCTTTCAGGGAACTTATTTGAGCATCCATAGCACTGTGCCATTTATTTTTATCAACAGACTTCATCGCACCTTTGAACGTCTTCTTGAGATGCTTCTTGAGTTTGAACATCTTCTCTTAATAAATAATATCTAGATTCATTTTTAACCAACTTCAAAAAAGAGGAGGTTCTCAATTCGTCTGTGTTTTTTTTTTTTTTTTTGTATGTATGTTACGCGATTTCTCCGTCAATTGTGAACCAATTTTCAAAATTATTTTTTTATCTGAAAGAATATACTCCCGAGGTGGTCCCATATAAATTTTATCGAAATTGCTTCAGCGCTTTTTGAGAAACTGAACAAAAACGGAAAATACGTGTACCTCGATGACGTTTTGGTGTTCTCCAAATGTTTAAATTGCACGTTCCATTATATTAGCGTTTTCAGTTCTGGGGTATAACAACTAAAAAGTGAAAAATAAAAAACATTTTTACAAAAAAAACAACCGACTTCCAAAAAAAAAAATACACTAAAAATTAATAAATAACTATTTCGGAAGTCGGGGCCAAATAACGAAGAAGTAAAATACAAACACCGACTTCCGAAATTAAAGTTATTTATTAATTTTTAGTGTATTTTTTTTGTGTAGATCTTTATCACGATGCTGTAAAATACTTCCAGTTGATGAAGTTTCATTGACACCAGAGTCAGATTCAGCAGTTTCGAAATCAACAGATTTATTAATTTGATCAGTTGGAACATTTGATTCAAAAATTTCTTGATCGTGTGCCATTTGTGATTCTTCTTCTGGGTATGAGGGCAATAGAGGGTATTGGTATGTCAAAACTGTTTTTGTCTACCTTAATAGGTGCCTCCACTGCTGTCTGATTCATAGGTTTATCTATTAGAGGGCGCTCAACGAATATTACGTCTCTTGATCTGATAAGCCTATGATTTCCTTTAGACCATATTCGATAGCCTTCATCTCCATCATATCCGATAAGTATTCCTTTTTCGGCTTTCTTACAAAGTTTCTTTCTTCTTTGTTTCGGTACGTGTGCATAACACGTCGATCCAATTATCCTCAAGTGTTTGATGCCTGGTTTCTTTCCAAAAAATATCTCGATATGTGACTTTCCTTCAACTGTTGTCGGTCCCGTTCGATTAAGTATGAAGACAGAAGTATTAATTAATTCCGCCCAAAGACCTTGTGGTATTTCATCATGAGCATGCATGATTGCCCTAGCAGTTTCTACTATAGTCCTATTATCTCGTTCCGAGCATCCATTTTGTTCTGGCGTATAAGGCATAATGAAACTCTGTTTTATACCATTCTGTCGAAATGTATTGCATACCTGCTCATTATCAAATTCTCCTCCATTATCGCTTAGGAAGTTTTGTACAACATGGCCAGCGGTTCTTATCTCAGCTAGAAACTGTTTAAGTTTGCTGTGAACTTCGCCTTTGTGTTTAATGAAGTAGACATGACGATATCGAGAGTAGTCGTCTTTGAAAAGAACGAAGTTTCGAAATTTGGAAATTGAATGCATAAATGGTCCACAAACATCAGAGTGAATGAGCTCTCCAGGCTTCGTTGCTCGTTCTCGTGTTCCGAACTTCAACCTGTGTGCTTTGCCATTCACAACCTTCACATAGTTCTGTATTGTAGTCCAATTTTATATCAAATTCCTTTTCCACTATCTTCTTTACATGTTTTTTATTCTGATGTCCAAAACGTGCATGATACAATTGTAATTATTGTGAATTTGTGACAAGATTTACTTCTTGCTTTGGTGTAACAATTTTAACATTGAGTCTATAAAGCCCACCAATCTTACTTCGCTTCCCGTTCACTATTTCTTTACCGTTTACCTTCAATGTACATGATTCTGTGTGGGATTCGAATGTACTATTCTGTAGTTTGTCTTGAGCTACAAGAACGGAAAATAAATTTCTTTGTAATGCTGGAATATACCAAACATCTTTTGAAAGAAGCTGTTCGACTCGTCCATCAACATCAGCATTGAGACGTATAGTTTCTTTGCCAATAGCATTGATTGTCTGTCCAGATGCTGTAGTGACAGTGTGATTATTTTGAAAATATTCAAAGCTTTCAAATAAGTCAGACCTATTCGTAACATGACTAGTTGCGCCATTCTCTACGTACCAACTATTTTTATCTGCTTCTGTTGTATCTTCAACTGACAGAACTGTTAAATTCATGTTGTTCATACTACTGGTCGAATTCTTTGGTGGTGTCCCGTCGGAAATCCATTTATGACCTTTCTTGACAATGTGACCGACCTGTTCGCAATATTTGCATTTTAACTCCTTTTTCTTAAAGTTGTTCTTACTCTTCTCAGATTTTACTACTAGAGCTTTCACATTAGTACTACACTCTGCTTTATTTGTCAGCGCTCTTTCATATGCACATAACTGTATTGTCAAATTTTCAATGTTTCTATCCTGTTTTGCCATCAAAAGCCAACTTGACTTAAATGCAAAAAACTGTTCCGGAAGTCTATCCAGTATCTTGCAAATTACTAGGATTACTGGTAAATCGTTTCCTTCTAATTCAGTATTCAGGTCGTAGAACAAAGATTTTACTGCAGATATATGTGAGGTCATATCATGCTCAGGATCTTTTTGGTAGCTGAAGAACTTCATGCCTTCATGCATAAGTCGTAGCTCTTATCTTCTGTAGCTCCGTCGTATAGCCTAACAAGTTCATCCCACATGTCCTTTGCTGTGTTGAATCTCATCACCTTGTGCAGCATATCCTCAGTCATATTTGCTGAAAGTACTAATTGTGCAGTGTTATCTAATTCTTCATAATTTTTTGACTCTTTTTTATATTGTACCAATATTTCGGGTGTGGCCAATGCTGCTGGATGATTAGGCATTTTCATTGTACCCTATAAAACATCCGTCGTACCTGGATAACTTTTAAGTAATCGGGTAATCATAAATTTCCACGTTTGCCAATTCTGTCCATCCAATTTGTCTATTTCGATCCTTGTCCCAGCTACAGACTGCATGATGACGATCGTAAATTTTGCAAATTATCGTAGAGTGGATAGCAAAATAAAAGTAAAAGTCGAACTGTAGACTTTTACTTTTATTTTGCTATCCACCCATTTCATTTAGCCTCAGGAAGCATGTCGTTCTCCAACCTCTCTATTAACATTCATTTCATGTTCACTCTCGAGACTTAGGAAATTATGATTGAAGTTCCTCTGAAACACAAGAGTCGGCTCTTTCGGTTTAGATACATCCTCTTTTGATTTTGCCAGTAACGGTACCTCTTCGAAAGTCACATCTCTGGATCTTATCAACAGTCTTATCATCAGCCTCTGCAACGGTGCCAGATCGATTATCGGTACATCGAGATGTTGAAGTGTTTGTACGAGGACGCCACCATGTCAGTTCGATTTCAGGACCGGACCTCGAAACCTGTCCTCTTGCAGCGGGGTGCGAGGCAGGGAGACGTTATTTCTCCGAAATTGTTCACGGTCGCAATGGAGTATGTCTTTAAGGTTCTGGACTCGAGAGGGCTAAGCATTAACATCAATGGCGAGTAAATCACTCACCTTCGATTTGCCGACGATATAGTCATGGCTGAGATTATGGAGGACCTCAGTACAATGCTCGATGACCTCAGTAGAGCTTCCGAAAGAGTGGGTCTTAAAATGAACATGGACAAAACCAAGATCATAGTAAATACCCATGTAGCACCTATCAAGATCGGAAACTCCGCGGTATCTTCTCGTCCCACATACCGCAGTGTCTCAAGATGAAAGTCTATGACCAGTGCGTGTTGCCAGTGATGACATATGGAACCGAAACGTGGTCGCTCACAATGGGCCTCATCAGAAGGCTTAAATTCACCCAAAGGGCAATGGAGAGGGCTATGTTCGGAGTTTCCTTGCGTGATCGAATCAAGAATGATGATATCCGCAAGAGAACCAATGTTACCGACATAGCCCGAAGAATTGCCAAACTGAAGTGGCAGTGGGCGGGGCACATTTCCCCCAGAACGGACGGTCGGTGGGCCGAAAGGTTCTGGAGTGGCGACCGCGTACCGGAACACGCAGCGTTGGAAAGCCTCCAACAAGGTGGACCGATGACTTGGTGAGAGTCGCGGGTAGCCGATGGATGCGAGACGCACAGGACCGGTCATTGTGGCGATACTTGGGGGAGGCCTATGTCCAGCAGAGGACGTCTTTCGGCTGAAATGATGATGATGATGAAAAACAATCATGACTAAGAACCTTGTTTATAAATAAAAAAAACGTACTCTTAGGCTGGACTCACACATTCTGAATTCCTCTCTGAATTCAGAGTCAGAACTCAGAATTCATAGTATTTTGAAAGCATACAATTTCATTATGCCATTTGTCGTTTAAATTTATTCAGATTATAGTTTTCTCTAATTTGTATGCTATTCCGGGCTTTTTCTAATATGAATTCCGACTCTGAATAAAATTCAGAGAGGAATTCAGAATGTGTGAGTCCAGCCTTGGGTAAAAACTTTACTGAACGAACTTCACGAACGAATTACGAACGCACCTTGACATAATCAGAATTTATTGCCAACTTATAAATTTCCTACAATTTGTGGGAGCCTACAAAAAAACAAACTTTGTAAAAAGTAGTAAATATCGTTCAATAAAAATAAAGCAATATCAAAAGTGCAAAGCAAGTTCTCACATTTACTACATTGTCGCCACAACTCACTGTTAACGTCAGTTACAATTTCTAATACTTGGGTAAATACACTACAATAGTAGCAACACTAACATTTCCTGCCGAAACAGGGAAATTGTGTTGATCGATATATTTTCGGTATTTTATAGAGAATAAATGCGTATTTGGTGAAAGAGTTGATGTATTATTACCGAAAAACTTAAACTATTTATATATTAAACAATTACACGGTGTAACTAAGCCATTTGTTGTTATTGTATCAAGTGAAATCCCGTTACACATATTTTATTTTTGCCACGTTTTGTCGGCATATTTCGTGATAAACTAGTATAAAAATGCTTATTATTGTTTGAGGAGACAAGTAAATAGCAGGTAAATGTTTTGACTAAGCTTAGAAACTTTTATCATTCGTTGACAATGAATCACCTGCTCCCATGACATGACATCAGACATGTCCTAATAGGACAGGCTTTCGCCTTTGACAAAAGCCCATTTAAATTTACTCTATGAGGACACAGCATAGAAATTACAAACCATTGGCAATTGTTATTATTTACAAGTTTTTAGCTGTAACACTTATCATTATTTTACTGAGGCAATTTATCAATTCTTAAATAAATTAAGAAAACAAACAGGCCGAAAAATCATAATTGATTGCAGTTCTTTGCTATCATTCAACAATAAATATTACCTACTTTTTATTTTGTACCAGTTTATATTTCTTTAGGCATTAATTGTTTACAATATTTTTGTGCATGAAGCAACCATGTCAAGCATGTCAGACCGCAAGGCCGAGCTGGAGCGCAAGAAGGCGAAGCTTCAAGCTCTCCGAGATGAGAAGGATCGTCGCCGCAGGGAGAAGGAACAGAAAGATGCAGAAGAAGCCTTGGTATGCAGTCCTAGTCACTGATTTACTTTTAAGAATAAAATATTCAATTTCATGAAGTAGGCTACTCTATGTTAAGTCTTCCCCATTCTAAGCAAAGAATACACTTGGATAGATTATTTCTACATTTATTCTACAGTACTTTTTACATTCTGCAGTATGTAAGTAAGCAGATTATTATTAAATCCAACCTGATTCTAATTAGGCTAGACTCTTATTATTTTTAGCCAGAGAATATTTTTTCAATTTATTTTAATAACACTGTTGAGGCAGGGGTCATAGTTTTTACATTATTCTTGGTAACCAGTCCACCTTAACCTCCCAAAACCACAGCCCAATATCTTTTTTTGCCTTATCTTGCAATAGTTTCACACCAACAGGGGGTTGTCTTTGGGTGCACTTATATGTATAGCTCGTACAGGGATATTCGTGGGTTGGTGCCTTATTTCATAAAAACATCTAAAGGGGCCTCTGGAAATTGGCTTTGGCCCCTCATACATCTTCCAAAGGTCCGGGACCTCAGGGTCCTGAGAAATCCAAAAAATAGAAGGTACCCTTACAAAGGAATAAAGGTGCATTATTTCTATTACCCCAAGCTGGCTAGAAGGAGCCTTAAAATAAATAAATAATTGTCTTTTTTAACCGACGAAAAAAAAGGAGGAGGTTCTCATATTACAAAATTAAATTCCTTGTACAAAATTGTTTGTATCATTACAACTTGTATAACTGACCAGCTTTTCATACATTAATCTGCCTGATTTTAGCAACGTGCCTCAGCAGCCTCCAGCCTGGACAGCCGGCGTGATCTGGATGAGATGCTATCATCTCTTGGAGTGGCACCCGTGAAGGATGTACTCTCTTCCCTCTCGTCAATGACGTCACTAACTCCACCGCAGACCGCATCACCTGATGCTAGTCTGCCACACACTGATAAGTCCAGTTTACCGGCTCATGGGTAAGTGAAACTTTGCTGTATCAATTTCAACTGAAACCAGTGTATTGGAGAGGTGAACATGGAAGAAGATGGCCAATACAAATCACCTGACACAACACGAGAAAATTAGCTGATACATCATCATCAATTTGATTTTATGAGTTGTTACTGTACTGGATAGAGTTATAATAAACAGGAAAAATAAATGCACACTATGTTGTAATGCACAAATTCTTAGTGACACAAATATTGGCAGTATTATACCTACAGTATATGTAAAATATTCACATTCACAACCAGCGGTCCGAAGAAAGCGCCTTCTCTGCAAGTGGTATCAGTCCAGTCCACAGACATTCCACCTAAGGAGAATGTTACCTACGCTAAGCAGACCCAGACAACGGCGACAGGCGTCAGCGAACTGCGAGATGGTAAGCTTTCCGTGTAGTCTATGTAGCTAACATTTTCGCTAGACTTTTAATTTTGTTTATACTTTTTGAGTTGACTGTCTTAAGTTTCTTTTTCTCTTTGAGTTTTAGCACTAGGAAGTAGGTTTTATGCAAACAATAAATGTATGTGGGTATGTTTGTTTTTGAAACTATCCTAAGGTCTATGATTAATTGATGAAATATTCAATTGATGTTGGCCATAGACCATATTTTCAACAGGATTAGTGATCACAGTTTGTTAAATGAGCTAGCAATAACAAATAGATTATATTATGGGAAACTCCTTTATTATTATTACAACATTTAATTTAATCCAGATAAAAACATTACAATATAATTAATAGTGGGTTTTGGATTTTGTCTGTGTGTACTGACATAATTATGTATGATTTTTCAATAACATTCTTAGAGAGTTTGCATACCCATTTAAAAACATAATAAAATTTTGTTTAACTGTGATGTCTGGGTGTTGGTTTAACTATACCTTTGTCATTTGCAAATAATAAATTTTCTTCTACATATTTGAATTAAAGAACTTTCAATACGAAAACCAAAAAAAAAACTCATTTCTGATAGGTACAAGATTTCAACTCCGGCTTCGCTACGACTTGTATTTTTTTTTTAAATATCAGTTTCTTAATATCCACATCATGAAAAACGAAAAAAAATCTTATTTAAAAACAGAACTACGTATTCCTGTTTGTATTTTTTCTATTTATAGAATTAGACCATAGTTTTATACAGTAGTCATGTTAGTGTAGTTTGATAATTCTCTTAAGCCTTGGTGGTTTTTTTTAATTTTCGTTTAACTTTCACACAATTTTAGCCAACTGACGACAAAATAACGATATCTAGTCATCGATGTGATAAATAAAATAAAATATTTTAACGTGATAAAAGTATTTACATTTTGGTTGAAGTGACAGCCTAAGTGCAGATATTTCGGATATTACTAAAATTTGTAATAACTTTTGGATAACACGGAATTATGCTGTGGATTTGAATACTACACATATTAAAAAGTCTATGCAATATTTTGATATAGAAATCACGAATTAAGACGGTGATAAACGTGGATAAAAAAATAAAAACGAAAAATGAGAAAAAAAAATTACATATCGCGTCCCATTCATACTAAAGCAACAGAAATTGGTGGAACGGTAGATTACTGTACATACAATTAATGGAAAAAATACAAACTGGAATACATAGTTCTGTTTTTTAAATAAGATTTTTTTTTTCATTTTTCATGATGTAGCGAATATTACGAAACATTGTTTTTTTTTTTACTACAAGTCATAGCGAAGTCGGAGTTCAACTCTCGTAACAGAAATGATAGAAACTATCGATTACTTGAATAAAAACATAATGACACAAAAATTGGGTTTTTAACACATTGCAGCCCTCTAATTGGAAAAAAAAACAATTGAAATTGAGAGTAAAAAAATAGTAATATTTTGGAATGTATTTGCAAATGACAAGAGCCCCCCTGTAACCAATGACATCTCTGTAGTTTTAAAACAGTATTTACTTTTCACTCATCTATTTTAATTTGGCCTTTGATATGCTGTCCGAGTTTATGATTAGTAATCCTATAAAGATAGACTAAGATAGACATCTTTGCAAGTGTAATTTAAAACACAGCAGCTAGGAATAAGTATGAGACTACTTTATTGTTGTTCGAATTATGGTTGTGTTCTCGCTATTATAGTTTGACACTAAAAAAAATACTACAATACTTGTGTATCTAAAATTCGAAGTACCTACACGGTTTAAGAATAGCGTAGTCACTGAAGTCGTCTTAAAATCTAGCGTATACTGTATTTTCATCACAAAATAAATTCAGGCAGCATTTATTTGCGAAATTTTTGTTTATTTTGTCAGCTTAACATGTTGTGACGTCTCTCATTACCCTTCTAATCAATTAATGATAAAATTAAAAGTAAATACTGTATGAGAATTGTGGTGCAATGTTTGTGTTTGTGCTACCATAAAAAAAGGCTGCTCTTCCAATGCATCACCGCTTGCAGGATACATGGAGGACTGGTGGCGGCCGCGAAAAGGTAACTTGTACCTTAATAACATTGTTTTACAGTATATAATTTATCAGCCTTATTTATAAAACTCGCTGACCATATGCTTACCTTAAATACTGGTTAGCGGATTCTAAATTCAAATTCTCCACAGAAAATTTTGAATTTGGAACCTGCTGATCAGGGTTTAATCTAATCACATGGTTAACCTTTTTTCATAAATAAGGCCCTTTGTTTGTCCACGAATATGCACTGTGGTTGTTTAAAATGTAAATCGTTTTTGGTTTTTGTAGTTGTCGATTGTCGAACTAATAAATTAAAACATAGACAGTTAAATTAAAGTGAGTAAATTTTTGAGAAATATGAGATAAGACGAAATTATTTTCGTCTACGCATTATATTGTTGAAATTGAAGTATTGGTATCACTTTAGAAACACTGTTTTATATTTTGAACTTAAGAGATTTTCACATATTGAGTAGATTGTAGACCACCTTTTTTATTTTAGTGCCATATTCGTGGACAGTGTGACCAATTAGCCCCTCACATGGGCGAAAATATACAATGCATGCACAGATATTTGTTTACGTGAAATGGAACAAAACATATTCATTTTCGTAAATCAAAACCCATTTTTGGGTAAGAAATTTGTCCGTTTCTCGAAGCAAACCCCATTGGCTTATAATGATGTAAATTATTATAAATTTTTTGTTTTTTTACAAAATTATTGAACCATAAACCACCATTGGCCATAGATTAAGAACACAATTTTTTTTTTACTGTCATTCAAATTGGATTTCATTTATTTGAAATGGATTAAATGGTATTAGACTTATACAAAAAAATCAATGCAATAAGTTTTGTTCCATTTGAATGAACTTGTAACTAATACACCTTTTTGTGATATTATTTGAGAGCGTAGCCAGACTATAAAATAAACTCAATGAACGAAACATAGTTGAAAACAGATTTAAGTAATTAAATGTATGTCCCTGGCTACGCCCATTTTGAAGTGTGGGTTTTGACCAAGTTTGTCCGAGCATGTATGTATTAATGTTTGCCGTCAAACTAACGTCACACTATCCTGCACTTTACTAAACACTGACCGAAGTTGTGACTGACGCTAGTTTGAACATTCTGAGGCCGTGGACTAAGGAATAAAGGCATATCGTGATCTGTCTTTTTGTGCCGTCGTTTTGTACACAGAACCTGCCACATTCTGTTGAATATGGCAGGTGATGATGGCCTGATGGCCATGGCCGCATAGGATGCATGAGCTCATCACAAACGTAATGGACTAATATCAATTCATTGTGAATACCATCCATACCATCTGTTCAAGAATCATTTACATACGTTTATGTAAATATTGAATAGTATATTTATTAAAACAAAAATATTCAACGGTTCTTAAGCATTATATCTAGTTATTATTGTAAAGATATGTATTTTATCACTGAACTATAACTGACAGAATATTTTTATTTTTTGTCCTTTTCTAGCACACGCAACCGATTACTACGGTAAGTCATTATTCCGCCAGGACGCTTTCTGTCGTTTACCCTTAACACTACCTCTCTCTTATCATGTCGGTTAACACGGTGTCGGTTGTATATTAGTCCTCATCTCGGTCTAGATCTGTATATATCTTAGTCTAGGTTATCCTTACTATCACGCTTCTAGTTATTTCCTACTAACAAATAGGTGCGGTACTCAGATTACTTGATAAATCAACTCAGTTTAGCCGAAAATCTAGACCATTTAATCCATTTCATTTTATCAAGAAATCTGTAACGTTTAGTCTTTAGAGGGGGGTTTGAGTGACACTACTCAACTAAAACATCATCATTTGATGCACGTTTAAGAGTTTACACGGAATTGTGGCCTTCCAGAGTTCTCCACTAGGTCTCTCCCGGGAGACCTATTTAACGGCCGCAGAAATATACAGAATATAATATGTGTATATGAATTATGGTGGTATTATGGGGTCGCCGTATCATTTCACGCTGTTTTACCTTCGAGTCGACTAACATACACTGCACAGTCCTAACACACGGACGCGCGCTGCGTGGCCGCGCCTGTTGCTGCAACAGCGCAGCGCGACCGCGCAACGCGATACGGTCATGCTGTAAAATATATAAGCACTAGCTATTCCTATGTATAGTTTGAAATTTTTATTTATATATTATGGTCGAAAGATACTGACATTGTTTTTTTGTTTTTTCCTCCCTTTTCAAGATGAGTACAATCTAAACCCGGGTTTAGAGTGGGAGGACGAATTCACAGGTAGGTTTCAATTCCGAATCATACAAACAATCATTTTAACTAAATATTGCCCTTCGTAGAGCCTGTGCCCATCACCTAGCATGGTTTGCTGTCTATCTATTCCTATTATGTAACGCTATTTATGACAAAGCTAACAAAAACATAACGTAGCTATATTTGTGTGTGTGTTTTAATACAGGATCCTTCATTTTCTAATTTAGTTGACGGTCAGTCAGTAACTTGTGCTAGTAAATAATAAATAATTATTTTATAAACAATTTGGACCCTTAAAATATAAATGAAACGTAATATATAGATGGAAAAAGTGCTTTTCATAAGACCAAAACAAGAATACTATACGTTTTACTGCTGACAGTCAGCTGTAAATAACCCACAAATTCTCCCTGTATTACATTACATACAATTTTATTAATTCTTCATTATCTATAAATAATACATTTAAATCCATAATGCATGTGACAGAAATACATGTTGTGTATAAGTAATAAGTATGCATGACAAGTGACGTCATTCATATGTTTGTAATTGACAAGTATTATTTTTATTTATTTTTTTATTATGATGAAACATGTACCTCTCTTGTGGAGAGCTCGGGAAGTTTATTTGAATTTTTTTAATATACCAAAGCTTTCTGTCACCAATTTTTTAACGCTTTTAGGGATTTGTGTGTTTTAGTTGCACAGTTTTAGAGGAAATAAGTAGATATTTCGTTCATGAAAACATGTTGGTTTACTAGCTTGTATATGTGTTAGAGAATAACTTTCAGTTTCTCTTAAGAATAAGTATTCCTTCGGCTGAATTTAAAATACAAATAATTGAAAAGTGTGTTGTAAATGCATGGCTATAGCGTGACAAGTAAAATCAACCAAAGCTGAAAATGCAAGTCCTGCATTCTAAAATATGCACAAATGTATGTCCAGACTTTACAGACTAAATACAGACTTACATAGATTTCTATACAATGTCGGTGTATTACTACGTAAATCTGTAAGTCTGTATCATGTGGACGTACCTTAAGGGTCTACTACCGGCCAAGTGGCGACCTCATTGAATAATAAATCGTAGCATAGCATAGAAAATAAATATTAAAGAATCCAACGTCACGGTTGTTACAAAGAGGATAAAGTATTTTTACGTTGTTAAAACAAATGAAAATACGGCCGTTTCTGGCACTTTTGCCTACTAATTTGGATACGAAACATTCTGAGACCAGTTTTAACAACGTAAAAATACTTTATCCTCTTTGTAACAAACGTGACGTTGGATTCTTTAATGTTTATTTATTACGTAAAATCGTAGCATAGCAATGCTACGATTTTTTATCCAATGAGGGCGCCACTTGGCCGGTAGTAGGGCCTTAAGTCCAGCATTTGCCTATCAAATCTTGTTCTGCATTCCTGAGCTGGTGTACCAATTGGTTGGTGATTGCAGTATGTTATCAATACATAGACATGTTTGGTACAGGAATAGTACATAATCTTAATCACACAGGAATCATTTTCACTTCACAATTTACTTTTTTTTCGAGAAACTGAAAGCTCCTGAGAATATAGTTACAGTAATGCCTTTCTCTTTATATGCTGCACATAGAAGGTATTATATCAAACATGGTATAACATATATGGTCCTTGTGTGCATGAAATTATTGTTTAAAATTAAATAGATAATATTAATGTTGTAGATACATTATTTTCTTCTAGATTTACGCTAAGAATATGGGGTTTACATGTCGAGCGTAAAAACCCTATCCGTTTAGCAGCATGCATCCTCAAATTTTATAGATTTTTTGATAATATGCTACAGTTAATTTTAAACATTATGGTTCTTGTTATAGGGTTTAGTTCAGTTTGTTACTGTAGAAATATTAGGTTTTTTTTTTAAATCGGAGCGTAAATAACAAAATAAGCTCTATTTACGTGATAGTAAAGTTTAGGTTGGTTCATCGCTGAAGTTTACATACTTAGCTTGATTTTAAAACATTTCTCTTTCTAAATACTAATTTAATTTAGAAACATGCTGTAACTGTAGTCTCATGCCATCGCTTTAGGATTGAAAACCGCATGGCAAAGGTTTGCTAAAATATTTGAGAAATCTTAGCAAACTTCGTCATTTATGGTTGTGTGATCATTTAACATGTAGTGATGACGCTTTTAATAGCTAATATTCATGAACAGATTAAAATTGAATCATGGACTTACAACATTGTACGTCTCTGTAACAGTACGTGCTTTGATAAGGATGAATAGAATATTTTTGGAGGAATCTTCTCCTTCTTCAAGTCGCTGCTACGACAGTTAAAAAAAAAATACCAAAAAGTTTGCCACCTCTATGTCGTTGATGGCAGCGCAGAGGTCTCTTGTGCTGCATAATAATACTGTCTTTCCTTGCGAATTCATGTAAAAAACAAAGACAGTAAGACATACAAATTATTATTTACCGAGTTAGTGGTATTAACTGAGAAAAGGTATTTTGAGTTAATTAAAAAAATCATCCTATCATTTTCTATTCATCCTTTGCTATCGTACCTACTCATCAGTTTACAATGCCTTTAATATAAGCAGCTTTTTTTAATAAAAAAACAAAAAAGAAAACTTAATAAAATAACCTTACTTATTATTTGACTGCTGTGTTATTTTCACTACAAATAAAACATTAAATAATCGTCCATTAACTTGTAAATACCAAAAAAAACGAACTTTGGAAGACCATCTATATAAGGTCCGTGGTTAAAAATTCAAAATGGCTGCTTATATTTAGGTAATAAAACGCACTAGTACGACATCCATTTACACTCAGTAGTTAGGTTTAGCAACACCAGTAGACCAGTAGATACCTATATCTATCTTCATAACTCATTACATTGAGGGTTTCATGAAGTTATAATAAACTAAGACAGTAATTTCTCATGATACTGAGAAATTTCGAGTGTAGTTATGTCACCGTCTAATTGTAAACCGCGTAAGATTGTAACAAATCGTGCGGGAGTGTAAGCCTCGGTATATTATGATTAGATTATTTCAATAAATTGCAACAAAATTAGATAAATAACAATGTATTGGAGTAATACAAAAAAAAACTAGCCAAGTGCGTGTTTTATTTCGCACATAAGGGTTCCGTACCAAATATTGGTATTTGTTAGTTAAGTATAGGGAGCGTGAAGGAACTATAGATGGCGGCACATAAATGTCAATGTCAAGTATTTATACAGTAAAAGTTGCGGATTTCACTCACTTGATGGCAGCCTACGTTACGCGTGCTGCATGTGTGCCTTATGCGTGTGTGTATACATATATGGCATGGAAATGTCAATGACAAGTTTTTAAAGGGTAAAAGTTTCAAATTTACTCCACTAGATGACACAGACTACGCCGTGCACGTTCCCTATACGTAATAATAAACATTATCACCAAATTTCAAGTTCATAGGTCAATGGAAAGTTAAAAAATTCTTCGCAACATA
Source organism: Polia nebulosa (assembly GCA_951329385.1). Lineage (NCBI taxonomy): Eukaryota > Metazoa > Arthropoda > Insecta > Lepidoptera > Noctuidae > Polia > Polia nebulosa. The sequence goes on from OX589596.1 coordinate 1,878,823, forward strand.
ATTTTGTGACAGACGACGGACGGACAGACAGACAGACGGACACGTGAGTGACAACAATAGTTTGGACCTTTAAATGATAAATGATTTTATTTTTGTAACTACCTAGATTTTAACAACTTTTACACGTCACCATTTTTTTTTATCAGATTAAGCTATATGAGGCCGGTGTTTCCTAGCTGACTACCCTGAGAAGAACCACCGAAACAAACTCAGAGGTCAAAGTCTCTTTTAAAGTGTTCAAATCCATACAACCTTCGGGTACGGAACCCTAAAAAGCATGTTTACTTACAATTTTACGTGTGTTTCATAAACAACTGGCGTATGCGATTTACGGTGACATAAATACCCAATAATAAAAATTGCTAGCATACTAAAGCTGGTCAACAAAATTACAGCAATATTGATTGAAACACAATAAATAAATAAATAACTTCATGAAATTCAAGTTTAACTCAAAGTACGGCTGATTTATAAAACAACGCTCTGTCGAGCGCGTTGTCAACTTTTTAGACTGATTTTTAAATATCAACTTGAGCTGCTGATACTTCGTTCAGATGCTAGGCATGAATATTTCAAAAAATTGATTCTGTAAACCTTCTCCTGTAAAATTCGTATCAAATTTCACGTTTAAACTTCTAAGACTCGATTTGTATATATATTCAAATGATTAAAGTTCCTTCTACATTCCCTGGTTATCAATTATGGTTACTTCACTCGCTGATCATCAGCATCCACAGCCCAACTTCGCCCACTGCTGAGGATAGGCCTCTTCTTCTTCTTGCTACTCCCTACGCTCCTGTGCTAGTCCCATCCATGATGTACCCGCGATGGGAACAATTTCGTCCGCACATCTCGCCACCGGACGACCAACATTTCTCCTTCCAGTCCTTGGACGCCACTCGGTCACCGCCTTACTCCACCTATCATCACCGCGCCTTGCCAGGTGTCCTGCTCAGCTCAGCCTTTTGAGGTCCATAATTCGTTTTCCGATGTCGAAAACCTTCGTACGTCTTCGGATCTCGCTGATACTGGGCCAGAAAGTAAAGGAATATCTGTCGCATACTACGGCATGAATATAATACCTGTCAGGTATTTTTCTCTAAAAATCATATCAATCTGCCTAGCCTTTTCCCAACTATCTGGGGATCGGCTTCCAGTCTAACCGGATGCAGCTGAATACCAGTATTCTCAAGATCTGACCTTCACAACCCAGTTACTGGGTAATACGATATCCCTTGGTAAGACTGCATGTCAGACTTTCGGGCTTCTGTCGACCCGTAACGACTGTCAAAGATCATTGATTGACAGCCGGGACCAACAGCTTAACGTGCTTTCCAAGGTACGGAGGAGTCTCGGTATGTAATGATGGTCACCCATCCATGGAAAAACCCCAGCAAGCGTTGCTTAACCTGATGGATCGACCCGTGCAGCTGTTATTAATTTAGCCACGAGCACTCTAAAAATCATATCAATATTCAAAAACCCAACTGTCATGCCTTAAATTCAGTCATCCACATAACGTGTTACTTGACAACATCAAACTATCTTCATGAAGCATTTCAAGATCTGAAAGTATCAAAGCTCAACAACCTTCAAAAACCAGGGGCCTATTTATAAAAACGTTAAGCATGTGTTTGGTTCAAACTCTGATTAGCAAGTTCTTAAGGTGAAGAAGCGCCAAAAAAAAAGGGTAACCCGCGAAATTCAAATTTTATCACGTTTTTTTCCAATTTGCAGGCCAGTGTCAGTAGTATCTTGGTCAAAATATGTTTCGCGTCTGCAGCAAGTATGTCTTTAAAGAATTATAATCATTAAAATCATCAATACAACTCTTTCAGTTAGAAATTATGTCATGACATCATGACATTTGGCATCAATTCTAACTGAGAGAGTTGTATTGATGATTTTAATGATTGCAGTTCTGTAAAAACGTACTTTCTACGGCCGCGAATCATATTTTGACCAACATACAACCTGATATTGACCTGCAGATTGCAAAAATTGCTGGCGCTTCCACCTTAATGGAGAATTTGAATGTAGAATGTGCCTATCAGTATTTAAACTGAGCATATGGTAATCGTATTTTATAAATAGCAAGTAAATCACCAGCTAATAAGTCAGCCGTACCGCACATACACACACCCCCCCGGCAAGGGCCATTCTTATTCACCGTCCAGTGCTTACATTCGACGGCGACGGTGCGCGGCAAGGCGACGAGGAAGAGGCAGCGTTCCACGGCAAGCTACCACCAGGCATACTCCCGCATGGCCTGCCCACCGTTAAGGAGGTGCAGCCCGCCGTCACCGTGGAGCCGCAGGAGAAAAAGGATGAGGAGAAGGAGAAGAAAGGTAACACTTAAGTTTATGTGCTAAAATTGCAGGCTGTTTAAAAAAGTTAGACGTACGATGACGCCACCGGTAGATAGTGGACATCCCACACACACGCGCAAAACGTTTTGGGGACACATTCATTGTGCGTACAGCTAAGAGTGGGGGTTCCCTGTCGGAGTCTGTTTATCCTGATAGCTGCAACCTGGGGGTCTTCAAGACAAGTGTTACTTCTAGGCAAGCGTGTTCCATCTTCGACCACATCATCGCTTACCTTCAGGGGAGATAGTGGTAAAGCACGAGCCTGTCAATGTTTAAAAAAAAAGTCAATTTTGCAGTCCTAACTTAAATTATTGGGGATTTTTTAGGCTACCGATACAAGAATACTAATAGGCAACTAAAAATGAAAATAACAGCAGATTTACTGAAATGTGATTGAATTCAAGGGTACAATTTGAAATCCAACGTTCTTGTGAATTAAAAATGTGAATGTGTTTTAATCAATCTTATCTCGCACGCCTTTATATGAAACTTGACAATGTCCTGTGTTACACTTACACAGGACTTTTTAATCCGGTGCGGTAGTTCCTTTGGGATAATGTAGCTCTCCGCCGGACGAAGCCGATGAATAAGCAAGTTTGTGAAATTCCCGAGCAGCCTTTAACAATACCCAAGGTAGTTTCAAGTTACTGCTCAAGAATTCAATCATAGGAAGGTGGCATAAAATGTCCCAATCTTCTCATAAACAGCCCGACATATTCTGTTATTATCACGTACGGCAGTAAGTCACTAAGACTGCGTCTAAATATGTTTGCCTCACCTCTGTTAGTATAACATTGGCGTGATTGTCAGTTCGTGAGCTGAGCGCGGACGAGAAGCAGACCATCATGCTGTCGTCGGAGTTCCAGCGCTTCATGTCGAAGGCCGGTCGCGTCATCGAGCGCGCGCTGGCCGAGTCCGTCGACATCTACACGGACTACACCGGCGGCGGCGACGCCGAGAACGCGCTGTGAGTACACCTGAGCTTTAACAACAACAATGTCTGCGGCAGATTATACTTTTAACTTTGATTGCGCAGCGTCAATAAGGAATACACATATTGTTGTTTTTATTTTTATATGCTAACTTGAATAATTAGTAATATGTGACTATAGTGAACAAATATTAAGGAATTGCCAAATATGTCTTCATTAGCGACGATGTTATAAAGTTTTCAAGTTGATAATTATAAAAGAGAAGTCCTGACGTTAAATACCGTGACGCCCATACAATTGCCACAGGAATAAGCGTTTTCAAGAGAGGGATAGATATACACTGGACAGCAAATAAACCGAGCCACCCGCTACCTAGGCACTGTAATTCGATTTTCTCAAAAACTAAAAACCTACAATTATCAAAGTTGTACCTACAGAAAGTGCGTTTCATGGTGATTAAAATGAAAGGAAACTCATTGGGTTTAATCAATATTTCAGTGTTTATTAAGGATTTTACAAAGAAGAGTCGTTTTCCAGTCGTGACAATCGTTAGTAATGATAAAGTGAAAAAAAAAATTAAAGCCAAAAACAAAGATAAAATCAAAAAAAAGTTTTTGATCAATATTCCGTATTCCCTCCCCTTGCTCGGATAACTGCCAGCATCCTTGTATTCATCGACCTTACGAGCCTGACGATAAAATCTTGAGGAATTGTATTCCACTCCTCTTCAATTGCGATTCGCAGCTCTGGCTGGAAGCCTTGTTGGAGCAGGTACCCGGGCTCGAACCCGACGTTTCAGCTCATCCCATAAGTGTTCTATCGGATTCAAGTCCGGGCTTCGAGCTGGCCAGTCCATCGTACGAATGCTGACGTCGCGTAGATACTGGGTCACCACATGAGCAACAATGGCCGTGCATTATCATGCATCAATTGCATATCCTGTCCGATATATCCTGCGTAAGGTACCACATGGTCTGCGAGGATTTCAGTAATGTAGCGATGAGAAGTCAGTCCACGTGTACGGCCCGTCGGTTCGATGAAAACTAACGCTGTATGTGCTGTTAACGAGATGCCGCCCCAGACCATTACAGATCCTCCTCCATAAGCAACCGTTTCCTCGATGCAACACTGAGAATAACGTTCTCCAGGGCGACGATATACTCTCTGACGTCGATCACTTCCATGTAGACTCACCCTGGTCTCATCAGTGAAGAGTACATTACTCCACTGCTCTAATGTCCAATCCCTATGCTCTCGAGCAAATTGAAGTCGTGCTCGACGGTGTGCTACTGTTAATGCTGGGCCTGTTGCAGCTCTTTTTGGGGTCAGGTTCCGTTCAGCAAGTCTCCTTCTGACGGTATCTGAACTTATGACTACTTGGCGTTCGTCACGCAGACTTTGTTGGACTTGAACTGCGTTGAGGTGGCGATTTCGCAGAACAGTAAGGTGGATATAACGATCATCTGCTGCTGATGTAGCCCTAGGTCTGCCCGTACCTGGACGGCGATCGAATGCTCCAGTCTCTAGGTATCGTCTGTAAACTCGTTGCACCGAAGATCTGCTGATTCGAAGCCTTCGAGCGACTTCACGTTGCGCAATGCCTGCTTGAAGTAATGCTACAGCTTGAGCTGCTTCCTGAGCTGTTGTATCCATTAATCGAAAAAAGTAGCAAAAACACACGCGTCTGAGCAAACGATGGACAAAAACTAAAGAAATGATAAGAAATATCCGACTACCCTCATTGTAAAGAAAAAGAACGCTAATTTCAAACTCTGGTGAAAACAGAGCAAATCGTTAGCATTGTGTTTGTTGCTTGATTACAATGTGAGTTGACGGTACTTTCGAATTAATTTGTAGTCATTTTAATCACCATGAAACGCACTTTTTGTAGGTATAACTTTGATAGTTGTAAGTTTTATACTTTTTGAGAAAATCGAATCAGAGTTCCTAGGTAGCGGGTGGCTCGGTTTATTTGCTGACCAGTGTATATTAGTTTAGAATTAATGCATATCTCGCTCGATTTTCGATCAATTTTGATTCTGCTTTCACTGTTCGTATTCTATTTTTGTATACTAATTGATAACCCAGTTAGATAACAAATATTTTGTTCATGTATCCCTATAGGTGATTTTACCCGACTGACTAAACTTTTTCTTAAGAAGTCGTTCAGTGCCGGGAAGGAGGTATGGTCACGCATTTCTGTTCTAATGTCATCTATGAATCTACTCGTACTTCTCACTATAATCCGCAAAGACTTCGCCATGATTAAGTCAATCAAACTGGACACAATTCATTATATTGTTCATATTTTGTAGGTATGGTGAAGATGGGTAGGTATCAAATATTGGTAACGTAGGTTTGCAGTGAATTTAATGTGTTTCGCATTTGAAAATCTACAAATCGTTCTGTCTCTTAAAAAAAACAGAAAATAATAATTTTATTCTGAACTTTGAAGCTTTTGATCAAATTAACTTGTTTCAATTGCAAAAGCTGACAAATCTTGACTGGCAATATGTTGTGAGAAAAAAATTATAACAATTTTGTGGGGTTTTATTTTTCTTGGAGTGTCTATGTATTGATTGTCTTCACCTTAACATAAACTCGACAAATGGCGTTGAGTTACCTCTAATACTATCCTAACTTGAGTCTTTGATGCTATACCTAACACCTTCAAAACTGCACTTACCAACTGGCAACAGAAGTTATCAAATCCATATGTCCAACAGCGACGACAAATCCGACGCGCGTCTGTCGCTCGTGCGCACGTTCTACGACGAGCGCTGGTCGCGCGGGCGCTGCGTCACGTGCCTGGACTGGTCCGCCGCGCACCCCGAGCTCATGCTGGCGTCCTACCACAACTCGGACGACGCGCCGCACGACCCGGACGGCGTGTGCCTGGTCTGGAACACCAAGTTCAAGAAGTCCACCCCCGAGGACATCTTCCACTGCCAGTCGCCGGTCATGAGCGCTACGTTTGCCAGGTGAGTGCTGTAACTAACACCGGAGCAGCACGTTACTACGCGTGTATAAAAAACGTATGACCTATCACTGTTCTAACTATGCTCAATCTGCAGAATATACCATGATTAATTGATGTGTGTTTGTCACCAGGTTCCACCCTAACCTGATCCTGGGCGGCACGTACTCTGGTCAGATAGTGCTGTGGGACAACCGCGTGCAGAAGCGCACGCCCATACAGCGGACTCCGCTGTCTTCACTCGCACACACCGTAAGTTACTGACTACAAATTCGTAATTGAGGTGTCTTAAATGTTAAACGTGTTCGATGTTGTGTTGTGTTATGTTGTTGCGTGTGACGCGATGGCGAAGGACAAAAGGTTTTTATTACGTTGAAATTTTGCGTTTACTTTGGATGACAGTGAATTGTTATCTAAGTCACGCCATACCCAGGCCTGCGGACGGCGAGTAATGGGTAGCTCGCCGTCCGATCAGGCCCGAGAGTCGACGGCGCGTAGTGTTCCACGCGCGACGAACAAGAGATGATCGTCAGCCACCACTGACGGGGCCCATCTTGGCCGGTGCCTGCATGTCTAGGGGTAGCAAATAAATTCGTAACAGAGTTACCGCTCCTCTGCGCACTCAGGCAGGGAAGGAACAGGGGTGGGTTTTAGTCAGTAAGAGTCTGAAACGCCCTTCCGCTCCACCCAGAGCGGTAGATGTCATTGGATGATTTCCCACCCCACAAAAAAAAGTGACGTCATTCTAAATCCAATATGGTTGACTCCCAATGATGCGGACTAGTTACTTTGTATGTATTTTCATGATATTAGTTATCAAATGACTGAGTTTGCTGAAAAGAGCACGAAAAACAAAAAAGCGTGTTTTTTTTTTAAATAAATAAAATTATTAAAAACATTTGTATTAGCTTCTTTTTAAATGACGAAAAAAAGGAGGAGGTTCTCAATTCGACCGTATATATATTTTTTTTATTGCTAAGCTTCTTCTTCTTTTTATTAAGCTCACCTGTAAAAAATCGTACAAGTTAAATTTGACACACTTTCCGGTTTCCGATTGAGCTGAAATTTTGCATACATGTTTGGATTGGATGACAATGCATGGTTAGCTAAGTGACGTCATTCTAAATCCAATATTCTCACGACTCTCAAAGATGGCGGACTAGGCAAACATAATTATCCCATTTACACTATTAGCAAGAAAGAGGAGAAAGTTTTAGAAAAGGACCGAAAATACAGCTTGTTATAGTGCCTCCGCTGCTGCTGTTGCAAAAATAACACTATCATTAAACACCAATGTGCTGCAAGTAAAATTGTTGTGTAATTTTAGACAAACATTTTTCATAGATGCTGGCATGCATGGTGCATTTCCGCAGTAACTTTTACTACAGTTTGCGTTAAATAACTGCAAGTTTGAAGTCCACAAATGACTGCGTTATGGTAAATCTCAGAATTTAATCTTAGGCGCGCTGTTCTTTCATGCAGTTATTTGACGCAAACTGTACCAAAGATGCTTATCAGATCGTATCAACCTACATTGAATTGAATTCTATTTTTCTTTTCAGCACCCAGTCTACTGCCTCTCGGTAGTAGGCAGCCAGAACGCACACAACCTGATCTCCGTCTCAACGGACGGTCGTATGTGTTCCTGGTCGTTAGACATGCTGTCTCAGCCTCAGGAGACGTTGGACCTTCAGCACCGGCAGAGCAAGGCCGTCGCAGTCACCTCCATGGGCTTCCCGCATGGTGACGTCAACAACTTCGTGCTGGGCAGCGAGGATGGCAACATTTACACTGGCTGCCTGTACGGGCAACGCGCCGGCGTCACGGAGTGCGTGGAGGCGCACGCCGGGCCCATCACCGGCGTGTCGTGCCACGCCGCCGCCGGCTCCGTGGACCTGTCGCATCTGTACCTCACCTGCTCCATGGACTGGAGCGTCAAGCTGTGGAGCCAGAAGGTAACAGTAATGTTCCCGGCGTGACGGAGGGCGTGGAGGCGCACGCCGGGCCCATCACCGGCGTGTCGTGCCACGCCGCCGCCGGCTCCGTGGACCTGTCGCATCTGTACCTCACCTGCTCCATGGACTGGAGCGTCAAGCTGTGGAGCCAGAAGGTAACAGTAATGTTCCCGGCGTGACGGAGGGCGTGGAGGCGCACGCCGGGCCCATCACCGGCGTGTCGTGCCACGCCGCCGCCGGCTCCGTGGACCTGTCGCATCTGTACCTCACCTGCTCCATGGACTGGAGCGTCAAGCTGTGGAGCCAGAAGGTAACAGTAATGTTCCCGGCGTGACGGAGGGCGTGGAGGCGCACGCCGGGCCCATCACCGGCGTGTCGTGCCACGCCGCCGCCGGCTCCGTGGACCTGTCGCATCTGTACCTCACCTGCTCCATGGACTGGAGCGTCAAGCTGTGGAGCCAGAAGGTAACAGTAATGTTCCCGGCGTGACGGAGGGCGTGGAGGCGCACGCCGGGCCCATCACCGGCGTGTCGTGCCACGCCGCCGCCGGCTCCGTGGACCTGTCGCATCTGTACCTCACCTGCTCCATGGACTGGAGCGTCAAGCTGTGGAGCCAGAAGGTAACAGTAATGTTCCCGGCGTGACGGAGGGCGTGGAGGCGCACGCCGGGCCCATCACCGGCGTGTCGTGCCACGCCGCCGCCGGCTCCGTGGACCTGTCGCATCTGTACCTCACCTGCTCCATGGACTGGAGCGTCAAGCTGTGGAGCCAGAAGGTAACAGTAATGTTCCCGGCGTGACGGAGGGCGTGGAGGCGCACGCCGGGCCCATCACCGGCGTGTCGTGCCACGCCGCCGCCGGCTCCGTGGACCTGTCGCATCTGTACCTCACCTGCTCCATGGACTGGAGCGTCAAGCTGTGGAGCCAGAAGGTAACAGTAATGTTCCCGGCGTGACGGAGGGCGTGGAGGCGCACGCCGGGCCCATCACCGGCGTGTCGTGCCACGCCGCCGCCGGCTCCGTGGACCTGTCGCATCTGTACCTCACCTGCTCCATGGACTGGAGCGTCAAGCTGTGGAGCCAGAAGGTAACAGTAATGTTCCCGGCGTGACGGAGGGCGTGGAGGCGCACGCCGGGCCCATCACCGGCGTGTCGTGCCACGCCGCCGCCGGCTCCGTGGACCTGTCGCATCTGTACCTCACCTGCTCCATGGACTGGAGCGTCAAGCTGTGGAGCCAGAAGGTAACAGTAATGTTCCCGGCGTGACGGAGGGCGTGGAGGCGCACGCCGGGCCCATCACCGGCGTGTCGTGCCACGCCGCCGCCGGCTCCGTGGACCTGTCGCATCTGTACCTCACCTGCTCCATGGACTGGAGCGTCAAGCTGTGGAGCCAGAAGGTAACAGTAATGTTCCCGGCGTGACGGAGGGCGTGGAGGCGCACGCCGGGCCCATCACCGGCGTGTCGTGCCACGCCGCCGCCGGCTCCGTGGACCTGTCGCATCTGTACCTCACCTGCTCCATGGACTGGAGCGTCAAGCTGTGGAGCCAGAAGGTAACAGTAATGTTCCCGGCGTGACGGAGGGCGTGGAGGCGCACGCCGGGCCCATCACCGGCGTGTCGTGCCACGCCGCCGCCGGCTCCGTGGACCTGTCGCATCTGTACCTCACCTGCTCCATGGACTGGAGCGTCAAGCTGTGGAGCCAGAAGGTAACAGTAATGTTCCCGGCGTGACGGAGGGCGTGGAGGCGCACGCCGGGCCCATCACCGGCGTGTCGTGCCACGCCGCCGCCGGCTCCGTGGACCTGTCGCATCTGTACCTCACCTGCTCCATGGACTGGAGCGTCAAGCTGTGGAGCCAGAAGGTAACAGTAATGTTCCCGGCGTGACGGAGGGCGTGGAGGCGCACGCCGGGCCCATCACCGGCGTGTCGTGCCACGCCGCCGCCGGCTCCGTGGACCTGTCGCATCTGTACCTCACCTGCTCCATGGACTGGAGCGTCAAGCTGTGGAGCCAGAAGGTAACAGTAATGTTCCCGGCGTGACGGAGGGCGTGGAGGCGCACGCCGGGCCCATCACCGGCGTGTCGTGCCACGCCGCCGCCGGCTCCGTGGACCTGTCGCATCTGTACCTCACCTGCTCCATGGACTGGAGCGTCAAGCTGTGGAGCCAGAAGGTAACAGTAATGTTCCCGGCGTGACGGAGGGCGTGGAGGCGCACGCCGGGCCCATCACCGGCGTGTCGTGCCACGCCGCCGCCGGCTCCGTGGACCTGTCGCATCTGTACCTCACCTGCTCCATGGACTGGAGCGTCAAGCTGTGGAGCCAGAAGGTAACAGTAATGTTCCCGGCGTGACGGAGGGCGTGGAGGCGCACGCCGGGCCCATCACCGGCGTGTCGTGCCACGCCGCCGCCGGCTCCGTGGACCTGTCGCATCTGTACCTCACCTGCTCCATGGACTGGAGCGTCAAGCTGTGGAGCCAGAAGGTAACAGTAATGTTCCCGGCGTGACGGAGGGCGTGGAGGCGCACGCCGGGCCCATCACCGGCGTGTCGTGCCACGCCGCCGCCGGCTCCGTGGACCTGTCGCATCTGTACCTCACCTGCTCCATGGACTGGAGCGTCAAGCTGTGGAGCCAGAAGGTAACAGTAATGTTCCCGGCGTGACGGAGGGCGTGGAGGCGCACGCCGGGCCCATCACCGGCGTGTCGTGCCACGCCGCCGCCGGCTCCGTGGACCTGTCGCATCTGTACCTCACCTGCTCCATGGACTGGAGCGTCAAGCTGTGGAGCCAGAAGGTAACAGTAATGTTCCCGGCGTGACGGAGGGCGTGGAGGCGCACGCCGGGCCCATCACCGGCGTGTCGTGCCACGCCGCCGCCGGCTCCGTGGACCTGTCGCATCTGTACCTCACCTGCTCCATGGACTGGAGCGTCAAGCTGTGGAGCCAGAAGGTAACAGTAATGTTCCCGGCGTGACGGAGGGCGTGGAGGCGCACGCCGGGCCCATCACTCTCAATCGAAAAAATAGAGAAAAGGGCGCTTTTCGGTTTTTCCGTACAAATGAACGCGCTGATCTCGTATTCTTGTGATGGCCGCTCTATATTAAGACGACGCCTAGGAAGGTTTTCAGCTGACACAAGCATGAGCTGTTAACGTGTATCAGTAAACACAAACATGGGCCGTTATCGGGTAATTGACACCACATGCTTGGTTTGTTTGGAAAGTGTTGACAATGATGTCTCTAATGCCGATAGTCGCTTCTTGCTGCCGACCTTCTTGCTGTTACTTATACCATATACGTAGTTTCCGTTTGTAAACATTATTGTTGCCCCCAGGAGAACAAGGCGCTGTACTCGTTCGAGGACAGCGGCGACTACGTGGTGGACGTGCGCTGGTCGCCGACGCACCCGGCGCTGTTCGCGGCGGCTGACGCGGCCGGCAGGATCGACCTGTGGAACCTCAACAGGGATACTGAGGTATGAGTTTGAAAAATTAACGAGTTTTTTAGGACGATCGACAACCATGCTAAACGTAAAGACTGGCAAAAATCGTAGTAGTAGACGTCTTTTCTATAACATAACATCAGGCTTATATTCGCCAGACCCTAGACGTAGTGGAAGTACAAAGAATTTTGTTTGTTATAATAAAAATAATAAAAAATAATTTATTTCAGGTTGCATAGACCCATAGATAAATAGGTACCTTAATCTAAGTGTACATTTTATTTACAGACAGTGTTAGTAAATAAAGCTTTAACCTATGTTAATAACACATCACTAGCACTGCACTAAGTCTTTGTGCTCTCATGTGGTGTGTGCCTATGTGCAGCGATGAAGATGACACGACAAGGACTCCTAAAATAATTATTAACCCTAAAGTTTAGGACAGGTATAATATTTTTTAGGACCTAGCAAAGACTCAAAAATAAGTAGAATATAAAAAGGCCTACATTGGGATACTAATCTATATAAATAAAAATCAATTTTCAAATGTACCTACGTAAGCGCATCACTTCAGAATCGATGCACCTTTTCGACTAATTATTTTTTCGTTATGTTCGTAAATGTCAAAACAAGGTTTGTATGAAAGAATATTTAGGGAAATCGGAAAAAAAATATTGCACTTGAGCGAAGCCCGGGCGGGTCGCTACTTGCTAATAATACGCAGCAAGCGAAACTATCTCTCTTCTGTAATAACTGTGACTGGAAATAAATATTTAAAAAAACTATCTCTCTTCTGTAATAACTGTGACTGGAAATAAATATTTAAAAAAAACTATCTCTCTTCTGTAATAACTGTGACTGGAAATAAATATTTAAAAAAAACTATCTCTATTCTGTAATAACTGTGACTGGAAATAAATATTTAAAAAAACTATCTCTCTTCTGTAATAACTGTAACTGGAAATAAATATTAAAAAAAAGTCTTAGGTATTGTCACCCGGCCAGAGCGAAACGCGTACAAGCGTCTGATAACGATAAAGCGTCTTAAACCAAAGCTATCTGTTACACTTTTTCTCGGTTAACTCTCACCGCAGAACTACATTCAAGGAGCTTCGCCACTGTACTGTTTGTTTATTTCACCTTTCCTGATGTATCGGCTCCCTTCACACTGCACGCGTGTCTATCGGGATAGACACGCGTGCAGGGCTCGCAGCAACAAGCAAAGTGCCACACCACAGTGTGCCGTGTGTATACATGAATCTTGAATACCATTCACTTACACTACAGCTACTAATCAACCTTAATATCGTTCTTCCAGGTGCCAGTAGCGTCAATCCAGGCAGAAGGTGGAGTAGCGTTCAACCGCGTGTCGTGGACGCCGTCCGGCACGCACATCACCGCCGGAGACGACGCCGGCAAGATATGGGTCTATGAACTCGCTGAGGTAACAATTATAAGCTTTTTAAGTAAATTTTGAATTGCAACCATATGTAAATTGGGATCAAAACAGAAGCTGAATCAGGCTAGACGGGAAACACATCAGCATGTTAAACTTATGTTCCAGCTTGTGAAAGGTGAAGTGAAGGTGTGGAAAACTCCTAATTACACTGGTTTTTAGACAGGTGCTTGCACCATCATCATCATCATCAGCCTTTTAATGTCTCCACTGCTGGGGCACAGGCCTCCTCTCTCTGTGAGAGGGTGTGGGTCGTAGTCCACCACGCGGGCCCAATGCGGATTGGTGGATGTCACATGTCTTCGAATTTTTGGTTCTAGGACATGCTGGTTTCCTCACGATGTTTGCCTTCACCGTTTTGAGAACAGTGGTGATGAAATAATTTACACAAAGTAAAGCGCCTGCCTGGGTTTGAACTCGCGACCTGCAACTTGTAAGTCGCGGCCACTAGGCCGCCACTGCTCACACTTGGCCACCACTGCTCTCATTAGGCCACCACTGCTCACTTATGGTGCTTACACCATAAATCACTAAATACGTTTAGTGTTAAATCAATTTAAAACACCATTCTGTAGCAATTGATAAGGATAGCTGGCTTTTATCTGGCTGTGGAACTCGTTCAGTACATCTTAAATTGTGTAACAACAGATTCCATTTACATCACCCATTTCATTTCAAACATAAAAATTAGAATATTATCAACCATCCACAGCACGTCTCCCAACCACGTCACGACGAGTGGTCGAAATTCGTGTACACACTGCAAGAGCTGCGCAACAACCAAGCTGACGAGGAGACCGACCGGCTCAGCCTGGCCGCCAGTGGGCCATCCTCGCTCACCAGCCTCACCAGCCTGGCCAGCAACCCGCTCAGGTAACTGCTGGGACAGAACGCAAGGCCTCACTGGCCCTTGTGAGTTTATGCTTTGGATATGGTAGTGTGATGTTGAGGAGAATGTTGGTTACTGATGGTACGGGTATAGTGCAATTAGGAATAATAGTTCGTGTAGAAACGATCGGCGTATCATAAGCTCCTAAAGGAAGCAGAAAGAGTATTTTATAGCCATCCACACAGACAAAATATGCGTCACATCCGCGTAAAGCTGCACGCTCAGCATAATTGACGGGGCTCGTGTGATAATAGCTTTATTTTGATTGAGGAGTGGGAAATACGCATCTTAACGAATTATTATTTCTTTTTCAACGAAATGTGACGCCTTTAATTGTGGTGTGATGCATTGAAAATAAAAAAAAACATTGCTGTAAATTATTTATATTATGTAAGACAGCGATACGTCGGTAGTTTAATGCATCTCGCTACACTCTAGGACTTCCTAAGTTATTACATTTCACGAATCATAGCAATTGAAACCTTGAGTCAATGTCATAAGAGTTCAATGCCAGCGCAGTTGTGACCTGTAATAACTTAACAAGATAAGTATGTGTCTTAAAAAAAGGTTGAATTGGCTGAATTTTGTATGGCTATTACATAAATTATTATAAAAAAGGTTTAATGAAATTTTATGATGAGTACCGATCAAATAAGGAAAGATATTCAATATTACATTAACATATTCAAAGCTTGTATGGAACTGAATAGATATGATGTGGAGAAAGAAAAAAGAATTGAAGAGTTCTGTTAGCTTAAATAAATGAGATAAATGTTTAGTTGCAATATACAAATACAATAATATCTCTATGTATCTGCACTTATTACAATGTTAGTTATAATATTATTATGCATTGTTGTTACTTAGAACTCTGCTTACTCCATAAGAGAATTATTATTATATATACATAGATAAAAGAGTATTTTGTCAATCACTTATTAAAGCAAGGGCTATTAATTACACGCAAATCTTGTTATCATTATACTTTATAATAGTAAATGTTGAATGTTGTAACTAAACATTAATTATATTATTTTAAACATCTCTCTAGTTAGGAGAACAATATGAGAAATAATTTAAACGTTGAATGATATGTATATTAGTATTTATAATAGAAGCAGCTGATAAAATCTATAGGTCTGTAAAAAATATTATTTTAATATGACACAAAATAAAGGTGACAAATTATATTAATATAATACTCTATGAATCTAGAATAGGGTAGTACACACAATATTTCTCGACTTATGGGCCTTTTTATAAAAAAAATAAGCGTATGATTACTTTAAACACTGATAAGCAGGTTTATAATTCAATTTTTTCTATGAAGAATTTGATTTTAGAATACGCTAATCAGTATTTAAAGTAAGCATATGGTTAGCGAGATTTATAGATATGGCTGTTACTCACACTCTTAGCTGTTATAATACTGTATGTAATCTTGATTAATCAAGAAAAAATATGTGTAACTACTTACATCATTCCTGTAACCTTTATTTTGTGTCCAAGTTACTAAAGCAAGTAGGAAATATTCCCTATTCTTGCTAAATTCAAGACAACATGAGATTGTAACAGGTAAATGCTAAGTTAGTTTAGTTTTGTGTTATATAACTTAGTCTTCTATATCCATATTGATAATATTTATTAAGTACAGGTACCTATTTATAGTATTATTCAGAACTAAACAGATATTGCTTTATTGTAAAAGTTAAATCAAA
Organism: Polia nebulosa; assembly: GCA_951329385.1. Lineage (NCBI taxonomy): Eukaryota > Metazoa > Arthropoda > Insecta > Lepidoptera > Noctuidae > Polia > Polia nebulosa. Next base: position 1,894,555 of record OX589596.1, read on the forward strand.
TAAACAATTGCTTATAATAATGAATTTTCATTTTCGTTATATCCTTAAATTGCTATTAAAGAACTAATTGACACAAACTTTTCATTTCAGCTAATAATTCAGTTTTATTTTTTAACTCAAAAAACTAAAAATTAAATTTTTAAAGCTTAAGAGCCTATACCATCTCAGCTCAAATTCTAATTTCGCCCCCACTTCCCCGCGTGCCACTGCACTCTTTATCTCGCTCGCACACTTTTGCTCGCAGAGACGCGACACGCGCGGCCTTGAGGTCGAAGCGATTTCGTTAGAGTAAACTACACTATTATCGGACGAGTACTAAGAAATAAAATTATCAATCTAATTTAATTTTAACTTGTCATTTTATGAATATAAAATTATATATTATATCGAAAATACAATTTCAATGTATCTATAAACGATCAGTTTCCAGTATAAGCTGACCTCTCAGTGTGCGGAAAGCCTATAAAATGCGAGATCAGCTTATACTGGACGGTATAGGTGATGTCTAGCCGTGCACACTATTTTATTTTACCTACCTACTTCTATAAAATACTAGTCAAATGCGAGCCAACTTTGCGCTGTGGGTTCCGCCAATTAGTTTTGTAGTAAGTTTGCGTTTTATAGTTTTAGCCGTGTATGTATGTTATGTGACAGCCGTTTGCGCATGTAGGTAATTATGTAGGTTGTAGGTATATGCAAGTACCTAGGTATACATACATATGGTATACATAGGTTAGAAAAATCGATTCTAAACCACTACATAAATTGTAGAATTTATGCAGTGGTTTAGAGTCGGTTTAGTAGCAGTAGAGCTACAAAAAACTAGTCAAGTGCGAGTCACCATTGCACTGAGGGTTCTGTAGGTACATTGGCTTGGTAGTAAGTTTACGCTGTGCCATTTTAAAATCTTATAATAGGTAGCTTTCTCCTTGTATTACCACTTTCTTAGTTATTATGCATCTATATAAGAATGAATCGCCGAAATGTAGGTATGCGTATATCTTTCGAAGGACTTCACCAAATTGCATAATTCTTTTTTTGTTGTGTTCGTGATTCTCAGGACAAGGTTTGTATAAATATAAGATAGGTAGGTATAGGTAGGATAAGTAGGTAAGTATGCAGGTAGGTATGTAGGTAGGTATGATAAATACCATAAGTTTTTTTCAAAGTAATTAAAAATAGTCAAAATTAAATAACATTTATTTTTAATCGCTTAAATTTCTAATTTACATAGTTAGAACATGTCTGGAATTGCATAGCTCAGGTAACATGCATGTTTTATAAAAATGTTCTAATTTTAGTTCCATTTCAGAAATATTGGTCATCTTTCTATAATTTCGACTTTGATTTTTTTGTCGCATCCACACCTTATTCCGAAAATACATTTTTTTTTGTACCGATGATATGTAATTGTCCTTGCACTTGTATATACCAAGGATGTTTTTTATTTACGACAAGTCCGTTTTGAGTTTTTCTCCAAAAATTTACTTCTATCTTATCTATATCTTAGCTTCGTCCAAAGATGTTTAGAATGCTGCAATGGGACGCTTGATTTCAATGATTGTGTATATTCAGTGAACAGCTCATGTTCTCAGGTGATCTGCAAGAAAACACAACATTCATTATAAAACACTTTTTTTGGGGTATGTTATGTTATCATTCAATGACTGGCGTGATGGGCGTTGGTGGCTGCGCCAAAGTTTTAAACTTTTGCAGCTACCATCGTTGTACATTGTTTTTTTATCTGCCTGTATTTGTTGTTCTGTTCCTAATAAACGATTATAATAAAAAAAAATATAAAAAAATGACCTCCCGCTCTGGGCGGAGCGGGAGGGCATCTCAGACTTTTACTAACTAAAACCCACCCCTGTTCCTTTAGTTGCCTGTGCCAAGAGCCGCGGTAACTCTCTTTCAAATATACTCGCGACCCCGGCAGCATAATTTTGTCAACATGAATAAATAATAAGGAACCCTAAAAAGTCCAACATTATGAAAATTTTATTATGAATTCGCCGATTTCGTGATAGTACCATTACGCGTTAGTACCAAGCGGTAGTGCCATGGGGGAACAGCAAATTTCGTGATTATCACACACGTATGATAGATAGGTACTTACAATTATATATTTTGTAACACATGAAGATTTGTTTCGTCCGAATTTATTTCTACAGTTTTCGGAGTTCATACCTCCGTCCGTCTGGTCCTGTAACAATCACACGGGACAAATAAATACCTACCTAGACCTCACATATTTTTATTTATGATTTGGCTATGGAACCCTAAAAATATACAAAAGAAGACTAAATCGTCCATAGAAGCAGACTTGCCCTATGAATAACAAATAACAATTACCCACCCTACATTTTTTATTGAAATACAAATTTGGTGAATTGGTATTTGATGGTGAGGGATAATTTTCCAGTACAAGCTGACCTCTCATTGTACGGAATTCCTATACAATGTGAGATCAGCTTATACTGGAAATTTATAGCTTGATAAAAAAAAATTGATTTTTGTTTGTCTTTTAAAAAAAAATTCCCCACACTAGGAATATTCCTGTATCGTGGGTGCGTTCACAAACATGTAAATTCACATACACAAGACACCCAGACCCGGAACAACTATCTGCAGGTCATACAAATATTTGTTCCGTGCGGGGATCGAACCCGCGACACGCAGCGTAGCAGCCGAACGCTCAACCACTGCGCCAACCGTGCCGTCAAAATTATATAGCCATGTGTACTGTGTAGTAATAATAATAACAGATCAGTGTTTTATGGCCTACAGATAGTTGTGTCGGATCTGCGCGTTTGTGAATGTGAAGATTTGTGTTTGTAATCGCACCGTCTCCGATTCAGTTGAAATCCTGGAGTCGGCAACATTATAAAAAAAAACAATTAGGTACTACATAGATACCTATTTGTTGTATATTGTCAAAACAACAACAAACCTATTTAGGGAACTTTTTAACTTTTTACAAAATTGGACACCCATTTTTCACATTTTTTATCAAAAAAAAAAGTGGACACCTGGATTTCGCCTGAATCGTGAAAGGTGCGTTTACAAACACAAATCTTCACATGCAGAAACACCTGCAACTCCTAACGCAGCAGCCAATCACCTGCCACTGCACCAAACGTGACATGTTTGTAATCACTAATACTGTAAGTAGATAGGTAGCTATATACTTACTTCATTACGTTTATCATGTTTTCCAGTTTCTTTGCGCCAACCCTTTCGTTTCTTATTTTTATTATGGTTATTTCCCATTGCACCAACACTATAAGTATAAGTACTACAAGATTTGTATTTTACGTAGTCTTGTTGCGTAATGTGTGCTCTGAGCGCAAGCGACACAGCCCTCCCGTTCGAAAGCCGCAGCGAGACTGAACGGGGGCGTCGGGCGCCAGGGAACAAGCTTCAATACGGCATAGTTTAGGTGATAGTTTAGGTATTTTATTTTTACTGTGAAAATAATGGTAATTTAAAAATAAAAAAACTTGTAGGACCTGCTTTATAGTAAGTTCAGTTAGTATGCAAAGTTTCATGACCTAATTTTAAGCATTTTTTGAATGCTAGCGGTTTATTGTTTTCGGTTTAGAGGTAACTTTGGATTTTTTTTCTATCGAGAAAATTTTATGGAATCGTGTTTTTGAGGTTTATAATACTTAACATTGATCCTCAACCTTGCCATATATTTATTTCAAAATTAATGCTGCAGTATTATCGACATAACGGAGGATCATGCTAAGCCATTTGAGGTAACATAGACTCTTAAAAAGCAAGGTGTTATTTAAAATAAGCTACTAAAAAACCTGTAACCTGAGTTTCTCTAAATCTGAATCTCTGCCTAGCCTTATTCCATTATTTGGGGTTGGCTCTCCACGTCATTCTTCGCCAGACGACTGTGCTGTCTCTAAATCTGAATCCTTTTAAAATATTAGATTATTATTTTATTTTTAGCCACCATAATAAAAAAAGAAAACAACACCAAATTCAATAAATATTTTACTGTGGACTAAAAGGTATGACAAGTTTTCCTTTAGACATGTTAACTTCCTCCCAACAAGAGCAGGTCAGCGTCTTCCTGTCCATGATGTCGGTGTAGATCTTGCCGTCCAGGTGATCCATCTCATGCTGAGCTATCCGCGCTGACCAGTCTTTGAACACTTGTGTGCTCTCCTTTCCTTGTGCATTTAGACCTGGAAGAAGAAAAGAGATCAGGGGGTGAGACAAATTACTTTTCTGTTAGCGTTAACACTAACGCTTAGTAAGAAATGTATGGAAATATCATTACCTGCGGAAAGAACTGTCACGTGTGTCACATCCAGTAATGTTATTGCCATACATTTTGTACTAAGTGTTTCAAACAGAAAAGTAATTTGTCTCAAGCCACAGAGAACCAACTTGTTTTGACATACTACTAAATTAAAACTTTTCTTGCTGGCATACTAATTTTACTTTCACTATAGAGAAGAATAAGCAGTTCCAGATTTTTTTTGTTTTTTTAATTTTATTGATGAACTTAAAATGTAAGTACCTGTAACTTGAACTGCCTTATACCTGGGCACTTCAGCCAGATATCCTTGAACACTTTCACACCCTTCACTGTGAATTACTTTCTTGTAGTCAACCACTTTCAGTTTGGGATTTATAAATACCTGAAACATAGTTTATGGATAATAAAGAAAATTGAAATCATCACAAAAACAAGTTATTGTAGCATTATTAATATAGAATACTTACAGTGAATGGTACAACCTCCATTCCTCTTAGTGCTGCTATTTCCCTCGGTACACTTGCGATTTGCTTCACAGTGTGCGTCATAGCAAATATCCTCAAGTTCACTCCAATTTGTGGCGCAGACATACCAAGGCTTCCGTACTTATTAATAACATACTCTAGTTTCTTGATTATGGCTTGTATTTCATTGGTATTTATTTTCTTGAGAGGAACAGGTTCGGAAACTTTACGTAACTTTGGGTCACCGATTTGCACGACATGTTCATACGGTGGACTGGATTTGCCATGTGCGGGGGCCAATCTGGCATACCAATTGAGTACCTTTCTTGTAACACCCATGTTTTGAAGTGATACTTAATACAGAATTTACAATTTTCAGCAAAGCTTATCAGTTTTTACTTTTTCAGGTTATAAAATCAGCTGTTTATCGCAAATTCGCAGCTGTCAAAAAAATGTTATGACATTTCTTTTTTTTTCTTTTGATCTTTGTGGAACAGGCTTAGGTCAGAGAATATGCTGCCTCATGCATATGTCATCAGTTCGTTTTTTTTTTGTCACTTTTTTCCTCATTAGAATGCAGATGTGACACATTCTAATGTTTTTGCAGTACCCATAGATGATACACTTTATAAATAAGTAGCAGTACCTACTGCAAAAAATTTGGCAGCAAATATAGCGAGTCAGCCATCTCGGCAAATTTCAATGGGGTAGTCAATAGTCATAAACTATGAAAGGTTATCATAGTCTGTCACTATTAAAATAAAATTCTCAGATAAATTTTACCGAGATCGCGCATCGCACCTGTTTCTATGATTCCACATACTTGTCCAGTTGCGTAGACACTTTAGACACGAAACTACACATATTTTACATCACAATATCCACCAGGAATCAATTTGCGAATGATAAAAACAGCCACTGAACTTCACTTGAAGAAATCCCGCCAAAATCCTCCCAGCCGAGATAAAAATATCAGTTACTGTGATGACAACAGCATTTGTGTATCATCTTCATACATTTCAGCCGAACCGAAAGGCGTCCACAGCTCGGCGTCGCCCTGTATCTATATCCGTGTATGAAAAATACAGAATGAACAAACATTTGAAATTGAAATCGTCCCCCATTTTATTATTGTTAGGAAACTATTTCGTTTCCAATGAAAGAAAACTATGAGATAGAAAAAAGAAAGCAAACTATAATCTTATTAGTTTGCGTTTGCGTGCGCTGCCGTTTTAGGGTTCCGTACCAGGGTCCAAACGGACCCCACCTATAGTATCCGTCTGTCCATCTGTACGTCTGTCTTTCTGTCCGTCACACTCACACAGGTTTTACAGCTAAACGGTTGGAGCTACAGTCTTCAAATTTACACAGTATATGTAGGTATCATGTTGACCCAAAGTCATACAAATAGTCAAAAATAAATTTGCTAAGGAACCCTAAATGTGCGAAGTCCGACACGCACTTGGCCGGTTTTTATGTAGCCTAGCCAACATACAACCTATAGATGATTGTTTTGTTAGCTTTATTTCAATAGTATTATTTCTACAGTGGACAATGCGTTTTTATTTCTGAGAATTCACAACAACTTACAATATAATTTTTTCCACAGGAATACTGGATCAAAATTGATCTGCCATCTGCCATACTCGTCCAGCATCTTACAATTTGTTCGTGTAACAGAGGGATTTTTATGTCAAAATAGTCGCATTGACTCGGGAAAATAAATATGTCAAAGTCAAATACGATTTTATGTCGTCGTACCGGATGACCACGACGACCGGTTTCTAGTTAGATTTATTTATTTTAATGTTCCATCTTCGCTTCACTCTTAGTAACATTTCATTCGAAACAGCATATTGATCGTTAAATATTTTTTACAAGTTTTGGTGATCTTATAAATGAGTTGCTTTGTTATCACTAGATAAGAGACGTGATTTTGGCAAGTTATATTTACAGATAACGCGGTTTTCGTAGGTCCAAAGTAAGTAATTATGCAATTTATGCTATCTGTAACGTAATTATATTCCATGTGCCGAATATATTTGTATAATAAAAGTTAAATTGTTAATTAAAATGGCCCCACAGTGTTTGTTTGGACTGTTGTAATTTTTGTTTTTGTCTGTTTGTGCTAGAAGGTTATGAACTCGCATTTTTTTGCCAATATGGGCACATAAAGAACTTTATGTTTCACACATCATTGTTCTAATTGAGGAATCTTCCCACTACCATATTAATAGGATAGACTTGTCAGATTCATAACAGTTCCACAAAGGCTCTAAAAAAGCTGCAGATGCCTGATTATTTGTTATAATATTAAACTGGTATCTTTCTTGCTTTTAGACCTACCATACTGTGACAATTTTGCATTCCAATTCCAACTGATAATACAAATAATTTGGAATTAAAACTGGTAACTAGTGTATTAGACAGAGATTGTCATGTTCAATTCTTATTGTAAGCAAAACAAGAGGTCACGGGGTTGATTCAATTAAAATAATTTCTTATCTAGAAATTAAACAACAGGGCTGTTCCTTAGTAGATCTATCTTGGTAAATAAAATATTGTACTTAGAGCATGTTTATATATAAAATGTTTGTTCTACTTGGTGATGGTATCCAGTGGAAATGACCATTATGTGAAATATATGTATGTGAATACATTTCATTTTAGTAAATGTAATCTATAACAACAAACTCGTTCCACAGATGTTTAAGGTAAGCATCAATCTTACACGTACAGTGTCACACTACATAAAACGCACAATGTCCAGTCAAGAACAAGACGTACTGTTTGAAACACTTAACAATGCGGGTATCATCACTCTCAACCGACCTAAGGCATTGAACTCTCTTAACACCTCTATGGTATCAAAGTTACTACCTCAGCTCCAAGAATGGGAAAGCAAGAAGACGTTGGTGATTGTAAAAGGCGCTGGTGAGAAAGCGTTCTGTGCAGGCGGTGATGTTAAAGCTGCCATAGATAAAGTTGAGGGCCCAAGGTTCTTCTACACTGAGTACAACGTAAACTATGTCATTGGCAAATACAAAATTCCCTACATCGCTTTTATGAATGGAATTACGATGGGAGGTGGCCTAGGACTGTCAGTTCACGGCAGATACAGGATAGCTACAGAGAAGACTGTCATAGCCATGCCCGAGACAAAGATTGGACTATTCCCAGATGTTGGGGGCTCCTATTTCCTGCCGAGGTTGCAGGTTAACTTAGGTTTATATCTGGGCCTGACTGGTGAGAACACTTCATAATTTTCTTTTATTTATTCATAAGTCAATAGTTTGTGTTCATATAACTAGCTCTCCAGTAATAAGGATGCATTCAAATGAGTCTTAATTGACCAATTATGCGGCAGGAAATGTTTTATATCTATTTGCATATTTAGATTGTACTGCAACTGTACACATTGCTACAGTACATAAAAGCCAGCAAAATTTCCTAAAATGTATGCCTTGCCTTAACACGATGTTTTGTGAAAAAATCTATAAATTATTTTTTTCTTTATAGGTGATAGACTAAAAGGATGGGATGTAGTTAAGTCAGGCATTGCCACACACTACGTACCCAGCAAGAGGTTATATGAATTAGAAGTTTTGCTGTCTCGTTGTGCTGACGAAGTTGAAGTTAGCAACCTCCTGAGCAAGTTCCATGAGCCATCAGATGATTTCTCATTGTCGGCTAACATTAAACACATTAACTATTGTTTTGCTGCTTCATCAATTGAAGAGATTGTGGAAAGGCTGGAGAAAGTACAGAATGATTGGTCTGTGAAAACTTTGAAGGTGAGTTATACTAAAATATCATACATTTTGAATAATCATCTTTCCAATTTTTTTGTCACTTTTGTATGGATCTATTGAGATTTTGTGGATAAATCTTTTGTGCACATCGCGTCGTCGGACACCCACCGTTTTGAGGAGGTGCTTGCGCGTTCAAATACCTACGACACACCTCCATTTGTCAGATCCATCCCTCAAAACCCTATGTGATTTCCAGACCCTCAGTCAGATGTGTCCCGGCTCGCTGAAGATCACGCTCCGTGCTCTCCAGCGTGGCGCTCAGCTGGACCTGGGCCAGTGCCTCAAGATGGAGTACCGCGCCGCTTGTCGCGCCACCGAGAACCATGACTTCCCTGAGGGTATGTTACATAGCTATTGAGTAAATTTTTTATTGCATTTCTCTCTCGTTTTTTTTGGCTTAGCCCTATAGTCGACTGGTTGACAATATACACACACAATCTGACGTCATGATCTGATTTTTATTGTTACTAGCTACTAACTACTAACCTTCACGCTTAGCAAGCAAGAATGGGCATGAAGGGTATGGAAAAATAACGAACGAACATCGATTTTTAGATATTGTCTGTTCAATATTTGTCGCCATTTATAATCTCGTAAGATTTATTATAAACTATCGGTATTTGCATATATCTGGTGACATCCTGGATACGATTGCTTGACAGAAAGGTAGCCAGTCTGAAATCACAGTACAATTTCTACTTTTGAAGCCTTATCTATAAATTGCCGTAAAAATCCATGGTAACATCACAATAATTATGCTCTCTATCCAGAAATATACAGAATAATTTCTATCGCTCAACCTTCCTCCCCTCCAGGAGTGCGCGCCCTCCTGATAGATAAAGACAACAGCCCCCAATGGAAACCCAAAACCCTCGCGGAGGTAGAAGACGACTATGTGGAGAGCTACTTCAAGAAGCTGCCTCAAGACAAGGAGCTGCAGTTCTCAGCTGCAGACTCCAAGCTGTAGTGCTGCCGGGCTGGTCGGCCACTACAGGGTGTAAGCGAATTTATTTTATTTTGTTGATTTGGGTACCGATATGTGATGTTTTAGGTCTTAAGATTACCATGTAGGTTTAATTATTAGAAAAGAGGTAGCAGGATTGAATGCACGGAATAGAAGAAACAAGTGGAAGTGCCCACGCAGCTATCCGGCGCGTGTCACAATTATGCGGAAAAAAATTAAAATAATAACAACCTTCGACCGTTGTCTAAGTCTTAATTTTGTAAGTGTAAAAACAAACAAGCTTTTCGTCAAAATTGAATTTATTGTTCATACAAAATTAAGACTTATTACAACTGACGAAGGTTGTTATTATTTTACATATTTTTCCGCATGATTGTGACACGCGCCGGACAGCTGCGTGGGTACTTCCACTTATTTTTTCTATTTCGTGGTTGAATGCCTAGAGTGGCCTGACAAACACTTAAACCCGTTTCTTGCGAAGGTTCTGCAACAACAACAACCCACAACACACAACTACACTACCACACCACTACAACTATCATCGTTCCTTTCTTTTTCCCGATTATATTACGGTTGTCTTCCAATCTAAGTGGAGGTTGTCAGTCAGTGCAGACGTAGCGTAGATAGATAGATAAAACATAGATTCGGCACAACATGAAAAGACACACAACACAAAAGCAGTTACGAAATAATTAAGTGAAGCATTATAAGCTAGAAAAAACGAAGGTCTCCATAAAAAAAAAACACATTAAAATGAAGAAAGTTGACGTCTATGGCACAACCTATGGTACTTTGAAAACACTTAAACGTGGAGCAACCAATGAGTGGTGTGTCTCCGAGTTGCACCAAATGGGAGTCCCAACTCAGCAGGTGGCAGGCAGATATATACCTTTTTTTTTTGGACGTTTTGGTAATCATTCAATGATTTCTCCCGCTCTGGGTGGAGTGGTGTCAGACTTTAACTGACTAAAACCCACCCCTGTTCCTTCAGTTGCCTGAGTGCCAATAGCCGCGGGAAATCTTTTACGAATTTATCCGCGACCCCATGCAGGCATTGGCCCCGACGGGCTCCGTCATTTTATTGCTGACATCTCTTTGAGGCGCGCGTGGAACACTACGCGCCGTCGACTGGTGCTGATCGGACGGCGAGCTACCCACTACTCGCCGTCCGCGGGCCCGCGCCTACGGTGGCCTGAGATCAGCTTGCGACCCCCGTCATCCAGGGCGTCTCCTGCGGCGGCTGCTGCTGGGGGCGTGAGGGCGACTCTGTTCTACTCTGTTGAGTCTCCCTCACCCGTTTTGCCTCCCCCTTCTACTGTTTCCCATTCCCTCTCGCTCCGTATCATGGCCTGGCCCAGGGCCACGCTTAGGTCGCTGCCGCCGCTCGCCTCCACTCCTACAGGCGGCGCTCCGGCCGCGCGACGCAGAGCTCCACCGTGTCCTCTGGGTGATCCACACAGTGGTGACACCCGGGCATTTTTGCCCGCCTTATCAGACACAGGAACCTCTCGAAACAGTTGTGTCTGGTGAGGACCTGTGTCGGGTGGAAGTTGAGGACGCCGTGACGCCTCTCCAGCCACTCCTCAAAGAGGGGCCTTATCGCCGCAAAGGCAGATATACCTGACGCTGATATTCTATTGGATCATGGTAATGACATAAGGTCGCTGATCAGATGCAAAATAATAAAAACTTGCTGATCAGATGCAAAATAATAATAATAAAAAGTGATATTTTGTTATGAGAGGAATCTTTAGTGAGTACTTTCATAAGATACGATTCTGATCCCATAGTAATGTCAGTCAATGTATTAAATGTGAAGTTTTTATAATAATAATAGTTCTGACGTAACATGCGGTATTGGGACAATTATTTGCATAGCAAAAAAAGGTAGTGAGGATACAATCATTATCTCTTTATTTGTCATTGTGATGCGTAACGAATGGAAGAGCATTGTTTTATATTTAAATTGGTCAATTCTGATGCAATTTATTCAAAAATAATGGCGTTGTGTCCGGTACACAATCTGCGACATATGATTTTAGTTTAGATGACAGATTTCAAGATTTTAAATGTATACATAATTTTGAGAAAATGGTAAAGGTAAAGGACTATTTTGAAGTCCTTTTGAAGGAAAAAAAACTCCACTTCAAACGATTCAGTCGTCATGACAAAGGAACCTTCGATAATGTCAATAAATAACAAGCCTGATGTGTTAATTTGATGGAGTCGTAGAATATAGGGGAAAGCCTTACCAGGACAAATAACTTTTCTGTTAGCATTCACACTAACGCTTAGTAAAAAATGTATGGCAATGACTTTACCTGAGGAGAGAACGGTCACGTGACTCACACCCAGTAATGTCATTGTCATACATATTGTACTGAGCGTTAGCGTGAACGCTAACAGAAAAGTAATTTGTCTCAAGCAACTGAATAGATATTAATCTTCGCCCTTATTCTTAAAAAAGAAAACTCAGCCGGGTAGCACCTGATTGGTAAAATTATCTACAGAGAATTTGAATTGATAAGAATAATGTAAGAATCTAATTATCATTATGTCAAAAAAGTTCAGCTTTTTTTTATAAATCATCATCATCTTCCTGCCCTTATTCCATGTTACTTGGGGTCGGCGCAACACGTTTTTTTCTTCCATTCTGTCCTGTCAGCCGTCACGCTATTACTAACTCCCTTTTATTTCATATCACTCCTATACAATCCATCCATCTTTCCTTTGGCCTCCCTCTCTCGTTACTCTTCTCTTACTTAACTTAATCTTTCTGTGACTTTATCCATTCTCGTTACTCAACACATCCATCTCAACATTCTCATCTCCGCCACATGCAATCTTTTTTCATCCGTTTTTTCATAGCCCAACATTCTGATCCATACAGCACGACAGGTCAAATCATGGACTTATAGATTTTCCCCTTAAACTTGAGGGGCATCCGTCGGTCGCAAGTTGTTCCAGTGACCTGTCGCCATTTCATCCATCTTGAGTTTTTTTTTTAATAATTAGACTGCTTATCTGTTTATGGTACATCCACACCAAAGTTACATGAATACAAAAAATCGGCCAATAAACTGAAAAAAAAAAACACGTTTCTGGAAACATGTTTCTTTTTTGGGCTGTATCTCATGATCCGTAATAGGCAGACAGTTGATATATGAATTTGACATTCTGTGAAAATTTCAACTGTGTAGCTATTACCAATCGTGAGATACAGCCCGCTAACAGACAGACGGACAGCGGAATCTTGGTAATAGGGTCCCGTTGGGTACGGAACCCTAAAAATGATGTTCATGTTGCTCTGGTAACTGGTGGTAAAAGGTTTACTAAGTTTACTGAGTAAATCTCTACATTTTTCTTGATGTTACTAAATAAATACATATCAGTACCCACAGCCTTCGACTGATAAGAAATATGGTGCAAGAGATGATGCAATTATAGCCATTTAACTATAGATCCAGGTTTATTTGTAAGTCTTCCATGTGTGAGAGTTCCTTAATTTTTTATATATCATGTTAGAACTCTGTTAAGCGAGAAATATTCGAAGTCGATGGAGTGATACGGGCGCTGCACTTTTTCCGATATTCAGAACAAACGTTCGAGGGGTTCCCCACGTCGATTCATAAGGATGTGCTTTTTCTGTTCTTAAAATTCCTTTGCTTGATTGTATATTTCCTATATAATATAATTCCTTTGCGATATTGGCATCTAATTTAGTCAACTCTTTCTTGGAAAGTCTTTAAAAACTATTTTCATTTTTCTTTGCTATATTTTATTTGTAGTTTAACTTTGAACGCTGCGTCCGTGTTATACGATCGGTGTTTAAGCCACAGATATAAGCTAATCGCGTCATATATTTTTCAATTATAACGAGTATTTTTGCCTTATTAATATTAAGTAGTATCCAAGTGCAATTAGAATGTGAATTTCTTTATCAAGTGCCCAGTACTTTATACTTTTATAGTGTTTTTATTTGTATGCCAAAATGATTATGGAATTTAGAAGCAGCGCCGGCCCTAGGGTAGCGCGAGAGGACCGGTAATACGGCGCTCTAGGCGCCACATGGCAAGGGGCGCCAAAAAGCCAAATGCTAAAAATTTAAATTTGATGGCGCCTTTTGAGAGGTTCGGGAGCAGTGTTAACAAATCAGATTTTTAAAAATCTGCAGGGTGACGCTAAGAAAAGAGTCTATCAAAGGGCATCAAAAGACAATCTCGGTCTACCCTAGTCAAGGACTAGGGCTGGCGCTGTTTAGAAACTATGCTTATATGGAGGAAGCGCCAGGGTAGCCAAATTATCTTACGTTTTTTGCAATTTGCAGGTCAGTATCATGTTGTATGTTGATCAAAATATGTTTCGCGGCCGTAGCAAGTACGTATTTACAGAACTGTACTCATTAAAATCATCAATACAACCTTTTAGGTTCATATTGATGTATGGAATGACTATTTCATGAAATCATGACATTTGACATCAATTCTAACTGAGAGAGTTGTATTGACGATTTTAATTATTATAATTCTATAAATACATAATTGTCTATGAATACATACTTGCCACAGCCGCGAATCATACTTTAACCAACACACAACCTGACACTGACCTGCAAATTGCAAAAAACGTGAGAATATTTGAATTTCGCGGGCTATCCTGTACATTTCACCTTAAATAATTTGTAATGCTATAGAAAAGGCAACTAGGCCGTGTTGCCGAATATCTAGCTTATTCGAAAAAATGTATGAATGAGTTTTAATCATGTGCCTTTTTGTAACGTTGTTTTATGAAATATTTAATTCATAGATAATTATAAGAATTATTCAGAAGTGTGGTAGGTAAAGCAAAAACCACCATTTTGTTTAATTTTTCACACAAAATATCTCATGCTTTTGTAAACAAGTAAAATTAACATGTCTAACTTTAGGGACAATACAATTTATTGCATTTATTTTGTGTTTTTTTTTATATAAAATTATACAAAAATCTTTCTATTCATGTACTTTAATTGGATGTATATTTTTTGTATAAATGTATATTGAATGTGTTTGTTGTCTGTTAATGTTAATCAATTAAAGAGCAAATTATATACTTTGTATGTTTTCTTTTATTTTATATAACTGTTACATTTAAAAAAAAGAAGTCGTAATTAATTTCGAATTATTTTGAAAAAGCAAAGCAATTTAGTTATTTCTTGCATTTAGGTGAAAAAAGTATTATAAAAATTAAGAATATTAGTGGTGCACGATGTAGGTACTCAATACAAAACAGAAAATACTGAATAAGACGACTTCACGATCTGAAAGGAAAAAAAAAACTCGTCTTAGGATTGCACGTAGAATTGAAAACTTCTTAGCTTCACGCGAGACGGCGTGACTTCGAGTCGTCACTCGAAGTCGCGCCGTCGCGTCCTGTGACCGTCGTCACGCGAGCTCAGTTCTCTTTCCCCATCCCAAAAGTGCCCAACGTGCCTACATATCAATCATTGGGTATACACACACCTGTATACTTATATGTATCTGAGCGTGACGGTCTCGCGAGGTCAGTGCTTTTTCCCCAACTCAAAAGTGACCCAAAGTGCCTAAAGAAGTTTTCACTTCAAAAACAATGTATTTAAAAAAATATCAACATCATCATCAGCCTTATAATGTCTCCACTGCTGGGGCACAGGCCTCCTCTCTGTGAGAGGGTGTGGGCCGTAATTCACCATACGGGCCCAATGCGGGTTGGTGGATGTCACATGTCTTCGAATTTTTGGTTCCTCACGATGTTTTACTTCACCGTTTTGAGAGCAGTGGTGATGAAATAATTTACACAAAGTTAAGCGCCTGCCTGGATTTGAACTCACGACCTACAACTTGTAAGTCGCGGCCATTACCACTGGGCCACCAACACTCGAAAAAAATATGAGTATGATTTTATTAGTGAACTCACAGACACGTAGGATTGGTACGATAACGCAATTATGCCGAGGCCAGTCAGGACTACTGGTTCCTGAAAATAAAAAAAAAGATCAGTACCTATCGATTATTTTGTATATTTACTAAGATTTGAACCATGGAATAAGTAAGTAGAAATTTTATACAGTTAATATTCAAATACTAAAGAGCCCTATGACATTTCGACCGTAATTTTTGCTTTAAATCACGATTGAAATGTCTTAAGCAATAAATAACCAATTTTCAAATCAAATAATTTATTTCAAATAAACCATTTAGGCTCGCCGCTGACTTGTGATTTTCGTCACCGTGACTTTTGGTCACTGTCACCCACGATGCGCTCACTTGAAAAGTCACTGGGCAACAAAACGCGCTCAATCTTGAAATGGATTTCGTACAGATTGCCACTATTATTGAGTGCTTTTGAAATAAGAAGAAGATCTCTATAGAGAAGAACGTGCAAAAACTCCACGCACACTCTTTTAAAACATGGTACCTATGTATTACAAATACTGGTTATATATATCTTGTTGCTTCTAATAAGTGAGAACAATATTAGTAAAAAATTAAAAATTAAAAAAAAATAAGGATTAAAATAAGCCGTTCTTATTCGGAGAAACTGAAACTTTGGACAATTTTGAATTATTGAAGGGTGGAGAATAGTTATATGTATAGTTCGTAGCGGCTTCGCTATTCTCAATTTTTCTATCTAAAGCCAAAACTCCGAAGCAAGTTTTTCATAAAATATACGTCGGCAAGAAGGGCAGTAGCAGTTGTCCTGTATATTTTTTCGTCTATAATATTCCACCTATGAAATTGGCGTTTTCTTCTCACAAATAGAGAACCTCGTCACTTCTATGAATTAAAATATTCATATACAAAAAAAATACCTTAGAAATGACTCCTCTTTTTGTTAGCAGAAATGACAACTATTTGTTTTAACTTAGCCAAAAACTTATTTTTGTTGCTTAATCTAAATGGCTAGGTATGCGTTATCTTAGTTTTTAAGCATTATTGCATAAAAGTTTTATAAAACATTAGTGTTCTTACTTGTTAAATAAATTAAGAAAATGTTAATATGAAAAAATGCAATTTCTTTAAAATTCTCCATACAAAACGCTGATTTCATTGGTGGGGTGGGGTAACCTAATATATCCATACGACACGTAATGATAATCTAGGTACCTACTCTACAGGGTGTAACGGCAAGGTGTGGTCATATTTTAAGAGCCGGTTCTGCCCATGGAAATGAACAACTTTCTCGAGGAAAACATTGAAAATTCCCAAAAAAAAATTGGAATTTCCATACAAAGTTATCATCAGCTGATCAATATTTGTATGAGAGGTAAAAAAAAAATTTAGAATTTCCTCGGATTTTCTTGAGGAAAGTTGTTCATATCGATGGGCAGATGCAGTTCTTAAAATATGACCACACCTTTCCGATACACCCTGTATATGGCCTGCTTTAACAAAATAGTCCCGTGCCAAAGTCATAAGGGCCCCATTATTCTAATGTGCCCAGGGCCTCCAATTTAAAGATTGCCCTGGTCATCATACCTGTGCCTGCAACATAGCTATGACGATGAGCTTCCTGACGCGCACCGACGACCCGCGCCAGCAGTTCTCCCAGCCCGAACTGAACATGGCTGTCGGGAGGACTTCGGCCTGAATCAGGGAGACAAGGTAACACTTATGTTTTTATTTATCTATCAACAATTTTTTTTTTTTGCTTTATTTTAGGTATCTCTGTAATATTATGATGAAATGCGGGTGTAGGTGGTACACTTCTGTCCAGCTCAAACGTCTGTCTGTCATAGTCAATTTGCTCAGAAACTACTGGTCCGATTGAGTTAAATTTTGGTACACACTTGAATATCTGTGACCCAAACACGGACATGTATTTTACGTTACTAAATTAATTTGGAATATGGCGTCTCTTTTAGAGTGCGGACAACTAAAAAAAAAATTTTCAGACTGTACTGTGTGTGAGGTCCTCGAATTTATTTTTTGTCCTCACTGAGGGGGAGTGGGAAGTTCTTACCTCGGTGGTTATATCACCAGCATTCCACATGAAGAACCCAGTGCTGAACAGAATCGTCAGCGCCGACACTACCAATGTTAACGCATTTGTCAAATTACGGGTCGAATTCTGAAAGATTTATAATACAAAAATAAATCTTCTTTTCTTGTGACAGTGGGCAAGACTTTCAAATAAATATTTAACATTTACATAACGTAGATACTGTTACGTCGACCGTATTACACTGGAACGTTCGAGAATGTGGTCGAAGTTTCCAGAAGTTTCCACTAGGTTCGAGAACATTCCATTGTGGTACTGTGTAGAAGTTCATAGATGTTTCTAGAATATTCCACTATAAGATAGTTCGACAATGTTCTGGAAACTTCCATGACCGTATAAATAGGCCGGACGGCGGGCGAGTGAGTCAGTCTGTTTTCGACTACGTATGCGAACGGAAGCGAATACAAGCGATTACGAAGAGAATAGTGATTATTAGCGATTTAGTGTTTGTGTAAATAAGTTGTTGAGTTAATAAAGAATATTTGGTTAATTAATTGGTGTAAAATAATTTGTCCCATACCCAGCTCGTAAAAAATTGGTGTCAGAAGTGAGGGATAAATTATGCCAATTTTACCAAAGGACGACACGGAGGGTATTCGTACAAGGAATCAACGGCAGCAAGACATGAATCAGAGGCGGTTTGGAGATTCCCCGATACAGACGCCGGGTGGTGCTCAGCCTGCGACAGAGCCAGTTGCTGGCCCATGTGGAGTTTCTTCGGCACAAGCGGTGCCAGACTTGTCTGCGCTAATGGTGCTGTTGCAGGAACAGGCTCGTCGTCAAGAGGAGCAGGCCCGACGCCAAGAAGAGCAGACCCGTCGGTTGGAAGAGAAGCTTCAACAAGATAAAGAGGAGCAGGCCCGCCGCCAAGAAGAGCAGGCCCGCCGCCAAGAAGAGCAGGCCCGCCGCCAAGAAGAGCAGGCCCGCCGCCAAGAAGAGCAGGCCCGCCGCCAAGAAGAACAGGCCCGCCGCCAAGAAGAACAGGCCCGTCGGATGGAAGAGAAGCTTCAACAAGATAAAGAGGAGCAGGCTCGCCGCTAAGAAGAGCAGATGCTCCTCATAAAAGACCTTCATTCAAACCTTGACAAGGAGCTCCAGGTGATGAAGGAGCAGGTTCACCAGCATGAGAATCGTATCTCAGAAGCTGAAGTTCAGGTTGCTGGGGTGAAGAAGGCTTTAGGTGAACTTAGGGCTGGAGACGGGGTTGTGCCTTCAGTGGTTCCTGCACCTTCGGCACGTGGATTTAAGGTGCCGCCATTCGACGGAACATCTTCATGGTCGGCCTACAAAATTCAATTTGAAGCCGTTATGAAGGCGAATGGGTGGACCAAAGAGCAAGCTATGACCGCGCTAACCTTAGGCCTCCGAGACCAGGCCCTAACCATACTTGAGGCTCTTGGCAAGGATGTGACCTATGAGCAGCTGCTGGAAGCCTTAGAGTCCAGATATGGTGACGCACACTTGGGGCACGTATTTCGCGCTACGTTAAGAGATCGTGTGCAACGTAGTGCCGAGAACCTACAGCAGTGGGCCTTGGAAGTTGAAAAGTTGGTTCGGAAGGCATACCAGTCTGCCCGTGCACTCATCAATGGCAATCTGGTACAGGCGTTCATCGACGGAATACGTGACTTGGAAGTTAGAGCCGCTGTAAGACTTGGGCATCATGAGACACTGAAGGACGCCTTGGCCCATGCCTTGGAAGTAGAGGCAGTGAGGCAAGACCATCGAACACACCGTATCAGGGAGGTTGTGGCATCACCTGTACGCGATCGTCCGCAAGAGTATAGCCCTAGGTGTTACACTTGTGGAGAAAGGGGTCATCTTCGGTCAAGCTGTCCAAAGCGAAGCACACTGAGAGAAAATCAATCCCAGCAAGATAGGGCGACTGATACGACTGCCCAGCATTAGCAGGGAAACGAGTAAACGCCAGGACTGAGGGGCGGGTGCTGGCTGGTATTGAAAGAGCCCCGAGGATCTCGATCTCACAGGCCCATGACGGAAACAGCCTGATCATCAAAGGCGAAGTCAACGGAAAACCATGCAAATTGACGTTGGATACTGGAGCTTCTCACACGGTCGTCAATTCTCATCTAGCAAGTCGGTTCCTTGGGGACTTCTTCAATAACCACGACCGTATACAATTACTGACAGCTACCGGTCAGCACATAATCGTCCGAGACAGAAAGGAGGTGGAGTTAAAATTAGGTAACAAATTCTATCGGCATAATGTCATCGTGGCCGACATAGTGGACGATTGCATCCTGGGATTAGACTTCATGCGGAAACATCGTTGTGAGATCGACGTTGATCAAGGAGTATTGAAGTGTGGTACAGAGGAAATCTTCATGGAAGGTGTACCATCAGGAAAAGTTTTCCGCCTGAAATTTGACGTGTCAACACTTTTAGAAAACTGCGATTTAAGGGAAGTAGAAATGGATAAAGCTAAGAAGATTTTACTTCAGTACGCCGACTCTTTCTCTACAAATAATGCTGACATGGGAAGAACAGGACTGGTTCAGCACAAAATTAATACTGGCAACGAGTTACCAATCCGTCAACGACCAAGAAGACTGCCGGTTGCACGTGAAAAGGAGGTGGAAATGATGATTGAGGGCATGGTAAAGGATGGTGTTATAGAGCCTTCATCGAGTCTATGGTGTTCTCCTGTGATCCTGGTGAAGAAAAAGGACGGCAACACACGCTTTTGTGTGGACTATCGACGATTGAACGACGTCACGAAAAAGGACAGTTACCCACTGCCTAGGATCGACGACACATTGGATACACTAAGCGGAATGAGGTGGTTCACCACGCTAGACCTGAAAAGTGGCTACTGGCAAGTGGAAATAGACCCTAAGGATAAGGAGAAAACTGCATTCTCAACAGGAAAGGGGCTATGGCAGTTTAAAGTTATGCCATTCGGATTGTGCAATGCTCCTGCGACATTTGAAAGGCTAATGGAGCAAGTACTTGCTGGATTGATCGGAGACGCATGTCTTGTCTATTTAGATGACATCATTATCGTGGGCCGTACATTTGAAGATCATCTTCAAAACCTCAATCGAGTGTTGTCAAAAATCCGGACGGCAAATCTTAAGTTAAGTCCGAAAAAGTGCTCATTTTTCAGACGACAAGTAAACTTTTTAGGACACATAGTTTCGGAGGAAGGTGTTCAGACAGATCCGGAGAAAATCGTCGCCGTCAAGGATTGGCCAGTTCCGAAAGACAAGACGCAGGTTAGAGCATTTCTGGGTTTGTGCTCCTACTATCGACGGTTTGTCGAAAATTTTGCCGACATTGCAAAACCTCTACACAAACTCACTGAGGAAAAGCAGCAATTCTGTTGGGACGAGAACTGTAACATCGCATTTCAGGGATTAAAGAAACGTCTGTGCAATACACCTATTCTGGGATATCCTGACACTGAAAATGACTTCATAGTTGACACAGACGCAAGTAATACTGGAATTGGAGGCGTGTTGTCTCAACGGAAAGGAAACCAAGAAGTTGTTATAGCTTACTACAGCAAATCTTTATCCAAACCGGAAAGAAATTACTGCGTTACGAGACGGGAGCTACTCGCCGTAGTAAGGACATTGCAGCACTTCAGTAAATATTTGCTTGGACGGAAATTCCAATTGCGAACTGACCATGCTGCATTAAAGTCGTTATTGCTAAGAATCCAGAAGGACAAGTGGCAAGATGGATCGAACTACTACAAGAGTTTGACTTCGTTACTGAACATCGTAGTGGGAGAACTCATGGTAACGCAGATGCACTGTCTAGAAGACCTTGCCCAGAAGGTTGTTAGCACTGTACCAAGCAAGAGACTAAGGAGGCAGTGCCCGTGAGGATGCTAAGAATGGATCTCAGCAATGAATGGAAGGAAACCCTACAGCTTGCTCAGCAAAATGACACGGATCTCAAACCGATCTTTGAGTGGATTAAAGCTGGTGCTCCGAAGCCCAAGTGGAGTGATGTTGCGGCGTTAAGTTCCATCACAAAGAGCTATTGGGCGCAATGGAACAGCTTGGTTATCCAGGATGAAGTCTTGTGCCGTAAATGGGAAAACGCTCGAGGAGACAACTGTCATCTACAAATTGTTGTCCCCAAAGCCAAAGTACCTGAGGTTTTACGGCTCTACCATGATGGATGTTCAGGAGGACATATGGGGGTAAAAAAAACTCTACTGAAGATACGAGAGCGGTTTTACTGGATTCACTGTCGAGAGGATGTTGAGGACTGGTGCCGCAAATGTACCAGTTGTGCGGCTGTGAAAGGACCCCAGACACGCAGCAGAGGTGCTTTACAATTATACAACGTGGGAGCCCCCTGGGAACGGATAGCACTAGACGTTGCAGGACCATTTCCGGAAAGTGAAAACGGAAACAAGTACTTCATGGTTGTCATGGATTACTTCACAAAGTGGCCAGAAGTCTTCGCTATTCCCAACCAAGAAGCAACAACGGTCGAAGATAAATTGGTTCAGGAAGTCTTCTGTCGTTTTGGAGTACCCTTGGAAATTCACAGCGACCAAGGGAGGAATTTTGAATCACAAGTTTTCCAGGAGACTTGTCGACTGATGGGTACTCACAAGACCAGAACCACTTCTTACCATCCGCAATCTGATGAAATGGTAGAACGTTTCAACCAAACGTTGGAGAGATATCTGGCAAAAGTTGTGGAAAGCAGGCAAAGGGATTGGGACAAGCACATACAGCCATTTCTTCTGTCCTACCGTAGTGCAGTTCACGAAAGTACGACTGTGACACCAGCCTTCGCGAACTTTGGAAGGGAATTACGGTTGCCTGCAGATTTAATCACCGGAACCCCCCCTGATGCCCCACGCAGTGTAACCGATTATGCGAATGACTTGCGTAACAAGTTGAATGATGTATATGAGCATAACAATCCGGCCAACAAATGTCTGATAAGATGAAGACCCGATACGACCGGAAGGCAAACCATAGAGGTTTTGACGAGGGTTCACTGGTGTGGTTGCATAACCCAGTGCGCAGCAAAGGAAAGTCTCCCAAATTGCAAGCAAAATGGGATGGACCATACCGAATCGTGACCAGGATCAACGATGTTACCTACCGAATACAGAAGGGTCCACGAGGTGCGCCTAAGATAGTCCATGTAGACCGATTCGCGCGATACTACGGGACTAATGACGCTCGGGACGAGCATGTCTGAGGGGGCAGTGTTACGTCGACCGTATTACACTGGAACGTTCGAGAATGTGGTCGAAGTTTCCAGAAGCACACGCATGTTGTTCACGCAACATTCCATTGTGGTACTGTGTAGAAGTTCATAGATGTTTCTAGAATATTCCACTATAAGATAGTTCGACAATGTTCTGGAAACTTCCATGACCGTATAAATAGGCCGGACGGCGGGCGAGTGAGTCAACGACACCGACTCACACCGCGACGCGGCGTGTCCTAAGTTAATATAGGCACGTCGCGAAGCAACCTGACGTACACACACCCCCTGTCGTGCGCGGCATGTCCGAACACAGCAGGGGACTTAAGACACAGAAATCCCCCCAGTCCCTTTGCTCAAGTCAGCACGCACCGCTGAGCTGTAGTTTTAAAAATTCGTCCTTAAATAATCACATCATGATTCAGCTGTCCCTTGAGGCCCTCCTCCAGCGACGCCCTGAGCCGAGGTCCGTACCCCAAAGGGGGTGCCCTCAGCGTAGTCGCTTGTAGTTTAAGTCCTGGCTGGAGGCTTTAATAATAATTAAAACCACCACGGGCACGTCCGCTTAAGCAGTCGACAACCGCTATGGTTGAACTGCGAGTTTCAAACACAAAAAAAAAAAAGCGAGTGAGTCAGTCTGTTTTCGACTACGTATGCGAACGGAAGCGAATACAAGCGATTACGAAGAGAATAGTGATTATTAGCGATTTAGTGTTTGTGTAAATAAGTTGTTGAGTTAATAAAGAATATTTGGTTAATTAATTGGTGTAAAATAATTTATCCCATACCCAGCTCATAACAATACTAATGATTTGTAATATATCCTAAATGTTGGGTGAGGTACCATTTTACAGATGAACTATCGTACCATGTAAAATTTAATTTACTAGAAAAACTTTTTGATCAAAATGTACCTACTATTTTCGGGGACCATGACGGAGGTCGTCATGGTCCCCGAAAATAGTATTACTGACACCTCCGTCACGCTTTGTGACTTTTTTGGCTGATAAGTTAGCGGTCTAAGGTACCTACTTATTGAATGAAAATAATGGCTTTATTTTTTTATTTTTTTAATGTAGGTAATCCCCCTCTTCACATCTTCCAACCCGGCTGGTCACCGTGGAAGATTACGACCAAAAAAAGCCACACAGATGGTGAACAGACAAAACAAAAACACAACCCAATTAATAATCGCAGCTTACAACGTCAGGACCCTATCTTCACATGAACGCTGGCTGGAGCTAAATGAAGCAACAAAGAAAATAAATTATGAGCTTTGGAGGAGGCCTTCACCCAATAATGGGGTTCTTACAAATTATATTATTTAGGTATCTAAAAAAAAAAAAAAAATGCAATCATTTTTAAAATAAATAATTATTTTATGTTCCTTTTCTCAAACCAAGCTAGCTAATAATAATAGTAAATATTATCTAGTAGTAAATATTATACAGTAGCAAATATTATATAGTATATTAATAATAGTAAATAAAATAGTTATAGGTAAATAATATAGAAAATAAATAAAAATAAGTAGGTATTAACATCAATTAGTTAAGCGTTTAAATAGTATACAGTGTCAAACAAGTATAATAATACTAGTAAATAAAAAACAGTAAATAGCTACATAATATAGGACATAAACAAAATAAGTAGGTATTAATTTTAATTAGTTAAGCGTTTAAAGATAAGTTAATGTAAAAATTATATGTAAAATTAATTTGTAGGAAATAAAAGGCTTTTTTATTTTATTTATTTTTTATTTTAATCCCCCTCAAGTAAAATACTTTTCACATCTCGTATACATATAAAGCCTCTGAAAAAATATTCTTTTGGTTTCTCTTCAAAATGGCTTTCTACAGCTGCCTTCATCTCACTGTCGTCCGAAAATCTTCGCCTCCGTAACTCCTTTTAGGGTTCCGTACCCGAAGGGTCCAAACGGAGCCGTATTGCTGTCACTCACGTGATCGTCTGTCTGTCTGTCCGTCGTCTGTCACACAGGTTTTACAGCCAAACGGTTGGAGCTACCTATACCTAGTCTTTAAATCACAGTAAGTATAAGCATCTTGTTGACCCAAAGTCATACAAATAATCAAAAATACTTTGGTACGGAACCTTAGATGTGCTAAGTCCGACACCTGGCTGTAAAACCTGTGTGACAGACGACGGACATGTGAGTGACAGAAATAGGTCTCCGTTTGTTTCGGGTACGGAACACTAAAAAAGGAAAAAGTCACTGGGAGCCAGACCCAGACTGTAGGGCGGGTGGTCAATTTCTGCGAATCCCGTAGCTTTTAAGGTAGCCCTCGCAACCCGAGCGGTGTGAACGGGCGCGTTGTCTTGCAGAAACAGCACTCCGCGCGCCAACTTGCGACGTCTCGTCTGTTCGATTGCTTCACGTGCCTGATCCAGTAAATTAGCTTAATAGTGGCAATCATTATCCCTTTAGGTAAGTAGATTAGTAAAATTCCCTTGCTATCCCAGAAAATGGTAGCCATAATCTTCGACGCCGGCTTTTCCACTATGCATTTCTTTGGTGGCCTTTCTGCCTTTTTTATCCACTGCATCGACTCTTGTTTGTACTCTGCGCCACCCTAGAGCGGGAGATGCCATTGGATAATTTCCCAACCCAGAAAAAAAAAGTGGCTACTTTAGGCCGCGAACTTGTCAGCCGCCCTGGTACCTACGAGATGACAAGTGAATTCATTTTATGGTGAATTAGGAATATTTTGATAGTTACATTAAGTACTTATGTTTTTGTTATATAATAATAATTATAAGTTCATACGTTGCTGGGTACAACTCATTGTCGATAGAAAAGAAGAACGACCCATTAATCAATTCTTAAGAAAATTATTGTATTTAAACGAAGTAACCTTATACCCACCACCATTTGGTACATCAACACGATCAGCAAGGACAGATTGAATATAATCTGACCGCTGAACACGTCACGACAAATCGCTTGTATCTCACCGGTACACCTACGAACAAGTTAGAATTGAAGAGAAACTTGATTAGGTACGAGTACTTAGACTACCTGGAGAAGAAAAGCAATAAGTTTCTTGAAAGTAGACATTCCTAATGTTTTCGAAAAGCGAGAAGTTTCAACTAAATGCCTAAAAGTCTGGAATCAAGCCGCTATTATCAGCAAACGGCGTGATAAAACCTTTATCATCATCATTTCAGCCGAAAGATGTCCACTGCTGGACATAGGCCTCCCCCAAATGTCGCCACAATGACCTATCCTGTGCGTCTCGCATCCATCGGCTACCCGCGACCCTCAACTAGTCATCGGTCCACTCCAGAACTTTTCGGCCCCATCGACCATCTGGTCTGCGAGCAATGTACCCTGCCCACTGTCACTTCAGTTTGGCGATTGAAAACCTTAAAAGTTTTTAAATAAAACAAAAAGTTTACTTCAACGTCTCCGAATGCATTTTGATGCCAACTTTGAGAGCCCTCTCATACTCCTGTTCCTTCTCCGTTTTAGTCAAGTCTTCATTTTCAAAAATACTGTTCAAGCTTCGAAAGTAGCTGTTCAAGTTCTTGTACTGATGGCTGACTGCGATGGTCAGACATATCACCAGTGAGTACACCGCGAAGATTCGCGTCAGGTAGATCCACCAGAAGATGTAGAATACTGTTCTGCCGAAGTTGCTCAGCACCGATCTGTCTAGAACGTCTGGCCAGGCAGTAATTATTGTGTTGAATGTTTCTCCTAAAAAAACTTAAGATTGTATTTCCAATAGTCATCATCAGCCTTTTAATGTCCCCACTGCTGGGGCACAGGCCTCCTCTCTGTGAGAGGGTGTGGGCCGTAATCCACCACGCGGGCCCAGTGCGGGTTGGTGGATGTCACATGCCTTCGAATTTTTGGTTCTAGGACATGCCGGTTTCCTCACGATGTTTTCCTTCACCGTTTTGAGAGCAGTGGTGATGAAATACTTTACACAAAGTAAAGCGCCTGCCTGGGTTTGAACTCACGACCCACAACTTGTAAGTTGCAGCCAATACCACTGGGCCACCACTGCTCCAATAGTGTCGGACCGAAACTGTCGGCCTTCGTCGTAGGGTGTTATTACACCAATCGATCGATCGTCGATCGATTGGTGTGATAGCTTTGGCTGATCGACGGATATCGGTCGATAAACAATCGATTGGTCGACGTCGATTAATCCATTCTAGCATCTATCGACGCTCGATCGATTGGTGTACCTACAAGAAAATATCGATCGACGTCGACTAATTCCTTCTATTATACTCGTATATCGATGGCATCGATCGACGACCGAACGATTGGTGTAATAACACCCTTAGTGTCGGCCGAAACAGAAATCGAATCTTACTGTTTAAGGGTCAACTACCGGCCAAGTGGCGCCCTCATTGAATAAAAAACCGTAGCATAGCATAGAAAATAAAACAACAAAGAGGATAAAATATTTAAACGTTGTTAAAACAGGTCTCAGAATGTTTCGTATCCAAAGTAATAAGCAAAAGTGTCAAAAACGGCCGTTTTTATACTACAATCAAGTGTATTTTGTACACATTTGTTTGCTTACATACAGACAAAAATTTTGCAAATAGCTTTTGATGAATCGCTAATGTTTTTTTTTTCTTTCAAGAAACTGCCAGATTGGATTTTTTTCTTTGTGTGATTTTTTTAACTGACAAAATGTATTATTATAAGAAATATATGTAATATCTCATAGATCACATATAAAATAAAACCACTGTAATAACTAATGAGCTAGGCGCACGGCATTCAGTCTAATTTATGGCAAATACATTTACGTAAGTAAATAAAAATTGAGTCTCAAATAGAAAAAAATGCACAAGCTATACCTACGCGTTTTCTCATTGTTAAACAAGTAATAACATTACAAATACTTATCTAATAATATAAGTGTACTTAAACACAATCACCGATGGACGGCGGCGCGACGAGCGACCACGACTTAGCCGCGAAGTTAGCCTACGCACGACAATTTACGAACACCAAGTCTTCGGTGCGGCCGAAACTTTCAGCCAATATTTGCCCGAAAACGAAACTAAGGCCGAAACTACCCGGGCCTGCGGACGGCGAGCAGTGGGTAGCTCGCCGTCCGATCAGCACCAGGCCCGTGAGTCGACGGCGCGTAGTGTTCCACGCGCGCCTCAAAGAGATGTAGTCAGCCACCACTGACGGGGACCATCATGGCCGGTGCCTGCATGCCTAGGGGTAGCGGATAAATTCTGGAAATGAGTTACCGCACCCCTGGGCACTCAGGCAGGGAAGGAACAGGGGTGGTTTTTAGTCAGTAAGAGTCTGACACGCGCCCTCACGCACCATCGCCTCGCGCGTCATTGGATGATTTCCCACCCCACAAAAAATAAAAGGCTGAAACTGGCCGACCCTATTATATAATTAGATACTGAAGAGAATTCAGCTGTTCTTTGTTCATAAGTGACAACCGCATTCAACATTTCCAATTTCGACGCAACGTTTTAAGACGAATTTAACTCTGTGCGCTTTTTCCTGCAGAAACCACTTTGGAGGATTATATCTTGTTAATTACAAAGTAAACACTTACCCGTGCGCATGACCCTCAGAACAGCCTCAATCGTGTACATGATAACAGACATGACACAGTTAAAGATAAGAGCCCAAGAGAAGAACTTCGACCTCTTGATCATCTGCTCCTCAGCCTCCCCATCATTGTAGATCTCCTTCAGTCCTATCCCCAGCTTATACATAACATTTCGTATTTGTCCCTCTTGGTGAGTCATACGAACTCGAAACCCAGTGATAATAGAATGAGAGATGATGAAGAGAACTAGATCAGAACTTTGTCGTTGGGACAAATTCTTCTGCGTAACATATGCAAGGTATTCCAAAAGAATCATCGTGAAAACCGCCATGTTCCCGAATTTACTTAGCTGACGGATAATTTTCATGAACGAGCTCGGGAAATCTAAGTCGTCCACCCAGAAGTTAGGCAAACCGAATATGAATACAAACTTGTTTAAATTAACCAGAAATTCTGTTGTTTTTGTGGGTGTATAGCTGCCTGAGTAGTTCTCCATCTTTATTTTTGAAAACTTCTTATTTTTTAGCAGACTGGAGTGTGTCGTGTTTTATAGACGTTAATTAACAAATGAACGTAGATTCAAAACTGCATTCATAACTACTGCGGTACCATTTTCAATGCAGAGACGTATTCTGTACGCTACCATCACATTCATCAGCATCATCATCAGCCTTTTAATGTCCCCACTGCTGGGGCACAAGCCATCACATTAATGATGTATTAATGATAATTATGATTGGGTGTTGACAACTATTAATTTTATTGTGTTATTGCAAACTGCAAGCCTGTA
The DNA here is from genome assembly GCA_951329385.1 of Polia nebulosa. NCBI lineage: Eukaryota > Metazoa > Arthropoda > Insecta > Lepidoptera > Noctuidae > Polia > Polia nebulosa. The sequence continues at coordinate 1,923,655 of OX589596.1, forward strand.
ATGTCCCACCATCGGGCAAAGACTGCTCTAAGTAGGTACCTACTCCCTTCTCTTTGTCTGGGTCGTCTTAGATTCAGTGTTTTTGATAGAGCGACTCCACCTGGGTTGGTTTGTTCAAAATAAGTTCCTACTTCTTTCCTTGGGTCTCTGAAAACATCGAGGGTAGACCTCTGCTGACTTTAAAAAAAATAACACCTATTGTGTACCAAAAGATGTCTTAAATAAATATTATTATAATTATTTATTTTGATTGATTTTATTGGGTGGGCATCAAGGAATCACCTTGATGCCTCTCTGTTCGCCATTAATACCTAAGTCTTGAGCGTTATTCCTAATAACACGAAATCAATTATATAATTGGTTAGATCATAGGCAATTGCAGGCGTTAATTAGACAACGGCTATTTACGTACAGTCCAACAAACGTCAGAAATTGAATCACCCGTACTGCTAAGACATAAAGGCGTTGCTAATCTTAATTTGCAACCCTGCTGAGCTGCAGTTGACTGTACAATAATAACGGATACAATTACTCATGTCATTTTATCATATATTTTACATATGGAAAGGGTTTCATAATTAGAAAACCCGGTCTATTTGCGATCAATTATGTTTAACTATGTGATTGCTTCTAATTTCTTGCCTTCGTTCACTTCTCAGCTTAAGGGTGTGTTTACTACTTGAGGGCACTAGCGATGCGTGCTTTATAGTTTAGCGTAAAGTGTATTTAGACAAGGAAACCCAAAAAAACCGGCCAAGTGCGAGTCGGACCCGCGCATGAAAGGTTCCGTACCATCGTACAAGATTATACGCGTCTACTTGTTGCCATTATTAAGATCGAGCAATAAAAGCCGAAAAAACACGTTTCTAGTAGAGCCCCCTTTAATTTTTAATTTATTTTTATTATTTTTTGTTGTAGCGGCAACAGAAATATACATTGTGTTAAAATTTCAACTGTCTACCTATTAGGGATCATGAGATACAGCCCGCTGGCAGACAGACGGACGGTTAGTGGAGGCTTAGTAATTAGGGTCCTGTTGGTTGCCCTTCGAGGACGGAACCCTAAAAAAGAATCACTTAGGTAAGCATAAGCAGCCTTTTATATTTTATAAGCAGTCAAGTACTCGGGCTGGCCTTGAGAGTTTGACTGAGACTTCCCTTCGTTTAATATCTCAGTGGGGTGATCGGAACCGTCTTACCTTCGCACCGCATAAAACCTATCAACTTATGTTGAAAGGTAACCTTAAGTCTTGGCCTAGTATAAGGTTTAATAATGTTCCCTTTAAAAAAAACATCTGTATGCTACCTCGGTATGGTATTAGAAAATAACTTTCCATTTATTGAGCATGTAAAAACAGTAGGTGAAAAAGCTAAAAAGAACTCTATACGTTGACGAGGATTTCCAAGGTAACTTGGGGCCCATCATTTCTAACGTTAAAAACAATCTATGGGGCTACTTACCTGGCTTGTATGTGCTACGGGGCACCTGTTTGGGCTGATAGGGCCACCATTGGGGCGGTACGACGTAAATTGCTACAAAGTCAACGTTTAGCTTTGATTTTCTTATGTAAAGCGTATAGGACGGTTAGCACTGAAGCCTTACCGGTACTTGCAGGTGTTCTGTCTCCCGCTAGATTAGGAGGGAAGTGAAAATTATGTTTTTCTTACTCCTCCGCTGTCTTTTCTGATTAATTTCGTTGCGGGACCCAAGACAGTTTAATCGTTTCTCTGGGACTCGTCGAGCTTCATTGCCTCGGCGTTTTTTCTGGTAGTCGCCACTGTTGATTCTGGTTTACAGAAGTTACAGTGGTTTGGGAATAGTGTGGCGAGCAAAAAAAAGTAGCCTTTTAACGTTCCCACTGCTGGGCCATAGGCCTCCTCTCAGTAAGAAGGAATTGGCCTAAATCCCACGCGGGCCCAGTGTGGGTTGGTGGCCGACACAATATCGTCCCCTTAGAGCAAAAAGTCATCAAGTTCAAAAATGGCCAAAATAAGTTATCAATGTCACTATAATCAACATTTTCTCCTCTAAATATCTGCCTAACCATCATTTTTGTAGCTGGCTCCGTTTTTGCTTTAAGAAATGTGAAAAGTAAGTACGTCTTCTCTTTGAACCCCACAGTGTAATGGGAGAAATAACAAATTTAATTAATTATTATTAATTTATCGATTTAATTACTTTTTTTTGTTGAATTATCACTGCATACATACGCCTTTAGGTGGTTTGAAAATCACTAAAATGATTTAGTGAGTTTTTGAAATTAGTAGTTTGCTAAAACACACAAAAGCGAAAATTAACTAACTCGTTATAGTGACTACTCACTCTTTGTTTTTAAATGATTTGTATAATTCTACAAAAGCGAAAAATCACTAACTCATTTTAATGTTTTTTTTTGCTTTTAAAAGATAAACATAAGATCTATTGCGAATAATAATTATAGCCTTTTAATTATTATTTCTACAACTTCGACGTACATTGTTACAATTAAAGTACATTTCGCCCTCGAGTTAGTTAGTTTGCCATGGTTATTACTTTATTAGTGACGAGCGCGGCACGTGGTGATTAATTCATGTTCTTGATGTGGCGTTGCTAAAGAATGTAAACATCCGTTTGCATTCGATAGAAGTGCTGCATGAACTCAACTCGCATCATCGCCCTGTGATCATGCACCTAGACTACCGCTCGGTCCCAGCCAGCTCGATCCCAGCCAGCCTTCCTTTTCCTAAATGATCACAGACTGGAAGTAAGTAAGGAAATACTGAAATCTACCACGTCGCCTCGCTTGGATACCATCCCCGACCGTATAGTTTTAGTTTCTGATACATCGGCAGCGATCGACTCGCATATGGATCACGTAGGTTCCATCTTGTACGTTTGTTTAAGGGGAATTCCAGTGGCGGAAGACTTCCGCTGGAAACTCCCGGATGATGTAAGGAATCTGATAACCGAGAAGAATGCGGCCATCCGTACTTACAGCGCCTTCTTCGCTACGATCCGCTGGAGAAATTTGAAAAAGCGGAATGCCTGGCGATAGACTAAAATTCCAATGTTCTCCCAGCTCTCAACCAGTAGCAAAGCCCACCTCGACATGATGGATGCTGAACTCAAACGGAGAGTTACCCACCTGCCTGTTGAAGATACTGATGATCCCAGCCCCCTGTCACTTCAGACGAGGTGCAGGATATCATCAAAAGGTTTCAGCCTAGAAAAACCCCCGGCTCTGAAGGCATCTACAACAAGTTGTTCAAACTCTTTGTCGTCCAACTCGTAATGCTAATGAACGTCATCTTCAATGGCGCATTAAGCAATAACACGTTTCTCCAAACGTGGAAATAGGCAAAGTAATCGGTAATCCCAAACCAGGCAAGCCCAACTCTTATTCCTCCAGTTACTGTCCCTTCAGTCTAGTCAATTTATCGGTAAAATCTACGAGAGACTTATTTACAAGCGGCTCAAAGGTTATGCAAAACTAAGAGTCTCATTCCCAACGAGCACTCGTACATTCATCAAGTCCACCGCATCGTAGAATACCTAAGACCTGCATGGCTTCCAGCGTAAAATGATGATGGGCGTCTTGTTCTTTGACATAGCAAAAGCGTTCGATAAAGTCTGGCAGAATTATTAATTTATTTATTTACTTCAGGTACGTACCCATATGTGTTAGTATTACTTAAAAACTATGTTAGTACAATTATAATTAAATTAATATTATTATTTCACCTTCTGGAGACACGTGGTAAAAATACATGCACTGCACACAGGTCAGCCATCACCCATCAGGTGGCCTTCAACCTTACTTGCAACAATGCTCAGGAGACTTGTCGCTGTCCCGCACCCGACGCAGCAGCGATGCAGCTCTCCTACGCATGATCGCCAAAAAATCGTCAGTACGCGCTGCCGCGAAAATCCCTGCCCCCTTAGCCAAAATACATTTCTGTGAATGTTAATGCTAACGCTTCGTGCAAAATGTATGGCAACGACGTTTTGCACGAAGCGTTTGACAAAGAACAGTCACGTGACTGACGCCCAGTAATGTCTTTGCCATACATTTTGCACGAAGCGTTAGCGTTAACGTTAACCGAAACGTATTTGTCTAAAGGCTCTGCCCCTTAGCCAAAATACATTTCTGTAAACGTTAACGCTAACGTTTCGTGCAATATGTATGGCAACGACGTTTTGCACGAAGCGTTAGACAGAGAACTGTCACGTGACTCACGCCCAGCAATGTCTTTGCCATACATTTTGCACGAAGCGTTAGCGTTAACGTTTAGAGCAAAGTATTTTGTCTAAAGGCTCTGACACGCTACAGAAACGTGGCAGCGACAACAGTATCCTAAACGCGTTGTTATATTGCACACGCAGGGCATTATACGTTTTTTGCGTATATCTGGTCCACAGACTACAAGCTACAATTATAAAAAGCTTAACGATATGCTTTAAACAGAGTGCCGGATCGTCTCGTGCACATCTTGCGAGCCTTATTGTTGAATCGCAACTTTCACTATCGCATCGAAGGAGCACTCTTTTTCCCCCACTCCATTAGAGCAGGAGTGCTTTAGGGTCGTACAGGAGGGCAGTTTTCTCTCCGAAGTGTGTAAGTGACCTGAACTGACTTTGTTGCACTAACTTTAATCCTCCATTTTTGAAGCCACTCTGTAATAGCGTCGAGGCCTTGTTGGAGTTGCTCTGGGGCCAGCTCAGGCTGCCTGTCACTCGCCATTATGACTGTGTCGTCGGCATATGTAGTAGTCATGACTCCGTCTACCTGTGGTAGGTCTGAGGTGTATACAGTATATAAAATCGGTCCTAACACCGAGCCCTGAGGCACACCCGCTCTTATATTGTACAATTAGGAGGTCGCTTCATATTCTTTCATTTGAAAGATTTTCTCTGTGAGATAGGATTTCATCAGGATGTAGTAGCTGTGCGGAAGACTTGTTTTTATCTTACAGAGAAGACCCTCGTGCCAGACCCTATCAAAAGCCTACTGGATGTCCAAGAATGCGGATGAACAGTATTCTTTTTCTTCTAAAGATTTTCTTATTTTCTCAACCACTCTATGTACCTGTTCGATGGTAGAATTATGCTGCCTAAAGCCAAGTTGGTGGTTTGGGATGATACTATTGTTTTCTAGTAGAGGTAAAACTCGGTGAATGATCAATTTTTCACAGACCTTTGACAATATAGGCAGAAGGCTGATGGGCCTATATGAGGTGGTTTGGTTTGCTGGTTTCCCTGCCTTGTGTATCATGTGACACCTGCCAAAGATCTGGAAAATGTTGAACCCTTAGTACTCAATTATACAACATGGTTAGGAAAACTACCGCCTTTCTTGGAAGTTCTCTCAAGATCTCCCTTGTAATGAGGTCGAATCCTGGTGCTTTCCTGTCTTTGAGGTCATTGATAGTCCTCCAAACTTCTCGTACTGTGACCGGTGCGGGTGGTAGTGACATTTGTATAGGCTGGGTAAGAACTGATTCGATCTCCTTCTCGGAATCGGTGTTGATGGCGGGATTCGGGCTGAAAACATTCGATAAATGTTCTGCAAATAAGTTTGCCTTTTCCTGCGATGTGCGGGCCGAGCCGTTGTTGCTAATCAGCGGAGGTTTTGCCGGTTGTGGCCTGTCATACGACCTTGTAAATTTCCACAGTGAGTAGTCAGTGGCTGCAGTGGGTGTAAGCGATTCCAGTTGAGTCTCGAGAGTTTCATTGTGCCAAGCAGCATTTCCTTTAAACGTGACGCTTGCCTGTTAAAATTTGTTTTATCTGATACAAGTCCGCTCAGTACAGAAAAGGCTAAGTTAGCACTATTTGCTGACGACACGGCCATTTACTATAGCTACCGGCCTCGCACGACCCCAATGCTATAAATCATTTCTAATCTTCCGCAAACATTTTGGGCAATTGGTGCCGCAAATGGAGAATCGTGGAGAGTCGTCGTTTACCTCGATAAGAGTCAGGCGTTTCCCTACTCAAAAACCATGGCAAACCAACCCTGCCCTGATCACCATGGCCTGGTCTGATCACCATGTATGACAATATCCCTTAGGACAAGCAAGCCAAATACCACGGTGTTAGCAAGGAACGTGCTCGCTTATATTGTTAAGAAATTAAAATACACGGAAATGATTGAAGTAGGAGCTCAAAAATAGTAAAAAATACAAGCAGAGTTAGTCAAATATTTTTTTTTTTTTAAATGGTTAAAATTAAGTATCTTGGCTCGAGAAAAAATGGCCAGGCCTCGTTTAGTATAGATATCAACGCGATGGTCCCTAGAATTGAATATATTAGAATGACCGACAAAAAGCACACATGACTAGAAAGAAGAGGAAACAAGAAGAACAAATTATAAAATACCACGAGCTTATTCCTCGCCATTGCCTATCTCAGAGGCAAAACAGAAGGACCTTAATAATTAATGTGCAAAAGGCATTATCCCACAAGAGCTACACTTCTGGTACCAGTCTTTACCAACAAGGTGTCTCTCCGCAGACCATGGCCTACCTCTCATCTTGCTCCGCATCCTACCGCCTGTACATGTGAAGACTTTACGGCTGCGTCAGCGAATGCAGTTGCCATCGCTGAATACTGGGCCAATCATAGCCATCGACATGCTAAGAAGAAGAAGCAGGCGTAGTAGATAGAATTTTGGAGTCAGACGACAAGAAGAAGTAGTGCACTGAAATCTTATCTTTTTTTAGGATTCCGTGCCCAAAGGGATCCTTTGGGGACGGAATCCTTACTAAGCCTCCGCTGTCCGTCTGTCTGTCAGCAAGCAGTATCCCTTGATCCATAATAGGTAGACAGTTGAAATTTTCATAGAATGTGTATTTCTGTTGCCGCTATAACACCCTTCAAAAACCGGTTTAGTGCGAGTTTGACTCGCACTTAACCGGTTTTTTAATAACAATGTTCTTATTATTTAATAACAATGTTCTTATTATTTAATAACAATGTTCTTATTATTTTTCAGTTCGTGTAGACGAGGTTGTTAGATTTTTTTTGTTATAAAGTAATAAATTAATTGAATTATACAAATAATTAACAAAATACTTGTTGATTTTTCGCATAATTCCTATTATTAAACTAGAGTACTCAATACTCAATACTCAATATCTTTATTGCTTTTCCATAAAATATAGGTATGCTTAGGTGGTATGTGTTTATAATAGGGATTGTTATGGACCCTGTCGGGCACAGCAAAAAGGTAGAAGAGAGGAAGCTCTATTTTAGGTAGTTATTAGATTTATATGAACTATATCGTAACTTAAAAAATAATCAATTAATTATTAAATTTAATTTTATAACCGTAGCTGGTATAAGTTTTATTTTTAGTAATGATTATATGTAGATTAATTTCTTCAATTTAATTCTATTATTTCTGTTATTTTTTCTTTTATTTATATTACTATTATTTACAAAATATTCATTTATGGAATAAAAACATTTGTTATAGATACTGATATTTAAATGTCATTCAATTTAATTCTGTTATTTATATGTCAATTATGTAATGCTAATAATTAAATGTCATTCAATGTACTTAATTCTATTATTTACATGTCAATTATTTAATACTAATATTCAAATGTCATTCAATTTAATTCTATTATTTATATGTCAATTATGTAATACTAATATTTAAAAGTCATTAAATTTAATTATATTATTTATATGTCAATTATGTAATACTAATATTTAAATGTCATTTTAATTTAATTCTATTATTTAAATGTCAAATAAGCAATACTAATATTCAAATGTCATTCAATTTAATTCTATTATTTATATGTCAATTATGTAATACTAATATTTAAAAGTCATTAAATTTAATTATATTATTTATATGTCAATTATGTAATACTAATATTTAAATGTCATTTTAATTTAATTCTATTATTTAAATGTCAAATAAGTAATACTAATATTTAAATGTCATTCAATTTAATTCTATTATTTTTATTATTTAAACTTGTCATTAAAATATTCATCTATGGAATAATAACATTTGTTTGTCAGAAATTCTTTAATCTTTTTTATAAATATATTTAACTTTTCCTCTTTCTTTAATAATTCGGGCAGTTTGTTATATATTTTTATAGACATCACATAGGGACCTGTAGAATGCATTTTTAACCTGGAGGTTGGTAGATTTAGTCTAGATCGGTGCCTGAGTGCGTAACGTGATTGGATGTCTTCGCGTTTTGTATAAAACTCATGATGCTTACGAACGAATTTGCATGTTTCTAAAATGTAGATACTGGGGAGGGTTAGAATGTTGTGTTTTTTAAAATAAGGTTTGCAGCTGTCAGTTTGATCAATATTTGCCAAAATTCTAATTAATTTTTTTTGTAGGGTAAAGAGTGTAGGTGCATCTGTGCTATTACCCCAGAGGGTTACGCCGTAACTTAGCCATGCATTAGCATACGCATAGTAGGTGGTGAGAGCAGGTGAGTGTACTTAATACAATAGTTTCATTATTTATTCATGTCTTATTTGAAACAGAACTTACCATACAAGCTTCGAATATACAGATACTAATTCACGACTGTCACAGATTTTAAAGAGAACAATTAATTATTTTGATTTTTTTAATTTTTCTTAATCAATGTAGTATTTATCACGTGTTTTAGATCTCATAATATAAAATTTATTATATTTTCTTCAAATTAAAGCTACAAACGTCTTTATATGTTAAAGTTATAGCAATTTTTATTTTCAAAAACTTTAACCCTCATTATCTCAAAACTACGAGTACATAGATTTTTGGACCTAATGACTTTTCGCTCTACGGGGACGATATGTCTTCGAATTTTCGGTTCGAGGCCAGTTTGAGAGAAGAGATGATGTAATACTCGTAATTTACATAACTAAAGTGCCTGTCTGGGTTAGAACCTACGACCTGCGACAGCTAAGTCGAAGCCGTTAAGACTGGGCCACTACTGCACTCAAGGTACATTACTTAGGTACTTTATACGTAGGTAATTTATCATCATAAGAATATTTTCACCCATAAGACGTCCATTGCTTATCATATCCAGCGGATTGTAGCAGCCCTCATCAGGTTATCGGCTCACCTCTTTTTAGGGTTCCGTACCCAAAGGGTAACAAACGGGACCCTATCACTAAGACTTCGCTGTCCGTCTGGCTGTATATATTGGTCAGTAAGAGGTAGACAGTTGAAATTTTCACAGAATCTGTATTTCTGTTGCCGCTATAACAACAAATAATAAAAATAAGTTAAAAATTAAAGGGGCTCGTTATATTTTTACAAGCTTTTATTTAACTTGCAATGTATGTCATCGGGAAGTGGGTCTAATTTGAGTTGCAAGATTTAACTTGCAAAGTATGTCATCGGGAAGTGGGTCTAATTTGAGTTGCAAGATTTAACTTGCAATGTATGTCATCGGGAAGTGGGTCTAATTTGAGTTGCAAGATTCCACCCGAATTATTGTTATTTGTTGTTATAGCGGCAACAGAAATACATATTCTGTGAAAGTTTCAACTGTCTACCTAATTACCTATTACGGATCATGAGATACAGTCCAAAAAAAAACCCATTTTTTTTTTATTTTGTTTTGTTTTTTCATTTTATGGTACGGAACCCTTTGTGTGCGAGTCTGACGCACTTGGCCGGTTTTTTTTCCTACTAGGTGTTTTGCAAGTACCTACCAAAAATAGGCTATGATTAAAAGCCTCTCCGCTGCCGCTCTTCACCCAGTCCCCAACCCTCCAATACGCAGAAAATGTGCGATAATTAAAAGACCTCATTGCATGGTGAATTGTACTTTATTTGTTCTTAGATATGACGATAGAGTTTCGAGTAGTAGTACCTTTATTGCCTTTACATAGTATTAGACTATAAGTAACTAAAAGAGTTATGAATATAAATGTGGATGGATGGAGAGGGAGAGGAAGGACAAAGAAAGTATGGATGGATTGTGGGAGGAGTGATATGAAAGAAAAGAGAGTGATAGCGTGACGGCTGACAGGACAGAATGGAAGAAAAAAACGTGTTGCGCCGACCCCAAGTAACATGGGATAAGGGCAGGAAGATGATGATAGACTAGGTACTGAAAAAAAAATGGCCGCTGTTAAATAATTATGTTTTGCTTTTTCTTCTGAGGAGAATGTAACATATGGCTCAATATTAAAGGCCAGGTAGGTGTAATAAATCTTCCAGAAATAATTTTATTTTTCATGTACATACTCTTAAATTAAAATAGTACTGAGAATACGGAGTATGACGACTTTACGATCTGAAATAAAAATAATGATGTATCAATAATTTATACATGAGTAGGTGAATAGTCGTGTACCTGTGTATGGAAGAGGAAGACATAAAGCGCCGACCACAAATAAACTGACATAGGAGCAGGATGATATAGTTAATTTTATAACTACGTGTACCAGGGTTCTCTATTGTGTTACCTAATTTTTTTATCCATAATTTTAATCTAAAGTGCCATAATTTTTTTTGTCCTAATCATCATTTGTCCGAATGATAACTTTCCCGAACTTAATGTCACATAATATCACATGCCATAAAATTGAAATCCCTAAATACGTAATCATGTATAATACATAGTCCCAAATCCGTTTGCCATAAATATTGCAATCAATATTATGCAAAAGACTTAAAACCGTTTTCAATAAAAGTTAAAAGTCCTAAATTCAAATTATACTGGGTGTAACGGAATGGTGTGGTCATATTTTAGGAGCCGGTTCTGCCCATGGAAATGAACAACTTTCTCTAAGAAAAAATCAAGAAATCCCAAAAAAAAAATTGGACTTTCCATACAAAGTTATCATCAGCTGATCAATATTTGTATGGGGAATAAAACATTTTTTTTAGAATTTTCTCGAATTTTCTTGAAAAAAGTTGTTCATATCGATGGGCAGATGCAGTTCTTAAAATATGACCACACCTTTCCGTTACACCCTGTATAATGTTTATCTATCCTAATAATATTTTCAAAACTTTGTTTAACAAAGCTTTTGTTATGAACTTCTCTCAGCCGTTACGTTGACACGAGTTATATGCAATACGAGTTACAGAGCTATTCTATCATGAAATTAGCAATGTATCTACGTTTAGGTAATTTTTTTTTTGTAATTAAATGTAATGATACAATACATAAATAGTAAAGATGCAAAAGCAATAAATAAATGGCTTTTGTCACGGCTCCGGCGCCGCATGTATATGCACGCAACAAAACAGTTGATTGTGAACATGTGGTTTTTATATCCCTATAAAAAGCATGCAAACAAGCATACACCATGCATGCAGGAAGCAAGTGAGTATGCTAGCAAGCACGCAGCATGCAAGCAATAAAGTAACATGCAGCATGCAAGCAAGCATGCAACATGTCCCTCCGCGCCTCCGCGATTCTAAATAACACTCTAGGGGTAGGGCAGACAAGACTGCGTGGAGTCGGATTAAAGCGATTTGTTTCTGTCACTAACACCTAATTTTTAGAAAATGTTTTAGGACTAACAATTTATAAATGAACATTCGGAATAATACACATTATTTATGATACAATACTTAGGACATATGACTTTATTTCATTCAAAATTAGGAGATTGAATTAATAGAGTACTCGATATTATGACAGATTAGTTTTAGAAGTAATAATAATTATGTAAAACAAAATTTCAAATTTTTGAACATTACGGTTACTGAAGTTTATGGCAAACGTGTTATGGATAATGATTTTCGGACAAACAATTTTAGGAGAAGAAAGGGAGTACCGTGTACCAGTGATTCAGTACATGATTCTGGACCCCCATTTTTCTTTTTTTTTTTGGGTGGGAAGTCAGCTGGGTGGTGCGGAAGAGCTTGTCAGACTCTTACTGACTAAAACCCACCCCTGTTCCTTCCCTGCCCTGATTGCCCAGGGGCGTGGTAACTCTGTTTCGAATTTATACACGACCCCTGGGCAGGCATCGCCATGACGGGCCCCGTAATATATTGCTGACAACTCTTTGAGGCGCGCGTGGAACACTACGCGCCGTCGACTCTCGGGCCGGATTCTGATCGGACGGCGAGCTACCCACTACTCGCCGTCCGCAAGCCCGCGTCTGCGGTGGCCGGAGAACGTCTCGCGACGTACGACGCCCAGGGCGTTTCCTGCAGCGGCTGCTGCTGAGGGCGTGAGGGCGACTCTGTTGTTGAGCGTCCTCCTCACAGTGGGACACCCGAGTGTTTCCCTCCGCCTTAGAGGACCTGCGTCAGGCGGTAGGTGAGGACGCCGTGGCGCTTCTCCAGCCACTCCTCAAAGAGGGGCCTTACCGCCGCAATTGCGGCGTGCCCATGATTCTGGAATTCTTCGTCGGCGTTTTCCTCAATTTTTAATTTTTTTCTGCTGTTTTTTTTACTGTAGACTGTTCAAAATCGTTATTCTATCCAACCCAATGCGAGTTTTAATTAAAAAGTAATTAAATCGCTAATTACACTAAAACAGCAATGTAAATAAAATACGTACAGCTGTTTCGCTAGAGTTCATTCACGTCACTGGCCTAATACCTACATATCTACAGGCGGCGCGGCGCGCTCTATCGGCGCGAGTTTAGGTAAGTAGTAGTGCAGAGCGTTGAGATTTACAATACATTGCGCTCTCAAAAATGACAATTTCTGTAACCGATCATTACCGAGATTAATGAATATAATCTTGTTAGTGGCAGGTGTAACCTGTTCGCGAAGTTTGCGGTATCTTGTTCCTTACAGCCTATAAAGTTTATTCATTTATTATGAATCTTTACATGCATTCGAGATAAGGAGACCAGGTGTCCCATAGCACAGGTTTACTTAGTATGGGCTCCTGTCTCCCATCTTCAAACTGTTTCCTTCATGAACTGTATATCATTTGTTACTTGTGGGAGAAAATAAATAAATGTTATTATTATGTCGTTTATTAATTTTCTATACATATATAAATTATAATTTTAAATATTTCTTACAAATCATATAAAAAAAGAAAAAAAAACATTTAAAATTATAAAAAATAGTAGTCCGCCGGTGAAGCAGGGTCTAAGCTACCGGTGGTTAGGGCTCCAGAGACAGGAACCTCCTCACAATGCGAGCCGTATCGATTAGTACTGCCTTCTGTATCAGGCCCTTGATCCAACCGCGCAACGACAGCTTCGGCAGGTGGTCGTCGAGGCTTTTGGTCATCAGGCCGTTGGCGGAAACGACTATCGGCACAATGACAACCGAGTCCACATTCCACATATCGACAACCTCGTGTGCTAAATCAAGATATTTCATTTGTTTCTCTTTCTCAACTTTCACGAGGTTCTCGTCATGTGCATCACCACTATATCAGGCTTATTTGCAACAATAGTCCTGTCAGTGATGATAAACCGATCCCAGTACAACGTGACATGGTCATTTTAGAGAACTGGGTCGGGCACATATTTGTAATACGGCACCTCAGAATCCACAAGTTTGTATTTCAAAGCAAGTTGCTGGTGAACAATCCTGGCCACTTGGTTATGCCTGTGCAAATACTCGCTGTTAGCAAGAGGAGAATAACCAGAGATAATATGTCTGATGGACTCACCCGGACGATGGCATGCCCGACACACGTCAACCGTCCCATCCTTCATAATATGTCTCCGGTAGTTATTCGTCAAGATAACTTCGTCCATAATCGCTCAGACAAAACCTTCAGTTTCCCCGAAGAGGTCGCTGAAACGTAGCCAGGCCACGGACGCCAAGAAATCTACATCAGGCCCATGAAGAGCCCGATAAAAGCGCCCGTGAAGCTCCTTGCTTTTCCATATCTCCTTGCGGTCATCAGTAGTGAGTACTACAGGTTTGCGCCAGTTCTCTTTTGCCATGGACAACGGGGTGAGTCCCTTGTCCACTGAGACCACATCTCGGTGCATACCCACGTCGGTTTCTAGAAAATATTCTCTTAGACTGCACACCTCGCGGTTATGGAGAGTCTTAGCGTTTAGAAAGCCTCGACCTCCACACTTCCGCGGGATGTACAGTCTCATCACCGATGATCGTGGGTGATGCATCCGGTTTGCGGTCAGCAGCGTACGGACCCTCCTATCCAGGGCGTCGAGTTCGGTCTGAGTCCATTTGAGTATGCCGAAAAAGTACATCAAAACCGGCATGACCTAACCGTTGAAGGCGCGCACCTTATTCCCGCCCGACAAAAGGCTGTTCAATACCTTTTTCAGGCGGCCAAAGAAGCGCTCCTTCAGCGATTGTTTCATGTCAGTAACATTAATGCCTAACGCTTCCGACATACCCAAAAATTTGTATGTTTCGGTCGAGGAGAGGGATCTAAGGTGTATGAAATCCGAGAGTTGGATCCCTTCGGATTCCATAATCCCCCCTCGCTTTACATGCATGACTGCACATTTGTCCACACCAAATTCCATCCTGATCGCGCTACTGAAACTTTCAGTTACCTTCAGTAACTCCATCAGGCGCAAATTGTTGGGGGCAAAGAGTTTCAGGTCATCCATGTAAAGAAGGTGAGATATGGCTTGACTACCTCTTCTCAACCGATAGCCCAGCCCCGAATCCTCCAGCAATGTGCTTAGAGGATTCAGGGCTAAGCAGAACCAAAGAGGACTCAAACTGTCGCCCTGAAATATTCCCCGTTTAATCCATATAGGTTCATCACTCCCCTGGATTGGTCGACATCCTGGACAGCGAAGAACTGTCTTCCATTGCCCCATACATGACCCAAGGAAGGTGCGCAGAGTTGCATCTATTTTGTACAACTCCAACACCCTCATGAGCCATGTATGTGGAACAGAGTCGTAGGCCTTCTTATAATCTATCCAGCAGTCGATAAATCCTTGTGGGATCGACGAACCTGCTGGCTTATGGCCATGTCTATGTTGAGTAGCTCCTTAGTACCGCGGGACCTGTTCCTACATCCATTCTGAGAGGCAGACATAATTGAATTACTGTCAATATGCAGATTAATTTTCGCTCTCAGGATGGATGTAAGAAGTTTATAGACCGTCGACAAACACGTTATCGGTCTATAATTCTTAGGTTCCGCGGGACTACCTGTTTTATGGAGCAGGTGGGCAACACCAGTTGTTAGGAACTCAGGCAGCAACCCAGACTCTGAGGATGACTGGAATTGAGATGCAAGAAGCGCGTGTGAGCTGCTATACCACTTTAGCCAGAAGTTATGCAGCCCGTCCGGTCCTGGAGACTTCCAATTCGGTAACGGACGGACTGCTCTGGCTACATCTAATGGGCTGATGTCTATTTTCTCCATTTCTGGTATAGCTTCACACACACGCTCGAGATCACGCATCCAGCCACCCTCAGTGTGACAGATTATTATTGTTATTATTATTTACGTGGCCTTTTTTTTCAGTAAGTAGGTACGTGATCCTGGCTATAATTTTCTTTGTATACTCACCGTAATGTATGACTGGTACGAAAGATCAATGTATCCAAGGCCCTTGAGGACCACCGGTCGCTGCGAACAAAAAAGTCTTCTGTATACATATAAGTCAGAGAATTCAGTCTTCCATCCTACGCAAACACATCTACTTCCAAAGATCTATCAAAGTTATGGCTTACCTGGGCTTGGCACATGGTTATGACAATGAGTTTCCGGAGGCGCATCGAGCACTGGCCCTGGCAGTTGTACCATCCAGAGAAATATATCGCCGTGGCCAGGTGGGACGCCTGAAACACCAGCCATACCCTTTACGATACTTTTGGATACCTATATCGAAGGAAATAGGATTATCAGGACGTTATTATTATATGGACGTTTTGGAAAGCAAGAAACATGAGTTAAATAGACACTGGCTGAAGTGGATGCCCGAAGCGGCGTCGATTATTACGAAAATTGTCGTTGTCGATGGCACGCTGTAGACTGAATGACTCCTCTCTTTTTTTGTGTTGTGGTAAATCATCCAATGACATCTCCCGCTCTAGGGTGGAGCGGGAGGGCGTGTTAGACTTGTAGCGACATCTATGACGCCGTACACGAACTAAAATAACAAGATCCTACATCGCGCAAGCAGAGTTCTCCGCGCGATTTGAACATATACAACAGTCCGAAATCAACCATCGGGCAGTTGCCCGGACCAGACACAACACCCGTCTGGTCGGAGGATCCTCTATTTTCAATGGAGGTTTGCGGGACTTTACACTCTGTGCCGCATACCTCCACAGACTCTTACTGACTAAAAACCACCCCTGTTTCTTCCCTGCCCTGAGTGCCCAGGGGCGAGGTAACTCTGTTTCGAATTTATCCTCAACCCCTAGGCAGAAATGACTCCTCCCTAATGTTCAGACCAAAACGAAAAGTTTGTCAGAATGTCAAAATACAAATAGTAATTACCTACACTAGAAAAGCATAATCGTCATTGGGGGTGTGTCATGTCCGCGCAGGTGTCCATGGGGTGTTTATATACTCGTATCAATGCATGCAGAGAATTTTTTTTTATCCATCTTATAGAATAGACTGATCGGAATTTATGAATTTTTATCGAGACGGTTGGTAGTTGGAAAATGGAATAAGAAAATGTGTTCCGCCGACTCTAAGTAGCATGGGACAAGGGCAGGAATGTTTTTTTTTCTTACGCCTCCGCTGTTCTTTTCTAATTCATTTAGTTGTGAGGCCCAAGACAGATTAATCGTTTCTCCGTGGCTCGTTGACCTTCATTGCCTCGGTGTTTTCCTGCTGATCACGACTGTCGATTCTGACTGTCTGGAGTTGCAATGGTTAGAAATACGGGCTTGACCCATAAAAGAAGGTAACGAGGAATACGAAGATGATTGTGTTGGGAATGGGCTTACCTCGACGGTGACGTCTCCAGCGTTCCACATGTAGAAGCCAGTGCTGATGAGCACAGCGGACGCAGTGAACACCGCGGCGCATAAATTCACAAGTGTGCGCTCCGAATTCTGAGCAAAATAACATTGTGTTAAAATGTACTAAAGCACGGATACATCGCCTTTATCAAACGTGAATGTGGGGTAAAACGAAGTGAAACCAGAGGCTTCTGACCAACAAAGACATTAAAATGAGATGTTCATACACGGTACTTCTTCTTCGTAGCGTGTCGATGGCATAAATAATAATAAATTCCCTTGCCTGTATTTGGCCAGTGTAAAACCCTCCGCTGTTACTGTCATTAGATCTTTACGTGAGCAAGTAAAAGGGCATGAGGCGCAAGATGGAAGGTGGGACATGGTCTGCGGAGAGATGTCGACCCCACCAAATGGAGGTTGTCTTTGCTGCGGCCGACCTGAGCAATAAGTGGTACTGGCCACTTAGGTACTATGAAGAAGGATGCTTGCTTGTCACTTTCAGCATCATCTACCTTGCCTTTTCCAAACTATGTATTTTGGGGTCGGCTTCTAGTCCAATCAGATGCCGCTAAATACTATATTTACCTGGTGCGACTGCCTATCTGACATTCCAGATCCACAGTTACTTGGATTACGATACGCTTCTTTTTCTCTCTGGCATGAAAATGTGTTAACAATATTCAAGACTCGGGTACCTACCGCCATCTGCGCCATTAGCACGACCAACAGGCAGATGTTGAAGATGATCTGTCCACTGAACACTCCCCGACAGACAGTCTGTGTTTGCTGAGTGCATCTGAAAGTTCAATAAGTAGCGTCAAGTTTTACTAGGCCGTTTCTGATGAATTCTCGAAAAAAAGTTGTCAAAGAAAGAAATGGCTGTAATCAATGACAGAATTCTCCACAGCCCAATTAGGTTGTGAAGGCAAATGATAAGTGGCATTTTAATTGTTGAATTGGTTTAACAAAAATTGATTACTTTGAGAAGAAACACCAAAACAAACTCTTTGAAAGTTCAGACTTCACATCCTGACAGACAGACCTGACAAGAACCACACAGTTTTGCGTATTCACACACACAGATTGAGAGTCAGTGATTGTGTAGCTCGGCTCAGTACCTAATAGCTTCAATACTAACTGTAACGTGTCTGAATGCAGTTTGATTCCAATTTTGAAGCCAGCCTCATACTTATCTTCTTTCTCTGCCTGGCTCAAATCTGGCCTCTCAAATATGTCATTCAGATTTGAGAAGTAGCTCTGCAGATTTTTGTACTGGTGACTGAGGCAGGTAGTCAGTGAGATGACCAGGATGTATACTGCGCAGATCCTCGTGAGGAAGATCCACCAGATTATGAAGCAGAGGGCTCTGACTACATTTGCCAAGTCAGACCTGTCCTCAACATCTGGGTATGCAGTCACTAGAGTCGTGAAAGTTACGTCTGAAAGTGGAAGAGGATATGTAATAAATAAGTGCCCGTTTCTATTTTTTTGCTAGTTTTGTGATTAATATTGTATCATGATTTTTTTTCTGTTGTAAATCAAGTTGGTTGCGATATTGTTGTCCTGGATTGAAGTTAAGTTTGGAGAAAAAAGGTTTGTACTTAGCAATGGGAAAAAAGTGAAGAACAAGGAGGTACCCCCAATAACACTGATGTTCGTAGTGTACTGAGCTCTGAAGTAGCAGCCAATAGTTTTGGCATCAGAAGTACTTAATGAAATGCCATACCGTATCGTACGACTTCCGAAACAGCTTCAGCCGCATACATAACCATAGACAACAGGCAGCTGAACACTAACGCAAACAAGTACATGTAGGTGCTGGCGAGCATCTGTCTCTCGACCTCCGGGTCGTTGTACACCGACTTCAAATCCACGGTCAGTTTGTACATCACCAGCTTGACCTTGTCCTGAAGCCTCGACATCATCAAACGGAAACTAAACAACATAGGATGAGATAACGCGTAAACCATCAAGTTAGATTTCTGTTTCTCCGTCAGGTTCTTCTGCGTAAAGAATGAAGCCAATTCGAATAGTATGAGGAAAAATATCAAGCCATTATTAAACATTGAAAACTTGTCGTAGAACCGAACAAATCGCTTGGATAACTTTAGGTCTTCTAACCAGAAGTTAGGAAGACCAAAGAAGTAAACTACATAGCTCAGTTTATTGAAGAAGTCTGTCGTCTTGCTTCGTTTGAACGTCGTGAACTCCATACTCGATCTTTCATGTCCGAATGATTAAGTAACGAAAATTCACGTTGTCTTGTAGTGATTTTCGTAATTGAAATAGCTACCATCATTTTTGTAATGACTTCCAATCAAAGGGTTTTAGGGTTGGAACAAACAATTGATGCCATATTTTACTATTTGATAAATCTTAGTAAAAATGTTGGTGGTAGTGTATCGCAAGTTGTGCATACTGACATGGGAACGGAGCCAACGGTTGAATGCTTACAAAATAAACAAATTCGTTCGATGACTCAAAGTCGTTATATGGCGCAAAAATACATAAAATTAAACCAGCGGTGTATTACTCCTGTCTAGGTAAGTTTATTTTATAGAAATAAACCTTATGCGTAGTTGAATGCCGAAGAGAAAAAGGTTCTTGTTTTAAAATACTTAGGACGACTTGCAACTCACAACCCTAGACCATTAAGTAATTAGATCGTTGGATATTCTCAATATTAAATCATTTGATTGATACATTTTGATAATTATCCAAGAGTAATAGAGCTATTTTCTGTTATTTCAAAGGAAATTACAAATAATGTAGTTACCGACAAATTATTTAATGATAAAGCTGATCAAGGGGGTAATAAGGCTATTTTGTTAGGCTAATGTTCCAGAAATTCAAGAGCTTTATAAATTTCGTGAAAATCACAAAAAAAATTGTCTAACTGTGGAATCTCGTAGTTTTTAACTACTTTCGAAAAGGAGGAGGTTCTATGTTCGACTGTATGTTTTTTTTTGTGGTCCTTCAGCTCTTTTGAGAAACTGAACAAAAACGAAAAATACGTATACCTCGATGACGTTTTGGTGTTCTCCAAATGTTTAAATTCCACGTTCCATGTTATTGGGGTTTTTAGTTCTGGGGTATAACAAGTAAAAAGTGAAAAATAAAAAAACTTTTTTATTGAAGTTATTTTTTAATTTTTAGTGTATTTTTTTTTGGATGTCGGTTGTTTTATTTTGTAAAAAAAGTTTTTTATTTTTAGCATTTATGTAGGGATCCCGCATAGGTTGAAGCTTTTTTTAAGGAATTAAAAAAAACTGTTTTCTATGGTAATTATCAAATATTTATTAAAATTTCAAAAATGAACAACAAATTACTGTACCTTTGGAGTTGCCCAAGCGTGTAAATAGCCGTGGGTCTCTGCGGATGGAGGACAATGTTACGGCCAAACACTTGGATTGAATGCTGGCCCAAAATTGTCTATATTTGTCTGTATAACTTCAAGTTAGGAGTGGTTGGCAGTAGACGGCGCATGTGGCCTTACTCTAAATTAGCAAAAACAAGTGGTACCTGACTTTCTTTCTTTGGCTGCCACGCTGGAACCCGACGACTTGACGAGTGGCCACTCGATTCTCTTCACACCAACACTCCTGGCTGTTCACTAGTTACACGGACGTGGTAAATATGGGTTATTTATTATTCCCGGAGAATCCCCAACGTTTACGGGATATTACTCGGGATTTTAGTGTATTTGCGGGGACGATGTTAATAAGACATTAATTTAGTCTGCGGTGAATGCGCTCGGCTTCGCAGCGGAAGGCACACTGAAGTGACGTCGATTGCTGCCTTTTAGATTGCCTATGGCTCCCGTAAAGCCGGCTACACACTTGCCCCACAAGTTAAAGCAAGACACACACGTCGTGATACTACCCCCATCCAACTTGCAGAGTGGCGGCAACTCGCCACACTAACCTTCTTATATGACTAATTATTTTACAGTTCGGCTACTCGTCTACTTATTTATTCTTAAAGTTTAAAACAATAACAAATACAATTATTTGGTACTAGCTCCCGTACATGTAAAGTGGTAAAATCTTTTTTTTTTCTCGCCTATCTTATTGTATGGGTTATCGTTGCATAGGTCTTTCAAAATAATTAAGGGGTTCAGAAGACTATTTTTTATTTCGATGTAGTGATACGTTACGTTTGCGAAATATTAAACTTTATTGTGATATTCTTTTTTGTTCGAGTCAAGCCTCCCTCCCCCCATCCGGGCCTGCGGACGGCCTCCGAACCTGCGGACGGCGAGTAATGGGTAGCTCGCCGTCCGATCAGCACCAGGCCCGAGAGTCGACGGCGCGTAGTGATCCACGCGCGCCTCAAAGAGTTGTCAGCAATAAAGACGGGGCCCGTCATGGCCGATGCCTGCCCGGGGGTTGAGGATAAATTCGAAACAGAGTTACCTCGCCCCTGGGTACTCAGGGCAGGAAGGAACAGGGGTGGGTTTTAGTCAGTAGGAGTCTGACACGCCCTCCACACTGGCATTCGTGTTTTGATTTGTTTGTCGTTGGCTTCGTCCGCCCGCTGTTCCCCTCACCTCCTCACACATGGTTCACGAGATAGATAGCTCTGTTCATCATTCTCCTGCCCTTATCCCAATTTATTTGGGGTCGGCGCAACATGTCTTTCTCTTCCATACTCCTCTATTAGTCGTCATCTGTGTAGTCACCCCCTTTTTACCCATGTCCTCTTTCACACAATCCATCCATCGTTTCTTTGGCCTACCGCTACTTCTATAGCCATCCACATCCATACACAGGACTTTCCTCACGACATTTTCTTCGTTCCTCCGCATCACATGCCCATACCACGATAATTAGCTCTGTTCTAACCGTCATCTGTTTCATCAACCGTACCCAGTCTACTGAGATAGGTACCTTCTGTAAACTTCTTGTATCTAATTCCTAATGTACCTATTTTCTTTAGGAGAATAAAGTATTCTATTCCATCTTTAACTTTTTATTTTATGGTGTAATTACTTAATAAGCCAAAGAATAAACTAGATATTCATTTGTACAGTAAACAATAATTTACTGCTACTTTTTCTGCGTCATATAATGACTGCCTCCTGACGATTCCCACGACCTTTACAATTTTATAACAAACAATATTGTAAACATCACTTGTCCTTGAGGCACTTATTTTTCTATGCTGCTATTGGAAAATTATAATTTATAATTGGTTCTGTATACAACGTGTTTCTTTTTTATTTTCATTTAAATTGTTTTCATGTACGTAGGACACGAAAATATTTCCAAATGGACAACGGTTTTAAACTTAAGGCCGAGTTCTACGACTTTTAATGAATTTTAATTGAAGATGACGTCTAAACGACTAGTCTTATTTCTTTGAAAAAAATATATGTTACTCTAGTCGATTTTTTTCGTAATTTGATACGTGAATATTTGAAATTATATTTTTATAACATAGTGTAATTAATTTTTAAAGTTATGTCTAACGCATATAAAAATTGAGAATCACGCAAAAACTATAAAGCGTATTTTAATGAAATCTTCACCATTTTAAAGATCATTTTATTATTTATATTTTAGTGTAGGTGTTTTAGTATAATACCTGTTATTTATGTATAATAAAGTAATAATGCGTCTAATTTCGGACAGCGCTCCTTGATGGGCGAGTCCTATTACTGGGTGCACGTACGACGCGTGACTCGGCGTTGCGTGAGCTCAGCACAGAACACGCAAGCTAACCACTCAAGGTCGTTGGCAGTTATATAGCGCCTTAACTCTTGGAAAAAATTAATCTCACAAGCTCATCAAATTCATTTTTGCAAAATTTAAGATGATTTACAAAAAAGAAAAATAGTTACCTATTATCTAAAACATGTAGACACGATTTTTATTTTTTTTTATACAAGAGCATAGTGTGACACTGTAAAATTCTAGGTATAAGTAAACCTGTACTATCAGTATCAGTTATAAACAGGTTACCGCTACGCATTGTCAGCATCATGGATCTCATCGTTAGGTTTGGCTCTGGCAGCCAAGATAGTGAAGACGATACTGCTTTTTCTTTTGACGCCATTATTCTTACTCACTCACCAACTGCTGCAGAAATTTTACTTAAAGAAAACGTTCCAGTTTGTGAATCCCAATTTTATTTCCAATATGTCACTTGTAATGATGTAATCAAAACTTTTAATACTTTAAATGTTAAAAAGACTGCAGATCTATGGGGTAATTCTGTTGACGTTGCTAGGTCTATTATAGACATTGTAGCACCTACTTTAGCAGTAATCTTTAATAATTGTATAGATTGTGGTGAGTTTCCTGATCTAATGAAATATAGTAAAATTATACCATTGTTTAAATCGGGTAGTACATCAGACCCTACTAATTATAGACCTATATCAGTGCTACCTACTTTTAGTAAAATTTTTGAGAAAATTATTTTAGATCAAATTCAAAGATATTTTAATAAACACAAATTATTACACAACAAACAGTTTGGTTTCACAAAGGGTCGTTCAACAACTGATGCTGGTGTTGAACTTTTGGGACACATTTATAATGCATGGGAAGATAAATGCGATGCGTTGGGCATTTTTTGCGATTTGTCTAAGGCTTTCGATTGCGTTCTCCATGATACATTGATCAGGAAGCTGCACTACTACGGAGTCCGGGGCGCCTCTCTGGATCTTCTTACTTCATACTTGGGTAATAGGATTCAGAGAGTTGATGTGAACGGCAAAAGGTCTTCCGGGTCTGTAGTCAGAATGGGGGTTCCTCAAGGCTCAATTCTGGGTCCTTTTTTGTTTCTAATCTATATCAACGACTTGCCTTACCTCATAAAGGATAAACATGATATAGTGCTGTTTGCAGATGACACTTCACTTTTATTTAAACTCAAACGTCAGCAGGTGGTTGTTGATAATGTAAATAATGCTCTTTCAACTGTAGTTAACTGGTTTAATGTCAATAATCTTCTCCTTAACGAGAAAAAAACAAAATGCATAAAGTTCACATTACCCAATGTAATACAAGTGAACACTAGTGTGTCAATAAAGGGTGAAGAGTTGAAACCCGAGGATTCCACAGTGTTCTTAGGTTTAACTTTGGATGCGCAGCTTCAGTGGAGCCCCCATATAGATAAACTGTCCAAAAAACTTAGCTCTGCAGCATACGCCGTAAGGAAAATTCGTGGTTTAACTGATTTAGAGACAGCTCGTTTAGTATACTTTAGTTATTTTCATAGTGTGATGTCGTACGGCATTCTGTTGTGGGGAAATGCCGCCGATATTCAGACAATTTTTGTTTTACAGAAAAGGGCTATTCGTGCAATTTATAAATTAAGTCCCAGACACTCCCTCAGAGACAAATTTAAAGAGATTAATATTATGACTGTTCCCTCTCAATATATTTATGAGAATCTCATGTATGCACATAAAAATATTAATCTGTTTAAAAGATACAGTGATATCCATAGCATAAATACTAGGAACAAACACAAATTTATTGTACCAAAAACCAGGCTCAAGAAAAAAATAGGTGGTTCGTTTAGATGTCAATGTATACGTTTCTATAATAAACTTCCTAGCCAAATTCAAGAACTAAGCATAAATAAATTTAAATCATTTATTAAACGTAAGCTATGCCAGAAAGCTTTTTACACAATTAATGACTTTCTTGAGGACAAAAAGGCGTGGGATTGAGCTGCTTCAATGATATACATGAGCCATTGTTTTCATATGTACTACTTACTGATGAAAAATTTTTTATATATATATTTTTTTTAATATTCGTTTTTGACATGAATACTTGTATAGTATTGCATTATATTTTTTATTTTATTTTTTTATTGACATTTTATTATTATTATTATTTTTTTTGACTTGAATACTTTGTTAAGTATTATATTTATTTTTATTTTTTGATTGACATATTATGATTACTATTTTGTTTGACACAAATATTTACTTTGTAAAGTATTATATTTTTTTTTTTGATTACTTAATTATTGTAAATGTGAGGACTATGTGGGTTATTATTATTATTTTCTCCTCCTTTTTACAGTAATTTTCAACGTTGTCTGACAGTTTGAGTACTTTTGCGGCCTACCCAAATGTCTTTTCTTTGGTATTGTTCGTCATGTCATTGAGCTCCTTAGTGGTTTTTAAGTTGAGCTATTCGACTATTGACAAATGCTTGCACTGACTGGACAGGTCCACTCAAATATGTTTGGTTCTTTCTTCAAAAGACCACTACAGACACTAAGCTGCATGGTCCTCATATAGAATAATGTGAATGCGAGAACTATGTATGTCGTTATATTCATGTAGATTTTATGATTGTCTGGCAGTTTGAGTATTTTTTGCGGCCTACTCAAATGTCCTTACTTTGGTATTGTTCGTCGGTTCGTTGAGCACCTCAGAGTTCTGAGTTGAGCTTCGCGATGACTGACAAATGCTTGCACTGTCTGGACAGGTCCACTCGAATTCGTGTGTTGCTTTCTTCATAAAGCTCATCCCAGACATAAACGTACATGGTTCTCATAGGATCTAACCAGTCCACATTGTATGGATTTGAACACTAAAAGAGACTTTGACCTCTGAGTTTGTTTCGGTGTTTCTTCTCAGGGTAGTCAGCTAGGAAACACCGGCCTCATCTAGCTTAAACTGACAAAAAAACATTGACGTGTAAAAGTGTTCCTTGTAACCTATTTACTGAATAAACATCATTTATCATTTATCATTTATCACTATCTATTCCAGATAATGCAATTATATACAAACGCAGTAACCCTTTACCGACAGTATAAAAGCATAATTCTGCATAAATTAATTATTCAACGCACTATGACTAGACAGTATAAAAACGACTTCCGAACATGTTCCTTTATTAGTAAGACGTGACTTGATACTAAAGAAAGTATTAATAAGAACCGCCCTGACAATGAATATCTTTAGAAAGAAACCTCAAATACCGACAGAGCCTGTGGTTTACAAAGAAACAGAGTTAACAAAGCTAATCGAGAAGTACAGCAAATTTTGGTTCCTATGCTGTTGTCCAGATTTTTGGGTCAAAAATGTCGATTTCTCCGTTTCGTTCGTGAAACTGTACCGCCCAGCAATGGTGATGATTCACATAATCATGGTGATATTCTGTACGTCTTGTTTTGTATCTCTTTGGACACAACATGGCCTATCACAGAGTCAGAAGTCTGATAGATTGGCCTATGCAGTATTAGCACCTTTAACCACTGTCTTCTACCATTTCGTGATTCTTTACTATACTGATGACGTCAAAAAGGTGCTGTATAAATTGGCAGTGGTTTTGAAGAGAGATCATAACGATAAAACGGCTGAACAGGAAATGATAAAGCGGTCTAAACTACACAATGGGATATTTTACTCGTCTTGCGTCTGCAATTTGGTGCTCGTTGGATGTTATAATTTGTTTCAAGCTATTACTTCTGGTATGTATTAAAAAAAATATAAGCAAGCCATAAATGCTAGTAGCTATAAAGGACAATGTTGCACCCTTTGTAGGGGTGTTGCTACGGCTGACGTAGCTTGTAGCAGGACGACGCCATGTCTGTCGTCACCCGTAGCATGACAATGATTCGTCGGTCGTAGCTTGTAGCTGGAAGATGCTCATAGCAGTACGAAACTACGTCTGTCGTTGCTCATAGCAGTACGATGCTACGTCTGTCGTTGCTCATAGCAGTACGATGCTACGTCTGTCGTTGCTCATAGTAGAACGATGCTACGTCTGTCGTTGCTCACAGCAGTACGATGCTACGTCTGTCGTTGCTCATAGCAGGACGATGCTACGTCTGTCGTTGCTCATAGCAGGACGATGCTACGTCTGTCGTTGCTCATAGCAGGACGATGCTACGTTTGTCGTAGCTCATAGTAGAACGATGCTACGTCTGTCGTACCTCATAGCAGTACGATGCTACGTCTGTCGTTGCTCATAGCAGGACGATGCTACGTCTGTCGTTGCTCATAGCAGGACGACTCTACGTCTGTTGTAGCTCATAGCAGTACGATGCTACGTTTGTCGTAGCTCATAGTAGAACGATGCTACGTCTGTCGTACCTCATAGCAGTACGATGCTACGTCTGTCGTTGCTCATAGCAGTACGATGCTACGTCTGTCGTTGCTCATAGCAGTACGATGCTACGTCTGTCGTTGCTCATAGCAGTACGATGCTACGTCTGTCGTTGCTCATAGCAGTACGATACTACGTCTGTCGTTGTTCATAGCAGGATGATGCTACGTCTGTCGCTGCTCATAGCAGGATGATGCTTCGCCTGTTGTAGCTCATAGCAGGATGATGCTACGTTTGTCGTAGCTCATAGTAGAACGATGCTACGTCTGTCGTTGCTCATAGCAGTACGATGCTGCGTCTGTCGATGCTCATAGCAGTACGATGCTACGTCTGTCGTTGCTCATAGCAGTACGATGCTACGTCTGTCGTTGCTCATAGTAGAACGATGCTACGTTTGTCGTAGCTCATAGTAGAACGATGCTACGTCTGTCGTACCTCATAGCAGTACGATGCTACGTCTCTCGTTGCTCATAGCAGTACGATGCAACGTCTGTCGTTGCTCATAGCAGTATGATGCTACGTCTTTCGTTGCTCATAGCAGTACGATGCTACGTCTGTCATTGCTCATAGCAGGACGACTCTACACCTGTTGTAGCTCATAGCAGGATGATGCTACGTTTGTCGTAGCTCATAGTAGAACGATGCTACGTCTGTCGTTGCTCATAGCAGTACTATGCTACGTCTGTCGTTGCTCATAGTAGAACGATGCTACGTCTGTCGTTGCTCATAGCAGGATGATGCTTCGTCTGTCGTTGCTCATAGCAGGATGATGCTACGTCTGTCGTTGCTCATAGCAGGATGATGCTTCGTCTGTCGTTGCTCATAGCAGGACGATGCTACGTCTGTCGTTGCTCATAGCAGTACGATGCTACGTCTGTCGTTGCTCATACCAGTACGATACTACGTCTGTCGTTGCTCATAGCAGGATGATGCTACGTCTGTCGTTGCTCATAGCAGGATGATGCTACGTCTGTCGTTGCTCATACCAGTACGATACTACGTCTGTCGTTGCTCATAGCAGGATGATGCTACGTCTGTCGTTGCTCATAGCAGGATGATGCTTCGTCTGTCGTTGCTCATAGCAGGATGATGCTACGTCTGTCGTTGCTCATAGCAGGATGATGTTTCGTCTGTCGTTGCTCGTAGCAGGACGATGCTGCGTCTGTCGTTGCTCATAGCAGTACGATGCTACGTCTGTCGTTGCTCATAGCAGTACGATACTACGTCTGTCGTTGCTCATAGCAGGATGATGCTGCGTCTGTCGTTGCTCATAGCAGGACGATGCTACGTCTGTCGTTGCTCATAGCAGGATGATGCTTCGTCTGTCGTTGCTCATAGTAGAACGATGCTACGTCTGTTGTACCTCATAGCAGTACGATGCTACGTCTGTCGTTGCTCATAGCAGTACGATGCTACGTCTGTCGTTGCTCATAGCAGTACGATGCTACGTCTGTCGTTGCTCATAGCAGTACGATACTACGTCTGTCGTTGTTCATAGCAGGATGATGCTACGTCTGTCGCTGCTCATAGCAGGATGATGCTTCGTCTGTCGTTGCTCATAGCAGGATGATGCCACGTCTGTCGTTGCTCATAGCAGTACGATGCTACGTCTGTCGTTGCTCATAGCAGTACGATACTACGTCTGTCGTTGCTCATAGTAGAACGATGCTACGTCTGTCGTAGCTCATAGCAGGACGACTCTACGCCTGTTGTAGCTCATAGCAGGATGATGCTACGTTTGTCGTAGCTCATAGTAGAACGATGCTACGTCTGTCGTTGCTCATAGCAGGATGATGCTTCGTCTGTCGTTGCTCATAGTAGAACGATGCTACGTCTGTTGTACCTCATAGCAGTACGATGCTACGTCTGTCGTTGCTCATAGCAGTACGATGCTACGTCTGTCGTTGCTCATAGCAGTACGATGCTACGTCTGTCGTTGCTCATAGCAGTACGATACTACGTCTGTCGTTGTTCATAGCAGGATGATGGTACGTCTGTCGCTGCTCATAGCAGGATGATGCTTCGTCTGTCGTTGCTCATAGCAGGATGATGCCACGTCTGTCGTTGCTCATAGCAGTACGATGCTACGTCTGTCGTTGCTCATAGCAGTACGATACTACGTCTGTCGTTGCTCATAGTAGAACGATGCTACGTCTGTCGTAGCTCATAGCAGGACGACTCTACGCCTGTTGTAGCTCATAGCAGGATGATGCTACGTTTGTCGTAGCTCATAGTAGAACGATGCTACGTCTGTCGTTGCTCATAGCAGTACGATGCTACGTCTGTCGATGCTCATAGCAGTACGATGCTACGTCTGTCGTTGCTCATAGCAGTACGATGCTACGTCTGTCATTGCTCATAGTGGAACGATGCTACGTCTGTCGTAGCTCATAGCAGGACGACTCTACGCCTGTTGTAGCTCATAGCAGGATGATGCTACGTTTGTCGTAGCTCATAGTAGAACGATACTACGTCTGTCGTTGCTCATAGTAGAACGATGCTACGTCTGTCGTTGCTCATAGCAGTACGATACTACGTCTGTCCTTGCTCATAGCAGTACGATACTACGTCTGTCGTTGCTCATAGCAGGATGATGCTACGTCTGTCGTTGCTCATAGCAGTACGATGCTACGTCTGTCGTTGCTCATAGCAGTACGATGCTACGTCTGTCGTAGCTCATAGTAGAACGATGCTACGTCTGTCGTTGCTCATAGCAGTACGATACTACGTCTGTCCTTGCTCATAGCAGTACGATACTACGTCTGTCGTTGCTCATAGCAGGATGATGCTACGTCTGTCATTGCTCATAGTGGAACGATGCTACGTCTGTCGTAGCTCATAGCAGGACGACTCTACGCCTGTTGTAGCTCATAGCAGGATGATGCTACGTTTGTCGTAGCTCATAGTAGAACGATGCTACGTCTGTCGTTGCTCATAGCAGTACGATACTACGTCTTTCGTTGCTCATAGTAGAACGATGCTACGTCTGTCGTTGCTCATAGCAGTACGATACTACGTCTGTCGTTGCTCATAGCAGGATGATGCTACGTCTGTCGTTGCTCATAGCAGGATGATGCTACGTCTGTCGTTGCTCATAGCAGTACGATGCTACGTCTGTCGTTGCTCATAGCAGTACGATGCTACGTCTGTCGTAGCTCATAGTAGAACGATGCTACGTCTGTCGTTGCTCATAGCAGTACGATGCTACGTCTGTCGTTGCTCATAGCAGTACGATACTACGTCTTTCGTTGCTCATAGTAGAACGATGCTACGTCTGTCGTTGCTCATAGCAGTACGATGCTACGTCTGTCGATGCTCATAGCAGTACGATGCTACGTCTGTCGTTGCTCATAGCAGTACGATGCTACGTCTGTCATTGCTCATAGTGGAACGATGCTACGTCTGTAGCTCATAGCAGGACGACTCTACGCCTGTTGTAGCTCATAGCAGGATGATGCTACGCCTGTTGTAGCTCATAGCAGGATGATGCTACGTTTGTCGTAGCTCATAGTAGAACGATACTACGTCTGTCGTTGCTCATAGTAGAACGATGCTACGTCTGTCGTTGCTCATAGCAGTACGATACTACGTCTGTCCTTGCTCATAGCAGTACGATACTACGTCTGTCGTTGCTCATAGCAGGATGATGCTACGTCTGTCGTTGCTCATAGCAGTACGATGCTACGTCTGTCGTTGCTCATAGCAGTACGATGCTACGTCTGTCGTAGCTCATAGTAGAACGATGCTACGTCTGTCGTTGCTCATAGCAGTACGATGCTACGTCTGTCGTTGCTCATAGCAGTACGATACTACGTCTTTCGTTGCTCATAGTAGAACGATGCTACGTCTGTCGTTGCTCATAGCAGTACGATACTACGTCTGTCGTTGCTCATAGCAGGATGATGCTACGTCTGTCGTTGCTCATAGCAGTACGATACTACGTCTTTCGTTGCTCATAGTAGAACGATGCTACGTCTGTCGTTGCTCATAGCAGTACGATACTACGTCTGTCGTTGCTCATAGCAGTACGATGCTACGTCTGTCGTTGCTCATAGCAGTACGATGCTACGTCTGTCGTAGCTCATAGTAGAACGATGCTACGTCTGTCGTTGCTCATAGCAGTATGATACTACGTCTGTCGTTGCTCATAGTAGAACGATGCTACGTCTGTCGTTGCTCATAGCAGTACGATACTACGTCTGTCGTTGCTCATAGCAGGATGATGCTACGTCTGTCGTTGCTCATAGCAGTACGATGCTACGTCTGTCGTTGCTCATAGCAGTACGATGCTACGTCTGTCGTAGCTCATAGTAGAACGATGCTACGTCTGTCGTTGCTCATAGCAGTACGATACTACGTCTGTCCTTGCTCATAGCAGTACGATACTACGTCTGTCGTTGCTCATAGCAGTACGATGCTACGTCTGTCGTTGCTCATAGCAGTACGATGCTACGTCTGTCGTAGCTCATAGTAGAACGATGCTACGTCTGTCGTTGCTCATAGCAGTACGATACTACGTCTGTCGTTGCTCATAGTAGAACGATGCTACGTCTGTCGTTGCTCATAGCAGTACGATACTACGTCTGTCGTTGCTCATAGCAGGATGATGCTACGTCTGTCGTTGCTCATAGCAGTACGATGCTACGTCTGTCGTTGCTCATAGCAGTACGATGCTACGTCTGTCGTAGCTCATAGTAGAACGATGCTACGTCTGTCGTTGCTCATAGCAGTACGATACTACGTCTGTCCTTGCTCATAGCAGTACGATACTACGTCTGTCGTTGCTCATAGCAGTACGATGCTACGTCTGTCATTGCTCATAGTGGAACGATGCTACGTCTGTCGTAGCTCATAGCAGGACGACTCTACGCCTGTTGTAGCTCATAGCAGGATGATGCTACGTTTGTCGTAGCTCATAGTAGAACGATGCTACGTCTGTCGTTGCTCATAGCAGTACGATACTACGTCTGTCGTTGCTCATAGTAGAACGATGCTACGTCTGTCGTTGCTCATAGCAGTACGATACTACGTCTGTCCTTGCTCATAGCAGTACGATACTACGTCTGTCGTTGCTCATAGCAGGATGATGCTACGTCTGTCGTTGCTCATAGCAGTACGATGCTACGTCTGTCGTTGCTCATAGCAGTACGATGCTACGTCTGTCGTAGCTCATAGTAGAACGATGCTACGTCTGTCGTACCTCATAGCAGTACGATGCTACGTCTCTCGTTGCTCATAGCAGTACGATGCAACGTCTGTCGTTGCTCATAGCAGTACGATGCTACGTCTGTCGTTGCTCATAGCAGTACGATGCTACGTCTGTCATTGCTCATAGTAGAACGATGCTACGTCTGTCGTAGCTCATAGCAGGACGACTCTACGCCTGTTGTAGCTCATAGCAGGATGATGCTACGTTTGTCGTAGCTCATAGTAGAACGATGCTACGTCTGTCGTTGCTCATAGCAGTACGATACTACGTCTGTCGTTGCTCATAGTAGAACGATGCTACGTCTGTCGTTGCTCATAGCAGTACGATACTACGTCTGTCCTTGCTCATAGCAGTACGATACTACGTCTGTCGTTGCTCATAGCAGGATGATGCTACGTCTGTCGTTGCTCATAGCAGTACGATGCTTCGTCTGTCGTTGCTCATAGCAGGATGATGCTACGTCTGTCGTTGCTCATAGCAGGATGATGCTTCGTCTGTCGTTGCTCATAGCAGGACGATGCTACGTCTGTCGTTGCTCATAGCAGTACGATGCTACGTCTGTCGTTGCTCATACCAGTACGATACTACGTCTGTCGTTGCTCATAGCAGGATGATGCTACGTCTGTCGTTGCTCATAGCAGGATGATGCTACGTCTGTCATTGCTCATAGCAGGATGATGCTTCGTCTGTCGTTGCTCATAGCAGGATGATGCTACGTCTGTCGTTGCTCATAGCAGGATGATGTTTCGTCTGTCGTTGCTCGTAGCAGGACGATGCTGCGTCTGTCGTTGCTCATAGCAGTACGATGCTACGTCTGTCGTTGCTCATAGCAGTACGATACTACGTCTGTCGTTGCTCATAGCAGGATGATGCTGCGTCTGTCGTTGCTCATAGCAGGACGATGCTACGTCTGTCGTTGCTCATAGCAGGATGATGCTTCGTCTGTCGTTGCTCATAGTAGAACGATGCTACGTCTGTTGTACCTCATAGCAGTACGATGCTACGTCTGTCGTTGCTCATAGCAGTACGATGCTACGTCTGTCGTTGCTCATAGCAGTACGATGCTACGTCTGTCGTTGCTCATAGCAGTACGATACTACGTCTGTCGTTGTTCATAGCAGGATGATGCTACGTCTGTCGCTGCTCATAGCAGGATGATGCTTCGTCTGTCGTTGCTCATAGCAGGATGATGCCACGTCTGTCGTTGCTCATAGCAGTACGATGCTACGTCTGTCGTTGCTCATAGCAGTACGATACTACGTCTGTCGTTGCTCATAGTAGAACGATGCTACGTCTGTCGTAGCTCATAGCAGGACGACTCTACGCCTGTTGTAGCTCATAGCAGGATGATGCTACGTTTGTCGTAGCTCATAGTAGAACGATGCTACGTCTGTCGTTGCTCATAGCAGTACGATGCTACGTCTGTCGATGCTCATAGCAGTACGATGCTACGTCTGTCGTTGCTCATAGCAGTACGATGCTACGTCTGTCATTGCTCATAGTGGAACGATGCTACGTCTGTAGCTCATAGCAGGACGACTCTACGCCTGTTGTAGCTCATAGCAGGATGATGCTACGTCTGTCGTAGCTCATAGCAGGACGACTCTACGCCTGTTGTAGCTCATAGCAGGATGATGCTACGTTTGTCGTAGCTCATAGTAGAATGATGCTACGTCTATCGTTGCTCATAGCAGTACGATGCTACGTCTGTCGTAGCTCATAGTAGAACGATGCTACGTCTGTCGTTGCTCATAGCAGTACGATACTACGTCTGTCCTTGCTCATAGCAGTACGATACTACGTCTGTCGTTGCTCATAGCAGTACGATGCTACGTCTGTCGTTGCTCATAGCAGTACGATGCTACGTCTGTCGTAGCTCATAGTAGAACGATGCTACGTCTGTCGTTGCTCATAGCAGTACGATACTACGTCTGTCGTTGCTCATAGTAGAACGATGCTACGTCTGTCGTTGCTCATAGCAGTACGATACTACGTCTGTCGTTGCTCATAGCAGGATGATGCTACGTCTGTCGTTGCTCATAGCAGTACGATGCTACGTCTGTCGTTGCTCATAGCAGTACGATGCTACGTCTGTCGTAGCTCATAGTAGAACGATGCTACGTCTGTCGTTGCTCATAGCAGTACGATACTACGTCTGTCGTTGCTCATAGCAGTACGATGCTACGTCTGTCATTGCTCATAGTGGAACGATGCTACGTCTGTCGTAGCTCATAGCAGGACGACTCTACGCCTGTTGTAGCTCATAGCAGGATGATGCTACGTTTGTCGTAGCTCATAGTAGAACGATGCTACGTCTGTCGTTGCTCATAGCAGTACGATACTACGTCTGTCGTTGCTCATAGTAGAACGATGCTACGTCTGTCGTTGCTCATAGCAGTACGATACTACGTCTGTCCTT
This sequence comes from Polia nebulosa, assembly GCA_951329385.1. Taxonomy (NCBI): domain Eukaryota; kingdom Metazoa; phylum Arthropoda; class Insecta; order Lepidoptera; family Noctuidae; genus Polia; species Polia nebulosa. The sequence continues at coordinate 1,958,184 of OX589596.1, forward strand.
GCTCATAGCAGTACGATACTACGTCTGTCGTTGCTCATAGCAGGATGATGCTACGTCTGTCGTTGCTCATAGCAGTACGATGCTACGTCTGTCGTTGCTCATAGCAGTACGATGCTACGTCTGTCGTAGCTCATAGTAGAACGATGCTACGTCTGTCGTACCTCATAGCAGTACGATGCTACGTCTCTCGTTGCTCATAGCAGTACGATGCAACGTCTGTCGTTGCTCATAGCAGTACGATGCTACGTCTGTCGTTGCTCATAGCAGTACGATGCTACGTCTGTCATTGCTCATAGTAGAACGATGCTACGTCTGTCGTAGCTCATAGCAGGACGACTCTACGCCTGTTGTAGCTCATAGCAGGATGATGCTACGTTTGTCGTAGCTCATAGTAGAACGATGCTACGTCTGTCGTTGCTCATAGCAGTACGATACTACGTCTGTCGTTGCTCATAGTAGAACGATGCTACGTCTGTCGTTGCTCATAGCAGTACGATACTACGTCTGTCCTTGCTCATAGCAGTACGATACTACGTCTGTCGTTGCTCATAGCAGGATGATGCCACGTCTGTCGTTGCTCATAGCAGTACGATGCTTCGTCTGTCGTTGCTCATAGCAGGATGATGCTACGTCTGTCGTTGCTCATAGCAGGATGATGCTTCGTCTGTCGTTGCTCATAGCAGGACGATGCTACGTCTGTCGTTGCTCATAGCAGTACGATGCTACGTCTGTCGTTGCTCATACCAGTACGATACTACGTCTGTCGTTGCTCATAGCAGGATGATGCTACGTCTGTCGTTGCTCATAGCAGGATGATGCTACGTCTGTCGTTGCTCATAGTAGGATGATGCTTCGTCTGTCGTTGCTCATAGCAGGATGATGTTTCGTCTGTCGTTGCTCGTAGCAGGACGATGCTGCGTCTGTCGTTGCTCATAGCAGTACGATGCTACGTCTGTCGTTGCTCATAGCAGTACGATACTACGTCTGTCGTTGCTCATAGCAGGATGATGCTGCGTCTGTCGTTGCTCATAGCAGGACGATGCTACGTCTGTCGTTGCTCATAGCAGGATGATGCTTCGTCTGTCGTTGCTCATAGTAGAACGATGCTACGTCTGTTGTACCTCATAGCAGTACGATGCCACGTCTGTCGTTGCTCATAGCAGTACGATACTACGTCTGTCGTTGTTCATAGCAGGATGATGCTACGTCTGTCGCTGCTCATAGCAGGATGATGCTTCGTCTGTCGTTGCTCATAGCAGGATGATGCCACGTCTGTCGTTGCTCATAGCAGTACGATGCTACGTCTGTCGTTGCTCATAGCAGTACGATACTACGTCTGTCGTTGCTCATAGTAGAACGATGCTACGTCTGTCGTAGCTCATAGCAGGACGACTCTACGCCTGTTGTAGCTCATAGCAGGATGATGCTACGTTTGTCGTAGCTCATAGTAGAACGATGCTACGTCTGTCGTTGCTCATAGCAGTACGATGCTACGTCTGTCGATGCTCATAGCAGTACGATGCTACGTCTGTCGTTGCTCATAGCAGTACGATGCTACGTCTGTCATTGCTCATAGTGGAACGATGCTACGTCTGTCGTAGCTCATAGCAGGACGACTCTACGCCTGTTGTAGCTCATAGCAGGATGATGCTACGTCTGTCGTAGCTCATAGCAGGACGACTCTACGCCTGTTGTAGCTCATAGCAGGATGATGCTACGTTTGTCGTAGCTCATAGTAGAACGATGCTACGTCTGTCGTTGCTCATAGTAGAACGATGCTACGTCTGTCGTTGCTCATAGCAGTACGATACTACGTCTGTCGTTGCTCATAGTAGAACGATGCTACGTCTGTCGTTGCTCATAGCAGTACGATACTACGTCTGTCCTTGCTCATAGCAGTACGATACTACGTCTGTCGTTGCTCATAGCAGGATGATGCTACGTCTGTCGTTGCTCATAGCAGGATGATGCTACGTCTGTCGTTGCTCATAGCAGGATGATGCTTCGTCTGTCGTTGCTCATAGCAGGATGATGTTTCGTCTGTCGTTGCTCGTAGCAGGACGATGCTGCGTCTGTCGTTGCTCATAGCAGTACGATGCTACGTCTGTCGTTGCTCATAGCAGTACGATACTACGTCTGTCGTTGCTCATAGCAGGATGATGCTGCGTCTGTCGTTGCTCATAGCAGGACGATGCTACGTCTGTCGTTGCTCATAGCAGGATGATGCTTCGTCTGTCGTTGCTCATAGTAGAACGATGCTACGTCTGTTGTACCTCATAGCAGTACGATGCCACGTCTGTCGTTGCTCATAGCAGTACGATGCTACGTCTGTCGTTGCTCATAGCAGTACGATGCTACGTCTGTCGTTGCTCATAGCAGTACGATACTACGTCTGTCGTTGTTCATAGCAGGATGATGCTACGTCTGTCGCTGCTCATAGCAGGATGATGCTTCGTCTGTCGTTGCTCATAGCAGGATGATGCCACGTCTGTCGTTGCTCATAGCAGTACGATGCTACGTCTGTCGTTGCTCATAGCAGTACGATACTACGTCTGTCGTTGCTCATAGTAGAACGATGCTACGTCTGTCGTAGCTCATAGCAGGACGACTCTACGCCTGTTGTAGCTCATAGCAGGATGATGCTACGTTTGTCGTAGCTCATAGTAGAACGATGCTACGTCTGTCGTTGCTCATAGCAGTACGATGCTACGTCTGTCGATGCTCATAGCAGTACGATGCTACGTCTGTCGTTGCTCATAGCAGTACGATGCTACGTCTGTCATTGCTCATAGTGGAACGATGCTACGTCTGTCGTAGCTCATAGCAGGACGACTCTACGCCTGTTGTAGCTCATAGCAGGATGATGCTACGTCTGTCGTAGCTCATAGCAGGACGACTCTACGCCTGTTGTAGCTCATAGCAGGATGATGCTACGTTTGTCGTAGCTCATAGTAGAACGATGCTACGTCTGTCGTTGCTCATAGTAGAACGATGCTACGTCTGTCGTTGCTCATAGCAGTACGATACTACGTCTGTCGTTGCTCATAGTAGAACGATGCTACGTCTGTCGTTGCTCATAGCAGTACGATACTACGTCTGTCCTTGCTCATAGCAGTACGATACTACGTCTGTCGTTGCTCATAGCAGGATGATGCTACGTCTGTCGTTGCTCATAGCAGTACGATGCTACGTCTGTCGTTGCTCATAGCAGTACGATGCTACGTCTGTCATTGCTCATAGTGGAACGATGCTACGTCTGTCGTAGCTCATAGCAGGACGACTCTACGCCTGTTGTAGCTCATAGCAGGATGATGCTACGTCTGTCGTAGCTCATAGCAGGACGACTCTACGCCTGTTGTAGCTCATAGCAGGATGATGCTACGTTTGTCGTAGCTCATAGTAGAACGATGCTACGTCTGTCGTTGCTCATAGTAGAACGATGCTACGTCTGTCGTTGCTCATAGCAGTACGATACTACGTCTGTCGTTGCTCATAGTAGAACGATGCTACGTCTGTCGTTGCTCATAGCAGTACGATACTACGTCTGTCCTTGCTCATAGCAGTACGATACTACGTCTGTCGTTGCTCATAGCAGGATGATGCTACGTCTGTCGTTGCTCATAGCAGTACGATGCTACGTCTGTCGTTGCTCATAGCAGTACGATGCTACGTCTGTCGTAGCTCATAGTAGAACGATGCTACGTCTGTCGTACCTCATAGCAGTACGATGCTACGTCTCTCGTTGCTCATAGCAGTACGATGCAACGTCTGTCGTTGCTCATAGCAGTACGATGCTACGTCTGTCGTTGCTCATAGTAGAACGATGCTACGTCTGTCGTTGCTCATAGCAGGATGATGCTTCGTCTGTCGTTGCTCATAGCAGGATGATGCTACGTCTGTCGTTGCTCATAGCAGGATGATGCTTCGTCTGTCGTTGCTCATAGCAGGATGATGCTTCGTCTGTCGTTGCTCATAGCAGGATGATGCTACGTCTGTCGTTGCTCATAGCAGGATGATGCTTCGTCTGTCGTTGCTCATAGCAGGACGATGCTGCGTCTGTCGTTGCTCATAGCAGTACGATGCTACGTCTGTCGTTGCTCATAGCAGTACGATACTACGTCTGTCGTTGCTCATAGCAGTACGATACTACGTCTGTCGTTGCTCATAGCAGTATGATGCTTCGTCTGTCGTTGCTCATAGCAGGTCGATGCTACGTCTGTCGTTGCTCATAGCAGGATGATGCTTCGTCTGTCGTTGCTCATAGCAGGACGATGCTACGTCTGTCGTTGCTCATAGCAGTACGATGCTACGTCTGTCGTTGCTCACAATGCTACGTTTGTCGTAGCTCATAGCAATACGATGCTACGTCTGTCGTTGCTCATAGCAGTACGATGCTACGTTTGTCGTTGCTCATAGCAGTACGATGCTACGTCTGTCGTTGCTCATAGTAAAACGATGCTACGTCTGTCGTAGCGCATAGCAGGTCGATGCTACGTCTGTCGTAGCGCATTGCAGGACGATGCTACGTCTGTCGTAGCGCATTGCAGGACGATGCTACGTCTGTCGTAGCGCATAGCAGGACGACTCTACGTTTGTCATAGCGTATAGCAGGACGATGCTACGTCTGTCGTAGCTCATAGTAGAACGATGCTACATCTGTCGTAGCTCATAGCAGGACGATTCTACGTCTGTCGTAGGGCATAGCAGGACGATGCTACGTCTGTCGTATCGCATAGCAGGACGATTCTACGTCTGTCGTAGCGCATAGCAGGACGATGCTACGTCTGTCGTAGCGCATAGCAGGACGATTCTACGTCTGTCATAGCGTATAGCAGGACGATGCTACTTCTGTCGTAGCTCATAGCAGGACGATTCTACGTCTGTCGTAGCGCATAGCAGGACGATGCTACGTCTGTCGTAGCGCATAGCAGGACGATGCTACGTCTGTCGTAGCGCATAGCAGGACGATTCTACGTCTGTCTTAGCGTATAGCAGGACGATGCTACGTCTGTCGTAGCTCATAGCAGAACGACGGTACGTCTGTTGTTGCTCGAAACAGGACAACGCTACCACTATTGGAGCTCGTAGCAGGGTGGCGCTACGTCTGTAGTAGCTCGTAGCAGTACGGCGCTGCGTCTGTTGTAGTTCGTAGCATGACGACGCTACGTCTGTCGTAGCTCGCAGCAGGATGACGCTACGTCTGTTGTAGCTCGTAGCAGCACCACACTACGTGTTGTAGCTCTTAGCAAGACGACGCAACGTCTGTTGTAGCTCGTAGCAGGACGACGCTATGTGTTGTGGCTCGTAGCTTGACGACGCTACGTCTGTTGTAGCTCGTAGCAGGACAACGCCACATTTGTCGTAGCTAATAAAAAGACGATTCAACGTCTGTAGTAGCGAAACTACGTCATTCGTAGCTCGCAGCAGGACGACGCTACGTCTATTAACTAGTAGCAGGACAACGCTGCGCTTGTCGTGACTCGTAACAGGAAGACGCTGTGCTTGTCGTAACTCGTAGCAGGACGACTACGTCTGTCGTAACTCGCAGCAAGACGACGCTACGTCTATTGTAGTTCGTAGCAGGATGATGCTACGTGTTGTAGCTCGTAGCAAGACGACGCTACGTCTGTTGTAGCTTGTAGCAGGATGACGCTACCTGTTGTAGCTCGTAGCATGACGACGCTACGTCTGTTGTAGCTCGTAGCAGGACGATACAACGTCTGTCGCAGCTCTTAGTAGAACGATACTACGTTTTTCGTAGTTTGTAACAGGACGATACTACGTCATTCGTAGCTCGTAGTAGGACGATACTACATCTGTCGTTGCTCGGAGTTAGGCGAGTCTACGTCTGTCGTAGTTTGTAACAGCACGATACTACGTCATTCATAGCTCGTAGCAGGACGACGTTACGTCTGTTGTAGCTCATAGCAGGATGATGCTACGTCTGTCGTAGCTCGAAGCAAGAGGACTCTTCGTTTCGTAGTTTGTAGCAGGACTATGCTAGGCCGTAGCTCGTAGTTGTTTTATAACAGTGGTGGATTTGTCAGATTGACTTGACTGGTGATAGAATAAAATTTTATCAATCACCTTTCGATCTTACTTAAAAGTCTCATGTGAGATTCTTTTCGTGAGGATTACGAGAATATAATTTACGACACAGATCGTAATTCCAATCAACATTTAAACATTGTCACTCACCAGAACTGGCTTTTACTTATCAGACGCGACATTCATCACGTGCATCTCAGCGTGGCCGGACATGAGGGACCGCTCGACAGCCGCCGGGGTCACGCGGGTGCTGGTCTACTTCCTATGGTGCTTGCATCTGGTGCGCAGCATGGGGGTGTTCCTCATCTTCCACACAGTGATGCTCTGCCTCACCCAGCAGTTAAAGAACCTGCAAGGCTACTTTGAGAACTTAAACAAGATTTTTGATGAGAGACAGCTGAGTCAGGACGAAAAAGAGCTGAAGTTTGAGCAGAAGTTTAAGAAGGGGATTGAGCAGCATGCGTTGACTTTGTGGTGAGTTTTTGGCTGTTTGAAAATTAAAATAAGAAACCATTTTTGTCTGCCGACTGTTTTATCTCAACAGCGACCATCCATCGTCCAACAGATTGTGTTGCGCTTTCTAGTAGACGTCTCTCTCTAGTATCAATAAAATTATTATTTTGTGCTTGCAGGTGTATAGACGAAACTCAGCGCGTGTTTCAGATAACGCTCAGCTCCCACGTGCTGCTCTGGAGTGGCCTGCTTATTTCTATTCTACCTGAAGTCTTGGTAAGTGACAAATTAATTATCTTTAGCTTAATAAAGATAATTAATTTATATAACTCGCGTTTAATACAATTTAAGCATGCACATGGGCGCCAGCAGAACTATTTTCAGGGTATGGATATGCACCGCCCTCATGAATAAGATAGGTTTTCTTTTACTTTCTCGATTTGTGCAGAAAGCTTGAGATCTAAAAAATTAAGATGCAAGAGTGAGTGGAGCGAGCTCGAAATTTTTTGCTGCTAGCCTCGGATTTGTTAGGTTCCATCATAATGTTTCTGTAAAAGCCAAAAGGAGATGCAAGCGCAGACTCTTGCACTCCCCTACCGGTGATCATGAGCATGCAGGAGGTACGTTTATATGAGTTTTGTTAGTATTCTTCCTATGTGCGCACTCAATCTGCCTATCTTTTCCCAAACCCTGTTGGGGTCGGCTTATACATTTTGTAACGCAATGATTTTTGTCTGCTGTAAGTGAGCTTTTGACTAGTTATGCACATATCCGTCGTTTTTGATTTAGAATTCATTGATATATGGCAGCAAAGAATAGCTGGCATATAACGCCTTTAGGCCTCATCGATCCCCTTTTCCTTAAAAGTGTTTTTAATCAAATATTTATTTCAGCTTGGTTTTAGTATATTGGAGCTACTGACTCGGCAAACTCGAGTTGCATCATTATCTTATGTTCTTAATTAAACGGTATTTTTATTCAAGGCTCCTGAAGCAATTGTTTTTCTTCGACAGAATAATGACACTCATGACTTGATGATCCTGGTATCGAATGCGCCGCGGGTGGCTGCTGCGCTCTTCGGCCTCGCATACTTCATGTGGCCGGCCGGGGACATTACTGTTGAGGCTAGTCGTTTACTTCTTTTGTGTTAGGTAACTAAGTATAGCCTAAGCGTAAGTCAAAAGTAAACAGGTTACTTCTACGCAAGCGTGCTCAGGTACGATAGTGGTCAAACAAATAACTGTATTATACCTACATAGTAATATTTGCACAACATACAATAAAATACATACATTCACATTTTCGCAAAAGAACTCTGTCACGTGAGCAAAGTCGCGGGTAAATATTATTTAGGTGCTTGACACCTTTCATAACAACAACTAAATTGGGTGCATAATAATAACGTTTCACATAGTGATAATCCTAAGTTCTAACACTTATTTGTTTGAGTTTATGTTGTCATTCAAACAAATAAGAATGTTGAATGTTGAACACATACGCGCCACCGATGCGGCGTTATCGCGTACCTACCTACGCGATGACGCCGCACCCACACGCCGCTGCTACTTTAATGAAATCGCGCATGTTGTATGCGTCACTCAGCGTTAGGAGTGTATATGTGTACGCGCACTAGCTTCTTACAGCTGATCACAGCGTCTATTCCTTTCGCACGTGATGTCGGATGAGATAGCATGCATTTTAACCCCGCCCACCAAATAGTTCGTGCGGCTGACTAGCGTACCCTTAAGACCGCGAACAAAGACAGATAGGCATTGGTTGCCCTTATTTTGCTTCTCTACCAAACTCAAACACCCTCGATTAGCCTGAGCAAAAGGCGGAGGACATCCTAAATACGGATCGTTATAAAGTAGTTTAAACGGTTGAAGTTGGTGGAGCAGCACCTGAGTTGTTTAAATCAAGGTTATTTTATTAATTCCAGGCTACTAACCTGCCTCACGCCATGTACGGCTCTGGCTGGCAGAATTGCTATGACAGGTCCCCACGAATCAGGAAACTGGTCGTCTTGGCTATGATGCAAGCACAGGTAGTTACTAACACTTCATTTAAATGTTCCTATGTATGTGAGGCGTCTTCTCAAAGGAGATCTCCCGCTGTCTCAAATGGAGAATTAATTATAGACATGTGCACGCTCCCTATACTTACGTACGGTACACAAACCTGGTCCCTGACACCAAGCTCGAGGTTTGCCAGCAAGCACAGTATCTTGGTAAGTAAAACAATACTGCGTGCTAAAATTAAAATCATAGATGATACCCGAAATGCTGCTTCTTAAGTGGGTTCGGTTCGGTCATGTTTGCCGCATGTCAGATGATCTGTGAGCTAAAAGAACCGCTTATAGGCTCACATTATGCTAGACGACATCGCCAGACCGAGACGAAGACGGAGAGGTGAACTTGACTATTTCCGGAGGGACTGGCCCACAGTGGCAGAGGCCAGAAGTTTGTGGAAAAGAGAGATTATTTGCTCAGCTGTGTAATATAACGGGCTAACTAGATAGATGTATGTGAAGTCAAAGTTTTTAGATAAAAAGATTCTGTTGCTGTTTTAGTGGGTTATAGAAGTCGACCGTCTACTGCTACGTAGGATATTGACGAAGAGGTTTTAGTGGGTAGAAGTCGACCGTCTACTGCTACGTAGGATATTGACGAAGAGGTTTTAGTGGGTAGAAGTCGACCGTCTACTGCTACGGAGGATATTGACGAAGAGGTTTTAGTGGGTAGAAGTCGACCGTCTACTGCTACGTAGGATATTGACGAAGAGGTTTTAGTGGGTAGAAGTCGACCGTCTACTACTACGTAGGATATTGGCGAAGAGGTTTTCCACCCACGACTCGTTTCTTGCCAGCATTGGTTTTGTGTGTAGCGTGGCTGTGAATCACAGTAGGGTCATACTCAGAAAAAAGTGTACATTTCGAATCTTTTCTTGTCCCGCTACTTCATATTAAAGTAAATAATCTAATAAATAAATAATATAATAAATAATCTATTTCATACGCATTTGTATATGTTAGGTATTATTGTTAGTTTGTATATATATCTTTTAAGTTATTTCTATTGGTAATTTAATATTTTTTCGGTTCTATTTTTAATAATCTAATATTATAATATGTTTTCTTTTTCCCCCCTTTTTGTTGTCTATTATTATGAAGATTTTTCTGGTATTTTAACTTTTATTTTCATTAGAAGAGTATATTTTTTGAGTGTCAAAACATTGTTTTAAAGTATCATCATACATTTTTTTAATGTCCCAATGACCGTTACACATTTTCAGAGATGAATTGTTACGAATATTCATCGCTTTACATAACATTGACTACGACATGCTACGGCTATATTGTTCTTGATGAATCAAGTAACTAAATAGGATCAATTTTATTCGTAAATCATATACAGGGTGTAACGGAAAGGTGTGGTCATATTTTAAGAGCCGGTTCTGTCCATGGAAATGGACAACTTTCTCGAGAAAAAAATTGAAAATTCCCAAAAAAAAAATTGGACTTTCAATACAAAGTTATCATCAGCTGATCAATATTTGTATGGGAAGTAAAAAAATTTTTTTAGAATTTCCTCGGATTTTCTTGAGGAAAGTTGTTCATATCGATGGGCAGATGCAGTTCTTAAAATATGACCACACCTTTCCGTCACACCCTGTATAGAAGAATTTATTTTAATTAAACTAATTTTGTCCCAAAATTATGAAGATTCGTTACTCAGGGTTAGTAACACGCAATAAAATTTGAAACAAAATTAACGTTGTATAAATATGTTTTCCTATTCTGGCAACACTATTACTTACGTCAAAATCACTGTCGCGGCAGCCATTATGTTTTCGCTGTAGTCGTGAATTCAAGACGTGTATCAAGTGAAAATTTACAAAAAAATACCTTAGGGTGATAAACGACTATTATTATGGTAAATTTATTATATTTTTTGTTTGCTTACTATGTTCTTTTCTTATTTTTTGTATTATCTTAACGAATACGATCAGTGCTTGCGTGGTAAACACGTGGTTTATGTAAAAATATTTTTAGACTTTATAATTTCTTAGATCTTATTCTCATTTTCTTTATATTGCGTTACATTATGAAACTGAGAAATTGTTAAGCTTAGTTCACATTAACAAAAAGTACGTAAAATTTCATACATTTTTACTTCCGCGAACTTCCTCCACTACGAAAATCTTTAGCCAACTTACGCGCCGGTAACTATACCGATGCCACTATATCGATGTGGTGATCACAAATACCTAACTAAGTTGCCTATAGTTTCTACCTATAATTTAATAAATCATCATTCTCCTGCCCTTATCCCAATTTATTTGGGGTCGGCGCAACATGTCTTTTTCTTCCATACTCCTCTATTAGTCGTCATCTCTGTAGTCACCCCTTTTTTACCCTTTTTTTTTAATTTAATAAATAACGATTAAAAATAAAATAACGATATCAAGAAACACTTTAATTTATAAATGAGTAAAACAAAAGCATAATTTGTAAGACTATTAGCCCACTTAGATTCCTTTCAGTATAACACCATGGCTCCTGTGTCAAATGCCGAAAGACAAAAAAGATACAGAAGTCAAAATAAGACAGAAGTGGAGAAAATACTCTGATCGATACTATAAAAAGAAGAAAAATAAATAAGAGGGTAGAAATGTTTTTTAAATTAATCTAAATAATACTGATAAGCCAAATACGAGTACTTTATTCGCCCAATTCATGTGTCTTTGACATCAGTTTCGTGACGGAGATTCTCAGTATCGTTACATATCAGTTTAGTTACAAAGGAGAACCCCGTTTTTGGGCCTAACTGTTACACGAATCAGATATGTACCAAAAAAATCGTTTATTTTGCTTAATTAAACCCATTTAAATTTAACTTAATTAGCCTTGATAACAATGGCCAAGTGTAGAAAATAAGTAGATTTATATTTTTAACAACTTTTGTAAATCGTCACAACAGCTATTTCATTATACGTCACTAACTTCACAGACGCTGGCATTATGTCAATAGAGCGTACCCTAAAATATGATCGATTAAGTGGAAATCGATACTGTTACAAATATAAAATAAGGCTCCATTGTTTTAGTGTAATTGTTTTTTTAGGTATCAAAATCAATGTAAAATAAAAATCTGGAATCTAATTGATTTTTAACGTAAGCATCATTACAAAATCATTAAAACAAATAATGGATGAAATCGATTGCATCACGGATTGCACTAGTAAACCGCAAATGTCAGTCAACGTCTGCCAATTGGCATGTCATGTCATTAATATCATTCACTTTTCGTATTTTTGCGGCAGTGAAAGTGTTTTTCTGTATTTCTCGGGATTTATGAGACCTCTGCTCGAATACTGGACTCCGAAATTGATTGCCTTCTGACTGACCCTCGACTGAACATTTTAGAAGTGAAAACTTCTTTAGGCGCGTTGGATATTTTTGAGATGGGAAAAAACTATTGAACTCGCGCGACACCGACACCGCTACGAATGCTACGACTCGTAGCACATTTATCACTTCTGTCGGCAGTCCCCATGAATGACTGCCTGTTTTTTTATTTGTTTACTACTTGAAAAACTAAAACAATAAGGGTGGTGCTTACTCAGCCTGTGCTTGTGGTGAGCGCACTTTTTCTAAATTGAAACATCCTGTATCTAGTAAGTAAGTAGCTACAAAAAACATAATCAAAAAAGCACAATGATTACAAAATCGTGGGATACTGTTTGGTGTTGCAGCTACCTACATATAGTATCATCTCCATCCAATATATATTTTAAAACCTTGCCCAACACTAGGAATTATTCCTGTATCGTGGGTGCGTTCCAGATATGGAAACTCACATGCACAAGACACTGAGACCCAGAACAACTATCTGTGGGCCATACAATTATTTGCGGGAAACGAACTTGCGACTCGCAGCGCGGCAGCCAATCGACCCTTTGAAATTATTTCCTAGCGTGTGCCCGATCCAGATTTACGTAGGGAATAAAACCTCAAAAGTAGAAAAACAACCTAAAATGTAGGTAAACACTGACTGATTTTACCAATTTGGCCATTGCTGGGAGACGTGAAAATTGGGCTCGTGAAACCTTCATATATGCTCTAATTTATGGCCAAATTCCAGCCCTGTAACGCCAGGCCCAAGTTTCTGTGGAGTTTGGGTTTCTCCTTTAAAATGTAGGTACACTTTTTCTGAGTTTGACCCAGTAGACGATGCTAACCCTACATGTGCGTGGCTTAGCCGTGGCCCGGAGTGTACCTAGTAGTTTAAAACAAAAGTAATGTTTGGTTGCAGAGACCCATCGAACTAAAGGCATTTGGACATTTGGCGTTCTCTTACGAAACTTACGTTGCGGTGTGTACACTGTTTCAAACTTATTATTGTATTAAATTATTATGAGCCTTTTTGTATAAACATCATTTAGTAATTTCACAATGTATTTGTTTCAGATTGTGAAGATGTCATATTCTCTTGTCTCTGTATTGTATTAAATTGATTATTTTTCCGACCCAAATATCGACCAATAGAATTGCACCATTCGACGTCACGTGGTACAACCTACATGGTATTATACTGAAAATTTTTTGAAAATTTTCTCTGGTCGTTGCTATATATAAAATAATCCCCCGAATACCACACGAGCTTCAAAATTATCTGGTATTTCCCGATAGGTTCCCTGCAAACAAATAAAATCGTCAAGTTTTTCAGGAAAAATCACGAGCGCTTCTTCATTTGTTTGCAACGAACGGAAATACCCGATAATTTTGAAGCTCTTGTGGTATTATAAGTGAATATTTTCATCATCATAAATTCATCTATTTAGATCTTTTAAAGTATCAATTTAACATTTTGCTTTATTATCTACATTTTTAGATCTTATATCAAAATTAAATGCTAAATTTAAAAAAAAACATGTGATAAGGAAGTTGCGGAATTACTTAAAAGCCAAGAATGCGCTTGACTTTTAAATAATTCCGCAACTTCCTACTCAAAATTGTAACTTATCCTTTTCAATAAATCTTGCACAAATGTTTTGCGTTTATTTTATTATATATAGTCAAGTAATGCGGGCCATCACATCTATATCCACGAAAGCGGTGGGCGATGATGGTCTTCAACTCCAGATGCTTCTTCCTATCCTGAATGAACTCGCTCCTGTCATCCTCCACACTATCAACTACTCTCTCTTTACTGGCTGCTTTCCTTCTGCGTGGAAGAAAGCACATGTTCTGCCTCTACCCAAAGTCCCTAATCCCTCGTCAGTTTCCCAGTATCGTCCCATTTCCATACTTCCAATGCTATCCAAAGTCCTTAAGAGTGCTGTTAATATTCAATTGTCTCATTTCCTTTCCTCTAATAGTCTGCTAAGTCCTTATCAATCTGGTTTCCGCCCTGGCCATAGCACAGTATCGGCACTAGTTAAAATAACTGACGACATCCGACTGGCCATGGAACACAGGCTTCTTACAGTGTTGATTTTACTGGACTTTAGCACTGCTTTTAATTCAGTTGATTTTGACATCCTCTTAGGTATCCTATCCTCTCTTAACATATCTCCTCCTGTGATTGGGTGGTTTAATTCTTATCATCGGGGTCGCTCGCAGTCGGTTCGCTCGGAGGAGGCTTCCTCTGACTGGTGCAACCTCGGTGCGGGTGTTCCTCAGGGTGGCGTCCTTTCTTCTCTTCTTTTCTCTATATTTATTAACGCTATCACTAAGGTCCTATCTTCACATTACCATCTCTATGCAGACGATTTGCAGCTACATCGCCACTTTAAACCTGAAGAGCTTACTGGAGCTATCGTTGCCATCAATAATGATCTTAAGAATATCAGTCAGTGGGCTAAAAGTTTTGGACTTTTAGTTAATCCAACAAAATCACAAGCTCTCATTATTGGTGGCAGACACTTCGTCTGTTGAGTGGCCAGTCTCTTCCTCCTGATTTGTACGATGCCGTCGCTATAGCCTATTCCCAGAAGGTCAAAAGCTTAGACGTTTTCCTGGACTGCAACCTATCTTGGAATGTTCACATTGCGGAAGTAAGCAGGAGGGTGTTTTGTTCGTTTCAGTCGCTGAAACGTCTCAAGAAGTTCCTGCCTCTTCCGACCAAAATTACTCTTGCTCAGTCTCTCCTTCTACCTCTTCTGGACTATGCTGATGTCTGCTTCCTTGATGCGACGGAGGAACTCCTTGACAAGCTCGAACGTCTGCAGAATTTGTGCATACGCTTCATCTTTGGCCTCCGGAAGTACGACCATGTGTCGGAATTTCGGAAGCGATTGAGGTGGCTGCCTATTCGGCTGCGTCGGGATACCCACACTCTTTCTTTACTCTTTTCAGTTCTTAACAATCCCAACTCTCCCTTGTATCTTCGGGAACGCTTTGAGTATCTTTTTCCAAGAGGAAAACTTTGCCGCTCATCATCTTCCCTTCTCCTTCGGTTCCCTCCCCACTCCTCTAGTTGTTACGGTGGACCCTTTACTGTTCGTGCTGTACGCCTTTGGAACTCTCTTCCACACACTCTTAGAGCTACAAAGACCTCCAATGAAGGGCTCATTGGAGGTGTTTAGGAGAGGAATTAGGGAACACTTCCTGTCGGCATGACCTGTAATATGTTTTGTAAAAGGATTTCTTTGTAAGCCATACTCATAGTATTTAGTATGTTTATGTATCACATATTTGTTTAGTTTATTTAACACTTAAGATGTACCTACCTACTTATGCAAATGTATTTTTCACCCTGAGGTTTGCTGTAAGAAAACCCAAATGCTGGGTTAAGCTCGCCTTTGTAACTAACTGTTAATTTGTGTTTTATTTATATGTTATATGTGTACAATAAAGAATAATAAAGTAATATTGGTAAAAAAACATACATACAGCCGAACATAGAACCTCCTCCTTTTTCGAAGTCGGTTAAAAAAACAACCGACTTCCAAAAAAAAATTCACTAAAAATTAAAAAATAACTTTAATTTCGGAAGTCGGTGTCAAATAACGAAGAAGTAAAATACAAACACCGACTTCCGAAATTAAAGTAATTTTTTCATGTAAAAAAGTAAAAAAGTTTTTATTTTTCACATTTTAGTTGTTATACCCTAGAACTAAAAACCCCAATAACATGGAACGTGGAATTTAAACATTTGGAGTACACCAAAACGTCATCAAGGTAAACGTATTTTTCGTTTTTGTTCAGTTTCTCAAAAAGCGCTGAAGCAATTTCGATAAAATTTCTATGGGACCACCTCAGGAGTATATTCTTTCGGATAAAAAAAGAAATTTGAAAATCGGTCCACAACTGATGGAGAAATCGGCGGACATACATAAAAAAAAAAAACATACATACAGTCGAACATAGAACCTCCTCCTTTTTCGAAAGTCGGTTAAAAAGGGGGTTACTACAGAGATGACGACTAATAGAGGAGTATGGAAGAAAAGGACATGTTGCGCTGACTCCAAATAAATTGGGATAAGGGCAGGAGAATGATGAATGATGATATAGTCAGGTAATATTGCGGTGTTTTCTACGATAAATAGTACTTACCTAGCTGATAGACACCAAAGTTTTTGTTTGCGGTATTAATTTGATGATCACCCTTTTAAAACAAGTGTTCTGTAATTTATTTTTCACACAGGAACTTGTTTGGCTTCCAATCAGTTGATTAATATAATAATATAACTTTGTATGTTTACAAATTGATAGGCTTTATTGTAAGCTCTTTGACGTAATTGGACACAATTGAAACTTTTGTTTGAAGTTGAAGTCATTAATTAGAATGATTCATGCTACACATATACATTTCTTTGTGCAGTATATTCATGGAAATACATATTTATGTCTATATTGTATTACTTGAGTGAGAAACATGGTACACGTAAACTAAAACAAAAGAAAAACAGAATTACATTCAACATGGATCCCTCAATGAAGATAATCAAACCAAACGAAATGACGAAACTGTTAGATAAAATAAATACAATCGGTTTCCTATTTGGGTGCAAAGATATCTGGATCACAGATATCAAGTTTTCTAAAAGATTCATCTACATTTATAATAAAGTCGAATACGTCATTGATATTCTCAATTTGTTCTTTGCTGTATCCATTTTAGGATCCTTCTTCACTCAAAAGAATTTGTCGGAAAAACAAGCTTCGGATCGGCTCTTGTTCAGTATAATTCTTCCTGGCAACATGATTTTGTATTACATATCATTATTTTACAAGCAAGAGGCAAGAAATCTTCTGTACCATCTTGTTGTGGTGTTGAAGGAACGCCAGAATGATGCTGACTTGGAACGTGAGATGATCAAGAAGATAAAAGTGTTTTCCATGAGTTTGAGTGGTCTAATTTGTACGGTGGCAGTAGCATATGGTTTTCGTGCACTTTACCGAGTTATTATTGCAGGTTTGATGGTCTATTTAAATCCAAGAAAATTCTTCATGCTTTCATGTTCACCAATGTTTCATTTGCTTGATAATTTCTTCTTTTCTTTTCTTTCCTATGTTAGGGAATAGACTAGTGGTCTCCAAATCATTTAGTTTTATTCGATTGTGTGGCGAAATGCTACTAAGTATTAGCAGGTGTAGCGTCCCTATGTAGTTAAACATAATATTGTACAATAGAATATAAATACCTACAACATGTAAAATATCTTAACAAGTAATATTAACGTTAACATTATTAACGACATGACTGTTTGTCGACTCACGGACAAACAGATGTTTTCTGTTTATATCTAAATGTTATGCGAGTAGCAGGTGCGCGGGCTAACGACCGCTGGCGGCGTCCGCGCAGCGGGCGCTCGCCTTACGTCACGTCAGTCGGTAGAACGTCGCTCTGCTAACGAGACGACTACCCGCCTGCACTAATATACGCCTACCCGCTTTTTAATATTTTATGTTTCTCGCGCGCTTGCTACTAAGCTATTGTTCAAGTACTTTTTCTATCATCCTTTTCTCGTGCTGTGGAAACTTTGTGCTTCTATCTGTGTCTGACTTTCACCTTCCATTCTTAACTGTATAAGTGTTGTGTATGTGGACTTTGGTCAGTATACCAATTCAAGAGGACATCAGCTGTGTTTCATTCTTCTCACGTACGTACCCCACTTCATTGGTGACCCCGGAAGAACACTATGAGCCAGACACGAGGAAGCGACACAAAAGGCCAAAGCCAGGATACACCAAGCTACGATGTGTATCGTGTCGGTCTGTACTGCGATGAGAGTAGCAAGATACCAAGGCCGTATGTCACGAACGAGCTTCGCCGCCAAGTCTTCGACAACCTACACTCCTTGAGCCACCCAGGAGCTAACGCCAGCGCTAAGCTGGTAGCAGAGCGTAACGTGTGGCCAGAAGTGAAGAAAGACTGCAGGGAGTGGACACGAAACTGTCTAGCATGCCAACGTGCGAAGATAACTCGCCATGTGTCCTCGACCCTTGGCATACATACATTATGCTATCGATAATTCTAGTTTCCAGAATCTTTAAATTATTTTTCGTGTAAATCATCCTCAACGAAACAAAAATACAACTTTCTTCAGGAGAGAACTTCATCACAATAATATCAGCATGGCCGGACGTCCACGACACGTCCTCTGCAGCCGGAGTGATGAGGGTCTTCTTCTACCTCTGGTGGTTCCCCGTAGTAGGCAGGGTCATGTTCATCTTCCTCATGCTGGTAACCATAGTGCTGGTCATCTGCTACCAGTTCAGGAACCTGCAGATTTACTTCTACAGTCTGGATGATATATTTAACGATGAAACTTTGAGCCAGCAAGAAAAGGAAGCGAAGTATGAACAAGCGTTTAAACTTGGAATACAGATGCACTCGCTGACGTTGTGGTAAGCAGCTAGGGATATTCCTAGTCATCTAGCAAAATTTCAACTTATAGCACGACACATTTTGTTATCTTCCTGCCCCTCTAGGACGCGTCGTTTACCTGCACGAAAACGTAAAAAAGACAATAAACACAGTTTTACACGTAATATAGGTACTTGGTGCTTTCTCTGTGCGGAAAGTACCCCGACTTTAGGCTGCACTTTTAAATGGGTATAGATACTAACTTCTAGAAAAAGGATAGCGTTACTAAGGGCACATCGATCATAGTTACCTAACTAATTCCATTTTAACAGAACACTGTATTTTTGCGTAACTTTGTAATAGATTTTGACTCTGTTTCTTGCCAGGTGTAAGGAGCAACACCAGCATGCATGTAAAGAGATGTTCGCCACTGAGATCGTGCTGTTCTTCGGTATGTTGCTGACTCAACTTGCAACCTTGCTAGTAGGTATAATAAAGTTACTTTATTTAGCTTGTAGTACAGCCTCAGGACACCTGGCAAGGCGCGGTGATGATAGGTGGAGTAAAGCGGTAACCGAGTGGCGTCCAAGGACTGGAAGAAGGACTGTGGTCGTCCAGCGGCGAGATGGGCAGGCGGCATCGTTACCATCGCGGGTAAATCAAGGATGAGACTGGCACAGGAGGGTGGAGATCGGCACGAGAAAGGAGAGGCCTGTGCAACTTATAGCACGACACATTTTGTTATCTTCCTGCCCCTCTAGGACGCGTCGTTTACCTGCACGAAAACGTAAAAAAGACAATAAACACAGTTTTACACGTAATATAGGTACTTGGTGCTTTCTCTGTGCGGAAAGTACCCCGACTTTAGGCTGCACTTTTAAATGGGTATAGATACTAACTTCTAGAAAAAGGATAGCGTTACTAAGGGCACATCGATCATAGTTACCTAACTAATTCCATTTTAACAGAACACTGTATTTTTGCGTAACTTTGTAATAGATTTTGACTCTGTTTCTTGCCAGGTGTAAGGAGCAACACCAGCATGCATGTAAAGAGATGTTCGCCACTGAGATCGTGCTGTTCTTCGGTATGTTGCTGACTCAACTTGCAACCTTGCTAGTAGGTATAATAAAGTTACTTTATTTAGCTTGTAGTACAGCCTCAGGACACCTGGCAAGGCGCGGTGATGATAGGTGGAGTAAAGCGGTAACCGAGTGGCGTCCAAGGACTGGAAGAAGGACTGTGGTCGTCCAGCGGCGAGATGGGCAGGCGGCATCGTTACCATCGCGGGTAAATCAAGGATGAGACTGGCACAGGAGGGTGGAGATCGGCACGAGAAAGGAGAGGCCTGTGCAACTTATAGCACGACACATTTTGTTATCTTCCTGCCCCTCTAGGACGCGTCGTTTACCTGCACGAAAACGTAAAAAAGACAATAAACACAGTTTTACACGTAATATAGGTACTTGGTGCTTTCTCTGTGCGGAAAGTACCCCGACTTTAGGCTGCACTTTTAAATGGGTATAGATACTAACTTCTAGAAAAAGGATAGCGTTACTAAGGGCACATCGATCATAGTTACCTAACTAATTCCATTTTAACAGAACACTGTATTTTTGCGTAACTTTGTAATAGATTTTGACTCTGTTTCTTGCCAGGTGTAAGGAGCAACACCAGCATGCATGTAAAGAGATGTTCGCCACTGAGATCGTGCTGTTCTTCGGTATGTTGCTGACTCAACTTGCAACCTTGCTAGTAGGTATAATAAAGTTACTTTATTTAGCTTGTAGTACAGCCTCAGGACACCTGGCAAGGCGCGGTGATGATAGGTGGAGTAAAGCGGTAACCGAGTGGCGTCCAAGGACTGGAAGAAGGACTGTGGTCGTCCAGCGGCGAGATGGGCAGGCGGCATCGTTACCATCGCGGGTAAATCAAGGATGAGACTGGCACAGGAGGGTGGAGATCGGCACGAGAAAGGAGAGGCCTGTGCTCAGTAGTGGGCGAAGTCGGGCTGAGGATAATGATGACTGCCTCCGTTACGGCGGTTTTCATAACTGTGCTTTAATCACGCGGTTTTACGCCAGAAATGTTCTGCTAAGCTTCTTTGTGACTATTAATTCACGCTTATTAGGGTTCCGTACCCGAAGGGTAACCAACGGAACCCTATTACTGAGTTTCCGCTGTCCGTTCGTCTGTCTATCAGCGAGCTGTATCTCATGATCCGTAATAGGTAGACAGTTGAAATTTTCACATCAAGTAAAAAATAATAAAAATCAATTACTCTGGCTTTTTTTTTCTCGATCTAAATAATGGCAACAAGTAGACGCGTGTAATCTTGTACGATGGTGTAACATTTAAAAATGATTACAAGAGAGGTGGGTAGCGACATCTAATACAGGGTGTAACGGAAAGGTGTGGTCATATTTTAGGAGCCGGTGCTGCCCATGGAAATGAACAACTTTCTCTAAAAAAATAGAAAATTACCAAAAAAAAATTGGATTTTCCATAAAAAGTTATCATCAGCTGATCAATATTTGTATGGGAGGTAAAAAAAAAATTTTTGAATTTCCTCTGATTTTCTTGAAGAAAGTAGTTCATATCGCTGGGCAGATGCAGTTCTTAAAATATAACCACACCTTTCCGTTACACCTTGTATAAAGTAATGCACTATTGCAAATGTGAAATCAATAGACCACTTAATGACAGTAGATGGCGCTAGACACACAGTGTATATTTTATAAAAAAATGGAAATTGTGTAACTACATAATAAACAATAAATCTGTAGGAAATGTTAAATCTAATTCAGTAATAAATTTGGTCTAATTAAATTTATGCGTTACAATATATGTGAATTGAAACAAATGGTTTCTCGTAATGGAGCGTGATTTTTGCAAGATGGCAGGTTTTTTTGGGATTTGGTCTTGATCACACATTTTATTTTATTTTATTAATTGGAAAACTAATTGAAAAGACTTAAAAATGAGTCGTAGATCTAAGGGTACTAGCGCAAAGTTTAAAATACCATATCATGGTGCTAAACGCTGGTTCCAACTTACTTTTTAGAATAATATAATAATTCATAATATGGTCTGCACCTAACATTGGTGAGGAATAAAGCAGGACAGCTTCCGAGCAGAAGGCCTTCCCACGTTTCTAAGGGGAAGTGAGTTCTTTTTTCTTGGTATATATCATCATCCGTGAAACTTAGAGTGCAGCTATTAAATGAAGTGTGGAGACCAATTTGTTGGACTATTATTTATTTCAAACAATCCTCATGTAGGAAGCCCATTGAGTCTCTTGATCATTCTACGGTTGAAGTTTATTCGGTGAGTAGAAAAATTATTCCAACTATGGTACGGCACCCTTAATGCGCGAGTCCGACTCGCACTTACTCGTATCATCTGCCCGCGCCTTTTCCCAACTATCTTGGGGTCGGCTTCCAGTCTAACCGGATGCAGCTGAATACCAGTATTTTACATGGAGCGACTGCCTATCTGACCTCCACAATCCAGTTACTGGGTAATACGATACCCCTTGGTAAGACTGGATGTCAGACTTTCGGGCTTCTGACGACCCGTAACGACTGTCAAAGATCCACGATTGACAGCCGGGACCAAAGGCTTAACGTGCTTTCCGAGGCACGGAGAAGTCTCGGTATGTAAAGATGGTCACCCATCCACGGACCAACCCCGGCAAGCGTTGCTTAACCTGATAGATCGACCCGTGCGGCTGTTATTACTTTAGCCACGAGCTCCTCGAGTCCGACTCGCACTTAACCTGATAGATCGACCCGTGCGGCTGTTATTACTTTAGCCACGAGCTCCTCGAGTCCGACTCGCACTTAACCTGATAGATCGACCCGTGCGGCTGTTATTACTTTAGCCACGAGCTCCTCGAGTCCGACTCGCACTTAACCTGATAGATCGACCCGTGCGGCTGTTATTACTTTAGCCACGAGCTCCTCGAGTCCGACTCGCACTTAACCTGATAGATCGACCCGTGCGGCTGTTATTACTTTAGCCACGAGCTCCTCGACTCCGACTCGCACTTAGCCGGTTTTTAATTTTTTCGTGTCTGCACCTTTTTTTTTTTTTAATCTAGCCGTAATGCGTTTTTGTAATTTCAGGATGGTGAACGTAATTTGACACAGCTATCTACGATGTTTTTGATGTCGATATCGACTTGTTTATCTTTGGGATTATTCATGTGGATTGGTGGTGATGTCACAACCGAGGTGAGTTAAAGGGGCCCAGAGTCCTCATTTTATTTTGTAACACCTACCTAAATTTTACCTATGTGCACAAATAAAGCAATTTAACTTGAAAAAAAACTGGTTTGCATTTGCACTAGGTTTTCGCTGGTCCTTTCGATTTTTCAAGGGACAATTTGCGAATACATAGGTACCTACTGAAAGCATTAATATTAATTCTCTCAAACCTAACGTACTCGTATAGGCTAATATACTTTCACAAAGGGACAGGTTTTTTTCCGTCGAAAAGTAGAATGGCCCTATTTCATGTAATTTTTGTGATTCTTCTTCACTTCATCTGTAGTTACTTTAAATGAATTAGATAATTAATAACGTTAATTTACAGGCAGCCAATCTATCAGAAGCGATGTACAGTTCTGGCTGGCAAATGTGCTACGGACAGTCATCAGTTCGCATCAGGAAGCTGGTGGTCAACGCCATCAGACAGGCTCAGGTGACCCATTATAGTAAATTCAAGAAACAAACGCTTTCCTGGGTTAAATTCTTAAGTCCGCTTTGTCACCTTCTATGCGTTCTTCGTTCTCTTATTGGAGACAACATTATAGAATACGAGCACCTACTATATGTTATAATATGATACCTACATGCTTCCATGACGCTTGGCAAGAAATAGGATACCTATCTAACCAGTGCTGCTTCTTATGAAGTCATGAAATGATAAGATAAAGTTCTTCATGACTAGGTTCTCTTTTATTTTTCCAGGTACCGGTGGTGTACAAAACTTTAGGAGTCGTTGAGTTCTCTTACGAGTCATACGTCACTGTAAGTAGAATGCCTCACCGTAGGTAGTCATACTAAGGCTCACCATAATTTCGAGTCTTCATTGCAATTATTGATTATTCGTCTTTATTTTAATTTCAGCTGGTCAAAATGCCGTACACCGCCGTGTCGGTGTTTTACTGAGTATATAGCTACGGCAAAAAAAGAGCGTAGAGGAAAATGGAAACAAATATCATTATTTATTTTTATCAACTCTAAGTCCCTGCACCCTCCACAATCCTCACAATCTCTCGCCCAACGCTTTACAGCATTTTGTCCAATAATAAAAGAATAAAGAAAGAAAGATGTTTCTTTTCAAAATGCGTGGATAAAGACACGGTACTCTGGTAATTTGGCTTGCATGATATCGATGAAAAATGGAGGTCGTGGCTAAAGTATTAACAGCCACACGGGTCGATCCATCAGTTTAAGCTACGCTTGCCGGGGTTTGTCCATGGATGTGTCTTTACATACCGAGACTCCTCCGTGCCTTGGAAAGCACGTTAAGCCGTTGGTCCCGGCTGTCAATCGTGGATTTTTGACAGTCTTTACGGGTCGTCAGATGCCCGAAAGCACATTACCCAGTAGCTGGGCTGTGGAGGTCAGATAGGCAGTCGCTCTCCATGGAAAATACTGGTATTTAGCTGCATCCGGTTAGACTGGAAGCCGACCCCAAGATAGTCGGGAAAAGGCTAGGCAGATTGAATTTCGACAAAAAATAAGGACCCAATATCAAACCCTGAGGGATCTCAATCTATAAACATGAATACGTACCTACCTTCCCATCTATGTATACTTACTTCATCGGTTAATATCCTATCTATCACTCATGTTGATCTTGCGCAGACTAACTTTTGGCTTGTAATATCGTAACCCATGAGAGGTGGGAACAGACACCACCCGGCACCCTCCACTCTCCGTGGCTGCTTTAGAAGAGGTTATTTGGTCAACTAACATAACCGTGTCTCAGTTATGGTCTATCGCAGTGGTGTGGACCCTGACAGGTCTGTGGACCGCTAAAGTCCCTCGAAGCACCCGAAGTAGTCCGCGAAGCCATCCCGAAATCCGTTTTTTACACACAACTGAATAAATTGAACCTTCAACTGCAAGGGTCAGGAAAGAAGCTAAAAGGCTAAATCGATTGAATCGAAAGATCCATTTTCCAAAGATCTGGGTGTTATTATTGACTCCAATCTGTCGTGGCGTGCGCAGGTCAATGAGGTCAGTCGAAAGGTAAACTATTCTTTCCATTCGCTTAAATGCCTTCAGGGTCTATTGCCTTTAAAAACAAAAATCTCTTTAGCCCAAACTCTTATTCAGCCGATTATAGACTATGCCGATGCCTGCTACCTGGATGCTACTGAGGAGCTACTAAGCAAGCTTGAGCGTCTGCAAAACTTAGGTATTCGGTTTATTTTTGGTCTGCGTAAGTATGACCATGTCTCTCACCTTCGCAAGGAGCTCAAGTGGCTCCCAATCCGACTTCGCAGGAACACTCGGATTCTTTGTCTCCTTTTCAACATTCTACACAACCCGTCTTATCCCTCCTACCTGCGTGAGCGAATTTCTTACGCTCGCCCTGGTGACGCGCCGTGCAGATCTCACCTTAGATCCCTCCTCAAAACCCATCCTCATAAATCCAGTTACTATTCCTACTCTTTCTCTGTCCATGCAGTAAGATTGTGGAACTCGCTTCCGCCTAGCATTCGAGACTTGAAGTCAATTTCTCTCTTCAAAAATCGTGTTAAAGAGCACTACCTTTCCTCTCTATTATAATATTTTTTTTTTTATATTTGTATGTCATGTATCTATTTACAGGTTTAGGTATATATTTATGTAAGTATATATATATATATTTACAATATATGTGTAGGTTTATTTGATACCTTAGTATAGGACATCTTGTATTCTTTTTTTCTGTTTCTTACACACTTTTGTCTACATTTCTTTCTCACTTCTCCTATCGCAGGTCTGCTGGTAGAAATTTCTTAAGAAATAAGCAGTTCCTTTGTACTATATTTATAATTATGTTTATTGTTACTGTGTCTCTGTGTGTACATAAATGATTAAATAAATAAATAAAGGCAATTTTTTTCGTAAAGATTCCAGAAAAGTTACCTTACGAGTACTTTGCTTTTATCGACACATCTATGCGAACTGCGGTTCTCGGTGCTTCTGATAACTAAGAACAAGTTGAACCGGCTTGATGTAGGTACACTCCATAAAATTCTGTCTCAATCATGATGGTGATGGACCAAGGTGATGATGCGAGGAGTCTTTTTAGTTTCATGGCCCAAATGTAATTGACTCATTTAGGGTATGATGGGACTGTCATACTCATTGCGATTGTTAAACTCCCTAATATAAAGAATAATTAAAATAAAACTAAGAACAAGCACCGAAATTGTTTGGATGCAAGTGGCGACATGCGCAAAGGGTCGATTGTCTGTCGGTATTGTCACAAAGAAAAATTTCACACTTCGAGTGGTTAAGGTCAGGGCCCATGGATTGAAAATGACTCTTCAGGAGTTGAAAGTCTTTTGTTGAATTTAGTTGTTGAATGACTGGATGAATAGCCAAACTGATAATGACGGGCCCTATAGGGTCACCTTGTTGGCATCCAACTGCAGATTCTAAATGCTGTTCTTTATATAATAATTTAGAAGGGTGCCTGTAACATTGCCAAATAAAACCGAAAATTTCTGGCAGTGCTTTTTTTGCCTCGGCCAACAAAGTGTCCCTGTTGACAGAGTTGAAGGCGTTCTTAACGTCAACCTGGAGATTGACCTCACCCTTTTTAGAATTTAGAAAATAAGAACTGGAACACACATTTTTAACCGACGAAAAAAAAGGAGGAGGTTCTCAATTCGACCGTATATATGTTTTTTTTTTTTTTGTGTATGTTCAGCCCTCACTCCGTCATTTATGAACCGATTTTGATTATTCTTTTTTTGTTAGATAGGGTACCCCTCAAGGGTGGTCCCATGTCAAGGAAGTCAGGATCTGACAGTGAAATGCTGATAAAATTGAGAGAAAACCTCGAAAATTGTGGGCACGTTTAGCGTTTCTGTATGTATGTTCAGCCCTCACTCTGTCATTTATGAACCGATTTTGATTATTCTTTTTTTGTTAGATAGGGTATACCTCAAGGGTGGTCCCGTATCAAGGAAATCAGGATTTGACCATGGAATTCGGATAAAATTGAGAGAAAACCTCGAAAATTGTGGGCACGTTTAGCGTTTCTGTATGTATGTTCGGCCCTCACTCCGTTATTTATGAACCGATTTTGATGATTCTTTTTTTTTAGATAGCGTATACCTCAAGGATGGTCCCACCATGTCAAGGACATCAGGATCTGATCATGGGATCCTGAAAAAACTGAGAGAGAACCTCGAAAATTGGGCACGAATATTGTTTCTGTTTACTTTTCATAACTTAATCAGGTATTTGCATTTAGGAACCATCACATCATGAAACTGAGCTGATGATGGAAACCATACCTTTCCTAAACAATAGAAGTCAGATATAAAAAACTGGTTTTAGTGACAAATACCACTTAATATGCTTTGACGAAAAGACGTCTTTACAATATTGGAGGTAACCTCAACTGGTCAATATCCTGGGAACTTCATGAAAGGATTGTTATATCATCAGCTCAGTGGCAAGAGGAATGATGAAGAATTAGAAATTAGCCTCAGAGTGTTAAAAGATGATGCGAGCCACAAAAAATCATAAAATAAAAAACTTTTTAACAAAAAAATTAACCGACGAAAAAGAACTAAAAAGCAAAAAATAAATAAACCTTTTACGTCTTGAGTAATGAGCTTATTTACCTACATAAAATATCAAATTTTATATAAACTAATTTTGAGTCGGCGCCAATTAATAAAATGATTAATTACCTACTTACAGCCTTCTTCATTTGTAAGTATTTATAAAATTTAGATATTTAATAATCAGATTGTTGTTTGGCGCCGACTAACCCCTTCAATGCTATCTAAAGTATCCATTTTTAACCAAAATAACCTCAAAACAATGATTGCTATAGTTTACTGGGTAGCGCAAATGCTTAAGTAAAGGAAATGGTGACTATTACTTGGTTAAGAATTCTAACTTTTGACAGTTCTAACTTCGAGTAATTTCTTAACTATAGAATAGAAATCGTTACTTAAGTAATTACTTTTACTCAAGTAATTACTTTTACTTGTTTATAAATGTAAGAAAACTTGGTTTTATTGGTTTACTTGGATTTAATTCTTGAAAAAGTGATTGATATCTTTGGTTTTGCAACAAACATTACTTATTCTTAACATTAAGGTGAGGTTCTATCAATAATCTATGGATACTTCACCTGAAGTCGCCGCCCAAGCTGTGGCACTTATTCAGGCCGGACACAGCCAAAGAAACGTGAGTGCTCAACTTAATTTAAGTCGATCTGCGGTCCGAAATGTTTATCGGAGGTACCTAGAGACTGGCGGCTTTGTTCGTCGCCAAGGAAGGCCACGATCTCGGGTCACAACTGAAAGGCAGGATCGATTCATCGTGACGACCAGCTTGAGAAATCGTCACCTTACCTCCATTGAGATACAAAACCAACTTCGCGACTTCCACGGAGTATCTGTGAGCGCTCGAACTGTTTGGAGAAGGTTAAAAGAACGCGATATGGTACCACACAAGCCAGCTAATGGGCCCAAACTAACGCGAGCCCACCGAACAGCGCGCCTTCATTTCGCACGCAGTCATTTAAATTGGACACAGCAAGATTGGAGCCGTGTACTCTTTTCTGATGAGTCTAAAATTGTGTTACATGGCAATGATGGAAGGAAGAAGGTCTACCGACGTAAGGGAGAGCGTTTCGCACAATGCTGCTTTGAAGAGAGGGTTGCTTATGGCGGTGGCTCATGGACTGTCTGGGGCGGTATATCCGCGAGCGGCAAAACTCAACTTGAGGTTGTTACAGGACCACGGCTGCCAACATTAAATGCTGAAAGGTACATTCGTGAGTGCTTAGAACCTCACGTGATACCATACGCGGACTATGTGGGCCCAAATTTCCTTTTTATGCATGATAATGCAAGAGCCCATGCGGCCGGCATCGTCAGGGAATATCTTCGGCAGGGCACATCACAGTTATGGACTGGCCAGCCAGAAGCCCAGACATGAACCCCATTGAGCACATGTGGGACGAGCTAAAAAGACGTGTTAGGGCTCGTCAGCCAGTTGCCCAGACGATGCAGGAGTTGAAAACTGCCATGGAAGAGGAATGGGAGATGATCCCTCAAAATTTCATAGAGCGGTTGATAAACTCTATGCCTAATCGTATGAGAGCTGTGGTGCCCATGGAGGCAACACGCGTTATTAAATTAAACCTTTATTTGATAAAACATGTTTTTTATTCAAAAATCAATTTCCTTTAACAAGGCGCATATCCGACTTGTTAGGCGTAGCTCCATGTCGTATGGTATTCTGAATTCAAATTTAAAACAATACGATCGAAAAAGATGGTAAAATGTATCAGGTTTAAAACTGCATCAACAGTTTTTGTTCAATCTAGCAATCATATTTCGGTAGGGGCCATCGAAACCTAAACTCTAAGGTGGGCCAATAGATGTGTCCAGAAGTGTAGATGCGAAAGTTACGTAGTACTATAGCACGCAAGAACGGGTGAACGGATCTGGATGAAATTTGGCACAGATATAGATTACATTCTGGAATAGCACATAGGCTATAATTTATAATGAGGCTGGCAGAGAGTATAGTGGGTTCATATAAATCAGAATAACTAAAGTCTAATCTCATCCTCCCAAAAAACAACTACTGCTAGCACCTGACCACCGTAGGCGGGTAAACCCAAATGCTATGCCGAGCCTCTCCATAGACCGCGGGAATAGAATAGAATATAAAAATTGTACCTTAAAATAAAATTTGTATTATGTTTCCTAAGACGTCCGAAGTCCATTTATGAGAGTACATCGTCTTTTTCCCGTGTTTACTCGCTAGATGATGCTACTTCCGTTACAAAACTCGACCTCAGCGCCGCCTGTGGCTGCATCTGGAACTAACTTACAGCACAGGGCAAGCCACCATTTCTATGTCATTGTTCGGCTCATAATAGTAATGATGATAGCATAGGTACACCAGGAAGAAATTATTTGGACTTCGGACGTCGTAGGAAACATAATACAAGTTTTATTTTTTAAGGTATAATTTTTATATTATGTGTTCCGTTTGACGTCCGAAGTCCATTTATTAGAGATCTGTTTGTTATCTGCTGGTGGCTTGCTTAGTAAAACGCAACAATGTGATCAATTAATATTATAATTGTTTAAAAGATAGTATAGTCGGATACGAGGGACTGCCGGTTGCTTAGCGAATCAATAGTCACTCACAGAAACTGCAACTTTATCTGGAGGCAAACTCTTAGACCTGTATGTATGGTATGTTGTGTGTATTATGTGTTGTTGTAATAGAAACGAAATCGAAACTAAATCGAAATCGAAACTAAATCGAAACTAAATCGAATCGAAATCGAATCGAAATCGAATAGAAATCGAAACTAAATCGAAACTAAATCGAAACTAAATCGAAACTAACCGAATCGTAAATCGAATCGAAATTTAAACTAAATCGAAACTAAATCGAATCGAAATCGAATCGAAATTGAAACTAAATCGAAACTAAATCGAATCGAAATTGAAACTAAATCGAAACTAAATCGAATCGAAATCGAAACTAAATCGAAACTAAATCGAAACTATATCGAAACTAAATCGAAACTAAATCGAAACTAAATCGAAACTAAATCGAAACTAAATCGAAACGAAATCGAAACAAAATCGAAACTAAATCGAAACTAAATCGAAACTAAATCGAAACTAAATCGAAACTAAATCGAAACTAAATCGAAACGAAATCGAAACGAAATCGAAACTAAATCGAATCGAAATCGAAACTAAATCGAATCGAAATCGAAACTAAATCGAAACTAAATCGAAACAAAATCGAAACTAAATCGAAACTAAATCGAAACTAAATCGAAACTAAATCGAAACTAAATCGAAACGTAATCGAAACGAAATCGAAACTAAATCGAATCGAAATCGAAACTAAATCGAAACTAAATCGAAACTAAATCGAATCGAAATCGAATCGAAACTAAATCGAAACTAAATCGAAACTAAATCGAAATTAAATCGAAACTAAATCGAATCGAAATCGAATCGAAATCGAAACTAAATCGAAACAAAATCGAAACTAAATCGAAACTAAATCGAGACTAAATCGAAACTAAATCGAAACTAAATCGAAACTAAATCGAAACTAAATCGAATCTAAATCGAAATTAAATCGAAACTAAATCGAATCGAAATCGAATCGAAATCGAAACTAAATCGAAACTAAATCGAAACTAAATCGAAACTAAATCGAAACTAAATCGAAACTAAATCGAAACTAAATCGAAACTAAATCGAAACGAAATCGAAACGAAATCGAAACTAAATCGAATCGAAATCGAAACTAAATCGAATCGAAATCGAAACTAAATCGAAACTAAATCGAAACGTAATCGAAACGAAATCGAAACTAAATCAAATCGAAATCGAAACTAAATCGAATCGAAATCGAAACTAAATCGAAACTAAATCGAATCGAAATCGAATCGAAACTAAATCGAAACTAAATCGAAACTAAATCGAAACTAAATCGAAACAAAATCGAAACTAAATCGAAACTAAATCGAGACTAAATCGAAACTAAATCGAAACTAAATCGAAACTAAATCGAAACGTAATCGAAACGAAATCGAAACTAAATCGAATCGAAATCGAAACTAAATCGAAACTAAATCGAAACTAAATCGAAACAAAATCGAAACTAAATCGAAACTAAATCGAGACTAAATCGAAACTAAATCGAAAATAAATCGAAACTAAATCGAAACTAAATCGAAACTAAATCGAATCGAAATCGAAACTAAATCGAAACTAAATCGAAACTAAATCGAATCGAATCGAAATCGAAACTAAATCGAAACAAAATCGAATCGAAATCGAATCGAAATCGAAACTAAATCGAAACAAAATCGAAACTAAATCGAAACTAAATCGAGACTAAATCGAAACTAAATCGAAACTAAATCGAAACTAAATCGAAACTAAATCGAAACGTAATCGAAACTAAATCGAGACTAAATCGAAACTAAATCGAAACTAAATCGAAACGTAATCGAAACGAAATCGAAACTACATCGAATCGAAATCGAAACTAAATCGAAACTAAATCGAATCGAATCGAAATCGAAACTAAATCGAAACTAAATCATAATTAGATCGAAACTAAATCGAATCGAAATCGAATCGAAATCGAAACTAAATCGAAACAAAATCGAAACTAAATCGAAACTAAATCGAGACTAAATCGAAACTAAATCGAAACTAAATCGAGACTAAATGGAAACTAAATCGAAACTAAATCGAAACTAAATCGAAACTAAATCAAAACTAAATCGAAACGTAATCGAAACGAAATCGAAACTAAATCGAATCGAAATCGAAACTTAATCGAAACTAAATCGAAATTAAATCGAAACAAAATCGAATCGAAATCGAATCGAAATCGAAACTAAATCGAAACAAAATCGAAACTAAATCGAAACTAAATCGAGACTAAATCGAAACTAAATCGAAACTAAATCGAAACTAAATCGAAATTAAATCGAAACTAAATCGAATCGAAATCGAATCGAAATCGAAACTAAATCGAAACTAAATCGAAAGTAAATCGAAACTAAATCGAAACTAAATCGAAACTAAATCGAAATCGAAACTAAATCGAAACTAAATCGAAATCGAAACTAAATCGAATCGAAATCAAATCGAAATCGAATAGAAATCGAAACTAAATCGAAACTAAATCGAA
Source organism: Polia nebulosa (assembly GCA_951329385.1). NCBI lineage: Eukaryota > Metazoa > Arthropoda > Insecta > Lepidoptera > Noctuidae > Polia > Polia nebulosa. The sequence continues at coordinate 1,990,450 of OX589596.1, forward strand.
ACTAAATCGAAACTAAATCGAAACTAAATCGAAACTAAATCGAAACTAAATCGAAACTAAATCGAAACTAAATCGAAACTAACCGAATCGTAAATCGAATCGAAATTAAAACTAAATCGAAACTAAATCGAATCGAAATCGAAACTAAATCGAAACTAAATCGAAACAAAATCGAAACTAAATCGAAACTAAATCGAAACTAAATCGAAACTAAATCGAAACTAAATCGAAACAAAATCGAAACGAAATCGAAACGAAATCGAAACTAAATCGAAACTTAATCGAAACTAAATCGAAACTAAATCGAAACTAAATCGAAACTAAATCGAAACTAAATCGAATCGAAATCGAATCGAAATCGAAACTAAATCGAAACTAAATCGAGACTAAATCGAAACTAAATCGAAACTAAATCGAAACTAAATCGAAACTAAATCGAAATTAAATCGAAACTAAATCGAAACTAAATCGAAACTAAATCGAGACTAAATCGAAACTAAATCGAATCGAAATTGAAACTAAATCGAAACTAAATCGAATCGAAATCGAAACTAAATCGAAACTAAATCGAAACTAAATCGAAACAAAATCGAAACTAAATCGAAACTAAATCGAAACTAAATCGAAACTAAATCGAAACAAAATCGAAACGAAATCGAAACGAAATCGAAACTAAATCGAAACTAAATCGAAACTAAATCGAAACGAAATCGAAACGAAATCGGAACTAAATCGAATCGAAATCGAAACTAAATCGAATCTAAATCGAAACTAAATCGAAACTAAATCGAAACGTAATCGAAACGAAATCGAAACTAAATCGAAACTAAATCGAAACTAAATCGAAACTAAATCGAAACTAAATCGAAACTAAATCGAAACTAAATCGAATCGAAATCGAAACTAAATCGAAACTAAATCGAAACTAAATCGAAACTAAATCGAAACTAAATCGAAACTAAATCGAAACTAAATCGAAACTAAATCGAAACAAAATCGAAACGAAATCGAAACGAAATCGAAACTAAATCGAAACTAAATCGAAACTAAATCGAAACGAAATCGAAACGAAATCGGAACTAAATCGAATCGAAATCGAAACTAAATCGAATCTAAATCGAAACTAAATCGAAACTAAATCGAAACGTAATCGAAACGAAATCGAAACAAAATCGAAACTAAATCGAAACTAAATCGAAACTAAATCGAAACTAAATCGAAACTAAATCGAAACTAAATCGAAACTAAATCGAAACTAAATCGAAACTAAATCGAAATTAAATCGAAACTAAATCGAAACTAAATCGAAACTTAATCGAAACTAAATCGAAACTAAATCGAAACTAAATTGAAACTAAATCGAAACTAAATCGAAACTAAATCGAAACTAAATCGAAACTAAATCGAAACTAAATCGAAATTAAATCGAAACTAAATCGAAACTAAATCGAAACTTAATCGAAACTAAATCGAAACTAAATCGAAACTAAATCGAAACTAAATCGAATCGAAATCGAATCGAAATCGAAACTAAATCGAAACTAAATCGAGACTAAATCGAAACTAAATCGAAACTAAATCGAAACTAAATCGAAACTAAATCGAAATTAAATCGAAACTAAATCGAATCGAAATCGAATCGAAATCGAAACTAAATCGAGACTAAATCGAAACTAAATCGAAACTAAATCGAAACTAAATCGAAACTAAATCGAAACTAAATCGAAATTAAATCGAAACTAAATCGAAACTAAATCGAAACTAAATCGAAATTAAATCGAAACTAAATCGAAACTAAATCGAAACTTAATCGAAACTAAATCGAAACTAAATCGAAACTAAATCGAAACTAAATCGAATCGAAATCGAATCGAAATCGAAACTAAATCGAAACTAAATCGAGACTAAATCGAAACTAAATCGAAACTAAATCGAAACTAAATCGAAACTAAATCGAAATTAAATCGAAACTAAATCGAATCGAAATCGAATCGAAATCGAAACTAAATCGAGACTAAATCGAAACTAAATCGAAACTAAATCGAAAGTAAATCGAAACTAAATCGAAACTAAATCGAAACTAAATCGAAATCGAAACTAAATCGAAACTAAATCGAAATCGAAACTAAATCGAATCGAAATCAAATCGAAATCGAATAGAAATCGAAACTAAATCGAAACTAAATCGAAACTAAATCGAAACTAAATCGAAACTAAATCGAAACTAAATCGAAACTAAATCGAAACTAAATCGAAACTAAATCGAAACTAAATCGAAACTAACCGAATCGTAAATCGAATCGAAATTGAAACTAAATCGAAACTAAATCGAATCGAAATCGAAACTAAATCGAAACTAAATCGAAACAAAATCGAAACTAAATCGAAACTAAATCGAAACTAAATCGAAACTAAATCGAAACTAAATCGAAACAAAATCGAAACGAAATCGAAACGAAATCGAAACTAAATCGAAACTTAATCGAAACTAAATCGAAACTAAATCGAAACTAAATCGAAACTAAATCGAAACTAAATCGAATCGAAATCGAATCGAAATCGAAACTAAATCGAAACTAAATCGAGACTAAATCGAAACTAAATCGAAACTAAATCGAAACTAAATCGAAACTAAATCGAAATTAAATCGAAACTAAATCGAAACTAAATCGAAACTAAATCGAGACTAAATCGAAACTAAATCGAATCGAAATTGAAACTAAATCGAAACTAAATCGAATCGAAATCGAAACTAAATCGAAACTAAATCGAAACTAAATCGAAACAAAATCGAAACTAAATCGAAACTAAATCGAAACTAAATCGAAACTAAATCGAAACAAAATCGAAACGAAATCGAAACGAAATCGAAACTAAATCGAAACTAAATCGAAACTAAATCGAAACGAAATCGAAACGAAATCGGAACTAAATCGAATCGAAATCGAAACTAAATCGAATCTAAATCGAAACTAAATCGAAACTAAATCGAAACGTAATCGAAACGAAATCGAAACTAAATCGAAACTAAATCGAAACTAAATCGAAACTAAATCGAAACTAAATCGAAACTAAATCGAAACTAAATCGAAACTAAATCGAAACTAAATCGAAATTAAATCGAAACTAAATCGAAACTAAATCGAAACTTAATCGAAACTAAATCGAAACTAAATCGAAACTAAATTGAAACTAAATCGAAACTAAATCGAAACTAAATCGAAACTAAATCGAAACTAAATCGAAACTAAATCGAAATTAAATCGAAACTAAATCGAAACTAAATCGAAACTTAATCGAAACTAAATCGAAACTAAATCGAAACTAAATCGAAACTAAATCGAATCGAAATCGAATCGAAATCGAAACTAAATCGAAACTAAATCGAGACTAAATCGAAACTAAATCGAAACTAAATCGAAACTAAATCGAAACTAAATCGAAATTAAATCGAAACTAAATCGAATCGAAATCGAATCGAAATCGAAACTAAATCGAGACTAAATCGAAACTAAATCGAAACTAAATCGAAACTAAATCGAAACTAAATCGAAACTAAATCGAAATTAAATCGAAACTAAATCGAAACTAAATCGAAACTAAATCGAAATTAAATCGAAACTAAATCGAAACTAAATCGAAACTTAATCGAAACTAAATCGAAACTAAATCGAAACTAAATCGAAACTAAATCGAATCGAAATCGAATCGAAATCGAAACTAAATCGAAACTAAATCGAGACTAAATCGAAACTAAATCGAAACTAAATCGAAACTAAATCGAAACTAAATCGAAATTAAATCGAAACTAAATCGAATCGAAATCGAATCGAAATCGAAACTAAATCGAGACTAAATCGAAACTAAATCGAAACGAAATCGAAACTAAATCGAAACTAAATCGAAACTAAATCGAAATTAAATCGAAACTAAATCGAAACTAAATCGAAACTAAATCGAAACTAAATCGAAACTATCGAAACTAAATCGAAACTAAATCGAAACTAAATCGAAACCGACTTCGACTTCGACTTCGACTTCGGCCGTGGCAGGCGCCGGTCCTTTGCTGACCACTCTTTGAGGCGCACGTGGAACACTACGCGCCGTCGACTCTCGGGCCTGGTGCTGATCGGACGGCGAGCTACCCATTACTCGCCGTCCGCAGGCCCGGGTCTACGGTGGCCGGAGATCGTCTCGCGGCGCCGGAAGTCCCAGGCGTCTCCTGAGGCGGCTGCTGCTGAGAGCGTGAGGGCGACTCCATTGTTGAGTCTCCCTCACGCGTCCCGGCTCCGCCTTCGCGAGCATTACTGCTTCGCAGAGGGAGGAGACGGTTTCTCATTCCCTCTCGCTCCGTACCATGATCGAAAGGGCTGAACATACACAAAAAAAAAAAAAAAAAACATATATACGGTCGAATTGAGAACCTCCTCCTATTTTTCGTCGGTTAAAAATAGAAAAGTGTGGCCAACTTATTAACCTGTCCCTTGAATTCCCTCTAGTTATTCAACAACCTAACCAATTTAATACTTTTTAATATCTAAAGTCTTATTTAAAGCCTTTTAGAAGGTCCTTTTGTGATAAATAGGTGCTATATTAAATAGGCTTGTAATTGTGTGGGGTAGGTAAAAGATGGGCTTCTTTGTTCCAAGGGACCCTCGTCCCTTGTAATGTTATTAAGGGGTGAGATAGGATTTCGAGTAATAGAGTAGATGCAAAAAAAAAATATTGCAGACTATTTTTAGGGTTCCGTACCCGAAGGGTTCAAACGGAGCCCTATTACTGTCACTCACATGTCCGTCTGTCTGTATGTCCGTCGTCTGTCACACAGGAATTACAGCTAAACGGTTGGAGCTAGCTAGTCTTCTAATTTTCACAGTATAAGTGCCAAGTTGTATTTGCAGCGGCCTACCTGGGTACGCAACTGATGAAGTGCTTTCTGTTTAGGCCACTGCAGTTCCTGCACTGAAGGATAATGCTTTGCTCTGATTAACTCTACTTAGTGGCATAAATTGGCTTGCTATTACGTACTTCCCCGGCATTCTCTTTCACAAAGATTTCCACAACTGCTAATCGAATTCAAATTGCAAACACGTGCTCAAACAGTTCCTAATATAGAAAAATATCGTACCGGCGACATCTTAAAAGCTTGCTAGTGGCACGTGCCAGAAAGAAGTCAGGACGATTGTAACATCCATTTGGCAGTCGATTATTGGAAACGAGTGAGTGTTCCCGATAGTCGTATTAAGTTTCGTTGTGAGCCCAAAACGTGTTACGACTGTCAAGTGTTTGTAGGTCAATCTTGGGTTGTAGGTAAGTTTTTTTTTGTAGATTTAGAAAAAAGACACTAGAATCAGACTTGGTTTTAATTGTTCTAGCATTTTCTTGGTATAAAACAAAAAAACAACCGACTTCCAAAAAAAATACACTAAAAATTAATAAATAACTTTAATTTCGGAAGTCGGTGTTTGTGTACTTCTTCGTTATTTGACACCGACTTCAGAAATTAAAGTTATTTTTTAATTTTTAGTGTACTTATTTTTTTTTTGGAAGTCGGTTGTTTTTTTTTTTGTAAAAAAGTTTTTTTTGAGAATTACTATTAAAGTTATAGGTACGAGTATTATAATATATACTTCGATATTATTCCCAAGTACTTTGTTCGTTGATTTACCTATAACTTTAAATGTAATTCTCAAAAATGTAAAATTTTCGTAACTTTCGTAGCACAACTTTCGTGGTCCACGAAAGTCAGCTAGCGCACCACGAAAGTTATCTAACTCCATTAAATAATAACTATAGGTTTTTTATGACACCGCAGATGCATTAATTCGATTGTCAAGAAGCTCAAAAGAAAGGTGTTATGAATTTGTATAAGTACTTACACATGCATGTACCTATGTGTTTAATTTTTTTTCTTGTAACGACTCTTAGAATGTGTTTCTGTTTGTATGTTTTCTTGTAGCCAACCATTCAGAAACTTTTAAGTTCGTGTCTGATAAATGAAGCAATGTTGAGATGTTGTTTATGGTGTTGTATAGCTAGCCAGCCCCTGCCTGCCCCTGCCTGCCTGGGCCTGTGCCCCAGCAGTGGGGACATTAAAAGGCTGATGATGATGATGATAATAGCTTAAAATTTATGAGGAACACCTTTTGAGGAAGCTGGACAGGATGGGAGTGAGAGGACTTCCCCTCCTACTTCTTGAAGACTATCTCAACAACCGTACACAAATAGTGAAAATAGACAACTGGACCAGTGATGAGGTCAATGTACGCTATGGTGTTCCGCAAGGAAGTATACTTGGGCCCTCACTGTTTTTAGTGTATATCAACGATCTATGTCAGCTGCAGCTTCAGAACGGAAGAATGTTAACCTTCGCTGATGACACTGCGCTCTTGTTCTACGGAAATAGTTGGGACGATGTTTTTCGTAATACACAGGATGGATTTCAGACCGTCTGCACATGGCTGAAGAACAATGTGCTTACCCTTAATGCCACAAAAACGAAATACTTAACATTTGCTCTTAGAAAAGACCTTCTACCTTCTGCGGCTCTATCTATCACTGCTCCCGGCTGCACCCGGTATTGACTAGTTGCGACTGTCCGACCCTCCAAAGAACGGTTTCTATAAAATACTTAGGTGTGACTTTGGACCAATCCCTATCATTCAAATCCCACTTGGGGTTTCTTGTTACCAGACTTCACAAGGTTATTACATATTTAAGACACTCAGACATATTGCTGATCATCAATCAATTAAAATGGTAAATGATGCCCTTTGCCAATCTCTGATTAACTATTGCGTAGCGTCATGGGGAGGGGCCGCAAAAACTCGCATTCTGGAGGTTGAAAGAGCGCAACGGGCAATTCTCAAGGTTGCAGCTGGCCTTCCTTTTCGATTCCCTACTGCACAAGTTTACAAAAAATGGGATGTCTTGACAGTCAGACAGATGTTTTTACTTAACATAATTCTAAAAAAGCACTCCCAGTACAGTGGAGACTTATGTAAAGGAAAACGCAGGAAGGATACGGTATGCCATAACCCCTTATTTAAAACCAGCTTTTCTCACAAATTCTATTGCTTCCTTGGTTGATTCATCTACAATAAGGCAAACACCGCTCTTTCAATGGTAGTGTCGTCTGTATACGTGAAAATGCGAGTGTACATTCTATAGAGGTCATTGATATAAAGCTGGACGAGGGTGGGACCCAAGACACTCCCATGTGAAACGCCGTAGGTGATTCCTCATCACTCATGTAATCTTCAATTTATCTATAGTGGGAAGACATTCAAAACTAGGAATAAAGGGGCTTAATTTAGATAAAAAGTCCTCCAACCAGGTAGGTACTGTGGTCATTGTCTGACTGTCAAAAGCTCTGCGATAGATTTTAATTCTTTTCCACACAAAGGATTACTGGAGAACGAGGAGATAGTGACTCGCAAAACTTGAGCCAACCGAATCTTTTCTTTCTGGCCAATAGCCTATTAGGTACCTGCAGAAGTATTTTTAAAAAAAACTTTTTAACAAAAAAATTAACCGACGAAAAAGAACTAAAAAGCAAAAAATAAATAAACCTTTTAAAGTCTTGAGTAATGAGCATATTTACCTACATAAAATATCAAATTTTATATAAACTAATTTTGAGTCGGCGCCAAACAACAATCTGATTATTAAATATCTAAATTTTTTATGTACTTACAAATGAAGAAGGCTGTAAGTAGGTAATTAATCATTTTAATAATTGGCGCCGACTCAAAATTAGTTTAAATAAAATTTGATATTTTATGTAGGTAAATATGCTCATTACTCAAGACTTTAAAAGGTTTATTTATTTTTTGCTTTGTAGTTCTTTTTAGTCGGTTAATTTTTTTGTTAAAAAGTTTTTTATTTTATGATTTTTAGTGGCTCGCATCATCTTTTAACACTCTGAGGCTAATTTCTAATCCTCCATAATTCCTCTGGCCACTGAGCTGATGATGTAACCATTCTTCCATGAAGTTTCCAGGATATTGACCAGTTGAGGTTACCTCCAATATTGTAAAGACGTCTTTTCTTCAAAGCATATTATGTGGTATTTGTCACTAAAACCAGTTTTATATCTAACTTATATTGTGTAGGAATGGTATGGTTTCCATCATCAGCTCAGTTTCAGGATGTGATGATTTCTAAATGCAAATACCTGATTAAGTTATGAAAAGTAAACAGAAACAATATTCGTGCCCAATTTTTGAGGTTCTCTCTTAATTTTTTCAGGATCCCATGATCAGATCCTGATGTCCTTGACATGGGACCACCCTTGAGATATACCCTATCTAATAAAAAAAGAATAATCAAAATCGGATCATAAATAACGGAGTGAGGGCCGAACATACATATAGAAACGCTAAACGTATCCACAATTTTCGAGGTTTCCTCTCAATTTTATCAGGATTCCAGTGTCACATCCTGACTTCCTTGACATGGGACTACCCTTGAGGTATACCCTATCTAAAAAAAGAAGAATAATCAAAATCGGATCATAAATAACGGAGTGAGGGCCGAACATACATACAGAAACGCTAAACGTGCCCACAATTTTCGAGGTTTTCTCTCAATTTTATCAGGTTTCCACTATCAGAGCCTGACTTCCTTGACATGGGACCACCCTTGAGGTATACCCTATCTAACAAAAAAAGAATAATCAAAATCGGTTCATAAATGACGGAGTGAGGGCTGAACATACACAAAAAAAAAATATATATATATATCAGTATGGATTCGACATATGGGCAATAAATGAAATCACATGCTTGTTTAAGAGTTTACTGACGATGTGCAAAAAATGAACGAAATCGGTCCAGTAGTTTAAACAAAAAAAATAGTTTTAATTTTCAGTAAATTTGAACACTCTGTAGAATTGCAGCACTAGGTCAATGATCTAACATACTTTGTTCCTTAAATCCTTGAACTTTGAAATGCGACGTTGCCACTCTGTGCAATCTATCGCTCAAGCTCTTTTAGGCATTCTACTTATTTGCCTAAAATGTAAAATAGGTACACCTAAAGGCAGGCAGGAATTCAATTTACGTATTTTTTTATTGAAAGCGCCTAGTAAGAAAGATCTCACTTTATGAGTTGAAGGTCGTGAATTCAAATCCAGGCAAGTGCTTTCATTCTGTAATGTATTTCATCACACTCGCCCCAGCGGCTGCGACAGGAGACGCCGCGGGCGTCGAGAATTGCAGAGTGATCTCCGGTCACCGTAGGCCTGGGCTTCCGGACGACGAGCAATGGGTAGCTCGCCGTCCGCTCGACCGAGCTTACGTCGTCGACGGTGCGTAGTGTTCCACGCGCGCCTCAAAGAAAATCTGCACACCGAAGGGGCCCAGCAGATGGGTCGATGCCCTCTACGGCCATGGATAAATTTCCGAAAAGGAAGCCCGTGGCCCTGGAACGATAAGGGCAAGGAAGGGAACACGGGTTCGATTTTATTTAGTAAAAGTCTGACAATCTTTCAGACTTTTACTAACACCCTTGAGCGGGAGAAGTCATTAGATGATTTCCCACCTCAAAACAAAACCTACATGTGACATCTACTAATTCGCACTAATTTAGTAGATGTTACATGTAGGTTTTTTATGACTTCTCCTTCTCTAGGGTGTTAGTAAAAGTCTGACAATCTGTCAGTCTTTTACTAAGGTTCACGTGGTGGATTACAGGCATTAAGCCCTTCTCCCAGACTGGAGTACTTACTTTCTTTTGTAAAAGTTAATACGTCCTTGACTTGTGAACTTGTCACGGCCGAAATTTTGTTTACTAACCTACCACTGATGTGCGCCAATATTTCTCGCGGGTGTACATCGGTAGCGGTATCTTTTGTCGGCTCACGAAACGGCGCCCACACGTCTGCGCGCGGCGATCTCAAAAGCATTGCGGTGGCGGGCGGCGCGGCGGCGCCGCGGCACATCGGCAAAGGCAAAGGGGTAGCGGACGGGCGTTGCGCGCGCGCCTTGTGTAGGGAAGGACACCTTTTTATCTACAGTCAGCTGATTCACACGTTTTGAAGATGTTTGCAAAAAAGTGTTTCGCTTTAAATACTAGGGAGTGGACATAATGTGTTAATTATTATAATAACAGATCTTAAATGTGTTCTAATTAAAAATTATAATCAAGTAGATTTAGAGATAAATTAAGGTAGAAGTAAATAATAGCAATTAACTAACACTGGTTGTACACGGATATGAAGCATCCTATTAAAAATACGTACGAGTAGGTACAGTAGCAATTGTTGTTTGCTAGTCAGGAAGTTTCTCACTAAACGGTTTTGTTCGAATAAAGCAAACTGAAAATTTATTTCATTTTTTAATAAATTTATCCTGTAAATAATTTGTTAATAATATTCGTAATAATAAAATATTATAAGTAGAAAAAAAAATCTTGTTAAGTATTTTGTCTTTTTTAGGTAAGTTAATGTAGAAAAGTATCGATAAACGATAAGTCGATAACTGCGCTGTCGACCCTATTTATTACTTACTTATTTTTTCGGAAGTAGTTACTAGTTAGTTTACCTTTCTCAGTACTCAGTACGCTGTTTGCCTTCCGGGATGGTGCGTGCGTGCGCCTTTCGCAGATTTGATACCTACTTAGTTTACGCGTGTTGTCGTGTATTTTAAGGTTTTAAGAGTTTTTCTTTTTATTGCAGTGAAATAGATACTAAGTACCTACGTGTGTGTATGTGTAAATCGTGTTTTTAATTTAATTTGTGCTTATTTATTTTTCTATGGTGAAATAGACACTAGCTAATTAACTTTTGTGTGTTGCTTGTTTTTTAAACAGTATTATGCCGCGACAACAGCGTTTTTATAGTGCTGCAGAGTATACTGACATGATTTTACTTTATGGCGAATGCCTCCAAAACGCGGCATTAACTCTGCGTACTTATCGTGAGAGATACAGCGCAAGTCGCGCCTGCCCTACTAGTGTTCGGACCATCATCAGAGCTGTCCAGAGAGTGAGGGAAAATCAAAACATTGTGCCCAACACAAATGAAGGAGTTGCCCCGCGTCACGTTACTTCGTCTTTGGAACGAAGAATCTTAGACCACTTCGATCGCAACCCAACCTGCAGCCTGAGACCAGCTGGGCGTATGTTTAGAGTGGCCCATAGAACAGTACATAAAGTATTGAAAAGAGACAAACTACGTCCTTTTAAACTGCCAAAGGTGCAGTCGCTGCTGCCCCGTGATAAGCCGATTAGAGAGTTTTACTGCCAATGGGTATTAGAAAAAATTGCCCAAGACCAAGATTTCTTGTCAAATGTGTTTTGGACAGATGAAAGCACGTTTACTCGAAACGGCATGTGGAACCGACAAATCTTGCGTCACTGGAGCCACACCAATCCTCACTTATTTAGGGAATCAGCTCATCAATACCGCTTTAGTGTTAATGTTTGGGCGGGCATTCACGGAAATCAAATAATTGGCCCAATTTTTATCGATGGAAACCTGAATGCGCAGAAGTTCCTAGACCTTCTAAGAGGCCCAATATCCGATTATTTAGACGAATTAACCTTGGCAGCGAACTCTCGGGTATGGTTCCAGTTAGACGGGGCTCCTCCACACTCTGTTCTCCGCGCAAGAGAGCAGCTTAACACCATGTTCGGCGAACAATGGATTGGGCGGTACGGCCCCCACAGGTGGCCAGCGCGGTCACCCGACCTCACTCCTCTCGACTTCTTTTTATGGGGATTTATTAAAAATGAAGTTTACTCGCAAGCCTCCGAAAGCGAAGATGAACTACGCAGTCGTATTGTTGCCGCGTTTGACAAATTAAAAGCCATGGCCTCGGATCCAGATCGAAATCTATTGAGCAGGGTGCGGGAAAACATTGGTCGGCGATGTAACTTGTGTATTGTAAAACGTGGTGGACATTTTGAACATTTAAGAATTTAAGACGGTTTTTTGCTATGATTTAGTTTATTTCGGTCAGTTCAGTTATCATTTATCACAAAAGAAATACCTAAGTAGTAGTACAAATAAACTTAGTAAATAATTTATAAATACTATTGTGAAATTACAATAAAAACGCCGCACCGCACCGCGCCGCGCCACGCCGCGCCGGTGCCGTCTCGTCTGCATTTGAGCTGTTGCCATTCTGTACTCTAGGTAAGTAGGTATTGTACCCACGTTCTCTAAACAGAGTGTTTGACTTTTACTGAATTTATTTGATATTTATTTTGTTTGAAAATTTAAGTTTCTTAATTTTTTGAATTTTAATTTAATAATAAATTTTGTTATACTTCTGTGGACGAGTATAACTCGTGATTTCATTTATTGACCATATGTCGAATCCATACTGTACATATACGGTCGAATTGAGAACCTCCTCCTTTTTTTCGTCGGTTAAAAATTAAATAGACTTGCATATCTAAACTAGAGGAGAAAGTGTTTTCTGTTTCTTTTCGTTTACGCACACCATCAGTAAATTCAGCAGCTCACCAAAGTGGAGAAGGAAATAGGTGATGGGCAGAATTTTCAAGGGAATTGAGAAATCGGCTGCTCTCAACAGACAATTAACAAAATCACTGTTGGGAAAGTAAAGGAGTTGGAAGAATTTATTTGAGGAAAGTTTTCAAGTTCTGAGTCCATTTGGGATAAGAACTTTTACCTGCAGTCAGCTTGAGGTAGGCGGTATCTTTGTAGGGGTTGGATGGGAGGAGTTTAATCCGTCAGGCCCCTCGTAGGTTTTTAATTATGTCTGCTAATGAGGGGCTTGACGGGAGTGGATGAGTATTTGAAAATGAAATAAAGATAGAATCACTCTCATATGTATATGAATTAGGGAGAAGAGACCAGGACAGTATTGACACTAGTGAAGGAGAAGAGAAAGTAAGGCCAGGAACGCTAATATTTTGGGTAGGGGAAATCCTACAGGTAGCAGAGCAGATCCAAGCAAAGGTTGCGGTCATCTAAAAGGTTTAACAAAAAGCTGTAAGAGAGCCCCAAATTGTATGACGGCAATTAAAATCACTAGCACGATCAACGGGCCAGGAATGGAAAAAAGATGGAGTTAAATTCAGACAAAATATTAGCATTGGGATGAGGAATGTAGGCAGATACATAAGATACGTCCATGGCTCTAATGGCCAATACATGCAGGATCATGATGGAGAAGAGCAAATCATTAGTCATACTACGATACCCTGGGCTGGGTCCGCCATAGCGTTCTAATAGAAATGCACAAGTGGCAACACTCATTGGAGGTACACGTCATGAAAGGTTTGGTGTCGGGATTTCTTCAATTGAAGTTCAGTGGCTGTTTTTATTATTCGCAAATTGATTCCTGCTTGATATTGTGATGTAAAACTGGTGTAGTTTTGTGTCTCAAGTGTCTATGCAACGGTACAATATGTGGTATCATTGAAACAAGCGCGATCTCGGTAAAATGAAGCTGTGAAGTTTATTGTAGTATTGACTACCTCAGTGAAACTTGCCGAGATGGCTGACTCGTTATTTGCTACCTATTAGATATTGCTAAAACATTAGAATGTGTTAATTTGAACACTATAATTTTTCTCCCATTAGAATGCAGATTCTAATATGGAAAAAAGTGATAGTGTTCAAATTAAAACTGGTTAAAGGTCTTATAACCAAGCCAGTCCATAGAGACAACACTTTAAACAAAAGAAACGTCATCAGAAAATAAAAATGTAAAGTTTTGTGGTTTTTTGGCGGGATTTTGTCGAGTGAAGTTCAGTGGCTGTTTTGATTATTCGTTTATTGATTCCTAGTGGATATTGTGATGTAAAATTGGTGTAGTTTTGTGTCTCAAGTGTCAACGTAAATGGACAATATGTAGAATCTTTGAAACAGGCGCGATCTCGGAGCTGAGAATTTTATTGTAGTATTGACTACCTCAGTGAAGTTTGCCGAGAAGGCTGACTCGACACATTTGTTGCCAAATACTGCAAAAAACATTAGAATGTGTTACATCTGCATTCTAATGGAAAAAAGAAGGATAAAACTGAAGACGAGGCTTCGGCCTTACTTACTTTTGAACAAGAAGGATTAAACTGAAGACGAGGCTTTGGCCTTACTTATAAACAAGAAAGATAATAAGCACTGAAGACGAGGCTTTGGCCTTACTTAGAAACAAGAAAGATAATAAGCACTGAAGACGAGGCGGTATGGTCTAAGACCTTAGCCTGCCCATGAAGGGCGAAGGAAAAAAAAATGTAAAGTTTTGTGTTTTGTCAATTTGTCATTCATTGTGTCAATGTCATGTATGTCACCCAAATATGTCACCATTCTGTCAGTTACAAAGTCAAATCAATCATCAAAAATGTGAATAAAAAAAATAAAAATCGAAATAAAAAGAAATCAATTGTATTGTTTCATTAGAAAAAAAAGGTTCTTAATTGTTGTGACCATACATGTATCTGTGATAAAAATGTGAATTAATCTCTAGCAACAATTGAAGGTTATATTATTGTTTTAAATCTAAAACATCGACAAGTGCACTGGAATTAAATAAACATTTATAAAATAAAATAACACTATACCTTTTTTGAACGTGAAATCACAAGAATAAAAAAAATTGCCTGAACCCGAGGTAAATTCAAGAATTTTAAAAAAATCTTGAAAATCAGCTAGGAATTTCTGTGTTCTGTTGGATTTTTGATTTGTGATGATGAGAACGTATACCCGAAAGCGGCCTCATCACGAGTTGATAAACGATGTCCACGAGCTTTGTAGACTATGCCTGAACAAGGCTGGAGAAGCCATGCCCATATTCACAGATGACCCCAACAATATTTGTGCAAAATTAGCACTGAGGATCATGATATGTGTGGGACTAGAGGTAATAATTTAAATAGTAGGTAAGTATTATAAGTCTACTTAATAATTAAGGGAGCACACAACCTTTTCATTGTTCCCATTGGCCGTAATTTATAGATATAATGTATTCATTAAGAAATCACTACGACTACAAGCTTGTATCCTACAGTATTGTTCAAATACCTAAATCTTGGTTTGAATGTGTGATGTGTGTTGTGTATGTTGTTCAGTTTTTCTAGGTTTGAAAGTCATTTATTAGTTTCACCTGTCCTGTCTGTAATCAAAGTGGGTCTAATTTAAGACCCACTTCCCGATGTCCGTTTGGACTCAAATTTGGTGTACTTTGTATCTTTGGAGACAATACAATAATATGGTACCATGGAGCTGGTCTGATGATGGAGACGGAAGATGGCCATAGAAACTAAACAAGGTAAACCCATCGAGTTTGGGCTCGATTGATTAGTCTTGAAGAGCACTTTACACTTAGATGATATCCAGGGTCTGTTGATGAAGCTGGAAGGTAGCCATGGCATCTCTGTGATAAAACTACATAACCCTCCGAGTTTCGGCTCAATTGAATCGTCTTGAGGAGAATATTTTAAAACATTATGCCTACTCTAAAATACTTCCCTACTAAACAATAAATTAAATGTAAAAAAATATTTTTAAAAACAAACTTTTGTCTGGGACAATGACTTTTAAAGATAAAAATAAATTCTAGTAAGTATTTGGCGTGTACTTACCAATATTCTTAAAAGCTTGAGGCACTACCCATTACAGGTTACAGGTTAGGTACTTACTATACTTCTGTGCCTCAATCTTTTAAGAATATAGGTAAGTATCTACACGCCAAATACTTACTAGAATTATTTTTAACTTTTTAGGTCATTGTCCCAGACATAAGCATATTTTAAAAAAAAAAAATACTTTTAATTTATTTTATAGTCTCATATTTCAGCATGTCTTTAAAGATCTATCATTTTGAGTAACATACTTTCTTTCATAATTTTCAGGTGAAAAAAGAAGAATGCTTACCAAATGTAATCTGTACAAAGTGTTATAATGAACTCAATAAATATTACACATTCAGGAAAAGGTGTGAAATGACATATCAGAAACTTAAATCTCACGTTCTAGCCTTCAAAGAGAACTTGTACAAAGAGAAGTTAATGAAAGAGGCAGAACAAAGGAAGAAGTTAGAAGAAGAAAATGAAGATGAGATGAAGTTTGTAGTTACATTTGAAAAGGATCAGTTTCCAGAAGTCAACACACTAAACCTCAATGGTGTAGCACAAGAAGTCAATAATTTTGAAGATCATGTATGTTTCTGATGATTTTGATAGAAATTTTGTTCTGACTGAATCATCATCCATGGATAATTTTTTTTTGTTTATTAGCAGACCTTACCTGACCTCACTAAAGCAGATAGCCCAGCTATAGAAATTAAAGTCATAGATGAAACTGAACAAGTAAGTACATTACAGTGATAACAGAATTTGGTTGCTTTTTCATAACATTGTTAAAAATTATATTAATCTTCTAAAGACATTTCATCATTCTCCTGCCCTTATCCCAATTTATTTGGGGTCGGCGCAACATGTCTTTTTCTTCCATACTCCTCTATTAGTCGTCATCTCTGTAGTCACCCCCTTTTTACCCATATCCTCTTTCACACAGTCCAACCATCGTTTCTTTGGCCTTCCCCTACTCTTATAGCCATCCACATCCATACACAAGACTTTCCTCACGACATTTTCTTCATTCCTCCGCATCACATGCCCATACCACGACAACCGATTTCCACACAATTTTTCAGTCAGCGGTGCCACTTTCAGACTTCCTCTTATATACTCATTCCTAATCCTATCCATGCGCGTAACACCACACATCGCTCTTAGCATTCTCATCTCAGCTACATGCAATTGCTTTTCATTCATCCCTTTTGTGGCCCAACATTCTGAACCATACAAGACAGCAGGTCTGACCATTGTTTTATAAATCTTCCCCTTAAGTTTTAGGGGCATGCAGGAGTCACAGATAGTCCCGGTGACCTGCCGCCATTTCATCCATCCAGTGTTAATTCTGTGCTTAACAGTCCGATCTATTTCGCCATCGCTTTGCACGAGTGAACCGAGATACCGAAAATCGGAGCAGACTGAGAGAAGCGCGCCATCTAGCACTACAGCTTCAGAACTGGAGAGACCGCCGAAATCGCAGATCATGTATTCAGTTTTGGTTCTGCTGATTTTCAAGCCAACTTTCTCCAGCTTCTGTTGCCACTTCTCCAATCTGCTCTGGATCTCAGGTCCATCTTCACCGACCAGAACAATGTCGTCGGCAAACAGCATGCACCAGGGTGCCTCTTCCTGTATTTCCGACGTAAGAGCGTCCATAATCAACAGGAAGAGGTAAGGACTTAAAGCCGACCCTTGATGCAAGCCTACAGCCACACTGAACTCATCGGTGTTGCCAGCAGCCGACCGGACGTAGGTACTAGATTGTCTGTACATAGCACGAATCAACTCAACATACTTCCCAGGCAAACCTTTCTCTTTCAAGGCCCACCACAACACATCCCGAGGTACCCTATCATACGCTTTCTCAAGATCAATGAACACCATGTGCAAGTTCTTGTGCACACGTCTGTACTTCTCGCACAATTGACGGAGAGCGAAGGTGGCGTCCATTGTCCCTCGACCTGGCATAAACCCAAACTGGTTCGGGGTAATCTCACTCTCCTCTCGCAATCTTTTCTCTATCACTTTCTCCCATACTTTCATAGTATGTGACATGAGCTTTATCCCTCGATAGTTGTTGCAGTCCTGTACATCCCCTTTATTCTTGAAGATGGGCACTAGCGAACTATTGCACCATTCTTGTGGGATCACTTCTTCATACAACAACTTATTGAAGAATAAAGTCAGCCACATACACCCATCCTCTTTTAAACACTTCCATACTTCTACTGGTATGTCATCAGGGCCCATGGCCTTTCCATTTTTCATACATTGAACTGCCTTTCTTACTTCATCCATGCTAATTTCTCTCACCAAACCCATATTTACTTGTACCTCTTTGAGCACACCATTCCATTCATTCTCTTCGTTCATCAACTTTTCAAAATAAACCTTCCATCGCTCTTTTATTTCGTCATCTTTCGACAAGACTTTACCGAGTTCATCCTTCATACATTTTATGTGCATTATATCCCTCGTTCTCCTTTCTCTTAATTTTGTAATCCGGTAGAGCTCCTTCTGGCCTCTAGGGCTGTCCAATAAATCATATAACTTTTCCTGCGCCTTAGCCCTGGAAACTGCAACCGCCTTTTTTGCCTTCCTCTTCCATTCTTTATAAATCTTCTAAAGACATTTAAATTTATCTTATTCCTACAATTATTATAAACGCGAAAGTTTGGATGAATGCATGTATGTTTGTTACTCAGTCACATCAGAACGGCTGCATGGATCTGGATGAATAGTTGTGATGTGTAGGTATATACACGCACTCTTGTATGCGTAACTGCAGGTAGCGTTAGCAAGCTCATTGTTATTGAACAAAATATTGTTGTTACGTCGACCATATTACGAGAACGTTCGAGAATGTGGTCAAAGTTTCTAAACGATTCCACTACGTTTGAGAACATTCCATTATGGTACTGCGTAGAAGTTCAAAGATGTTTCTAGATAACCACTATAGGCTGGTTCGACAATGTTCTGGAAACTTCTATGACTGTATAAATACGCACGGCGGGCGGCGAGTGGGTCAGCCTGTTTTCGACTACAGACGCGACTAGAAGTAATAACGAAGAGAATAGTGAGCATTAGAGAATTAGTGTTTGTAATGTAAATAAATTGTTCAAGTTAATAAAGGATATTTGGTGCCCAGCTTGTAACAAATTGGTGTCAGAAGTGATTTACCAAAAGACGACAAAGACGGTATTCGTACAAGGAGTCAATGGCAGCAAGACATGGACCAGAGGCGGTTTGGAGATACCCCGATACAGACGCCGGGGTAGTGTTCAGCCTACGACAGAGCCTGTCGCTGACCCATGTGTAGTTTCTTCAGCAACAGCGGTGCCAGACTTGTCTGCGCTAATGACGCTACTGCAGAAATAGGCTCGCCGTCAAGAAGAGCAGGTCCGTCGGTTGAAAGACAAGCTTCAACAAGATAAAGAGGAGCAGGCCCGCCGCCAAGAAGAGCAGGCCCGTCGGTTGGAAGAGAAGCTTCAACAGTATAAAGTGCAAAGCGTAAACTAGTTTGACATCTCTAACTTAGATCATCGCTATAGCCGTCCTTTTCTCGCACTGCCTTTTAGTAAAAGATAGCGATTCTCTGATTTTAATTTAGTTATTGAACAAGAGAATCGGCACCAATAGTGATCATTCGAGAATTAGTGTTTGTGTAAATAAATTGTTCAAGTTAATAAAGGATATTTGGTTAATCAATCGGTGTAACATAATTTATTCCATACCCAGCTCGTATCAATATAAGTAGGTTCTCGTAAATACAAACACAATTCGTGAAATAGTATACCTACATATAATAGACTACTCAGCAAGTACTGCTAGTCTCCTCCTCAGAGTGGGATATTCTTGGAATACATTGGTCCTACTTTGAATTGCATGGTTTTTACAGAATTGTAGTTTTAGGCTCGTATCACAAGATCTTAAAAAAGCTGTTCTGCCTCGACTATTGAAAGTGGCGCCGACCAGAGCATACTGGTTTGCGACGCCGCTAGGCCAGCATCGCGACGGCCTGGGGAGTTACGACGCACAGTTTAACTCCTGCCTGATTATTGTTTTCTTTTTCTTGTATTCTCTTAACTATTTTCAGCAATCAGAAGACGGAGAAACCAACAGCCCTGACATCACAGCATTCCTGTCAACAATGCTCCTAGAACTGGGCATCCTGACCCAGCAAGAAGATGGCCTGGTGTACTCAAACCAGAACATTACGTCTCTGGAGTTAGAGAATGGGGACGGAAGTCTAGTTCATTTGGAGCTGATGGAGGAAGATGATGTTGAGGAACAGGTATTGATGAGTGCTTCTTGGTTAATATTTTAAATGACGGTAATCATAATTGATTGAATCCGGCATGCTATGGTTAGGTACATCTGAACGATGTACCTACCTAACCCATAAGTCGAAAATTGCGTTAAACAAGTAACATTAAAAGTATAAATTATTCTGTGGTATTCTCATATTTAACAATATAATAAATACTTCACAAGTGGGACACTAAGATAACCATCTCGCACAACCTAGCCAGTCGGGCTTCGTCCCAACTGATCCCTAGTCCCAACTCCGGGCGAGTCCGGATATATGTACCTACATTTATAGATAAAAGGCGCAAAATTACTGATTGGTGGGCAAGTCTAATTATTAAGTGATTATCAGTGGTCGGAGTAGGTAGATTGATGTTACGTACTTGCATCATGAATAGTCATAGAAATCATAGCATGGATAAGCCTTTTTTCCGGGATTTCATTTTGGTACTCACGGGATTGAATCAAATATTGTGAATGTTAAGGTTTTTAAACTACTACATTTGAAATTTATAGAATGCGATAGTTTAACGTTTAAAATTGTTTTTTTCTTATTTATCAAGTAATAAAGTGAATCTTACTTTCATGCGTCCATTCGAAACTTAAAAATGACTAATTTAGTAGTTATTTCTTGCAACTTTATTATCTGCTGCTTGTAATTATTATATATTATGTTCTTGAATAAATAAATATAAATAACTTTTTATACTCCTTAATATTTTTTCGCATTCAGTTTTCTTCTTTCCGCCACCCGCTGTCGTTGACAACCGTTGTCAGTAGGATAGCGGAGAGGCAAGTCCCACCTTTCGTCGCACGCACGCACATGTAACTATTATTAGTAGAATCCCACTTTATGATTGCAACGTTTTTACTCAAGTTTAGCCATGCCATAGTTTTTTTTATTATAGAAGGCCGATCACATATTCTATTAAAAAGACAGCAAAAGGTTAAACATTCCTTATTCATATTGATATATTCTTCATCTTACACATTAAAATATTTGAAATTCCTAAAAAATCTTAATTATTACAAAATCCCGGAATCCCGGAGGCATATCCATATTAATATATACGTGCCAGTTCATTGACCCCAAATCAATCTACCTACTCCGATCACTGGTGATTATATACATATATATTTGTTTTTTATCCTTTATTCATGAACTTAAACACAAATATTTACAAACATAGGTCTTCTGCCAAACTGCAGTACAGTTTGTCCAGCATATTACATTGCTGTCTGATTAATATTTTTAACTCAGAGCTGTTTTTAACCCCCGATGCAAAACGAGGGGTGTTAAGTTTGACCGCTATGTGTGTGTGATGTGTCTGTCTGTGGCACCGTAGCTCTTTAAACGGGTGAACGTGAACCAATTTGAATGCGGTTTTTTTTATTTCAAAGCAGGTTTTCTAGCGATAGTTCTGACATGTTTTATCAAAATCGGTTCAGCCGTTTCAAGGTCATCAGCTCTTTTGTGTTTGTAGGGTTCTGTACCCAAAGTGTAAAACGGGAGCCTATTACTAAGACTCCGCTGTCCGTCCGTCTGTACGTCTGTCACCAGGCTGTGTCTCATGTACCGTGATAGTTAGACAGTTGAAATTTTCACAGTTGATGTAATTTCTGTTGCCACTTCAACAAATACTAAAATCAAAATACAATAATTATTTTTATATTTAATAAAAATTTCACATATAACAAACGGATTTTTTTTGCCGTTTTTATAGATAATACGGAACCCTAATAGTACGGAACCTTCGTGCGCGAGTCCGACACGCACTTGGCCGGTTATTTATTGTTAAATGTTCGTTTTTCTTTTAAGCGTAGGGGTTGTTTACATTTTTAACTTGTATGTCCTATTGTTTATTTTGTAGCAATAAGAAAGAGGAATTGAACTCATTAACCCTGCCTGGTTCATTGCAGGGCAAAGACAAAACATTAACAAGTCCACGTTACCTTGTGGGAAAGAATGCACAATTACTGTTCCTGTTTTCATTTATTTTATAAAAGTTGTTTCATAATCAGTTCGTCATTCACACCGAATGTACTTTATTGTAGGTTCAGGTACATGAGGAAATGACGGAGGAACCTCAGAATATATCGAAAGAAGTAGATGAGTCAGCACAAGAAACCAAAGACTTCGCCATAAAATACATCACGTCAAACTGGTCAAACCGATGCAGCCGACCCAAGAAACTAGACAAAAAGGGGTAATCTGCTCATACATCCTTATTTATATTCTTTTTAATTGCGTGCTTAAAAAACTTTTTACAAAACATAGACCCGACTTCCAAGAAAAAAACAAAAAAAGTGCAAAATAACTTTAATTTCGGAAGTCGGTGTTTCTAGTTTTGTTTCTTCGTTTTTTTACAACAACTTCCGAAATTAAAGTTATTTTGCACTTTTTTTGTTTTTTCTTGGAAATCGGTTCCATTTTTTGTTTTTATTTTTTACTTTTTAGTTGTAGTTTCCCATTAAATTGTGTTAACAATACATAGACAAACGATCTCAGTAATCGCGAGTCATTTGCTGTTAGTTATTGAAGAGTTCCACTGTCTATCTCCGAAGATCTTCATCAGGTCCTAATGATGAAATACACTAAAACCTTCCTTGAAAATATGCATTTCAATATTCGTTATTCAAATGCATATTTTTCCACATCCAAATCGGATCAGTAGTTTTCAATAAAATCGCAGACAAATACATACGTACGGTTCGAATACAGAACCTCCTTTTTTGAAGTCCGTTAAAATAGTTTAAAGACTGCATGTGTTTTGTATCTTCCACAATCGGAAGACACCCAAACTTAGTCTGCTAGGAACTAGGAACTTATAATAAATGTGACTCAAAACAGCATCATCACTGAAATCCCTTTGCCCAGTAACCATCCACCTCATTCCAGAAATTATCACCAATCATACATTCCAATGATATATCATTTCTAAAAAGTTTTCTAAAATCATCATCATCCTTTTAATGTCCCCACTGCTGGGGCACAGGCCTCCTCTCTGTGAGAGGGTGTGGGCCGTAATCCACCACGTGGGCTCAATGCGGGTTGTGTGCTCAATGGTCTTCGAATTTTTGGTTCTAGGACATGCCGGTTTCCTCACGATGTTTTCTTTCACCGTTTTGAGAGCAGTGGTGATGATAAATGTAATAATTTATACGAAGTAAAGCGCCTGCCTGGGTTTGAACTCACAACCTACAATTTGTATGTAAGTTGCGGCCGTTACCACTGGGCCACTACAGCTCTCTCTCTCCCTCTCTGAATAGAATAGGGATATTTACTGAGTATAAAAATAATAATTCTATTGAGTCCGTAAGTTAGATTATCAAAAAATATTGCACACGTATTTTTTGCTTTACCAAACTAATAAAAAAAAATGTGAGCCGTCACGGGACGCCTGGCAGATGTGAAACATCGACATTATTTTGTAAAAGTAATATGCAGAAAAGAACATATTGTGATAGGAACTAAATATGTCATAATGATAAAATAAAATATTACGATTTTTTTCCAGATAACGATGACTCTTTATTGAATAAACATATTTTATTTTCATTAAATACAAAAATTTACGAATTTATTTCAAATCGTGACTACTTAATTCGTTTAATCAGTGACTTCGGTAATAGTTATATTCGATGTTGCCTCTGATGATGTACGACAAAACAAAAAATCTTACTATTTGATGGTGTAATAACAAAACAAAAAAACATCGTATAGCGTGGCGACGCGTCGCCACGGCGTGCGTCGCCACGCCAGAAATCGGTTTTACGTGCGGCTAAACATGTTTCACATCAAAAATGACAAAGGTAAAACGCATCAAAGTCAGGAGTGTGGGCTTGTTACGTCACTATACGGTACAATAAATGTATCGAGGTTTTACGTCACGTGATATTTCAACGCAGTGTATGGTCCTTATTTTTGGTTTACGTGACAGAAGAAAAGATACGTGTCCAATAGTTTTTGGTTAATCTAACTAATTAGATTTTTTTAGTAAACTAGCTGATTCTGTTGTGTATAGGTCGGGCGCGTGGTGCAAGGAGTGCGGCAAGCGGCTCGCCACGCGCGGCGCGCTGACGCGGCACATGCGTACGCACTCGGGGGAGAAGCCCTACGCCTGCAGCACCTGCGGCCGCAGCTTCGCGCAGAAGGAGGTCATGCTCAGGCATGTGCTGGTGCATGAAGGTAACATAATATAGTACGCAAGTTTGTTTAAGAAGATGTATGTTTACAATATTAGACTGTGTGATTTTGTGTCTCCAAATGTATTAGTTTCGTTTTTTTTAAACATTGCCCCGATGAATAAAATCCACGCAAATAGTGGCCCTACTTCAAACCAAAAAACGTATGATTCAAAATACGAATCACCTCCGAGGATTTTTAAGCTATTGCATAGCTTCTATCGCGGGCCTTGAGCGCCTTGAGCGTGGAGACCGAATCCAGAAATTCCGTAACGAAAAAATTTCCTTAACGAAAATAACCTAACACCCCCCACTCCGACCAGCACAGCGGTGATACTTTTTAGTTTTGCCATCTATCGATGAATAGCAGAACTTTTGACTTTTGATGATATTGTGTTGTTGATATTGACGATGATGGATCACCATCATCGTCAATATCAACAACACAATACATCATCAGATGATGGTGGTGATGATGATGATGATGATGGTGGTGATGATGATGATGATGGTGGTGACGATGATGATGATGATGATGGTGGTGACGATGATGATGATGATGATGATGATGATGATGGTGACGATGATGATGATGATGATGGTGGTGACGATGATGACGATGATGATGATGATGATGGTGGTGATGATGATGATGATGATGATGATGATGATGATGATGATGAAGATGAAGATGAAGATGATATTTATCTTGTTACGCCAAAGAAGTGTAACTTCTTACGTGCGTAGATAAGTACACACACATAAATAAATAAATAATTATAATTGCATAAGTTGATAAAAAATGCTATGCAATAGCTTTACCGCGGCAGTCTCGGAGTGCCACACGTCTTTTTTTTTTTTTTTTTTGGTTTTGGCTTCGCACGGTTTGTGCATTTAGCCAGTGTCAAGAAAGTATTTAGTTTTAGATACAGAATACTGTCACTTTCTTCACCATTAGAATGCAGATGTAACACATTCTAATGTTTTTGCAGTATTTGGGAGCAAATGAGTCGAGTCGGCCTTCTCGGCAAGCTTCGCTGAGGTAGTCAATACTACGACAAAATTCTCAGCCCTATTTTACCGAGATCGCGCCTGTTTTAATGATTACAGCGTGGACACTTGAGACACAAAACTACACCAATTTTACATCACAATATCCACTAAGAATCAATTTGCGAATAATTCAAACAGCCACTGAACTTCACTCGAAAAAATCCTGCCAAAAACTCACCTCCGAGGTCAAAAGACATGCTTGGTGATTGGTTTAAATTCAGAACGAAAGCCGGGTTTGGTTCGCGCGCGTGCTGCAATGTCTGCTATGACAGTTTGTCATAGTGGCATGGACGATGTTATGCAATAAGTGTACGGGACCAAGTCAATAATAAAACAATATTATTTTACAATGTTTTTTATAATAAACACACTTCTGGACACATCTATTGGCCCACCTTAGAGTTTAGGTTTCGATGGCCCCTACCGAAATATGATTGCTAGATTGAACAAAAACTGTTGATGCAGTTTTAAACCTGATACATTTTACTATCTTTTTCGATCGTATTGTTTTAAATTTGAATTCAGAATACCATACGACATGGAGCTACGCCTAACAAGTCGGATATGCGCCTTGTTAAAGGCAATTGATTTTTGAATAAAAAACATGTTTTATCAAATAAAGGTTTAATTTAATAACGCGTGTTGCCTCCATGGGCATCTACCACAGCTCTCATACGATTAGGCATAGAGTTTATCAACCGCTCTATGAAATTTTGAGGGATCATCTCCCATTCCTCTTCTATGGCAATTTTCAACTCCTGCATCGTCTGGGCAACTGGCTGACGAGCCCTAACACGTCTTTTTAGCTCGTCCCACATGTGCTCAATGGGGTTCATGTCTGGGCTTCTGGCTGGCCAGTCCATTACTGTGATGTTCACATCCCGAAGATATTCCCTGACGATGCCGGCCGCATGGGCTCTTGCATTATCATGCATAAAAAGGAAAGGTCATGGCCCATAATCCGACCCGGTTCAAAAATGTTTTTGTACAAAAACGAAAATGGTGGTAAATAATGCAAGCATAACCCACTTTTCATTATACGAGTATGTAAAAAGAAAAAAATAATTCGTTGGAGAAATCTTGCAGCAGACCAATAAAAATTGGATAATAATTAGCGGTTTCGCCTGTCTGTAAATTATTTTATCCATGGAAACATGTCACTTGGGTAAAAAGTATACTATGTCCGACTCCAAATCAAAAAATATATCTATACACGGCAATTTAATCAAAATCGGTTCAGTGGTTTAGACTTGAAAATGAAACAAACAAACTTATTTTGTACTAATGATGTATTTATATTGGACCGCGGATTTCGGGATTCTATTTCAACAATCGAAGGTTGTGGTTATAATCCACACATGCCACCTAGCCTAGCAGACCCAGAGGAGAACAATTATCAACGGCCGAAGCCAACAAATCGAGATTGATAACAATGGTCCGATGGCCAGTAGAGACCATAAATGGCCGATTTAATAAAGGTTTTAAAATATTTCGGCATACGTATTTTAATCTTGCGTTGCCTAATATGATGACGGACTTTAGGATTACTGCTGCACTAATTAATGCAACCCGACGTCCTTACGAAGATAGCGTGTATGTAGAGCAATTTATAAATATTATAAATGAGAATATAAATAGAGAGAATGAATTGGCACAATATGTACAAGAAAATAATATGAATAGGCAAAGAGTAGCCTTCGTGCCTATTGATGGTAATGATCCATCTTTCGGTGATTTTCTTCAACTTACATATGAAGAATTGACTTGGTTTACATTGGGGAGTTATCACTTGAGATTAGCCAGATCTTACTGCTACGAGCACATGCGACCAAATGGTCTGTACACATTAGAAGTATCAGACACCGCACGTTGGTTGACAACAAAATATTAATTAGAGGGAGAATACAGTCTCGACATGTCAGGAGTAAACAATATTATACTTGTTTTGGTGAATGCAACACGACATGGTCGAGAGAGTATCGAGGGATACTACTGCTCATGCATTCACGGCCGCCGCACTATAGGAAGTTGTGCCCATATTGTGAGCATAGTGTACTTTTTATCCTGGGCCAGACATCAAGAAAATATTGAAACACCTGCGGCTTTCTTGGACAATGTTTTAGACATTGATGGGGCTGAATAAACATTAAAAAAAAATGTATTTTATTTTCTCCTCCCTAAAGCCACAAGTTATAAGTTAAGTTTTCATACTAGGTAGATTACATTTTTTTATTATTATTCTTTCATGATCCCCATGAGCCACAGCAATGCGCCACTTATCATTGAAAAGTATAATCATTTGTCTTTGATTCCCGCCATATTTTATTTCTGTACGCCATGGGTATATTTTTCACACTAAATGGGCCATTACCTTTGGGCCCACATAGTCCGCGTATGGTATCACGTGAGGTTCTAAGCACTCACGAATGTACCTTTCAGCATTTAATGTTGGCAGCCGTGGTCCTGTAACAACCTCAAGTTGAGTTTTGCCGCTCGCGGATATACCGCCCCAGACAGTCCATGAGCCACCGCCATAAGCAACCCTCTCTTCAAAGCAGCATTGTGCGAAACGCTCTCCCTTACGTCGGTAGACCTTCTTTCTTCCAACATTGCCATGTAACACAATTTTAGACTCATCAGAAAAGAGTACACGGCTCCAATCTTGCTGTGTCCAATTTAAATGACTGCGTGCGAAATGAAGGCGCGCTGTTCGGTGGGCTCGCGTTAGTTTGGGCCCATTAGCTGGCTTGTGTGGTACCATATCGCGTTCTTTTAACCTTCTCCGAACAGTTCGAGCGCTCACAGATACTCCGTGGAAGTCGCGAAGTTGGTTTTGTATCTCAATGGAAGTAAGGTGACGATTTCTCAAGCTGGTCGTCACGATGAATCGATCCTGCCTTTCAGTTGTGACCCGAGATCGTGGCCTTCCTTGGCGACGAACAAAGCCGCCAGTCTCTAGGTACCTCCGATAAACATTTCGGACCGCAGATCGACTTAAATTAAGTTGAGCACTCACGTTTCTTTGGCTGTGTCCGGCCTGAATAAGTGCCAAAGCTTGGGCGGCGACTTCAGGTGAAGTATCCATAGATTATTGATAGAACCTCACCTTAATGTTAAGAATAAGTAATGTTTGTTGCAAAACCAAAGATATCAATCACTTTTTCAAGAATTAAATCCAAGTAAACCAATAAAACCAAGTTTTCTTAGTATTCGATTGTTTGATATCAAACAGGCTCCAAATTGTCTTTTGTTTCTTTAAATTCTGTGTTCGA
This sequence comes from Polia nebulosa, assembly GCA_951329385.1. Classification (NCBI taxonomy): domain Eukaryota; kingdom Metazoa; phylum Arthropoda; class Insecta; order Lepidoptera; family Noctuidae; genus Polia; species Polia nebulosa. The sequence goes on from OX589596.1 coordinate 2,018,817, forward strand.
AATTCAAAAAAAGACTATTGAATGAAATTGTGAATGTGCCAGGTTCAAAACTGCATAAAAACTTTTTGCTCGATCTAATATAAAAAATAACAACTTAATTTCAGAAAAGAGACTTGACAAAGAAAACAAGTAATTTTGAAATTGAAATTAAAAAAAGGTAGCAAAGAACGTAATTTTGGAATAGAGGTCAAAAAATAAACAAGGCTTTAACACTGCCTTGTTGCCGGGGCAGCCGGGTATTGTAACAAGGCAGTGTTAAAGCCTTGTTTATTTTTGTCAAGTCTCTGTTTTTATATTAAAAATGAGTTCTAATTCTGCAGCCGAGCTAGTAGAAGCTCTTGATTATCATTTTTCGACTCTTCGACTGTCAGTTACCAGTTTCCAAGAGTTGTGCAATTATACAATATAATTACGTATCAAGTCACAGTGTATGTGTTTGTACTTTAATGAGTGCTTCTTATATTTATGCCTACTTTTGTAAGTAATAAAAAATACGTGTTAACTTGTCGTGTGTGATTCCTTCATCCAATTCCTCATCTACCTACGGTCCTCCTACTCCTACGTCCTCCTCTGCGTGTCACTCCTACGTCCTCCTCTGCGTGTCACTCCTACGTCCTCCTCTGCGTGTCACTCCTACGACCTCCTCTACGAGTCACCAATACTCCGGTCCTGCAACGTGATACCACCTCCGTACCGTGACAGGCTAGCAACTCGGCGTCTATGCTCAAGACGTTGGAGCTTCGACTCGACGAGCCTATCATTGCCGATGATCCTCTTGGCATGATTCTCAATTGTCTCAAGGGCATCAAGCTGGTATCTGGCAGATCCGTCCCAAAGATGAGAGCAGTACTCCATACACGATCGAACTTGCGCTTGATAAAGTTTGAGCAGTTGTTCCGGCGTGAAGTACCGTCTCACCTTAGCGAGGATCCCCAACTTTTTGGCAGCCACTTGAGCCTTTGCCTCTATGAAGGGACCAAAATTGAGGGTAGATGTTACCGTTACACCAAGAAGATCAACTTGGTCGGTTATCGGCACGGTTACAACTCGGAAAGATGGAGCCGCGTGAAACTGGCTCCTTTTAGGGGAAAAAAGACACGCCTGGGTCTTAGCAGCATTGAACTTGACCAGATTGGCATCGCCCCATTCTGAGACAGCCTGTAAGGATAAGTTCAAGCGCCCAACCATAGCTTCTCGGAGAGACCGGACCTGAGACCCACTAGCTCGTGCGTCGGGCACGTATCTCTCGGCAACAGTGCTGTCGTCTGCATACCCAAAGGTACCGGGTTGTAGCAGATCGTTAATATGCAGCAAGAACAATGTTGCCGAGACCACCGACCCCTGAGGGACACCGGCATTAATAGCCAGCAGTCCGGACGAGCAGCCATCTATGACCACTCTGATAGACCGATCCCTCAGGAAATCAGCAATCTAATCACACAAACCGGTGGGCAGACCGAAGGAAGGAAGCTTGCCAATTGGGCTATCGTGCCAGACTCTGTCGAAGGCCTTCGTAATGTCAAGGGAGACCGCAAGGGCTTCCCCTTGCTTCTCGATGGCCTCACTCCAAATGGGAATGGCATATGCTAGAAGATCCCCAGTTGACCGATTTTGGGGAAAGCCGTATTGTCGGTCACTGAGGATATCGTTAGCTTCTAGGTGTGCCAGGAGCTTACCATTCAGTAGAAGTTACCGAGATGGGCCTATAATTTGCTGGGTCAGCTCGACTACCCTTCTTGGGCACGGGTTGCACGTTAGCTTGCTTCCAAGCCATCAGCACTTTTCCAGTCTCAAATGAAAGGCGAAATAGGCGTGTCAAGATCGGAGACAACTCAGGCGCACGTCGGGGCCACTAGCCTTGTTCACGTCTAGGTTACGCAGTACCCTTCGGACATCCTTCTGATGAATGCGAATGTCCGACATAATCGACTCGCATCCACCAAGAGTACCAGGGGGCCTCGCGCCACCAGGATCTAGACGTGAAGATTCTACAAACAGAGAGGCAAATAGGTTTCTCACTTGCTTTCTCCTCCGCGGAGTGGGCCAGCGACCCGTCGGGTTTCAGCAGTGGAGGTAGTGAGGGGCGGCAGAAGTTCGATTCAACCGACTTAGCCAAGGACCAAAACGCCTTACTACCAGCTGGGTAAGAAGCAAGTTTGTTCCCAATTCGGCTAATGTGGTCAAACCGAGCCCTCCGCAAGACCTTCTTGGAGAACTTGGCAGCCCTGTTGAAGGCTCTCTTCTTCTGACTCACATCATACGTTTTGCGCGTCCGAGCGTCGATCTATGCTAGGTAAGCTGCGTGTTAAAGCGCATCAGCGCGATTGCACTCAACACCAAACCAAGGACGAGCTTCGCCAGACATTGTTACGTCAGAGAATGGAATGTAGTACTCAATTCCCTGCCGCATCACATCCGTCACGGCGTCCGCGCACGACGATACATCAGTCGAAGAGAAGCAAGGGGGCTGCCAAAGATAGCATGCGAAGAAAGATCGCATGCCATCCCAATCTGCTGACCTGTATCGCCAGACCCGCCTGGTGCTTCTAGGGCTAGGATCGGGCGGGGAGTAGACGGATACACTTCTACGACTTCACCAGACAGTGGCGGAAGTACCTAATGGTAAAGAAATCGACACTGAGTAACGGTCTGAACCTGTTGTCAGCAGAAGGTCCAAGCAATTGGCTGTGTGCGAATCAACATCCGGCATCCTCGTTGCCCCTTGGACCTGTGTGTCCTGTGTGTGTGTGTATATCCTTTTAATGATTTAAAAAAATATTTTTTGTCAAAATGAACGGAGCATATTCTGCCAGTTTTAACAGGCATCCAGTCATACTCTTGTCTTTCTAGATTAACTGCAGCTATCCACTTATTTTGCCGAATTGAATCGGCAGGGAAACTAAAAGAAAACAAAATAAGCAAAATACATTACTGCTTAAAAAATATCTTAATATTGCTGCCGATTCTGTTATGCACAAACTAAACTTAATTTAGACTATTACTATCTTTTTCTCTCTAATAAAACAAGAAAGAGACGGACGTAAATTAGAGCTGTCAAATTTAGTTGAACCAATATTACCATACAAATTTAGGGTACCTACACGTAAAAACATGTCGACTAAAAACACGGTAAAGTGCAAAGCGTAAACTAATTTGACATCTCTAACTTAGTTCATAGCTATAGCCGTCCTTTTCTCGCACTGCCTTTTAGTAAAAGATAGCGATTCTCTAATTTTAGTTTAGATATTCATCAAGAGAATCGGCACCAGTATCGACTAACATTTAAATATTTCATCAAGAAGAAAAAAAAAAACCTTCTAAATTAGGTCCATAATTTACTTACTGACTTCATTTTGCATAGTATTGATCGCGCTGAACACGACATTTAAGCGCCGCCTACTGAACATGACTTTCGTTGGGTCATTTTTTTAGCGCAGTTATATTTCCTGACTTATTACTTATACGTAGCATTGCCCCACATTAGGAATCACTCCTTTAACGTGAGTGCGTTCACAAACATGTAAACACCCATACAGAAGACACCCAGACCCAGAACAATTATTATCAGTTGGCTATACAAATATTGTTCCCCGAACCGAACCCGCGACACGCAGCGCTTTAAACGCTCAACCAGTGCGAATCTGGAATTTCTCAGTAGCCACCCGTAGTCTGGGGTTTTGCCCGGTCAAGTGATAACGGCGAGCTAAGGTCCTATGAAGCCTTTAATATCATGTTTACAGAAGTTCTTGTATTATAATTACACAACAATTCTAATATATATGTAATGTTTGTGACAAACAGAAGACCGACCACACAAGTGCTCGGTGTGCGACAAGAGCTTCACCCAGCGCGGCGCGCTCGTAGCACACGCGCGGGCACACGCGCCGCCCAACGCGCGCCCGCTCGCGCTGCACCGCTGTGACCGCTGTCCCAAAGTGTTCCTCTACGCCTCAGGTGAGATACAGGCGAGATATAGTTTATCTCTCACATGCATTTCAATATCTTGTAACAATATGTAAAAGATGGCCAATTACATACAAGCTTCCACTTATGACATGACTAATGAGAATAGTTTTAAAAAATATTTATACGGTCGAATTGAAACCTCCTTTTTTTTCGTCAGTTAAAAATACGCGAAAACAGCGACGTAGGAATTACGCCAACAACCACCCACCACACACGCTCAAAAAATATAACAAAAATAAATGTACATAATTATGTATCTTCGGTATTAAGTTTTGTTCTAATCCCTTGTTGCCCTCCAGGCCTGAGCCGGCACATGATGATGCACAACGGGCGCGTGTACGTGTGCGGCGCATGCGAGCGACAGTTCAAGGACAAGAGCTCGCTCATGCGACATCTGCGCAACGCCAACCACGAGCCCCGGGACAACTCGCCCACCTGATGACTCCGACACCACATGAGAACTTACAGCATCAGAGGACCTGGTGCGAGTTAGTTATACTTACTCGATCGCGTCAACGTAAACAATCACAAAATCCGTTATTGTCACCAAACGGAGCTTATTCAGTTTTAGTATAAATTGACGTTACGTTAACGTGATAGCGTGCGTTTTAATTACCGGAATAACGGCACAGTAGTGATCATGCCACAAGTACTTCCAAGAGCTTTTGATGGTCTGTTCAACTTAGTTGGTTCCTAGCTATTATTTTTGTATAATAGTTTGATGTACAGAATGCGTAGATGAAGGCCTATGTGATGGTTCTTCTTACACCCTGTACAGCTTATTTTGGTCCAAATTTAGCATTTCTGTTGTTGTAAACTTCTGATGGAAAAATTTAATGTTAGCCAAGACTTCCAACTTACTTTTTGTTTAGGTATCGATGATTGTCAATCTAATTATTTTATCCATAAATATCTAATTAAATGTATTCAAATAATGTGATCTAAAATGTAATCGTAAAAGAATGTATGTTGTGACAAATGAAATCAAACTTTAAATAAATAGTATGTATTAGTGTGTAAGTTTGTTTAGTAATTATTGTTGATAAATGTAATATGAAATGTATGTGATCATACAGTATTTTGTTATGAACAGATGGGAATATTTTTAAGAAATAAAACAACAATTTATTTACTTAAATATTTTTATTGGAAAAAAATTTATATTAAATCCAAGGCAACGTGGTATTGTAAAATTTTAAGAAAATAATGACAAGAAAATATCGGAATACTGGTGCCGCTCGCCGCCGGCACCTCGGACCTGACATGACATGTGACGGATGGCACTTATATTAAACAAAATACGAACAATTATATTTTCATAACATTTTAATTTTCATAAAAACCAAGTTGACGCCACCGCATTGTAACTTATGGAATGCCTTCTATTCACTTAAAATTATATACTCCCTACAAGCATACATTTTAGTATCTATTTCAAATTTTGTTCAAGAAACAAGTGGGAACAGTTTCGTAGGCCGATACATTTGTGTGGGAGGCCCCTAGGCGCTCCGACTATATAACATACAATACTCTGTCGCGCGATCACTCTCGTGTAAACATAATATCAGGATAACAGACGTAATAACCGTTGAAACTGAACTGAAAATAATAATTACACTTGCAGCTCTAACTCCTACAACTAGATTATAAATGATTATAAAAATAAATAAGGGGCGTCGCCCCCTCCCTTTCACCGCATCGCGTTACACAACACACGCAGGACATCTTACTGTTTGAGCAAAACTCTGACGTTCGCACGAACAACGTTACTGGTGTTTGTCGCAGTGCGTAGCGCAGCCTAGCGCAGGCCAGCGCAGCCTAGCGCAGGCCAGCGCAGCCTAGCGCAGGTGAGCGCAGGCTAGCGCACTAGTGCCGCTAGTCCCGAGTGGCGAGCGGCGAGCCACGCTCCCGTCTGTCCACACCTTCACACACACATCCGCCAAACACTAAAATAATCAACAGACAAATTATAATAACCGAATCAACTACCACAAATATAATATAAGCACACAGCAACATACTCGTACGAGATACCTACATCCACGCGGTACGACACTTATGGTGGACGCGCCAGGGTAGCCCGCGAAATTCTTATTTTCTTACGTTTTTTGCAGGTCAGTGTCAGGTTATATCTTGGTCAAAATATGATTTGCGGCCGTAGCAAGTCTGTATTTAATCATCAATACAACTCTTTCAGTTAGAATCGATGTCAAATGCAGTATTTCTGAAATCATGACATAAGGCATCAATTTTGATTTACTTCTGTAAATACGTACTTGCTACGGCCGCGAATCATAGTTTGACTAATATACAACCTGACACTTACTTGCAAATTGCAAAAAACGTAAGAAAATTTGAATTTCGCAGGCTACCCTGGCGCTTCCACCTTAACGATACATTTACATGAATAAAATCCAAATTATTTTCAAAAATGATTATTATTAATAAAAACAATTCTGTGTGCTTTGATTTTATGATTTATCTGGCTATTGTTAAAAATACATCGCTGTAGCAAGTGATCCCTAGTGTTCACATCGTTAGGTTATAGCACAACGGTCTAAAATAACATTACTAATAAGTAATAATAATCAATATTTACAGTTAGTTTCGACTTCGACGCCCGACATCGACAAGTGCGACTGTTCGCACATCTGTAAGCACCTCTGAATCATTTGACCCTTTATAAGTTGACAATCTCTTGACGACGGCAAAAGGTATATATTGCCTGGACGGTGTATAAAATTATATAAAAATATCGTTCGATTATCAACAACTATCACTCACACTCGCACGCGGCCGCCTGCTCGTCGACTCACTAATCAACCGCAGTATTATACAATGAGCGGTTTGATTTGCGAAACAGAACGGAATGTTTGAAATTACATTTTTGGCACTTCAGATTATGAATGGGTCGGTCCGCGTGCTGAGCGCGACTCAATTATAAGCTTTACGCGTTCGGAGTAAAGCCTATAATTGCTACACTTATCCGCTTACATCTCATTAGACGGCCGTCCACGACGTGCGGCGGCTCGGAGCTGATCTATGAATGTAGACAATTACAAGGACAGAGCTAGAATTACAATGTTATGATACAAGTACGTGGACAAGGTGACAGAGGAGAGGACAGGAGTGGTGATCAGCCCCGGCGTCGCTGGCGGGTGTCTACATGTTCTCGAACTGGTCGACGCGTCGCTTGGTGTTGCCCTTGCGGATCTCGCGCAGAGTCTTGTACTTGTCGCGGCCCTGGCGCACGTTCTCGCGGTGGATCTTGTCCATGGCGGTCTCCATGGTCTCGTCGCGGGACTGCGCTAAGTCTTGCTTTAGCGCCTGTGGAAAACACACATGCGTTAGTATTATCATTTCTATAGTTTCTGCTTACCCCTAAGAGAGTACCCCCGGTGAGTGTATCCTACTAATATTATAAATGTGAAAGTTTATGAAGATGGAGGCAAAATATACTGAACGGATTTTGTTGAAACTTTACAGAAATACAGCACATAAGCTATAATTAATTATTAGGGGCAGTCAATGGCATGCAGGTGGCAGCTAGCGTATAAATTTCAAAGTGAAAAGTAATACATGCTGTTACATGAGAAAATAAATTCACTTGTGCCTAGTTCGGGAAATAAAGCCGTGAATTGAATGTGTAAAAATAGTTTTAGAATTATATAAGGGAATAAATTAATACTTTGTATTGATAACAATGCTGATATATTAATCGAGGCTGTAGCTGTCAACCGGAAACAAATTGTAATAGAAAAAAATGTGTCACAGATCTAATTTAAATTTTTGATTAAAATTACGTTTTTAAATATTTACTTGTTGATAATGATATTATTCAGTAGTTTTTACTCTGTCTAGCTATTGCCCAATTATGTTGGTCTTCCCGATTTAATTGAAATTAGTATTTAACATAGAGAGTTACTCTATCTGACTTCCGTAATTCAAACTGGGTAGCATGATGTTCCATGGCAAGTGGTTGGAAAACTTGGGCATTTAGACTACCTTATGGGTGGTCTGAAAGCTGATCTCTAAGTGACCATGGGATTAAGGCTTTTATTCTTTTTACAGGAAATTTGTTCCTCCAAATATAACTGTCAATTGAGTAGATGAAGTCGAGTTCAAGAAAATAACACTTATTTTTCTGTAATCTAAATCTTGCGATCAGCCCTGTTGGCTATAAACAGATGTGATGGGTGGTGAGAAAGAGAACGTAACAGTTTTTTTTTAACATTAATAGGCTCACGTTTGACCACTATTTCACCTGATGGTAAGCGATGATGTGGTCGAAGATGAAAAGAAAGAAATAATTTTTAGTTATTTCTTTGACATGGGCGTGACACTAGGCTCATTTACCTTGAGCTGGTTGTGAAGACGCTCGTTCCTCTCGGCCAGCGTGCGGCGGTCGGCCACGGGGTCCACCAGGTCGTCGGGCGCGCGGGCCAGCTCGCCGCCGCCGGACTCGGAGCCGGCGTCGGAGCCCGCGTCGCCGTCCGCGCCCTCGCCGCGCTCGTCGCGCTCGGCCACGTGGTGGTGCTGCGGCGTGGTGGCCGCCGCTAACGCCGCTGCGGCCTCGTCCTGTACCACAAAAGAACATGACTATACGTGCCAAAAACCTAACATAACACACCTTATGATATTTCTTTCAAGTTTTCTTTTTTTTTTAGATTTTAATACCGAAATTGAAATCCAAATAAAAAACTGAAATCACGGTTATAAAAAAAATTTCATACATCACTTTCATGATTCTCAGGAATTCTTTTGTCATAAATGAAATCAAACAAAACCAAGATCCAAGATGGCAGCTACATATAATGGGCTACATTTTGTCATAACTATTCTTTGCAAAATTCACGGATGAGAACTTGCTTCAATAGCAAAAATTATGTCTAAAACAAAAAATCGAAAATTACAACAAAACAGTAGATTTTGATGCAAATAGGCAGTTTTTCATTGCAGCCAAGAATTAAAAACAACCTCGCCTTAATTAAAAACGAATTCGCCAATTTTTTCATGTTATGTTTAAAATTTACTCCGTCAGGCCTCGCGCGTCTCCAATCGGGGACGTGACAATAGGTTTTCAATTGTGTTTGCTATTCCAAGGCCTGACGGAGATTAGGGCACTAATACCAAAAGTTTAAGTCAAAATCTAAAACGGAAACCACAAGAAATTATTTAATTTTGTCAACATCATCAGTCTGTTAGTGTGTTGGGCTCACCTGCTTGCGGCGCGCCTCCTCCACCTCCTCCTGCAGCCGGCGCGTCTCCGTGTCCTTGACCTCCACCTCCTGCTGGATGCGGGACACCTCCTCCTGCTTGGCGCGGATCTCATCCTCCAATTTCTGGCGCTCAGCGGCTTCCATATTCTGTTTGCCAAACATTTCATTTTTTTTACCAATCATTTTTAGTAGTAACCTAACACTAGATAACAAGTTTATTAAGTTATAAATACATTACAGAAAATGTAGCCAATTTTAATCATGAGCTACATGATTCGATAAAGAGATTTCACAATTAAAGTTGTAAACACAACACGAAAATTGAATGTTTGCGTTAACGCAAAAATAAAGAGTTCCGATTTTTGTTACCAAGAAGTTTTGCAACATTGCATGACTATCAGCTAAGAACCAAGACAAGATTGTCAGTATACCTTAGTCTCCTCCAGACGCTGCATCATGGCCTGCAGCTCGTTCTGGCGCTGCTCCAGCTCCTCCTTGGCAGCCTGCAGCTGACGCAGCTGCTCCTCCAGCCGCCGGATCATGTCCTGCGCCTCCAGCAGGTTTGCTTGCGAGCGCTCCATCTCCTCCTGCATCTGTCGCAGTCGGTCCTCGTATTCTTGCTGTTTCTTCTCAGCACGCTCACGAGCTGCGATCTCCAGTTGCAGTTTTTCTCTGGAAATTGAAATATCAATGTTTTAGTTGGGATGTTTTGAAACATTTTACTAACAGTATAAATGCTGATAACAAGATTTTTAGTGTAATATCTGTTGCAACTCAGATAAACTTATTACTACAATTGAATTACTGAGTCATGTAGAGTCAAATATAAAATGGTATTATTTTTAAGTTTTTCATGTCCGGCATTGCTCTTTTTGAAGAGGAGATCTAAGTAGCCTTCTAAAAACACTCGGAACCTGACAAAGTCTGTAGTTACACGATGGCCGACTGTCAACGGGGCTTGACAGATGCTGACATTTGACGCGCGCAGGGCCTAAGGGGAATTAACACTATGGTGGAAAGTAAACGCCTATAGGAGTCTTAACAATAAAACCTCTATTGTGTCTCGTTCAGTGGCCTTGAAAGTGTTAATAAAGCCTCGTTAAGGCTTGGTACCTCTGCGCCTGCTTGGCCAGCTTCTCCTCGCGCGCCTGCGCCTTCATCTGCTGCACGTCGATGGTGTCGGGCTTGCGGCGGCGCATGTAGAGCTCGTGGTTGCCCATGCACAGCGCCAGGATGCGCTTGTTGACGCGCACGCGGGGCGCGAAGAACACGAAGTCGGGCGCCTTCTTGTCGATCGGTTTGATGATGAACTTGCGGTCGTTGAACGAAATGTTTCGGATCTCTGACCAGGGGAAACCGATCTTTGGTGTCAGTCTGGAATGTAAGGGGGTGCTTTTGTTAGTTTGTGTGTCATTTGCAAATTGACTTTATAAGTTTAGCTGATTCGATAGTAAATTAGACAATTTAACATAACACAGACATGGGTAGTTTGAATGACTCTTCATAAGCCTCTTCTAGTCGCTACGTCAATTTACCAGGTTATAGCAATTTTAGACTGAAACAGAATAAAAAATTGTGATTTGAATTTACGGAAAATTTAAGTTGATAGCAAGACAATTTGCTTATCAATGAACCACCTATAAATTCTTGGAATGATAGTTATAAATCAACTCTAAGAATTGGTTAGTTCATTAGAGATTTAGTTTAATCGGTTTCATAACGATTAATATAAACTAGACGACTCAACAGAAAAAAAAAAATCTGGGCAACTTTTTAAATTGTTCTTTCCCTAAGGGTCTTTCAGCTCAAAACAAGGTCCAGCCGCTTTCTAGTAATGCGTTTTCCAACGAGGAGTATTTCATTTTTAAGCGACTTCGAAAAAGGAGGAGGTTCTATGTTCGACTGTATGTATATTTTTTTTTATGTATGTCCACCGATTTCTCTGTCAGTTGTGGACCAATTTTTAAAATTCTTTTTTTATCCGCAAGAATATACTCCCAAGTAGTCCCATATAAATTTTATCGAAATTGCTTCAGCGCTTTTTTGAAAAACTGAACAAAAACGAAAAATGTGACGTTTTGGTTTCCTCCAATTACGAGTATGTTTAAATTCCACGTTCTATGTTATTGGGGTTTTGAGTTCTGGGGTATAACAACTAAAAAGTGAAAAATAAAAAACTTTTTTTTATTTTAATTTCGGAAGTCGATGTTTGTATTTTATTCTTCGTTATTTGACACCGACTTCCGAAATTAAAATTATTTTTAAATTTTTGGTATATTTTCTTTTTTGAAATCGGTTTTTTTTTGTAAAAAAGTTTTTTATTTTTCACTTTTTATTTATACCCTAAATAAAAATAGTAGGGTACTAACTTGTCATCCTTCTCATAGATGTTGAGTCCCAGGGCGTCCACTCCCAGCCAGAGCTCAGTGTTCTTCTTGTTGCGGATCTCGAAGTAGTTGACGCCGTACATCTCCAGGTCCTGCGCGATCTTCAGGTACTCCATCATGGCGTCCTCGCGCAGCATGCCGCGGTGCTCCTGCCACCAGTTCGTGATGCTCTGCTCCCACTCCTCGCGGGACATCTGCGTATATGGTGCTACCATTAGTTGAAGATAGGGAGAACAAACTTGTTGCTGTCGTCCTGTCTTTAGGCCCGAAAGCACATTTGAAGCTGTCATCGCCATAGAACATTCGAAAGGAAAGCTTGTTCAATATAAAGACCATCTTTTCTTCAGTGAACTTTAGTTAACATCGTATTTTCACGCAAGTATGAATATAATATCAGACTGAATATGACGAATTATTATTTCCTCGCGTTAAACTGAATTGTTTGGGCATCATCATCATTTCAGCCGAAAGACGTCCACAGCTGGACATAGGCCTCCCGCAAGTGTCGCCACAACGACCGGTCCTGTGCGTCTCGCATCCATCGGCTACCCGCGACCCTCACCAGGTCATCGGTCCGCCTAGTGGTGTGTTTGAGCATACCAGGAAGCAAAGATATAATGTATATTTTGGCAGTGTAGGTATCTATATATACACTGTGACTAAGGCCGCGTTTCCACCTACAAGCAAATTGCATTACATTTGCAGACTATCGAGGTGTTGTGATCAATTGATCATTCGTACCCCGCAATTCTATTCAACTTGCATGCAATTTGCTTGCTGGTGGAAACGCGGCCTTTGTCTCTTCGAACAGTTCTGGTGCAAAGAATGAAATAAGCAGTGCCTTTCTGATCTTCTACTTTTGTTTTTCATTTATACGTCTGCTGTGTACTCCCGTGAAATTTCTCGGTCGACCAATTTTCGCTTTTATAGTCTTAGCAATAAGGTTGAAAAGTAATCGAGTTTCGGAGGTGTAGTATATTAGTAAATACAGACCTTGTGCTGGTCGGTGACTCGCTGTGGCAGCAGACGGTCGTTGGCGAGGAAGCCGGGCCCGTGCATGGCGGGGTTGTGGTCCCCGTGGCGCGCCTGCACGGCGTACGACGCCAGCAGCACCGACGTCTCCGGCGGGCAGTATATCTCGTCAGATAGGATCGCGTTCTTCACCTGCGGGAGATATGAATGTGTTAGAAGAGAGCTTAGGGCGGTCGGGCCAGTTTGACCTATATTTATAAAGCAGCAAAGTCCAATCAGTGATTATTGTGAAAACTTGGAGATGCACCGCTCATTGCTTTGCTATTCCTCCCTTCAATCTGCCCGCGCCTTTTCCCAACTATCTTGGGGTCGGCTTCCAGTCTAACCGGATGCAGCTGAATAACTTAATAGAATAACTGGTTGTCAAGGTCCACAACCCAGTTATTGGGTAATACGATACCCCTTGGTAAGACTGGTTGTCAGACTTTCGGGCTTCTGACGACCCGTAACGACAGTCAAAGATCCACGATTGACAGCCGGGACCAACAGCTTAACATGCTTTCCGAGGCACGGAGGAGTCTCGGTATGTAAAGATGATCACCCATCCATGGACCAACCCCGACAAGCGTAGCAGGTTAGTGATGGATCGACCCGTGCGGCTGTCTTCTTCCTCCCTTATTCTTCTACATACAGGGTGTAACGGTAGTGGATGGACACATTTTATATACTGCTTTTGCCCTTAGAAATGGACAACTTTTTTCAAGGGCTTCCTTGTCCCATAGTTAATTCGCAAAAAAAAAATACTTTCCGCATTAAGTTATCATTAGCTAAAAAATTAGTATGGTGGAATAAAAATCAATTGCCGAATTTATGTAAGCGCCTCACTTCACAACGGCTGCACCTATTTGACTAATTCTTTTTTATTGTGTTCGTAATTGACAGAAGGTTTGTATTTAGGATTTTTTTTTTTTGGATATCGAACAAACATTTTGGCACCCGTACGAAGACGGGACCGGTTGCTAGTATGAAATATAGATCCCACGACACAGAGAATCCTAGTGTGGGGTCTAAGGTTTATATTAAATTGCAATGTATTATCTTGCAACAATAAAGATTATTATTATCTATGTTTTACTTGGTTTCAATGCACGATAACATTTACAAACCGAATGCAAAATTGATTAAGCAGTAACCCGCATCGATTTCGAATAAATACCCACCAAATTGAGGGCTTCCTTTTTGTATTCAATTTAATTTGCCAAATAGCGTGCTATCCTGAGAAAGGGGTTACACAAATTGCTACCGTGCGGTGTAACCTTTGCGATTGACCCACTGTACCCTTCCGTGCCTCAGTGATCACGGAAACTGCAACAAATAGGCAATTACGGAGAATATAGACATAGTTGGAGGCCTCTGCCCAACAATGGGAAGTAGGGCTAAGCACTACAATCAAGTAATGGCAGGTTGCAGCCCTGACCCTTCAGGCATTAACTATAATTTATTGTGTCGGTAAACACATAAGTGGTTTCTACATAGAATTATTTTATTAACTTTGCTTTACAGATGTAAGCAAGACGTTATTATGTAAGTAAATAAAACATGGAGCGGGAGGGGCGTGTCAGACTGTTACTGACCAAAACCCACCCATTCATTGTGTTTCCGTTCCAGCGGTGACTCTTTGTCACTGTCTTTAGTTGAAACAGCGTCATCATTCTTTCAATTTATTTGGGGTCGGCGCAACATGTCTTTTTCTTCCATACTCCTCTATTAGTCGTCATCTCTGTAGTCACCCCCTTTTTACCCATAGCCTCTTTCAAACCATCTAACCATCGTTTCTTTAGCCTTCCTCTACTCTTATAGCCATCCACATCCATACACATAACTTTCCTCACGACATTTTCTTCATTCCTCCGCATCACATGCCCATACCAAGACAACCGATTTCCACACAACTTTTCAGTCAGCGGTGCCACTTTCAGACTTCCTCTTATATACTCATTCCTAATTCTATCCATTGGTTGAAACAGCGTACGGTTCTTTAGTTAGGAGTACGTAGTTTTCTTAATCAGTACCTACTGCTCTTGGGATGAAAACACGCTAATCGAGTTACCTAGTCACGGTGCCGATTGAATCACACCTACAAAGTCCAAACTCTTATCAGTTTCAAGTAATCAGCTACGTACCTACCTAATTACAGGGATGACGCCAGGGTAAAAAAAATAACATTATCAAAAATATTGGACAAGTTACAAAGATACAACGCATCAAAGTTCAAGAGTAGGGGCTTGTTACGTCACTTTTGAGTAAAAAGTGGTACAATTTTAACTTAAGTATCCAATATTTTTTGGTAATCTAATTGACGGACTAATAAGATTTTTTTAGTCGTCAACCCTATTGATTGCAATCTTGCAAGTGATTTGTCACCGGTTTTGTGTGAATGTTTTCACAACTATTACGGAATGAAAGGTTTATCAACACACAAATTTACTAACAGGCAGTTAGAGAGTCATGTAAACTACCTGTCTGTAATACTAATAACAACAACAGGCAATGAAATTACATGTACACAAATATGCAATCGATTGAATTAAGTAGAATTTAATAAGCGGGTGTTTGAGTTGTGTTGGTTGAGGGTCGTAACTTCGTAAGCGTTAAGCCAGGTTCACATTTTGATTAGCTACAAAACTCGTTGTGATGTGACGTAGGCTTGAACATAGCCGTTTGATTGGTGTATCCCGCGCCACTACACGACAAGACACAGTAATGTGCCTGTAGCTTTACTGCAGTGAGCATGAGCGAAGTCCTGCCTGGTAAAAACAAAGGACAAAGGAATTTCGCAGTAGCGTTTCTAGACCTTAAGGACCCTAGAACCTAGGGTTTTTGCCCGGTTGATGGCAAAAGGCTCGCTCTTTCTTAGATGGGACTTAAAAATAACTGTCGAAACCAGAGATAGAGGACACACCTCTTCCGGATATTGCATTTGTTTTGAAGTTGCATGTCTCGTAACCTCGTTCATCATAGGCATTCTTATTAGTTTTCCAGGACAGAAAACTATTAGTCGGAGATGCAGGCGAATTTTACTTGTATATCCCGCGCCCCAGACACATAGTAGCGGTAGGAACCGTGGGGTTTTATTCAATTAGAGTCCAACATAACCCTCCGTTCTCCCCAGACGGATGAAATTCATAAAAATTTCCCCACAAAAAGGGCAGTAAACTCAAGATGGGTTTTCTTACCTGAAGGTAGAATAGTTTGAGTGTGATCTCCTGTATGAGCTCGTCAGCCACATCCTCGGGGTAGAATTTGGCGCGGAACTTGAACTGCAGCGGGTTTTCTTTCTTTACATCCTGTTGCATCACCTGCAAAGTATACGTCATGTTAGGACAAGATAAGAGACTCAAGCACGGCCGCAAGACCAGTGGGACAAGGTTGCTTAGATTTTATTTAATGAAATATTACGAAACTACGGTATCGGCACATCTTACATGTCAAGTTCTGCATTAGGACATAGACGTATGTGTTGCCAGTTGTTTTTATCTAGTGATTTATCATTATTGACCTTTATAAATAGATACTTTTAGTAACATTTTGGAACGCAACCAAAAAATAAAGGTGAACACAGAAAAACAGCTTTTAAGGCCGAGACATGACCTAAAGCGCGGTCACTCTCGGACTGCATAGAAAAGAAAGAGATCGCTACGACAAATGTTTGCAATTTATTGCAAAATATGAAGTATTTTATTGATTTGCCCATGATTTACTAATAAATTTATAAAAAATAAACCATCACTGGATGCAGTTTAGCATTTGAAATTTTATGGTATATTTTTTATTATGATTATAATTGTTAATGAAGGGATAAACTGCTTATAAAGATAATTAAGAGGTATGTTAGAAGATTTTTTTGATGCATTAAAGTATGTTAAATTATGTTTTGAGTTCCATCACTGTATGCAAATAGGACTTGAAAATAACATACTTTTTATTTGTTATAATTATTTACGGTTTAAGAGATACACTGCTTTAAAAAAAAACCCCTTTTTGACCGTTTTTAGGAATCGCCGCCTTAAGCTGTATGTGTCCATGATTAGGCTAAGAATTCTACAAGCAAGTCTTTCTGTGTTCATCAGTTGACCAACTAAAAAGCACACCGGGCACACAAACACACAAAACAAAGGGTGAACTAGTACACGATGAATCTTACCCATCTCGAGAACGGTAGCGACCCTGACTTCGTTGTGTGCCACGTTATCCAGGGGAAGCGTTAAAAAGGCAACAATTAATTACAATTCATTGCCATTATCTGGCTTACTTTATTTTTCACACAGAAAAACGAGAGGTTTCACAACAGTAACTAATAAAAACTAATAAATTTACGGAAAGTGATTTATTTATTTAGCGTAACAACTAGCAAGATACTACGTCATAAACATGTAATTAAATAATCTTGATTTTTCTTCTTTTATTTAAAAAAACTTTTTAACAAAAAAATTAACCGACGAAAAAGAACTAAAAAGCAAAAAATAAATAAAACTTTTAAGTCTTGAGTAATGAGCATATTTACCTACATAAAATATCAAATTTTATATAAACTAATTTTGAGTCGGCGCCAAACAACAATCTGATTATTAAATATCTAAATTTTATAAGTACTTACAAATGAAGAAGGCTGTAAGTAGGTAATTAATCATTTTATTAATTGGCGCCGACTCAAAATTAGTTTATATAAAATTTGATATTTTATGTAGGTAAATATGCTCATTACTCAAGACTTAAAAGTTTTATTTATTTTTTGCTTTTTAGTTCTTTTTCGTCGGTTAATTTTTTTGTTAAAAAGTTTTTTATTTTTTGATTTTTTGTGGCTCGCATCATCTTGTAACACTCCGAGGCTAATATCTAATTCTTCATCATTCCTCTTGCCACTGAGCTGATGAAATAACCATCCTTCCATGAAGTTCCCAGGATATTGACCAGTTGAGGTTACCTCCAATACTGTAAAGACGTCTTTTCTTCAAACCATACTAAGTGGTATTTGTCACTAAAACTAGTTTTTATATCTAACTTCTATTGTTTAGGAAAGCTATGGTTTCCATCATCAGCTCAGTTTCATGATGTGATGGTTCCTAAATGCAAATACCTGATTAAGTTATGAAAAGTAAACAGAAACAATATTCGTGCCCAATTTTCGAGGTTCTCTCTCAATTTTTCCAGGATCCCATGATCAGATCCTGATGTCCTTGACATGGTACCACCCTTGAGGTATACCTTATCCAAGAAAAGAAGAATCATCAAAATCGGTTCATAAATAACGGAGTGAGGGCCGAACATACGTACAGAAACGCTAAACGTATCCACAATTTTCGAGGTTTTCTCTCAATTTTATCAGGATTCCATTGTCACATCCTGATTTCCTTATTATGGGACCATTCTTGAGGTATACCCTATCTAACAAAAGAAGAATAATCAAAATCGGTTCATAAATAACGAAGTGAAGGCCGAACATACATACAGAAACGCTAAACGTGCCCACAATTTTCAAGGTTTTCTCTCAATTTTATCAGGTTTCCACTGTCAGATCCTGACTTCCTTGACATGGGACCACCCTTGAGGTATACCCTATCTAATAAAAAAAGAATAATCAAAATCGGTTCATAAATGACGGAGTGAGGGCTGAACATACACAAAAAAAAAAAAAAAAAAAAAAATATATATATACGGTCGAATTGAGAACCTCCTCCTTTTTTTCGTCGGTTAAAAAGGGTTACCATTCTAAGCATCGTTTTATTTAATAAATCATGGCATCAAACGAACAACAGCTTTAATTGCCAGTGAACCGTTTAACTAACGCAGAACCAATTGTAAATGGGTGCTTATTTTACACCCAGTTATGTCTTCGTCAATTTGAAGGTACATTCATAAGTGGGTTAATAGAATTTCATCGTTTAAGACTTCTGTTAATGAAAGGTTAGTGACCGCTATGGGACGACTGTAAATTCATCGACGACAAGCCTTAATTTTTATGATGAGTTTCGTATCGTTTCGTCATCATCATTTCAGCCGAAAGACGTCCACTGCTGGACATAGGCCTCCCCTAAGCGTCGCCACAAAGACCGGTCCTGTGCGTCTCGTTTATTCGTATCGTCTATTACCCTTATTGACTTTCCAGTTTTGGCATTTAGAAGCAGAATGAAGTCTACGCACCAGAGTTACCTTTCAATTAGTTCTCTACACTATAATCCAATTACGTAGAGCTGTATGAACTACATAGCTCGCTATGTAATCACTTTTTAATATTCACACATACACACTGACTCGAGTACAAACCGGAGAAGTTCCTTCATGTAAATGCCGACAAAAGGTTTGGAAAATTATTTTCCCAAACATTTCGAAGAAGTACTTAATAAAAATATACGTTAAAGAATAATATCATAATAACCGAGATCAGCGATTAGATAGAGCATGGCGAGATATGAAACACGACCAGTACGACGTGCTATAATAGCTGGATAAATATAACTATACTTTGCACCCAATTGAAAACTATGGGAAAATTGCTGGTCGTGTCGTGACCCAAGGCTTTTCCCGATAAGCTGTATATTCAACGATTAATTTAAAAATTGGGTTAAAACCGGGATTAATTGAGGAAAACTATGAATGGGCGAAAAAGTTCTATGACTTAGAACTTGGGAAATAATTTTAGCATAAATTTATTGAATTAAAATACTGTAAGGTGTGAATGCACGTGTTACTGAAAAGTTTCTAAAGAAAATTGTGTTCCCAAGCACCAGCCTATCGTTCATACGTATACAAAAAAAATCTATCGACATTCCCAGGAATGGAATTAAAATGGCCTGCCACAAGGTGGACCGGTGACTAGTGAAGTCCATGGAAATCATCTGGATGGGAGAAGCACAATACAGGCAGATGCGGAGACGCTTGGGGAAGGTTATGTCCAGCAGTGCAAGTCTTTCAATAGAAATCATGATAACGATCTCCGACTTAAGGCCCGGTTATATGCCAACGGCCTTGAGTGGTTAAAATCATTAGAAGTCGTATAATATCTGCGCCTTAATACATCACCTCAATGAAGGTATACAAAGGGTAACTTGGTAACTTGGCTTGATATCTCTTAGTCATGAACTCCGGAAATTAATCTGACTAGCTTTTTCCCAACTATCTTGGGGTCGGCATCCAGTCTACCAGTATTTTACATGGAGCGACTACCTATCTGACCTTCACAACCCAGTAACTGGATAATACGATACCCTTTGGTAAGACTGGATTTCAGACTTTCGGGCTTCTGACGACCCGTAACGACTGTCAAAGATCCACGATTGACAGCCGGGACCAACGGCTTCATGTGCTTTCCGAGGCACGGAGGAGTCTCGGTATGTAAAGATGGTCACCCATCCATGGACCAACCGCGGCAAGCATAGCTTTACCTGATGGATCGACCAGTGCGGCTGTTACTACTTTAGTCACGAGCTCCTACGGAAATGCGTGGTCATATTTAAGATACCGCTTTTGCAAAATGATCATCAGATCAGCTAATCAAAATTAGTATGGGGGGTCCAAATTTTTTTTCTGTATTGACAATTTTTTTTTTCTTGAAGATTGTTGTTCTTTTTTTTCTTGAAGCGGTATCTAAAAAAATAAGGCCACGCTTATTGTGTTTGCGTTGTGAGCAGTGGTGGCCCAGTGGTAACGGACGCGACTTACAAGTTGTACGTGAGTTCAAACCCAGGCAGGCGCTTTACTTTGTGTCAATTATTTCATCACCACCGCTCTCAAAACGGTGAAGAAAAACATTGTGAGGAAACCGGCATGTCTTAGAACCAAAAATCGAAGACATGTGACATCCACCAATTCGCATTGGACCCGCGTGGTGGATTATGGCCCACACCCGCTCACAGAGAGGAGGCCTGTGCCCCAGCAGTGGGGACATTAAAAGGCTGATGATGATGACTGTTACTACGTCAAGAATTAGTAAATAAAAGCTAAGTTTTTAATCTTTTCCATAGATAGCGCTAAATTACCATTGTTTTACAGACGTGACCTTAGTAACAACAACTTAGTTTACATAATAAATACATAAAAACAAATGTTTTCTAAATATGCTTCAAGAATCATACAGAATTTGCACGTTCACTTAAAATAACTTGTAAATTCTGATAAGGCGTATTTTTCAGATGTTTGAAGTATCAACCTTCAAAGTAACTTTTGTTTACACTAAAATTATTATTAATATTGTGTCCCAGTTCATCAAAATAAAGCTCTAAGGAGTAGATAATTTGTAGCCATAATACAATTTACTTTTTTAACAATAAAAAACTGTATCAGCATGACCAAGTCAGTTAGTTATCTGCATATAATTCACGTCATGATGATGAACAAATTAATGAAATCGTAATGTACCTAAGACTAAAAGGATTGTTGTGCTTTTAAATTTTCTTCAGATATTCCGATAATACTATACCCAAAACCTTTATTGTAGACTCAGTAACATGAACACAACTGTGTTATTGCTACCCCACTAGGGAGTGGAATCTGTTTCTCCTTAACACAGATTATTTTGTGATCTAGCTAAGAGAGGCTAGACTTCACCCATCAATTTGTGTGTGCAACATGTTTTTAGTTTTATTGATAATTTCTAAGCACTTCATGTACTACTAATAACTTTGTATTATCAATAAATTATTCCATTTATTCAACTTTATGTACATACTATTTACATTTTTAAATATCAAAATATTTAAAAATATAAACAAGTAGCCCACCGGCATCGGAATAGGGTCCAAGTTACCGGTGGTCAGAGCTCCTGAGAAAGGGGCTTTTAATTATTATTATTATTATGACTATCAGGTTATTCGCGCTAAGGTGCGTAGAGCGAACACGGGTGGGGTCAGTAAGGGTCTGTCACTCTCTCTTGCTCCACCCAGAGCGGGACTTGTCATCTGATGATCTCCTAACATCATGAAAAAAATAAAAGGCTATTCGCGTCTGTCTGTGGATGAAAACTTTGATGGAATTTCGCTATTTAACTCATCGTTCTTCAAGTTAACGTTTATCGAAATCAGTCATTTATTTTACTATGGCAGACTTCTGCGGATGCTAACGATTTTTTGATGGAATTTCGCTATTTAACTCATCGTTCTTCAAGTTAACGTTTATCGAAATCAGTCATTTATTTTACTATGGCAGACTTCTGCGGATGCTAACGATTTTTTGTATTACGTATTTTACATCTGCAGATATAGCCTTGCAATGAAGGATTTGAAGCAATTGCTACCGGGTTCAAATTCCAGTGAAGGCTGATGTTTTTGCGAAGTTTTATCTTTTCAAAAACATGTTTCTCACTTCTTAGACTTGTTTGAAATGTAAAAAGGCCTGACTATATTCATGTTATCTTAATTATATCGGATGTAAAAAGACAGTATCCGAAGCCGAAAGCCACATGGCATATTCTACCCCATATGTGGATCATTTTTTTCCACTAGACCATACCTGGGAATCCACTGGTTCTGGAGATATTAAAGGTCAAATTCGCATCTTTTTTTTTACTTTTTTACGAAAATGATTTCAAAGTGTTAGTACTAAACTTTTGTCCAAACAAACATTACCTGAATTTTCGATTTTTTAAAACAAAAACGCAATGAATATCAAACGTATCCGACAAGTACCTACGCGGCTTAGAGCGAAGGGGCGGGGCTTAATTCCGCTTGCCTGGGTTCGCGTTACATTGCGCGCAATTAACAAAAGCTTTTTTTTATACCAAAAAATAAAAGTAGTTTCCCAGCAATAATTTTTGCGTAAAGCTACTTTGTTAGATGTACAGTATGCGTACTTGACGGCTTTGTGATGTGTATTTTTACACCCTGTACACTGTGCATGACAAATGAAGGTTATACTATAACAGTATTACTGCATACTGCATAACATTAACCGTAGTAAAAAAAAGTAGTGAACATATAACATAATATCTTCATCAGGTCCTTTCCTAAAACTATAAATTTCTGAACGCATTCCACAGATTTGCAGATTGACCGAACAGAATCGCCTAACTAAACGCAACGAATCGACTCAGTTATGAATTGGTACTATTGAATTATGATCAAACGAGAATGATACTTATTAGATTACACGTAATTTAATATACTGTAGCGAGGAATGGTACACCTGCTACTATTACAGATGAAATAGAACTTATAGAGCCCTTTGATATTGAATCAGAGACGCAAATGAAGACTCTTCAAATTATGGTAGAGAAGTCTTGTTAGGCGTCCATTACATTGGGCACGCCACAATTGCGGCGGTAAAAGAGTCACTCCTCAAAGGGCCCCCTTTGAGGAGTGACCGGAGAGGCGCCACAGCGTCCTCACCTTCCGTCTGACGCAGGTCCTCACCGGACACGGCTGTTTCGGGAGGTTCCTGTTCAGGATTAAGCGGGAGGAAACCCCCGGGTGTCACCACTGTGTGGATCACCCAGGGGACACAGTGGAGCTTACTATGGAGGTCTGTCCCACTTGGGCGGACCACCGCCGTGTCCTCGTGGAGGCGATCGGCGGCGGCGACCTCTCGCGCCCGGCACTTGTCCAGGCCATGGTACGCAGCGAAAGGGAATGGGAAGCTGTCACCTCCTTCTGCGAAGCAGTAATGCTCGCGAAGGAGGAGGCGGAACGCGTGAGGGAGACTCGACGGAAACGCCCTCTCAGGGAGAGTCTGACACGCTCTTCCGCTCCACCTAGAGCGGGAGAAGCACCGAGCGGGGAAGCGGGGGAAGTATCGAGATTAGTTCATGCAACCATCAGTCACTTTATTAGACGATAGGTTTTCCATCAGAAACAACCTTGACTGTAGTTAAACTGACAGCAAAACCTACCGTGTAATGGACGCCTTAAACTATGCATAAAAAATGGTTACGGTGTATTTAAGTTTCGAAACTCATAGAAAGGCAGAACATATTTCGATAGCAGTAAATAAATTCACCTTAAATAATATTGACGTAAGAATTGACGTCACAGACACTTGCGATACTTCTACTCCTACCACACACTTGATACGCCCAGATATAGCTTCTTCAAATTCAAGAGCATCGAGTACATTATTTTAATGTAGCAATACTATTTCATACTGCTGTTTCTAGCTAACAATACCTAGCATAGCCTTCAGTGTGCCTATCATGACCTACAGCGGATCTAGCATGGTCTTCTACAGTTGCCCTAGCTTCAAAACCTGGCTTTACGACTTTACTAGTTCTAGCATCGTCTTCTACATTTGGTCTAGCTTCAAGACCTGGCCTTACCAGATCTTCGGCTCTGTCATAGGCAGCTTCTTCATCTTCTTCCTCGGGTGTCATTAGTTTCTTTACCGCAAATGATAGAACCTTGCTCGTTTTCTCCACGATCGATTCAGGCTTGCAACCACATAAATTGTCAGTACGGGTTTTTTAAAATCGATCAATCGGTACAAATTCTGAGACAGTGTTTAATGTATATTCAAATCAAGTTTTGCAAGCTCGCTGTAACATTGCAGTACTATGTATATTTACGTCATAATTTTTGCCCCCCCACACACACACATACAAACACCCACACACACGCAGTCATCTGACTTAAGTTTAAAATTGTTTTTTCTTTTGTTTTTATTAATAACTACCTTTTTCTTTTTGTTATTTTTTTCCATACAATAGTCCAATAGTGCCACTTACTGTACAACTACTTGACAAATTGTGAAAATTTCTTATCTCGGCGAGGGGACCAGGAGTCCATAGCACAGGGTATCCTAGTTTGGATTCCTGACTCCCACAAATCCTTGTAAGCCCTATAACTTTTACACTTATACTGTATAAAAATGTACTTTGTGGGAGGAAAATAAATCTTTATTATTATTATTATTAATTTTTACGATGTTACTCCGGCTTGCAATTTGGAAAGAAATCAAAATAAAAATGTGGCAAAAATACTCGTCAATGTCAGAGATGCGAACATTGCGAGAGTCCTCAACGGCTATCTGCCACTTGAGTTTTAACGATGTCGGGCCGCTAAGATGGCTAAGCACAAGTGTGTGTGACTATGTGTTCTGAGATCAGCGCCTCAGCGTTGTCTTAGAGGCTCGTTGAGCAACTAGCGTCGTGGGAGCGGCGAAAGTACGGTCGTCGACCCCGTCAATGATCGGCGCACAATCAGCTGTTCTTGTGCGCGAATACCGATGATAAAGATTGCATTGGTGTCAATCAATTTTAATGGAATGTTTGGATTGTCGCATAGGCGGTCCCACATCAATAAAACACACTCACTCAATAAAGCACCATATTGATTTTATAGTGCAAATGTTTGACGTGTGCCGGTGGAAAAGCAACGATTTTGATTGGTTTCCTGTTTAGCGACATAAACCGAAATGTCATAATATCCAATATCTCAGAGGATGTTTCCATGGGAAAACGCAAAAGTTTAATAAACGAAGATGCATATAGCGTGAATTCCCCGCAAACGCGATGCGTACGTGATTACATCAACGACAGATTGGAAACGAAAGCGGCTCTAAGATACTTCTCAAAGCGTGCGGTAGAACCCGTGTGTGCGAACGTCTCGATAAGGAAAATTTTGTGAAAATTGTTTGCTTACACATACGTAACCATATGATAATAGGATCAATAAATTGATCACGATTGTAAATTCTTACTACTGATCCTTGACAAGTACGTCAATGCTGCGGTTACAGTACAAGGAAAAGTTGCAGTACATGGAAAAAATTAAGTCGGGGATTTTATCAATAAGGTCTATGAATGCATTCGCACACGCATCTCTGTGTCATCCAATAGGCGAGGTGTGGAACAGAGATGACCACGTCGGCGTCTCTGTCTAACATAACCCAGTTCGCGGACGACGCCATGGCTCGCCACCTTGCTCGACCCTTCTCTCAAATGTTGCATTGCCTCAATTGCGTTCATTAAGAGGAAAATTCTTTAATATGGTTTTTGGCAAGAACTTTGACTTTCCTTGAATTGGTAAAATACTGATAAATTGTTAACGAGGGAAAAACCCTTATGGGGATAACCAAAGGTGCAAACAGACTTTTTCTAGATGATGTGTGCTAACTCAGCTGTCATGCACTCTATATTTCTGCTCTTATAATATTTCTCATCAAAGCAACAGCTGCAACATATAAACGTGGTAAACATGGCTAAACTCGATACCACGTGAAGTTCACAGCTCGCCCCAAGTACACGTCGACCGCAAATCGGGTTCTCTATACACCGCGTACGACACTCGAGACTATTGTTATGCATTAAGGAGACAGGCAAGGTCGTCTACTGATGCCGTCATGGCACTTTCACCCGTCTGCCGTACCTTATAGAAAACCTCGTTAACCTACTAAAAGAAGTTATCAGAATCAAGGAGATAATTATTTGATGTAACTGTGCGTCATCCATCACTTCGTGAATAAAGTTTAACATTGTTAAATTTAGCATAATGAACACCTGTTTAACGTAGTCAAGGGCATGGTATTGTATGGTGGCTAGTCGTGATGATGGCACCTGGTGTTGGCATTCGGCGTGGGAACGAGGTCACGCCGGCGCAATGTTGCGCTTGGCTGGCCGCGCTTCATGTACGTTTGAACCTGTCGACTGTAGCCCCGAGATAATAACAAACATACTCTTCATGTACCCACTAGTACTACAAACTACTATTGTACCTAATGCCCAAAATTCTCGACAAACTTCAATAAAAATTCCGCCGACAAGTGTAAAGAAAGTGGGCAAGCAATGCCGGCGAGCGGTCGAAACGGAACTTCACGAGTTAGCAACCCGCTGACCTAGCAACGTGTCAGCGTTGATGTATGATAAGACGACAGCGAGCCACCAAGGAAAAGGCCGACATGATAGGAATTTCTGAACAGAAATCAACAAAAGTTCTGATGATACAGAATAAACTCATAAAACAGAAATGTCTGAAGGAAAAGGGCAAAAGACCAATGAAGTTTTTCTAATTGACTCGATTACCATACCCTCTGAGCACGTGCCTCATTTTCACACAAAACACGTTCCTACACTAACTACCTACTCAAAGGATAGTTGACAAGTGTTTAGCCACTTCAACAATAATATCGCAAGACTTATCAGAAGTCAGGACACAGTTGAACACCTACAACTTGGGCATCACACAAGCGATTGCCGAAATGTCTTCTGAATTTGCAACGATATGCTTCAAGGTTAAACCGATAGGAAGGGAGGCAAATGATTAAGTAATCGGTGAATTCTAGGCTCTGTTCAGTATCTATGATAACATACCGGCGACGCTCGGCGTCGTGTCGCGTCGTGACGCAACGTTAGCGTCACTGCCGCAGGAATGGCACCTGCCTTCCTAATCAGTTTTGAATGACATCAATAGGTATGAGATAAATGGCATGCTATAAAACGAATAAGAATATATGGCACGGAAGGATAAGTTACTTACAAGACCCAATATAATGTTAGCTTCAAAAGAGATAGGTATCAGAAATCACAAGTTTTAGATGCTAGAGTCAAGAGGTGACTTCCATACCCAAAGACATATTGCTTAAGGCAGCCCTACAGATATCGGGCCATGTCTCGTATATACGCGACGATAATCATAATGATCGGGCGCGACAAAAAGCAGCATTCCTGGCACGTCGAGAACGAGATCGCATGCCGTGGTACGTAAGTCATGCTGTGAGAGATAATTCTTTACTATTAACTCATATATTAATCATTAGATAAAGAATCAACAGCCACCATCGAAAAGCAATCTCAAAAAGATGAATATGAGAAAAAACGCGAGGCAAAAAACTACTCCAACAATCGCAAAATAATATGTCGTGTAAGTGACTAGCTAAATAGACGATGTTTATTTTTAAAATCTGTGTTACTACGTGACACACCTGAGATAATTGATAAGACTAACAATGAACAATTTATTTTAATGATGCGTAATGGCCAACAAAAATACTGCAGTGTCTCATTGCAGGCGTCGTTTGCTTCCACAATGGCTGTTTAATGACGAAATGATATCAGAGTAAAGGTTTCATTATGGTAATTTAAAGATTTTGATTGCTCTTAGAAAGCGAATTGCAAATATCCAACTGTAAATTATAATATAGCTGATGAATCTTATTTGCATACAGGTAGAATTTGGAACAATGTGTATAAGTAGACTCGTTTTTTGTATGAGAATGATCTCACCACCATGTGGACTTAACTTAAGTAGACATTGGAAACTGATTGTTAAACAAATGAAGTCACATTGAATACTATGCAGGTAACATAATGATTCAGTAAGTCACACAAGTAATTTGGACTACTCAGAAATCACAATTCGCAATGTTACTCATGCAAATATAAAAGGAAATATGAAGTAGCTACTTAAATTCACCTATTTCAGTGCAATAAAATACGATAACGAGGGATGCGATAAAACCAGTAGTTATAAACGGAGCTGAAAATAAGTAAGCAGGTAAGAATACTTGTACCTTACACATGTAGTTCGAGTATAGAACAATGACTTGGCAACTTGACGACCATCATATTTAATGGTGAACATTAAATTCAAATTTATTGCTGCATGCATTGCTTTTAAGCATCTCGTGTTATCCATACTTTACAGGGTAATAAAGACTACATGTGACAGTTTACAGATAAGTTGTTCTTGGTCCTAACTTATCATCAAATGATATTTTAATATTTCTCAACAATAGCTCGGGAGAAGTACTTGATATAATTCTTCAGCTTAACTAAGACGAAGACACATCAGCAGGCGTACCTAAGCCAGGCAAGCGTCCGACCGTGGCAATTTACCTATTATCATCTTCCTGCCCTTATTCCATGTTACTTGGGGTCGGCGTAATAGGTTTTTTTCTTCCATTCTGTCCTGTCAGCCGTCACGCTATCACTAACTCCCTTTTCTTTCATATCACTCCTCACACAATCCATCCATCTTTTCTTTGGCGTCCCTCTCCCACTCCATCCATCCACATTTATGTTCTCGTGGCATTTTACCTATGAGAACCGGAATCTGACACATGAATGACTATAGCAAACACGAGACCGATGGGTGATATAAGTGAAGATACCGATGACTAACCCGACGTGTGGGAGGCTTCGTATACAATATCTATGCAAGCTATAAAGTACAAAATGGAATGCGCGTATAAACCCAATCTGATCAAACCTTGGCAAGTGTAAACAAAGTGCTGAAGCGATTTACGACCAAAATGCAATGATAGACTCGTAGACTTAAATAATATATCGGAAGAGCTTCAGCAATTATTTATCATTATACTCATTAGAGTTCAATCAGATCATTGAGTGCGGTAACAACGCACATATAAAATTGCTACTATTAAGTTGGCTATCAGATAGGTTTCACGAGAAACACTCGATAGAAATCTGATAATCGATGGTAGATAGAGAAGATCTGTCGATAAAACTATAATTAAATTTACCTATCAACTCAACCTTATGCAACAGCAGATAAAAATAATTTTATCTGAGACCAATAAGTAAATAGGGATTATAAGTGCAGGCAGATATTATTTAATAATAATGCATGAGAGTATTAAAACAGAATTTGATGACAAAATGATGATATTTCAGCTGAAGTATGAGCCATTACTTCATGTTTAGTTTCAGCTTAACTGGAAATAAATTAATCAATTTGACTTCGTCTATTAACACTCAACTTGTAGAATTCTCAGTACAATCAGGTTCTGGTACCGAAGAATTATCGTGAGTAATGATTTTGGAATTTGTTTAATTAATACGTTCGTAGTATCAAAGTTATCAAGCAGCGTTTAGTCACAGCGACTCGCGCCGGAAGCTAACAGATGAATCAACACGACCATGCAAATACGTTAAAATTAAGTATTTAACATTGTTTGAAAGTGTTTGAAATAAAATATCGATGGAACACGGAACTTTAATATTGAGACTCAAAATGACTCGTGGCAAGGACAACGGTAGCTTTGAAAGCCGATTCAAAGAAAAGAAAGGCAAGAGACAAGTAAAACAGGGTAACCCACTGTATTTAATAAACCAACAAATATACATCTAATAGTAATAAAACGAGTTGGCAGAAGAAAAGAAAGCGAAAGGAACAAGTTTCTTAACACGCCCAGCAAGATACACAATGCCTCATCAACAGGAAAACTTGAGGAAATATGCAGCACTTATTTGTTATTTCCCTAATAAACCCTATATTTTAATGCCCTCAGCACCAGCACAAGAAATATATAGGGGTGACATCATGAGGCCGTCATCATCATAAACATCTTGAGTCATTTATTGAGCTATGTTATGAAGAGTGTTGTTGAAAATTAACAAGACGCTAAAAAAGATAAGATTACACATTATATAAATAGGCTTAATGAAGATGGGAACGATCTACAAAATGAAGCAAAATTTGAAGATGGTAAAGTTATAACAGCAAAATATTGGACCTTGGAAGTTTATATTGGCAAACATGAGAAAAGTGACATTGTGATACAGATAGAAAGAAAATATTTTACTATTCAGGTAGAGAATAAAACTAAGTCCTTGGTAAGGTCATATATAATAGAAAACTTCCATCTAAAGGGTGGGGACGTAAATATGTCGAGTAGAAAAGCGATTGCCACACAATGATTATCACATGTCGCACGAGGCCGCAGGTACCGGTTACGTAAGTGCGATACACGACATGTATTATAATATAGTATGTGGCTATGTGAGCCCGCTGCGTAACAGCGGAAACCCTTAAACAGTGTGACTTGTCCTGGTGAATATAGGTTGTAGAACTAGCTTGGTATGGTGGCTGGTTTGACAGCTTTATTCGTTTTAAGAGATATATCAGTAACGAAAAGGATTGTGCAGGCTCATGATGTGTAAGGCAGACGAAACAATGGACATGAAGGCATTGAATTCAGATGGATCAAAACACTTGGCTAGTCTTAGACAAGCTTCGAGTGATATCCATGGAAGTGCCCTTGAGGTACTCGGCACCCATAGGTACGCTCGATCGATTCAAAGGCTTACAGTCAACTTTATTATAATTTACACAGGCTGTGTTTCTAGATGCTTTGGCAAAGAGAAAAACTTGAG
This sequence comes from Polia nebulosa, assembly GCA_951329385.1. NCBI lineage: Eukaryota > Metazoa > Arthropoda > Insecta > Lepidoptera > Noctuidae > Polia > Polia nebulosa. Next base: position 2,049,455 of record OX589596.1, read on the forward strand.
CTAGCTTTCCCGCGCATGTAATAGAATAGAGTCACAGCATTTGTAGGCAACAGATATTAAGTTGTCACTTCTTACATACTATTGCAGTCTTGCTATCTAGCACGGTGATGCTTGTTATGGAAGTTTTGAAACAGTTTCAACATTAGGATTATCTAATGATGATACCTAATTGATGTAACTTGCGTTTTGAGACTTGATCAAAGGCCATTTCTGACGACTAAATGATAATTTTGATAATTTTTTTCACTAGTATGGGCTAGCTAACAAATTCATTCATATATTTACTTACTTGCAAAGTAACGAAAGGAAGTGTACGATAATATTATTTCTGAATATAGAATATATGAATCAAGCTGAGGCCAAGGATGTTTCCATGGCCCGATATAATTATTGTGATGAGAGCAATAAAAAAAGTTTTCATTTGAATAACTAGTTTCAACTCGAATATTCAGTTTCTTATTCAAATTGCTTGTAATTATAAGATTAACAAACATTCCAATGATGGTGACCAAAATATTGAAATGAAAAGTAACAAAATCTACTAAAAGAGCAAAATTACATTTCGGCTTACTATTGCAATTATGTGTTAGAAATTATAAATCACTGATAGTCGTTTATTTGCTTTCAAACTTTTGGAATTAGCACTCGTGGTAGAGAAATTTTAAAACTAAATTGTATCAATCTTCATTATTGGCAAGGTTTTATTTGAGAAATATGTTATGCAAAACAGTATTACGGAATTAAGTAGTTAATAAATTCTTGATGATACTAGCCAATCCGGAGCCAACACGACACGCGAAATAGCGATACTCGAGCACAAAAAACCCAATGATGGCGGGAAATAGAGATTAGTTATCAAACTTATTTTAGGAATATTTTTACTATGATAATCAGCGTCATTGACATTGCCAAGTTTGCCGGCTGCCTCGCACATGTATCAATTATAGTCAGGATCCGATAACCACGCGAATGCTTCCGACCATGAGTCATACTCCTCGCTTGCTCACAGCCAGTGAGTCCTTGTGGGAATAACCAACCGTTTTGTGAACAATGCTTTAGAATTACATCATATTTTATGACCAGACTTCAACGGATTTTCTTGTCTCAAGCCAGATGTGCGCAGCGATATTCAAAAACACTGAAAGAAAATTTTGCTACTTTACTTTTAGTTAAAGCTTTGCTTCTTCCAATATTCAAAGTATTACAGAATGTTTAGTATCAGTTTTTTCCTGGTTTTTAGCATCACAATTATCTTTAACAATAGATATTAGGCTACAGATCAGAAATAGAGACTTTAATTTCAATTAATGGTTCTTTTTTACGCGTACCAGGCATTTATTCTACCTGTTCGGTTGAATGGAAAGTCGCTCACGTTCCACTGACTCACACCTCCACTGTTTATGGAATATTCGATGTAGGTGTATGTAGAGAAACAATCGCCCGCAATAAGCATTAAAAAGGTCGATGGCAATAATATATATTAGGTTTTGTTCCGCTCGTACTTTATTCCTGGTTTTATGTGTTTCAAGTGTACAAAAACCTTTATAGCTTATTTCTATAGCTGCAGAATATACTTTAGTATCTGTCTCAGCATAGTTATCTCCAAACGCTACATCAATCCTGCCAGACAGTGACACTTTAACCAATATTTCATTACATACAATTGCCCAGATTTCTATTGCCATGACAAGTATTTGCTGCAATTACATAGTTTTAGTCAGGTTTTCTTTCTGCCAACAGTGAAAACCGCTAATGTTAGCTAAACGACTGGTCCTTTTCACGCGTGTTAAGATGACCGTATGACAGAGAGGGATAGCCACATATACATCTGTTTACATTGCTGACCGTGTGCATAGGAGAAATTAGCGACACGCAGCCGTTCAAGCGAAAGGTTTGTAAATGTGATTGAGGCAAGTGAGGCCGAGTGTCCATTGAGTCGTATCGCAAACTGCGGATAATTGAATGAGACCGAATATTTGAATCATAAACATGGGAATTTTGTAAAATTCAATGTGTTTAAAACCCCTTTGCGTGTCTGAAATCCTAATTTTCGCCACATATAAGCTGTCACACAGTGCCAGCCAGATGCGTGCCAAAGTTCATGGTGCCAAGCTTTTATGCCGGCGGGACATGGTATAACAATGCGAATAGCGATGTAGATTTTGCGCCGCCCTTGTGCCAAAGGACATAAGGCTTCGAACATAAATTACAGAAGGAGGTCGAGAATTTTGCCTACATACCAGACACTGGTTCTTGCGCTGCATAATGAGTGGGCTATAGATAAGTAGGATTAGGTTTAGTTGAAACTGAATTTAATGTTTAAGAAACTTCTTCTAGACTATAAGAAGCAGTAGTGGAAGACTAGATGCGGGACCAAGGAACTTTGGGAAAGCAGTACAGGTTCGGATAATTTCTAGTAAACATACTTCGGAAAATATGGTCGTAACGAAAGACAACACACATCTCTAGATTTCCCATCTTCTATAAATAATATAGAAGATGATATGAGTCTTCAATCAATGATTTGAGTTGAGCACAGTGAGCAATACTCCTAAACATTATTTATCAACGTTAACTATCTGCGCGACAGTTCGGTTTATCAAATATCGTGCTCAATGAGGTTGTTTACACACGGGCACGTGGGACGCCGGATAACGACCGGACAGTTGGAGACAGGACGGTCCAAGATTTAGGCAGTGGGACGACTCGGGCCTTTGAACCGAGATAAATTGCCGACGGGCAACTTGAGCTTAAGTGTTATTGATCTGAATGTATTGAAGGCATTTGGATACAGCTCGGTAATGCGACAATTAATGACCTTAATGTTAACATAGCTCGAATTCATAAAGAAACTAGCTTTCTTTCCAAATCAGAGAATTTTATGGAAGTGTTGCAAGTGTATTTAAAATAGTTATAATTACTCTTGCAACGTGTGACTTAATAATAAATAATATACATTGATGTTATTTGCTTATTTTGTCACTCATGTACACTCAAAATATCACTCTCTCTCTCACACACACACATACACACACCATCACACACACACACACACACACACACATACAATTATAATATGTACTTTTTTTTTCTGTGTAACTATTTAGAAGTTTAAAATGTAAGGTGGAGCGGAACCTTCAAATACAGGCATTTTCCATGCCTAAATGGAGGTTCCTCGACATGTATTGTAAGCCAAATATAATTTGTAAATGAATAAATAAGTAAATAAAATAAATAAATAAATAGTAGGTACATTATGAGGAGAACGTTATCCACAAGGAAATGATTAATTCTTAAAGGCTGATAGTGTATCATAATAATCCTCTATTATTAGAAGAGTATTATTCATAAATGACTTCACGGATTATGACACTCGAAGAATTCGACAAGTTTAGTTCTAAACACTAATTTAACGAAAGTTGGTAAAATAATAACCGGATAGTCAATACTAATTATTAGTTTGTGTAATCTTATCTGAAAGCATGTAAAACTAATAGCAGTGATAAAGGGCGCTCCTAATTCCGGCTAGAAGAAATATAGAAACCTGTTGACGACAAAACCAAAACAAATCAATTTTATAACAGAGGTGACACTGCGATGAAAATAGGCGCTGATCTTCATTACCATCATGATGTATCAACGAACGAGGATAATCTTGCAGTTTTGAAAGCTGCAGACGGCAAAAAATGGAGTGCTTTGTACGAGGATTGATGCAACGGTACATTCAGAGGCATCAAATTGCCTACTGCCTATATACTATCGATGTCATTACTAAACGCTTTTGAGCGGAAAGAAAGTAATATGACCTCTTTGAATATTCATGGTTTATAGAGCTGTGCACTTAAAATCAACCAGTCGACCTTACTGATAAAATACGTAGGCTCTGTAATGAATGATATATTCGGCAATGCTGAGCACACGTTGACATTGCAATACGGGGTCAGTGCCGCGCACAGGATAAGGGTAAACGAAAACAATCCCACAGAATCGTTTGTTTGTGGAACAGCAAGACGGAAACGTGTTTCGAATCAATGAGAATTGTACGTCGCCAAGGCAGGCGAAAGGAAATGGACGTTTAGTGCACATCGAAAAAGACTATTTGGAGAACATAATTTTAGATTCGATGCAATTAAAATGATGATCGCGGCATCAGCGTTCATCAAAGAGATAGTTATTAATAAAGTGAAATACCAGTTTATCGAGCGAGTATCTCACAAATAACCACAGAAACAAAATAAGAAACAAACGAACTTGAACTTGTTAGGCGCACTGGTTGTTCTAAAAATAATCGTTACATAGCATTTGGTTTGCGGCGGGCAATAGCCGCCCCCTCACGACTTGCAGTACACAATTTATACGTTAATGCAGTATACAAGAACATTAGTGTTATGGTTCTGCAACGCAAACAAACGCAGATTCATCTGTAATGTATGTAAACGGAGCGGCAGATTCAAACATACGATGCTAGAGCTAGATTTCTTTACCGCTTAAGAAGTTTAATATTGTTGATATTTGCAAATTAATATTAACAAACTATTTGTGATTCTAGTCTAGTTCGGACTGCTATCGCTACTACGACATAGTGAATCCGTTTCTATTATGACCGCATTCATTATGACCTCGTTATGTAATAATAACCAGATTGCATTTTTATGAAACTGTGGACTAATCGATGAATCCTCCATCCTTTGAATAAATTCGGCTTCTACCACGTTTACCTTTTCTATATCTGAGGTTACTTTGAAAATTTTGACGTTTAATATCAAGAGATCATTCCATGTTAAGAAAGCTACAAACCTTTTTGTAGAGTTTAATCCAGGTGAGGTCGCCTTTAGAGTCGGTGTACTGGAGGCCGAAGAACCAGACCTCTCGCAGACCGATGGTCTTGACGACCTGGTCAAACAGCTGTTTGCCGGTCGTCGTCTGCTGGATCGCGAATTCCAGCTCCGCGTCCATCGTCGTCACACGGACGTTCATCTGGAAATATAAGGAAACAGTTAGTATATTTTATTTAAAGGTGACCTGAAGCTCATGATGGAAAAATGGTATTTCAATAAATTCGTGGTTGTGCATTAAGGGCAGGGGAAGGAGAACATTTACTGGCTACTCATTTAAAGAACATCCATAAAATATGTACAGCTTTCGAAGGTATATATAGAAAAAACAGTTAATGCAAGTGATGAAATGATTTAGGAGACACTTTGATGAACCTCTCATCTAAAAAGATCTTGAGTGATTTACATTAGTCTCGAGAGTATGCATTAATATTAATTTACGCGTGAATCGCACATATTTGGCATATTTATGCAACGAATGAGCTACACTTCGGAGAAATCTTTAATCTGATGGGAGATTCCTCTGCTCATTCAGTTTAACTGACAAATTACTAATGTCTTATTTTATAACATTTCTACTTGTTTTTGTTGTTTCCATATTGTATAAACGGATACGTGCGCCCTTGTTCCGAAGTAAAAGACCTTAAGTGTCAGATCGTATATGGCAAAGAAAACAGTGGAACGGACGCAAACGGCATTGTACACAACAGATGTGTGCCAACCGACTTTGTTATACCTGCCGAGCTAATAGTCCGTATAATGGAACAAACAACCTTTAGGTAACTTAATATATCGTGCAGACGATATTGATAAAATTATGAGTAGTTAATAAGGTCTATATGGCATCGATTTGTATTTGTGCTGACGAGCGTATAGTAACAATAGCCACTTTCAGATTGATATTGGTGTAAGGCTTGATAGAGACCAAAAAACTCTCCAAAGTTATACAGGATGTAACGGAAAGGTGTGGTGATATTTCAAGACTTGCATCTCTCCATCAATATGAACCATTTTCTTCAAGAAAACTTGAGGAAATTCTCAAAAAAAAAAAATTACATTCCATACAAATATTGATCAGCTGATGAAAACTTTGTACGGAAAGTCAAACTTCTGTTTTGGGAAAATTCGATTTTTTCTTAGAGTTAGTTGTACATTTCTATGGGCAGAACCGGCTCTTAAAATATGACCACACCTTTCCGTTACGCCCTGTATGGAATCTACAATTCAAATACTTTGACAACATATCTCGCTTATACACGTGAGTGACAGTGCGAATGTGTTTACTGGCACGAGTTGATTGCCTCATTTATAATAATACCTGGATAGGTCCTACATTTTTTCTGGTTTACCTTCAAAATCTAATTTGTAATATATTCGACAAAATTTATTATCATTAATTTTGTCGAAAATATTACAATGATTAAGTTATTTCGGCAGTAGTCACGAATACAGCTACAGCGTAATTTATTTGGAAATACGCATTCCCTTCAGTTATTCTCATTATACACGCATCCAGAGAAATATAAGGTCAGGTGCGGTTATCAAATATATCGCCAGATGCACTTATGACAACAATTACTCATCTGTATCAGTTACAACAAAGAACAAAGAATATTAACCTAAAACAGCGATACAAAGATAGAGTATGTAGATGAATATCAAAACAAAATCAGACGACACGGTAATAAAGTTTCATTCATAGAAAATGAAATAGACATAAATAATAGAATCATAACAGGAATAGAAGAAACGTAAACGATCCTATCTAATGGCGTACAGTTGGTGGCATGCCAAGCGGATGCGATGTTCCGGGGCGATTATGTCATGGTATTACTTCAACTGCCGCACTGTACCAACGTCCTTTTATGATCTCTTTTAGTGTAGTTCGATACTTTAATTTTATGGGTCGATGAAAAGGATGTTACTTGAGAGCTTTACTTGATGCTATGGTGAATGGTGCTGCAGGAAACACGAACATCGTTCTTCTATAGGTCGGGTCTCTTACCACAGAAAAGATAAAGAAGGATTAATGCTTCATATCGATGACAGCTACGGTCAAAATCTGCCTAAACCTTGGTTGTTTTAACTCAAGTTATGCACGTTGCTTGTGGTCGACGATTCCACGAATAAATTATTGTACTTCAAAGTTAAACGAAGCTTCTATTTAAAGGATTCACGAAACAATTCTAGACAAACATCCATAAACCATATTCAAATGAAAATTCTAGCAAACGATCGCAGTTCACGCAAATGAAATTGCTAAACAAATAGTTTCTATTTATTTTGCAATTTCTCAGAAACCGCTACAATATTTTTTCATTATGGCCAAGGTCTTCGTTTCCTAGAAATTTTACATTTATCCACTACATAGACAGATGGGAAGAGGGACGGGCAGAACAATGGTCGAGCTTGACATGGCCGTGAAGCACATCGGCGCAACATGGATAGGTAATATAGGGGACTCAGGATAATCCTTACCTGCCTGTATTTCTTCTGATCTTAATAACGTAAGGGTTACCCTAGATATTGGCCAGACAAGGCCAATAAGACAGATATAGAAGTCAATCGCAAAACCTATCCCTGACTCTAACCTATCGATAAATAAAACAGTATTGGTTGAATAAAAAACTTTTTTACAAAAAAATACAACCGACTTCCAAAAAAAAAAATACACTGAAAATTTTTCAGTGTAAGTATGTTTTTTTTGGAAGTCAGTTGTTTTTTTGTAAAAAAAAAAAGTTTTTTATTTTTCACTTTTTGGTTGTTGTACCCCAGAACTAAACATGGAACGTGGAATTTTAACATTTGGAGAACACCAAAACGTCATCGAGGTACACATATTTTTCGTTTTTGTTCAGTTTCTCAAAAAGCGCTGAAGCAATTTCGATAAAATTTATATGGGACCACCTCGGGAGTATATTCTTTCGGATAAAAAAAGAATTCTGAAAATCGGTCCACAACAAAAAAAACATACACATAGTCGAACATAGAACCTCCTCCTTTTTCGAAAGTCGGTTAAAAAGAGGATGTCATAACATTGCTTGAGATGAAGTAAAAATAATCTAAGTCAAAACATAGACCACCATAGGGGAAACCATTGTACAGTCCGACAAACGTACGAACGCATACATAATAATTACTTAATATAAATTATCATTGATGGTACACGGGAAGATGTGAAGTTATAAATAAACTCAGTACAAAAATAGATTAAAGTACCAGAGCTAAGGTATTCGCTGTAGCCGATGACTCTACATCGGATCCTAGTAATGAAAACATGATTACACTAACAATGGCAGCTACGGACGGAGATATTATCTGCAAAGTGGTAACAATGGATGAACACACCGTTCATTCATAGTATAGTTCTAAGCACGATAGTAATGGGAAGACACAAGATTTTAATAGTATCGATATTTTTTAGCGGCTGACGCCTCGCTAGCAAACCATTATAGTTTTGAATTCGATGCCGACCCAAAACCAGTCCATGATGAATATATCAAATTTAAAAAATCAATATGGTTGACCGCAGAAGCAGTAATCGACGATGAATTAATTATATAACTATTTATTTATCGTCCACTTACAAATCTGACTTAACCTAGATTGCAGAATATCTTGAAATGATAATTTCATATTATCTTTAATCGACTTTTAAGTACATGATAACATAAATACATACTTTTAGTGAAGGTCAAAGTTCAAAGAGCTGAAGACCGGAATATAATCAGAAAGCGCAGCTTGGCGCCCAGCCAGCGCAGAGGATAAACAGCAAATAAAAAGCAGCCAACCAGCATCTCTCATGTTTACGTTCATGAGTGGTAAATCTTGTTACCACTGATTTCATACTATCGCTATTTTATTGCTATTTAGTATTTTAACGTCCAAGTAATTGAACATGCTGTCATACTTTTCACGATCACGCTTTATTGAAGAAAATAAAGCCATCGATAGAGCTACTTTGAAAAAGTATCCTTATTTCTAGGCTATTATTCAACCTCGGTTATTCTCGTGTCCCCTATAATTCATAGCTTATCAACTAGCCCGCATGGTTGATTATTTAAAATGGTAACACAACCTCACCTAACCTCCATTAATAAGGTTAAGGAAAGGACAATGATAGCGCTCATAAAAATAACTCGAATGTTCTCAATGTCGTTAATTTAAAGTGAACTAGTTTCTACTGTGAAATGTATGTAAATGTGATCGGTGTAAAGTCGCGACTTTGCTCTACAAATGATGCATATTTTACACGCTTGGAGAGCATTTCTAGACAATTCGTCATCATTATGTCAACACTTGTTTTAATCTGTTCTTGTGTGTTCAGTAAATCCTGGCTAAAGCACAACACAAATGAGGTTGGTGCAGTGAAGTAGAAATAAACTGAAATATACCCTGACTAGCTCCAAAATAAAGTGGCTAAAATAAGATATTACTCGATGTTTGGTGCCGAGCAACTGATCTTAGGTGTTACTTTTGTAGTATGATGTAACTCAAAAGGTTTACGTAAAGAAAAAAAAGGCAGAAGGTCACCTGTCAATTTGAAATATTTCCTCTACCACAAACCAAGTTAGTAAACCTGTTTTATTCATAATTTTAAATATAATGGGGACACGAGCGCACGAGTAAAGTTATACGTTCATAGATGCGTAACTAAAAGCTAATGAACGTACGCCACGGCCATCAATGTCACATGCTGATGGCTCTAGTTTTGGTATACCTAGTATATCGACGGAACCGCCACATGGCAACGGAAACTGCCGAGACCAGCCCCGATAGACGAATCTAATTGCTTCCGATTGGTGTAAAACCTGCCTATCTTTTTGATATTACGATTTAGAGGATATAGTCCCTAAATATCAGGTTTACAGTTTTGTAAATAGATCCGTTTTCGCTGCGCGATGAGTAGGCACATAGCAGCTCAGTAAAACCTAAATCTAAACAAAATTATGGCACACTTTCTAACGAACGGAATTCAGGCTACCTTTTTTTTGGAAGATAAAAATAATAGGCATTCCGAACCCAAGGACGGCGACGATGATAATGAAGTAGTAAATGCAGCTGAGTCATCAGGGCGAGATTGAGAAACGAACGCGAGATAAGAAGGCGGTGTTGCGACTGGAGCGTTATCGCCGTGTAAACGACGGATGTTTGTATAAGCTACGACCAATTTGCTCGCTTTGCACGCGAAACTTGCCTTCAAGAAAGTGAGCATGTAATTTCTTAGATCTATTATTATTATGAAGAAACATGTGTTGGAGAGTGAGTTTATTTTTTTTTTAGAACAGATGCCCATGATAAGAAAGATATTAATACCGATGCAAGAACTTAAGCTGAAGACGTTTCGCCGACAGATACAAAATACGTTAAGCATCTTGATAAAGAAACCTGTCTCAAACTCTCGCGTGTTGGCTATTAGTAAAGAGCTATTGACGCTATGAGATGCTTTGCGCCATTAGTTGGCTTAATGTAAGTACGACCATTACCTGATTAGAAAATCTTCAATAATGGAGGACATAAACCACCAATAAGCAGTGAAAATGATTTCGTATTATAATCACGGTTCCTGTTAGTGTGTCATGCAGCTTGCGACAGGAAAACGACTGCATGTTAGTAGGAAACTACAGACTGACAACAATTTGTTAGAACAATATGAGGATATGACTGATTTTATAATATCTTTATACATATTTGGAAAATGAGTCATGTTTCATCGGTAGTAAGAGGTTTATAGCTCGCGAGGTCAGTGTTACATGGAATAAGGGTACAGGTTTAAATGCAAATCCTTTGATAAATTGAAGTATGGCAATAAAATTAATACAGTATAAAGTATTGTGAGCGTGCGTGTATTACATGTTTCCATTTTCCTTTCGTGACACTAATACGAGTTGTTGAGTGAATCGATACTTCAAAGGCCATGTTGGGCAGTAATCACGTATTAACTGTAAATCTAGTCGCATGTCAAGGAAATCCTATCCATATTCCGATTATTTTTTGCTATCCTATGAATAAATTTGTTTCGCCGCATTTCGTTGCTAAATTATTGGGATGAGACATATGATGTTGGACAACCTCAAATTCCTGTATGTAACTTTGCACTTATATATTTTTTGGGATTCCCGATGTTATGAACAACACAATCAATTGATAGATTAGCTTATCGCCCGTATACACTAGTGTCTACAGTTATCCATTTGCATTCCTACAGCTTCACGGAATGACAATCACTTTCGATTATCTTTAACGATCAAAAAGTTAAATGGAACTCTATCATAAACAATGCCAAAGGCAACTCTATCATCATGATCAACGACAGTTAATCATGATGGTAGAGTTGAAAACTAGACATAATTTTCGCATTTTTGCATATCGATTACATGATAATATACTACCTTAAAATTTTAAATAACTGTCTTTACTTCTCAGCCGACATTCGGTGTTCATGACCGCATCTCTACAAACTAGGGAGACATGACATCACCTAAATACACAAGTAACGTATTACAGATACTGCTATAATATATATGAAGCGCGTATGGCAGCCGTATGTGCTGCGGATTCTATAAATAGGAATACAAGCGAAGGATTGAATAATGCTTAGAAGATGCTTAATAAAATAATTAAGTTAGAAGCTTCAAAGGTCGCGTTGTCTCGACAATTTTACTTCTTTTTTATTGTCTGTGCAGTCTGATTCAAGATTGGACTGATTCGCGTTATTTGTCTTGAACATTATTATCATAATGGCAAAAGTGTCACCTGTATCCTAAGCTAATAATTTTCTCGTAATATACTTTTGTCAGTAGATGTTAGGGCTCTAAACACATGACCATATTCTTTAAATACAAGACATGATTGGCCTATTCCTAGACGAGGACCACACGCCTAGTTCACAACATAATTTATATTGAGACATTGTTTAACATCTGTTTCTAACATCGAAACAACATGTCGGCATCAACATCTTGCTCCAAACAGAAGCGAATTTTGTTTTCAACTCACTACTACCGTGAAAACCTTATTACACACTTATTTTAAATACACCTGTCAAACATGTTAATAACAATAACAATTTTACAAAGACCATTGTTTCACAGAAAAATATTCAAGAATCAAAAATATGGTAGGATGATGTCCTTGCTGTGTATCTTAGCCAAGTAGGAAGTAACATGAGGTGACCAAGGTGAACTGATGATAATTATGAAGATACATTAAATATACTCGTTGTAAGTACATTTGACGACATAATTATTAACTTTGAACTAGGATCGCGACCTCGCGAGGTCGGCGCGCAGAGGTAAAAAGCTGTAAGAACCGGTATATTAAAAACTTGTATAGTAATTATAAACACGGGGGCTAAGACAAGTGATTAATAAATTGGATATCAATTTTCAATGATACCACAAAATCTGAAGGCGACTTTCCAAAAAAATATGCAAACCTTTAATATTACTGGCTCATATAAGCTACGATTCAAAGTCAAACATATGCTAATGCAGTTAAACCGTTCGGTCCACAAAAAACATCGGTCGTACGCTACCTTCGAAAACAAACAGATGATTTAACACATGAGACATTAGGACAACTGCTGTACGATTAGCAACATTATATAAAGGTAACAGAGACCAAAGTTGGATGTAAAGTTGTATGCACAAAAAATCCCACCGTTCTTAGTCAGAAAGGTGGCAAAGGGATCGGATAAACCGAGGGTGGCGTAACAGGTGCACAGACAGATGTACGTAACACGTGGCTATAATGTATACGATCAATTCTGTTGCCACCTTGCGGAAGATCCCATATCCTATTGTTTTAAATTATGATATAATTAGGTACAGAGGATCTATAAAAGTATTAATTTTCTGACGTCAATCGCACCGTTTGTATGAAACAAATAGGATTTATTTGGTATTGTGTGCTTTAGACTATTGCAGAAGTCAAAGTCCAAATGAAACCTTCAATATACGTCAAGTGAAAACTTAACAAAACCACCACGACGTTGCTACCTGACTCAATTAAAATGCCACACCTCCACGAATCTCGCGAAGTTTCGTCAAAAACGAGACTCGAAAATTCAGAGGTGATAGGAAAAGAAATTCCGCTGTGCTTTAGAAATCGCAATAGGTGTGAGTAAGTGAAACGGAGTGAAACGGCACTACATGGGCATGGAGCATATCGACCGTCAAATTAAATTCAAGTACAGGCTGTAATGAATGAGGGGCTTATGGCTTAATGGCCTCTGCGAAGTTCGATCGATGCATCAGATGGGGCTGAGTTGCTATGAGGTTAGACTTGGACGGATCTTTATTAAAGAACTCTGAGCGACTTAGTTAAAGGACTTCTAAGCGATTGGATAGTCGTGGACACGTTAATGGCTATCAGAGACCCAAAAATCGGGATCTCCTGCTCATTCGATCGTGTTATTAATCTGTTTCTGATTGGACAGGATCCAAAAATAAATAATAACGTAATAATAATAACGTAACGCTACGTTATAGTAGATATAAGTGAAGTCGCTAAGTCACGTGGAGCCATTGTGATATCGTGATGTTGCAGTTGCTTCGATGCAGGTATCCTTTTTGTCTCTTCGTTGCATGTCTTGGCACTAAGTAAGGTTCTGTCTATTGTACGTTCTTAGATGCTGGTATCCTTATTGTCTCTTCGTTGGATGTCTTGGCACTAAGTAAGGTTCTGTCTATTGTATGTTCTTAGATGCAGGTATCCTTATTGTCTCTTCGTTGCATGTCTTGGCACTAAGTAAGGTTCTGTCTATTGTATGTTCTTAGATGCAGGTATCCTTATTGTCTCTTCGTTGCATGTCTTGGCACTAAGTAAGGTTCTGTCTATTGTACGTTCTTAGATGCAGGTATCCTTATTGTCTCTTCGTTGGATGTCTTGGCACTAAGTAAGGTTCTGTCTATTGTACGTTCTTAGATGCAGGTATCCTTATTGTCTCTTCGTTGGATGTCTTGGCACTAAGTAAGGTTCTGTCTATTGTATGTTCTTAGATGCAGGTATCCTTATTGTCTCTTCGTTGCATGTCTTGGCACTAAGTAGGGTTCTGTCTATTGTATGTTCTTCAGCTACTGATCTTTCTGCTGAATACCTTATTGTTCTTCTCTGATCGTCGGTAATGATCGCTACCTTATCGCAGTATTTACACCGCAGACCTCCTTTTTATTTTAAGATCTTTCAGACCATCCAAAAGGTCGTCTGGTTGATATCGCTGTCAGCGATGAGACCGTCATTGTGCCCATAGATTTTAGTTCGTGTATAAGAATTGAGTAACTGTAGAATTATTCTATTTAATAAAAAAAAAACAATCTGCCCAGCCTTTTTTCAACTACGAGTATCTTTGGGTCGGCTTCCAGTCTAACCAGATGAAACTGAATACCAGTATTTTAAATGGTGCGACTACCTATCTCACCTCCATAACCCAATAACTGGGTAATACGACTTTCGGGCTTCTGACTACCCGTAACGACTGTCAAAGATCCACAATTGACAGCCGGGACCAACGGCTTAACGTGCTTTTCGAGGCACGGAGGAGTCTCGGTATGTAAAGATGGTCACCCATCGATGGATCAAACCCGGCAAGCGTAGCTTAACTTTAATTATTCTATTGAATGCACTGGCCTTTATTTGCCAGATCAAAACTATTTCTATGCCACATGTTTCTTTTATCATAATTATAAAGACTTTAATAAATTGCTTCCCTTTTGTACCAGGATACGCGGTTAGTTAATTAAAATTCCTAGCCTTAATTAACATTGCATTTATTTTTTGATAAATCGAAGTCGTTTTTATTGTTAAACACGTGAGCAAAGTTTCAGAGCGAGGTGTAACGAAAAGTGGCAGTGTTATTTATATGTTCAAGGCTCCAAGCAACACGGCAGTTGAAAGATAACTTAATAATATAATTTGAATGAAGAAAACTTACGCGGTCGATAGTTTAATATTTTATAAGTTGATAAATCTTTAAGCAGCGATTGCTTACGCAGATTTATAATATTGGTGATCCGCAAGATATTATTATACCTGTTTAACTGAAGTTTTGTTCTCCCAGAACTAAAAATAGACGAGCTTAGAATCTTTCTGAGAATATTTAACGTGCTAAGTCTCGCCAAACTAAACTAAGCAAATTATTTAATTTCGGAGCTAAGCCAAGTCAACAAAAACTATTTTAATAAGTCTAAAATGGTAGAACAAGAAGTGATTAAATGTTTTTTCTGAACCCTAACAATCTTACAGATGAGGAAAACCTTGAGCATCTTCATACATCAGTAGTACGTGATTTAAGTGGCGCTGATGGAGCAAGTTTTATAATCAACTAGTGTTACAATGCGCCCAACGCTGTAATGAGCCCGGTTAATGACAAGTCAGCATCTCCATCGCGTGACGCAGATTCACAGCAACATTTACGTGAGATCTAGTACTTCACTAAGTACTTACTTTTATGTATTTTTAACAATTTATTTACCAGTAGGTAAGCGAAACGTATACAGCATTATAATGGCGATAAGATAAAATTCATTACAACTCATTGTGTTAATTTCGATAAAAGTAATCGAGAATTCATACGTTTATATACATTCGTATCGGTGATAAACACAGTAAAATTCTTCGTAAGTTTACCTAGTCATAAACCAGGTAAATCGATAAAAACATTTGAAAGAGTTCAATGTTGGATTTTTTCATCACGAGCTTGGAAGTTGATTCAAGACAAAAGATCCCATCGAAAGCGAGAGCACCAGACCCTTGGCGAAACAGGAAAGTGATTCTATCTCGTTCCGACACGTTGGTGGGACAGGGATGGGGAATAAAAAGACGGTTACGACCGTTTGCATGATGCAAAATAAATAATAAAGCCATGACCGACTCCATCTTGGAGTTTGTGGGTTTACTTTGCGATGACATCACCGTAACTTATGATTTCAGTCAACATGATGATTCTCAACGATCTGTACACTAATGTAATTTATTCATTTGACGAAACGCTCGGGCAAGGTGGCACCTGTTGCTATGCTGTCTTCACACTTTTTGCGATCGTGATAAGCTGTGACGCATGCATCCACTTGTTTGAGGTCCTACTTAATATGCAGTACAGGTGACTAAGGCACCTGGACAGGATACCCTCAAACTCAAGTAGGAGGACATTGGACGATGTATTGAGAACCAGTTTTCGAGGAAGACTAGCACTCGAAGGGTTTGAATTGCGCTAAGCACTAGAAGATTCTCTGCGGTTTTTGCGGTCTTCGCAAAAAGTACGTTCAGACGAGTCGATGGTAGAGTCGTCCTGTTTATGTAACTGACCTGTTTGCCGCCGGCAACCATGGTGGCTGATGTTCGGTCACACGCACTGGGTAATGTCACTTGCACAAGGTTGTTTATAAGATCCTGTGGTAGCACATGAGCCGCGTCTGGCGGACGCGGCGGTACAGTTTGAACTGAACGGCCGGTCGTCGCGGGGATGCGCGCGCGCCCCGAGCTCAAGGCCGGCGCACGCGCTCACCGGCTCACCGTCACCTCACCTCACTCACACGGTCTCACCGCCTACAGACTCGCTACTTTTTTTCCTCCTTGCATCTAAATTGAATAGTGATCCAACCGATGACTCTATTACACATTACGTGTAGTGCAAGGCGCGTGTTTATCAGCTCAATTAAATACATATATGTAATGTAAGTATTTTACTTTAATGTTAATATTTCATTTGTCTACACATAAGTGATAAACTCTGATTATCTGTCTTGCTAATTTTTAACACCTGTGTTTGTTTAGTTTGTTATGTAAGTGCCTAAGTTCAGCGGTGCGCGAAGGTTGTATTGGCTCCCCCCATCGTATAAATTCTTTCTTATTACGTGTTCAAGTTAAGCTTGCATTACTAGGTGTTGATTAACAGCTAATTAAAACTTACGTAAATATTCATAGGGGCCACAAAGCAGCAGCTTTTTTGTCACCAGGCCAAATTAGGACTAATAATAAGTATCTAAGTACTAATAAAATCAGAACTTTGTAGCAGTTATAGCTGCTACTAATTGGTGGCTAAACCACAAAACTACCATTAGTTTCGAGTTAAATTTTCCCGTTTTGATTGTATCATGCATATTTTAGTGACTACATTCTTAACGCTTCGTAGTAATTGAAATCTAAATTAACTAGGTAATTATGAACCATCTCCCGGATTGGAAAATAAATTTTCGACTCGTTACTAATTTATTAAAAACGCTAGTCAAGTGATGCGATCTTCTGTTGAATATTCATTTAACAATAACATAATCTAACGCTCCTTTGACCATTTGTCACATATAACATCCAAAAACCAGCCAAGTGCGAGTCGGGTTCGCGCATGAAGGGTTCCGTACCATCGTACAATACGCGTCTACTTGTTACCATTATTAAGATCGAGCAAAAAAAGTAAAAAAAGAACACGCTTCTAGTAGGGTGGTCAAACGCGAGCCTATCAAACATAAAAAAAAGGGTCGCCCTTTAATTTTTAATTTATGTTTATTATTTTTTTGATATAGCGGCAACAGAAATACACATTCTGTGACAATTTCAACTGTCTACCTGTTACTGATCATGAGAAATAGCCCGCTGACAGACGGACAGACGGACGGACGGACAGCGGAGGCTTAGTAATAGGGTCCCGTTGGTTACCCTTCGGATACGAAACCCTAAAAACTGATTTAATATCGCCTCGATAACCTTTTAGTCCAGACATTACTTATTTTCCGATTACCAGAAATTAAAAGTAGTATTAGTTTGTACTTTCAACGTAAGTACGCATAAGTATTTTAGAAATTTGATTTTGAGCATTAAATTATTGACATTGGTTTTTATAAAACTTCATAGGTTTCGATTGTAGTTGATACAATCTAGCATTACGAATTTACGATTATATATTTTTAAACTTCGTTCTAATTAATTATATTTTTTTCATGTTAAAATAAAAATAATGAGCTCACTCACATTTGAGGCCAACTTGATGTTGCCTTTTTGGTCCACTCGATACATGGACATTGTTGAAGTTGGCGCTAATTTTCTTTTGTAAAAGAAATTTACAGAAACTTTTCGTTATGGACACTTGACTATTTAAAATTAGCGCTAAGTTTCAAGTGCTTCTCACATTTTATGATAAGAACACTGTATTTTACTAACTTTGGAGCACAATTTTTTACTTAAATTAAATTAAATTAAAATTTTATTGGACCGCGAATTGTACTTTTGTCACAGGATCGTAAAAGACTGACTCGTTTTCCTGAACTTGGGTATTATGTAGACCATTATAGGTACATAAAACAGGGAAAACAATATTTTTCCCTACTGATTGTCCTAATAGTAATGTTTATTTTTAACCGACTTCAAAAAGCAGGAGGTTATCAATTCGGATGTTTGCATAACTCCAAATTTCCTCAGTTTTACTGAATAAATTTGTTCATATCGATGGGCTCATGCAATTCTTAAAATATGACCACGCCTTTCCGTTACATCCTGTATAGACGGATTTGCAAAATTCTTTTTTTGTTCGAAAGGGCTTCACTCCGAAATGGTCCCATTTAAATTTCATATAGATCTGATGATGAGTTTCGGAGACAAACAACGGAACTCTTCAAAAAATGACAGCAAATCAACTGCGATTGCTGCGATCTATCTAGTGTTGTAGTTGTAGAAAAATAAAAACTATTTTACAAAAAATAGAACCGACTTCCAAAAAAAAAGTGCAAAATAACTTTAATTTCGGAAGTCGATGTCAAAAAACGAAGACACAAAACCAGAAACACCGACTTCCGAAATTAAAGTTATTTTGCACTTTTTTTGGAAGTCGGTTCTATTTTTTGTAAAAAAGTTTTTTAGTTTTGACGGAACGAATGTTTCGACAAACTGGTTTCGTAAGTACCCTATCTTTGCTTTCGTATTAGCAGCAATATCTGGGGTTAGCAACACATCGGCAATCCCAAAAAAAAAAGGGGGGTGACGATGGAATAGGGTCTTGTCCTCGATATAAAAATAATAATTCTATTTAGTCCGTAAAGATTATCAAAAATATTGGACACGTATATTTTGCTTTACCAAACTAATAAAAAAATTACAAAGGTACCGCATCAAAGTTCAGGGGTGGGGGCTTGTTATGTCACTTATCATTACAAAGTGTATTGAACACGATACGATATATGACGTCACGCGAAATTTCAACGCACTGTATCGTCCTCATTTTCGGTTGGTGACAAAAAAAAATACGTGCCCCATATTTGTTGGTAACCTAACAGACAGATTAATTAGACTTTTTTAGGACAAGAGCCTATTGCTGTCTTCATCAAAAAAATTCGCAGGATAACATCTACTAATTTGCTCTAATTGTATTCGCCAGTGACGCCTTTGTATGCTCAGTTAATCTCCGAAATATCAGAGACACCATACATACTGGTTCATTGAATATCACCCGCCTCTAGGGTTCATCGCCCGCTTTCCGTTAACAAGATAACACGCGCTCCACTAAGTTCTTCAGCTAACTTGGTCTAACCTTATGGGCTCATTTTTTTTTTCTTTATTGTTGATAGGCACGCGTTTGACCACTATCTCACCTGATGGTAAGCGATGATGTGGTAGTACATAGTAGTGTACTATGTACTTACTATACTACTCATATGATAGTACTCATACTAATCTATAAAATCCACGTCTATGTGGTCGACGAAACAAAAACCTATAGGCACATGCAAATGGTATTCCCATTTCGAATAGACAAAAAGCCAGACATCTTTCAAAATAGTCTGATTACAAATACAATAAAAAAAAAAAAAAAAATCGGTTCATCCGGTTAGGAGCTACGATGCCACAGACAGACACACTGAAGTCTGTGTGTCTGTCTGTGGCATAGTAGCGATCTACATATAGATATAGATCCACACGTTAAACTTATATAGATCCACACGTTAATCTTTTTAGGTCGGGGGGTTAAAAAGGAGTCCCGATTTTTCGACAAATCCTGACGAGTGGCCAAAATCAGAATGTTGGATAATTTCAGGAAGAACGGTCTACTTGCACCTAACTTTCAGAGGTAGGAGGTAGGTACCACATGAAATCATCTTTACGTGTGTCGTAAACTCGTAATCGGCGGAAATGAATCGCGGGCCGAGTTTGCTTATCTAGCTAGAGCCGTTCAACGCATTGTGATAGTGCCTCATATACACAGAACATAACATCACGCCTGTGCCCCGAGGGTTAGACAGAAGTGTAGTCTGCTACATACAGAGTTGGCTACAATCTCCCACATTGTTAATTAGCACACCGGCCCAAAAAGATGTACTGAGTACTATACAGGACGTTATGGAAATGCTTAGTCATAAAATAAATAAATAAAAGGTTTATTGCAGAAACCTGTACAACTTTTACAGTAAATCTTACATAGAGGCCTTTTAAGTAAAAGATATACCTGTGCTAGGAGGTCCCGCTCTTCAATGACAAAATGCTTCATCATATCCTACTAATACTATAAACTAGCACTTCGCCCGCGACTTCGTCCGCGTGGATTTCAAAAATTTATATATTTACATTGCTTAGGACACTCACAAATAATTGGCTTTCTATTGGTAAAAGAATTTTCAATTGGTAAAAGAGTTACCCTGGGCACTCAAAGGCAGGAAGGAATAGGGGTGGGTTTTAGTCAGTAATAGTCTGACACGCCCTCCCGCTCCACCCAGAGCGGGAGAAGCCATAGGATGATTTCCCACCCCACAAAAAAAAAAAAAAAAAAAGAGATTACCCCCTACAAACTCACACCCCTTTATGATATTAGTATAGATAGATGTGAAAGTTTGTAAAGATGTATGGATGTTTGTTAATCTTTCTCGCAAAAACTACTGAACGGATTTTGATGAAACTTTACAGTAGTAATAGTTGCTTATACATCAGAAAACATAGGCTATAATTTATAATAGGGGGAAGAACTAATACCACGCGGGCGAAGCCGCTGGTAGAAGCTAGTTTTAAATTGATGACACGGTTGGCGCAGGGGATGAGCGATTGGCTGCTGCGCTGCGTGGCGCGGGTTCCATTCCCGCAAGGATCAAATATTTGTATGGCCAACAGACCATTGGGGTGGGTGAATTTCCTGGCGTTTTGCAGAAAATAATGACGGAGTGTTGCCTACAGTGACGAATCATGGGTTACTAGTGTATTAAAATACAGTAGTAGTATTCATCCATTTATTGTGATATGAGCTGATGATAATTTTGTATGGTAAGTCCAATTTTTTTTTGGGAATCTATTATAGCTTCCTTGAAGAAAGTTGTTCATTTCCATGAGCAGAAGCGGTATCTAATATTTGACCACTGTATAGTTGTCCACAGTACAGCTTCTGGGGCGGGTTTGCTAATTAGCAAAATGGGAGATCGTAGCTAAACTAAATCTCTCCAACATCAGTGCTAGTCCTAATCAGACGATAGCCCACTTGTTGAAGTGCCACTGCGTGCACTTTGCATGTCTAAGAAAACGCTACAGATGCCGCGATGGACTACATAAGTAAGGTTTTTGAAGTGAAAACTTTCGGCGCGTTGGGCAGTTTTGAGATGGAAAAAAACAATTGAACTCGTGCGCCACCGACACCGATATACTCGTATGTATACTATATGCGATTCATCTCACGGATCGCGGGGCGGGTTGGGCATTTGACTTCAAAAAGGAGGAGGTTCTATGTTCGACTGTATGTATGTTTTTTTTTATGTATGTCCACCGATTTCTCTGTCAGTTGTGGACCGATTTTCAAAATTCTTTTTATCAGAAAGAATATACTCCCGTCCCATATAAATTTTATCGAAATTGCTTCAGCGCTTTTTGGAAAATGCGTATGTATACAATACATAGATGACGTTTTGGTTTTCTCCAATTAGAAGTATGTTTAAATTCCACGTTCTATGTTATTGGGGTTTTTAGTTCTGGGGTATAACAACTAAAAAGTGAAAAATAAAAAACTTTTTTACAATTTAAAAACAACCGACTTCCAAAAAGAAAATACACTAAAGATTAAAAAATAACTTTATTTTCCGAAGTCGGTGTCAAATAATGAAGAAATAAAATACAAACACGTGTGTTTAGTGTATTTTCTTTTTGGAAGTCGGTTGTTTTTTGTTCAAGTTTTTTGTTTTCGGGGTTTACGGTACTCCCGGAGTGCCCGGTTTTTTTTTTAAATCGTCACCCCTCTTTAGGGATTACTTCCTGTATCGTGGGTGCGTTCACAAATATGTAAACTCATATACACAAGAGACCCAAACCCAGAACAACTATCTGTAGGCCATACAAATATTTGTTCCGTGCGGGAATCGAACCCGCGACCATCAAACCACTGCACCAACAGTGCCATCGTGTGGATTTTTAACCATCGATTTTAAAAATAACTTTAATCTCGAGATTCGGTGTTTCTGGTTTTATGTCCTCGTTTTTTGACACCGACTTCCGAAATTAAAGTTATTTTGACCTTTTTTGGAAGTCGGTTCTACTTTTTGTAATTTTATTTTTCACTTTTTTGTTGTGGTTCTCCATTAAATTGTGTTAACAACACATAGAAATACGATCGCAGCAATTGCAGTTAATTTGCTGTAATTTTTTTAAGAGTTCCGTTGTCTGTCTCCGAAACTCATCATCAATATTTATAATCATCCGAATTGATAACCGCCTGCTTTTTAGAGTCGGTTAAAAAAAGAAGTACACCAACATTGGCAATCCTTTTGCCATTTCATTAATGTAATACCGTAAACTAGCTCCTTGTTAATGGCTCTAACATAGTTAACAGGTACATAAACATGGAGCGAGGTATGTGTCGCGAGTCGCGGGCTGGCTGCACCGGCCATCGTCCGCTAACCAGATAACGCGCGCCCCACTTTCCCGCTTCCTTCCTATGACATACTTGAGCTAGGCTTCTTACTTACATCATATCACTTGTTATTAGATTTACGACTGACTGACAACACTCTTCGTGACAAAAACTTGCATTTTGTTAATTTGTGACACAAAGGAGCGAGAATGTAACTTTGCAACTAAAAGTTACTCAGTTTATTTTAATCTCGTAAGGTAACAGAATATTGATAAATTACTTTATTATTATGGACGTCACACACAAACTTACACATCATGCATAAAATTACTATTCCATTCACACCAAAGATAAGAACACATTTAGTAATAATAGTAGCTATGGTCACAGACCACTATGTTACTTTACTGAATGAGTAATTAATTAGTTCATGTCTGCAGCAATTACAAAGCCATCCAAGATCACATTCCGTGATCCTTTTATTTTGTGGAATATTAAATACTTTAGTCTTACATCCTACTGCTGAAAAACTCGGCAGCCAAAAGTAAGCTAACTGTCAAACTCGTGTTATTTTTGTTTGACTGATCATAATCAATTGACATGAGTTTAATACCCAGGGTTCCGAATTGGTAGCTTGAAGTTAGAACTTGTTATTTTTTTTTTTTTAAGGAAATGTGGAAAAAGATGGAGGAGGCTTTTACCCTTGGGGACCACTAATGTGGAAGAAAGCTATAACCATAATAATAAAACTCTACTGCTGAAGATTGACAAGTTCCCAACTTCAAACACTCAATTCAGAAACCAGGGATATGATATCTTTGCAGGATTGTTCGGAATAGTTACCGCGGTCAGTAAGAGTCTGACACTCCCTCCTGCTCCACCCAGAGTGGGAGAAGTCATCTGAAGATTTCTAACCCTCAAAAAAAAAAGCGGTATGATATCTGTTACATCAATTTGTGCTAATTACGTTTTACAGAAAAATCTATAAACCTATCTAGGTTCTCACAAACCACCTATGTTTCACACACACCACAAAAACCAAGGAGAGCAAACTAGAATGCAATCATGCTAATGGAATTTACTTCATATAACTACATTACATTTTAATAGCTACACTCCATAGTGACTTGTGTCCAATGAATGGTGTAGGTGACCTTACAGAGTTTCTATTCCAATGAACTTGGGACTATTGTGTTTAATAGAAAATCTATTTGTCAGGCATGCATGGAATTATCTTAATGTTTTTTGAAAACTAGCTAGGGTATACCATGTCTAACGAAATATTGTATAACTAATAACTACATTTTTGCAGCTCACTGCTACAATAAATAATCTAATTAGGGACAAACCAAACAACACAGGGTCGCAAACAAAATTAATCAAGTACTGGCTAAAAAACTTTAAAGGCTCAATTACACCTTCCGATTTAGGAAACAGGAAGGTGTAATAGCAGTTAGAATTGCTCGCTTCATACTTCCTAGTTAGATCGTTCCTAAATTGGGTCCCTTGAAATCGGAAGGTGTAATTGAGCCTTGAAAAGGGAAAACCAAACGCAAACATTTGAACTAACCAAGGCATTGTCATTCGCGCCTAAATCAAGCGCGTTGCTAATATAACCCAGTATCTGGAAAAATAAATGGACAGTGTGTGGTCACATAAAAAATAAAAATGTGAAAAAAAAATTCAGTGAGCCATGATGTGATGACACAAAACATACTCAAAAAAACCGGCCAAGTGCGAGTCGAACTCGCGCACGAAGGGTTCCGTACCATTATCTATAAAAATGGCAAAAAAGCATGTCTGTTGTGTGGGAGCCCCCTTAAATATTTATTTTATTGTTATTTAGTATTTGTTGTTATAGCGGCAACAGAAATACATCATATGTGAAAATTTCAACTGTCTAACTATCACGGTTCATGAGATACAGCCTGGTGACAGACAGACGGACGGACAACAGGGTCTTAGTAATATTACTAAAAATGTTAACTGTCACTTGAAATTAAATTTTACTATTTTGATTAAAAACTCTTACTAATTTTGTGATTGAGTAACAAAAAAATACAAAGCTGTGTGTATAGTTATTTTAAAAACAATTATCTACACATTAGTGTATCCATGGGCCTTGAAAGGAAGAGTATAATCACTCAGTGTCAACCAGGATGTGATGATAACAAAGTCAATGTCATAGTGAACTCATTAAAATATTGAGGCTGAATCATGAATGCCTCTGCCATCTCATTTTTTAAACCAGGCTTATACTTTATTGCTTGAGTCACAGTTACATTTTTAACGCGTCAGGCCCCTACGTCGCCACCAACAATATGTTTTTAATTATGTCTGGCTTGACGCGTTAAAAGTGTCATGTTAATATTGCCTACACTCAAAATGTATTTATTCTTAAAGAAATAAAGAAAGATTCTTAAAGAATAAATACATTTTACCTTATCAAGGTTTGATCGGATCCAACTGGCACAATTTTTTTTAATAATTTAAATTTGTTCAAGATTATTATTTCAGTTAGTTACACCTTTATATATCTCATCAGTTATTTATGGTAATTAAATAAATGAACCATGTTTACAAGCTTTTGTAACTTTATCCAGTGTAATGAGTTGGAAAGCAGTGTGACACTTGATAACACAACAAATACCTACTTGTAATAATTTTAATACCACAGTAATCAGACATCTAATAGATTGAACAGGTAGAAATTGAGACACTTTCATATTATCACTCTTTCATTCACTCTGTCAAGGTCATCAGTGATAACATCTTTCACACATTCTTCCTGACAAAATAACTTTGTTAAAGGTGTAAGCAAGTTACGAATATTGCCAATTGAAATAAAGTTCACTTTTATGTTATTTATTATAACTTTCTATTGTTGGATATCTCGAGAATATTATAGGTTTACATTGAAAGTCTATAAAATTGATTCAAAATCATAGTTTTATGTTCAATTATGTGTTTTATTATTATTTAAATTGAGTATCAATATTAACATCTAGCTAATGCATGCTGTGTGTATGTCATTTTAATCTACACCTATTTTATACTGGACAAGATTTCGATTTCAACAATACTCAAGCAATCCAACATGTACTTGTTGTTATCAACATTTTAAACAAGATAACCCATAATGTAATTCCTTTATATTACGAAATACTCTTATCTTCTGCACTATACTGGTACTTTTACTTTCCAAAAGAGATATATCATAAATATTTATAATGTCACCTCAATATGATCAAGAGTTACACATTTTGTAAGCTACAACAACAACAGATTTTGCCCAAATGTTTGTACTGATTTTGACATTGTTGTCTATGTAGAAAGTCAATTTTGTATGGAAAATGTCTCCTCAAAGCTTATGCAGCGCCATAAATGTGTCGTCTGATCACATTGCATTGGTGAAATCAGTGGGCTCGCGTATCTACGACAGACAAACTGCACAGCTTTGCACTCAGTAACCTAACTCAGTTATAAACAAATCAACGTAAACACGAGTACTCACCGATTTCGGCATGTTGGCGATTTGGGATCACAATCTGCAACGAGACAGAATACATGTAACGATAATTTTGTTCACGTACATTTCCACCGCGGCTGACGGCTCCTCTGCCGCGTGACATTACTTAAGCAATTGTGACTGAACGCCTACTTGTATGCACGCAGAACGTTCATCAAACGCTCTATTCAGTTCCATTACATACATTTTCACACAAAATAATCATAATCGAACGATGACAATAAAATTGTGGTCACCGGGCAGTCTGCAGAGCACAGAAAAACGTTAGATAAAAATTCGGAGTTTTACCTCGGAATATGAAAGTGGGGTTTTTCGACTATATAAAAAATATGTTTAGGCATTAACTTACCCGGTAAAAAGAAGAATATCACCTAATAATCCACATAAGTAGAACAACACACATAAAGAATGCACACACCCCTGAGTCACAAAAATATCGCGATGTGACAACTGCCTGCGTGACGTGGTAGCCGATGTTGTTCTATAAAAACAGTCATATTCTTCTTTGGGTTTTTGAGAGAAAAGTAAGTCAAATATTAGCTTTGATAGCAGAGCAACTTATTTAGAGATATCTATCTATATTGTAACTTTACGCTGCTTTTACAAAAGATGTTAATAATGCTAATCGAATACTGTAGCAAATCATAAACCTACCATGAGTTCTAACTTTATGTGCAGTAGCAACATTATAAAAAGCCTATTTACGCAGCATAAAATGTCATGTAACATTGTTCGTTGGACTTCTTTAACCATATTATTTTTTGACTTTACCAAACCAAAAATGACGAAACAATAATACATTATCTATCATTTAACTATTGTACATTTCTGCGGAATATATGATTTTGTTCTAAGGCGTGAATTATTCACTTTCTCCACTACGTTATATTGCGTTTATTGAGACGGCCTTCACTTCGTTCAGAACTTGTAAGTCCGACAAAATATATTTGTATTGTTTGACACTTTTACAGCACTGTTTGTGACAACTATGTAGAGCAATTATTTTTCCTAGTTGGATATAGAAATAAATCAAAAACAAACACGTGAATTGTACTTGAAATAATATGATTTCGATTACTATACTAATTTCAAAACGCAATCATATATGTCAGAAGACAACAGACAAAAATGCTATATTATTCGAGGTTTTTGGCGGGATTTTGTCGAGTGAAGTTCAGTGGCTGTTTTAATTATTCGTTTATTGATTCCTAGTGGATATTGTGATGTAAAATTGGTGTAGTTTTGTGTCTCAAGTGTCAACGCAAATGGACAATATGTGGAATCGTTAAAACGTGTACGTACGCGCAGCGGAATGTTGTTGAATTTAAAGATTTTAATTATGCAGATATTTAGTGTATGACGTCGTATAATTGTGTATGGTAAAAAAAAATTTGTGCACGCAACCATTGTGGAGAAATTCACCAAAAACTGATTCCGCTGGGCGAACGTTGTCCTGGCGGAACTTTTTTTAATCCATAGACTTTAGCAGAAAAGAGATGTGTCCAAAAATTAGTGTGTATTTGTGTGTAATTGTGTATGTATGAATAAAACTAGTGCATGCATAAACTTCGGAGAAATTCAAGTTTCCGCTACGCGAACGTTTGGCCATTAGCTAGTTTTCATATAAAGCGCTTACATAGAGAACTGTAGATTTTTACATACGTTGTTTTGAATTTGTTTATATTTGTTTAAAAAACAGATTTAGAAAAAATCGTAGGGCTTAAAAGATAAAAATATAAACGTAAAATACGCTTATTAGGTCTTAGTTCTTAAAGTATGCACTTTGGGGTCTAGATTTTCACGTTTATACAAACCTTGTAAGTGTCTGCAACATGTTGCCAAGTATCAATGATGTTCCGCTAGTAACTAAAGAGTTATAGGACAAATTTACCATGAACAGATCACTGTTTACAAAGCAGTCAAATATCACGACGTTCTGAAGGAATTGCATGGTAATATGTATGTCAATAATTAGTGTATTCATTCAACTATTCTTATGCAAAATTTCATGTCATTAAATTCAGTAATTAAAGAAAAACAATTATAATACTGACGAAGCATCGAAAACCTACATAACCCGACCAAGTTCGGATGGCTACCAAAAAGCGGCCGTGCCATATATCTAAGAAACGTTCTTATCCTTCCAATATAGTATTTATTAATATGGTACAGTTGCGTACACAAGCGTTAGGAAAAAGTAAAACAATTGCATTTCTTGAATGAAAAATATTTTTTTAATAATAACCATAAGACATTATTATATCGACGCCATGCGTCAAGTTAATGTGACCGAGTTGTACTAATACACACAAAATTTCAATTCAAAAACCGATTAGGTACACAAATTAAACTCTATATCAATAGACCTAAGGTCTAATTTACAACAAAATTGCAACTAAATGAGCAAGTTCCTGTTACTCGGTTTATCCTTACCCAGGAAGGTGGTGATCTTGTTCTGGAAGTTGTTCCAGGTTGCCGAGGAGTTGACGATCTGTGAGAGGCCCACATACGTATATCATTACATGTAGGTAATAAACATAAGGTGATTATTTAATAACAATATTTCTTTTCAACATTTCGTTATAATCTGGTCGGTCGTTTAGTAGTTTAGATCTATTCAGTAGTTTGTCTTTAACCAGGAAAAACATCTACTTTGTTACGATTATATTATAATATATGTCTTGTATAATTTATTATTATAAATTTAAGTAAATAGATATAGAATAAGATCAATCAGTAGATATTAACTTGGGTTTATGGTGTCTGTCCAATGTTAACATAACACAATTATTATAATTTATCTGCCTAATAAATTACCTACGTAAATGAATAAGTCTATAGCTATTAATTTATTATAAAATCTTACCTTATATCTGTTATCAGCTTCTCACTATCATTCACTCAATATTCCTACTACATAATTATGTTATGCTTCACTGTTACACTATAACATTAATAACACACTTTGTCAATATTATTATTACAGAGAATTGGCGATGCATAGCAAAACAACAACGCATACGCACATTGTCCTTGACTGCACATTTATTTGTTTGTGACTGGGGATGAAACAAAATCAGGTTCAAGTTCAACAGCAAACGAATACGCGCGAAAACATATTGCCCTCTCTTTTCTTCAAGGATGACAGTACCGTTTCAAGCGGGAAACCGCCTATCGCTCGTTGCGCGCAGCGCGTTGTCTATTTTTTCACACAAGAATATTTTTGATCAATTCATAACTACAATACTTAGACTATTTAACTAAAGGATTAAGCGTACCGAACTTCGAACAAAATAATTCTGCATATTTTGGTGGGGTGCGGGGGAACACGCTCACATACATAAGAAAAAAAAAACGATTCAAGAAGTAGTTTTTTTTAAGTTATTAGATTGTTTGATCCACTAAAGTTGCAAAGGGGAACGCTCGTGCATGCCTAGTCTATTGGTTAAATAGTGTAATAAGCTACAATATGATAAATATTTACCTAAACAGTAGTACATACTTACATGTGGTAAATATTTAATTTCCCTAAGGGGTCTATAGTTAGAATCCTGATCCGTGAAATCTTCAATAGAAATTAGCTGTATGAATTTATTTATTTACTTAACACTTCACGCACATACAAGTACAGAGGCGGACTTAATGCCTCAGGAATGAATTTAAGGATGAATTTTATTTGTCTTAAATAATATATTTAGATTATATCTCAAGTCTCAAGCGCATACTTAAATAAAGTACCTACGTAAATAGTACCTACTTTCTGTCATAGTCAAATACATTTAAAAAAGTAGGTGTAAAAAAATAAATGCCCTATAAATTATATCGAAACAACAATTGTGTTATCACCTATACCAATTAAATACCGGTATTATACTGTAAATTTTGGGATGTTACCTAAATATATTGCACGGCCGCTTTTTTGTAGCCATCCGAACTTGGTCGGGTTATGTAGGTTTTCGATGCTTCGTCAGTATTATAATTGTTTTTCTTTAATTACTGAATTTAATGACATGAAATTTTGCATAAGAATAGTTGAATGAATACACTAATTATTGACATACATATTACCATGCAATTCCTTCAGAACGTCGTGATATTTGACTGCTTTGTAAACAGTGATCTGTTCATGGTAAATTTGTCCTATAACTCTTTAGTTACTAACGGAACATCATTGATACTTGGCAACATGTTGCAGACACTTACAAGGTTTGTATTAACGTGAAAATCTAGACCCCAAAGTGCATACTTTAAGAACTAAGACCTAATAAGCGTATTTTACGTTTATATTTTTATCTTTTAAGCCCTACGATTTTTTCTAAATCTGTTTTTTAAACAAATATAAACAAATTCAAAACAACGTATGTAAAAATCTACAGTTCTCTATGTAAGCGCTTTATATGAAAACTAGCTAATGGCCAAACGTTCGCGTAGCGGAAACTTGAATTTCTCCGAAGTTTATGCATGCACTAGTTTTATTCATACATACACAATTACACACAAATACACACTAATTTTTGGACACATCTCTTTTCTTCTAAAGTCTATGGATTAAAAAAAGTTCCGCCAGGACAACGTTCGCCCAGCGGAATCAGTTTTTGGTGAATTTCTCCACAATGGTTGCGTGCACAAATTTTTTTTTACCATACACAATTATACGACGTCATACACTAAATATCTGCATAATTAAAATCTTTAAATTCAACAACATTCCGCTGCGCGTACGTACACCGTTAAAACAGGCGCGATCTCGGGAAAATGGAGCTGAGAATTTTATTGTAGTATTGACTACCTCAGCGAAGTTTGCCGAGAAGGCTGACTCGACACATTTGTTGCTAAATACCGCAAAAAAACATTAGAATGTGTTACATCTGCATTCTAAGTATAAATACACTACGTAAGACTAGGCAATATGGTCAAAAGCCTTTCGCCTTCCCTTCGGGGATAAGAAAAAAAAAAGGAAGGACTTTACAATAAGGATAGATATATATATATTTGAGGGTCGGGGGAGGAGAGCGGAGGGGGGGGGGGGGTAAACCCCGCCGCCGCAGGCCTAAAGTTTAGGAAATGCATAGTTATTTTTTAATGAATTTTTAAAAATCTCATTTTGAGGTTATGTTTTGTTAACTTTTTGGGTACAAATTTCACTAAAAATTGTTCAAATCACAAAAGTTGCTTCTGCAACGTCTCCGGCGCTGCGGGAAGTGCAAGTGTGGTTTTTATATAATTACTCTAGGGGTAGCAGCCAAAGAATTACGAGCAGTCGGGGTGCCCCGATTCGGTTATGGACAAAATTCGACCTATTTTAACCATGAAGTAACCTAAACATAGGTCATAGATTATATAATTATCTTTTTTTATTATATTGCTGCAAAAAAATTGCGTTTCGTTTACCTAAAGCAGATACCGCAAGAAAAAAAAAACTTTAAATTGTCAATAAATCATAATTTTCGTAGTTAAACACCCAAAAAACACTAATCACTGAGAAATTATTAAATCCAAATAAAATAAATATGCGAATTTTGAAAAAACATTTAAAATTGCGCGTCGACTTATTATTTGCATAATCAAAACGCATTACCTTTGAAGCCCGGAAACTCGCCGGTGAGTTTCATTGAAAATACCGTTGAGCACTGAAACTCACCAGTGAGTTTTGCGATTCACTCGTTTATTACCTCTATTATTACCAAAACGCAAGGTATTTTATGCTGTGGCAACATTTACACGCTTGGTCATGACATTATTGGTCGTCTCAGGTCATTGATATATAAATTATATGGACTGGACATGTTTGACTATAGAAAAAACAGTTATACAAATATGTGGCATATCGACGCCAAAATCATAAAAATACTGCTATCTCTTTTTAACTTTCTTAATTTTGCATAAGTGAAAAAGGCTAGTAGTTTTTTTAGACAGTTACTATAATGGCAACCCTTCATTCCTATCGTCATTGAAATACCTATTTGTGGCCAGTTCGCCATTTTATCCTCTCGGTGTTTGGTACCAAAGTTGGGTACATCAATTGTCAAATGCTCGTAAACAATGGATATATTTTGTGAATTTTTTAGTAATTTTGCTGTGTTATTGCGTTTGAACTCGGTTGTCTATTGGAAGTCGTCAATAGCAAGATGCCCAATTGCAATATAATCGGATTTGGCATCAAAAGAAGCGGATATCACCCGAACATAACTTTGCACCAGTACGTATACTTAATTTTAGCTGAAATATCTTTAGCGATAATGCTATATTATTATGGTTCTATAATGGTTTTACGTTTTACTTTCAAGGCTGCCTGCTAATAAACGAAAAAAGAAAATTTTGCTGGAAACAATCAGTGTTGTAAAAAAGATGTCAACAAAAACAATTCATAATATTCTGTTCCCTTCACTTTGAAGAGAATCATGTTTCAACCGGACACTGAATAAAGTAACACTGCGTGACGATGCTTTACGTTCACGAACCATAATGGTAAGTAACATTGTTTGTTATAAAATGATTGCGTAGTGGGTGATAAATGATGGTGATGACTTCAAGTGCAACACTTGCCTAACGGGCACAAAGAGTGTGTTCGAGTGTAGTCCTAAGATTAATTGCCAAAATAAGAGAAACTTGTTTATTTGGTTGCACTAAGTACATACACCTTTTAAAGGAGTTTTTTAATGTCACCAGTAGTCTGCTTTTTGTGTCAATGGACTTTTCAATTATATTATGAGGACTTTTAAGTATATTAGCAGTGTAATTCTGTAAAAATCTCCCTGTGAAAACTTGGGTGAGGTGAACATTAAGTGAACTTATGTACGATTATTTAGCTCACTATCCACTCGAGAGCTACTGAACTAGACAGCTATTGAGCGAGTGAGAGAGAAGTGCACTCAACGACCGAACGAGAACTCTTCTCAACCTATAAATTAAATGAGGCCATTTAAAATAATAAGTAACAATCCTAATAATAAAATTGAGAAACATCAAACATATTAATAATTTTATTGCTTGTTTACAGCCTGCAATTCCATCAAATATGTCTGGCATTTTAATTTAAAGTGATCAAAATCAAGACGAACTCTCAACATCTGGATATGGTGCTCTGAATATGGTATTTAGTCACCAGCACGTCCGCTGCGCCAGGTTTAGCCGCTAACGTCTCCGCTGCACCAGATTTGGCTGTTAGCACCTCCGCTGCACTAGGTTTAGCCGCTAGCACCTCTGCTGCGCCAGATTTATCGGTATGACTAGCTTCAGTTTTTCTTGTCATCATTATTTGCGAATTTTGATCTCAATGATAATATGTAATCGACTGAATTAAGACTGTGTGGGAGATATCTCTCGCTTGTCTTCAATATCTATTAAAGCCTACTTTTATTTTATTTGATTTCAGGTACACATTTAAAATGATTAAGAAATTAAAGGACAAATGTAAAAACAGCCCAAGAAGAAAAGTCCAAAAAGAGACTTAATGAAAAAGTTAGAAAACAAACGAATAAAAAAATCTTCAGTAATAATTTCTTTCTCTTTTAAATCTTTGATAGATTTAAAAAGGAAAGAAATTTATTAAATTCAAAACTCCAAGCTTTGTTTATTAATTAAAAGTGTAATAGTACGTATACATGTAGTAACGTATACATGAATTTGAGATACAAATATTGTGGGAAGAACTACTACTACTCTACTGAAAGAATATCACACAGAAATTACCAGAACAAAATTGTATTGTTCAGAAATGAATGAGATTGTTTTTTTTTAATATAAAGACTCTTATAATTATTGTTGACTTTTAATTAAAACCCAAAAATCATCTGCATGTTAGAAAAGATATATGTTGGAGATGTCCGTGCCTGGGAGCCCACTGCAGATTCAGCGTCATTTGTTTTCTTTGAACTTGTTGCCTCCGTCTCGAAGGTCTACTTAACGCAAGGCACACTGTTACTTTTACATTTCATTTTAATTGACACAAAATATTCGATATACCTACTAACTGCATTTCGTTTCTTGTAATAGTTAAATGCATAAATTCCAAGACACTAAAACAAAACTGACTTCAAATAAAAAAAATAAAAAATTTTAAAAACCTGGCTGAAAAACAAGTTGGTGGGAGTTATTTTAGTTCAATTATTGATTTCATGCAACCAACTACATCAGACTGCTTGAAAAGTGACTTGTTTGGAACTTTTCATTTGATTTTTTAAGTCGGGTTTTTGAAAATGTTTTTTATTTTTCACTTCAGTAAGTTATATTTTTGGAATAGCCTCCTCGAACCCTTTATTTTGATACCCCACTTAATACAGTTAGTCGACTTTCATTTTTTTCTTTTTCACAATTTATGGCATCTGGTGGTCGCCATATTTTATTTTGATTACTGTCATGTCATTAGTAGCACTCGCAAGATCAAAATAAATCAATTGACGTAAGAATTATCAAAATCGGCCCACGCTTTCGGTCTCTAAAACACCTCAAAGGAACAAATATACATACATTTAATTATAAATACATCATAGGCTGATAAACACATTACCCTCCCTTGCGTCGCGCAGTCGGGTAAAAAGGAAACTACGTATTGCGGGGTTCTGGAAAATCACGGCGCTTCTGACCTTCTGGTCGCGAGAAAACTAAACCTTAGTAGCGTTCTAGCGCTGCGTGTCTATACTGTTTTGTTAAGAAGACTAATTATTGTTTCAGCGTGAACATTAGTTACTCTTGTCAAAATGTAGCATTTCCTTTGCTTCTATGATAGCCTCTCTATTACGTAGTAACATATTACCTCAATGCCACTGGTAAAAATACCCGTTGTTATTGTACCGTAACAATATGAAAACATTCTCACAATCTTTTATCGATGTTTTTAATAAAGAGATATCGATATGGGCTACCCTATTATCCGCCATTTTATCCTCTCAGTGAAGTGTAGGTATGGCACGTTTTTCTTGTAGGTATGCCCAGTCCATATAATTTATATGTCAATGTCTCAGGTGCCCTCCGACAAAAAATATATGTTGGTAGAACTGAGAAGAAATGTCAAACTGACACCTTTGACTGACACTCTGACACTTGAAATCCATTGACATATAAATTATATTGAAATCCGGTTTGTCGTGAGTGCGCGCTCCGCTACATCGTGCTTCCTTTTTTGATATAAAAGTGGGTTATTGTGGTGTATTGGTAAGTGTACATATATTTATTGGCTCCACTTTCCTTTAGCGCCAATCTGTGCGAGGTTTCACAATTTTACAGCTTGTACATGTATTTAAGTAAAACACTTTCGTAAACCATTTTAACGCGCAAACGTCTACTTTTTGAGAAAAAAAATCCTAAAGTTGCAGAAAATTCTACTTAATTAGGTACCTACCTAATAAAATTGACATAATGCCACAGATACTGTACGAATTTCATTCCTAAGTCGTTTCGTTTTACGTTTAGACAAAACGACAGTGGAATTTTAATGGTTTTTAGTGTAAATATTGTGTTTTTACCTCATTTTTAAATATCTGCTACCGCCATGAATTTTATTCAATTATTAAGCAAATATAATAAAATTGAATTTAAAAAAGTATAGACTATTTTTATTTACTCTAAATATCGTAAGTAGCGAAACGTAAGAATAGCGCGAAAAAAACGTTGGACAGTTGTCACCATAGATGTATAATTCTATACTACATCTATGGTTGTCACTCGTCGTATTTTTTTTTTTACCCCGAAGGGAAGGCTATAGTCTTTTGACCATATTGCCTAGTCTTACGTCCTTCACTCGTATGTTCTATTTTTTTAATTTTTTTATTATGTTACCTATTACACTCCACACTAAACTTAACTCACTTAATCTTCACTAAGTAAACAAGCAATGACAACTTAGGATGCAAGAGCGAGCGAAGCGAGCTCGGAACTTAAGGCACCCCGACTAGGACAGGTTAGGTTAGAAGGGGATGGCGGGGTCAAGAGAGCGAGCGAAGTGAGCGAACAGACCCCGCCATTCCCTTCGTGGTTATTTTTTTATAAACCACTTAGAAGTAGCCAAGTGTCGACGGAGCCCCGCTTCGCGGGGCTCCGTCGACACTTGGCTACACTTGGCTCCATCGACATGCAAACCTTAAACATTATAATAAAATAAAAAATGCCTTTGCCCTTCGACGAATGATCTTGACCTTCGGCTTTTGGGGTGTTAATCTTGACCTTGAAGATGCCATTGATCGTATTATTGCTAGGAAATAGTCTTTACACCCATCACGTGATCTTCTTCACACTTAATTTTTCACTAATTTTGAAAAATTTTGACAATTTTTTTCTCGGCCCCTATGGTTTTGCGCGTTTTGGGGTTTTCAAATTTACTTTAAAAAGGGTATCCTCTACCCAAAAAAAAATACCTACTATAAATCCGCGATTGGCGCTAAATGAAAGTGCTTCTAAAACTAATAATCATTCATTATCATCATCATTTGAGGTGTATTTCCTATCATATAATTTATATTTCAATTATTTGCATGTTGAGTGCCAAAAACTTCATTGACCGTTGACAGTTATGACACCTACCTAACTCAATTATGCTGTCCAGTCATATCTACATATGTTATCGATGAAATCGATGTTTTTGTGATTTTTTCGAAATTTCAACATTTGAAAATTGATGAAAAAATTTTGCACATATTGTAAACATATCATATACATTTCACCAGTTGTGTTGTTGTTGCGTGCACAGGGGCCTGAGACAAAGTACTTCACTGGTAGCGTTCACGCTAACAATTAGTACCAAATTTATATCAATGACATTACCCGCGGAGAGAATTTGTACTAAGCATAAGTGTGAACGCTAACAGGAAAGTATTTTATCTCAGGCTGCAGGTTGTAATTGTATAATATAAAGTTTATAATCATCATCATTCATCATTCTCCTGCCTTTATCCCAATTTATTTGGGGTTGGCGCAGTTATACATTTTATAATATAGTCCATATTTTATATGTTACTAGTTAATGCTTTGCAATGCCTTTTTTGTTTTTATTTGATCGCACACAACAACTATAAAGATACTAACGCATAGCAATTTATAATTACAGATGTCTTCCTGGAGCGGACGTGGGAATGCCCCTTCCAACTTCCTCGACATTCTCAATGACGAGGTCTATGAGGACCTGATTGCATGGAGCCCGGGTGCCCCCAGGCTGAGGGGATGGAGCCCTTCCAAGCCGAGGAGGGGACCAAGCCCATTGAGGTAATTATAATATGAATGACCCCCCTAATATTATGAATGTGGCATTACTATTGTCAGCACTATTCAACAATTTTTCTTTTTTGTAGCAAACTGAATGGATAAGTATTTACCCGACTTCCCCAGAGGGAGGGAAAATTTTTTTTTTTTTGGGAAACCAAACGGAGCCCCAATGCTGCCACTCACGTGCCAATCTGTCTGTCTGTCCGTCTTCTGTCACAATTTTTTTTCCCAAGAATTATTTCTTCCCATTGACCTATGAACTTGAAAGAAGGATGGCCAAATCGTACCAGACAACGAAACGATGGCCTCCCAATACGCCATATATATGAAAAATACCCTTATTTTTTAAGGTCATAGAAAACACAAGAAATATCCCAATAAGTAGCCACAAAAAAAAGTTATCCAATTTTTTTGTTTTTGTAACTTTTTCTAAATTATTTAGAATAATAGTTTCAGAACGCACCTCTTGACGATTCATTTCGCGTTTGAAATGACTTGGTATTCAAAGACTGTAATTATTCACGTTTTTCTGAAAAGTTTTAACTGTAATTCTATTCAATTAGTTTAAAGGCAACAAATCAACGAATATGCTGATATTATGTATTGGATTCTTGTCATACAAAATAATTATGTTGGTGTATAGTAAGTAGTTTTGTTCAAATGCGTACGCATTTGACGGAACGTCCTTTGTCATCGACAAGTTACTTAATCTGTCTGTGATCATCGTTCATCGACCCGCGCCATTTATTGACACCCGGCAATGAAATTATATTCTTTTTGCCGGCAATCATTCGTATTCGCATCCTATTCGATTTACTTGTTGTGAATTGTGATAAGCACTTGTGCTATTT
This sequence comes from Polia nebulosa, assembly GCA_951329385.1. Lineage (NCBI taxonomy): Eukaryota > Metazoa > Arthropoda > Insecta > Lepidoptera > Noctuidae > Polia > Polia nebulosa. The sequence goes on from OX589596.1 coordinate 2,087,672, forward strand.
TGGTTTTCCTTCTGTTGTTTTGACTTTGGCATTGTTTTACGGACTGATAACTACCACTTGTAACGATTGTTCTGTGCTTTTGATTTCTGGACACCGATTTTGTTTCTTGGATATTTGTGAGAGAAATCATGCAGACGCCACAACTAGCCCTACGATTGCTATGTGTTAATTGTAACATACGCATTGATACACTTCGCCGCCATCTCGTTTTTGATCTTGATACGAGAGTAATTTGTAAGATCTTCGAGAGGAATTCTTCAATAATAGTACGTATTATGCCTACTCATTTTAGTACATATACCAACATAAACCATCACACAATCACACATCATATAACAACTCTAATTTTTATTTTAGATCACTGAAGAAGACTACATATTATGTGATGCCTGTAAACAATTGGCAATGCAGCATGTCAACTCCGAATTAAGTAATGAAACTGGTGCCTCATCTTCCCGTGGCCACATGCATGTTTGCATACTTTGTGGAAGTTCTCTGCGGAACCGTAAACGTGACCTTATTGTGAGAGAGAATCCATCTCAGTTGCTACAAGCAATACACATTGAACTTGAAAATAGAATTGCCCCACGGCAGGTAATTATGATCTTTTTTATTGTTGTCCTATGTTATAGTGAATTCATCACTGCAATCTAATATTGTTTTGTAACAATGTTTTTATTTCCTTATGTTTAATAAATAATGAGCCCAAAGATTTACAATAAGACAATGCTGTATGGTTGTTTCAGGCAACTTCATCAGACCATTTTTGTCATCCCTGTTGGCTGAGACTCAAGAGAGTTGCAATGCATAATATGTAGCAAAATATTGAGCACCAGGCAGAGCCGGAGCCAGAGCCTGAGCCGGAGCCAGAGCCAGAGCCGTAACCAGAGCTGAAGCTAGAGCCTCAACCCCAAGGGTTGGTGTTTGGAGACACCGACCAGCAAGCTGACGAAGTACCCAGGGTGATTAGTTTATCGCAGTATGGACGAGCGGCTAATACTGCAGCACATTGTGTTTTTCTGGTTGCCGAAACAGAGATTTGCATAGAATTTCTGACCCTCTAAGAGCAATAACTCTAAGCAAAAACAAATATTACTTACCTATAAATGTTCGTATTTGTGAAGAACATACATTTAGTACTGATTGTGATATGTTGTTCAATTCAAAAAATAGTTTAAGAACATTTACGGTTGAACAAGTGGAATATGCGCTTTCCTTTATTAACGCTTTTAATACATTTCTGGATTTCTCAAGTATGGACAATATACTACGACAATATCAGAGCCAGTAGCATTCCTCGATGGTGTAGTGATAAGAGAGGATGATGAATAAAAAGTATTTTTGTCAAGCCTATTTCTTTCATTTAAGTACTCTACCAATTATACTTCATTTACTCCTGTTAACAACCATTACTCAATTTGTCAATATCTATGCAACTTGAACATTGAAGACTGAAAGGCAGTAGGTATCTAGTGACTAACTCTTCAGCCAGAATTGAAGTGGTCAAACCTCAAAAAAGGCTTGGAAGTCTTTCAAGAACCACTTCACGTGTGATGTTATACCAGCTTTGTTGACTATACGTTGTGCAAGTTAGAGCAATATAGGTGTAGTTTTCATTGAATGATCGATGGACAAACAAAGAGTTGGTGCGCTTTGCTACAAGTCCTATTTTTTGGGTAATTCTCTGAGAGAAATCGAAGTAAATAGAAACGAGATCGCTAATTACCCTTCTCGCTTATCGCTAACTAGACTCATAAGCTACGCCGCAGTCGGGTAGAAGGTAGTTGTAGATTCTAACCTCAAAAGTATTGTTAACGTTATTATAAAAAATCGTGGCTATTTAGAAATAATTTTCAAACGGGATAGTGTTTACGACATAAAAACAAACCAATCTAGCTAAAGTTTATTTTGGGACATGAAAAATAAAAGTCGAGTCCAACTCCTATAGAAATTTGTCCATTCTTCTTTGGTGAAAATGTTTATTATTACGTATATTTTACTAACAAATACCAAAATATTGATTTCCCTTATATGGTACGGAACCCTAAATGTGCAAAATCTGACACGCACTTGACCGGTTTTTTTTATTTTAGGTTCAACGTCGTCGTCACGGCCCCCCTCGACGAGGACATTAGCGACGCTAATGGAATAGGACCACGTCTTCCACCTTGCTGATGAACATAGACTGTTCCAGCAGGTGGAAGACGTGGTGGAAGAGCAGCCGCAGCAGCGTCGTCCACGTCGCGGTAGCTCAGCGCGGCGCGGCCGTGCAGCGCGGCGTAGCGCAGCGCCTCGCGGTGTCACCCGCATGTATAATCATAGCATAATCCAGGGTATAAGCAATCTACATACCAAATTAAATCGAAATCGGTCCAGCCGTTTGAGCGTGGAGAAGTGACAAACATACAAAGACACAAACTTTTGCCTCTCTAATATTAGTGTGATCAAGATTCATAAATTTGAATTTCTAATAAATGAATATTTTTTTTAACTTTAGAAATAGGCAGCACCGTATTTTACCTTTCTATTTTGTATAATAGCAGCTTTTTTTTATTTTTATTTTATTTTTATTTTTTTTTGGGGGGTGGGAAATCATCCTATGACTTCTTCCGCTCTAGGGCGGAGCGGAAGGGTGTGTCAGACTCTTACTGACTAAAACTCACCCCTGTTCCTCCCTGCCTCGAGTGCCCGGGGGCGAGGTAACTCTTTCGAATTTATCCTCCACCCCCGGGCAATAATAGCAGCTTTACGATATATTTTTGTGTACTGTACTGCCGTGCTAAGCGCAAAAGCGGTATCTCAGCGAAAGGTAGTTTCGAGAAAATTGAAGTTTTGTAAATAGAGTTTTCTCTTTAAATTACAGATTGATTTTTTACTTATTAAACGGAATTTATACATTATAATGGTTACATTTTTTTATCACATGATCAAAATACCAAAAATGCATGTGTAACACCTTTTTTCATGAGATACTGCCATCCCGCTAAGTGTTTATAGAATTAAGAATTGAGTTACCGCTTTTTTGTTACCTCTTCTCGTACATGCTTCCATACAAAACAATATGAATTTGTTGTGTTATAAAATACATATTATTTTAAAGAAAAAAATTAATCAAACTATATTTTTTAAATCTTTTATTTTACTTATTTACCCACTCGCCCGTCTAGAACCAGAATCTCAGCATTTTTAACATGGCTCAGAACCGTTGCTACCTCAATTATGGCTACCGCGGTGTGTTCCCATTAAAATCGGTTTTTGTCTATGGTCCTCAGCTTTTAGTCGGTTTTTCTCTATTATAGACGTTACTCAACTAAATTTTGCGTCAAATAAAACTGGGCGCACTGTTATGCAAGCTACGAGAATACCAGAAAAAAAAGTTAAAAGTTGATTTTCTGTGGCCATTTTCTGTTGTTGCGAAACTGACAGGAGCTCTGCATTTACAATGTAAATACAATTGTATTTAAAACCCTGTGTATTAGTGTAATATATCAAAAGAATCTTCAAGATTCAAGCTTAACGAAAAACTAAACATGCAGTAGGTTCAAAGTGTGTTGAAAACGACAATATTGAAATAAAAAACAAGGGGAGAGCGCCGCGTCCGGCGTCCGTATTTTGTTGATAATTTTGTATGATTTACTAACTAATCTGTTAGAATATTGCTCGTAATATGGAAATTAGTTCATTATTAGTATTTACACATACTTCGACAGTAAAAATAGGACGAAAATATATAGGATTCCATGTTTTAATGACTTCATTCCACAGGTCGTCAGTACTTGCCATAATTCTGGTTTAAACGCTTTTTTTAAATGTCCACAGTAAAGGTTTGTATAAACATGGAAATTACGAGAGTAATGGCTTGTTTTTTTTCAACGGTTTATCCGACTACGGGGATCACAAAGAAGGGTTATTATTTGAGCTTTAGCACGATGTTTTTAATAAAGCGTACTAACCTTAATGTGATGGTTTGGATTGAATGATTTTGTATTTTTTTCCAACGGTTTACTGACCACAATTTGAGTTTAACCACAATATTAATGCTTACTAATGTGATGGTTCAGATTTAATGATTTAGTATATAAATCTTTTTCAACGGTTTAGCCGACTGCAGCAGAAAGAAGTGTTATGATATTTTCGTTGCACTTTTTTTTCTTTCTTGTCTTTCAATGGTTTTGGGCATGAGAATAATGTTTTTTTTTAATGCCTAATTGCTGTCATAAATTAAAAATAAATTGGAATCTAAGACAAGTTTCGATTTCAGGTCTCAGGATAATTACAATAATTACGGTCTGGAAGAAGAGGAGGAGGATGTGTCTATATATCTGAGTTTCGCTAGCTACTTTATTAAAAAGCCTCCTCCTCGTAATCTGTGTAAACCTCGTAATACACCTTACTTTTAATGTGTGTGTAATGTATTTCGTTAAAGTAAATATGTAAATTAAAAAAAGATATCACATAAAAAAAGTTTATTTTTAAATAGGTAATACATTTTTTACAATATTAAACAACTATGTACATTAATCATTGTCTCATTTCAACAAAAATCACAAAATAAACTAAATGTCGAAATTAAAATATAGGACGGGCAGTATGCAGCCATACTGTAATGGATTGTTCAGAAGGGGAAAACAGAAACAAGCACTGAAGACTAATAGTTTTTTAATCGTCACAGACTCACAGAGCAACACAATCAAATTGCCACAAATTCTCTCTAGTCTTTTCCAGCCCAAAAACAACAAATACCCTCGCCGGAAATCAAAACCATCCCTCTCATAATAATATAAATTAATATTCCAAACACATTATTAAATTGACATACTTTTATCAGAAATCATAAGAATGGAAGCTATAAGTTTATAAACTATAATCTCTTAATTGAATAAGATTTACAGAGCTATTTTCAAGATAATTAATGAGTGCTCAGAGAGTTGGATCAATGATTATTAATTAATAAGGAATGATTACAGTACATTAGTGTTTATAAGAGTTGATAGATGGCGCTAGTAAGTTCTGTTAAGAAGAATACATCAGTAGATCCTGACGGCTACTGTTACACTAGTTGCTGTCAATGCCATTAGATGGCGTTGGTTGCTTGTTATTGGTGTGACGGCCGTACAGCTGGTGAGTACGAAGGATGAGGGATTGAAACTATTACATTCGGCCATCCTGCTATTGTCGTGGTCCCCCGCGGCGTTGGGCTCCAGCTCCTTCAGCCGCAGCGGCGACACTAAAATTCATGTTTGGCAGTACCTGGGAACAAAAAAAAAAACCCACAGTATATTTCCTCTTTTTTTTTAAAATAGGTACCTATTCAATTTAGGTTACATTTTTATGTTGATTCATCACATAGATCATTCTTTCCACAATAGACTGAATTATATTCTCTTTGACCAGACATAATTTATTGTTACATCATGTTAGTTAGTTACCCCGTGGCCTCATATTTATAATTATATGAACAGCTTAATATGTATCAAATTAGCGATATTATGAGAATTTCTGTAACTTATGTATTAATCGATTCATATTCACACAGATTTATTTGCCTCATATGACATAGAAAAGTGCACTCCGATCTGTCTTGGAGTTTCATAAAGCGTAACTGGAATGACATTCACTCAGATCTATAGTTAGATAGATTATCACACAGATTTATTTGCTGTATCACACAGTATATCAGGATAGATATTCACATAGATCTTTCTGCCTTAACACACAGTTATTCACACAGATCTATCTGCTGTATCACACAGTTTAGCAAGACAGATATACACACAGATGTATCAGTATCACACAGATCAGCGATTACACAACCATTATTTTGTTTGGGTATTAGGTATTAGTTAAATTCTGTTCTGTAGGTACACTATTATGTGTTTATCTAATTTTAAATTGATGTGTTGTTGTTTATGCTACAGTTTTTGATACTTAATGAATTCTTGGATCCTAGTGTGGGTTAAGTGGAATAATACAATAATAAATAATATTAAGTAGGTTCATTTACTTTGAAATTATCAGATTATTACAGTACCTATTCATTTTTATTTGAACAAGTTATAATAACAATAGTTAGCAAAAGTAAGGGTTTACAGTACTTACAAGATTATCTAGTGCAGCCAAATGTTAGGATAAACTTAACTCTCTAATAAATCTATTAAATCATCTCTATCTATCTCGTGATCAGAATCTGTAGAACTGTCAGGCACTGATGACTGATATGGGCGAAGTGAATCACCAGGAACTACTGCACTAAACTTTTTATATCCCTTGACCCCTTGAATACTATTTATTGTGTATCGGTCAATAGTATGGTCTATTTTAGTGACCTTGTATGGTCCAGTAAACACACTCCCTAACTTTTTAGTGACTCCAACTGTTTTGTCACGAGATAAGCCTCCCTTCCACAAAACCAATTCACCTACGTTGTATTTCCTACATTTCTTATGTCGCTTATCGTACCGACCTTTCATAATTGCCATATTATTATCTATGCGCAATTTCGCATTGTGTCTACGTTCAAGTAGGTTTTGAGGATCAATGTTCTTAGCGACCCGGTTTGCAGGGTAAGCAGGAAATAAAGAGTTGTCATGCGAAAACATAAGACTAAACGGAGAGAATCCTGTAACAGCATGAGGACTGTTATTTATACCCCAGACTACATCCGAAAGTTTTTCATCCCATGTGCATTCGCTATCGGCGGTAGTGTTTAGGCCATTTATAATAGTTCTGTTTACTCGTTCTACCTGACCGTTCGAACGTGGACAGGCAATGGCATTCAATACATGTTTGAACTGTTTATCTAAGGAGAACTCTTTAAAATACCGACTTGTGAAAGCAACACCTCTATCTGTAACTATTCTATGAGGATTGCCAAAAATAGATATTATTTCTTTCAAGTTTTTAATAGTTTCTATAGAACTAGTGCCTTTAACAGCTCGAGCAAATACAAATTTTGTAAAAGAATCAATAACTACGAGTATGTATGAGAAACCACGGCGTGTTTTCAAAAATGGGCCCAAGTGATCTACATGTAAAGTATGCATTGGTATTGCTACTTTCTCAATGGGATGTAGCTCGCCCTCTGCTTTCCCATAATTACCTTTAGCATACGCACAGTGTAAGCAGGAATTTACATATTTCCGTATAAACCGAGTCATACCACAGAACCAAAACTGTGATTTTATTGATTTTTCGCACTTTTCAAAACCTATGTGCCCTACTTGGTCATGATACTTTTGTAACAGTGACCACTTTGAGAGTTTAGGTATTACAAACCGATCTCCGTGTAAAGTTTTTCGAAACAGACATCCGTTAATAATGGTATAATTTTTATTGATGTCCGGATTATCCGTACCCGCATTAATCTGTCGAATAATACTCTGTACCGTATCGTCTTGCAACTGCAGCGTGAGGCGCCAGTCTGCTTCGTCAATGTGAAGTATAGCAACGCCTTCAACCGGGTTGCGACTGAGTGCATCAACGTGTTTCATACGGTGGCCAGGGCGATATTCGATTTCAATATCAAAATCCTGGATTGTTAACCACCATCGGGCTATACGCGGTATCAAATCTTTTTTAGTCAGTGTGGTTCTTAATGCCGCACAATCAGTAATTACTTTAACTGGGATACCTGTTACATAAATACGGAAACGTTTAAGGGACTCAACCACGGCGAGAGTTTCTAGCTCATAGCTATGATAGTGCATTTCTTCTCTACTAGTAACGCGACTAAAGTAAGCAACAGGTTTTAAATCACCATCATTTTGGTATTGGAGTAAAATACCACCTAACCCTAAACTACTAGCATCAGTATGAATTTCTGTTTTAGCATGCGCGTCATAAATTGCTAAAACAGGGCGTTCAGTCAACGTAACTTTTAAAAGATTAAAAGAATGTTCTTGCTCCGGACCCCATACCCAGGCTAAGTCCTTTTTTGTTAAGCTGGTTAAAGGTCGAGCAATTTCAGCGAACCCTCTTACAAATTTCCGGAAATACGATGCTAAACCGATGAATTGTCGCAGTTCGTGCACGTTTCTCGGTCGTCTAAAATTAATAACACTGTTAATCTTTGCTTGCCCCGGGCGAACAGACCCTTCAGTAACCTCATGACCCAAATAATTGACGCTGGTTTTCAAAAAAGAGCACTTTTTTAAGTTTAGTTTTAAATTAGCTCGAGAAAGAAGTTTCAAAACATTCTCCAATAATTCTATACCTTCTTCTATTGTAACGGTGGGTAATGTGACGTCATCAAGGTATGTTGCAATTTTATTATCAAGGGACCCTAATGCCTTCCGAATTAACCGTGAGAAAACCGCCGGAGCGTTTGCCAAACCAAACGGCATTTTTAAAAATTCATACTGTCCAGTCGACGTAATGAAGGCAGTTCTATGAATTGAATTTCCCGCCATTTTAACTTGGTAATAACTTTGCGCCATATCTAGAACCGTGAAGTATACTTTTCCCGATAGTCGATTGATCTGATCATCAATGTGTGGTAGAGGGAATCGATCTTTTACAGTACGTGCGTTAAGAGCGCGATAGTCGATACATAATCGATAGTCACCTCCCTTTTTCTTTACTAAAATTACAGGACTCGCGTATTCAGAGTTCGATTCTCGCACTATTCCAGCAGATAGAAGGTCATTCACCTTTGCCTGTACAATTTCATTTTCTTTGTAGGATAATCGATATGGCTTACAAAACACAGGTGTTTCTGATGTAGTAGAAATATGCATCTCAATTAAATCCGTACAACCCAGTTCGCTGCTACATTCAGCAAAACAACCGGGATATTTATTAAGTAACTTTAATAATGACAAAGAATGTTTTTCTTCTATTACACCAATATCAAGATCTGCCAACTCAAGTATCTTGTTTGACTGATTATAATTATGTTGTGTACTATTTTCGGCACAACTTTGAGCAACGAAAGCTACGTCGCTTTGCATAAACATAGTTGCGCGTGCAATTAGTCGACCCGCAGACCATTGTAAACAAGAATCACCTAAATTAATTACGCGTAATTGTAAAATCGGTGTATTTTTTAAGATTAACTCTGGGATAAAGTACGATTCATTACCCATCGAATACAATCGTGAGTGGGTAACAAGTATTTCACTTGGCGCTAAATCATATGATGTGTAGACACATACCTCTGCGGTCGAACCAGGCGTGATTTCTACATCGTCGAACAAGAATAGGGAGACTTTTGTTACAAAGTCTTGGCTAGACAAACGCACGCTTGATAAAGGACAACCATAATCACTGTTTGTTATTAATGTCACGGATTTAGAGGTTATAATTAAATTTACGTTAGGCTGATTAATAATAGGTTGCCCCACAATTAAATCTATATCGTTGAGGTTTGTATTTGTTATCTCGGCACATGTTTGTAAGCTTATGTTATCTATACCTAGATTTAAGAACGCTTTCCCTAAGGAGTTTACAAGTAAGCCTCCAAAGCCTCTCATTACAACATTTGATGGTAACATACATAATTGCGATTTTTCGATCGCTTTTATTGATAATATATTTACTTTACTGCCAGTATCAATATATCCAACTGCATCAACCCCATTAATAAAGATTGGTTTTCGGTATAAATCTGAAATAATTTCAGTGGTGACATGATAAACATGCTGTACCTGTTGATTTTTTTGCGGGGGCGCCGTCGCCGGCGTATCCCGCGAGCTATTTCCGGCCGCATACCAGCAGGTGTTAGCAGAGTGTCCCGCACGCTGGCAGACCTGACAGCGTGTGGCGGGTGGAGCTCGACAGTCCCGCGCTTCGTGTCCCGGTCGCCGACAATTGTAGCACACCTTCGGAGCAGAGCTCCCCGCAGCAGAGCCCCGTTGCCAAGTCGACCTGCTCGGCTTCTGGTCGGGGGGCCGTCTGGTTCTTTCAGCTTTCGCTTCCCCGTAATTTTCCAGCGAAGAAAGGAATCCATAGTATAATTCTTCCGGCGTCATGTAGCCGCATGCCTTCGCGTTCGCACGCAGCTCCGCCGGTAATCCCCGGATGAGACACGACGTCGCATTCTCCCCGTCCAGGCCACACTTTTTCATTAGAGATATTTTATCGTGGTAGTACCGCGTCATGGTCTCGTTTCCCTTTTGGCGTGCAAGCATTTCTTCTAGACGGTCGACGAAATCGGTGGTGCGTGGAAAGGCTTTGGACAGCCATTCCTTCCAAGTGGCCCACGTGGCGCTATAATCCTCAAGGTCGTCGTACCAGTCGCGCGCTGCGCCGCGTAGCCGGGTTTGCATCACAAAAACCCTGTCTTTCTCTTCCCAGTTGTAGATATCACCAAGTTGGTCTATCTTGTGAAGCCAACCTTTCACATTTGTATTTTTCTTCGCAGGATCGAATTTGGGAATGATCTCCGTGTCCAGGTATGTTATCCTTGGTCTTTTGTTGGCAGGTAGCTGACTAAAGGAGGATTGCGAAGAAAAAAAATCGGGACTTTTTCCCTCATGGCGTTCGCCATTTTCTAGAGATTCGACGCTTGGCGACCGTCTCCCTAAGCCGCGGATATAAGGGCCGTGGAATCCTTCCATCCCACTTCTGAACTGTAATGGATTGTTCAGAAGGGGAAAACAGAAACAAGCACTGAAGACTAATAGTTTTTTAATCGTCACAGACTCACAGAGCAACACAATCAAATTGCCACAAATTCTCTCTAGTCTTTTCCAGCCCAAAAACAACAAATACCCTCGCCGGAAATCAAAACCATCCCTCTCATAATAATATAAATTAATATTCCAAACACATTATTAAATTGACATACTTTTATCAGAAATCATAAGAATGGAAGCTATAAGTTTATAAACTATAATCTCTTAATTGAATAAGATTTACAGAGCTATTTTCAAGATAATTAATGAGTGCTCAGAGAGTTGGATCAATGATTATTAATTAATAAGGAATGATTACAGTACATTAGTGTTTATAAGAGTTGATAGATGGCGCTAGTAAGTTCTGTTAAGAAGAATACATCAGTAGATCCTGACGGCTACTGTTACACTAGTTGCTGTCAATGCCATTAGATGGCGTTGGTTGCTTGTTATTGGTGTGACGGCCGTACAGCTGGTGAGTACGAAGGATGAGGGATTGAAACTATTACAATACGTATGAGCCCTACGGGCGGCCATCTTGCCGTATTTTGCCTTATTTTTGCTAGCGCAGGCGGCATGAAATTAATGCGGGAAGGGGTGTTTTGTTTTCATCTTGTGTGCTACTTAAAACCGTCCAAGTAATGACTTATGGGTATCAAAAGAAAGCTTATATAGTCTAGTTTTATAATACATAGGTTTAAAAGACATAAACTACAAAATTATTAGTAAAAACTTAGTAAGAACAAAAATTTTACTGTTTTTCAACCAAAAATCTCAAGTTTAACTTTTTTTTTAAGTACTTAGAACTAGTTTTTGTGACTTAGTTATCACATATGTCAATTCTATATAGTATCAGCTATACACACGTATTTTTACTTGTGTGTAGAAGCAGGAGATTACGAGATATTAAGCTTTAAATTGGCAACGGGACCCGGCGCTTGCGCGGAAAAATACCAGAGCGAGCGAGCGGACGTAGGTTGTCACTTTTTGGCGTCTGGACTGACGTTTGAAAGGTATCACATAAAAAAAAAATTAAAAGAAGAAACGTTTTCTATGAAATCTATTTATTTAAAAGTAGGGAGTTCTTTCCAAAAGGACATTCTATTTTGTGGAAAAATATTTTCTTTTTTGTGTTTGGAAATGCTGTGTGGTGAAGTTTTCTTCTTTGGTGGCGGTAAAACTTGAGCTTTCAGGATTTTATTTCCAATTATGCTCGCATTAATAGGGTCTTTATCGAATCCGGTTCTGTACATCAGATCAAAAATGCCTCTATTTACTTCTACTTGGACCATTTCATCAATGTATGGACGTGGGTTAATTCGTGAAAGTTTATACTGTGTCGTGTAGTCTTCCCAGTCATCTCTTTGGGATTCACGATTTTTCCTGCAGTACTAACTGTTTGAAAAAGTCAGCAAAATCGTAAATTTTATTTTTCATGCGCTTCATTGACAACTCAACCCTATGGTGGAAGCTGTCGGCTGACATGAAGGTGTGGCCTGGTTCGAAGTATTTTACCACAATCTTGTCAGCGTTAATATCATTTGAATTGATCTACGTTGCCTTAAGAATGAAAAAAATATCCAATTCTTGTTTTGTGATGAACAATTGTCAACCCACAGTATGATATTTTTTTATCTCAGTATAAAATAAAATAAATGGTAATATGTACTAATGATTTCATCTTTTGAGCGTCCAAATAATCCTTCATGCCACGGCACAGGAACCACACAGCAGCAGAAAAGGATAACGCACTGTAAAATGTATTGGAAATCCGGCCCTAACAATCAAACCCTAAGGATCAATTTAATTTGCCGCTGCAGCGGTATCTCAATTAGTCAAAGCGATTTGCGGACCAATAATGCACAAATATACTAAGTGTCATAGCGGTAACTCAGTATTCGCCTCAAGCGCGCGCAACTTGCCGTTTATTGGCTAAGAAAAATTGCAATGAATAAACGTCGTTTTTTTCGAGTTTTGGCGGTATTCAAATATTCGGCTATTTGCCTACGTATTATTGATATACCTCTTATAGTCTTAGTGATTTGAGGTAAAACTGAGATAGGGAAAACTTTGTTAAGGGTTTTTTTATATGTTTTAAATAAGATAACCTTATTTGGCTTAGTTCATTGGATGCGTATTTTTTTAAGCTATTTGATGCCATAAAAATCAACTTTACGATTTTTTTTGAGATACCGCTTTTGCGCTTAGCACGGCAGTGTACGTCTGTACCCCTTCGGTATTTTGTAAAATAAAATACGTATTTTTCAAGACTAATGTTTATTATTTTTCTTCTCTATGTAAACCTAATACAGTACAAAATAACATATACAAAAACACAAAACATATAAAATAGATAATAGAAAATAATGTAACTAAAATGTGTTATTATTTTGCTGCTAGACGTATTTTTTATATTTTTTGTTTGTTTCAGTCCAGTACTAACCCAACAAGTTCAACTGTATCATATCAATCGAAGATTTTTGTTACGTCTACACTTGCTGTCCAGTTTAAAATTCCTCTTCTTTTATTTTTTAAATTATCTATTCACACACTTCAATTCAATTTTTGAGGTTATGGCTCCATCGAAGACATTCGATGATTTTGCCAATGTCAAGGTATGAGAGATTGACTTGTCGTAAAATATTACACCATTGATCAGTGTTTTTAGCGTTGGCGTCCATAGATCCCCATGCTAAAAAAAAAGGGACAAAACAATTTTGGTTAGTACACATGGCTTTTCCAAGTTACTTTTGACATTGGCAGAATAGTCGACATCGGCTCTACTTGCCATCAACAAAAAATAGAATAGAATTATATGTAAATGCTTTTGGGACGTTCTGGCAACTCTGTATGACAATGACATTTCTGCAAAGAGTATTTTTTTTTTTTTTAGGTATTTTGTTATCCCCGAAGGAAAGGCGAAAGTCTTTTGACCATATTGCCTAGTCTTACGTAGTGTATTTATACTTTTTTTTTCAAATGCAGATGTAACACATTCTAATATTTTTTGCAGTATTTGGCAACAAATGTGTCGAGTCAGCCTTCTCGGCAAACTTCGCTGAGGTAGGTAGTCAATACTACAATAAAATTCTCAGCTCCATTTGCCCGAGATCGCGCCTGTTGCAATGATTCCACAGGCTCAACTTTACAATAAGGACTTTTGAGTAGACTCTTCAATTTTTTTTTGTGCAAAGTACTTCAAGTTTAGGAAATAAATACTTTCGGAGATAAAAAATATCAAACTTGGATAATTTTTTTATTAATATTTTTAGAGAGTCCTATGTAAAATTTTCATAATATTCATACTCAAACTTCACAGTCCGCCAAGCCGTTTTTATGAAATTGCGTAATAAAATGCATGACTTTGTAAACGCTCATCCCAGTTATATTGAGTAGTTTCTTATAAAAAAGGTTATTATGATACTACATAGACCTATAGTGATTGATAGCTACTCGTCGTATGTCGTAAAAATATGCCGACATAATTGTAATATGATAAGATTCCCTTGAAGAGGGAACTAATCGGCAACTTTTTTGTGTTAGCTAATTTTACACGTTAAATTAGGTTTTAGAATTTGAATATTAGTCAAACCAACACAAGACTGAGATATATTTTCATATTACTATAAATACTTACTCACTTTGATGGAAAAAAACAAAGATACCATCCTCTGAATTCACCTAAAAAAACGTATGGAGTGCGAGGAATGTCGTAATGATGGGACAAACTACTAGGATAAAATATTGGCATGGTTGGTTTAGGTACTGGTGCAAAGTTATGTTCGGGTGATTTCCGCTTCTTTTGATGCCAAATCCGATTATATTGCAATTAGGCATCTTGCTATTGACGACTTCCACTAAACAACCGAGTTCAAACGCAATAACACAGCAAAATTACTCCAAAATTCACAAAATATATCTATTGTTTACGACCATTTGACAGTTGACGTACCCAACTTTGGTACCAAACACCGAGAGGATAAAATGGCGAACTAGCCGCAAATAGGTATTTCAATGACGATAGGAATGAAGGGTTGACATTATAGTAACTGTCAAAAATACTACTAGCCTTTTTCACTTATGCAAAATTAAGAAAGTTAAAAAGAGATAGCAGTATTTTTATGATTTTGGCGTCGATATGCCACATAATTGTATAACTGTTTTTTCTATAGTCAAACATGTCCAGTCCATATAATTTATATGTCAATGAAGTCGACGCAGGTACTGGCAACACTGTTGTCTAGCTAGCTACTCCGTTAGGAGTATATGTATTCTGTGAGCTACACATATTATTAGTAATCTGTGCTGTTGTCATAACTGGTCATAACTCATGAGACAGTCGAACGTCAGGTTGCGTTATTTTGCTGTTTCCGAAATCGTGGTTATTATTTTGTTAAGTTTGTAATTTTTAATCATATAATGCGCTAGTGTATTATGTGTTAATTTGATATTAGTTTTACATTTTTATAAAACCTAAGTAGTCGGTAACCTCAACTAAATGGCATCATCGCCCTTCCGCAGATTGCTCCATTGGGGTCCTTTATCGGTTTTATGTGAGTATATCATACTATATTGCCTAATTTATACGAGCCCTATCCTTTAAACGTTTTTGCTTACACCTGATACTTTCTGAAACCTCGAATAAGTCAAATACGTAAATAATGTATCCACTTTCGTTTACCGGGAAATTGTGCATGTGTGAATTTTATTATGAAACAATGTACATGAATAACAGAGAGTCTGTCTCTGTTGCTGTTGGGTGTGTTTGTGTGTGTGTACTGTGGTGGCTTTTAATCAGTCCATGTCTATATTTCCGTAACAATTTGCCAATTATTTTAAGGGAACCACTGTATTTTAGCGTCGGTTGCGTTTATATAGTAGGTATTTTTTTTTTGGGTAGAGAATACCCTTTTTAGTGTAAATTTGAAAATCCCAAAGTGCGGAAAACCATAGTTTCTTTTTTATGAATTTTTAAAAATCTCGTTGTGAGGTTATATTTTGCTAATTTTTTGGTTAAAAATTTCACTAAAAATTGCTCAAAGCACAAGAATTGCTTCTGCAGCGCTGGCGCTGCGGGAAGTGCAACCCCTTCGCTCTTGCGTAACAAAGGATAGGCACCCGCGCTTACCTCTTCAGCACCTCAGCCGCTACGGCTTGCAGGGGTGCCTATGCTGTGTTACAGCGGGCGGGGGTTGCTCTCCCTTCGCGCCTCCGGTTTTTATATACACTCTAGGGGTAGCAGCCAAAGGACTACGTGCACTCAGGGTGTCCCGATTCGGTTTTGGAAAAAATTCGACCTATTTTAACCACAAAGTAACCAAAACATAGGTTATAAATATATTATATAATTTAACGGCAAAAAAAATTGCGTTTCGTTTCACCTTTAGTAGATACCACAAGAATAAAAAAAGAAACTTTAAATGGTCAATAAATCAAAATTTTAAACTGTGGTAACAATTTATAGACATATGATCAATGATGTTATAAGTAAAAAACATCATTGCATACGATCGCAGCAATCGCAGTTAATTTCCATTCCGAGTTCCGTTGTTTGTCTCTGAAACCCATCATCAGATCTATGTATATGAAATTTAAATGGGACCATTTCGGAACAAACCCTTTCGAACAAAAAAAGAATTTTGCAAATCCGTCTTCATATGACGGGAGTTATGCCTGAACATACATTTAAAAAAAAAAAAATATAAACATCCAAATTGATAACCTCCTTTTTTTTGAAGTCGGTTAGTAAATCATGTATTGTCTTGATACATATGGGCTGAAAAGTTTTTTTAATGTTAAAAAAATCATGTTGTATAACACAAAATATGTGAAAGTTGACTAGTAGTTTGCAGGTAACTGAAATAAATTAGTAAATATTATGTGTGTTACAAATAGAGACTGCCTTTTAATTTTTTTACCATTTATAATTCCAGGTATAATAAAGCTAGTAACATGGGCGATGGTGCACCTGATGGGCATGTGGTGGCCGCCGCACACCTCGCTGGCTGCGGCTCTGCATGCCGTTCTCTTCCTAACATTGGCTGTTTCCACTTTGTATTACTTCCTTCAGGCACTACTTGAGGGACCAGGCTTTGTTCCTTTAGGATGGAAACCTGTAAGTAATTCACTTATGTCTGTCTAAAATATTAGTTAGCTAATTGTTTTGTGTTACAACCTCACAAACTTACAAAATTTACCTCTTCAAAATATTAGTATAGATAATATACCTAGTAGGATTACAAAATTCAATCTCCATAACTGATTAATTTATGTATGTACAATCTGCTAATATGTTTATGGTGACAGACACCCCACCATCTCCTTACTTCCTCTTTCTCTCAAGGAAGAGTAAATCTAGCTCACAAAGTGAGGTCATCCCTATCATTTATTTTAAATTATTCTGTTTATTTTCCAGGAGCGTGAAGAGGACACACGTAACTTACAGTTCTGCACAGTTTGTAATGGATTCAAAGCGCCGAGGTCACATCACTGTAGAAAATGTAAGACATTGTATTGAAGTGAAAACTTCTTTAGGCGCTTAGCATCGTAGCGGATAACGAGACGCGTTGGGAATTTTTGTTCAAGTTTTTTGTTTTCATTTCTGACGGTACTCCTGAAGTGCCAGGTTTTTTTTTAGTTACATGGAAGAACACCAATGTCACTCAAGGATAGTTTAGCGTTTTATAACTGAAAGAATTTTCATATTCTGATTAGTACTCCCAGAGATAATAAGCTATATAACTGATATCTGCAGGTGGTTACTGTGTTAAGAAGATGGATCACCACTGCCCGTGGATCAACTGCTGTGTGGGGCACAAAAACCACGGCTACTTCTCCTTATTCCTCATCTCAGCCGTGCTGGGCTGCTTCCATGCTTCTGTGGTAAGAAACAGGCAGTTAATTTTTTATCAGTGGATAAGTGTTATGAACAAAACATTAATCTTGTTCATTCAAGATTTGTGCTTGCTGAGGGTAACAATTTTGTATAATGTTATGCGCAAGTTATAGTGTTATGGCATGCAAAAAAAAGTATTATACTTGTTTACTCTACACAGAAAATGCTCTTTAAGAATTTGTTATTTTTTAAATATCCTCATAATGTGCAAGCAAATGTAAACATCCTGTTAAACTCGAAACAACGTCACACTATTCACCTAATCAACAGAAGTAACCCTATTTATGCTTTTTTTGACATTAAAAAATCTTTTTTCACATCTGTTCACAGGTGCTATCAATCTGCATGTACCATGCAATAAACCGCGTGTGGTACGTTCTCAACGGCACCGGGCATGAGCCGATGATCTACCTGACGCTCACCACGCTGCTGCTGACGCTACTCGCCATCGGCATGGCCGTCGGCGTCGTGCTGGCTGTGGGAGTACTCTTGTACTTACAAGTAAGTGCCGATAATCTACTGACGCTCACCACGCTGCTGCTAACGCTACTGGCCGTCGACGTCGTGCTGGCTGTGGGAGAAATAATGTATCTACAATTAAGTGCTGATGATCTACAGACGCTCACCACTCTGCTGCTGACGCTACTGGCCGTCGGCGTCGTGCTGGCTGTGGGAATACTGTTGTTACTAAAAGTAAGTGCTGATGATCTACTAACGCTCACCACGCTGCTGCTGACGCTACTGGCCGTCGGTGTCGTGCTGGCTGTGGGAATACTGTTGTATCTTAAAGTAAGTGCTGATGATCTAGTGACGCTCACCACGCTGCTGCTGACGCTACTGGCTGTCGGCGTCGTGCTTGCTGTAGGAGTACTGTTGTATCTACAAGTGAGTGCTGATGATCTACTAACGCTCACCACGCTGCTGCTGACGCTACTGGGTGTTGGCGTCGTGCTGGCTGTGGAAGTACTGTTGTGTCTACCATTAAGTGCTGATGATGTACTGACGCTCACCACGCTGCTGCTGACGCTACTCGCCATCGGCGTCGTGCTGGCTGTGGGAGTACTGTTTTATCTGCAAGTGAGTGCTGGTGATGTACTGACGCTACTGGTCGTCGGCGTCATGCTGGCTGTGGGAGTACTGTTGTGTCTACAAAACAGTGCTGATGATATAGTGAAGCTCACCACGCTGCTGCTGACGCTACTGGCCGTCGGCGTCGTGCTGGCTCTAGGAGTACTGTTGTATCTACCAATGAGTGCTGATGATGTACTGACGCTCACCACGGTGCTGCTGACGCTACTGGGTGTTGGCGTCGTGCTGGCTGTGGAAGTACTGTTGTGTCTACCATTAAGTGCTGATGATGTACTGACGCTCACCACGCTGCTGCTGACGCTACTCGCCATCGGCGTCGTGCTGGCCGTGGGAGTACTGTTTTATCTGCAAGTGAGTGCTGGTGATGTACTGACGCTACTGGCCGTCGGCGTCATGCTGGCTGTGGGAGTACTGTTGTGTCTACAAAACAGTGCTGATGATATAGTGAAGCTCACCACGCTGCTGCTGACGCTACTGGCCGTCGGCGTCGTGCTGGCTCTAGGAGTACTGTTGTATCTACCAATGAGTGCTGATGATGTACTGACGCTCACCACGCTGCTGCTGACGCTACTAAGTGTTGGCGTCGTGCTGGCTGTGGAAGTACTGTTGTGTCTACCCGTAAGTGCTGATGATCTAGTGAAGCTCACCACGCTGCTGCTGACGCTACTCGCCATCGGCGTCGTGCTGGCCGTGGGAGTACTGTTTTCTCTAAAAGTGAGTACTGGTGATCTACTGACGCTTCTGGCCGTCGGCGTCATGCTGGCTATGGGCGTACTGTTGTGTCGGCAAGTAAGTGCTGATGATCTACTGACGCTCACCACGCTGCTGCTGACGCTACTGGCCGTCGGCGTCGTGCTGGCTGTGGGAGTACTGTTGTATCTTAAAATAAGTGCTGATGATCTACTGATGCTCACCACGCTGCTGCTGACGCTACTGGCTGTCGGCGTCGTGCTGGCTGTGGGAGTACTGTTACCACCATAGAGCACTAATATAATACTGGTATAGAGTGCCATCTCATGGGTTTTTTTTGCCAACCTGCCAGCGTGGCGCCATCTGAATTTTGTGTTCTACACTAACCATACATGTTTACACACATACAGATACCGGCACGGTTCTTGAGCGCTCGGCGGAAGAGTGGGGATCGCTTTGCGCATCGTACACTTATGACAAATAAAACGCACACCCGTTTATTATTTATTTTTTCTAAGTTACCTACGTAATTTCTTACTGATTCTATGGTTGAAAGAAACAGATGTGTTTGTAGCCTCCGCTGTTCTTTTTTGAACTTGTTTTAAATTTCTGACTCCTTCTTCAATCTCCTTTTTCATAAAACAGTTTACATGGTAAATCAGTTTTCTGGCTTGTCTATTTAAAACAGTGTTTTACCTTGGCATCCTAGACCTAAAAAGAATACTATGTCACATAGTACCAAGGCAGCTTTCAACTGGTGAAAGAATTTTTGAAATCGGTCCAGTATATTTGGAGCCTATTGAATACAAACAAACAATCAAATCTTTCCTCTGTATAATATTAGTGTAGATAAAAACTTTATCTATAGTACATTTCGATACAAGTACAAGTAAGTACAAATAAAATAATTGAGCAAAAATAGTTTGGCTATAATTACAAACTGACATTAATAATTTTTTTCCCCGCTTTGCTTTCGATAAATATCACCTTATATAATAACAAAGGTCTAATTAATAAAAAATTCACATAAAATATTTGAGTTCTATCTTACCAGATAAATTAAAATGATGCAGTTTAAAAATTGGTGTCAATTAAATTGGCCGGAATTGTACTCGTCGTCGTGAGGTACGTGCAACAAGAGTATAGAACAAATCCCGAGTGACGCCTATGACGCGATGCGCTACGGGCCAATCACAACACTTTCGCCGCCCCCGCGCCTCACTTCATACCACCAAAGGGACCCAATAACTCACTTTTGCGCAGGTGAAGGTCAGCGCTCAAGAATCGTGCCGATGATTGTACATACCTACACACACATATCTATTTATATACCTACTTTGTTTTTCGTATCCCTTTCTTGTTTATGCATTTACCCATAGTTATAGATTGATTTAGATAAAACCTTGTTTGGTAGCGTGAATTTCATTTTACAATAGTTTGAAAATAAAAACCGCTCCACATGAATTTTAATCAATCTACAAGCATGGAAAATGTGCACATTTCTCTTAAATAGTTTATAAAGGTTAATTTTTTAATGAAACAAGCTTGATAAATGTGTACATAGATTTATTTTCCTGTAATTGTTTATGTATTTTTCACTTTATGGATGTGCTGTAGCTACAGTGCACATTTTTCACTTCAAGAATCAAGCATGTCGACAAGCCGTTTTACAAGAATGTAGAATATTATTAAATAATTAATTACTTACATACCTTTTGGCAAAACAAAGTATGATAGTGATAAGGAAACTAGTATTTTTTATTAGACTATTCCATATTGTTTACGTTTTACTTTCATTTAATCATCACCATAATATTGAATTTTGCATATTCTTACATCTCACCATACTAATCTTCATTTGGCATATAATTAAGTATTGTAACATTGTTTTAAACAATTTTATTAACTATACTTAAATACCAAATAAACATTATAGTCAAAATGATATTAGGATGATGATGAAATGAAAACATTAGTTGTCACTAAAACCGAAATGACATACATGCCGATAAACAGTTTAAATTATGTACATTTTAGATAGTTATAATTAAACATTAAATGTGATTGATTGATTGATGATTATTTTGATAAAATTCCGCTTGCACTGATGAAAATGTGGTTCTTGAACCTGAAAAATTGTTGAAAACAACTTAGTTGTGGGCTAAAGCTAATTATAAATAATATGCAAAGGCTTGTAGCGACATCTATGACGCCGCACACGAACTAAAATAACAAAATCCTACATCGCGCAAGCAGAGTTTTCCGCGCGATTTGAACATATACAACAGTCTGAAAACAACCATTGGGCAGTTGCCCGGACAAGACACAACACCCGTCGGGTCGGAGGATCCTCCCTTTTCAATAGAGGTTTGCGGGACTTTAAAATGGTGACCCTCGAGCATGAACATCAGCGCAACCTTCGTGCAGCAACTTCAGCGTGACGTCATCATCATCGCTTCCTTCACTGGAGCCCGCAGCACCACTCCGACTCACTGGAGCCTGCAGCATCATCCCGACTTACCGGGACATCATCACCCCGACTCACTGTGGCGTCATCCCGACTCACTGGGACATCATCACCCCGACCCACTGGCATCATCCCGAGTCACTGGGGCATCATCACCCCGATTCACTGGGGCATCATTCCGACTCACTGGGACATCATCACCCCGACTCACTGGGACAGCACTACCCCGACTCACTGGGGCATCACCGCAGACAGTTCCGACTCACCGTGAACTATGCGGCTCTACCGGTTCCGACTCACTGGAACCAACCTTCCACTGGCCCGGCAAGCATCACAAGATGTATGGACGACTCATCAAGAACCATCAATCTCTGATCTTCGAAGGGGAGTGATGTAGCGACATCTATGACGCCGCACACGAACTAAAATAACAAAATCCTATATCGGGCAGTTGCCCGGACCAGACACAACACTCGTCTGGTCGGAGGATCCTGCCTTTTCAATGGAGGGTTGTGGGACTTTACACTCTGTTCCGCATACCTCCACAGGCTTTTTCCATTAGGTTGGTTTTTATTCTTGATGTGAAATATTTAATGCTACCGCCTGGCGTCCCACGACTGTACAAATCCAGATTCACACGCTCACACAAGCTACTAAGGAATTGCTGATAGAAAAACCCAATACCACTTTTCTCGACCCGGGAATCGAACCCAGAATCTCATGCTCAGCAGTAGCGCTTGTGATCACTAGACCAACGAGGCAGTTAAACTTATAAAAAAGCTACTTACGTCAGGCAAATGATGCTTTACAGGCTGTAGGCACAGGTTCATCATAAACATAACATATCTTTTGGGTCGAGAGTTGTTGCGCCTGAAAAGATGTCGAATTACATTCTTAAAAACGTTCTAAATAATATTGGATAAAAATGTATTTACAAAACGCCTTATTTCCCCGAAGGGTTGGGCAGAGGTGTACCTATAGTACACCCACATTTCACCAATTATGTTTAAGTCCCATGTAATAGTTGTAAAAATCCAGACTCCAGACTGCTACTGAGGAATTCATGGTAGAAAAACCTAATAATCAGCACTAGCACTTGCAACAGCTAAACCAAGCAGGCAGTCATCAATTTTGTTAATAACCTCCAATATTAAAAAGTTTTTTCCAAAAATTTATAACCGACTTTCCAAAAAAGTACAAAATAACTTTAATTTCGGAAGTCGGTGTTTCTAGTTTTATGTCTTTGTTTTTTGACACCGACTTTCGAAATGAAAGTTATTTTGCACTTCTTTTGCAAGTCTGTTAATTTTTTTTTTGTAAAAAATTTTTATTTTTCAGTTTTTATTTGTGGTACCCAATTAAACACTGCGTACGCTCCGCTGCGTCACTGCATACCACGGATACGTGTCCTCCGTACTCTCGTATGGCATTATACTGTGGGCTAATTCAACTGAACTTGTAACAAGGCAGTGTTAAAGCCTTGTTTATTTTTTGACCTCTATTCCAAAACTACGTTCGTTCCTACCTTTTTTAATTTAAAATTCAAAAATTACTTGTTTTCTCTGTCAAGTCTCAGTTTTAATGTTAAAAATCAGAGCTAATTGTGCAGCCGAGCTAATAGAAGCTCCTCATCATTTTTCGACTCTCCAACTGTCACTTACCAGTTTCCAAGAGTTGTGCAATAATACAATTTAATTACGTACCAAGTCACAATGTGTTTGTACTATTAATGAGTGCTTCTTATATTCAACCTACTTGTGTAAATAACAAAATATACATGTTAACTCTTCGTGTGTCTTCATTCAACTCCTCATCTACGGTTCTCCTACTCTACATCCTCCTCTGCGTGTCACTCACTCCTGCGACCTCCTCTTCGTGACACCACCTCCGTACCGTGACAAACTTATTAGAGCATATCGGATACAAAAAAAAGTATATTCGGGCAATATCTGGTGTCTGGTTTCTGGACAGCTGTAAACCATTCTTTAAGAAGTTTCACATCTTGCCGCTATCCTGCATGTATCAGAGAACTATGCTGGTTAAACAACATTTGACTGGCCTGTTGGTCTAGTGGTTAGTGACCCTGACTGCTATGCCGGAGGTCGTGGGTTCGATTCCCACCCAGGACAAATGTTTGTGTAATGAGCACGATCATTTGTTCTGTGTCTGGGTGTAATTTATCTATAATATGTATGTATTTAGAAATATATAAGTATGTTTATCAGTTGGGTCTAGATGGCGTTGTGTGATAGTTGTGGAATATCATATCATAACATCCGCAATACTTCCGTATGCAAACAGACGTAACTAACAAGAAAGCTCCTGCTAGAAGTAAGTGTAAATATGAATTGAACATACCCTATTGCAAATTATACAGTTGTTTAAGAAAAATGTAAGTATACATAAATGCTATCCAAGTATATGTATAACAAGTTGCCTAACTCATTCAAGGAGCTTCCAATTCCCATGTTTAAGAAAAACCTGACAAATTGGTTACTAGATAATAGTTTTTATGAAATGGATGAATTTATGGACTTTTGTAAGAAATCAAGATAACAATTTCATTTATTAGGACATTGACTTCCAATTTCTATATTTATTATGACATTGTCTTCCGATTTTTATGTTTATTACGACATTTAATTACAATTATAAACTTTAATTTTTATACATATTATTGAATTGACATATTATTAAATGAATTTTATCTTGAGCTTTATTGAAGTAATTTTAAAACTGTAACATTATGATATTTGTACACCAGATTTTATGGTAGAATGTAAGAAACTTTTAACAAACCTAATACCATACAATGTACAACTACATTCTTGCAAATAAACGAATTCTAATTCTATTTATAGTAATTTAATAGGAGTATTATAATAAAAAATAAGTTTCTTTGTTTTTCCTGATACCTTACCTAAAACCTAACACCATACAATGTACAACTACATTCTTGCAAATAAACGAATTCTAATTCTATCTATTTATAGTAATTTAATATAAGTATTATAATAAAAAATAAGTTTCTTTGTTTTTCCTGATACTTTTAGCCTACATAACTATTTTTTATTGCAGTTGTTGCTAATGACGTGAATGTGATTTAGTCTCAGCACTTAATATTCCATTAGGTACTTACTTAGTAGATGCAGGTGAGGAATAGCTACAGCATTCAATTGATTATTGCGATTCTTGTATTTTTCTGGAAAATGCTTGTCACATACTTTCTTGTTATTGAATATTTTCATATCGGTCAGTTCACTGACGGAGGTACCAGCTAAGCCAACCCATATCCGGCAGCACTCTTGGAATATTCTTGAGTTTGGAAAACGGTGGACTGTGACACCTGCAAATTTTTTTTTTTTTTTTTAAAGTAGTACCACCAACATAAAACTACTTTAATTCTACACAGCACCTCGAATACTAATTTTGGAGCAAAATCATTGGGATATAACAAAAAAGAAATAATAAAAGCCGGCCAAGTGTGAGTCGGGCTCCCACACCGAGGGTTCCGTACAAGCCTAAGGGTATGTAAATAGTTCGGGAATTGAGTTAAAATGTACAACACAGATAATATAGTACTAGCGTATAGATGCCTCATCCCATACAAAGAAACGGTACCGCCGTAACTACGGGTTTTCGACTTGCACAAGCAACTTTTGTTCTTCGTTCGGGCCCGTCCTCTACACCTCGCTAGATGGTGTCAGCAGCGACGGCTTGCAAGTTGAATGAATTTACATAAAAACTTACCAATATTTTCTCACACATTGTGGAGTTAGGTACTATATGTATAGTATTTTTGGCACTTTATAACAGTTTTACTTTTTCAAAATGTTTCATTATGTATACAAATTTATAAAGAGGCGAATGGATTTACTCTAAAACTTCAAACAGCGCCATCTATTAGTACAAGAAATATAAATGCCTAAGGATTCGTTCCAATAAACATCTAATATCTAAATCACATTTTTTTCTTCATTTTTTTCAGTATTTTTGACACTTCGTAACAGTTTTACTGTTTCAAAATGTTTCACTATACAAATTTTCAAGAGACGAATGGGTAACTCTAAAATTTCAAACAGCGCCATCTATTGGTACAAGAAATATAAATGCCTAAGGATTCATTCCAATAAACATCTAAATTTAAATTAGGAGCCAATTATTCCACAACTTTATGCTTAGGGTAGTTTACTAAATAAGAAAATACAGTTTTTCCCATATATTTTCTCAAAATATTAATGTTACTTAAACTTCATTAAGAAATCTATGCATATTACGCCATCTATTGTTTGTTTGCTTGAACAAAATTTTCTTTGTTCGTATTGACCCTTACCTGCGGAGAGAACAGTCACGTGACTCACGCCCAGTAATGTCGTGGCCATACATTTTGCACGAAGCGTTAACGTTAACAGAAATGTATTTTGTCTAAAGGCTCAGTACTGTAACTTGAAGAGCCCATAGGCTGCCTAGGTACCGTGTAGGCAGCATCACTAGTGTTAGCCCACTACAGAGATAGAATCGCGTAAAAATTAGCAATATTTGTATGTTTAAGTAATAACGGTACGACTTTAGAAGATGTGACGTGGAATAATTAAGGAATGAAATTTGGAGGGGGGAGGTATAGACCCCCCCTTATGAAAGAAAAAGCACGGAAACCTCCCCATTTTTTTATGATTTTTTTAAAATCGTATTTTGAGGTTATATTTACGTATTTTTTTGTCAATTTAAAGGGAGGACGGGGGAAGTTGTAGAACACCCCCTATGAAGAAAAAGTAGCAGAAACCCCGCCCCCCCTTTTTTAAAATCTTTTTTATAATACGTTTTCTGAAGCAGACAATTTTTTTCTATAAAATTTAGTCGTTTCAGGCACTCGCCGGCCGCTGCCGCGGCACCGCTCGCTGCGCTCACTTGCCTCGCGCGTAGGAGGTCGCGGTTCTAACATTTAAAAAAAAATAATTAACCTAATCTAACTAGTTCGGTTCCGAATAGTCTACTTAAAATAAAAGGTAGTCGTTTCTGTAGGAGGTCACAATTCTAACCTAACCTAACCATTTTACTGAAGCAATCAATGCCACTACAAATTAATCCACTAGCCACTAAAACCAATATTTATTTGCTAAAAGGAAAATCTAAACCACCACATCTAGTGGAAAATTTACTGATTTGGCAACACTGAGTTAATGTGACAACATTTGTAAAATGGCGCCGTTTCACTTATCGGCAATAGTCGATAAATTATTCTAAGTGCAATAAATTTAACACTTATTAAAAACAGTGAAATATATGTCATTTAATGAAATATGCCTAAAAACTATCTAAATCACTAGATATACATATTTATTTCATCATTATTATGGAGTAAAACATTTTAGTGCCTTGAACTTTCTCTAGTATATCTATAGTAGTCTATGCTTACGTAAAACGAAACATACAATGACGAGACATAACGTCAAAAGTGTCATAATATTGTTGAATTTATAAGATTTTGTTTTTTTTTATTTCTCGTAAACCATTAATTTTCGTGCAAAAAGAACTTCACGTAGAAGCTTCTAATAATATTATCTGTCTGAAAAAAATATGGACTCGAAACTCCACGTCACATCATCTAAAGCTTAGCCGAGAAAAATCTTATCTGTAGTGTTGCATCCAAATACACATCAAAACGAAATAATGTCCAAGCACATGTAAGAATTAGAAATCCAAAGAAAACAAATAAAAAATACAAATACCTACATAAACCGTTTGATGAAAACCATTTTTTTTATTTGACATTGACACGTGTTATTGCCAGAGTAAAATTATTAATTGTTAGAATAAATACTATAGTAACAGTAATTTAAAAAATGTCTCAATTGTGTACAGCACATATTGGAAATAAATTAGAAATTAAGAACCAAGTTTCAACATTTAACAAGTTTCAACAATAAAATTATTTAGTATATGTCGTTTTGTAGCAACATCTATTACAGCTTAAGTGAATTATTCGCCATAAATTGCGGAACACAAGTTATAGATGGCGCACCAAAAAATTGCTGTGAGCACGGGGTCTCATGTCGAACAAAGAAAATTTAGATGTCAATAGATGGCGTAATATGCATCGATTTCTAATTGAAGTCTATGTAACATTGATATTTTGAAAAAAAATATGGTAAATACTGTATTTTCTTATTTAATAAACTACCCCAAGCATAAAATTGTGGAATAATTGGCTCCTAATTCAAATTTAGATGTTTATTGGAATGAATCCTTAGGCATTTATATTTCTTGTACCAATAGATGGCGCTGTTTGAAGTTTTAGAGTTACCCATTCGTCTCTTGAAAATTTGTATAGTGAAACATTTTGAAACAGTAAAACTGTTACGAAGTGTCAAAAGTACTGAAAAAAATGAAGAAAAAAATGTGAAAAGATATTGGTAAGACTTTATGTTAATTCATTCAACTTGCAAGCCGTCGCTCCTAACACCATCTAGCGAGGTGTAGAGGACGGGCCCGAACGAAGAACAAAAGTTGCTTTTGCAAGTCGAAAGCACGTAGTTACGGCGGTACCGTTTTTTTGTATGGGATGAGGCATTTGTACGCTAGTATTATATTATCTGTGCTGTGAGCTATGTTCTAAGTTTCACTCCCTGCTCACCACGCTGCTGCTGATGCTACTGGCCGTCGGCGTCGTGCTGGCTGTGGGAGTACTGTTGTGTCTACAAGTAAGTGCTGATGATCTACTGAGACTCACCACGCTGCTGCTGACGCTACTGGCCGTCGGCGTCGTGCTGGATGTGGGAGTACTGTTGTGTCTACAAGTAAGTGCTGATGATCTACTGAGACTCACCACGCTGCTGCTGACGCTACTGGCCGTCGGCGTCGTGCTGGCCGTGGGAGTACTGTTGTGTCTACAAGTAAGTGCTGATGATCTACTGAGACTCACCACGCTGCTGCTGACGCTACTGGCCGTCGGCGTCGTGCTGGCCGTGGGAGTACTGTTGTGTCTACAAGTAAGTGCTGATGATCTACTGAGACTCACCACGCTGCTGCTGACGCTACTGGCCGTCGGCGTCGTGCTGGATGTGGGAGTACTGTTGTGTCTACAAGTAAGTGCTGATGATCTACTGAGACTCACCACGCTGCTGCTGACGCTACTGGCCGTCGGCGTCGTGCTGGCCGTGGGAGTACTGTTGTGTCTACAAGTAAGTGCTGATGATCTACTGAGACTCACCACGCTGCTGCTGACGCTACTGGCCGTCGGCGTCGTGCTGGCCGTGGGAGTACTGTTGTGTCTACAAGTAAGTGCTGATGATCTACTGACGCTCACCACTCTGCTGCTGACGCTACTGGCCGTCGGCGTCGTGCTGGCCGTGGGAGTACTGTTGTGTCTACAAGTAAGTGCTGATGATCTACTGACGCTCACCACGCTGCTGCTGACGCTACTGGCCGTCGGCGTCGTGCTGGCCGTGGGAGTACTGTTGTGTCTACAAGTAAGTGCTGATGATCTACTGACGCTCACCACTCTGCTGCTGACGCTACTGGCCGTCGGCGTCGTGCTGGATGTGGTAGTAACGCTGTATTTACAAGTAAGTGCTGATGATCTACTGACGCTCACCACGCTGCTGCTGACGCTACTGGCCGTCGGCGTCGTGCTGGATGTGGTAGTAACGCTGTATTTACAAGTAAGTGCTGATGATCTACTGACGCTCACCACGCTGCTGCTGACGCTACTGGCCGTCGGCGTCGTGCTGGATGTGGTAGTAACGCTGTATTTACAAGTAAGTTTTGGTCTACTGAATTCTACCGACTAGTCTACACTGTGTCTGTAATATCTAAATTGCATTCTAAATCTGAACCATCATTTACTAGTCTAAATGTGAAATGTGGGGCCGTGGGGGTGATTGTGGGGCCATGTGAGTGTCGGACTTCGCACATTTAGGGTTCCGTATCAAGTGAATGAATTATCAAAAAAAAAATCTAATTTATCAATACAGCATGTAACAAAAACCCTGTCGGATCCTGAAGGGTATTATTTGGTATTGTACTGAGTACACTTATCTATATATATACGTAATCATTTAATGGATACGAGATTATTATAATAATATTTGTTACTAAAATATACGTAATATTAAACATTATCACCTCTAGTTCAATGGGAAGTTAAAAACATCTTCAGTACAAAATTTTGTCACAGACGACGGACAGACAGATAGACAGACGGACACGTGAGTGACAGCAATAGGGATCCGTTTGGACCCTTCCAGTACGGGACTCTATGAAACTATCTTATCCAATTGAAATAAATTTACAAATACCGAAGCACTGAACCGTCCCTAATTTCCAAAGGTCCGAGGCATCCTCCGCAACCAGACCACAATTGAAGACTGGATAATGGAGAAGGCGGTGAGTCGTCGAGAAGAACAGGGGCTGCCGGCGTTCGTGTTCCCTTACGATGTGGGGTGGAAGAAAAACATCAAGTTTATATTGTATGGAGCGCAGTACGATGGGATCAAATGGCCCCTTAGAGAGGGCTGTGGCGAGTATGATTTGACGGTGAGTGTTTAACATTTTTTACATTAGACTGATCTTAATATCAAAAACAATAAAACTGACTTTCCAGCGAGAACAACAAGCGCAGAAGCAAGACAAACGCGTCCGCTCTCGCCTCTACACTGCTACAGAGCACTACTCAGGTCGCTGGGTGCCTATACTCAGTCGACCACGTTAAACGCACTTCGACTTATGTTAGGTCGCGTATCATTGCAAGTTAAACCTTGTTGTAAAAACAATAAAACTCACTTTCCAGCGAGAACAACAAGCGCAGAAGCAAGACAAACGCGTCCGCTCTCGCCTCTACACTGCTACAGAGCACTACTCAGGTCGCTGGGTGCCTATACTCAGTCGACCACGTTAAACGCACTTCGACTTATGTTAGGTCGCGTATCATTGCAAGTTAAACCTTGTTGTAAAAACAATAAAACTGACTTTCCAGCGAGAACAACAAGCGCAGAAGCAAGACAAACGCGTCCGCTCTCGCCTCTACACTGCTACAGAGCACTACTCAGGTCGCTGGGTGCCTATACTCAGTCGACCACGTTAAACGCACTTCGACTTATGTTAGGTCGCGTATCATTGCAAGTTAAACCTTGTTGTAAAAACAATAAAACTGACTTTCCAGCGAGAACAACAAGCGCAGAAGCAAGACAAACGCGTCCGCTCTCGCCTCTACACTGCTACAGAGCACTACTCAGGTCGCTGGGTACCTATCTTCAGTCGGCCGCGCGCTGCTCTCAACGCGCCCTGTACGGATGAGTCGCGGTTGCCGCTGAAACCTGGTGATGTTATCAGAGCTACACGACAGAGGCGGTAAGTGCACACTACCTACTAATAAAGAGTATGTTGTAGTTTGCTACTATACTCGGAATTTTAATTCGATTCCAGATTTCACAATTTCAGTGTGCAACGTTATGACAAGTACTAAATAGTGACGTTGCGAAATTATTCGATATGGAAATGGAATATTTCCAGATCGATTCTTCTCGTTTATAATTTTACTCTCGTAAACTAAGTATATCAGGAAATTAAATATTTCCGAACCGATAATTTAGTTTTGACGATTAATTAACGATCTGAGACTTTTCTTTTATAATTGTGTGTGAAATAAATAAAAAAATGTGATCATGAAGGAACATGACAAATAAAACAGATAGATGTATTATGGTAATAATTTATTTTATAAATTGTCGCCGTCATCGCTATCGCTATCACTGTCACTTTCTGTAACAATGTGTCTGTGATATTGTCAATTAACATATCTAGCCTACTCATTTTTTCCTCTTCTTTGACTACATGGGATACGCATTTAGACCATTCGGTAGCCGTAATTTTTTGAATGCCTTCCTGAAATAAATTTCTCAATTTGAAGGTTTTATTATTTTGAGCTACATGCCCCTTTACCTGCGCCCATATCAATTCGATAGGGTTTAGCTCGCAATGGTAAGGGGGCAGTCTTAAAACCGTGATCCCATGTTGTGCTGCCATTTCGTCTACAGCGTACTTATTAAAAGACTCGTTATGTGGAATCAGTTCTAAAAGCGTAGCTTTAACCATATCTGGTTCGTAATGAATATTTTTATTTAAAAGCCAATCTTGAATGGCAGCTTTTTTCCAGCTCATTTTTGGAGCCGTTTCCAATTTTCGGGAGTGGTAAGGTGCATTATCCATCACCACAATTGAGTTTGGTCTTAATTTTGGTAAGACTCCAGCGAACCACTCCTCAAAACAAACTGCATTCATCTCATCATGGTAATCTTCACAATTTTTCTTTGCTTCAAAAATCATGATCCAGGAAGCCTTCTTCACTACCTATATGGCTAATTATGAGACGTTTGCCTTTTCCAGATGGATTTTTTAATCCAGTGGTCAGTCCCTCCAAAAACGCTTGTCGAGATGATGTGACTTTCTTGTCCACCCAAGTTTTTTTTACAGTATGACCTTAAAATAAATATAGTACATGAACATTCAATATTACTATTAAATTTAATGTAAAATGTATATAAATTCATTTTGTGTTTAAATGTTAGCCTTACCTGCGTTAACCCAAGTTTCATCTTGATAATATATATGTCTCCCTTCTCGTCGAAACTGACATATAGATCGCAAGTAACGCTGGCGCCATGTTATTATATCATTTCGATCAATAAGTGTGCTCTTGCGTGACCGTGCAACAAATTTAAAATTAAGATGCTTCAAAATTTTTCTGAGGGTGTCTTTGGAAATCTTGGGCATTTCTGAATCATCGTTCATCACTTGTAAAATCTAAAATAGTAAATTTTATAATAGCTTGGAATCATTACTTATATATAAAAGATGTAGGTATAAAATAATACTGTCTGACTGATTGACTAACCTTTGCAATGGTTGGAGGTTCATTTCGGTAAAAGAACTGATGAACAATTCTTCGTATTGCAGAGAATGTAAATTCATCAATTTTTAACCGACTTCGAAAAAGGAGGAGGTTATCAATTCGGATGTTTGTATTTTTTTTTTTTATTTTTTTTTATGTATGTTCGGGCATAACTCCGTCATGTATTGACGGATTTGCAAAATTCTTTTTTTGTTCGAAAGGGGTTTATTCCGAAATGGTCCCATTTAATTTTCAAAAAGATCTGATGATGGGTTTCGGAGACGGACAACGGAACTCTTCAAAAATTGACAGCAAATCAACCGCGATTGCTGCGATCGTATGTCTATGAATTGTTAACACAGTTTAATGGGGAACCACAACTAAAAAGTGAAAAATAAAAAACTTTTTTACAAAAAAATAGAACCGACTTCCAAAAAAAGCGCAAAATAACTTTAATTTCGGAAGTCGGTGTCAAAAAACGAAGACACAAAACAGGAACACCGACTTCCGAAATTAAAGTTATTTTGCGCTTTTTTTGGAAGTCGGTTCTATTTTTTTGTAAAAAAGTTTTTTTATCTTTGAAACTTCGCTTTGGATTTGGTCCAGTTTTTTTAGGAAGAGTTGGCGGCGCACCTTTATTTACTTCCTTCAAAATGTTACAAACAGAGCGTGAGGTTATTCCCAATATGTCAGCAACTTTGCTCATACATTCATTTTCTTCCACAACTTCAAAGGCCTCCAATTGCGCAGAAATTTCAATTTTCACGTATTTGTAGGCGTTGCGGATCATTACTTTTTCAGTAACAGTGAAAGCTTTTCGTGGACGTTTTTTTCTTGGGGACAAGAAAACATCCACGTCTTTTTGTGATGGCTGAGGATCCATTTTGATGGAAAACCAAAACAAATAGATTCACTCAAAGTTCAAAAAAAACTATAAACGTAACAACAAACACAACGTAACAACACTTTAACAAAAACCCAACAAAATAACAAAATATCGATTCGCAATGAAATAAGATATTCGTGCAGTCAGACTGGGAGAATGAAGCCGAATGACACGATAAACAAAATGGCGATAGTTGCACGAGCGCGCACGGGTTGCCAATACTGAAAACTATCTAGGTTCTTTTATTATAAGTTTTGTTTTTAATATAAAAATAAAAATATTAACTTTTTATAAAATAGAGCAGCGATTACTAATTAATAAATAATTATTATGAATAATTATGTATTTATTTAAATAAAAATCAATAATTTAGTCTTTAATTGGCACACTGATGGCACACACACTGATTGTTTATCGATTTTTGTGTTCATCACTATACTATTATATGTGGTATCATTATTTCACAAAATGACAGTAGCTAATGTGAAATCTGGAATCGAATTAAAATTCCGAGTATAGGAATAATCACTCGTATTGACGAAGTTCCAAGTTTACAACTGGCTTTGTTGGCCACTACACCCCAACGGCTTTTTGACCTATAAACCTGACACTAATATACATTTTTTGGGGTGATAATAATGTTGGGAAATGACTCTAGGAACCCAACGCTCACTACTCTGAGAACCCTACGCTCGGCAGTCGTGGCTAGCATAACTAACTACCTACACTGCTACACTATCGAGGCAATCTATTCCGTCATCCGTCAGTTTCAAAATAATTAGCAACAGTATGGAACTCAAAGCATTTATCTCAATTAAGGACTTAACAATTAATTAACAATTAAGGGCATTAGTGGCGCCCTCATTGAATAAAAAATCGTATCTTACCATAGAAAATAAAGATTCAAGAGTCCTATGTTGCGTTTGTTACAAAGAGGATAAGGTATTTTTGCGATGGTAAAACAGGACTTAAATTTAAAATTTGTTTTTCGTATCCAAAGTATTAAGCAAAATTGTCAAAAACGGCCGTTTTTGGTACTTTTGCTTACTACTTTGAGTTTTTTTCGATGTTTGAGTATTTAATGAGGGCGCCACTTGGCGACTATATACGCCTTAGACCATTTACAGGTTTTTTGAATGTTCAAGTAGGTGCTCAGTCATAAAGATAAAGCACTTTTCAAAATGTAGCGTCTCTAAGGAGAAGAACGTGCAAGATTGGTGGTAAAGGGAGTGACTGGGAAAAGCTAGCATCTGCAACCTCCAACGATAAACAAATCGTCACGTCAAAGTCAGTAGGAATTATGCACTCGTTGACACATCCGCCAGTGCTATAGTGACGTTTATAATATGAAATGTCTATTTAATTCTCCTTCTTTTAGCATCGACGGTACATAGTTACACTTATAGAGGCATGAGGAAAAGGTTGTAGAGTCCCGCATATCTCCATTGAAAAGGGAGGATCCTCATACCAGACGAATGTTGTATCTGGTCTAGGCAACTGTCCTATGGTTGTTGTATATGTTCAAATCGCGCGAAGAATTCTGCTTACTACGTACATGTAGGATTTGTGTGTTTTGGTTCGTATGTGGCGACATAGATATCGCTACATACCTACTGTTTGGGCCGGAGGTCTTGCTCCGATCATCGAACTTTATAATGTCCATTATACCTTTAACCCCCATAGGCACTGGTTATTCGGCGAGAAACTAGTCGGCGAGTGGCCGAACCTCGTGGGTGAAGGCGAGTGGCCGAACCTCGTGGGTGAAGGCGAGTGGCCGAACCTCGTGGGTGAAGGCGAGTGGCCGAACCTCGTGGGTGAAGGCGAGTGGCCGAACCTCGTGGGTGACGGCTCGGCCCCCCGGGGCCCGCGCGGCTGGTTCCCGCGCGACGCCGCCGCTCCCAGCGACCAGCTGCACAAGCACAAGCCCGACTAGCTACCCCTGTACAGCATCAGTCAAGATATACTGGTATGATAATTTTGTGGAGTAGGGAGTCAATGGAGTGTGTTATTTAAGAATTGTACACGAAATTTTTATATTTGCCATTTCAATTTCGCGTAGTTTATTTTAGGTAAACAATAATATTTGTAGAGGGAAGTAACTGACAAAGTGAACCGACCACGACACGACACTTGTAGAGGTATTATTCGAGTTTGGCAAAAATTAAACTTTATGTCAACATGGTGTACTTATGGTAAAAATATTTTAAAAAATCGCTCTATTTTTCACTAGTGTTGTTTCTGTCACTTTGGCAGTGCATTTACACTTTGCTGACATAAACTATCTGGAATTCCAATAACATATAGTCAAGATGCTTCATCATCATCATCATCATCATCATCAGCCTATATAGCATTCCACTGCTGGACATAGGCCTCTCCAATTGCACGCCATTCAGCTCGGTTCTCGGCAACTCTCATCCAGCTGCTACCAGCCACCCTGCGAAGATCATCGCTCCACCTAGCCTGAGGGCGTCCTACCTTACGTTTGCCGATTCGCGGTCTCCACTCGAGAACACGTCTACCCCAACGGTCATCGGTTCTGCTGCTAATATGGCCGGCCCATTGCCACAAGATGCTTGTGAAAGTTTATTACCGTCAATCTTTCATTGTTACCGTTTATAAGCATTGCGACAGTGGCAGCAAACCCCTCGATTTTATTTTGGACTAGCTGACCCGACAGACGTTGTCCTGTATGAACTGTCAAACGCGCGAAGTTTAAATAGTCTTTAAGTTTTCTGAAAATTTCTAATTTTAAGCGCAAGTTATTTTTCTTTCATAAGAACCTTTTTTTTTTTGTGGGGCGGGTAATCGTCCAATGACATCGCCCGCTCTAGAGTGGAGCGGGAGGGCGTCAGGGCGTGTCAGACTCTTACTGACTAAAACCCACGCCTGTTCCTTCCCTGCCCTGAGTGCCCTGAGTGCCCAGGGGCGAGGTAACTTTCATAAGAACCTTCTCTTGACAATATCAACACAACAAAAAAAGAATTAGTGAAATCGGTCCAACCGTTCACGCGTGATGCCGTGACCAAGCAAATAGGGATTCATTTTTATATATAGATGTGGTTAACTTGTATGTATATTGAAATAAGTAAGTATAGGTATTCTATCTCACGAAAGCGGGTTGGTATAGTATTCGTCAAATTAATGGCGTTTGCGAAGTAGCTGGGAGTGCAACTGCGCGCAGGTACAGTCAAGTCGACAATAATTTATGCCATTTAATGATTTTTGTAACTGTTTTTAAGCTGTGTGAACATTTTTAGGGGTGTATGGTACCTATATGTTTGTCAATTGCAAGTTGGTGATATTCCCACATGCCATTAAATTTGACGAATACTATATTAGTTGTGTGTGTAGATGCACGTGCACATTGTTTCTGTGTGCGTAAGGCCGGGAGCAGTCTTAACACAACACAACGTACTGCAGAAGCGACGCGTGTTTGTGAATGAACCATACATGGAAAGAGACGCAAGAGAGAACAAATTAATGGATTTACGGCTGATGTTATTCGCAGTTTAATCCAAGAATTCCATATTGTTCATAAACAAATTCCGAAATTACGACCAATACTATACGAACAATTTTTTTTCACTAGCAATTTACTTTGTATATTATATTGATATGTATGTAAATGAATATTGAACACGAAAAATATTTTTATTTGCTTGCTAACGCTACCTGCAGTTACGCACACGAGAGTTCGTGTCTATACCCACAACTACAAGTACCCGCCTTCGTGAGATAGAACATCCATACTTAGTTATGGCGAACGTTTGCCTGTAACTCGTCGAAGTTGCTGCAACTCGAGAATCAGTACGACGCCGCGTATTAAGGCCCAGATGTCTATAAAGCGCGGTCACTCTCGGATTGCATAGAAAAGAAAGAGATGCGCTACGATAAATGGTCGCAATTTATTGCAAAATATGAAGTATTTTATCGATTTACTTAGGATTTACTAATAAATTTATAAAAAATAATCCATCACTGGATGCAACTTAGCATTTGAAATTTTATGGTATATTTTTTATTATGATTATAATTGTTAATGAAGGGATAAACTGCTTTTAACGATAATTTAGAGGTATGTTAGAAGATTTTTTTGATGCATTAAAGTATGTTAAATTATGTTTCTAGCTCCATCACTGTATGCAAGTAGGACTTGAAAATATCTTTTTTTTTTATTTCTCAAAACTATTTACGGTTTTTAAGAGATACACTGCTTTAAAAAATCACCTTTTTGACCATTTTTGGGAACCTCCGCCTTAAGGGTCAGAGTCACCAAGGTACAGGCTGCGCTTAGTTTGGGATCCGTTGCTTATTTGTCAAGAGCATTGTTAGAATTAATTCGTTTCCAAGTACTTAAATGTATAAGTAAGTAAGTACATATTATAAAGTCCCCCGCCGCGTCTGTCTGTTTGTCCGTGATTAACTCAAAAAGTACTGAACGAATTATCATGCAGTTTTTACGTATAGACAGAGTGATTCATGAGGAAGGTTTAGGTGTATAATTTTTACCCGTGTGAAGCTGGCGGGTCGCTAATGTTAAATGAAATAAATAAATAAAGGCTGACTAAGCCCGTACGACAGCCCGCGGCTTCACGATGCCCTCTTGAAGCAGCGTCGCGTTCGCGTCTCAGTGTGAGCTGACCCTTAGTCGGTACATAGTATGGAAAGTCGTTACGCAAAGTATCTGACGCATGAGCACTCCATTGATTTCTTACTCTCTGTATATAAAAAAAAAAAAAAAAAAAACTATTAACGAATCATGTTGAACATGAATAGAATCAACTCTTTGTTTAATAAAACAGCAGGTGTAGCATGACCAATTTTGTCTCGTATTCTACCAAGAATAGACGTGTAAAAGTGTTGTTAAAACCTACTTACAAAAATAAAATCATTTATCATTTAGACGAAGTTATTTTTGCCCGAGCATCATGCTTTACATAGTAGATTTTTTTTCGACTGAAGAATAGAGACATTTCTCTTCAGTTTGAACATCGCCATGGACGGTAGAAACCTTTATACAATCTGTCATTTTGTCTATTCTTCGGTCGACAAAACCTGTTTCTGTGGTGGTCATGCTACGCGTGCAGATCATAGTTAAATTTTATAGTATTCGTTTATGGTTACTTTTTTTACTTCTTTTTAGCATCATAATATATTATACAAGGTCTACATCATTCACGATATTTTTATTCGAATATGTACTGTGATTTTTTTTTTGTAAAATGTATTTTACAGCAAGATCAGCTTTTATTTGTATTCGTAGATATTACTTACTGCCGTTATATCAAACACCAGTAATCGTGAACAATCTGAAACTGTAAAATTCTAATTAAATCATTTCTCTAAGGCCAGATAATAATATAATGTTCCTACTTACATTTCCACAAAGGATCATTCGCCAACAACAAGATCTCAATGAGTGGAATTTATTATTTTAGCTATACACTTGTTTTTATTTTAGAAACTTATTTAACTACTATGTAAATAGCTAACTCACTATGGGATTGTGAAGGGTCAAAATGGCTCACGTTCTCAAAATTATGTCTATTAATATCACAATCAGATGCACAAAAATTGGATTTTATTGAATCCCTTGTGATTTCACCAACTAGGTATACATAAAAGATTAATTCTCTTGCTAAAATCTGAATTGGCTTGACTAAAAATGAGACTAATGAATCAGTTTTATAATTCGCCATTGAGTTTAGAAGCCATTGATGTTCACGTGTTTCTAGCGACTGTACAGTCGACAAAAGAAATAGGTATGCAGACTGCTGACTATGGCTTCTTAGTTTTTTTGTGTATGTAATGAAAACTTAATTTATTGACATTGTTCGTCTGAGTGAGATTTCTTTTAAATCGTTATTAGCATGGCATGCGAAGACGATAATTTCTTGCCTGCTCAGACACCATTTTTTTGTGTATAATGTACTTTAACAAGCAATGTGCTTGTAGAAGAAATAAAATGATCTTTTGTAAGAATTTATCAGTCATAGATTACGAAACCATGTAATTGTTATAGTAATTTTACTGTGACTTAACAGTTGTGATTGTAAAAATAATGTTTTGTATGTGAATAAAAAAATATATGTTATGAGGACGACTTTTATTTAGTCGGGGATTGAATAAAACGAGGACATTATGTGTAAATCTTTATTGTGCATTAAAAATAAATTATTATTCTCAAACACACAAATGCACTTTTCCGAAGCATAAAATTAGTTCTCAATAAGTTAGCTTACGATATAAATGATACAAACTATACATCTAACTCCAAGAATGTTAGATTATCACGAATTCTTTTTTAATTAATAAATGCAAATTATTTTGTTACACTCACAGTATCTCAAACTTTAAGTTTCAACTTGTTGAAAGTTATATTTTCTCAAAAGCTTGTACTGATCTCACATTCGCCCACGCTCACGTTCTTAGGTACTAAATTACGTATTATATTATTATTATAAAACTTATTATTTTATTTTTATTTACGGCATCGAGTTAAAACATTGATGGAATATTATAAAAAACGGCATGATGAAGTACAAAATATGATCGCCTAAAGTTGGTAAGTATTGCTTAATCGACTAAAAGAACCAGGTGAAATGTAGCTTCCAACGTCTCACT
Source organism: Polia nebulosa (assembly GCA_951329385.1). Taxonomy (NCBI): domain Eukaryota; kingdom Metazoa; phylum Arthropoda; class Insecta; order Lepidoptera; family Noctuidae; genus Polia; species Polia nebulosa. The sequence goes on from OX589596.1 coordinate 2,127,827, forward strand.
CATTAGAAAATCTTATCAAAAGTAACTCTTAGCTCCATATTCCAGCAATCATCCAACTGGTCCTTCAGTCCAAACTTTATAATAAGACTGGACATACAACCGATGATAAAAGTTCGACTAAACAAAGATGACAAGACTATATTTCTAAAACGCCGTACATCCAGCCTGTAACCGACCACTCCTGGCCCTCTCTAGTACTCATTGTCCTCATCAAGTTCTCCCTCAGTGGAGTCCACTCCGACCTCTTCGTAGTCCTTCTCGAGAGCTGCCAGATCCTCTCGGGCCTCGGAGAACTCTCCCTCTTCCATACCCTCGCCGACGTACCAGTGGACGAAGGCGCGCTTTGCGTACATCAAGTCGAATTTGTGGTCCAACCTGGAATGAGTGAAGTAAGTTAGTAACAATGTTCTACAATGTTCTACAATGTGTGGTATATCGAATAAGAGAGTCGCCATAAGATTAGCAGTGACATCTTCCACAAAGTAATTAATATTTTGAGAGGTACAGTGGTGCTTATACATAGATATATGTATGAAGAGTGAGTGAGGAGCTCATGGCTAAAGTAATAACAGCCGACGGGTCGATCCATCAGCTTAAGCTACGCTTGCCAGGGTTGGTTCATGGATGGGTGACCATCTTCACATACCGAGACTCCTCCGTGCCTCGGAAAGCACGTTAAGCCGTTGGTCCCGGCTGTCAAACGTCGATCTTTGAGAGTCGTTACGGGTCGTCAGAAGCCCGAAAGTCTGACACCCAGTCTGACCAAGGCGTATCGTATTACCCAGTAACTGGGATGTGGAGGTCAGATAGGCAGTTGCTCCACGTAAAATACTGGTATTCAGCTGTATCCGGTTAGACTGCAAGCCGACCCCAAGATAGTTGGGAAAAGGCGCGGGCAGATTGAGTGAGTAAAAAAATGAGGAAGTCCAAAAACCAAAAAGGTAGAAATCAGTTTGGCTTGTAACCTCATAGAATTGAAACTAAACAGGCAACCAGACTAACCCTACACATTCTCAAAATACATTTTGGGAGTCGTAACAGTGTTAATAGTTGATACACACCTAGCCCAAGCCTCAGCGATGGCAGTGGTGTTGGACAACATGCAGACAGCACGCTGTACCTTGGCCAGGTCTCCTCCAGGAACCACGGTCGGGGGCTGGTAGTTGATGCCCACCTGTACACAACCACATTCAACATCATTTCACATAGGTATTATGAAGTCTAATTCGTAAAAAGTTCGGGTATGATAGTGAAGATTTTTTGCGGCGTTTCCTTTTAGTATAGTGGTAATACTCGTTCTCAACGTTATAAGAAAGTTCTTTGCATGGAACACATGTTTCTTATTTGAATCAATTTTATTTGTTGATGAAGAGCAGAAGTTCTTTAAAAAAGGCTTGGTCGTACCTTGAATCCTGTGGGGCACCAGTCTACAAACTGGATGGTTCGCTTAGTCTTGATGGTGGCAATGGCGGCATTCACGTCTTTAGGCACAACGTCACCTCTGTCAAGGAAACATGGTATTTAAAGACAATCCTTTGATGAACTAGAGACTATAGTGTATCTATTTGGTATTATGACACTTTTTATCATCTAAAGGCTCGCGTTTGATCACTATCTCACCTGATGGTAAGCGATGATGTGGTCGAAGATGGAGCACGCTTGCCTAGAAGTAACCTATTCACTCTTGACTTAAAGACTTCCAAGTTGCAGCATCAGGAAACACTGGCAGTCATCTGGTAATAATGAATATAAATTACCTGTACAACATGCAGCACGCCATGTATTTGCCGTGACGGGGGTCGCATTTCACCATCTGTAGGTAATGATAAAGTAAAATTTAGCTAATTGAATTGATAAATATATTCAGAATGTTTTTCAACAATTTGAAACATTAGGTTTTGGTTATACATACGCGAGAGTAAATACTTTTTGAAAAGAGTGTTGCAGCTGAAAATGGCCAGCTTCCAAGGATTAAGTGTAATGTGTAATCTATGGGTTGCAACTAAAACTTATCTATTTAAGCTGTCTTAGATCGATTGATTGATATGAATAGGTATGATCAAAGCTAACACTGGACTGGTGATTGCACAAAGACAGCAGCGGCTTTTGCAGTCTCTCCGATCAACCTCATAAAGTTTACATCAATGAAAACGAATGTATTATTATTATACTCTTTGGGTATGATCCACACTGGTGAATGAAGTGTGAATATTTTTAAAAGCTTAGCTATTCAACTGTGATTCCTTACCTGGTTGGCTGGCTCAAAGCAAGCATTGGTGATCTCGGCAACAGTAAGCTGCTCATGATAGGCCTTCTCAGCGGATATGACGGGCGCGTAGGTGGCGAGGGGGAAGTGGATGCGAGGGTAGGGCACCAGGTTGGTCTGGAACTCCGTCAGGTCCACGTTCAGCGCGCCGTCGAACCGCAGGGAAGCGGTTATTGAGGAAACGATCTGGAAAAGTGGAGACGATTCGTTGGTTGACAATTAGAAAAATAAAGTACGACTTGATTCGAGTAGGACTGGTTATTTCAAGATTTTTAGTGGTCGACTTATCAGTTTAAAGTAATAGTGGGGACGGGCGAATGACTGTCGCAGCTGGTGAATATTTTAAATAAGTAAGTAGGTATGTAACTATTCTTAAAAAGATCGAGAGGGAATGGGAAGCAGTCTCCTTCTGCGAAGCAGTAATGTTCGCGAAGGAGGAGGCGGAACGGGTGAGAGAGACTCGACGGAGTCTCCCTCACGCTCCCAGCCGCAGCCGCCGCAGGAGACGCCCTGGGCGTCGCGATCGCGAGACGATCTCCGACCACCGTAGACGCGGGCCTGCGGTCGGCGAGTAATGGTTAGCTCGTCGTCCGATCTGCACCAGGCCCGAGAGGCGATGGTGCGTAGTGTTCCACGTGTGCCTCAAAGAGATGTCAGCCATCACTGATGGGGCCCATCATGGCCGATGCCTGCATGCCAAGGGGTTGCAGATAAATCGTAACAGGGTTACCGCGCCCCAGGGTACTCAGGCAGGGAAGGAACAGGGGTGGGTTTTAGTCAGTAAAAGTCTCCACCCAGAGCGGGAGAAGTCATAGGATGATTTCACACCCCCCAAAAAAAAGGGCAATAAAAAGATAATCTACCAACATTTAAGATGAAAGCTTTTCAGAAGATTCTTTGATTCAATCATTTACCGGGTTCTGAAGTACCTACTACTTACTTTTGTAACTAACAGAATATTCCTGAGCCCAGAAATGGCGCAAAAGATACTGAATAATTGTTGTATCCCCTCAGTCCTGTCTTTACTCTGTATATATGGACTAAGTAGCTACTTACATAAAACTCTTACAACATCATCATCTTCAAAGATACAAAGATGATCCCCAGCTTGGGGTCGGCACAACATGTTTTCTTCTACAATTCTCGCCTGTCAACCGGCACACTAATATGCACCCTTTTCTTTCATATCAGCCCTTTGCGACGTACCTGTCCAATGAGTCTGTTGAGGTTGGTGTAGGTGGGCCTCTCGATGTCGAGGTTCCTCCTGCAGATGTCGTAGATGGCTTCGTTGTCCACCATGAAGGCGCAGTCCGAGTGCTCCAGCGTCGTGTGCGTCGTCAGGATCGAGTTGTAGGGCTCCACTACTGCGGTGGATACCTGGGGAGGAAATTTCACTCGGTGAGATACCTACGTGTGACGTTAGGGCAGATAAAAAAAACTTTGGAGACTAGGTAATGGCAGTAGGTAGGTACTCTGACGTGTTAATGCCATCATGATTTCTTTGGAAAAAGAGATAGTGATATTTATCTTGTTAATAGCTTCGTCTCTCTCTCACACTGGCGCCATGATAGTTTTAACACGTCATAGAAAGAACCTTCTAAAGCAGTGAAAAGAACGCTGTTTTTTTTGTTTTGGATAAAAGAAATATATATAAAGTCCCATTATTTTTGATCTATTGCAGCTATCTTCACAGAATGTCTCTAAAACAGCCCAGGAGGTCAGAACCAATAAGGAAAAGAAAGAAAAGTATTTGTTGCTAAGTCAAGACAACACTTCAACAAGATGTGATGTGTCACAATGCCCAGCTCTGGGGTATCGAGTTTTTTTTTTTTTTTTTTTTCAACTATCACACAACGCCATCTAGTCCCAAGCTAAGCAGAGCTTGTGTTATGGGTACTAGACAACTGATAAACATACTTATATATTTCTAAATATATAAATATTATAGATAAATTACACCCAGACACAGAACAAATGATCGTGCTCATTACACAAACATTTGTCCTGGGTGGGAATCGAACCCACGACCTCCGGCATAGCAGTCAGGGTCACTAACCACTAGACCAACAGGCCGGTCATAAGTACTATTCAGGTTTGTCAGTTTTAATAAGATGGTTTATATTTTCCAATCGATTTAAGACAATTTAATCCCTCTTATTTTCTACGTCTGTCTGTCTTTCTATCCTTCAAGACAGAAGTAATTAGTTTAGTACCTACCTGAGGTGCAGGGTAGATGGAGAACTCGAGCTTGGACTTCTTGCCGTAGTCAACGGAGAGGCGCTCCATCAGCAGTGACGTGAAGCCGGAGCCAGTGCCGCCGCCGAATGAGTGGAACACCAGGAATCCCTGCGCAGAAAGGTAACGGTATAAGGTCATAACGAATTTGTTCTTTAGATCCGGGTCATGTTGAACTAACTGGTAGCCAGAATACTGCAATCACATATCAAAAACTCTTGCGATGCTTATTACGTAGGTATACCTAGCTATGAACTTGACGCCGCCTCTTCGTTATAAAACATTACCCACCTTCTGGGCTTCGCCGCAGTCAGTAAAAGTAGATACCTACAGGTTACCGACATAGCCTGAACAATTGACAAACTAAAATGATACACATTTCGCAGAAGGGATGCTCGAAGGGTTGTGGAGTGGCGACCACGCACCGAAAGGCGAAAGATTTCAAGGAGGATCGATGATCTATTGAACGTCGTAAGAATCCTTTATGCAAGAAGCACAGGAACCGGCCCTGTGCCTCTTGCATACAGGAATCTTGCGGCGATTCGATGTGGTGACGTTAATTATTCATTTTCACATATTTTATCTCCTCACCTGGAGTCCAGTACATTGGTCGGCGAGCTTCCGGAGCCTGTCGAGCACGACGTCAACGATCTCCTTGCCGATAGTGTAGTGGCCTCGGGCGTAGTTGTTGGCGGCGTCCTCCTTGCCAGTGATAAGCTGTTCCGGATGAAACAACTGCCGGTACGTGCCGGTGCGGACTTCGTCTAAAAAAGGGAGAGGTAATTTTGTATAGTACGCCAATCTCTTAACCGATTTCAAAAAAAGGAGGAGGTTCTGTTCTACTGTATGTTTTTTTTTAATGTTACTTATATTCACCGATTTGTCTGTCAAATGTGAACCGATTTATAAAAATCTTTTTTTTATTCAAAACAGTACCTATACCTACTCCTGAGGTGGTCCCATAATTTTTTTATCGAAATTGATAAGTACAGCGCTTTTTAAAAAAAAAAAATACAACAAAACAAAAAAATGTGAAGGTAAACACAGATGAAGTTTTGGTTTCCTCCAATTATGTTCGTATTCCATGTCATTGGGGTTATCAATTCGGGCATAACTTTAATATTTAGTTTTATTTATGGGGTACCTACAACTAAAAAGTTGAAAACAAAAAACTTTTTTTTAAAACCTACTACAAAATACAAACACCGAATTCCAAAATTTTTAGTGTATTTTTTTTAGTCGTATTTTTTGTGAAAAAGTGTTTTTGGGCAGAAAGTTTGAACTGCCCATGCAGGAGGATAAGAAATTGAATGATTTGATCTTTGTAAACAGTCATAAGCCATACCATTATATACCATACAACTTGACAGATGCCTATGTTCTGACAAATGGAAGACGATCGTCAGTAGGTAGGTATGCCTGGAGTTCTGTAAGATGAGTGTATGAGTTTTGTTTTGTATCCGCTTCGGATAGCCGCTTTGTTAAAGTTAAAATAAATTAACTAATGGCTAAGTTTCTTGCTAAGTCTGAATTTTAAAGCTATAAGATCAAACTTTTCACGGAATCCAGAAAACATCAATAACTGTTCATACAATTCTAAGAAATGTATCATTAAAATTTTACAAAAAGAATGTCATGTCCACTAGACTGAAACCTAATCCCGAAAAAAACGCAATGAAAAGAAATGATTCAGCCAACAGATGGCCCATTCCGAGAAGTTTGACTCACTTTTAAGTCACCAAAAGTACAAAAGCAAAAAAAAAGCAAATCAAAAGAGACTGGTCAATTGAATGGAGATGAATGCTGTATGAGTTGTGCCACTTAAGGGCTAATTACTTTCATCCATCCGATGCTGCCAATTATAGAGATATAGCAAAGAGCTTCTTAAGTGTTAGCTCTTACAGTAAATATTGAAACTTCCTGTCTTCAAATGTAGAGTGGTTAGTCATATATTTCGTTTTAGCTGATATTTTGATTTGCCTCATACACTCTTCATAGGTAAAGACATGGGCGTACCGACGGTGGGGCAAGGTGGGGCATTTGCCCCACTCTGTTTCCTGACTCGAAGTTCAGAATTTTTAGGTTAATTATAAGAAAAAAAAATGGTAAGTTTCAAAATGACCTCGCGAAACAATGCAATAGTATTAGTGCGGCTTGTCGGCCTCTGCATGATGAGTGTGCACAGGAGGAAGGGTTCTGGAAGCACAACATTTAAAAAAACTAAATTTTATCTACATTTAGCCAGAACCCTCGCAGGTTATTATTGAAATAGCTAACTGCGCCCCGCGGTTTCACCCGAGAAGCCCACGATAAAAAGCCTGTATATTCCAGTGTATAAGCTATCTAAATACCAAATTTCATCCAAATTGGTCCAGCCGTTTGAGCGTGAAGAAGTAACAAACATACAAATACACACTCACAAACATTCGCCTTTATAATATTGGTGTGAAGGTGAAGTGTAACTACATAAAAAGTGTCAGAGCATTTTTAATTTTCTACTACTTATCGAGATTATTTATTTCTACCCCACCCCTTAAAAATGCTGGGTACGCCCATGTGTAAAGACCTAAGTAATACATTTGAAATGGTTTCGAAATTTCCGAGACCGAGGTTTTCCGGATTCATCCATTGATTTCAATTTCAGGCTTTCAAACCTGAAATTGATATTAATGAGGAGAATGAAAGATGACTATTTATCATAAGAGACCTACCAATGTTCTCGTAATATTGAATTAACCAACAATTAAAAAACTGTTACCATTTTCATGTCTCTACTAAATTATGTTAAAATTAGTGGTTCCTCCCTAATGAGTCGACTCTTCGGAGTTCACTCACCCATCAATAGTTAATTCCAAGAGGTCAATTCTAATCGGAAGTCAACATCCTAGACTGGGCTATTTTCCCTAAGCCCATGTAAAATTATTCGTCTAGCCGTTTTGTTGCTGTAGGTCGTTACTCCTCCACTTATGTTTAATTTCATGTTATTATCTTGATATCACTGTTGTATGAAACTTGTGTTTTGACGTCAGACGATAATTTGGGATTATTGTTGTACCTACCTACTCATATTTATGTGTGTTTGGTTCACCTAGTCCAATAATCGAATTTTCTGTCTTTCTAGACTCCTAGTGTCTCAAGAATGGCTATCGAGTCAAGTTGTTTTTTCTTTTAAATAAACATTGTCCACACTAGGAATTACTCCTGTATAGTGGATGCGTGCACATACATAAGACACCCAGACCCTGAACAACTATCTGTAAGCCATTCAAATATTGGTTCCGTGCGGGAATCGAACCCGCGACACGCAGCGCAGCAGCCAATCGCTCAATTACTGCGGCAACCGTGCCGTTAAATTCATAAGGTTCTGGATTTTATTCTCGTTGTACAAAGTCAACAAGTTGTTTCTTTCACAGACACAGACAATTGTGCCAGATAGATGCCCTCGGTTGTTGGGTAAATCATAAGAAATGAAAATCTTCAAGCTTGTTGCCTCGCCTTTATGTCAATGTCCTACACCTGATTGTGAATACGAACAATCCGCATATCCCCAATGGGAGTGTACTCTTTGGCAAACTGCACGCAATATTTTGTTGGATAGTATTCAGCCTACGTCTGGAGTTGTCTATTACACGGATCTTGTGGAAACTAGAACGAATTTCCGTGCGTTCAAGCATTTTTACCATACCTATTATTGGAATCAAATGTAATATTAGTGTTTTTAAACAGTGGTGCTTGGCATCTGGGTTTACCCCAGTTATAAATACCCCCTTTGTGCCTAATAGTCTAGCTTTGTTCTGTCTCCCGCTTGATTAGGAGGGAAGTGGAAATTATGTTTTTCTTACTCCTCCACTATATTTTCTGTTTAATTTCGTTGCGGGACCCAAGACAGTTTAATCGTTTCTCTGGCACTCGTCGAGTTTCATTGCCTCGGCGTTTTTTTTTCTGGTGGTCGCCACTGTTGATTCTGGCTTACAGAAGTTACGGTAGTTTGGGAATAGTGTAGCGGGCTTGTCCCAAAAAAATGTTTGATTTTTTTAAACAATAAGAAAACCAGCAGCTAAAAGAATACTAATTTTCTTGACAGATGTGCTTTTACAGTGCTGTGGCGTAATGATAGACCGTCAGAGGAGGTAATAGCGACGCTGCCGGAGTTCAATACCCGCCGCCTATTATAAACTTCTATTACAACCGAGGAGAAGCCTTCACTTTAGAGCCTTACGGTTTCTTTAACATGTTTTTTGTATAGCTGAATAATAGTAAGCCAAGAAAATAGGACGGCTAGCCAGATAGTAAAATATTCATTATATTCTGATTAAATCTTCTACTGAAGCTTTAAAAAACGTTAATGAATATATTTGCATATCTACTGTAAGCTACGAAATTTATATTGTAGACAAATGAGAAGCCAATAAGTCGAGATAAAACATACTTAAACGTTCATAAATATCTATGAAATACAAATTAGCAAACAGGATTTGAATAAAAAATCTGATCCTTCGACTACTTACTAAAAAGATGGCCCATCTGACAATATTTTTACTCACCAACAACAGTAGGTTCCAAGTCCACAAACACAGCCCTGGGCACATGCTTGCCCGCGCCGGTCTCGCTGAAGAAGGTGTTGAAGGAGTCGTCTCCTCCTCCCAGGGTCTTGTCCGAGGGCATCTGGCCATCAGGCTGGATGCCATGCTCCAGGCAGTACAGTTCCCAGCAGGCGTTGCCGATCTGCACGCCAGCCTGGCCGATGTGGACGGAGATGCATTCCCTCTGTAGAAGATTAGAGGTTTCCGTTAAAAGGGGTTCTGCAGGAAGAACCAGCTTAGCCGATGGCTTTTTAGATGAGATGAGATTACAACAAACGACTGTGTCCGGCATCCCTGCTTCCAGAATTGGCAGAGGAAATTTATAGTTACTTGACGAATACTAGATATTTTCACTAAGGTAGCTACCTATTTTCATTGACAAAAACCATGCCTGAGTAAAATAAAATGAAGCAACACGTAAGTTATCTTGAAAGAATAATACCTTTAAGTAATATGACAATGTTGTCATTGATAGTATTCTAACCGCATATCTGTAACGTATGGGTCACATATGTATATGTATAGAATAATCAGAATAGCGACCTGCTCCTAACTTTTTTCCAACAAAACTATATAGAATTAGAGCACGAGGTGGTGGCGATCCCTCATAACTCATGGGGTTTTTAACCTGTATATCATTAAGGGTGCTTTATGTCCCCATTGCTGTAAACTTCCTAACTAAACATGAAATATTGTAGTGACAACTTAATGATATCAGTTGCCGTAGTTCGGGAAATATGACGACGATAGTGGAAAAACTATTGTTTGGTTGAGTGACCTTAGTCTAGCTAGGTTAAAGACATCGTCAAATTAAACATTAAAGTCTCATTTAATTTAATTATTCATGAATTTTGAGCCTTACTAAGGTAGATTTAACGACCGAATAGATTTCCACGAAGATATGATTCATTTCAAAGCCTAGATTAATCGCTGTCTCAGAAAATGAAAGTCTTAATAGGTAACTAAAGTTCACAAGTTGGAAATGATTTTTTCCTGATTTTTAGAATAGCAACCGACGTTTACAGTTGAAAATAAAGTTGAATTTTCTATGACAAACTTTTTATAGGCACATCGATTAACATCTAAGTCGTACAAGACTACAAAGCGACATACGTACAGTACAAAGGCCTCCTCACATGTCCAAAAGCTTCAGAATGATAAATGTTGGTTCTTTCGCCACGCACGAGCGCAGACACGCGCCAATTACGAGAATCGACGCCCTATTCGTGATTAATATTACCGAACTTAGCCAGACCAAAGAGATCTAATGTAGATCTACTAAATTGAATGTTTCGATTCGCTATGGATACCTACGCTTTGATAACGAGAGCACAGAGTACTTTTTATAGCCTCTACACAAAGTGACATCCTAGAAGCGATTTTTTTTTTTAAACTAGATTCATGCTCTCGTCATCATGTGTAATGGAAAGTAGGTACTCTCTCTAGGTAGTGTTACTATTAACAAAACATAATTATGAGCCCAAATACAACTTTCCTATTTTTTCTATTTAATTTGCCATCAGGGAGTTCCAGTCCCTACATTCCGGCATTATAATCAGATCAGCTCGATGGTATCATCATAATATTGATTGTAACCAGACTTACATAAGTAGGTATGTCAAATTTCAGCTCTATCAGAAACCAACAAGAGGTCAAAAAATGGTTTGCAATTAACAACTTACTTATGAACATTACAAGCTTTGTTAAAAAAAAAACGCTTTTTTTATTTTCGTATCCTCCTCAGCAACTCCTTTCATTTGATACCCATACTACGGAAATTCATAAAAAGAACTAGTCCGCCATCTTTGAGAGTCCGCCATGCCGACGTTTTGAAGTGGGTGAAAATCACGTTCAAAGATTCCGTTACCTACACACATACCAAGCTAATAAATGCGTGTAACGCAAGCAAGCATGTAAACGTGAAATGGCACGTGGTCATTCCCAAAGATATTTAGGAATAAGAAAAATCCCATCCAAATCGGATCAGCCCCCCTAGACAAATTACTAAACTTCTCTGTTAGCGTTCACGCTAACGCTCAGTAAAAAATGTATGGCAATTTGACGTTACCTGCGGAGAGAAGTGTTATGTGACTCGCGTCCAGTAATGTCATTGACATACAAATGTATGTCAATGACAGAAAAGTAATTTGTCTCAAGCCACAGTAGTTTTCGAGAAAATTGCGGACATACATACATACATACGTATTGGTCGAATATGGAACCTCCTTTTTTGAAGTCGGTTAAAAAGAATAGGTACCTACACTATCATGTGTCATAGAAACCTGCGTTTGTAAAATTATAAAAAAAAACTTTTTTACAAAAAAACAACCGACTTCCTAAAAAAAACACTAAAAATTACAAAATAACTTTAAATTCGGAAGTCGGTGTTTGTGTTTTATTTTATTTCTTCGTTATTTGACACCGACTTCCGAAATTAAAGTTATTTTTTAATTTATAGTGTATTTTTTTTTGGAAGTTGGTTGTTTTTTTTTGTAAAAAAGTTTTTTTTTAATTTTCACTTTTTAGTTGCTAAACCTCAGCACTAAAAACTCCAATAACATGGAACGTGGAATTTAAAGTCGTAATTAGAGAACACCAAAAAGTCATCTAGGCATACGTACTCGTATTTAACGTTTTTGTTCAGTTTTTCAAAAAGCGCTGAAGCAATTTCGATAATATTTATATGGGACCAATTCGGGAGTATATTCTATCGAATAATAAAAGAATTTTGAAAATCGGTCCTCAATTGACAGAGAAATGGGCGGACATAAATAAATAAATAAATAAAAAAAACATACATACAGCCGAACATAGAACCTTCTCCTTTTTCGAAGTCGGTTAAAAAAGATGATGGATGACTCATCACTGCTTCGCAATGGTTTTTTGGTTCTACGAGTGCTATCGAAACGTGAAAGAATGTTGCAACGTTAAAATCACAGATTGGACCTTTAGTTTGAAGTTAATGTTAGTTAGAGTTTTTAATAACTTTTTATATAAATGTAAAAATGTATCGTAAAAAAAAAACGCTCAATATCAGCCGTGTTATGCTAATTTTTATTGTAGAAGGACCAAATACTATTTACGATTCTGGGGTTAGATTGTCATAAACTCATAGGTATACCTTACTACGTGGGGTTATCCTTCACGTTTCAAACTGGTCCCCTGTTCGATCATAAAAAAGGGATTATCCTGGCTGTCAGCGAAGGCTTTTATATCCCAGAACACGCGAAGTTCAATGTTATTTTCATGTTCCTGAAATACCGATGTGTCGATGATGACTCACAGGCAAAAATCGATCTGAATATTTGCAGCTATTGTGGTATCACTTGTCAATTTGACGAAGGCCAACGGGCGCAGTTATACGACTTTTAATGATTTTTAATTGAACATCACGTCTAAACGACTAGTCTTATTTCTTTGAAAAAAATATGTGTTACTCTAGACAATTTTCTTCGTAATTTGATATCTGAATATTTGAAATTATATTTTTATAACATAGTGTAATTAATAGCGTGTTTTTATGAAACCTTCACCATTTTAAAGATCATTTAATTATTTATATTTTAGTATAGGTGTTTTAGTATAATACCTGTTGTTTTATGTATAATAAATAAATAAATAATGCGTAATTTCGGACAGCGCTCCTTGATGGGCGAGTCCTATTACTGGGTGGACGGACGACGTGTTACGTGAGCTCAGCACAGAACACGCAAGCTAACTACTCAAGGTTGTTGGCAGTTAATAGCGCCTTAAGCAGTGCAATGCTGCAAATTCTACATTGGAATTTAAAAGTTAGAAGTTCCTATAGATATATACTAGATATGTTGAGTGAATTAATTTTACTATTGTGCAAATAAAAAATAATTATGTTGGGTCAAAGAATCACGTCACCAAAATAGGAAAAGAACTAACTAGTCTGTATAGTAGCGCCATATTTAGATAAACTTCCTTATTGGGTTCACCAAACTAATTAACGCGTAGGTGTACTAATCAATTTGATATTACTATTTTATTGGGAAACGTATATGGAATACCTTAACGAGCAATCTATTGTGATATACCTACATATACATATAGATGATCCATAAAAAAGTTCAAAAATCATTTACCTAACTAAATGAAAACCACAAAGGGAGGTTTTTACCTTACACCTAGGTACATACGAAAAGTTTGATCATGATTGTGCACATACATAAGTATATACGACTAACATCCATGACATATTGGTCATACTCTTTTTGGAATCTTAGTTTTACTACGGGTTTTTCAAAGATGAGACATTTTCCGACCTAGTTGACCCCAAAAAGTCTCCAAGTAGTGAATCACGATCTTTTCAAGCTAAGCCAATCCCCAATTTTAAAAAATCTCCTTCACAATGCTAATAGTATAATGTCTGTGAAACAGGGCGTTTTAAAAGGAGCAGGCACGGAATGGTACGGCCACCATAAAGGCACACAAATGAAGGAACATCAATCAGTACAGCCTTCTGTGAACGTCAGTGGTTTGATATGTGGAGGCGTGGTTCATGTGGTACACCGTGGTCTATGACAGGGTAACTATCGAGAAATGATGAATGGTGGGATAGATACCCACTATGACTTTCTTCAGGTTTATTTTATACACAGAAGCATATCAATCTGCCTAGCATTTTCTCAACTATCTTGGGGTCGGCTTCCAGACTAACCGGATGCAGCTGAATACCAGTATTTTACATGGAGCGACTGCCTATCTGACCTCCACAACCCAGTTACAGCGTAGTACGATATCACTTGGTAAGACTAGTTGTTAGATTTTCGGGTTTCTAACGACCAGTAACGACTGTCAAAGATTCACGATTGACAGCCGGGACCAACGGCTTAACGTAGCTTAGGTACTTACCGAGGCACGGAGGAGTCTCAGTATACCACACAACTTTCCATACAAAGTTATCATTACCTCTCATACAAATATTGAACCGCTGATGATAACTTTGTATGGAAAGTTCAATTTTTTTTTTGTTAATCTTCTATTTTTTCTTAGAGAAACTTGTTCATTTCCATGGTCAGATCCGGTTCTTAAAATATGACCACACCTTTCCGTTACACCCTGTATAGGCTTAAATTCAGGTAATTTTATAATAAGTTATAGTAAACTAACTAACGAAAGCTTCAGGACACACTAGTAAAGATAAACAGACGAGAAAAGACCTAAGACTGCTGAAAAATATCTGATCTCTTAGCCCGCCTTGCCTCCAAATTCCACAATGACAAAGACATTTTGTGGGTTGAAGCTAATTCATGGCTAAGCCGTGTAATTTGTGCGGTACGGCAGGAAATATTTCATGCAATGCAGTGTCATTAGCTCGATAATGGTTGCCAATCATCGCCCGTTAGTCTACGTGAAACTTGACGGCATACCTAGATATGCACGGTGTTGAGATTTCAACGATAAATGCATCGATTCGAGATGGATAAATGGGCTTTCTGCAATGCCACTGCTGGGTTCAATGTCGATTTTAGGATTAAGGACGGATGGCGTGACTTAAGGGTCTACTACCGGCCAAGTGGCGCCCTCATTGAATAAAAAATCGTAGCATAGCACAGAAAATAAATATTAAAGAATCTAACGTCACGTTTGTTACAAAGAGGATAAAGTATTTTTACGTTGTCTCAGAATGTTTCGTATCCATAGTAGGCAAAAGTGTCAGAAACGGCCGTTTTTGGTAAAAATATTTTGATCTCTTTGTAACAAACGTGACGTTGGATTCTTTAATATTTATTTTCTATGATATGCTACGATTTTTTATTCAATGAGGGCGCCACTTGGCCGTTAGTAGGGCCAAAAATAAAAAATGAAATGAATCAAGTCTTCTACATTTTTTTATTAAGCCAAGTAAGAATATTGTCAAGTGTTAGACATTTCAGAATATTCTTCCGACATAGAATTTTCCTAAGTCTCCATACCTTTATTAGTAAGAAAAACAATAAGCAGCGTTGTCGCGAAAGCATTAAGATTTCTTTATTTAAAATCTAGATGACTAGTAACAAAGTCTAAAACAGTGATTAACGTAACACAAAACATTAAATCGTGGAACTTTTTTGGTAAAACAAAGTAGCATTACCATTTTAACAATAACAAAATCCCACGCGAGTTAGTGAACAAAACGATTCGATTATTCGTCCAATTACAGTTTAATTCAATTCTTAAATGGAAGTATTATTGGAATCGAATTACTGCAATAAATATCTGTTTAAGGGGAGACGTTCGTAGGTGGTTAATTACGAAGCAACCGAGAACTCCCACTTCTGAAGTTAACTAGACCACATTTATGGCACCTACACCGCCAATTATTTGGTAGTCTACTGAAATTGCTTTAATTAAATTGTAGGTATCAATTTTAGATCGAAATTAAATGAAGGTAATTTCTGTAATATTTGTAAAGGTTTCTACACATAAGTACTGGAATGATCAGCAGTACAGTCTGAGTGACTAACTTATCAAACTTTTTTTCTGTAGCAGTATTCACAGCAGCTTTTAGTAACTTAGCAACCCATCTCGGCTCCGCACGAGTACAAATTATACACACAATCTTCCTCGTTTATCTCTCTTTCTCTTAGTAAAAACCGCATTAAAATCCGTTGCGAGGTTTAGGAGGTAGCGGAGACACAGACAGACGCGGAAAGTGACTTTTATATTAAATTAGAGATTTAAAATTGATTTATTTTGCATAGCAACAATTTTGCTATAGAATTTATTTATGTACATAAAACAAAAATATACCTATCTAACTTACGGTTAAAGATATTTTTTATGTTTATAACTTAACTATATAAACACAAAAAATACCTAACTAAAACTAAAAATAATCTAAAATATGCCGTCTGTACGGTGCAACCGCACACTATGCAATTCAGCAGTTTACGCCGCGCATGCATTTCGACTCATAACAAAGTTCAGTTCGCGTTGGGCTATCAAGTCAGCCAGGCGTTCTCGTTACTGCCAACAAGGGCCGCGTCACTCACTTCATTTGCCACACCATCAGTCCATTAAGCTCATTTTACCTATAAGCACTTTTGGGACAATACATTAGTGTTCTTGTACTTACCTTCTTTTATTCCATCCATATCCCATCTAAAAGTAATGTATGGTCTAGCAAGGGATCATACACCGTCAAAAAAATTTCCCCATATCGCTGTCGGCTGGTAATGTGCCCAAAAGGCTGGCGGCATTGCCACCTTGTATGACAATGCTTATTCTCTGTACAAGGAAAAAGCCAGCCCTTGGGTCACGCGAAGTGTAAACAATGCGTTTTATCTTTAAATAATTTGTGAGCATTCGGACACCACGATTCGAGAGTTTCAACCCCAAACGGCTCGAAAATATAATTACCAATTATAATTCCGCCGCTTGAGGTTTTCAGCAGCCGCAGCGGCAGCGCCAGCACAGCACAATGAGCTCGGAAGATGATTTAGTATTATGTAGGTACAATAACGTAAATATAGCTATTTCTTTTACTTAAATCTTTTTATTTTTCCTGTAAGTATGGTACAAAATTCAAAGAAAGTTATAAGCGAAAGTATTGCTCTACATTTATGAATAAAGCGTTTACATCACGAATCTTGTCCGTGATCAATGATCGTGTCATTTAAATCTGTTCAATGGTCATGCAGTCATGCTACGATTGGCAGAGACAATGGATCCGCCCCATATCTCAATGATCCATAGATCCTTGTGGATGGCCGATCGATGAAGCGTCTTAATATTTACATCTTGTTGCTACTGATATTTATTATTGCTTTGTTTGACTGAATGAATTCCGGCGAGCAGTGGGTAGCTCGCCGTGATCAGCACCAGGCCCGTGAGTCAACGCCGCGTAGTGTTCCACGCGCGCCTCAAAGAGATGCGTGTCAGCCACCACTAACGGGGCCCATCGTGGCCGGTGCCTGCATGCCTAGGGGTAGCGGATAAATTCTGAAAATGAGTTTCCGCACCCCTGGACACTCAGACAGGGAAGGAACAGGGGTGGGTTTTAGTCAGTAAGAGTCTGACACGCCCTCCCGCTCCACCCAGAGCGGGAGAAGTCATTGGATGATTTACCACACCTCAAAAAAAAAAGGTCAATTAGATAGGATAGGCTACCTACATATTTGACAATTTTGCTGATCGGCAAGAAATCTAGTGTTAAGAACACTAGATTTCTTTGAGTTTAAGTAGACTTTGATTTTAAAACCTAATAAAAAATATACCAACCTAAAAAGTTGCTTTTCCTATCTCAAAAAACTCTTAACGCGTCTATTTGCAATCTAGTACCCATCTAACTATAAAGCATGTCTTTTTTACACACAAAAAATTGGTTGTACCGTGCTAGCCCAGCCCGTTACAGTCGTTTAATTCAATAGTTTGAACTGCAATAGAACAAAATACAACACGAAGATATAAAAAGAACCCATACAATATTATCAATCACGATATTGACACCACAGTGTGTCATTTTGCAGATATATCCGCAAGTGCAGCCCTATACTAGCGGATATCGGTATCCGCCTGTATCCGCCCTCCGGAAATAAGCTTTTATGGCATCGCAGAAACCAACCCTTCATTAGTACGTAAGTTACTAGTCTGTAATTAGCTTTATAGGCATTGTCTTTTATAGGACCTACCGTAAAACCTTACAACATTGCCCTTTAGGTTCGACTTTGCCCAGTTGTGTTTTTTTTGTAAAACTCGATACATAGCGTCCATAGTTAAAAATATTTTTTTATCTACGGTAGAAAATTCATCATTTTTCTGGCAACACTGAGTGGCGTAATGTCACCGGTGTTACTTCAGTTGCCTGTCAGAACTTGTCGAAAATGGTAGTGTTTTTCGTGGGCGAAAATCGGTTCAAAAACTTTCCTAGAAAGTGGTAGTTGCAGTCACACCAGGTAAGTAATTTTTTTGTCACCTTTAATATGTTTGAAATGATTAATATTGGCATAATATTTCATCCAAAACCTCTCATAGATCGTAAAATATTTCGATGGGCAAAGTTACATGCTTCTTTTTGGTTCATTGCTTACGACATTGCCCACCATATTTTTTCTCGTAGGGTTGTCACCCATAAGTTGTGTAGTAATTTAATATGTTGTACATACTCGTATGTCACGAACTGCAAAATGAAAGATGGAGGATTCCTTGCAAATAGCATTTGTGAGCATTGATGTCAGTTAAAATGTCTGTCTAATTTATCAGCTACGATGCACAGTATAGTGCCGGATTTTGTAACTTATTTATTATTTCTTTTCATAGTTTCTCAAACATATAATTTATTTATTTTTTCTTATAGGATGAACAATATTAACAAATCGAATGCTTGTACAAGCAAAAAAAGAAATAGAAGAAAACTAGGATCCAGAAATTATAAAAACTACTCTGCGGAAATGTTGAACATAGCTGTAGATCTAGTTAAACAAAAAGTTATTTCAAGTAGACAAGCCAAAAAACAGTTCGGCATACCACGGAGGACCGTACTAAATAAGGCAAAAGAAGTACAAATGAAACCAGTAGGCGGACCAAAGAAATTACAGACACAGACTCTGAAGAAGGAAAACTTGTAAATGTTCTGGTTGAATGAATATACCGAAGATCTTTATTTTGTATCTATTATAGTTTGTACTTTTTGAATTTATTAAAGCCAATAAAAGTTTTGACCTTACTAAATTTTTCATTGAATAATAAAATGGAGCATTCTTTCAATGGTTACAGCCCTGGTCATTGATCATTATTTCAAGAAAAATGTTCTTGGTGACGTTTTGACTTTGCCCGCTCAATTTTGAAGGATAAGGTATATGTTTATTCATCTCATATTCTGATACAATACTGCACTGCCCAGTATTTATATTCTGTTATTTTTTAAATGACGATACGTTTTATAGTTTCGGAAATATTCAAAGTTGGCAAAGATGCCAGAACCGTATGATTTTTTGCCCAACACATAAAATTGTTTTTTTTATTATCACACGTACATTTTCTTGGATATTTCTAGTAATCAATAAAAAGACATGGACATAAACTACTGTGTGGTACAAACACACTATAACATACATTCACACTTTTAAAAATAACTCGACTGATGCAAAAAAAACTCATTTCTAGGGCATACGGTATAGTTTTATAGACTCCAGGGTTAGGAAAGGGCTCTGAGCTTTAGAAAAGTTTTAAGGAGTTGGAAGCATTGTAGGTTAATAGAGCTTACCGAAGCGCTTTTTAACCGACTTCGAATACTGACTGAGAAAGAAGACTGTATGTATTTTTTTTATGATGTCCACCGATTTCTCCGTCAGTGGTGGACCGATTTTCAAAATTCTTTTTTTATCCGAAAGAATATACTCCCGAGGTGGTCCATTTAAATTTAGCGCTTTTTGAAAAACTGAACGAAAAATACGTATACCTCGATGAAGTTTTGGTTCGCTCCAATTACGAGTATGTTTAAATTCTACGTTCCATTTTATTGGGGTTTTCAGTTCTGGGGTATAACAACTAAAATGTGAAAAATAAAAAACTTTTTACAAAAACACAACAGACTTCCAAAAAAAAAAATACACTAAAAATTAAAAAATAACTTATTTTCGGAAGTCGATGTCAAAAAACGAAGAAGTAAAATGCAAACACATTAAATCCTGGTAGTACGATTCAAAGCTCAAAGCAATAAAATTGCTACGATGGACGGTTTTGAGGGAAAGAGTTTGATTTAAAACATCACCAGCCTTAGTGTGATGATCACAGATCTCTGTTTAAAAGATGTATGACCATTTTATGGGTAGGAATGGTGCCGTATCGATTCTCAATACCTACAAACACCTTAATTTGACCATATGCTAAACCACAATTTCAATACCAAACGCACGTCCCCATGATATCTGCCGACGGTATCACAATCTATCATTATCAACACGCTTGCACCGACACGCTAGGCGTCGGGTCAACGAACCCACACTAATTTACTCCGCCATTTTGACTAGAAACAAAAAAAAACTGACCATTTATAGTCTGTGGTTCCGCCGGCCATTACGCTGTTTGTTGTTTGTTTGTAAACAAAAGTGAAGTCAAGTAGGTAGTAGAATTTGTACGAGTAGTATTTATCAGTCGTTATCTAAGTTTATTCCAAACCTTGGATCACGGTCACGGATTAATTCGAAAGAGAGTCACCGCGACCTTTGGCACAGGCAACTGAAGGAACAAGGGTGGGTTTTAGTCAGTAAGAGTCTGACACGCCCTTCCGCTGGACCCAGGGCAGACAGAGAGGACTACAGATGTGGTTTCAGAAATAGCCATGATTTAATCATGAATTAAGGTTTTACAAGTTATAAACCAGTGCTATTACCTAATAAATATTCCAAATCACAAATATTGTGGGCAAGGGAAGCTATTAAAAAACATCCCTCTTCCTTACTTTAAGAGCTTACCAATCAGCCGAGCCAGACTATCATGAGTCCTGCCACAATCGTGTGAGCAGTGCTCAAGTTTTAAGACCAGCTCAAATAAACCGCAAGGTTTCGGAATACAAAAGACAATCTCCCCTTAACTACGGAAATCCAATCAAAAGACATAAAAACCGGTCAAGTGCGAGTCGGAATCGTATATGAAGGATTCCGTAGGTGCCATTAGGGGACATTGAATCTTATGAAAATATCCTATTGGTTTTGCGAGTGTCTCTTGGTGCGCGAGTCCGACTCTCACTGGACCTGTTTTTATTATTTAAGTACTGTAATATTGTAGTGTTATCACTATGTTCCAACAAAGTTTGATGCAAAAACATTTCCGTTTTTACGATAGAGCGAAAACAAAAGAAAACGCTAAAAACTCTCGCTCTATGAAAATATCAACTGTCTACCTGTTACGGTTCATGAGTTACAGCCCGCTGACAGACAAACGGACTGAAGTTCCTTTGGTTACCCCTTCGGGTACGGAACCCTAGAATGGCGAAGACTTAGCTCATTCAGTCAGCATTGTCTGCAAGTCATGGACGGCGTTCGGAGCTGACGGATTACGCAATGGAGACCGACTCATTTGACTTTTAATGGCAAAAAATCTATGGTCCAAATTCCTTACTGGTTTGAAGCGATTTGTCAGTAGGCTGTCATAAAAAGAGTTTTGCCTTTAAAGAGGAACCAAGATATGAAATCAACCATGGTTCAACTTATTCCACCATGGTCTAGGATAACACCTCAAAATAGCCAAAAAGTAGTGCGATATCTTATTGTTAGTCAAACACGTAGTTGATTTGGAAAATAATTAATTACCGCATGATGACGACATAATTCCCAGTGCTGTTTCAACATGGTCTCGTATTACGGAGGGATGTGTGACAGGGAGCGACTGGTGACGTCATCGGCACGCCCGGTGTGACTCAACTCAATACGTAAAAGCTCCTGTTTCACGTATTTTGGTATCGTATTCTGTGTTTCACTACACACTTTTCAGAATCGTTGACAATTTTACTTCAGCATATATAAGTAACGTACTTCGTTCTTCGTTCGTCTAATACAAGCGTGATGTTACAAGTAATACAAGCGTGATATTATGCTGCTCTCGCTAGATTTATTACATTCTTATAAAGTTCGTAATTATCCGGTGACATATCTTCATCTAACAAGGGCACTGAGAGCTACCCAGCTGTCTCTTTGAATAGTAGTATCTTAAACCGTGTCCGTCAGTTTAAATAGCTTGGGCATATTGCCACGGAGGATTTTAAGGACAATCTAGACGTGGACCGGAAGCGGAGAGCGTTGGCAGTGAGGTGTATTATGTTGGTCCGAAGGTTCTCACGCTGCACAGATATCACTGTATTCTGTTAAGATATCACTGTTTAAAGCATTCTGTCAGGTGTTTTACACGTGTAGCCTCTGGACTAACTGCACTCAAAAAGCCGTTAATGCTCTTCGCGTCCAGTACAATAATGCATTCAGGATGCTGTTGGGGCTGCCACGCTTCTGTAGTGCCTCAGGGATGATCGCGGACGCCCAGACTGACGGCTTCGCTGCAATCAGGCGCAAGCGAGCAGCATCCTTGTTGCACAGGGTGCGTGCCAGTACCAACAGTCACCTGAGTGTCATTGCCAACAAGCTGGATTGTCCTTTTGCCATGTACTTAAGGCAGCTACATGCCCCTGTTACTGTTAATGTTTACTAACCTATTTGTTAAGTTTTTATGTTACTAACATATTTGTATTTGTGTACCTACTAACATAGTTGGTAAGTTGTTGTGATACTAACAATTTTGTATGTATATGGAATTTATTTCTGAAATAAATAGATTATTATTATTATTTCGTTTATTTATTTTTTCACATATAATTTACATTTTTAAATATTTTTAAAAGAAAACATAAAAAAAAACATTTAAAAATATAAAAAATAGTAGTCCGCCGGTATTGGGAGCAGGGTCCAAGCTACCGGTGGTTAGGGCTCCAGAGACAGGCACCTCCTCATAATGCGAGCTGTATCGAGGAGTACTGCCTTCTATATCAGGCCCTTGATCCAACCGCGCAACGAGAGCTTCGACAGGTGGTCGTCGAGGCTTTTGGCCATCAGGCCGTTGGCGGTAACGACTATCGGCACAATGACAGCCGAGTCCACATTCCACATATCAACAACCTCGTGTGCTAAGTCAAGATTATTATTATTATTATATCTAAGTCCACCACTGACTTTCTAAATATTTTCATTAAAACTACCTATTCTAACCTAGATACTGATAAAACCTTCCAAGTATTTGATGGTCACAATTTTTTTGTTCCTGAAGACATGCACCTAAAATCAGAGCGAATTTTACTATTCCAAGAACTCTATTTTTGAAGTAAAAACTTCTTTAGCGCCGTAGAGCACTTTTCTTGGGATTTTTTTTTTGTTATAAAACGTTAAACTCGCGTCAAGACCTGATCGAAAATTCGTAAGAGGATTCCAAAATATAGCAAAATATTCAAAAATGCACAACGCTAATGTTCAAGTTTTCACTTCTGCCGGCACTCCCGGAGAGCAACCCGTTTATTTTTGTTTTTAACGTGTGCAAATCCTCATGGATGTCCTCTGCCCCGGGTTGGATGCAGGGGTATGTCAGAATTCAGATGCATGATAGTGACTAAAAGGTACCACACGATATTCTGCAGCTACCTTTGGCCGGGGCGCAGGAGTGCGCGCGCATTTTGTCACGCTCTCGCCGGCCAGGTATTGGCCCGCATGACTTCCAAGAACCTAGATTACATTAATTATTTAGAGTATAACTGTTTAGGTAGCTACCTATTATGAATACTATTATGATACGCTTCTCCTATTTCAAAATATACGAGTAGGTATATGGAAACAAAATGAAATACAAGTAACGGCTCTTAAGTTACTCTATATTACCAACGTTATCTATGCTTCTGTATTCACGTAGATCGAATGACTCGAGTAACTTTGATGACCTGGATCAACTATGAAACAAAAATCCTTACACATTTGATTGAAGTGAGTTTTTAATGGGACAGCTTTTTTATCATTTATAGGTTCCCGTATTTGACCACCATCTCACCTGATGATAAGGGATAATGTAGTCGAAGATAGAGCAGTGCTTGCCTAGTAACCTATTCAGTCTTGGCTTAAAGAGTACACACAGACGAAGAAGCTAAATTGCGGAGGATAGCTTTTTTAAGTTTTGTAATTTTCATATATAAATAAGAATTAGTTTTAGTTAATTTGAAAATTAATGGATCATTTCGACTGTTTTCATGGTTATTTCGTTCCGTTAGAGTAACTAGTTTTGTAAAAAAATAAGGTAGGTACTGGACCTTTTCAGAGTTTTTTGGGTTTAATCATTGTACAAGTGCGGTTGGTTGCGGTGCAGATCTACCTTTGAAGATTATTATAAATTAATTAAACTGAAAGCCGTGACAAATTCTCGCTCAATTATTTAAAAATAAAGTAGAACAACACAACAACATGCATAGTTTAGTTAACAAAGTAATAACTCGGTAATTTATGTATAGTCATCGTTGCGTAAAGATGTTATGTTCTCATTTTCATATTTCATCAAAATTGTTTTTTTTTTCTGTAGTCGTACCAAACAACTGACTAATAGGCATGCCTGGGTACTAAACTTATCTTGGTAGTAAAAAAAAAGTAGTTTCGAATAGGGATGTTTCATGGGTGTAATATTTGGTCCGTAAATTAGATTATCAAAAAATATTGGACACGTATATTTTGCTTTACCAAACTAACAAAAAAATTACAAAGATATAACGCATTAAAGTTCAGGAGTGGGGCTTGTTACATCACTAAACGCTACAAAGTGTATCGAGGTGTGACGTCTCGCGAAATTTTAAGTCACTGTATCGTCCTTATTCATGGTTTCCAGTATTTTTTGATAATCTAACTGACGGACTAAACAGATTTTTTTAGGAAACTAGCCTATTGCGAGCAGTGGGTAGCTCGCCGTCCGATCAGCACCAGGCGCGTGAGTCGACGGCGCGTAGTGTTCCACGCAAGACGAACAAGAGATGAGTGTCAGCCACCACTGACGGGGCCCATCGTGGCCGGTGCCTGCATGCCTAGTGGTAGCGGATAAATTCTTAACAGAGTTACCGCTCCAATGGGCACTCAGGCAGGGAAGGAACAGAGGTGGGTTTTAGTCAGTAAGAATCTGACACGCCCTCCCGCTCCACCCAGAGCTGGAGATGTCATTGGATGATTTCCCACCCCACAAAAGAAAAAAGCCCATTGGGCTTCTCTTCTCTGCTACGCTATCTGTACGCTGTACGGGCCTGTCTCTTTCTCCGCTTACTTCTTCTAAACCACGCAACAGATTTTGAAGCGGTTTTCACTGACAGAAAGAACGATAAACGAGGAGTATGAAATTAGCAGCCGTGCGGCGCCGGCCGGGGCGGTCGCTAGTATCTTCATAAAAATTAGCCTAAAACTTGGCATCACTTTGACGTAAATACCTACCGACTAAGTTCTTGTGTCAAACTACAGTTTAAACGTTCTTAACGTAGTTATAATTACAACATTATAGTAATTACAGTTTCACAAATGTTCTTACATTATGTATCATAATACCACAACTTGTAATGGTAATTTAATACGGCTTTACGAAGTATCAAAAGTCCACCTGTTAGTTGTTTTTGTACAATGATTCACTTTTAGTTGAAATGTATATCAACAGTAGCTAATTCTGATGACTTTACATTTCTTATTGTGTTAGAAGATCAATTACTGATGGCTGGTATTTAACATTACTTAAGTGATTTTAAGAAAACTATACCCACCAAAAACATTTTCATTTAAAATGTTGCCAAGACGAAACCATATGGCATGGCTTGCACTGTCAAAAAGTTATCAGATCTCATGTAGAGCCAAGCTTCGAACTCTATAAGCCCTAACTTCACAAACTCTACACCTCAGTCAAAATATGTGGCTTGGCCGTTTCGTTACTACTAGAACTATTGTATATCAGAAAAGTAATGGACTTCAGGAAGTACCCTAATAATTTTGATGATTGAAGAGGTATGCAAATGAAACTTAGAAGTCCACTATTGACATCGTATCCCGAGAATTTTGTTTATCTGGTATAATCCAAACCCAAGTTATGAGGGTTCAAAAAAACGACGAAGCGCTTCAAAATAAGGTAGGTAGTGCCCTTGCTCTTTGCTTGGCTCGTCTTAGCGGGCCCCAGACTTCCTCATGCGAAAAAAAATCAGTAATCAGTTCAATTGAGAATTCGCCTCTGCCTCTTTAACCGACTTCAAAAAAGGAGGCTCTGAATTCGACCCATACACAGGATGTAACGGAAAGGTGTGGTCATATTTTAAGAACCGATTCTGCCCATGGAAATGAACAACATTCTCTAAGAAAAAATAGAAAATTCCCAAAAAAAAATTGGATTTTCCATACTTACAAAGTTGTCATCAGCTGATCAATATTTGTATGAGGCAATTTTTTTTTTTGAGAATTCCCTCAGATTTTCTTGAAGAAAGTTGTTCATATCGATGGGCAGATGCTGATATCTCAAAATATTACCACACCTTTTCGTTACACCCCGTATATGTATGTGTGTTTGTATCTTATTTGTCCGCGATTTTCTTGAAAACTGCTGATTCGATTTGGATGGGGTGTTTGTTATTCAAATGCATATTTTTTAAGGAAGGTTTAAGTATATAATAAATTAGGATCTGATGAAGATCTTCGGAGATAGACAGTGCAAATCTTCAATAACAAACAGAAATCGTATATCTATGTATTGTTAACACAATTTAATGGGGAACCACAGCCAAAAAGTATAAAATTAAACTTTTTCACACATTATAGAACCGACTTCCAAAAAAAATAAAAAAGTGCAAAATAACTTTAATTTCGGCAGTCGGTTTTAAAAAACGAAGACACAAAACGAGAAACACCGACTTCCGAAATTAAAGTAATTTTGCATTTTTTTGGAAATCTATTCTGATTTTTGTGAAAAAGTTTTTTGTATTAGTATTCTGTCTTTTCAATCAACTTTAATTATCTGATATGGCATTGCTTTTGAAGCGCGCATTGCGCATAGCGTGCAGAACATACCTAGCTTTTTCAAGGCAGATTAATTTCGTTTTGATTTCTATTGAAAGTTGAAGAAAGTTTTCGACAATATTTGTCAATTTTCATTTGATGTTACCTTAGATGGCACAGTTCCAAGTTTTATATGAACTATTTTTCATACTAAATAGACGATATTGCCATGAGTCATCATCACGAAATGCAAACAGCAAAATAAAAAAAAACTGACCAAGGGCTCCGTACCATTATCTATAAAAACGGCAAAAAAATCACGTTTGTTGTATGGAAATAAAAAATTATTCTATGCTGTATTTAGTATTTGTTGTTATAGCGACAACAGAAATACATCATCTGTGAAAATTTCAACTATCTAACCATCACGGTTCATGAGATACAGCCTGGTGAAAGACGGACGGACGGACGGACAGCGGAGTCTTAGTAAACGTTTAACACTTTGGGTACGGAACCCTAAAAAGCTTTGTTGCCGGGAATCTTTTCTTCTTATTCTTTCTTTCCTTTTAGATTTGATTAATTAATTTGGATAAGTGCCTCCTGTTGCCATAATAGATAGATATCAATGCCTATAATTCAGGTCTACATTTTGGTGTTTTTAAATGAATAGCTGAACTTAATTAGTGTGAACGTTTCCCTGTAATTAGGCAGGCGCGTTCGGTTCACTCACCTTTCTATTACATTTAGTTTTAGTTCTATAGTCGGCTACAAGGGCAATAGTCACACTTTAGGTGTGCTGTAGTATTATTCTCTGTTATTTATTTTAATGGATTATTGGAACTTCATATAATACATCTCTGTAAGGGATGTGCAGCTATACATATATAAGGATTTTTTTTCTTTTGAAAACAAAACCCAGTAATATTGGGACTGGGAACAAACTCAATGTAATTTTTAAGCTTTTCGCGAATGCTCATAAATTTTTGCCTCTTCATTTAGGTACTCTCGTTTTTTTTCCAAATCTATGTAGGTAGGTACCCATTCACGATCCCACGCCAAAAAGTCTTGGTACTTACACTGTATAGAGGTAAAACTAGGAATCAACATAATATAGGCATTGTTTCGACAATTGATTCAACAAAAATATTAAGTTAGATTTGATCATTTATGAAACTAGAACAATAACAGAATGAAGTCTTTTTCAATTTAGAAAAAACTTTTTTACAAATGGGTGTTTGTATTTTATTTCTTTGTTTACACCGACTTCCGAAATTAAAGTTATTTTTTAATTTTTAGTGCAGGTATTTTTTTTTTGGAAGTCGGTTGTTTTTTTTGTAAAAAAGTTTTATATTTTTCACTTTTTAGTTGTTATACCCCAGAACTAAAAACCCCAGTAACATGGAACGTGGTATTTAAACATACTCGTAATTGGAGAAAATCATTACGTCATCTATCTATACGTATTTTTTGTTTTTGTTCATTTTTTCAAAAAGCATTGAAGCAATTTCGATAAAATTTATATGGTCCCATATAAATTTCTCGGGAGTATATGCTAACAGAATTTTGAAAATCGGTCTACAACTGACGGAGAAATCGGCGGACATACATAAAAAAAAATATAAAATAAATAAACATACAGTCGAACATAGAACCTCCTCCTTTTTTCGAAAGTCTGTTAAAAAACTGACAATTGATAATGAAAGCCCAATTTTCTGATATAACAACTGAACTTATGAAGTCATGACTAAAGCCAAATAAACCAAGCAACAAAAAACAGTTTGTTTCATATCCCTACTACGGCACGGGGTGAATCATATCAGTAATAGGATAATAGCTGGATTGTCTGTCCGTCTGCCTACGCATCGATTGTTTTAATCGATCACAATAATATGATGCTGATGAGGTATTCTTATACCTAGGTTCCTGCATTGTATTCAGTCTTTGAAAGGTTACATTGTTGTCGGCTTCTTAATTAGAGAGTTTACCAATTACTGTTTTACAGTTTGGCGCATCTATGTAATATAACAGTGACAACATTTTTAACCGACTTCCAAAAAGGAGGAGGTTCTATCTTCGACTGTACGTATTTTTGTGCACCGATTTTGAAAATTCTTTTTTTATCCGAAATAATATACTTCCGAGGTGGTTCCATATAAATTTTATCGAAATTGCTTCAGCACTTTTTGAAAAACTGAACAAAAACGAAATACGTATACATACAGGGTGTAACGGAAGGGTGTGGTCATATTTTAAGAACTGCATCTGCCCATCGATATGAACAACTTTCTTCAAGAAAACCTGAGAAAATACTCAAAATTTTTTTTTACCTCTCATATAAATATTGATTAGCTGATGATAACTTTATAAGGAAATTCCAATTTTTTTTTTTAATTTTATATTTTTTCTTAGAGAAAGTTGTCCATTTCCATGAGCAGAGCCGGTTCTTACAATATGACCACACGTTTCCGTTACACCCTTTAAATGACGTTTTGGTTGTCTCCAATTATGAGTATGTTTAAATTCCACGTTCCATGTTACTGGGGTTTAACAACTAAACCGTGAAAAATAAAAAAACTTTTTTACAAAATAAAAAAAAAACCGACTTCAAAAAAACAAACAATTGACTATCGGCATTACGATACGATAGAATCGTTAGATATTTAGTAATTAGATATTTAAAAAAAAACGAAGGAGGGTTGGAAATAAATGATAGATACTTAGAGAATGGATATACCTAATTAGTACTTATTTATCTGAAAAACCTAGTCACCTACGTCTCGGAGGTAGGTTAAGTACTGTCTGTTGCTATAACCGGGACTCAAATTGTGTACAATTATAAGTCCGTTACTTCTTAAACCACTAAGTTACGCTCCATCCATTCGAATGTTAAAAATAAAGCCTTCCAGTTAACGCGATGGTTCCACTGCGGTACCGTTTGGGAGCCCGCTATGTTTTGTTTTACTAACTTGCCATTGGTTAACTGAACTTTGATGACATCTAAACTGTTTCATGATGAAGATAATTACTGGAAAACATCTTAAAGTTTCAATTTTATGCTTTGATTGCTCGACTGAATTGGAAAACTTTAATGATTGTCTAAATTCTAATCAAATAGGCAGATATCGAGTCTAATAATATGATCTGTTTATGGAGAAGCTTGTTCTATGATATGCAGCTAGTTCGGGTTATTGAAATGCTAGGTTGTATGAATCTAATCCCAGAAAACATAATAGTCCATCAACTTTCTCTTTAATCTTCTACTACATCAGATTTGCAGTTACAAAATTGTAGAGACGCACCAAAAAAAAATGATCGCAGAAAAGTCGAGTCATGTAACTTATCTTCGGTGAACCGTAACTTACAATAAAAACAAAACGTAATTTTATCTACAGACACGATAAGAAACTCATTTTGACGTGATATGTCACATCACTAGCCAGTGGGGTGTCAGCATCGACATGTCGATAAAAACGTAAGTAGACGTCACTTTTATCGGTGATTGTTTTCATTACCATAGAAATTACACTTCAGTAATATGAATATGATAGTGTGCTATGATATAGAAATTAGTATTGTAATATTAGATCAGATTATAATCATTTTTATCGTACAAAATTGGGCATAGACATTACATTAATAAGTCTACATTGAAGGAATAATACAATGGGAAGTTGTCATCGGGGGAAACCGACCTTAACACTAAATCTAGGACAATTTTCGGAAAAAAGATAATTTTATCAGATTTAGGAACACTAGGTAAGCATTTTCCCAAAAAAAACATATAAGAATCTCGCGTTTAACAGGTAGACCTAAGTTATACAGGGTGTAACGGAAAGGTGTGGTCATATTTTAAGAACTGCATCTGCCCATCGGTATGAACAACTTTATTGAAGAAAACCTGAGGAAATTCTCAAAAAAAATTTTTTCTCCCATACCAATATTGATCAGCTGATGATAACTTTGTATGGCAAGTTCCAATTTTTTTTTTGGAACTTTATATTTTTTCATAGAGAAAGTTGATCATTTCCATGGGCAGAACCGGTTCTTAAAACATGACTACACCTTTCCGTTACACCTTGTATAGTGTTAAAAAAAGGCTTGATAAGTAATGCAAATCATCACTGAATAGTCTGAATAGAGCAAAGCCTTCACCTTTTCAATTGCCAGTAACAGTTGGCTCCACAATAATTAATATTGATTGTTTAAATCGATAAACTGCGCGTATTGGTCAGTGGGCTGCATCGATGCAATATGCACAACACTACACTAGTTCGGGGCTTCACAGGGAGAAGCTATTTGCTTATTTATGAGACAGTGGGAAAAATACTCATAGTTGGATTCACAGAACATATAACTAACTAAAGATATATTCTGTAGTTACAATAGGCACTTATATGTACAATAATTAACATTAAATAATTAACAAAATAATTATTTACTAAGTAACCAATATCGTATGAAGATAATGGTTACACAAAATGTTAAAAAAAGTGATTACTTTCGGTTTCAGAGTTTTTTACATGCTTTAGTTGTTTTTTACAGTCGGGTTTTTTGAAAATATTTTATTTTTATTTTCTACATTTTAGTTAGTTATATTTTTGGAATCGCCTCCCCGGACCCTTTATTTTGATACCCTACTTAATATTGTTCGTCGACTTTAAATTTTTTCGTCTGGTTGTCGCTATATTGTATTTTAATTACTGTCATGTTTTTAGTAGCACTCGCAAGGTTAAGACGAATCAATTAACGTAAGAACTATCAAAAACGGCCCACGCGTTTGGTCTCCATAGTGCCACAAAGGAACAAACATACATAGGCTGATAAACACATTACCCTCCCTTGCGTCGCGCAGTCGGGTAAAACTTTGCTTCGATTCGATATTACGTCAAAAAATGTTTGGTGGAAATCATTTAGTCTGTTGAGGTTAAAAAGTGTTTCTAATTTCCTAAAGAATAACATGAAAACGACATCGAACCTGTAAATTATCATTCCTCGGCCATACACGCTATCATCGTGGGAGAGCTATTAGCCTGCATGTTATCCTGCCCCTGCCCACGATGCCCACGACACTTGACAATCGTGGATCGTTAACAATACGTGACAATTGTTAAACCATAGCCCGATAAATAATTAATAAGCACGAGCTTTCCCGTGCGATAACTATGTGAGCTTGCATGCCATAGCAATGTTTATAGGGCTTGTCGGTACCTACAATAGTCCTACTTTATCACTACACTAGCATTTCGCCCTCGATTTCGTCCGCGTGGATTTCAATATATATATATATAGCCTATTTTTTTTTGTGGGGTGGGAAATCATCCAATGACTTCTCCCGCTCTGGGTGAAGCAGGAGGGCGTGTCAGACTCTTACTGACTAAAACCCACCCCTGTTCCTTCCCTGCCTGAGTGCCCAGGGGTGCGGTAACTCATGTTGAGAATTTATCCGCTACTCCTAGGCATGCAGGCACCGGCCACGATGGGCCCCGTCAGTGGTGGCTGACAACATCTCTTTGAGGCGCGCGTGGAACACTACGCGTCGTCGACTCACGGGCCTGGTGCTGATCGGACGGCGAGCTGCCCACTGCTCGCCGTCCGCAGGCCCGGGTATATATATAGCCTATGACAGTCACAAATAACGTGGCTTTCTATTGGTAAAAGAATTTTAAAAATCGGTTCAGTAGATCCTGAGATTACCCCCTACAACCTCACAAACTTTACCTCGTTATAATATTAGTAGATATAGTTGGATATTGTAAACCAAATCCCCCACCACGTCTGTCGGTCTGTTTGTTCGCGATAAACTCAAAAACTACTGAACGGATTTTCATGCAGTTTTCACCAATAGACAGAATGATTAATGAGGAAGGTTTAGGTGTATAATTTGTACCCGAGCGAAGCTGGGGCGGGTCGGTAGAAATATTAAAAATACGAATGTGTGAATGGATGTTTGTTATTCAATCACTTCAGAACGGCACATAGCACATAGGCTTTAATTTATAATGGGGTATGTACTAATTCCACGCGGGCGAAGCCGCTGGCAGAAGGTAGTTATCAATAATAATAATAGTACCGGTGGAAATATGAACAGCTGTTGGCATTGATATCTACAAATTAGATCGACGTGTGTCATGCTTCGGTTTTTACTAGTTACTGTATTTACGTAGTGTAATTTATAACCAGCTTTTTAAAATCCACAATGGTAAATTTAAGCTTAGGCCAAGACAAAACGCATTACATGCTAATGGGATTTACATATTTTAAACAACTTCAAAAAGGAGGAGGTTATTAATTCGGATGTTTGTTTTTTTTTTTTTTGTTCTAAAAGGCTTTGTTCCGAAATGGTCCTATTTAAATTTCATCTATATCTCTTGATGAGTTTCGGAGACAGACAACGGAACTCTTCAAAAAATGCGATTGCTGCGATGGTATGTCTGTGTAGTGTTAGCACAGTTTAATGGGGAACCACAACTGAAAAGTGAAAAATAAAAACTTTTTACAAAAAATAGAATCGTGCACCGAAAAGTGTGTGGAAAGTGCAAAATAACTTTAATTTCGGAAGTCGGTGTCAAAAAACGAAGCCACAAAACCAGAAACACCAACACCAATGTTTGATAAAAGTAAATCACTTTTCTTCTGAAAAGTACACATGTTGTTATAACATGGGATTTAATGGAAATTACAAATGGGACCCAGAAAAGTACCTACACATGTTGTTATAACATGGGATTTAATGGAAATAGCAAATGGGACCCAGAAAAGTATACATGTTGTTATAACATGGGATTTAATGGAAATAGCAAATGGGACCCAGAAAAGTACACATGTTGTTATAACATGGGATTTAATGGAAATAGCAAATGGGACCCAGAAAAGTACACATGTTGTTATAACATGGGATTTAATGGAAATAGCAAATGGGACCCAGAAAAGTACACATGTTGTTATAACATGGGATTTAATTGAAATAGCAAATGGGACCCATGGGATCCAAAACTGGGATCCAACGAAAATAAATCAATATTAATAGTCCTAAAATTGGTCTAGATAAGTAGGTATAGATATTCATTACGTCTGCGAAAACCTTCAGGAAAACTAAACTTTAATCAAGTTTGGTTAACTTCCATCAATCTGAACATTCTTTCCAACAAACCTTTGGATGCCAGCCAACTCCTAGTCAACCATACCTATCCAAGTTATAATTACTGTTCCCACTTCACAGCAGATTGATTCAGACTACTTTAAGACCTGCCTGAAGTACTGGATGTTCGTGGAGCGTGGAGTTTGCGGTCAGAACCAGTCAGCCGGTCAGCCGTGACCGATCAGCTCAGATTATAATGTCACATGGAAACCGAGATTGACCAGAACCTTGTAAAAGGACGAGGATATTTTGAAGGATCGGTTTTCATATGGGAATATGAAAGCGTTTGATTTTTAAAATAATTAGGATTTCAATTTTTTTTTTTCAAATGACGTCGATTTTTTGGGTTACGTACCCGAAGGGTTCATACGGAGCCCTATTGCTGTCACTCACGTGACCGTCTGTCTGTCTGTCACACAGGTTTTACAGCCAAACGGTTGGAGCTACAGTCTTCAAATTTTCACATTTTAAGCATCTTATTGACCCAAAGCCATAACCGGTTTTTCTTCTTTTCAAAATTTATGCCTGTTTGTTGATCCCTTTGTAAATTATGCCAATGTAAGCATTCCAAATACATTCGATATGTTTGCCTAGATATTAGAATTATTCGAAAAAAAAATATAGACGGTTTTCAGATTTTCACGTCTTTGTTAGATAACTTTTAAAATTCTTAATTTTAACCTCGATCCCGGCTCAGTTTACCTGGTTTTATTCTAAGCAATATCAAATCAATAACTTCAGAAATTAAACAGGTACTGAAATTCAAAACCCATAAAAGTAATTCTTCGAAACCACACACAAAGTTGATGAAACCGTATTATTTGCAAAAATAGCAAAACAGCAATTATCTGTAAACCTAGGCATATTTTTTTCCTTGAATTGTTCATTTGACAATGTGAGGATTTCCTTCAGGTCAAAACTGCAACGGATAAAAATACTGCGAAACCTACTTTGTTTAGCTACCTTATTTATAATTATGTACGTATAGGTTTAATAATAATACCTACTTGTAAACGGATAGTGTAGATGTAATATTTTTGTTTATTTTTCCGGTTTCCCATATCATATCATGCCATGGTAACTGCTTTACCTATGTATCTATTTGAGATAAATTATTTTTATCAGACTTCGAAAAAGGAGGAGGTTCTATATTCGACTGTATGTATGCTTTTTTTTTGTCGGTTGTGGACCGATTTTCAAAATTCTTTTTTTTATCCGAAGGAATATACTCCCGAGGAAGACCCAGATAAATTTTATCGAAATTGCTTAAGCGCTTTTTGAAAAACTAAACAAAAACGAAAACATACTCGTATACATAGATGACGTTTTGTACGTTTACGAGTATGTTTAAATTATACGTTCCATGTTATTGGGGTTTTCAGTTCTGGGGTATACCTAACAAATAAAAAGTGAAAATAAAAAACTTTTTTTCTAAAAAAACAACAGACTTCCAAAAAAGAAAATACACTAAAAATTAAAAAAATACTTTAATTTCGGAAGTCGGTGTCAAAAAACGAAGAAATAAAATACAAACACCGACTTCCGAAATTAAAGTTATTTTTTATATTTTTAGTGTATTTAGGTACCGAGGAGGATTTTCCGAGTGAATCACTTTTTCAGCTAATAAATCGATTAGCTGAAAAAGGGATGATATTTATTCGGTTTTTTAAAAAGAACAGTGGCATCTCTATTTAAAACTAGCGACCCGCCCCAGCTTCGCTCAGGTACGAATTATACACCTAAACCTTTCTCATGAATCGCTCTGTCTATGTGAAAGCTGCATGAAAATCCGCTCAGTAGTTTTTGAGTTTACCGCGAACTGACAGACAGACGCGGCGAGGGACTTTGTTTTATAATATAGTGAAGAGTCATATAATAACTAGGTATAAATTATTTTCCTTTTTTAGGGTTCCATACCCGAGGGGTCCAAATGGAGCCCTATTGCTGTCACTCACGTGTCCAACTGTCTGTCTGTCCGTCGTCTGTCACACAGGTTTTACAACCAATCGGTTGGAGCTACAGTCTTCAAATTTTCACAGTATAAGCATCGTGTTGACCCAAGGCCTTACAAATACAAAAATACATTTGGTACGGAACCTTAAATGTGCAAAGCCCGACACGCACTTGGCCTTTTTTTAAGTTAAAAATTAATCCGTCATCATAATCTATTCGCGTTACAAAAGTTCATGTTTGGCTGTAATTCGTAACATGACGATCACTTCATTACTCATCTGTTACCAATAAAACAAGAAACTTTTCCAAGAATTTCTTTCAGACGAAATGTAAACTTTTCGTGACGAAAAGTGATTTTCTTTGTCTGTTACTTAATTCTGAATTATCTTGAATCATGATCGTACAGGTAATAAAAAAGTTTCCGACGAAGCTTTTGATTTGCCAACGTCAATTTAATTTGAGATATTTATGGGATGAAAACCAAATTGTATAGTTGTGTTTATAAAAATCTTTTGGCAAATTATAATAAGCTAAAACAATGTTTTAGCAAACCTCCAAAACTTAAAAATTATAACGAGTCTGCGATAAAAAGATACAAGTACCTACTAACCTAGCGACCTATAGAGTATGAAAACCGAAACTTTAAAATTGTGGAAATCGGAAAAGTTCCCTAAAACGCTCCCCAAATCAAACACCACCAAGTAACTACCATGTTATGACACCAGTTTTCAGTTAACTTTTTTTTTAATTAAAGCAGAAACAAGTATTTTCCGAAAAATAAAAATCACAAAGGACTCACCATTGTTGTAGTTTGAAGAAGTTCACAAAAAACGTGAGAAAAATGGAGTGCTTGGCGTGGCGAGTTCGTGAGGCAACGCACCGGGCCGGACTGTGCCTGTCTTTGCCGAAACCCCGTTTTTATATGCCGTGGCGACGCGCGCCTATTCTGGAGAACCTATAAAACTATTATATGGAACACAGTTCTTGGTGCCACTCCTTGTGGTTTACATTTTCCAGTAACGATGCATTTTAAATGAGGCGCTCCTTTTTGCTGTTTGGGTATGTCTAGGTCTAGTAGTTTTTGCGTTGTTTTTTTTTTAACCGACTTCAAAAAGAAGGAGGTTATCAATTCGAATGTATGTATTTTTTTTTAAAATGTTTTTCGGGCATAACTCCGTCATATATTGACGGGCTTGCAAAATTATTTTTTTGTTCGAAAGGGGCTTACTTCGAAATGGTCCCATTTATATTTCATATAGATAGGATGATGGGTTTCGAAGACAGACAACGGAACTCTTCAAAAATCAACCGCGATTGCTGCTATTGCCTAGATATCCATCTAAAAAGTGTCACAACTAAAAAGTGAAAAATAAAAAACTTTTTTACAAAAAAATAGAACCGACTTCCAAAAAACGTGCAAAATAACTTTAATTTCAGAAGTCGGTGTTTCTGGTTTCGTGTCTTCGTTTTTTGACACCGACTTCCGAAATTAAAGTTATTTTGCACTTTTGTTGGAAAAAGTTTTTTCTAGTAAGTACTCTCTCTAATACTCTTAACTTGCTGTGCTAATACAAGATAATGACATTTTTGATGCTATACTTTTGATTAAGGTCTAATAACATGAAAATTGGTTTAATTGCAATGACATATGTTCGTATCCTGTGTTTTTACCTTCACTGGTGTCATTTTCAAAGCCTTTGCCTCAAAATGATCCTCAAGTAATACGACACCGAAGCCACATTATCTTCTGCTTTCAACTTACCACATAGTTACTGATCAGCCTACACTCCACCAGTTTATGAGTCTGGCTTTCGTGCTTCCAAAGCTTTCAATTTTTGCATTTAATCAGTACCTACTTAGAAATATAGGTATTTCTGATTTGAATGCTAAATCATCTATAATCCTACTAAATCTCACACAACTTTACGAATAATACACATGCATTCTTATTAAAAAATCACCATGAATTCCGTACAATCAAACATACAATTACATAAAAAACCAATAACGTACAACACAAGAAGAAGAAAAAAAAAATTACAATAAAACTTCCGAAATTATTTAGAATTTTTATTTTTTAATGTATTTTTTTTGTACAAAATTTTTTAATTTTACTTTTTAGTTGTTAAAGCCCAGAACTAAAAACCCCAATAACATGGAACGTGGAATTTAAACATATTCGTAATTGGAGAACACCAAAACGTCATCTAGGTATACGTATTTTTCGTTTTTGAAGTGTGTTTCTTTAGGGGCGTTGAGCACTTTTCTTGGGATGGGTCTAAAATGTTAAACTCGCGTCAGGACACGTGACCTGATCGAAAATTCATAAGACGATTCCAAAATATTCAAAAATGCACAACGTTAATGTTCAAGTTTTCACTTCTGCCGGCACTCCCGGAGTGCAAGCCGTTGTTTTTGTTCAGTTTTTCAAATATAATGTCGCCAACACCCCAGAGGCAAAATTTATATTATTATTTAGATGTAATCACTTTGTACCTCATTTTAAGTGAACTGTAATTTATTTAAGTTCTTGTAATTAATAAACTCTTTAAACCTAATGCTTGGTTGATTAAATTGAGAGTCAGATTGCTTTCCTGAAAACTTTTACTGAAGGTATATTTACTATTTTTGTTTTGCTTACTAAATAAAAAACTTTTTTACAAAAAAAACAACCGACTTCCAAAAAAAAAATACACTAAATATTAAAAAATAACTTTAATTTCGGAAGTATTTTTTTTGGAAGTCGGTTGTTTTTTTTTGTAAAACAGTTTTTTATTTTTCACTTTTTAGTTGTTATACCCCAGAACTAAACCCCAATAACATAATGGCATTAAAACATTTGGAGAACACCAAAACGTCATCGAGGTATGCGTACTTTTCGTTTTTGTTCAGTTCCTCAAAAAGCGCTGAAGCAATTTCGACAAAACTTATATGGGACCGCCTCGGGAGTATATTCTTCCGGATAAAAAAAGAATTTTGAAAATCAATAATTTTGAAATTTTCAAAAAAAAAACATACATACAGTCGAACATAGAACCTCCTCCTTTTTCGAAAGTCGGTTAAAAACCATAATAAAACAGTAAGCATGCATACCAAACAAACTCTTATTCTACCTACAATATTGGTCAATTATTGGTCATCATATCCAGAATAGGTCTTCTGATTCACTACAAGTCAGTAGTGTCCAGACGGTGGGCAATTTTTCAGTCTTAGTCGCAAATAGCAGCAGTGGTCCAGTGACTAAAGTCCGTGACTAATGATTAACGTTAAGATGTACACTAATATCAGATTTGAATGTTGAACTAGTCAACTGTGATGAGTTCTGTCTACGATCGAAACAAAGGGATATTTAAATGTAATATTGGGAGCTTAGCATTACCAAGTTTTGACTAGTTCAGACGCATTTTAAGTTAGTGTTAGTACCTCAATTTTTCAATTGCACTTTGTAGTACATTTTTCAAACTTTTACACATTTTTGTAGCGGTTTGCGAATAAAAATGGGCAAGCTTTGAGGTGGTTGGGTGGTTATAGAGTTATTGTTTTCTGAATTATATACTTGACAAAGTTATTTTACAAATTTCGAGAAACAAAAAAACGAGTGTGCTTTAGACCACACGACTGAAGTAAAACTTCTTTAGCTCCATCTATATATATGTGTGCTCGCACCTCTATCTCTTGCCCCTACGAAACGTAACTCTCTCTTTATATCTTCACTAACTTATATCTCCCTCTCAACTTGCGATGGCCTCGCCCGATCACACTTTTCGTAACGCTCTCGTCACGCATTCACCAGCTTAGGTACTCCCCAAGTCAAACGTGCGTAAAGAAGTTTTACTTCAATAATACCTCAAAAACTTTAACATACTGTAAAGATTTACAAAATAAAAATCATATAGACTCTTTACAAAAACCTTTAGTACATCAAAATAACGGAACAGAAAAAACTCATATCAACAACCTATTGGTATAGGAGCAGTGGTGGCCCAACGGTATTGGCCGCGACTTACAAGTTGTAGGTCGTGAGTTCAAACCCAGGCAGGCTAAAGCGCCTGCCTGGGTTTGAACTCACGACCCTTTGTGTAAATTATTTCATCACCACTGCTCTCAAAACGGTGAAGGAAAACATCGTGAGGAAACCGGCATGTCCTAGAACCAAAAATTCGAAGACATGTGACATCCTAAAACCCGCATTGGGCCCGCGTGGTGGACTACGGCCCACACCATCTCACAGAGAGGAGGCCTAGTGTGCCCCAGCAGTGGACACATTAAAATTCTATTGATGATGACGATGAATTTATAATTGGTATCTGAGATCATTAATGTTATTTTCATATCATGGTACAAAACTACACAAATGCCGATCGGGGATCGGTGACTGAGTTTCTATTACCACCACTCTACAGATCAGGGAACTTAACCTGAAAAAATGTCGTCAGGAATAGCATTTAAAAATATATATATATATATACTATACGGTCGAATTGAGAACCTCCTCCTTTTTTTTCGTCGGTTAATTAAAAGGGAAGTAGAGACGATTCGGCAACAATTTGGCACGTGAAAGTAGCACGATATTGAACTGTGGGTGTATGACCACATCACCACACCCCAGAGACCCAGACAGTCCGGTGATTCATTATCCAGCACAGCTACATTGGCAGTATCGTGCTTCAATCAAATCAAGTCCAAAATCAATCAAATTATTGTTTTGTTAAATACACTGTATAAAAAGGTGTAACGAATATACTTACATAAATATTAGATAAGTACCTACACAGTATCAATTCGTAACCTACTATGGTGTATAAATATATATAGTAGGTATTATTATCACAAATTATTACACGTAAATAAAAAGCAACATTACACTCTCTCAGAGAGGAGGCCTGTGCCCTAGCAGTGGGGACATTAAAAGGCTTATAATGATGATTTCATATAAATTATTATTATAGCTAATCAAAATATTTATTTTTTTGCGAATATGATTATGTCAAAGGTAAAAAAAAGCTACATGGTGCTTGTTTGTATGATCAAAAAAATGTTTTTAAAGCCTTGTAGGTAAATGAGGTGATATTAATTTAATCAATCAATGGCTATTTTTTTCTTTTCAAACCGTTTTCCACATTAGTTACTCTTTTGACCCTACTGCGCGGCGCAAAGGATGTGTTTATCAGCCTATGTATGTGTCGCAGCCATCTGATTGAATTCGCCATTCAATTGGACGCCTAGGCCGTTCATTAAACGCCGGCATTCAATTAAAAGATTGAAGACAACCAGCCAAATCGTTGAACGCAACGTTTAACCAGATGGCTGGATGTCGATTGATGAGTTTGTGATACGACTGATCATGACTATGTGTGTACAAAAGGCAATGTTAGGATAAAAGAGCGAGCGTAGCGACCTCGGGACATGGGGCACTCCGACTCGGATAGGTTAGGTTCGATCGGGGATGGCGGGATCTGAGTTCGCTCGCTTCGCTCGCTCACCAGACCCCGCCATGCCCTTCGTGGTTATTTATATTTAAACCATTGAGCCCCGCGAACTACGCCTTTCAAATAAATTGAATTACTAATAAATAATATTTTTTGAAGCGAAAACTTCTTTAGGCGCGTTGGGCATTTTTGAGATGGGAAATAACTATTGAACTCGCGCGTCACCGTCACCGACCGTCGTAGCACTCATAGTGGATTGTTTTTTTTTATGAATTTAGATCTTATGGATCTTTCTACGGATTTCTACAAAGGGAGCCCAAATTTTGGTTATTTTTGCGATTGGACTTACCGTTTTCGAGATATTTATGATTTTATATCTAATAACCCCTCTCTCTCCCTTAATAATTTTTCATTTAACTTGAAGTTTTGAATCACTTGGCTGAGTCTTGGTCACTAATCTTCAAAGGGCTGAATTTCAACACGCCAGGTTGTTAAACGTTGAGTGATCCTAGTTGAATGAACTATCGGCCTAGCCATTTAATTGAATGACGGCTTTTAATGAACGGCCTAGGCGTCCAATTGAATGGCGAATTCAACCAGATGGCTGCGACATATGTATGTATGTTTGTTCTTTTGTGGTGCTATAGAGATGAAACACTTGGGCCGATTTTATCATTCGTACGTCAATTGATTCGTCGAAATCTTGCGATTGTCAATAAAGATATGACTGTAATCAAAATTCAATATGGCGACAACCAGATGCCATATTGTGAAAAAGAAAAAAATGAAAGTCGACGAACCATTTGGGGTATCAAAATAAAGGTTCGAAGGAGGCGGTTCCAAAAATATAACTATAAATTGTATAAAATAAAGAAAATTGCATATTTTCAAAAAAAACCCGACTGTAAAAAACAACTAAAAAGTTCCAAACAAGCCACTTTTCAAGCAGTCAGTTGGTGGCATGAATACAATAATTGAACTAAAATAACTGCCACTAACTGCAGCAGACTGCTTGAAAAGTGCCTTGTTTGGAACTTTTTATTTGTTTTTTACAGTCGGGTTTTTTGACAATATTCATTTTTTTTTAAGTTTTCCCTTCAGACACTACTTGTAACTCCTATGTCATAGCATCATCATCGCCTAAATGCAATATATACCTACTAGGTGGAGAGGACAGTAGGTACCTACAAAATGTGCTGAACAGCTGAGTTTTTTCCCGACTGGTTTGTTTCCTAAAGTTCGA
This sequence comes from Polia nebulosa, assembly GCA_951329385.1. Lineage (NCBI taxonomy): Eukaryota > Metazoa > Arthropoda > Insecta > Lepidoptera > Noctuidae > Polia > Polia nebulosa. The sequence continues at coordinate 2,170,151 of OX589596.1, forward strand.
CTTTTAATTGTATTCAGTAACTTGATGGTTTAAAGAAAAATAATGTTATATGTTTTCGTGCTTCTGTCAACCACTTTTTTTTTTTTGGGGTGACTATGGCAAATCATTCAATGACTTCTCCCGCTCTGGGTGGAGCGGGTGGGCGTGTCAGACTCGGACTGACTAAAACCCACCCCTGTTCCTCCCTGCCCTGAATTCCCAGGGGCGAGGTAGCTCTTTCGAATTTATCCTCAACCCCCGTTCAGGCATCGGCCATGACGGGCCCCGTCCTGTTTGCTGACAACTCTTTGAGGCCCGCGTGAGTAGCGCCCTCATTGAATAAAAAATCGTAGCAAAGCGTAGAAAATAAAGAATAATGAATCCTATGTTGCGTTTGTTACAAAGAGGATAAGGTATTTTTACGTTGTGGAAGCATGACTCAAAGTGTTTCGTATCCAAAGTAGTAAGCAAAAGTACCAAAAATGGCAGTTTTTGACACTTTTGCTTACTACTTTGGATACGAAACACTTTCACAGTCCTGTTTTAACAACGCAAAAATACCTTATCCTGTGTGTAGCTAATGCAACATAGGATTCTTTAATCTTTGTTTTCTCTGCTAAGATACGAATTTTTATTCAATGAGGGCGCCACTTATGGAGAGTTAAGACAAGTTACAAGTTTGCTTATAGGTAGGTAGGTACATTATTGATGTTCATTTAATTTCGTTAATTCTAACACCAACTCACTATCTGTTTTCTATCAAAATCTGGTCTATTCATCTGTCAAGTTACTGAATACAATTAAAAGTCAAACTATAGTAAAAGTGGTTTATAATGAATTAATGATGTATATTTTCAGCATTTTTATTTTTAACCGACTTTCGAAAAAGGAGGAGGTTCTATGTTCGACTGTATGTATGTTTTTTTTTTTTTGCGCATTTCTCCGTCAGTTGTGGACCGATTTTCAAAATTCTTTTTTTATCCGAAAGAATATACTCCCGAGGTGGTCCTATATAAATTTTATCGAAATTGCTTTAGCGCTTTTTGAGAAACTGAACAAAAACAAAAAAAAACGCATATCTTGACGACGTTTTTGTGTTCTCCAAATGTTTAAATTCCACGTTCCATGTTATTGGGGTTTTTAGTTCTGGGGTATAACAACTAAAAAGCGAAAAACAAAAAACTTTTTTACAAAAAAAACAACCGACTTCCAAAAAAAAATACACTAAGAATTTCAAAATAACTTTAATTTCGGAAGTCGGTGTCAAATATCGAAGAAATAAAATACAAACACCGACTTCCGAAATTAAAGTTATTTTTTAATTTTTAGTGTATTGTTTTTGGAAGTCGGTTGTTGTATTGTCGTGTCCACCTTTTATAACATTAGCAACATACATTGTATTCCATATTCTATCCGATTTAGGTATAAAAGTGTTACGGAAATGGGTGGGAAATGCCCAAAAAACATGGATTCGACTTTCAGTACCTATAAGATAACATCAGCTGATCAACATTAGTAATGAAGATCCATTTTTAGGGTTCCGTACCCGAAGGGTCCAAACCGAACCCTATTGCTGTCACTCACGTGTCCGTCTGTCCGTTTCTCTGTTCGTCGTCTGTCACAAAATTTAGTTCCGAAGAATTTTATAATTTCTCATTGACCTGAGCTAAGTTTCGGCGGTCGGGAATTTTGTTAAAAAGAATATTTATTTATTACAATATTAATTTAATTATAAAAATACAGGATATTGAGCTGGTGGCTAATACAAGACTGAATATAATGCAAAGAAAAATAATTATCTTTGATTTCCGCTAAATGCATAGTTGCAATACGACGCATGGTGACGGTGACGGTGACTGTATACTCAGCGTAAACGCGTGTTACGATGAGTTAACTCCTGCCTTGAACTTGAAACTTGGTGATAATGTTTATTATTTCGTATATTTTACTAACAAAAATCAATATGCCTAGCATTTTCCCAACTATCTTGGGGTCGGCTTTCAGTCTAACCGGATGCAGCCGAATACTAGTATTTTACATGGAGCTACTGCCTCTGACCTCCACAACCCAGTTAAGTTGGTAAGACTGGTTGTCAGACTTTCGGGCTTCTGACGATTCGTAACGACTAATAAATACGTATATTTTACTAACAATAAATACCAATATATTGATAAATCAGATTTTCTCTTGATAATTCCCTCATTTGGTACGGATCTCTGAATTTGCGAAATCCAACACGCACGAGGCCAGTTTTTTTTAAGCTAACCTAATATAGAATTTGTGATCTAGTTCCAACTACGATATTATTGTACGTACCATACTTTTTACTATGCTTTAAAGGGCAATTAATCATGTCCACAGGCACAAAACACTGTCAGTAAGCTACTGTTAGCCCGATCGCTCGGGGATTGGTACTCATTGTACAATCACTGACCCATTTGAAGCGTGCAAGTTACCATCACTTGTATAGAAGGGCCGATAATTTACCAACGAAAGTGTAGTCCGAAGGGAAAGGATTATTAAAGATATACCTACCTTTTTAAGTGACTTCAAAAAAGAACGAGGTTTCTATGCTCGACTGTATGTATGTTCCACCGATTTCTCTGTCAGTTGTGAACCGATTTTCAAAATTATTTTTTTATCCGATAGTCAAATCAAATCAAATCAAAAGTCATTTATTCAAACTAGGCTGAGAGCCAGCACTTTTTGGACTTCAAAGTTCTACATAAAGACAGTCCGCCGAAAATGCCCGCCCGTCACCACTTCCCAGTGTTTTAGCTGTGAAGAAGAAGTGGCCAACAAACTCCCAAGCAACACATCTGTCTGTTAAGTTTGAAGAACTTGAATCTATATAATTTTATGCAACAATCATAACATATGTGTATGTAACGTACGTAAAACAGAAAAGTAAAGATATATCGTCTAAAATATAATCATAAAATTAAATAGTCCTCCACTTGTTAGCTATCACACTCAATTATGCCATTAAAGAAAGTCGGTTAAAACGAACTCAAGCATAAACACTAAACCAGATTAAATAAGCCTCCATACATAACTGGTGTGCCTGCTTACAAGCGCAAAGATAGAATCTATCAAAGGGCTGATTCGAAGCCACACGTGATGAACTAGGGCCATCACACTAGAATTAAAGAATATGCTCCCGAGGTGGTCCCATATAAATTTTATCGAAATTGCTCCAGTGCTTTTTGAAAAACTGAACAAAAACGAAAAATATGTATATATAAATGATGTTTTGGTTTTCTCCAATGTTGTTTTGTCTCCGATGTTTAAATTCCACGTTCCATGTTATTGGGGTATTGAGTTCTGGGGTATAACTAATATAATGCGAAAAATAATAACATTTTTACAAAAAAACAACTGACTTCCAAAAAAGAAAATACACTATAAAATTAAAAACATTTTTACAAAAAAAACAACCGACTTCCAAAAAAAAATACTCTAAAAATTTAAAAATAACTTTGATTTCGAAAGTCGGTGTTTGTATTTTACTTCTTCGTTATTTGACACCGACTGCCGAAATTAAAGTTATTTTTAAATTTTTAGTGTATTTTTTTTTTGGAAGTCGGTTGTTTTTTTTGTAAAAATGTTTTTTTATTTTTCGCTTTTTAGTTGTTATACCCCAGAACTAAAAACCTCAATAACAGGGAACGTTGAATTTAAACATTTGGAGAACACAAAAACGTCATCAAGATATGCGTATTTTTCGTTTTTGTTTAGTTTCTCAAAAAGCGCTGAAGCAATTTCGATAAAATTTATATGGGACCACCTCGGGAGTATATTCTTTCGGATAAAAAAAGAATTTTGAAAATCGGTTCACAACTGACGAAGAAATGCGCGCACATACATAAAACAAAAAAAAAAATCAAACATACAGTCGAACATAGAACCTCCTCCTTTTTCGAAAGTCGGTTAAAAATAACTTTAATTTTGAAAGTCGGTGTCAAATAACGAAGAAATAAAATACAAACACCGACTTCCGAAATTAAATTTATTTTGATTTTTTTAGTGTACTTATTTTCTTTTTTTGAAGTCGGTAGTTTTTTTTATATTTTAATGTTGGAAATCATCAATTAACTTCTCCCGCTCTGTGTAGAGCGGGAGGGCGTGTCAGACTCTTACTGACTACAACCCACCCCTGTTCCTTCAGTGCCTATGCCAGGGGCCGCGGTGACTCTTTCAAACACTCCCGCGACCCTGGCAGGAAGATATACCTACCTAACATAAGATAGCAAAATAACATTTTTATGATACCGAAAGAAAATGGGTGTCATTTTCTTTACGTATGATATTGACGGTACATCTGAACACGGAGCGTAGTGTTCCACGCGCGCCTCAAATAGTTGTCAGCAATGCATGACGGGGCCCGTCATGGCCGATGCCTGCCCAGGGGTCGTGGATAAATACGAAACAGAGTTACCGCGCCCCTGGGCACTCAGGGCAGGGAAGGAACAGGGGTGGGTTTAAGTCAGTAAGAGTCTGACACGCCCTCCCGCTACACCCAGAGAGGAAGAAATCATAGGATGACTTCCAAACCCCAGAAAAAAAAGAACATCTGAACAAGAATACTGAATTTTCTACACCCTGTAAACTCAACTATTCAAGTCAACCATAGCGATACCTGTCCTTTCATCTCATTAAACTTTAATCTAAAATTCCGGCCAAAACATTTTTTTTAATTTTTTTTTTTTAACATTCGGTCAGCACTGCCGAACAACACACTGCTTGCTTTGTGTGCAAGCCAAACAATTCTATGTTCGGCAGAAATGCTTTCCGACCAACTCCTTTAGAAAAAGATGTAAATAACAATAACGTCTCGATTTTTAAACAAACTGTCCTATATTTTCTCTAAAAGCACTAAAGACGTATAACACACACACAAGGGGGCCTTATTTATAAAAAAATAACCATGTGATTAATTTAAACACTGATTAGTAGGTTCCTAATTCAACATATTCTACCCAGAAGAAGGGGTAGATTTGAGTGTTAAAGTGCTGACTAATCATTTAAAGGAGGTTTTGTCCTATCGATAGTTGAATTTGATTTATTAGACGTAATATATTAGACAGTTGTCAACCTTTCAAGATAACATATTATATTATCTTGAGTTAAGAATTTGCTAATCAGTGTTCAAACTAAGCATGTGGTTAGTGAGTTTTATAAATAAGTCTGTTAAGTATCTAAATAATATCTATCCCGTTTAGAGCGCATCGCTGTAGGGCTGTAAGTCAATCGGTAAGCTATCTAAAGAAACAATAGTCTGATGAAACATCGACACGTTTTTTATTTACGTTAATAAAATAAAAAATAAATAATGGCTGCGGTGCCCAACTTTAAAACGACGTAATATAAGTAGTAATCAACTTCAGGGCTTTTTACGGTTTTAAAAACCATAATCAGGAAGAATATACACGCAACCTCTGAAGGGGACTGAAAAATGAGCTTCATATCCGTGAAACTGAAACCACGCAATGTTCATGAAAACTATTAATACAGGCGGTTTTTATGTATTGTTTGCTTTTCTATTTTTATTTCCAGAAGGGGAGAGGGTAGGTACATTATCGTGGGTTATGGTTTGGTGAGGCTCGTGGATATTAGAAATGCGTGGATCGATAAAGACAGAAGCAATGAGATTTTCTTATCGTTTCACAAACTGCATTTGAATGAAGAAGAAGTCAAGTCAAAGTCAAAGAAGTCTATAAGAGGTAAAATTAGTTTATTTGTATGTTTTAAACTACACATATGTAAACCAGGAATTGTTATTGTTTGATCAGTTTATTTTAGTAAATTTCACAGACGAGATAAGGTTCACATCCGTGATGTCTGCGAAGTCATTATAATCATCCACAGCCCGACTTCGCCCACTGCTGAGCATCTCCTTCCCCGTGCCAATCTTCACGCTCCTGTGCCAAACATCCATGATTTACCCGCGATTACATCAATGTCGCCGCCGGACGACCAACATTCTTCTTCCAGCCCTTGGACGCCATTCTATCACCATCTTACTCTACCTATCATCACCGCGCCTTGCCAGGTGTCCTGCCCATTTGAGTCCTGCCATTTGAGTTATTATTTAATTTCATTTGACCCCGAAATTACTAATTATCGTCATATGGGGTCCTTCTGGTTGTATCTGTTCCATTTTATTTCATTCAAGATTTAGATAATTTACACTAAACAGTTGCTAGACTAATTTGGAACTGCTTATTGATCTAAGATGTTCTTCCAGAAGTTTATCAATACATTGTGGTCAGTACAATATGGATGTGCAAGTATCAATAAAGAGCATCAATTAATTGTGCAGATGTCAAGCGCCATGTGTGGAACGATTGAGCTCGTTTGGACGATGCTGTGCGGCAGAGTATCAGTTATAAGCTGACGCGGGCGAGTGTTAAATATTCTCCACAGGCAGCACAAAAATTTGTGTGATCGGATATGTTTTTAGGTGCTATAGTTTCACAAGCAGCCAACCTATATAATAATAATAAATAATAATAATAATTAAACTCTTTATTTTCAGGCTATTGGTCAGGGCAGCCCATGGGATGCACATTTGGAAACCAGAGACTTTGCAGTTGAGCAAGGCGTCCATTACACGGTAGGTTTTTCTGTCAGTTTAACCACAGTCAAGGTGACTGACAGAAAACCTATCGTCTAATAAAGTGACTGACGGTTGCATGAACTAATCTCGATACTTTGATTTTTGTATCATGCAACCATCAGTCATGTCTTTCGGAATTGAGTGACACTTGCATGAGCGTGTACCTCATGGGCGTCTAACTTTTACCAGAGGTGAGCTAAAATGCCTAATGTGCCTGGTGTAACCGGCACACAGCAACGCTGATTTGCATCTTCTTCCTATCATCTTTAACCTTCAGTTAAAATCATCTGATAACTCTCAGCCACTTTTTCCAGCTTCACAGTTCCTAAATCGCTGCCCACTTTTAACTTTAACCACTTAATTTAAAAAATACGGCAATATTTCAGTGGTAACTACATAGTTTGCTGTTTAAAGTCTGTCTGTAGGTCGTTCCGTACTAATTGCACGCCTACCACACGTCCAACACACTGTGGCTATCTTGCGGTCATAGCCTGACGTGGCACACTTGATAGAACTATATTTGGGCTTTAGATTTTGTAAATTCAATTGTTTAAGAGTTCGGTTCTAAAAATAGTTTGTATAGTACAAGATTGGTCAGTTCCTGCTCTAATTGAGTCTTACAAAGATTTGTAACGTATAATGTTCAATTATCATTGTTATGCTATTGTAGAGTAGGTATCAAAAAATTGTAAAGAAGAGCACCATTTATTATTATTTAATTATTTGGGCACGTCTATCAACAATCATACATCGACACAGACGTCACAGGGCTACAGTTACTGTATATAATTTCGTCGACAGCATCCTGATCGTAATAGCGAGCATGCTGGACTGCGCGTTAGTGAACCGCTGCTGCAGTTCTTCGGCTGGGCCTGTGACCTAGCAGTAGCGGTGTCACACACTGTTTTTGTACTGTTAAACTATCATAATTTGTAAGTAAATGGTTACTAACACTGATACTTTTTTTTGTGGGGTGGGAATCATCCAATGACATCTCCCGCTACTGACTAAAACCCGCCCCTGTTCCTTCCCTGCCCTGAATGCCCAGGGCCGTGGTAACTCTGTTTCGAATTTATCCTCAACCGCTGGGCAGGAGTCTTGATACTTGAAATAAACGATTACTATAGTAAGGGTATTTTTTTCAATCATTCACATATTTCAATAACTAGGGCAGCAATAGATCGTTTCAGTTAGATACTATCTATATTCCTGATTTTAAAAAGGGAGACAATATTCGTTTTCACGTCATGTTTCACAATGTATTCACGTCTGTGTTATAATTCCCTGCACCCAGGCTGTTGCTAAGCCAGGGATGGTAAACCTTTGGAAGTATTTTTTTGCGGATTCAGACCTTGCGAGTAATTATTACCTCGTTAACCTTAGAGGCAGAAATTAATGGTCTTAAGTCTTTAGTGAATGAAGACACTAGTTGTTAAAGTTGATGTCATTTCTATCAAACAGTACCTACTTTATGAAATCGAGAAGGTCAAGTGGTGCACTTGTAGCCCTTGTAGGTGGCTCATTTGACTCTTTTCATTTGACATGCTATTTTACACTGGAGGGAAGTGGAATTCCCTGCCGCCATCCTCCAGCGCCAGTTGCCTGTTAGCTACAACCTGGGGGTCTTTAAATCAAGAGTGAATAGATTACTTCTAGACAAGCGTGCTCCAACGTCAACCACATCATTATATACCATCAGGTGAGATAGTGGTCAAACGCGAGCATAACAATAGTAAAAAACAAAGATTGTACGAAATGACTATCTTCTAACAAAGGTTGGCGATCCCTGCTTGCCTGAAAACAGCAATCGCATTGTTTCACGCGTTGCCCAGAGGTGGGCTCGGCGGTACCCGGCCGTGAAATCACCGACCTCACCACATCTACCTACCCACATACCTTGACTGTGTAGACGTCGCATGCCGAACGCTAACGAGCCTCCCATTGTTTGTTGTGATTGGAAAGACGTTATATACGTCTGGATCGTCGTTACGTAAACGTTGTTTATTTTGAAGGTTGTTATTATGGGCTATATGTTATGAGAATGGATTAGTTTTGCCTATATGAGATATAATTTTTGAAAATAGTTCGGTTTTACGTGGCATTCTATTATTAGGTACTACAGCAGAAATGCACGTAGTGGACTAAAGACACAATCTATTATAGTTTTTAAGAAATTGTAGTGCCTGATGGACTGTTGGTTTTATCATTGCAACGAAACGTGTATTGCTAACAGAAAAGTTACAGGAGCTAAAAATAAATGCTTAAAAAAAATGATGTTTTGTTTTGGAAATGAGAAAATAAAAATGCGAAAAATAGAACAAATACATTTATTTATTCTTAAAATAAATTGGAGCCATGTACCGAAAACTAATAGTAATTTGTTTAGGTAACTTTCGCTTACAATAACATTTGGTTCGAACGTAACGTCAATGGCACTAGCAAGTGATATTAAAGTTACTAATTAGGCTAAACTTTACTTTGTCTTAATTATTAGTATCTACATCACAACATTGAGCTATTGTTAACTTTAACTTAGAGTTTAGTGAAGAATTAAATTATTAATTATTCCAATTTGGAACGGTCTGGTAGGAACACATCAGTATTCATAGGAGGAAAAAGGTATTCAAATTTTACTATGCACATAAATGTACTCGTCTTAACCAATTTTATATTCTATAATATGATAATGATAACACAGAAAACACTATCACTACTTTTGATAAAGATATTTTAGTTCGAGTTATTTTAGTAGGTATATGTTTGACATTTTACAGTAAAATTTCCAAAATGTTGGAAGAAAAAATTGATTGGTTCTTGGCTACAGAAACCAAGGTTTGGAATACCTTCTTAGGTAAGTATGAGGTTTTTATTTTTTTAATATAACTAATTAACTAAAATACATAATACTAAGGTAACTAAGTGCCATCAAAACATGACACTGTTATTTACAATATAACACAACTCTACACTTTAATATGTACAAAATTACCTATATCTATACCTTACACTATGAAAGGTTATAGACAGAACGTCATTGGACATTAAATGAAGCAGGATCGTTAAAATGTGTGAGTGACCTTGACGAACGTAACGATGACGTATCGGCTTCTGATTTTGGCTATGTAAGCTTATATCGCGTGTATACAAGCCGGCTTCTCATTCTGGTACTTCAAATTGCTGGATTTTGACACTCCGTCTATAACCTTTCATAGTCTAAGACCTATACATATAAAACACAAAAACGGTTGATGTCCATTATAGACTTTAAAACCATTGATCAGATTGTGATGACTTTAGTAGAGTGTTCTGGGGACGCCCGCGAAGGTTTCTGGCTCAAAAATTCTATTCAATAAAAAAACAACTCTATAATACTTTACGTGGCATTGCAATGCATGACAGGGTTACAGATAGTTTTAATAAAATATGTTTATGAATATTAGACAAGATTTTTTGAAAACCTTTAAAAACTAAACTGTTACCTAATTCTTCCTTGTCATAGAAAAGGTAACATCGAATCGCAAACGCATGGCTTCTCTTCATACAAGATATTTTCTGATTGTTCCGAAAGAAGTAGTAATGTGTTTGCTCTTTTTGTATTTGTTGAGCAGTTTTTACTACTACCAGAAGACTTAGACTACTTTTAGTTGGCATTTGGCAGGCGAAAAGCCAAAACCAACATATAGAGAGCCAATGTTTTCAGTAAACATGCAATATCGATATGCGAGAGTTTCTAGAACTCTTCAAGCACTTGATAAACCAAAAAGAAAAAAAATATAAATATTTGTAAAGTTCATTTGGTACACTTTTGTTGAACACATTCATTTAGTCCCTTAAATATAATCACTATTTATTTACTTCGGAATTTAAGAAGACACTGCAAGGCATGACAAATGTCCTACTCAAGCCTGCCAAGAAGTCCAAAGACCCTTATTACACTATCTAAGTATTGTTCAGTTCAGAAAGACTTTCCTCCGTTTTTCTCTGCAGAATCCTCATCTCTCCTTTTATGATAGGAACACGTCATCAGCGCCTTCCTGCTTGCCGGTGATCATGTAGCTCCTGGAGTTCTTGTACGTGAACAGGTAGGGAGCTCGTCGAGAGGGACAGCGGAATGAGCGGAGGAGTATGGGAGGTACGTTGTCTGACTTGTTGCCGATAGGTTCTAGGAGGTTGTTCCACAGGAGGTTGGCGGCTGGAACACGAAAGAGAGAGGTTAGATTTTTGGGTTTTAGCTGGATGCTCGAAAAAGACTGGTAGGTATTAGCTTCAGGCCTCGACGGACAATATTCCGGTTACTAAAAGATTAAGCAGTTGACATTGAAAATCTGCCAGCAAATTTTGGTCTTGATTGGCCTTTCAGATTTCGGATGCAGATCGTACTGACAGATATCTATAATATTTTTGAATCGAGACGTATCAATCACCTATGACATTCACATTGGTGATGGGGTAAGTTATAATCTTTAGTGGACATAGTTATAGATACGAGCCGTACTCGTACCATCTGCCAGGAGGAAATGCCCACATACCAATAATTGTAGTTGTAGACTCGAAGATAATTTGAAATATGTAAAGTACCTAATGCGTGGCCCTTCTGTGAGAAGTGGAAGCAGTCGTGCGTGATGTAGGACTGGTGGATGACGAGCGGCAGCGGTCTCGTGGGCGGCAAGGGTGCGTTGAACAGCCGCATGAAGGGCTGCACTATTACCGTGAAGTCTTCGCTCGTGTCGTAGCGACCGCTTTCAACCTACAATGTTAAAGTAAAATTGAAGAAAAGCAAGGCATTTACTAAAAGGATTATCCCCAATTTTTTTAACGGCGTATGCTGCACAGCTGCAGAGCTAAGTTTCTTATACAGTTTAACTATAATAGGTGCCCCACTTCAGCTTAGGATCCAAAGTTATGCCTAAGAACACTGTGGTGTCTTTAAGTTTCAATTCTTCACCCTTTATGGCACTAGTCAGTAGTTCACTTGTGTAAGATGATGTAACGTAAACTTTATGAATTTATTTTTTGTTTTCCTCGTTCGAAAGAACATTATTAAGATTAATACAGTTAACTTCCGTTACAAGGGTATTATTTATATCGTCAGTAACCTGTTGCTGACGTTTGAGTTTAAATAAAAGTGAAACGTCGTCTGCAAACAATAATACCTACATGATTATCCTTCATGAGGAACGGCAAGTCATTGATATAAATGAGAAACAAAAGTAGGCCTAGAATTGAGCCTTGGGGGACCTCAATTCTGAGGTCCGGGAGATCATTTGCCGACATCAACTGTCTGAACTTTATTACTCAAGTATAAAGTAAGAAGATCTAGAGAAGCGTCCTGGAACCCGTAGTAATGCAGTTTCCTGTTTAATGTCCCATGGAGAACGCAATCGAATGCCTTGGACAAATAGCGAATAATTCCCAAAGCATCGCATTTATCTGTTCATGCATATTACATTGTGTACAAAAAGTTCAACACATCAATTGCTGAGCAACCCCTTGTGAAACGGAACTGTTTGTTACGCATGTTTTACTAAAAGTAGGTAGCACTGAAATAGGTTTATAGTTGTGATGTACTACCCGATATAAACAACGGTACTATTTTACTCTATTTAATTACATCAGGAAACTCACCATGGTCAATACAATGATCATCCTCCTGACCTAATCCCAATTGATTTAAGGTCAACGTAGCATGTCGTCTTCTTCTATACTTAGTACCTACAACCGGCATCTCACTCTTAGTAGTCACGCATTACGCCTATATCATCTTATATGATAATATAAGACGATATGCCTAATATCATCTTTCACACCATCTCTATATCCTTTTTTTTGATCTTCTGCTAATTTTATATCTAAGTGATAGTTTTTAATTTTGGTAAAAACTATCAGCAATATTATGATATTCAGATCCTACAATCTATTACTTACCAATGCAACTTCAGCTTTCTGGTACAGTCTTGCCATCCTCACAAGGTCATATAATTCGTTGCCTCCTTGGTGGTGGAAGCAGGTGCAGAACAGCGAGTGCATGAGGCGACACATCATCGGACGGAGCACGCGGATCGATACTGATACATCTGGAATTTCATACAGGTTCATATTGTGAACTTACACTGCAACTTGTCAAAACCAGTCTGTCAAAATTAATCCCATAGATTTACGCTAAGTTTTGTCTTACCTTACCCTGATTTTGACCTGTTCATCAAGAAATCTGAACCAGAAGAGTGCTTTCTTACTTTAACGTTCTGCTTCGATCCCAGGAGAATAATAATTATAGTCCCGAGATTGGTAGAGTCAAGAATTATTATAATTTTATTCGTTTTGTAATTGAATAGAGCAAACTTACCCAAAACCGGTACCAAGTTAACAATAGACCTGGGAAAACTGTTTTGGATATAATCCAAAGCTATGGCCAGCTTCTTGGCGTGAGTGGCCAGAGACCAGGATACGGAGTTGAGGCAGAAAGCCGAGCACAGTTCGTTGGCGCCTATGAAGACTGTCACCATCTCTCAGTTGTTTCCGATGTCGATGTCAGGGGATGAGCGCATTCGAGCTACTACTATCGAGAACTGTCCAGGAGTTTCGTTGATAAGTGCAAACTTACCTAAAACTGGTACCAAGTTAACAATAGTCCTGGGCAGATGTTTCTGCAGGTAGTCCAGCGCTATGGCCAGCTTTTTGGCGTGGGCTGCCGGAGACCAGGAGACAGGGTTGAGGCAGGACGCCGAGCACAGGTCGTTGGCGCCGATGAACACCGTCACCATCTTCCAGTCGTTCGCGATGTCTATGTTGGGGTCTGAACGCATTCGAGCTACTATTATCTGGAAGATAAGATTTTGATTAGACATACATTTACAAACACACACTTTTTTTCGTACGCGGGTATGCAGGAACTACAGAACGCCACCTGCTGCTGTTTGCTACGTCTTACATATGATACCGGCTAACGAACGAACTTTGATTTAAGTAATGCATGCTATGTTCTCTAAAAGAGGACATTTTAAAGAACCCACTGTATAATTTGTGATTTATATTTAACTGCGTATCTTTTGTTGCAGATCCAAGTAAATAAATGTAAATAGTAGAGTTTTATTAGTGTATAGTATTATTCTATTATATTATAAATAACTTTATTTGCTGGTCTTAATAAGGCTTAATCCAATTGTCTAGTTCGTGTCACGTTGTCGCACCGCACCAACAATTTGGACTTATTAGAACTCAAGGATCAAAAATTTAACATTGCTTGCTTACTTCACAGATCTTAGCAACGATTACATTTACAAAATCAGCATAGGTACAACACTGTATCAAACTTACAACATGTGACAAACTTGTGTCATATTCACATTAAGTGATCAACCACTCGTTTAATATTCACTTAACGTTGTGAAAAAATGAGCAATCTGCACACTCCACGGTGCGTTACCAAATCTCAAACATTTGGTACAAAAACATGACAAATATGCAACTTTACCAACCCATGAGTAGCTACAGTCGACCACAAGTCGTTAGTAGGTAATATACTTTGACTTCGAGTTGGCCTGCCGTGGTGAAGAGTTTCAATAAATTTATTTTGTTGAATGTTTGTTTCATGAGTTTTTTTCTTTTAATATTTTTGAACACATTTGCTCAAAAAATACATTTACAAAGCCTGTATACATTGTTCGAAAGAAAAATTTCGTACCATACAATAGAACGTGCGGTAAAATAGGTACCTACTCTCACCTAGTACCTAATTTTACCGCACACTCCCTACAACTACAGCGCCGTGCGTATCCTTTAAAACGGCTTTTTTTTAATTTCCAAAAAAAATATATAAGAATTCCACTAAGGAGTTTGACATTATGAGAATAAATAAGCTGAATGATCGAACCTCAACGGAAGCTCTTTTTAAGAGTCTATGTTACCTCAAATGGCTTAGCATGATCCTCCGTTATGTCGATAATACTGCAGCATTAATTTTGAAATAAATATATGGCAAGGTTGAGGATCAATGTTAAGTATTATAAACCTCAAAAACACGATTCCATAAAATTTTCTCGATAGAAAAAAAATCCAAAGTTACCTCTAAACCGAAAACAATAAACCGCTAGCATTCAAAAAATGCTTAAAATTAGATCATGAAACTTTGCATACTAACTGAACTTACTATAAAGCAGGTCCTACAAGTTTTTTTATTTTTTAATTACCATTATTTTCACAGTAAAAATAAAATACCTAAACTATCACCTAAACTATGGCGTCTTGAAGCTTGTTCCCTGGCGCCCGACGCCCCGTTCAGTCTCGCTTCGGCTTTCGAACGGGAGGGCTGTGTCGCTTGCGCTCAGAGCACACATTACGCAACAAGACTACGTAAAATACAAATCTTGTAGTACTTATACTTATAGTGTTGGTGCAATGGGAAATAACCGTAATAAAAATAAGAAACGAAAGGGTTGGCGCAAAGAAACTGGAAAACATGATAAACGTAATGAAGTAAGTATATAGCTACCTATCTACTTACAGTATTAGTGATTACAAACATGTCACGTTTGGTGCAGTGGCAGGTGATTGGCTGCTGCGTTAGGAGTTGCAGGTGTTTCTGCATGTGAAGATTTGTGTTTGTAAACGCACCTTTCACGATTCAGGCGAAATCCAGGTGTACACTTTTTTTTTTGATAAAAAATGTGAAAAATGGGTGTCCAATTTTGTAAAAAGTTCCCTAAATAGGTTTGTTATTGTTTTGACAATATACAACAAATAGGTATCTATGTAGTACCTAATTGTTTATTTTTATAATGTTGCCGACTCCAGGATTTCAACTGAATCGGAGACGGTGCGATTACAAACACAAATCTTCACATTCACAAACGCGCAGATCCGACAAAACTATCTGTAGGCCATAAAACACTGATCTGTTATTATTATTACTACATATGGCTATATAATTTTGACGGCACGGTTGGCGCAGTGGTTGAGCGTTCGGCTGCTACGCTGCGTGTCACGGGTTCGATCCCCGCACGGAACAAATATTTGTATGACCTGCAGATAGTTGTTCCGGGTCTGGGTGTCTTGTGTATGTGAATTTACATGCTTGTGAACGCACCCACGATACAGGAATATTCCTAGTGTGGGGCAACATTTTTTTAAAAGACAAACAAAAATCAAAAAAAAAATTACCAAGCTATAAATTTCCAGTATAAGCTGATCTCACATTGTATAGGAATTCCGTACAATGAGAGGTCAGCTTGTACTGGAAAATTATCCCTCCACCATCAAATACCAATTCACCAAATTTGTATTTCAATAAAAAATGTAGGGTGGGTAATTGTTATTTGTTATTCATAGGGCAAGTCTGCTTCTATGGACGATTTAGTCTTCTTTTGTATATTTTTAGGGTTCCATAGCCAAATCATAAATAAAAATATGTGAGGTCTAGGTAGGTATTTATTTGTCCCGTGTGATTGTTACAGGACCGGACGGACGGAGGTATGACCTCCGAAAACTGTAGAAATAAATTCGGACGAAACAAATCTTCATGTGTTACAAAATATATAATTGTAAGTACCTATCTATCATACGTGTGTGATAATCACGAAATTTGCTGTTACCCCATGGCACTACCGCTTGGTACTAACGCGTAACGGTACTATCACAAAATTGGCGAATTCATAATAAAATTTTCATAATGTTGGACTTTTTAGGGTTCCGTATTATTTATTCATGTTGACAAAATTATGCTGCCGGGGTCGCGAGTATATTTGAAAGAGAGTTACCGCGGCTCTTGGCACAGGCAACTGAAGGAACAGGGGTGGGTTTTAGTTAGTAAAAGTCTAAGATGCCCTCCCGCTCCGCCCAGAGCGGGAGGTAATTTTTTATATTTTTTTTTATTATAATCGTTTATTAGGAACAGAACAACAAATACAGGCAGATAAAAAAACAATGTACAACGATGGTAGCTGCAAAAGTTTAAAACTTTGGCGCAGCCACCAACGCCCATCACGCCAGTCATTGAATGATAACATAACATACCCCAAAAAAAGTGTTTTATAATGAATGTTGTGTTTTCTTGCAGATCACCTGAGAACATGAGCTGTTCACTGAATATACACAATCATTGAAATCAAGCGTCCCATTGCAGCATTCTAAACATCTTTTGACGAAGCTAAGATATAGATAAGATAGAAGTAAATTTTTGGAGAAAAACTCAAAACGGACTTGTCGTAAATAAAAAACATCCTTGGTATATACAAGTGCAAGGACAATTACATATTATCGGTACAAAAAAAAATGTATTTTCGGAATAAGGTCTGGATGCGACAAAAACATCAAAGTCGAAATTATAGAAAGATGACCAATATTTCTGAAATGGAACTAAAATTAGAACATTTTTATAAAACATGCATGTTACCTGAGCTATGCAATTCCAGACATGTTCTAACTATGTAAATTAGAAATTTAAGCGATTAAAAATAAATGTTATTTAATTTTGACTATTTTTAATTACTTTGAAAAAAACTTATGGTATTTATCATACCTACCTACATACCTACCTGCATACTTACCTACTTATCCTACCTATACCTACCTATCTTATATTTATACAAACCTTGTCCTGAGGATCACGAACACAACAAAAAAAGAATTATGCAATTTGGTGAAGTCCTTCGAAAGATATACGCATACCTACATTTCGGCGATTCATTCTAATATAGATGCATAATAACTAAGAAAGTGGTAATACAAGGAGAAAGCTACCTATTATAAGATTTTAAAATGGCACAGCGTAAACTTACTACCAAGCCAATGTACCTACAGAACCCTCAGTGCAATGGTGACTCGCACTTGACTAGTTTTTTGTAGCTCTACTGCTACTAAACCGACTCTAAACCACTGCATAAATTCTACAATTTATGTAGTGGTTTAGAATCGATTTTTCTAACCTGTGTATACCATATGTATGTATACCTAGGTACTTGCATATACCTACAACCTACATAATTACCTACATGCGCAAACGGCTGTCACATAACATACATACACTAAAACTATAAAACGCAAACTTACTACAAAACTAATTGGCGGAACCCACAGCGCAAAGTTGGCTCGCATTTGACTAGTATTTTATAGAAGTAGGTAGGTAAAATAAAATAGTGTGCACGGCTAGACATCACCTATACCGTCCAGTATAAGCTGATCTCGCATTTTATAGGCTTTCCGCACACTGAGAGGTCAGCTTATACTGGAAACTGATCGTTTATAGATACATTGAAATTGTATTTGCGATATAATATATAATTTTATATTCATAAAATGACAAGTTAAAATTAAATTAGATTGATAATTTTATTTCTTAGTACTCGTCCGATAATAGTGTAGTTTACTCTAACGAAATCGCTTCGACCTCAAGGCCGCGCGTGTCGCGTCTCTGCGAGCAAAAGTGTGCGAGCGAGATAAAGAGTGCAGTGGCATGCGGGGAAGTGGGGGCGAAATTAGAATTTGAGCTGAGGTGGTGTAGGCTCTTAACAGACGAAAAAAAGAGGAGCAGGTTCTCAATTCGACCATATACTCGTATATATTTTATTTAATACGTTTGTCTCACTTTAACACTTAAGAAAAAATGAAACGAAAGATGTAATTCTAATTTTCACCACGCGCACGTGGCGCCATTTTCCTATTAGAAACGTCAAAGATTGTTGCGACTTTCCGACTGATACCTAAAAACAAAAGTTTGTATATATACGAGTACCTATTGTACTGTTTTCTCGCAAATGTGTTGAAAAACGTTGTATGACACGTGCAAAAATAGGTATTTACAAACTGGTGACTATGGTAAGCCCTCAACTTCGTCTCGGGCTTACATTCGTCTACTCGTTTGTAAAAACCAACTTACCGCACTAGTATCATAAATAACTATTTTGTTACGCAACTCCCAACAATAACCAATTATCTCATATTTCTCAAACTGTCTAGATACTGCTAATTATTTATAAGAAAATTAAGTGCTGATAGGCGGGTCGTACACTCAAAATTTTGACATTCACCAATCCGCATTGGGCCCCCGTGGTGGACGGCCCACACCCTCTCACAGAGAGGAGGCCTGTGCCCCAGCAGTGGGGACATTAAAAAGGCTGATGATGATGATGATGATGATGTATCATTAGGTTATAAATTTTAACATTTAATAAATAAACCAATAAATAAATGAAAATGTTTTGTTACCACTAACGTGCGGCTTAGCGTAGAAAAACTCAAGAAAATATGCAACTTTATTACTGACGAGCACAATCATAGTCGCTTATTTGTAATGTTAATGGCTTCACAAACAGGTGCAAAGGTAATGGTGACCTGATTCCATACAAAAGTTCTGTCATCAGGGTCATGGTGCTCGTTTAAAGTATTTCTTTTGTTAAGATGCGTTATTGCGAGAAAGGGCTTGTCATACTAAACTGCGATTGCTAAGATTTAAAGTACGGAAGGTTTTCTGCCCGTTTTTCTCAGAATGGGCAGCTAGCTTCAAGTTTCTGACTGAGCTGACCGATTCAACAGTGTCTGTTAATGGTTTAATTGAAATAAATGCTTTGAGTTTGAGTTTCCCAACAGGAACTTTAGTCAAAGGTGTGGAAACGCATAACATGTTTATGATGGTGAATTATGACTTCCTTTGGTAGAATCTAGTATCTTTGGTTGGATGGTTCCGATAACAAGGAAAACTAAAAAAATACAAAATTGTTTCGAATGTTATTATTGCGTGTTTGGAACCTCATTAACTCAAATCCCGTTAGCTTGAAATCTTCACTAAGATAAAGAAATTAATTATTCCCTTCCGTTGAAGTACAAAAGTCCTAACTCAAATTATTTATACGCTATAACTCGAACTGAATACGATTTCCCTGTGATGTACTAGGTATGCATACATATCACGCTCTGTAACTCGAACTACAAATCTAGCGGACTCTACATATCTCGAAATTCTCGAACAAGCAATATGTGGGTAAAGTTTGCGGTCTCTATAAATCGAAATTCTGTCTGTAAGACTCTTTATCTCGATGTAATGAAAGAATCGTTCTAACGTTTCTTCGTCATCAATAACCCATTCCAAGAAATAATTTAGTTCTCGGGGCGGTTTGTTGTGTGATGCGGAAGTTCTCACTCAGTAACAACTATTTTTATCATTTTACATGTACTAATGAAGACAGAACTGCATGGAGAGTTCCAAACCAAAATCGTTTGTACAGGGTTTCATCGCCTTAATAATACGTCTTGAACGACATAGATGGCGCTAGTATAGTAGTTGGATTGGAAAATATACATCTCTCGTTAAAGAACATTATCTTGTTTTTTGCTAGTTACAATATTACTTAATTTTAACACAAATTCTCCTACGACATTACAAACCTTATAAAGCAAAGCTCGTAATAACTAGGATTCGAACTCGGTGGCATAAAATTTACCGATACCATAGCCACTGGACTATTGCGTCATTACGCAATGAGTTGAAATTATCCTACTCTTTATTATATCGAAGTTGTTTAGCGACTTTAACCTGTATCAAAAATCTCAAAAGAATTGAGGGTAGTTTAATATTGACTGTATAAAAATTAAATCTTTTTGTTCAATCATAACGTTCTTTACTATCTTTGAGTGAGTTCAGTTACGATTGCATTTAACAATTTTTTAATATTTATCTTTACCATGAGTTCGCGTTCTAATATTGATATGGCTACGAGGGCCCAAATAATAGCATTGCATAATCAAGGCCTAAATTATTCTGAAATTTCGAGAGAAACTGGCTTAAACGTAAGTAATGTTTTAAAATCACTGTTCGTTATTTATTTTATTATCCATGGTTATCGATACACGAAAATAATAAATAATATATTTCCCTTATAGGTAAAGACTGTCACTTTATGGATAAAGCGGTTTCAAGAAGAGGGTTCGTTGGAACACCGCAGTAGATCTGGCAGAAGACGCCATATTGACTCAGACCAGCGTCAACTTATGGTGCAAAATTATGAGGAAAATGGCAATACCCAGTCGTGCAAACAGTGTTAACTACTTAGATGTGCTGAATGACGTCATGTTGCCCACTGTGCGGAATGTTTTTCCTGTAGAAGATATGCCAGTAATAACGTTCGTGCAGAACAATTGTCCTATACACCGTTCCATAATTGTGCAAGAGTGGTTTAGCCAGCAATCGGACATACAAATTATTCCTTGGCCTGCGAGATCGCCAGATTTAAACCCCATTGAAAATTTATGGGGCGTTATGGTTCAAAAGTGGGACAATAGGAACGAAAGGACTAAGGAAGCACTGAGTACTCACTGCATGGAGGTATGGGATTCTATACGGGGTCACAATTTATGTGAAAAATTAATAGACTCCATGGGTTCGCGGTTGCAAGCTGTAATCGATCAAAATGGCGGATACACGAAATATTAAAGAATATAAAGTGTTGACTATTGAATTGAGTAATTATGATTGAGTAAAAATGAAAAGACCGGGGGGTAGCTATAATTTATATGATAAATTACAGTAATCAAACTTGGTGTAAGTTGGATAAATTTATACATTACTTTATAACAACAAAATTTTATTACACTAATGATTTTGATTTCTTATATAATATAAGAAATTAAAATAAAAACAATATAAATATAGATTCCTTTCCAACATAATAAATTATTTATTTATTATTATAAACAACTCGGTCCCAAAATGACAGCTATAACCCGGTCTTACAATTGTTATTGATTTTAGGTTTAGCTTCAATTTCTTCCTCCTTCTGGAACGAATACTTAAGCTATGAACCTTAGTCATAACATAATGCACAAATCAATCCTTATAGTCAATACCACTAAACATAATTATGCAAAACGTAAAATTTTTATAATTTATGAGTAGGTAAAATATTTACAGAACTAAGGTTGCATATATAGTGAAAGTTATTATAACATAGTGTAAATAAAACTAAATAATAGAAGAATAGCACAACACAGTTTTGATTTAGAATACTTACTTATAATATCTATTATACAGTTTTACTTTGTTAAGGTCTTCTATTTTGTAATAGAGTTATTCAGTTATAAATTTTACTTGTATTTCTCCTTAACAAGTGAATTAAATCATTGTTAATTGGATGTAAAACTGCTAGGTTAGGTTATACATTCTATAAGAAAGAAAGACATAAATTGTATTCTTCTTTGAGAATTAAATGTCTTAAACTATAATCAATAAAATAGTTTCATTTCTTATCCTTTACGAGAATTAAACTTAGTAAATCTTAAGCTGTAAGAAAAATATATCTAAATCTTCTACATAAATGTTTTTTACTAATAATACTAATACTTACCACCAATTATGAAAGTAATTTTATATAATATATATTTATATAATGTTATATATAGTAGTATATGTATACTTGTATATTATCCCTATATTCATTTATACATCTTATACCTCATATTTTTTATATTATTTATAACAAAAAATAAAATAAAAACGTTTAAAAATACAAAAAATTGAATATAAATTATATATTAGAATAATTAAATTTAAAAAAAGTCAACAGAGAGCTGGGTTGCGAACCGGTGCCCAGTTGAACGATCTATGTTATTCTGCCATGCTTATCCACCTGAGCTACTGACTATTTATTCTGGAACGTGAAAATAAGAGCTACTTTGTGAATGTAGGGATTTTTATTATTTGTGATCGACGCCATCTGTAGTCGAATTAACCGATATAGTACCAATTGGCTTATTTAGTTTGGTTTAGATGGCGCTGTATTAAGTACTCGGAAATAAGAAAATATAGTAATTTTTGTTTATTTGAATATAAATATATTATTATTACTTGTAATTATTTTAGGTATTAAAAACCTTATTATCTGCCTCTGCATAATAAGGTTTATAAGCTTTGCAGTGTTATTTTCATGATTGAACAGCGCCATCTAGTCGTCTCATGAAAGTCATGATACGTAATGCAAAACCTCACAGTCAAAAGTCGACCTTAGGCTCTCCATGCACCTTTGTCATCAATAGTACGTGCACATCTGCGTACCAAATTTTGATTTGCTTCATATGCCTCTATAAGTCGAAATCGTTAGTTAAAAACTTCTTATCTCGATGTCCTCGGTAAGTCGAAGATTCGTTAACTCGAAATTTGTAACCTTTCCTTGAAATTTAAGTTAAAGAGGCTCCACTATAGATGCTGAATTGCATAACTCAATTTTGATTATTTCAAAATTCATATCAAAATGTTGATTTGAATTTTTGACTGGGCCATGATTAAATTCAGGCTATAGAAGAATCGAGGACATGTACAGCATTGATATTTTAAACTCAGTCTTTCGAATACATTGTGCATGTATAAACATATCTACTATTTTGCGAAGACACTGCCTCCTAAGATACAGGATCTTCCTTGTTTAGGAGTCATGGCTCAAATTTTATATTGACTGTACCTACTTTACCCATCTTGAACACACTATATCTTTCTTGTTTAATTTTCTGTTTACAAGTGATAATTATGTGTACTCTAACATGTTGTGTCAAACTTGTATTTTATGCTAATAAGTTCTTATTATTAATACCTAACTCTCTTGTAGCGAAAGGCTGACTTCAATCGCTACCCACACATCTATAGCATCGCTTCACATGCGACGGTGGTCTAACGACCGCACATCATTAATTTGTGGGCACACAAAATGTGGTAATGTTTACGTTTGGGTCATGCTCCATAAGTCAAACAAAAATTATTGCTTACGTTCATTTGTAATCGTCCAAATTGGCAAATAAGTAAACACTTGAATGTGTAGATTTAGTGATAGTTTGTTGTTTCACGCCTTCAAGTTTACTTAGTTTACGCACCAATAAGTTGAACACACTTGACCATTCACCTAAAGGCTTGTGCAATATTCCGCAGAATGCGTGGAGGTAACTCAGTTCTCAAAAACATGTGCCTGCTGCAGGTGTATTTGCTAACTCAGTTGACATCAATTTGATAGGAACTTTGCAGTAGGTACATTGCTCGGTGGACATCGATTATAATAGGCACCACGTAGTAGATTTTTGTTTTCCTATACCTCAAAGCAGCAATGTACTGCAAAGTGCCTATCAAATTGATGTCAACTGAGTTAGCGAATACACCTGCTGGTCTTGATCATTCTTGAACTTACGAACCGGATAGTTTAAGAAGCTTCTTTTTTTCTGCAACATAATTTTGTATGTAACTATGTAATCGGTTTGCTTACCTTAGCCTGCTTCAAGGCATCTTCATCCGACGCCACAGGGAAGGCCACATTGAACTTGGCGTTCCTGGTGAGCCACTCTCCCGTGCCAGTGGAGTACCCTCGCAGGTTGGGGTTGAACTCCTTCAGAATGTTCGGTAGAGTCAGGTATTCTCGCCATGATGCGTCGCCACCTGGAAAATGATAGTGGTGAATGAAGAGGCGACAAAAAGATTGGCGGAGAAGAGTAATTAAGCTTTGTCCTTTGTTTGAGGTCATATTTTAAATACTGCTTCTACCCACAGAAATATAGTCAATTACAAAAAAATATATATTTGGACCACCCATACTAATTTTGTTCAGCTGATGATAACTTTGTACGGAAAGCCCGATTTTTTAATTTGGAATTCACTATTACTGTCTTGAAGAAAGTTGTTCATTTTAATGGACAGAAGCAGTATCTAAAATATAACCACCTGTTTCTGTTACACCCTATATAATTTTATAGATACCCCAAGTAGCAAACAAGAATAGTGATTAAATCTAAAAATAAAGTTGGATTTTGCTAAATCAAAAAGGATTTCGTTAAGTCTTTTCTTTCTTTAATAGTAAATCGTTTTAAACTACCGCTAATTAAGCAAGTTAGGAATACCAAAAACCAGGTTAAGTATTCTCAAAACTAGTTTGTATTAAGTATGCCTACAGTTAAAACTAAAAATATTGTTTTACTCTACCAGATTATCTGAAAGCTCACTTAAAACTTAAACTGAATAATTGTAGTATCTTTTTAGACACAAAGAAACAACTGATTTTGTAGACAAAAAGATAATTGAAAAAAAAATGTTCTAAAAACTGTTTTTCTGGAGTATAATTTTATTCCTTTTTTACTAAAATTAGTAAGTTTAGAGTAAAAATACAATTAACGGAACGTTCTCTTCAAATAGAACCAAGTAGAAACATGGATGAAGTGGAAAAAATAAAAAGATCTGGTGGCTTTCGTCGGCGTGTTGTAAAATATAAAAATTAAACTCCATTGATGTTCCTTTAAGTGCTGCAAATGTTAGCAATGCGATATCTTCGAGTCGGACCTCAGTGTCGTTAAAGGATTACGAGGAAGATGTGTATGAGTGATTCATATTCTAATGAATCGACAGCTGATCGTAACGAATCCAAACTTTGTCGTGTTTTATTTTAGAGACCCATTAAAAAAACTGGTCTATTGATCACAATATACTACATACTCTCTCAATGACTTAATGCAAATTATTAACAAGCATGATCCAGGTGTTGTGCCAAAAGACGCTAGAAGTCTTCTGAAAATAGTAAAATCTGTGGATATCGAACCTAGTGGCAGAATGGATTTCGCAAAAATATTGTGCTGTATTTTGAAAATTTGGATAAAACTGTCAATGCATGTATAAATGTAAATATCGACGGGTTACCCACGTACAGAAGTTCGAAAATAGAATTTTGGCCAATTCTATGTAACATTCATGAGACGTACACTGTGCCTGTACCATTGGAATTTACTGTGGTATTGGAAAACCTCAGTCTAATGAATTTTTAAAACCTTTCGTAACTGAAATAAAGGAAATTTTGAAATAAATAATTATTTTAGAAGAAAAAAATTGCGATTATATATATTATGTGATTCGCCAGCGAGAGCTTTCATAAAAAGCACCTAATTTTTAACCGACTGTTGTGTTATGTTTGACTGCTTTTTTATTTACGTATGTCCACCGATTTTTCTTTCAATTGAGGACCGAATTTTAAAATTCTAATTTTATCGAAATTGCTTCAGCGCTTTTTGAAAAACTGAACAAAAACGAAAAATACGTGTACCTAGATTTTTTTTTTTTGATGACCTTTTGGTGTTCTCCAATTACGACTATGTTTAAATTCAATGTTCCGTTAGTGGAGTTTTAGTTCTGGGGTATAAGAACTAAAAAGTGAAAAATAAAAAACTTTTTTACAAAAAAAAAAAACTGACTTCCCAAAAAAAATATAAGTACACTAAAAATTAAAAATAACTTTAATTTCGGAAGTCGGTGTTTGTATTTTATATTTCTTCGTTTTTTGACACTGACTTTTATTACTTAATTTTTAGCGCATTTTTGTTTTTTGTTAATTTTTCTTTTCTTATACATACTAAATGCTCTTTATAAAGAAACGGTGGTTGGACTGTGTAAAAGAGGATATGGGTAAAAAGGGGGTGACTACAGAGATGACGACTAATAGAGGAGTATGGAAGAAACAGACATGTTGCGCCGACCCCAAATAAATTGGGATAAGGACAGGAGAATGATGACTAAATGCTCTTTATATTTTTCATTCAGTGGTATTGAGTAAGTACCTATGCATTTTTCAATCCATTCAGCCTTCATGCCGCCGGGGTCTGTACGCAAAAATTAAAAATAGGCAATTTATTGGTAGGTATATAATAATTATAATTTATTATGTTTGTATTATTGTTATATCAATAATATTAACAATTGTATTTTATAATTTTAAACATTAGGTACCTATACTAATTTAATAATATGCACTCGTCTATCTTGCATAACCTTGTTTTCACCACAAAATAAACAAGAACAGTGAAATGACAAGTTAAGAAAATTATTAAGACGTAATCTGGTCTAAACTAAATCAAACTATAGAATCACTTAATACTTAAAGATTATGTAGTACTATGCACTATACAACGACAAAATTTTTCAATTGCAATATTATTAAACAAAATTGTATCGTTTGTTTTCTAGTATGAGCCCGTCTGTTTTATAGCACTATCTATAGATTTTACACGAGAAATAATCATGCGTTTAAAATTTACAATGTATTGAACGACATAAGAAAGCTTTTTCTAAACATAAAAATTAGTTGTTTAATCGCCATTTTCTTGTGTAATAATTTATAAGTTCACCATATTTTCTAAAATAAAGTTACATAAAGCACTTTAAAGCAAAATAAGTTTTAAATTTTACTTCACTAATTTAAGATCGAATATGCAATTCAATGTTGATAGTTTTAATTAAGTATTGTAGATATCTCTAAGTCTATTTCATGATCTGAAGTCAACCTACAAGATATCTTGAAATCAGTGTTTCAAGTTCTGCAAAACCACATTCTTAAATAAGGTTAAAGTTTATCTAAACAGTAGTATTAACTCTTTCTTAACTCTTTTTTAAATTCTGTGCCCATGCTTTTACTTAACTGACCCTTGGAGTGTATCTTGGAGATATCTTGAGGGACATAAAATATTAGTTTTAGCCAAGACAACAGCTAGAATTCGTCTACGCCTTCAAGATATCTACAATACCTTTTTAAGACATTTGATTGCTACTTGGTTAGGTAGTGTACTGGAACCAAGGAACCGATGTATCAAAATCCAATGATTATTTTCGTAATCCTTTAAAGTTGTTACGTTGAAAATGCAAAACGCTAGATTTACTTCAGGTGCTTCAGGTTTCGAAGCAAGACACGGCTTCCAGTCTGAAACCCTGGCTGTTGAGTAAATTTCTTCCTAAATTCAAATGCTGCGGCGCAAGGGCGTAGCTAGGTTTTTGTTAAGAGCAGGCGTAGACAAACCAAGAATATGTATAAGGTAAATGCTGCATGGCATGAGCAATGGGACATACAGGTTACGTTAAAAATGAATAACAAAGTACCTAGTCAACGAGGTTCTTCACAAAACCGTTTTAACACCTCAGATTCTATTATGTCCTTAGTTTTTAACCGACTTCGAAAAAGGAGGAGGTTTTATGTTCACTGTATGTATGTTTTTTTTTATGTATGTTCGCCGATTTCTCTGTCAGTTGTGGACCGATTTTCAAAATTCTTTTTTTATCCGAAAGAATATACTTCCTAGGTGGTCCCATATAAATTTTATTGAAGTTGCTTCAGCGCTTTTTGAAAAACTTAACAAAAACGAAAAATACGTATACGTAGATGACGTTTTGGTTTTTCACGAGTATGTTTAAATTCCACGTTCCATGTTATTAGGGTTTTTTGTACTGGGGTATAACAACTAAGAAGTGAAAAATAAAAAAAAACTTTTTTACAAAAAAAAAACAACCGACTTCCAAAAAAGAAAATACTTACACTAAAAATTAAAAAATTACTTTAATTTCTGCAGTCGGTGTCAAATAACGAAGAAATAAAAGACAAACACCGACTTCCGCAATTAAAGTTATTTTTTAATTTTTAGTGTATTTTCTTTTTTGGAAGTCGGCTGTTTTTTATTGTAAAAAAGTTTTTTTTTGTACCATGGTTCGGTGTACACTGAGCATACATAGGCCGTTCAAACGGTTTTCAGTCAACGTTGATCACAGCCATGTTTTAACACGACGCAGTGTAGAATAGGACCTCTATAAGCATAAGCTATCTTTGCTGATCTATGACGACTAAACCTTTCACAGTACAATCTTATAAAATTCGCCTGTAAATAGAATCAACTTTGTTTTCGTTTATTAATAGGCTACCTACGTAATATTACTTTACGGTTTGTGAGCGTATGTTACTCGAACCTTGAATTTAGAGTCCGCCCATCAGTTTTTAACTAAGCATAGGGTTAGCGAGTTTTATAAATAAAACTGTTAATGTCTAAATGATAACCATCATGACTTAGTTAAACAAAATCCCCAACATAAATCCCCTTACGACTAGTGAAACACGAGCACATCTGGCTACTCACACAGGACTACTACGCAACTGAAAGTCTCTTGCCAATTTAAATAACAATTACAAATTAACTATATTAACTACCTATGTAAATAAACTTACTGGTATTCCTCACACACACTAACCATCACACATAAAGAAACACTCATATACACACATCAGCCGGACTTTGTTGTTCCTACTTGATTTTCTGCCCAGGGGTTGAGGACAAATTCGAAACAGAGTTACCTCGCCCCTGGGCACTAAGGGCAGGGAAGGAACAGGGGTGGACGCCCTCCCGCTCCACCCAGACCGGGAGAAGTCATTAGGTGATTTCCCACCCAACAAAAAAATAAAAAAAACCTACATGATTTTAGTGTTTTTATTTGAATCTTAATTTTTTTCAATTTTGATTTGATTTGTTTTATTTGTATTTTTTATTCATTCTAATGTAAATTGATTGATCGTATTTGATTATTTATACTTTTCTTTTATGATATTTTAATGTAATTTAATTTTTATTTGTAGGTTTCTAATTTTCTTTTAATAATTTAGTTTTGCCTTTCATTATTCTAATTTTATTTAATCTGTTATTTTATTTTCGCTGAATTTTGTTTAGTAATTTGTATTTGATAGCTTTTAATATAAGGTAGCATACTAACACGCACGTGCATAATAACTAATAACTCACAAAATTGTTCTTA
The DNA here is from genome assembly GCA_951329385.1 of Polia nebulosa. Taxonomy (NCBI): domain Eukaryota; kingdom Metazoa; phylum Arthropoda; class Insecta; order Lepidoptera; family Noctuidae; genus Polia; species Polia nebulosa. The sequence goes on from OX589596.1 coordinate 2,199,313, forward strand.
AACTAAACAGAAGAAGTCACTGGCTCTTGAAATACGGGTTTTCTAACCTAGCTCAAGAGTCAGGGTCTTACTGTTGGTAAACTAGTGTTGTGCAAATAGTGGTTTTTTTATTTATTATTCTTAATAATTACTATTCAGCTCACACAATTCCTTAACGTCTGTAAACTATAAAGGAAGTGTGAAAAGTGCATAGATCTACATAATGTGATGTCAAAGTGCGTTTATGTAACGTTTTGTAACACTAGTAACGTCTTCCATGTTTACATACATATCTACATAATGGAAATCACGACCTGATGAACTGTTTTTCTATCTGTCCACTTAGTAGGTAAGTAGTTAATGCCTTTGTTCTGAGCTTATGCTTACTCCTTTACTAGATATACAGTGTGTAACGGAAATTAACAAATTTCTTCAAGAAAGACATGGTCTATTCTTGGGATTTTTTTATTACTTGCGAGAAGAAAGTTGTTAATTTCCATGGGCAGAAGCAGATCAAAAATATGACCACCTATTTCCTATAGACCTTGGATGCTGATGTTTTTATGTTAATGGTCAAGGAGCGAGTCAAGGGTGTGCATCATCAGCCTTTTAATGTCACTGTCACTGTGCTGGGGCACAGGCCTCCTCTCTGTGAGAGGGTGTGGACCGTAATTCACCACGCGGGTCCAGTGCGGGTTGATAATAATAATAAAATTTTATTCAACTTATATGGTAAAACAATAAATACATTTTTGCAAAAAACTATGCCAAGTTCATTAGTGTCATTTGCCTGAACTAGGACATCCTGTGTTTCAGGCGAAAGAGGAGGTAAACATTATGTGATAATCATTGTAATTATCCTACTAATATTATAAATGCGAAAGTTTGTATGTTTGTTTGTTTGTATGTTTGTATGTTTGTTTGTTTGTATGTTTGTATGTTTGGCTGAAGGTATCGCAAAAACTTTGAATGAAATTTCGCACACAGGTAGGTCATAGCCTGGATTAACACATGGGCTACTTTTTATCCCGGTAAATAACAAGACTTAGCGAAGGCTGAGGTGGAAGTAGAAATCCAAAGTCAGGCTGAACGAGTGGTTTACGCTCACAAAGTACCAGGAGACCAGAAACATGAAAAGTATTTCCGGGGTTGGAATCATGAGCGGTAAAGTCTCGCAAAGTACTAGGGGACCAGAATCATGAAGAGGTATTTTCGGGGCTACAACTCTAGCGGTATAGCTTCGCAAACCACCAGGAGACCAGAATCAAGAAGAAGTATTGCCGGGGCTTGAATCCTGAGCGGTATAGATTCACAAGCTACCAGGAAATCAGAATCACAAAGTATATTCCGAGGCAGGTATTATGAGATGTAGAGATTCACAAATTACCAGGAGACCAGAAACATGAAAAGTATTTCAAGGACTGAAATTATGAGCGATAAAGACTCACAAAACTACGATAAGATCAGGATTCACGAAAAAGTAGTTCCGGAACTGGAATCATGATAGGTGTAGATTCCAAAACTACCAGGAGACCATAGTCATGAACCAGTATTTTTGGGGCTTAAATCCTAAGCGGTATAGATTCCTACGACCTACTAGGAGATCAGAATCACAAAATATATTCTGTGGCTGGTATTATGAGAGGTACAGATTCACAAATTACCAGGAGAACAGAATCATGAATAAGTTTTCCGAGCAGTACAGATTCACGAACAACCAAGACATAGAAGAATTACAAATGTTACCAAAAGGCTGGGATTATGAGCGGTAGAGATTCATAAATTACCAGGAGAACAGAATTATGAAGAAGTGATTTTGGGGTTGGAATCATGAGAGGTATAATTTCTAAAATTACCAGGAGACCAGAGTCGTGAATCAGTATTTTTGGGGCTAGAATCTTAAGCGATATAGATTCACAAAATACTAGGATACCAGAAACACAGAGAGTGTTCCGGGGCTGAAATCCTGAGTGGAATAGATTCTCAAACTACCAGGGCGGGGGCTGGAATCCTGAGCGGTATAGATTCATAACCTACCAGGAGATCAGAGTACAAAACATATTCCGAAGCTGGTATTGGGAGAGGTAGAGATTTACAAATTACCAGGAGACCAGAAATGTGAAGAAGTAAAATTGAAATATATGGGCCAAAAAAAAAAAAAGCCCAAAAATAAATAAATGGATAGATAGATAGATTTTCAAAAGCTTTTCATATGATTTTCAATGGACTTTCAATAGACTTTCAATGGACTTTCAATGGACTTTCAATGGACTTTCAATGGACTTTCAATGGACTTTCAATGGACTTTCAATGGACTTTCAATAGACTTTCAATAGACTTTCAATAGACTTTCAATAGTAGTTCAATAGTAGTTCAATAGTAGTTCAATAGTAGTTCAATAGATGTTCAATAGACGTTCAATAGACGTTCAATAGACGTTCAATGAACGTTCAATAGACGTTCAATAGACGTTCAATGGACGTTCAATGGACGTTCAATAGACGTTCAATAGACGTTCAATGGGCGTTCAATAGACGTTCAATAGACTTTCAATGGACGTTCAATAGACTTTCAATAGACTTTCAATGGACGTTCAATAGACTTTCAATAGACGTTCACTAGACGTTCAATAGACGTTCAATAGACGTTCAATAGACGTTCAATGGACGTTCAATGGACGTTCAGTAGACGTTCAGTAGACGTTCAGTAGACGTTCAGTAGACGTTCAGTAGACGTTCAGTAGACGTTCAGTAGACGTTCAGTAGACGTTCAGTAGACGTTCAGTAGACGTTCAGTAGACGTTCAGTAGACGTTCAGCAGACGTTCAGTAGACGTTCAGTAGACGTTCAGTAGACGTTCAGTAGACGTTCCGTAGACGTTCAGTAGACGTTCAGTAGACGTTCAGTAGACGTTCAGTAGACGTTCAGCAGACGTTCAGTAGACGTTCAGTAGACGTTCAGCAGACGTTCAGTAGACGTTCAGTAGACGTTCAGTAGACGTTCAGTAGACGTTCAGTAGACGCTCAATAGACGATCAATAGACGATCAATAGACGATCAATAGACGATCAATAGACGACCAATAGACGACCAATAGACGACCAATAGACGATCAATAGACGATCAATAGACGATCAATAGACGACCAATAGACGATCAATAGACGATCAATAGACGATCAATGGATGATCAATAGATAATAAATAAATGAAAGTTGAAAGTCTATTGAAAGTCTATTGAAAGTCTATTGAAAGTCTATTGAAAGTCCATTGAAAGTCCATTGAAAGTCCATTGAAAGTCCATTGAAAGTCCATTTAAAGTCCATTGAAAGTCCATTGAAAGTCTATTGAAAGTCTATTGAAAGTCTATTGAAAGTCTATTGAAAGTCTATTGAAAATCATATGAAAAGCTTTTGAAAATCTATCTATCCATTTATTTATTTTTGGGCTTTTTTTTTTTTGGCCCATATATTTCAATTTTACTTCTTCACATTTCTGGTCTCCTGGTAATTTGTAAATCTCTACCTCTCCCAATACCAGCTTCGGAATATGTTTTGTACTTCTGATCTCCTGGTAGGTTATGAATCTTACCGCTCAGGATTCCAGCACCCTCCCTGAAAGTTTGAGCATCTTATACCGCTCATGATTTCAGCCCCGAAACACTCTTTGTGTTTCAGGTCTCCTGATATTTTGTGAATCTATACCGCTTTAGATTCTAGCCCCAAAAATGCTGTTTCATGACTCTGGTCTACTGGTAGTTTTAGAATCTATACCTTTCATGATTCCAGCACCGAAATCACTTCTTCATCATTCTGGTCTCCTGGTAATTTATGAATCTCTACCTCTCATAATCCCAAAAAAAAAGCCTTGGTATACATTTGTAAATCTGATGTCCTGGTTGTTCGTGAATCTTTACTGCTCGAAAATTTTACTTCTTCGTGATTCTGTTCTCCTAGTAATTAATTAGCCACGAGCAAGAAGCTAAGCACCAATTTAGGATATGTTCGGGACTCAATAAATGAAACAGTTTGGATATACGAGTAGTAAACTATTATATTTAACACGGTAAATGTCTACGCGGACGGAGCCACGGGCAAGAAGGTAAGCACCAATTTAGGATATGTTCGGGACCCAAAAAATGAAACAGTTTCGATATGGTAAACTATTATATTTAATACGGTAATAGTAACAAGATAGGTACCCCGACACACTGAGCGAGTGTGTGGCCCCTACAGTCTTTATGTAGAACACATTCAAAAAAATCTGGCGTTCAGCCTAATTTAAATAACTTTTGATTTTGATTTCTACAGGATTTATTTAACGTGCTCCTCTCTGAAAATACCACTCAGACTTATTACAATTACACTTTTTACGCGGGCGAAGCCGCGGGCGGAAGCTAGTATAAAATAAAACAATCAACTAATAGGTATGCAAATAAGGTGTAATTAGTAACCTAAAATCTTAGTATACTAACTTAGCGAACTAATTAAAAATAAATAGTACAACAAACAATCTTTATTTTAATACAACTAACAACTTCTCTGTATCTTCATAGGACAAACTTTGAAGAGCTGACTTGAGAGTTTTCTTGCATTTTACATAATTTAGGTAATAGATGTTTTCTTTTGCATTTAGTCCGATACAGAGTAGTGGTTCAAGGAAAACATAAAATTTGGCTGTGAAAGCATGTTTTGTACTATTTGTGGGGCTAACTATGTCTTTTCGTCTCTTTTTTGTAAATTCAGTGCTGTAGCGAAGGGCTGCGTGTTGTTTTAGTACAATACTTATTATGAATAATTGTCGAACTGTTAGTAATTCACAAGATTTATAGAGCAGGTTAGTGGGAAAGAGGAAAAGGCGGCAAGTAGGCACCTTGAGAATCGTTCTTTGAGCTCTTTCGATGAGTAGTAATAAAGTTTTACATGCTCCAGCCCATGAGGTAATGCAGTACGTCAAAATTGACTGACATAGTGCAAAGTAAACTTGCCTAATTATTATTGGGTCTGCAGTATATCGTAGCTTTTTGAATACGAATATCGGCTTACGAATTCTATTATTTAAAGCTTCCATATGTTATTTGAACGTTAGGGTTTCATTAATTGTAACACCCAAGTATTTAATTTTATTAGACTTATTAATATTGGGCATACATAAACGCGCAATCTGCAGGTACTGTGCAACAAGATATTATTGTGCCATGCTTTAGCTTTAGATTACAAAGATCATTTATGTATATCAGAAACAAAGTGGGCCCTAAAATACTTCCTTGGGGAACACCGAATGACGTGTTTTTTTGGTCTGCGCTGAGAACATTGCCAATCCTCACGCACTGAGTAATTTTTGAAGAGTTTCAGCTGAATGCCTCTTATGCCCACTGTCTCAGGCTTGCGCAACAGAATAGGAATGGAAACTGTGTCAAAAGCCTTGGCGAGTTCCAGTAAAATTCCTATTGTATGGTTACCTTTGTCAAGCTCTTGAGCCAGATAGTCAGTCAGATGATGAACGGCATCGGCAGTTGAAAGTTTAGGTCTAAATCCAAATTGTCGTTCAGACAAAATAGATTTGTCCGCCAGATATTTGAACAATCGTTTGTATTGATATTTTTTTCCAATATTTTAGACATAGAGGGCAGTAGAGAAATAAGTCTGTAATTTGTAACTTGCTCTTTACTGCCTGATATATATATAGAAATGAAATGAAATGAAATTGTTTATTTGCCAGATTAACATCCATTTATACATACATACACATAGATAACAATAAATAATAATGGTACACTACAACATAAAATAGATTACATAATAAGTATTATGTAATCGGGGTATGGTAGGACTGCCACCTTTGGTGCAACGGGCTGTTGTCCCAGTCTCGAACTGCCGCCACCAAGGAGTTAGCGGAGCGATGTATGGCGGAGCGTGCGGCGGCCGAGCGGCTCCTCAGCAGCGCCGGCCAGCCGGGCGCGAGGCCCTCACAGAACATGGCGCTCGCGCTGCACCACCGAGGCAGTCGGAACATGGCGCGCCACGCGTCGTTGTACTGCACTCGCATGTCGCTCAGTGCAGCCTTGGTGTAGTTAGCCCACAACTCGACTGTGTATACGCTTGTGCAGTAACTAATAAAGACCTGCGATTTCACGGCATCGCTACAGCGGCTAAACCACCTCGCTAGCATGTTGCCACGCACTGAGATGGCTCGTCTCTGCCTATCTATGTCAGCGTGATCGGACAGGTCGGCTGTTATTACATGACCTAAATATTTCACGCTGTAGACCTTTAACAGCGCAGTGCCGTAGAGATGAAGTGGCGATATAGGGATTACAACTGCTTTTTTGAGCCATTCCGGAAAAATACCCAAAGATAAACACATGCGAAAAATATAAGCCAGTGGTGGTACTAAAATATTCCTGAACTGTTTAATAATTTTATTTGATATGTTATCCCAACCAACTGCACAGTCGTCTTTCAAAGTCATGATTATACTTTCTATCTCAGTCTCGTCAGTAGTATCTAGTAGTGCAAAGAATGTTACAGTGCACAGTGGAGCTATCTGTAATAGGACTGCTCGTTAGATAATGTGATTGACTCCGATTATTTTCTGCCAGATAATTTCCGACATTAACAAATACATTATTTGCTATGTTAGCAGATGTCAGCTGTGACGAGTGCGTTTGTAATAAACCTGAAGATGACTCATTTTGTTTTGACGAGTATGTTATATTTTTAAAACATTTCCAGATCTTTTTACTACTTGTTCCAGCCTTTTCTAAGGCAGTTTTATCGTAGTTGCTTTTGACGTTTTTGAGTAGATCATTACAAAAATTACGATATCTTTTGTATGACAGTTGCAACATAGCATTATCTGGGTGAGATTCAGCTTTCATGTGAAGTTTATCTCTATGCTTCATACAGCGGATAAGACGTGTAGTGATCCAGGGTTTTATGTTGGATTTTTTGTTGTTCAAATGCGACATAACCGTATTTTTCTGAATAGCATGTCGTACATTTTCTATTACATACAACATACAAAACTGCGGGTCATTGGAATTATAGACTGGATCAAAGTTGATGACGCGCAAATCTTCAAGTTTATTTATATTCAATTCAAAGTGTTTTGCTTAGAAATGTTACAATCTAGAGTTAGTAGGGCAGCATTGATCGGTTATTGTCGAGTTAACAATAAGTGCAAGTGAGTGAGGGGTAATTTGATTTTAGCATGACATGATCCAAGCAGGAGCCACTATGATGTGTAGGAAAGCTGTGTGCGGGAGTAGGCCATGATATGCGCATAGGTTGAGGTAGTCCTGAGCAGTTGCATCAGTACTTCCTGGAAGAATATTGTAATATCAATATTCTTATATCTTTATATATCTTCAATCACAATCGTGTTTTTGATGGATGATAGATTCTGCAAGACATCACTCAGCGATTCAGTAAAATTGCTAATATTTTTAAAGGAAGGAGGTTGATATAATGCTAATATTGCAAAGTTTGATCCAATCTTCACTACCAAACTGTTGCAGTCGTGCATGTTAGGTTCCTCAATAGAGGAACCCCATCATTTTGATTGTAATTCCTATTGTTTTTGTAGTACATATTATATCCCGGTATTAGTGGTATGTTATATTGCTTGGCAAGCCAACATTCGGTTAAAACAATAACGTCACAATTTATGTTTAACCGTTGTTAAAAGGTGCTAAAGCTATCAAAATTCTTGAAAATACTGCGAATATTTCGTATTAGTATGGTCAGTGGAGTTTTGTAGCCGAAAAGTTAATGTTTGCAATTTTCAGCTTCACAGACTTTTGACTCAAATACAGAGAAATTATCCAACTCCTTAATTATATTGTATCATAACAGGTACTAAAATATAAATATAGAAAAAAAAAATTAAATGGTCTAAATAAATAACTTATTAACGGCGCTCTGAGGTGCCTGCGTAATCAATAGCTTTTTTCCTATATATCTGTTTTCGGCCATTATTTTCGCCGGGCAGTCAACAACTCCTGTGTTGTGCTCATTGGCATTTTGCCTCATCTCCCTTTTTTTGACATTCTTTGATTGAGTGACCTTGATCGCCACAGTGACCGCACGTATAGGTCGTCTGTCGACAAGACTTGGCAGTATGACCATACTGTTGACACTTATAACATCGTGAGACCAATGTAAAATCTCTCACAGGGCATGATGACCAATACACAAATACTCGGTCTTTTGAGATCAGGGCTTTGCGTATGACTGCAGGTACTTCTACTACGTGGTTGCAGTTCTCGGCGTCTTTTTTACCTGCTTATTGCTTACCTAATTGAGGCCAAAAACGTCTCAAGGCGGCAGTCCTGTAGTTTCTCGGCAAGATTTTGGTGGTACAAACATGCAAAAACCTCATTTTCTGCCATGGATGTCGGCACTCCTATGATAACAACCCTAGGCTTCCTTTTATAAGGCTCGTCGACTATTAGGCCTGACTTTATTAGCTGCTCCGATTGCCTCAGCTTCTCGATGTCATCTTTCGTCTCGGTGCTGATAATTACACCGCCATTTTTAGTCTTGCACAGGCCTCTAACATGAAGCTTCATCTGTTCGGGGCAGATAATTTTTGGACGAGACATTTTGTCTCATCACTGGTCCTCAATTTATCTTGCGGATAAATGGCCACAGAACTTACGTGTGACGGCTGGATATATGTAGTTGTTGGCACCTTTCTTCACCATGTTAGAAAAGGAAGTTCCCAGGGCACGTTTAATTGACTCTCCGATTTTCAACTAGAGCTCCTTTAGTTGCTGCCAAGGTCCAGTTGGTTTTCTAGTGCTTTCACAACATTGTCTGATTGTAATGCTTTAGATTTGACGCACTGGTACTGTACGGCCATCTGCGATGTTCCATGTCCAACCTTTCGGCATAAGGCATTGATACGCGATTTCTGGTCCGAGTTCAGCTTGGTTTCTGCTGCAATAGCACACACCTCCTGAAGGCTCTGGTCAATTTCCTGTTCTGAATTTCTGATGTCGGTATTGCTTCGAAGTCATCGTGCCTTTGACTTGGCGCTTGAGGGGCAGGAGCGGGTACGGCTGCGCGTGCACGTAGGCGGCGGCGAGCGAGCACATCTACTTCTCGGGCTGAAGGGACTATCCTCCATTGTGTGCGTCTCGTATGGATGAAAATAATCGTGATGGATGTCACATGTCTTCGAATTTTTGGTTCTAGGACATGCCGTTTTCCTCACGATGTTTTCCTTCACCGTTATGAGAGCAGTGGTGATGAAATAATTTACACAATGTAAAACGCCTAGATATGCTATACACACATACTTGTAAGTCGCGGCTGATACCACTGGGCCACCACTGCTCAAGGGTGTGCAATTAATGAGAAATAATTATGTAGGTCGTTGTGGTCGATATATCCAGCTGTGGACTGCTGTAGGCTGATCTGATGATGCATCTACTACAGGCTCACTTAGGTGCTGACCGGGCACGATTCCTTCGCTAAGTACCTATATAGGATTGGGCGTGAGGACACGGCAAATTGTCACCATTCCGGAAGCGACTTAGATTCTGCACAGCACACGGTGGATGAGTGCCCTGCGTGGGTCTCTGAGTGGCATGTCTTGGTCGCTAGAGAGGACCGATCTAGGCGCTCCGAAGGATCGGGCGAGATCTGTCTCTGCCAGCAGTAACGAGGACTATGCAGACAGAGACAGAAATCTAGAGGGAAGTTGCCTGCTTCAGTGAGACCATGCGTCGGGTAGGCAACCGTCTCGTCGCCGAAACCCCGTCTGGACTATTTAAGGCAGGCGTGACGCCGGGGTCGCGGGCGTTCAGAGTGGGGACTCTGTCCCCCCACTGATGATTCCAGGAAAGACGGTGGCACACTGATAACTTGCTGCTGTGCACAGCGAGGCTCAGGGGATACCCTTTTACAGTCTCCCCATGGATGTGCCCTAACTGGCGTTGCACAGAAGGGGTTTCGGTGTCGTCTTTTAAGAGGTCACGAGACCCGTTCCATGTGCTGACGGTGGTAACCGGGGTGGTTTTAGTAAGGTCAAAATCCCATACTCGCTGATCTTTTTCCTCAAAAGTCCTGGCGCCTTTTGAAAGTTTCCCCACGATAACAAAAAAAAATGGCTGATCTGATGAGAACGATTGAATTAATTTTCAGCTAAACGTGCTATCTATGTGAGACATTCATCGGGACTTGTAGTTTAGAAAATAGGTCACCTAAAAACCATTATCTGGTTATGGTTGCTATTATAGGTAATGAGTTAGCGCATTCAGGAAACCGCTGCGGTCAGGAGCGACTTAGGCTAACCACAGGTCGTAAACTGATTGAATGTTATGGTAAATCTTATGGTCCATGTTACGTACTAGGCCCAGTAGGTTTTAAAACCATAGTGTTTCATAAAAGGCACAATCCTTACTAATTAAGGTGAAAGCATAATTTACCGCTGTACCTGTGCAATAAAATGTTGCGCAATTCTTTGAATGTCCGTCTACGCTTACTGTAAAACATCTGAGCATCACATCACTAGCTCCATCTATTTATCTAGGAATCATCTATTTTTCTGTTTGAGTAAAACATCAGACGACTCTTCCTGCTTAGTATCTTGTGATAACTTAAGGAGATATTTTGATACCGGTGATATAAGAGCAAAATTGTTTGTTTGTTTATGTTTGTATAAGGTAACCTTTGAGAGAGCTGAAATGATGACGAAATTTTTTTATTTATTTTATTTATTTATTTATTAATTTACACTTCATGCAACTAAAGTACAAAGGCGGACTTAATGCCTAAGGCATTCTCTACCAGTCAACCAAGGGTGGTGGAGAGATAATGGCAGGTGCATAAAAAAAAACAAAGCAACACCAAGTAGAAATATTAAAAAAAAAAGTGAACGAAAATATATATATTAATAATAAACATACATATATATTTAATATAATAACTACCAATAAATATTTATATATATATATATAAAGTAATAAATAAGGTTTTTGAGACGACTCTACTCCTTGCGAGATAAGATGAAGGAAATACTCACCAGCACACCGCGAAACTCCTCGATACGACATAAAGGCTCCTAGCGTGAACTCCTCAAGCGCCCCACTACGAACCACCAATGAGTCTCCTATCATGGTCACCAAATCGATGAAATCGGGCCTGAGACGGTGAACCGAGGTGGGGCTCTGAGGACTGGTCGCCAATGCAAAATGAAGGAAGATGACTTACCAGCACACCACGAAACTCCTCGATACTCCACAAAGGCTCCTAGCGCGAACTCTTCAAGCGCCCCGCTGCCGGCCACCAAGGAGTCTCCTATCGCAGCCACCACATCGATGTCTCCGGGCCTGAGCCGGTGAACCGAGGTGGGGCGTTGAGGACTGCGGCCCCAGGAGAGCGCGTCCTCGCAGGGGAAGGGCACGGATGAGGGGATGGCGCGCTGCCGACGGACGTGGGACTTGCGGGACGGGTAACGGACGTGTAGCTGGAAATAAAAGAAAGTGACATTAAGTAAAAGATAAGGAGAAATATTTGGGAGTTGATGGCAGTCATTAACTCATCAGTTAATGGAGAGGCACCAGAGAAAGAAGAATGAAATCCATAAGTAGATGATTTTAGGGTTCATGTTCCTTAAGGTATGATTCCGATCTCGGCAGCACGCAGCAATGCTGCCGCAGCAGTGTTGCGCAGCAGTGCTGCCTGCCGCGCTGATTCCGAGCAAGGCAGCAGTGCTGCGCTGTTCGTGGTATTAAATTAAGTTGTTGTGTTATTTTAAATTATTACGATAATTAATTTGTCTGCTATCGTAAAGGGTTGGATATAAAGTCACCGAGTTAATTAACTTTTCCTCTTCTGAATCAGAGAAATTCATCTTCACGTAGTGTATCGCTGCGGCGGACGCGTCACTACTGGCGTCGCGGAGGCAAGCAGCACTGCTGCCGCTTCATTGCTGCCGATCTCGGAATGTAATCTCATATACCTATAGAGTATATAAGGGGACTAGTAGTGCTGCGTCAGCACTGCTGCGTGCTGCCGAGTTCGGAATCATACCTTCATCTTCACACTGAACATTTCATCTTAAGTCAAGTCTCAAGACGCCAATTAAAAATACTTTGATTTATTTTACTTTGACAGTGACCTGCTGACGGGCTGACGCTAATCCTTGTGCCTTGTCAAGTTCGTTTGGAGCATTGTATTGTGCAGTGCCTTCTCATTATAATTTGTTTGTAAAGTATTGACGTATTGTCACGCCCACACACATCACATAGACACACAAATGTTAGTCTTGACGGTAATTACGTATGATTCATGTTTTCTTTTCATTACATAACCAATTAACATTTAAGTACTTACTTGTAATTACGAATAATAAATTCTATTCACGTAACAAAATGCTGCTAGCTGCTAGGTTAACGGGCCTAATAATATAATTTTACACTACATGACAAATAGACTAAAACATACACCAGACAGAAGTGGAGCAAACAACTCATTAAAGACGATTTATATTACAGTGGCGAGCAATGTGCAAGGTCGGTCATTTCATTGCCGCGTCCTCATAGCAGTTTTCCAGGCCTCAAGTGTAAAGTTACGGTAACATCGGCATCGTTGCGTGGCCCACTCGTGCGCATATTCGAAGCCTATCTTGAATATAAAGTACGAGTTGCGTCATTGAACGCATAAAAATGTGAATCCTTGGGGTTTTTTGATGTAGAAGGATTTGCAAATGGATTTATTGCCTTTTTTTTTGCTATCTTCATCCGTACCGTCGTCATCATGCTCTTTAAAATATATATTATTTACCAGATCAACTTGCTTCATGTTTGTTACTATGTTACCAAATCTTTTTTGTGAAATTGTTAACTGTTCCCACGACTTTCAAAATATTCCTGTAAATTAAGTTACTGGTAGATACCTCCCTGTCCTTTTATTACATGTGTACTCGTTGTAACAGCCATGAGGATATACAATTTAATCGTTACACTATAAAATTTAACCTACGTTACGAGTAATAAAGATTTACAGTCGTAATAAATATAATTGAATACATACTTCACAGTTAACCTTAAGGGAAATTATAAAACAATTGATGCAGAGGCTTTTTGCGACAGGTGGACGGACAAAGATCATGGGAACCTAGAAATTTGAAAATTCTAGAAGCGTTTTTTTTTCGAAGAGAATTCTCGAACCTAGCGTTTGGCGAAAACTAATCCAACTAGCCATAATATCCTACTAGAATATCAGTCAGGTCTCTGGCGTTTTAAAATTACTGCTATTTATTCTATCAGCTACTAGCTAAATAAATTTATAATAAGCACATACTCCTGGTGACTGTAGGGCTAGAAGACATAGAAACGATTGATGATGGTGGAACAGTTATCGATGATATGGCTAGAGAGGAGATTGAAGAAATATATGACAAGTAGACTTTTTGCACCGACCCCATGTAAATTGGGAATGGGATGGAGGATGATGAAGATGACAATATTTTCATACATTAGCTTGCGATAGCGATGGCGACGTAAAACGAGATTATCTAATTTTATGCGATCAAGAATCTTACAGGTATCATTATATTGAACAGATGTTTAACTTATTACTTGCACGAGTAACTCCCTTCTACAGCTTTTTTTTTTGGGGGTGTGATATCATCCAATGACTTCTTCCGCTCTGGGTGGAGTCGGAGGGCGTGTCAGACTCTTACTGACTAAAACCCACCCCTGTTCCTTCCCTGCCTGAGTGCCCAGGGGTGCGGTAACTCATGTTAAGAATTTATCCGCTACCCCTAGGCATGCAGGCACCGGCCTCCCTTCTACAGCTTGAGATTTTAATGTGGCATAATGCAAGTGACGGTATACACGCAACAAAGCACTATCAATCCGAGCTATAAATAACAAAAGTGTGTACACAATGTGGGACATACACATCTACATGATAGTATTGCGACTATTATTTAAGATATACGTGAGATGACTCCAACACTGCGTGTTTACATAAATGCTGAGCTTTTTACCCTGCGCTCGTGAAGGCACTCGACGTATTTGCCAATTCTCTTTATTATGCTACGCTACGAGGAAGTGTGCCACATTTTAAAGCTGAAGAATAGCGTGGACACTTACTCCCTTTTGCCAACACTTGGCAGATTTTGTTATGCTTGGAATATGGTAACTAGTGGTCGTTGACACTGATTTGTGATCATGTTGCTCTTAGATTGCGTTGGAAAATAAACTTATTTGTGCAGCATCATTGTTACTGTTAACACACACATTACACTCTTGAACTAATGTCATAGATGTACAGCCTCATTTATCAAGTTGTGTTGGCAGACTTTGGTTAGACTATATCCGTTATTACCCATTGTGTTTGATCTAGTTGCAAAATTTAAAGCTAATGTAAGCTCTTCAGTTACATGAGTTTCTCACAAATTAACACCTGGTGGTTGGATTCGTGGTTAGAAACCGTCACGAATGTTCAACTCTACTACAACTCTACTTCAATCAAACTTTAAAAAACTTGCCCAGAATGAACAAACATGAAACACCAGTGCTGATTCATTAAATTCACTTTAAACCAATCCTCAAATTATTCAATCTAATCTACTTCGCGCCTGACTGGACTTCAAACACACAAATTCATTTAAAAAGCAATTACTGTGCCTTTTTAGGTGGCATCTAATTCCCAACCACATAACACTCAACTAATTGTCACTGGTTGTATGTTGAAACTCGTGCGCAAACTGATTGAGATTCATTTGGCGCGTAATGAGAAAGCGTGCGGCTATCAAGCGTCGCTTTTAGATGCGCGCACGCAATGGGACGCGAGCAGACCGACAATTTTGTTAAAGACGCTGCGTGCTCGATGGTGGCTTGCGTTTTAATTAATTAAGTGCATATTACATTATTATTATTATGTAACTCCTCAGGTAATGTTTACTAAAGACACCTATTAGTGGGTACTTGTTAAACCATAAAGTTATCTTTTAATTACACTATCGCTGTTAGATACCTATCGCGTTTTAAGATAAATATCACTTATAAGTGAAAGTAGGTATTTGAAATTATCATAATATTATGCCTGTAGCTTAGGAGTTAAGAGGCCGTAAATAATAGGTACATTTTAATGTTAGTATAATCGTTTTGAAAAAAAAACGCAGCGTTTTGAACGCCCGCATGTAGTCATCCGTAGGCCGAATTTAGTGGGTCAATAGACTTGACAAGTGGGTAAATCGTTTGCTCGATGAGATATAACTCAGTCGTGTCACAGGGCTACTCGTTACATGATTTATGCAAGCATAAGAATAATGACCGGTGCAAGGATAACCAACTTTCCATAAGGATACTGAGTGATGGCCTACTTTAACAATAAGGCTTCGGAGACGGAAACAAATGGCCAATAAGCCTAGCCTATTGCTTTTTATTCGGCTTACACTACTGTCTGGCATGATAGTAAAGTAGGTAGGTATGTAGTTTTTCTATGATGATGGTTTCATTCACACACTGAATACTAAGCCCAAAAGTTTTCGCGCCTCTAATGGAACCTGAGTTCGCTTGAGGGACAATTTATGTCATCCACTTAAAACTCAAAAATTATAAATAATTACATTAAGTGATATAAAGCGCTTATTACAATTTATTTATCCTTGGTATCTTTTTAACTATTTACTTGGTTTCTTTTAAAATTTTAAATTATTTGTAAAAAAAAAATTTCCCTTTCTACAAATAATTAAAAATCACATTGCGCAATGTTCGACGCCTGATTGTTCGACATTTTGTATCTGGAATAGTATTTTAACAATATTGTTGTACCTTTTTTTGGGAACATTTTTATACTTAAGTAGCACTTATGCAAAAAATATCGACTATTATTAGTAATAACACAAAAAAAATACATTTCAGTTCAAAATTTCATCAATAACGAAAAATGAAATCATACTCCCGTCACGTCATCCACTGACAAAGATGCACTCTTTCTGACCCAATAACTTAACACCAACTCACGGTGTTTGGTAAGAAGACGCATTACCTATTTATGATTAATTGTAATTTAAGCTGGAGAGCGCTAAAAACGTAAATACGAGTATAAAAACGACTTCTTTTGGCGTGTTCTATGAAATCGGCGTGTGGAAAAATAAATTGGGGGGTCAGTCAACTTCATCGTTCATTTTAAAGCCTACTCATTACCACCTCTTTTACTACAGTGTTTGTAGGACCGATGTAATTGTTAGTTAATCACAATGATCATCAACCGATTTCAACCGTCTTTTCTCCCAAACTGAACACTGATAGATCTACAATCAACACTTTATGGCATTCCACAGCTTAGGTGGTAAACATTAACTTACAGGACAATCATGGATCCTGTCGGGCACAGCACAGCAAAAGAAAGATAGCACGATGAAGATGGGGACTTATCGTTTATCTTATAGTCTAAGTTAAACTAAAAAAAAATCATTTATTGTGTATTTACCCGACTGTGCTACGCAAGGGAGGGTTAATGAGTTTATCATAAATACATATGTATGCCTGTTTGTTTCTTTGTGGCACTATAGAGACCAAACGCGTGGGCCGATTTTGATAATTCTTACGTGAATTGATTCATCTTAACCTTGCGAGTGCTAGGTAAAGACATGACAGTAATCAAAACACAATATGGCGACAACCAGACGCCATATTGTGAAAAAGAAAAAGTAAAAGTCAACGAACAAGTGGGGTATCGAAGTAAAGGGTTCGATGAGATGATGAAAAATATAACTCACTAAAATGTAGAAAATGAAAAATGGAATACAAACTGTCAAAACAACAAAAAAGTTCCAAGAAAAGTCATTTTTCGAGCAGTCTGACGCAGTTGGTGGCATGAAATCAATAATTGAACTAAAATAACAGCCACCAACTGCATCAGACTACTTGAAAAGTGACTTGTTTAGAACTTTTTATTTGCTTTTTACAGTCGGGTTTATTGATTTTTTTTTTACATTATTTTTTAGGCTCGTGCTACAGCCGTTATAATACCACCATTGGTAACCCTAATCAATAAGTCAACGAATGCAATTAAATGCGCACCTGCCTAGATAATATTTCACTTACGTGTCGATTACATAAGCCTTACTACAAAGAAATACTATGATGTACTATTGACCTTCCAGCCTCTTGGTACTTTACACCCAATGTGGAGGATATTGGTCAAATGCTCGCGTAATAGAGAAAGCTGGGAGTAAATTTTAATATTTAGAGGCATTTCTTATTTAGGATTTGACCCGGATATAGACTAGATTGAAATTCTAGAAGCCCTACAAAGTCCAACAGATTTACCTTCTTCGTGCATGGTTTACCGCTTTATATGGCCCGAGCTTCCCGCTTCAGCTTTACACGGGTATCAATTATACATCTAAACCTTCCTCATTAATCACTCTGTCTATTAGTAAATACCGCATGAAAATCCGTTCAGTAGTTTTTAAGTTCAGAGAGACGCGGCGGGGGACTTTGTTTTGTAATACCTATATACATATACTAGCAACCCGCATTATTTTATTTTCGATTTCCAAAAACATTTTCTTCCATACAAACCTTCTCCTGACAATTGCGAAAACAACAAAAAAAGAATTATCCAATGTGGTGCAGTCGTTCGAAAGTTATGCGCGTACATACAGTTCGGCGATTCCTTTTTTTATAAATAGATATAGAAGATGTTGTAGTAATATAATACTCCATGGTATAATGGTAGGTATAGGTACTCTCAGCACCGAGGATTAAAAGTGCAGTTGCAGGTTGGAGTTAAGAAAAAGGCAGGGCAAAGTAATGTGTTTCTTGAAATTTCGTCTCCAATTCATGGCCTTGTTCATGGAGATACACATTAACTTTCATATAATTAAATAACCAACAAACAGTTTACGCGCCAGTGTTAATGTAACCTTCATTTAAGCTCACGTGCATTCATTTATGGCAGTAGAATTTAAATAAAAAATTACGAAATAAGATGTTTCTTCCGACCTAAAATGTGTAGAGTTTCCTCGCTCTCATTACAAGCGGATTTTATTTATTACGAAGTCCATAACATGATGATTAATAATGGTAGTCAGTAGACAGTTAGAGGCACATGTGGTGCAGGCTCATCAATATTAATATTTAATTAAATGTCAGAATTGTGGTTAATCTTGACACATGATAACCAACTTTGTTTTGTTGAGCTGCTAATATTCTTTTGTAAAAGGCTTCCGAGAGTTAATAACTATTGAAATGCAAAACAGATTAATTATATTACCGGGGATGGGATTACCATACGAGAGGCCATTAGACAGAGATGCAGAAATAAATATGTAGATTAAATCATGTCATATTAATCATGGATATTGTATGCTGACACCTGTACCTACCACATG
This sequence comes from Polia nebulosa, assembly GCA_951329385.1. Lineage (NCBI taxonomy): Eukaryota > Metazoa > Arthropoda > Insecta > Lepidoptera > Noctuidae > Polia > Polia nebulosa. The sequence goes on from OX589596.1 coordinate 2,217,655, forward strand.
CCAACGTTCTCAACACCCGTTGAGGATCTATCGACACTCAAAGCATAGAACAAGCTGGAGAGAACGTAAAGTAAAGATGAGAACAGTAAAAGCCTAAGCAAGCAAAGTAGTGGATGGATGGATAGGTACTCTAACAAAGATGGTGAATTTTAAAAGCGTAAAAATGATTAATAGGCACTAAATTGATCAATCACTAAACTATGAATAAACCCTCATGCAATGAAAGCAAAGTTGTCTGAATGAAACAATTTTCGTCTCAAGTTCAGATATTCCACTAAGCATTTATTCGCTCAATACATGCAATATATTATAGTCAAGAACAAGCATTGTAAGAAAATCACATAAATTAAAGTTTTCATTACCTATTAAGTTAATGAAGATGTTACCAATCAACGTAATTATAATAAAGTACATTGGCATCATTCAACAGATAGATGACTCAGTCATCTGGCACCCACAGATGACATAAAGGACTAAAGGAAGGATAGTCGTGGACGAAACGATAAATAAGTTACGTTATGACCATCCTTTTCTTTGGTTGCCAAAACAAAAATAATGAAGCCAACTGTCCCAGTTACAAACTGTCCCACATATCACAAAACGTTTAGTTCTCACACTGGTCGTCAAAATAAACCACCTATTGCCATACAATAAACACTATTGCCTACTAAACTGTTACCATAAAAACATTCAGTCGGTGAGACTCCACACATTTCGCGAATGGGCCGAACAATCAGAATCACGCAACAATATAGTTCACCAATATATTTATACGTTGGAATACTTCACACAGGAATATCTCACGTGTATTAAAAACGACTGTTAGTTTTGTGAACAATTGTTGTTTCGTCGTTAACCAATACGCCAGTTTCACACGATTGCGATACCCGATAGCTATAGAGTATAGATAATCCGTGAGAAATATGTGATTGGGAAAATGCTTGAACATTTATTAATTTCACGTGGCTTGCAACAGTTGCTGAGCCGGTGATTTGAATTGTATTTCGTCATGTAGGAAAGATTTAACATCAATCAATCAGCAAGATGTTCGCGCAGTGTCTGTATGCTTGTAAGTCACGATACCGGTCACGACTGTACAGAATCAGTTAGTTACTCGATCAGCAGTGACAGTGAAGAACTGGAGTATTGTCGTGGTTTGTTCTTGTCTTCGGACTTCCTTGTACAAATGAGAGAATGCAGGTGGCTCTATAACGTGGATCTTGATAAGCCTCGTGCCAAGCAATAAACAATACAACATAGCTTAGGGAGGTACTCGATTAGTGTACCTTGTCAAGGTTAATTGAGACCGACCCATTTGAGACCTTAAGATTGATATGCATTATGCAGAATCATGCAGGTGTTTTGAAATAAGACTGAAGTTGACTAAAACAATGACAGAACTATTTAGAAAAGTTATAAACACACAGCAAGTAGCAGACACTCACAATATTTTACCTCATAACTACATGCTGGCCAGTCACCCCGTGGGATCGAGTTCCATTAAAAAGTTATTACAACAAAACAAGAACAAGAACGGAAACGACATTGGCATGTATTAGCAAATGTCTTATGTAACTGGTCAAACATTTGCACAAACGTAAGAAGAACTGTGGATCTGTGTCGATGACCAATTACTATTCAACCAGGTAACGTTAGATAAATCTACTTACAGATCATTTCGTTACACATATGTGTGGCCTGAACCGTGAAATATAAACACGTATAATAAAACCGGTCCATGAAAGAAATAACAACTAGATATTGATACTTACAAAATAACTAGAAAAGAAAGTTCAAAGTTAGTAGGTCAAACAAGAGATGTCCGTTTATTAACCTACTAGAATAGATGATGCAATATAAATTAGTAATTTAGAAAATCAATTCGAACTTATTATTTAAATAAATCACAAAGGTCACAAAAAACGTCAACTTCGTGCATATTGAGAACAATGAACATAAACGTGCACTAATGAAGATGTAAGCAATCCGTCACCCCGTGAAAGCTGTCGGTGAGGGCAGGAGGTGACGGTGGTGCGTTGGCAATAGGCTATCCACCTTTGTCGTAATAGTCGCGGTGGCTGCTGGGTTAATGGTTAAAGATCATCACTTTAACCCCGAGCTAGGAAGGAAACTTAACAGCAATCTACATGATATAGACATTTTAGTTTGACAATAATCTTACCAGGAATATATTATTTATATAATAGATATATAATATTTATCTTAGACTTGTGTCTTAGATAAGACATTATTCATTATAAACTTAACAACACGGAGAAACCGTTGAGTATACAGGGTGTAACGGAAAGGTGTGGTCATATTTTAAGAACTGCATCTGCCCATCGTTAGGAACAACTTTTTTCAAGAAAATTCGAGGAAATTCAAATTTTTTTTTTAATCGCCATACAAATATTGATCAGCTGATGATAACTTTGTATGGAAAGTCCAATTTTTTTTTTTGCGAATTTTCTATTTTTCTTAGAGAAAGTTGTTCATTTCCATGGGCAGATCCGACTCCTAAAATATGACCACACCATTCCGTTACAACCTGTATAAATGAAAACAATAACAAGACCAGAGGATCGAGAAAAGTCTGTAATATAGGTACCTATTTAATCTAAATGACAGATCATGCAACTCAAACTCCGCGCCAAAATGGAAAACAGTTAACAAACAAAAAAAAATGAATTTGGAACCATAAACAAAAGATGAAGAATGCTCGATAATTTTTTGAAATAATGTATTCACGCATTAAATGCGTTAATTCCTTCGAAGCTTTCAATAACTTTTCTGAATAGGAGCTAATTTAATTATGTGGTCCAGCATCACCTAAGTGGGTAGGGACTTTTACGTTCATAGCAGGCGGATTAGCTTTGGTGAAGGATTCGCAGGGGTCGGTGATGGGAGCTCTCCTGATGTAGAAACGACCGATAAGGCCCATTTTCTGGTACCTACAGTCTCTTTTTTTGTTGGATGTTGCTCTAGTGTGTGTTGCGGATTTCATTATGGACAAAAACATCTAACAAAGAGTTTGTCTCAAATTTTGCATCGCAAATAGATTTTCGTGTTCAGAGTCGCTGAAAATGTTACAGAAGGCTTACGGTGAATCGACTTTATCGAAAACACGTGCTTATGAGTTTAAAAGCGGTCGAGATGTGATGGAAGATTTGCCTCGCTCTGGTAGGCCATCAATGTCTTCAACTGAAGTTAACATCGCAAAAGTGAAGTAAATAGTGACTGAAAATCCTCATTCAAGTTTGAGAGAGATAGCCGCTGAACTTTCTGTGTCTCACGAGTCGATCCGTACCATTTTAAACAATCACTTGGGAATGAAAGATGTTGCAGCTCGACTAGTTCCAAAAGACCTGAATTTTCTCCAAAAACTCCATCGCATAAGAGTTGCTGAGTGTCCTCAGCTAGAACGAGTCAATTCCGACCCAACATTCATGAAACGCGTTCTTACTGGTGACGAGACGTGGGTTTGACATGCAAACCAGTCAACAACCTTCGGAGTGGCGCCTTCTAACTGAACCGAAACCGAAAAAACCACGCCAAAGTCGATCAAAAGTCTGTTTTCTTTGACTATCCCGGTGTTGTACTCTCGGAATTCTTGCCGGAAGGTCAAACGGTAAATAAAGAATATTACTTGAGCATTATGCGGCGTTTAAGAGAGCAAATTCGACGAAAAAGGCCAGATCTGTGGAAAGAAATTTCTTGAATTTTGCGCCACGATAATGCGCCTTCGCACAAGGCCATCATTGTGAACGAATTTTTGACCAAAACCTCAACAAATACCATCGAGCAACCACTTTATTTACCAGATATTGCTCCAGCAGACTTCTTTCTTTTTCCTAAACTCAAATTATCACTTCGTGGCACCTGTTTTTATTCGGTAGAAGACATAAAAGACAATTCGCGGCGAGCACTGAACTCAATTTTGGAAGAAGCATTTAAAAATGTTTCGATGATTAGATTATTCGTTGACGTAAGTGTATCATTTCTGAAAGAGCATACTTTGAAGGCGATAAAATAAATTGGGAAGAATAAAAATACCGACCGAGTGCGAGTCGATCATGCGCGCAAAGGGTGCCGAGAAATCATAATTTTTAAACAGTTTTTTTTTTTAAACAAACTTATAGATTTTCCTGTAATGTTCTAGTTTGTTCCGTAAAAGTGAATCCATATTTAAAATTGATTTATTCACGTTACTCACCCGTTTTCGGGACACAGAAGTTCATGTTTGTACCTCAACTGAATCGGTCTTGTAGACTCGCAGAGTTTCAGTAAATGGAGACAGACGGACAGACTGATAGACAGACTGATAGAAAAGTGATCAAAAACCGGGTTGTCAAATTGAATCCCGACGACAACCCGGGTTGACAGCCGATTATTATTTTTTTTTTTTCACTTAGATTTTTTTTTTGTCAAACTCACCGGTGAGTTTCCGGGGTTCAGAGGTTAAGGGTTCCGTTTTTACATTCGGATATTCCGAACCATAAAAAGTGTTTAAGAGAATAAATTATAATAAAAGTGTTTCAAACACAGTGTCGTACACCTGGCTAGCATAATCACGACTATAACGTGTAATCGGTGGGCACTGTGACTTAACTGCGGTGTAGTGTGGTGTAGTCACGTAGAGTGCTGTAATAAAGACGTGTTCCATCTGTTTATTGTCAAAAATTGAATCTAGCAACGAGGACACGGCATGTTTTGTGTTCCACGATGTAGGTTATATCCTAGAAACCGCAGTGTGTCTTGCAATACCTCAGATAGAGTTGGTAAAGCTCCGTGAACTTAATTAACATTGTTTGGCAAATACGGATGTTTGCTTTTTCACACATTCGGCATTCCTACTTGTAACGCAATTTATTGTTTTGGTGGTCATGAAACCAGTGCAGTTCTGCAATATATCAACTCGCCTAATTACTGTCCTAGATCCTTAACTACATAAATACTGAGGGATCACCAAAGTTTGCCACAGCATCCATGCTTCCGCGTTGTGAATCTTGCCGGAGGCGGCTTCGTTTCTGTCTACAATTGCTTCGTCGAATACTACGCAACTATATTCATATTTAAGTTATAAGTAATTATTAATCCTTGACTCTAAGCATAAACATGTGGAAATGGTGGTGAATAAGGCTTGGCCATTGCTTAATTAAAAACTCGCAAAAAATTTAATCTACGTAATAATCTAAACCAGCGCATTTCTTGAATATTTATGGAAGTACAGAAATCCATAAAAAGGCCTACAAAATATATTATATATATATTGTATAATATATTATACTCAATACTTTAAATATCTTTGAAGATTTCATAATTGCCCCTAATTACTGGTGCGTACACGTGCAAGCGTCAGACAAAACTTGCTAGACACTCAGTCGCCAGTAAAAACTGTGCTCGTAATATGCAAATGAAGAAGTGACGAGATGACGAAATGACCATTTAGCCTGCAGCTGACCTTGGGTAGAGATACTTGTAGTAGGTACCTAGGAGAAAGGAAGCGCACTGAACTGTTGCCTAATCTCAGAATATTTCTTCACATGCTTTAGTTTATATTTTTGCATGCACATTTGAAGTCTGAAGGTCAGTTGGCAATAAATCTGTAACCTGTAATGTAATAAATGAAGGAGCAAAAAGTTTTAAGTGCCACTTAGTTGCTTGGTCTTTATACTAAGTTGGAATTAGAAATATTGGAGTGAAGAGGAATCAATCAAACATACAGACCATTCTTCAATGGTCTTAAATGCGCTGTATCTATAATAATGAAGCCATGGAAGAATAATATAACATGAATAATTTCCAACTGCGTCTACAAACAAAGTAGGTGGTACAAACCTACATTATTTCATTACTTTGCCTTTATAAATTCCTTTAAACATGTCGATAGAGATTGCGCGTCACACTTTATCTATAGTTAAGTTCAAAACTGGTTGGATTACAGCTTACACACTGGAACACGTTTCTTTAATCGAGCATAGCATAACGTTAACTCAAATGCTCTAGTTAAAATGATACAACATTTTCATCTTGAGTCCAAGCTTTTGAGAAATTAACAAGTACGGAGTAAGTTCTCATGAATAAATAAGATATAAAAACAAAATAGATTACCTACCTTTTCTTAGTTTTCTAGGGAAACCTTCAAAAGGTGCCTGGAGTTTTGGGGAAAAGACCACGAACAAAACCACGAAGCGTGGCATTCTTAGACCAGGGAGTGTGGCATTCTTAGACCAGGGAGTGTGGCATTCTTAGACCAGGGAGTGTGGCATTCTTAGACCAGGGAGTGTGGCATTCTTAGACTAGGGAGTGTGGCATTCTTAGACCAGGGAGTGTGGCATTATTAGACCAGGGAGTGAGGCATTCTTAGACCAGGGAGTGTGGCATTCTTAGACTAGGGAGTGTGGCATTCTTAGACCAGGGAGTGTGGCATTCTTAGACCAGGGAGTGAGGCATTCTTAGACCAGGGAGTGTGGCATTCTTAGACTAGGGAGTGTGGCATTCTTAGACCAGGGAGTGTGAGTTCTTACTAAATCAACCCAGTGATCACTATCAGCACATGGAGAGGTTCCCGTTACCACAGAATACATCTTCTCTAGTTTTTTTATATTAATCAGACTCCTACGGGATAATAACAGAAATACAGATGGACGTGGTTGACAACTCAGAAAATGAGATGCGACATTCAAGAAGTTACATTTGGGTTACATAGCTACAGGTTTAGTTCAGAGGCCGCATCTCCTTACATAAGAAGAGAGTACTAACGGAAATAAATACTGAGTTTAAATTAAAGCTATATGCCAAGAAAATGCAAAGCCTTGGCAAAGAACTCACCGTCCTTAAACTTAACATTCCACTGGCCTCGAACCACTGAGGTCCTCACTCCAAGTTATCATTTCTATCTGTGGCGAAAATGATTAATGCTTACAAGCTAGCTAGCGATAACGATTTTATATTAAAATAAAATAATGTAGAGAAAAATAGAATTTATATAATTTATTTTGGTTGATATTATAGGTCAAACGTACTCGTACAACTACTCGTACTTTCTTATGAGAAAATGTCGAGATGCTGCGTGATGCAAATTGTATTGAATCGACGTACAGATTAATACATAGACATGCAAGAACTTTAATTCATGCTGGTTGCTTTACAGTAAAACGCCATGAAACCAACAATTACAATAGTATTCTTTTAATAACAATGTCCAATTGTGAAGACGTAACACAAAAGATTACAAGATAAGTCAAATGCTAATAACTTACTACGTAACGTAAGCTGACGACTGACACATTGTTCACACGCATGGAATCACTTAAAACGTATAAAATATGCTATCTACTTAATCACTTAAGACTTGCAAACCAGTCACAAGAACTAATGACCCGATTACTTGGGATTTCGAATCACATAGCCACAACCGTAGCCATGTAACAAATAGGATACACCTGACGATTGACAAGCTAAAATATCGAATTCCAAACTTACATAACAGACCAATACAGCTAAAAATAATATTCGGAAAGTTCAATCGTGATGGCCGTTTGTTTGTTATACAGATACTGCTAGTTATTAATACAAATTGTATGGCAAATGTCAAAGAACATTCAGTCAATCAAGAATTAGCGTTTGAAAGGGCATGGGCTAGTGAAAACAATCATTACTCGTGAGAATAAGATGTTTTATTGGCCACAGATGGCTTTCGACGGGGGCCGGATTAGCATAAGATACGAGTTTAGATAAGTGATAGAGATGCTGTGCGCCGCGGTTGTACCCGCAGATTGTATCGCGTTTTTTGTTTAGATTATTATTTGTATCCGCGTGATTGCATCTTGAAGACTATTCGTCTGGTGGGTTTAATTTAGATTTAATAAAACGATGGAGCGGTGAGTCATCACTCATCATCAGTCATTAGTGCCAAGAATCGTAAAGTAAGTACACTTTATAGTATTCAATGAGTTAAGACCCAACCAGCCCTTTCATTGTATCGTTCACAAGTAATGCACTTAGTCAAAGAAAATCTTGAATCAAAATAAATACCACTACCAATCAACCTCCATTACTTACGTATGCTTTTTCCTGTATGGTACTAAGACCGTGTGTGGTCAAGTAAAAGCATCGTAGGCGAGCATGTCAAGTAGGTGCTTATGACTGACTGAAGCTTCTATTTGCAATTCAGATATCTGTGCCGATTAGGAAAACTTTTAGCCATACCGTCGTATTTACAAATGCAGACACAAAAGGTGTAACAAGAACATTTAATTTAGGAAGCAAAAATTTTAAACAAAACAAACACTTGATTAGTAACTTTTGTGGAAGCAATGGCCACAAATTCATAGAATAGGTAGGCCACTTTTAGGTCTCGAGGACTATCTTTATCTTTAGTTTAAATACGACGAAGAAAATTAATACATTGTAGACAGTTACTTGACATCTCATCTCTTGAAAATAGTAGAAACTTGTGAGTTTCGCGACTGCCTCTTCCTCAAAATCATATTGATGACCTGTCACACCACTTGGCAGACCAACTCTAGGGCTGTCATCAATTAAATTTTCAGGAACTAACACCAAGATAGACAGACACACTTTTGCTATAGCTGACATTCTTTCTCCGTAACTTTTACGCGTTACTTACGCAAGCCCTCGGCATTTTTATTGATACGCGCTTAAAATGACGAAAAAAGCTGGTTTGCTGGTCTTATTAATGTTGATCTATTATAGCTATCTATTTTGAGGCTTCCCGTTTTACCGGTCTTTCTATGCATGGAAATGGTGAAGATGGAACTTAGTTCATTAATTGAATAATAAAACTGTAATAGGCAGCTATGAACTCCACATAGAATTACGTTATGATTACGAATTAAAAAAGTAAAAGGTGTTTAGTACCAAAGAATCATTTTTTGTAGGTATAGATTATCAAGTATGTACGGGGTTAAGTGGAATCATTAGTACTGCTGTGTGTCCTCGTATAGACGAGGGCACACCAAATAGCAATGACCGGCGTTAAGTTCATAGGAACGCCGCATCGCCGGTCATTGCTATTTTCCACGTATGTATTCAAATTTGTATGTTGGAGATTTTCAGTACCATCAATATCGACTGTAGAGTTGTGCATCATCATGTTGATATTTTTATGAGAAGTAACTTTTTCACCAAGAGGAAGGAGAGATGAACTTGACTCTTAACAGAAAGACTGGCCCGTAATGGCCGAGGACAAACGAGTGTCAAAAGGGCCTTTGTCCAGCAGTGAGACATATGTCATATAGGCTAATTAAACTTTTTCATCAGATGCTTAAACCGAGTCGCATACTTTTCGAAGTATAGGTTTTGGTCACTTCACTTTAAAGCTTTAAGCTTCTTGCTTGAATTAACAGAATACTTAAACACCTCTTCATCTTGATATTAAGACTGACCTATAAGACGCGTTTAATCCATGGCTCGATAACGTAACGTACGACCAGTTTACATTAGATAAAGCATCCAATACGGACGTTAGAATGTAGGTCGAGCGGCCGGCCTAACTCGAATGAGGCTGTTAGCTGTTGGACCTGCATGGGCCTACTGTGTTGCATTACTTAATCTGTAACAGGTAACAGCCCTATTATTTAAAAAAACTGTTTAAGTGATAGGTTCGTGGTCGATAGTTAATGCTGAAATACTATGCCTTACATGTGAACTTAAATGGCGTTGTCGACGCGTCATTTTTTTAATTTTATTTGGAAAACCATTAGCTGACTTCTGACACTCTGGGTGGAGCGGGAAGGCGTGTCAGACTCTTCTTACTGCGTTCCAGGTCCGAGGTGTCTCTCAAACACTCCCGCGACCCGTTAACGCGCCTAAAATATCGTTTCAATCTTCTGCGACTTCATCAATATCTGCCTTCCGCTGTTTGCCTTGACTAAACCAACCATTCTTTGCTTTTTGATTTAAGGATCTCCAATAATCTTTAGTTTAATAGTCATAACTTAACGGCCTACCTCCGCATAAGTGGCGCCCTCATTGAACAAAAAATCGTATCTTAGCATAGAAAATAAAGATTAAAGAATCCTATGTTGCGTTTGTTGTCAAAAACGGCCGTTTTTGGTACTTTTGCTTACTACTTGTGATATGAAACACTTTCGAGACTTGTTTTAACGACGTAAAAATACCTTATCCTATTTGTAACAAACGCAACATAAGATTCTTTAATCTTTATTTTCCACGCTTTGCTACGATTTTTTATTCAATGAGGGCGCCACTTGGCGGCTAATACGCCTTAAACGTGATTGCACTGAAATTATTTTTCGCGAAGATTATAGTCGCAGCTTCTAGATCAATGACCATGACTGATACATTAACCTTTACTTACACTTACCGTTCATAAACAATTTCCAAATATCTGAGGTATATTGTTTTACGAGTATCAACATTCTAATATTGAGTAAGCATTTCTGTAAGGATTCGATTCAAGGATACTATCAGCTCTCTCTTTAGTTGTCCAAGTTAGAGCAGGGAAGTTCTGTTCTGAAATGGGTCTTATGTGATGGCGAAATGGGACAAATTGTCAGTTTTTTTTACTTTTTCTTCAGAAATGGGTCTAGCAGCCCTAGACAAGCCCTACGATAGTGTCGCAAGATGGTCTACGGACGTCGTAGCGTAGGACAGTAAAAGTTACGTCGTGCATTGTCGGCGTGGCCATAAAATTTAAATTTATTATCTCCACCCGTATAATTATTTGCTAAACTACACTTTTGCCAAGTTACCACATAGTCGTTGATCAATATACATAATTTAATACGTAGACCGTACGTCAAGCATGGATTGCAAAATTTAGCTTTTTTTGGAACCGGTTTTCGCCTCTCTAATCTTAATGTTTCTGCAAATTGCCTAATTGTGACAGCTAAATACTAATTAGAGGAAGATTTTTAAGTTTAAATGTCGAGGTTATGGTTGTCGAAAGACATCAAAGTAAACAAATTACAGTGAATGTTCTCCAAACAGTGACAATTACCCGACAACGTACAATTTGTTTGAGAATCTCAGCACGATGGTTTACGAACATTTTCGACGCCTACACTTCTAGCAATTAATTTCACTAAACAATCGTCAATTTTAATGGCGAAGATTTCATAAACAGTCAATAACTCTGAGCTAGGGACTATGCTTTTGAGTTTGACGTTATATCGAAAAATAATGTTTTCCGGCGTCGTATCTAGCTATTATTGTTATAATTTATTACATAAGACATTGTTATCACAAAAACTGATAAAAAAAAACAAAAAGAAATGCTTGGTTACCGCTACTAGTTACTTCCGGGTATCTCCGACAAAAGTTGTCACAAGGGTGTTGTCAAAAGATGCAAAGTGCGGTTTTAATAAAAATCAATCCTAACATTTCTTACGCTTTTGTTAATGAACATATAGTAGCTAGCCCAAAGTTTTTTGATTACACCCATAACAGACATATTATTATTTGAAAAGATCTTACACAATAATTTAATAGTGAAGCAATGAGCATTTCATATAATCCCGTGACAGCTTAAAAGCTAACCGCCAAAAGGTTTTTTGATGGCTCTACAATTAAAGTTAATTTACCTTACCTACAAAATGTGAGCTTTCAAAGATTTAAATAACTTTGGTTGCTTTGGAAATGTTAGGTAATTTTACGATACGCAAAAACTTTTATTTTGCTAAAAAGTGCTGAAAATTTTTGAAAGACAGATTTTAAGGCTTCTGGAGAAAAAATATTTTTCCCTAAATCCGCTATTCTGAGCTACAGGCACTACTTAATTGAAAACTAAAAAACAAGATAAATTATAACAAAATTAAAATTAATTGCGTCAAAAAGCACTCAAGTGTGAAGATGCAACATGTGATAATGTCGTTTATTTCTCTTAATTGACGACGTTGCTTGTAACTAATATGTATAGAGCGGTAATAAAGCTGCACTGGTATTCAAATTCTGTCGTAAAATGTATGAAAGTGTGTCCATAATGCAGGTAGGTAGGTACTTACCACGTCGCTGAACGGCACGATCAGGTTGCTGATGTTGAACGCGAAGGCCTCGCTCACCAGCAGCAGATGAACCACGGCCAACCACATTGTTGTCACATCACGCACCACTCATCACCACACTACACTGTCACCACACCTGATTACTATCCTACAACAATTAAATAACTATTCTTCCATTTTGATTTTAATGCAAACTATTATTTATATAAACAAAAACAAAAACTTGATATTTTGCTATAATTCCATTTTTGAATTTTGCTGTTTCATAAATAAAATTTTTGACATTAGGTTATTTTTTTAATTTTGTTTTTCGTACGCGTCTGGACGCGTGCGTAGTTTGGCGGGAAAATGTGGGCGCATGCGCGGCGGCGCACCGCGCGCCTCATATTGCACAATAGATTAGCGTGAGGCCGACCTTAGAACTTGTCCCCTAGAAGGCTCCGTGGAGGATATCGCAAGGATTGACTAATGTGGAGCTGGTGACGGGGTGGTAACCTGTTTCTAGTACATTATAGAGCGTTGGCATTTTACCACCGTCCACTGTGACATTTCTGGCACACGCTGCGTGGTGCGCGCGTCATACTAATGAGAAAATAAGTTCATAATGCTGTTGCTGTGTTATTTTCACTTGCACTTGCATAAATAAATAAATAAACTCATACGGCTTGGAAGAGTTGCGAAGTTATCTCTAAATTTAAAGTATAGGTACATATATATTTGTATCTATTGCTAAAAAATTGTAGAGAAAGTCCAGCTGTTGACGCTGTGCTGTTGTTAGGCCAAAGGAGACTTGATAAGATAGACAATCAGTATGACAAAACGCATGTAGTGAATTGAGGAAAAAATTAACTAAATTAGCAATCCGGCCTTCATGTCGGTCAGATAAGCTCAGATGTTAAAGCTCTGCTCCTTGAGTGTTCGGGGGAGAAGAACCCTGAAAGCTGTAGGTACTTAGGCGTGGTAGAGTAGGAACTAAGTAGGTACCTACATTCAGCATTTAGGGCTTCGTGCATTACGAAAGTTTTTATTTTTATTCTGTTTAAATATTTGCATAATTAATTATGTCTAGCAACCAGCGTCATAATAAGCCCTCTTTGTACAAGATAAATAGTAAGATAGGTTGTAGTAGGTAAAGTAACTTTACCACGCTCATAAATTAGGACAAGCATCACATTTTGTACTTACCACTATTAATTAGACAAAGTAAACGTACAGAGTCATAAAATTGTTAATTATTATATAACAACGGATAGGCTTTCCGGTCCCACGGCTTTAAAAATGGCTGCCAATAAAATTCGCAAGTAGGTACCAGCGGGAATAGAGAGCGTAAATTAAAATGTAACTAAAACCATGTGAATATTATCCCATCTCATTACTTTTGTTAATGATATGTATAAATGTCTTGTAAAAGTTCTAAGTGAAAGAATTAGGTAGCTGCTCTTCTCTTCATTATTTTATTTTACTTACGTAAATTAAAAGTGGGAAATTAATTAAAATCTTCTTTTGTTTTTGATCCATCAAAACTGCTTTCAAAAACAATTATTCAGTGTTCAATTTTTTTTATGGCCTTCTTTGCCGTAGCTTGCAGACAAAAGTAAACGTTACTGTACCTACAGTCTATAAAGAATACTAGCTTCTGCCTGCGGCTTCGCCCCCTTAAAGTTCGTATTTCCAAAAACCCCTTCTTAGTGCTCCCCTACATTATAAAAGATAAGATAAAAGGAAGCCGTGTGCAAAATTTCACGTTCCTAGTCTCAGTAGTTTCGGCTATGCGTTGATGTGTCAGACAGTCAGTTTCTCCTTTTTTATTAGATATATGCCATATTTACTTATTTATATTGTTATGACAATTCCGCCTCCCAAAATCGGTTTTAGGAGAATACAACTTAGCTAATAGTCCGATCAATTTAGAGATTCGAGGGTACATAAAGTCCCAACAAGCTAAAAATCAGTAAAATTGTTCAAAATATAATTATAAACAATGTCTAAAAGTTCCCCATCATTCCCGTGTATAGAAAAAAAATTATTCAAGGTCAAAGGTAAAAAAAAATAGTTTTTCGCGATTTTCAGCAAAACGGTAAGTTTTATCATAAAAGTACCTCAGACATAAATTGTAGATCATAAAATTATCTATAAAAAATGTATCATTACTTTTTCTTACGAGCCACCGTTTGTGAGATATAACGATTCAAAAAGTTATAAAAGTTGTTATCGTCATAATATTAATAGCGTTATCGTTGTCGGCGTTATCGTTGTCGGCGTATCGTTGTCGGCGTTATCGTTGTCGGCGTATCGTTGTCGGCGTTATCGTTGTCGGCGTTATCGTTGTACTGGCTGGCTGTATGACTCGTTGCTGAAGAGCTTGGAGGAAGTGATGATGATGACGTCACGGTGGAGTAGCTGCACGAAGGCTGCGCTGACGTTTAACGTCAAAACGTCCCGCAAACCTCCGTTGAAAAGGGAGGATCCTCCGACCAGACGGGTGTTGTGTCTGGTCCGGGCAACTGCCCGATAGTTGATTTCGGGCTGTTGTATATGTTCGAATCGCGCGGAGAACTCTGCTTGTGCGATGTAGGAATTTTGCTGTTCTAGTTCGTATGTAGCGTCATAGATGTCGCTACAACGATAACAACTTTTATAACTTTTTGAATCGTTATATCTCAGAAACGGTGGCTCGTAAGAAGAAGTAATGATACATTTTTTATAGATAATTTTATGATCTACAATTTATGTCTGAGGTACTTTTATGATAATAATAATAATAGTTTATTTACCGTTAAAAACTTACCGTTTTGCTGAAAATCGCGAAAAACTATTTTTTTTTACCTTTGACCTTGAATAAATTTTTTTCCATACACGGGAATGATGGGGAACTTTTAGACATTGTTTATAATTATGTTTTGAACAATTTTACTGATTTTCAGCTTGTTGGGACTTTATGTAACTTCACTCTCATTTTTTGGTCTAGATTGACCGGACTATAAGTAGATACGAGTTTTCCGATGTAAAAAATAAAAATTCGGTCCTTATCGGAAAAATGGTCTGATCACGAGAGCTTTAACCTTTTTATTGTATTGTACAGTAGGTACTGCCCATTTAGCTTACGAATTCATAAATACTCATTTCAAATTCAAAAAAATTATCTAGCCAATTTAAGTTTCAGTATTTCGCAGCCACAAAATTGTTTTCCAGGCGTCTTCTCTTAGCGGGAGGTGACGCCCGGGTGTTTCTATTGCCCGGATCGTCCCGAGGACTCGGTGGAGCATACGGTGGAGGTCTGCCCCGCTTGGCTGGAGCCCCGCCGTGTCCTCGTGGATGCGATAGGCGGCAGCGACCTCTCGCGCCCTGCCCTGGTTCAGGCCATGGTACGGAGCGAGAGGGAATGGGAAGCCGTCTCCTCCTTCTGCGAAGCAGTAATGCTCGCGAAGGCGGAGGCGGGACGCGTGAGGGAGCATCAACAACGGAGTCGCCCTCACGCTCTCAGCAGCAGCCGCCTCAGGAGACGCCTGGGACTTCCGGCGCCGCGAGACGATCTCCGGCCACCGTAGACCCGGGCCTGCGGACGGCGAGTAATGGGTAGCTCGCCGTCCGATCAGCAACAGGCCCGAGAGTCAACGGCGCGTAGTGTTCCACGCGTGCCTCAAAGAGTTGTCAGCAAGAGACGGGGCCCGTCATGGCCGATGCCTGCCCGGGGGTTGAGGATAAATTCGAAACAGAGTTACCTCGCCCCTGGGCACTCAAAGGCAGGAAGTAACAGGGGTGGGTTTTAGTCAGTAAGAGTCTGACACGCCCTCCCGCTCCACCCAGAGCGGGAGAAGTCATAGGATGATTTCCCACACCAATAAAAAAAAAAAGGTGTTTCTCTTCGTGCAATCCCATCCCAGTCATGCAATTGCCTACAGAGCTCAAAATTGTTTGCGAATGTATTTTGATGGATAAGTAGGTAAAATTATCCACTATACACACTCTGGCATTACTAAGAATGTCGTACGATTAGGTGTAAAATACTAAGTCAACACTGACTGCAAAAACCAGTTCGAAATTCAAACATAATCATGGATTACTTTGAGCCCTAAGCAAACCAGCCAGTCTGTAATTCTATACTCTTCACTCAAGCTATGGTTTCCTTTCAAAAATAGGTCTACCGGAAAAAGTATATAGCTTTCCGAGCTTTCCATAATTTGTCTTAGATGGATATGGCGTGGATTAAAAAAAAAACCTGTCAAAGTACCGTCGGAAGTGAAAACAAAAAACTTGAACAAAAAGTTGAATGTTTTCAAAACACCCGACTGTGTAAAGTTACTAAAAAGTTCCCAAAAAGTCACTTTTCAAGCAGTCTGATGCAGTTGGTGGCTGTTATTTTAGTTCCATTATTGATTTCGTGCCACCAACTGCATCAAACTGCTTGAATTGAAAAGTGACTTGTTTGGAACTTTTTAGTAATTTTAAACAGTCGGGTTTTTTGAAAATACTCAACTTTTTTAATTTCTACACTATAGTGAGTTATATTTTTGGAATCGCCTCCTCGAACCCTTTATTTTGATACCAGCAAACTTAATATAGTCCGTCGACTTTCATTTTTTTCTTTTTTACATTATGGCGTCTGGTTGTCGCCATATCCTACTAATATTATAAAAGTGAAAGTTTGTGAGGGTGTATGTTTGTTACTTCTTCACGCTCAAACGGCTGGACCGATTTGGATGAAATTTGGTATGTAGATAGCTTATAGCCTGGATTAACATATAGGCTACCTTTTATTCCGGTCTAGGCGGGTAAAACCGCGGGGCGCAGCTAGTTGTACATATTTTGATCACTGTCATGATGTCTTTAGTAGCACTTGCAAGGTTAAGACGAATCAATTGACGTAAGAATTTACAAAATCGGCCCACGCATTTGGTCTCTATAGTGCCACAAAGGAACAAACATACACACATACATAATCTGATGAACATTTTACCCTCCCTTGCGTCGCGCAGTCGGGTAAAAACAGCCAACGTGCGTCGCGATCCACAACGAGTGCTACGACGCTACGCATCGTAGCACTCTCGTAGCGAATCGCGTAGCGGTGTCTGTGGCGCGCGAGTTCAATTGTTTTTTCCCGTATCAAAGCTGCCCAACGCGCTTAAAAAAGTACAAACTTCTAAAAAAAAAAAAAAAGAGTGGCAGTCCGGGAGTGCCGACAGAAGTGAAAACTTGAAAAAAAATGCTCAACGCGCCTAAAGAAATTTTCACTTCAAAAAGATGTCATTTGAGTTTAAAATTTAGTAAGCCTAGCAACCATCAGGTAAGTTCTGTAAGCCCTGACTGAACTTTTCGTTGTTCTTGTTATGTTTCGTTTTGAGACCAGCTTGATTATAAAATATTTAATTAGACATCTAATGAGAAAATGATTCATAATCATCGTAAATACACTTACGCGGTTTTGCACAGTTGGGTGTTATTTGTCGGCTTCCAATCTAACCGGATGCAGCTGAATACCAGTATTTTACATAGAACGACTGCCTCTGACCTCCACAATCCAGTTACTGGTTAATACGATACCCCTTGGTAAGATGGGTTGTCAGACTTTCGGGTTTCTGACGACCCGTAACGACTGTCAAAAATCCACGATTGACAGCCGGGACCAACGGCTTAACGTGCTTTCCGAGGCACGGATGAGTCTCGTTGTGTAAAGATAGCAGCAAGCGTAGCTTAAGGCCATACTACCGGCCAAGTGGCGCCCTCGTGCAATAAAAAATCGTAGCAAAGCCTAGAAAATAAATATTACAGAATCCAACGTCTCGTTTGTTAAAAATAGGATAAAGTATTTTTACGTTGTTAAAAACCATAAACGGCCGTTTCTGACACTTTTGCCTACTACTTTGGATGCGAAACATTCTGAGACCTGTTTTAATAACGTAAAAATACTTTATCATATTTGTAACAAACGTGACGTTGGATTCCTTAATATGTATTTTCTAGGCTATGCTATGATTATTTATTCAATTAAAAAATTAACGGCGCCCCTTGGCCGGTAGTAGACCCTTAACCTGATTACTTTACCCACGAGCTCCTCAATTGACTATTCTAGATACCGAATCTTTATTCTAGTCTTAATTGAATACCCGACTACTGGACCCTTTTTGCTTGTACGCCCACATGTAATGCCTGCAATGTTAACTGTGTTCAAACCGGACATCAAATATATTGTAGGTAACCTTTCCTATTCATTCTTTGAGTCATTCAATTTATTAGTTAAAATTTAACATATCGTTTTGAAACTTAGTTTCAAAATATGGCCATGAATCTTATATCCTTATCCGTTTAGTCCATTTGTAATGACAACCGTCTTTGGATGTTTCCATTGAGTCATATCTGTACCAAGCCCCAACCTACTGACCGTAGAATTTGAATCATCACATCGTGGTTAGTCTTAAGTTGCGCAGGTTTGCCACAAGGAGGTAATTCAAAGAAGACATTTGGGTTTTTACGTTGTCTGATTGCCTCCGTGTATCAGATTCGAAAGATTATAATTATTTTTGTAAGCTAAAAATCAGATATATTGAAATCACTTACAATTTAAAAAAAAAATTATATGGGCAGGCACATTGCTCGCAGAACAGATGGTCGATGGGGCCGAAAAGTTCTGGAATGGCGACCGCGTACTGGAAGACGCAGCGTTGGAAAGCCTCCACACACACACACACACACAAGGTGGAACGATGACCTGGTGAGGGTCGCGGGTAGCCGATGGATGCGAGACGCACAGGACCGGTCATTGTGGCGACACTTGGGGGAGGCCTATGTCCAGCAGTTGACGTCTTTCGGCTGAAATGATGATGATGATGACAATTCTGTAGGTACCTACAGCACAGATCAAGTGCCAGTTAATTACGCAGTAAATTCATAAACCAAAATGTATAGAAGAAATAAATTCTCAATTTCCTGTGTTTAACGGTTTAAGCAGACTTTAGAAAACCAACAGAAAATACGAAAGTAGGTAGGTACTAATTGCAAAAAAAAACCGCTTCCTTTTATCTTTACCTAGCTAATAACGATCATCGCTAGGATTAGGTATATTGACATAACATGACGAAATAACGCGTTTTGAGGTTTTTAGCAAACTCTAGCGCGTATGGTAATCATTTCCGCCAAGTTAGATAAAATATTGTTACTCAATCATATTGAATTTAACCGACAGATTTGTCATAAACGTTCTCTCAGTTCAACATTAAAAGATCATCAGAGAAGTATGGAAGGAAAAGACAAATTGCACCGACCCTAAATAAATTGGGAATAAGGGCAGGAGGCCCTAAATAAATTGGAATAAGGGTAGGAGGCCCTTATCCCAATTTATTTGGGGTCGGCGCAACATGTCTTTTTCTTCCATACCTATAGATACTTCACTATAGTCGTCATCTCTGTAGTCACTCCCTTTTTACGCAACATTAAAAGATGTCAACAGGGTCAACAGTTAAATAAAAAAAGCATCACATAACATGGCGCTTACATATTATAATGCACAGGAAAAGGATAGCAGAAATATCTAAGTAACTACACCCATATTTCTCCAGTAGCTATAGGGAACCAGCCTTTTGCCATTTATAACCGGGCTAATCTAGTCTTCGGGCTGCTACGCTGTTGTTGAGAAGTTCCTAATAGAAAAACCCGATTTGGTACTCTTAGCTCAGCTCCGGATCATGAGAGGGCCGATCCGGCGTGAAGGAGGCAACCGTCTCGACGCTTAACACGCCAAAACCTCACTTGCATAATTTAATGCAGGCGGGACTTTGGATTCTCGGGTGCTCTGCGTTGAATCTCTCTCTGATTGTTGACTCTGATTGCCCACCAAGTGATTTTAGGGAATACGCCAACTCTGATCAGGTGCTGCCGTGCACAGCGAGGCTCAGGGGAGACACCTCTACGGTCTCAGGGATGTGCCCTAACAGGCGAGGCACAGTGGTCTTTTAAGAGGTAACTGGGCCCCTTCCTGTGCTGAGCCCACACTCCCTGGTCTTTTCATCGAAAGTTCAGACACCTTTTGAAGGTAGGTTTCCCCCGAAAACAAAAAAAAAGTACTATTAGCTCGAGATTGAGGCCTTGCCAGCAAGCTGACAGATGCCCGGGAGATGAGGATGTCGGATGATCGATCCTCACATGCTTAGGAGTCACGCCAACGAGGCAGTCATTTGTTTGGTTTTAGTGAGATGAGGATCCCACACTCCCTGGTCTTTTCATCGAAAGTCCAGACACCTTTTGATGGTAGGTTTCCCCCGAAAACAAAAAAAAAGGTACTCTTAGCTCGAGATTGGGGCCTTGCCAGCAAGCCGACAGATGCCCGGGAGATGAGGACGTCGGATGATCGAACCTCACATGCTCAGGAGTCACGCCAAAGAGTATAATAATAATACGGGAGTCACGCCAACGAGGCAGTCATTTGTTTATTACATAAATACAGATTACTAAAATGTTTTGATGCTGGCAAGCAATAAATACAGCTGTCGTAATTACCACTAAAAAGGCGAGTGTACCAGAGTATCAGCGTGCAGCACTGAATGACAAGTATTTCTCATTAGGTAAGTAGTACATTCTCTGTGTCGCGATCATGGGTACTTTTTCACAGTCGTAGCACGTTCTCATTTTTGCACGAGATTCGCATATTTATTTATTAAAACTTCATGCAACACATATGTACAAAGGCAAACTTAATGCCATAGGCATTCTCTACCAGTCTACCAAGAGTGGTGGAGAGATAACATGTCAGTGCATAAACTGAGAAAATATTACTAAGAAGAAAATTGTTACGAAAGTATGATATAGTTAAAATAAACATACATAATATATCCTTACCTAACCTTTAGTTAATATAAAAATAAATATATTTATCTATAGTTAGAGATTTTGAGACGACTCTTTTACTTGTGAAGAAAGTAATTCCATGCATATTGTACAAATATATTTTTGCTAAAATAGGTTTTTTCTTTTTTTTTGTGCTCCAGTTTTTCCTTAGAAGATAACGTGTTTCTAAAAAGTCCTGCAGTGCTTTAATTAACATAGCATAGATATTTGGGTACTCATTCTTACAACGTGCATGCCATATAACGCAAGCAAGAAAAAAAAAAGTGTATGTGTACTTATGTAGGTACCTACGCACGTAAGAAGTTATACTTCTTTGGCGTAACAAGATAAAAAACCAAACTGTCACAAAAGTTTAATATAAATAAAAGGAAAACAATCATTCTTCATAAACCACAGACCATAGCTAACTTCAGGGTGGTGTCGGTTCTAGCTAACTTCAACCTGTGAATGTTGTGTGACAGTGATGCGCGCGCATCTTAAAATTTCACTCTCAACATTTTTTCATAACGCGCCTAAAGAAGTACCTATAACTTCAAAAAGGGACCACCGTAAGAAATCTTTGCGAGTAAAATTCTTGCCGGCTCTAGCTGCCCAGGACAAGTACCAAAGGTGGGCAAAACAGAGTAGGAAGAAATGTCCCAGGTGTTTTCAGTGTGTAGAGAGTGGAACTTTGTCCCGGCGTCAGTTGACTACGATGATAGCTGAAATGGGTAAACTTAACGATTATATGGTTCAATTATTATGAGGCAGAACAGTTACTCTGTCGTCCTCAAGCTAAAGTGCCATTTGGCGGGTTTTCGTTTTTTCTGGTGCCACAGTAAAAATCAATCTGCCTAGACTTTGGACTGGAAGCCAACCATCTCGAGGTTGGCTTCCAGTCCAACCGGATGCAGCTTAATACCAGTATTTTACACGGACTGCCGATCTGACCTTCACAACCTAGTTACTGTATAATACATATTACCTACATATTACCCCTTGATAAGACTGCTTGTCAGTCTTTCGGCCATCTGACGACCCTGTCAAAGATGCACGATTGACAGCCGGGACCAACGGCTTAACGTGCTTTCCGAGGCACGGAGGAGTGGGTCACCATTTACATACCGAGAGGTATGTAAAGATGGTGACCCATCCATGGACCAACCTGATGGATCGACCCGTGCGTTATTACTTTAGCCACTGCCACGGTTATCAGTCAAAAATTGTCTATCGATCAGTCTAAGCAGTACTTGATTTTCAACTATCAATAGATTCCCAGATAAATAAATAACATCACCGTTAAGTTACCTTGATTTATGTAATTCAAGGCTGCTTTTTTGATGTATATAACTCCAGCTTCCTCATATGTGATTTAATTAAATAAATGAAAAAAAAAAAAAAATACACAAAAAAATATATGTACAGTCGAATTGAGAACCTCCTACTTTTTTTTTCGTCGGTTAAAAACAAAAAAAAAAAAAATTAAAAGAAAAAAAAAATGATGTGATGTATGTGTGTGTGTTGATGTGATGATTTGTTTGAATTTGATTTGAATAATCGTTTTTGATCGTAGTTTCAACAGTTTTTAAGTATTACCGTTGAAGTTCTTTTCTTCCTTGTGCAGCTATTATGCCTTATTTTTCTGACTTTAGTCCAAAACCCTAACCTCACTGGTTTGTCTTTATTGAATGAGGAAGCTGGGGTGACGTCACTCCAGCAAATACACACTAATCGGGTCATATTAACGAAGTTTATGTAGCAGCTAAATTAACACTGGGAACTTTGATTGCTGCTATATTGGCATCTGTAGGTTTATTCTATCACTTAGGAGAAAGCTGGAGTTATACACATCTTTTTTGTGCGTAACTCAAAATGTGTTTTTTTAGATAACGGCTTATAGCTTGTGGACGAGCACTACCCTTGGAACCAAATCCAAGTCGTTGAAATGTGATATGAAAACTACTTTTAACAGACTTCAAAAAGGTGGATGTTTTCAATTCGGATGTTTAAATATAATTACATTTTTTTATTTCATTATTATTTATTAAATTTATTTATGCAATGAACACCGCTCTGACTTGGTCAGGTCATGTCGAGGACATAACGGATTGTAGTAATGTCAACAATGTTATGTCACTAACTTTACATAGTTAGGTACCTACGGCCTCAAGAACAAATGTAAACACTTAACTTTAATACATTATTTATTCAAGAAGAGTTCTAGATTTAATATGTTTGCCAAACGCAGTGAATCCTAATAAAATATTATATATGCGACAGTTTGGATGAATGAATGAATGTTTGTTACTCCATCACGCCAGAACAGTCAAACGGATCTCGATGAAAGCCACAGAGATAGATTTTTTTTTTCTTTTTTTTTTTTTTTGTCTAGACTAACACATAGGATATAATTTATAATGGAGAAGTACTACCCAACTCCACGCGGGCGAAGCCACTGGCAAAAGCTAGTAAGGCAATAATTATCATGGTAAAATAGTAGGCAATTGCCTATAGGCTTATCAATGTAGACCATATTGCCAATAGGCTGTCACGTTACGGAGCCGGAGGTGATGGTGACACGTAGAGGGACGTCCGTAGAGGACGACCGTAGAGTAGGAGGACCGTAGATGAGGAGTTGGATGAAGAATAACACACGACGCGTTAAGACGTATATTTTGTTATTTACAACAGTAGGCTTGAATATATGAAGCACTCATTAATAGTACGAACACCATACACTGTGGCTAGGTACGTAATTAAATTGTATTATTGCACAACTCTTGGAAACTGGTTACTGGTACCTACTTGGTATTGAATAGAAGGAAAATGACAATGATAGACAGGAGCTTAGTCTAGCTCGGCAGCAGAATTAGAACTGATTTTTATAATAAAAACAGAGACTATTGACAGCGAAAACAAGTAATATTTTAAATTTAAAAAGGTAGGAAAGAACGTAATTTTGGGATAGAGATCATAAAATAAACAAGGCTTTAACACTGCCTAGTTACAAGGCATAGCAATATATGCCATATTGCCTATAGGCATAGCAATATAGGCCATATTGCCATCAGTGATTCATCAGGAGTCCATAAGGTGACAGCTAGCTGTAGGATTCGAGAAGGGTCTTGTTCTGTGGACCTTTACAAGCTGGTGTTATGTAAATATTCATGGGTGCTGACTGCTGATGAGTGCATACTAAATGCATTCGACAATCGTGTATTGAATCCACAGGTATATCCACACCCGTAATAGAAATCCACTAAAGGGAATGTAAAAGTTATGATTGTTATGAATGTCGGCCCTTAGTTAACATCATCATTCATCGACAGCAAAATGTCGCTTTCTGCATGAGGACATGTGTTAGCTGAACAAGGAGTCTTGATATTTGCCTTACCTTAGACTTTACGGTCAGGTTAGCATTCGGCCAGTTATTTGAAAGGCGCCAATAGGAGCAGGCAAGTAGAAAGGTAACAAATGAACAATTTCCTAACTTGAAAATAATTAATCTACAGTCATAAGTTTAGTAGTTATAAGTCAGTTCATGTTGCTGACAGCTTTATAGCTGTCAGCAACATGAACTGACTTATAACAAGAAAAAATACGATCCCACAATTAATTTCTTTTGCTGCAGTCCAACCGGATTCCAATTCGGAAAAAGGGCATTTTATCACAAACAACGGTGTTGGCAGTAATTAAAACATGACATAAGTGTTCCATCGATCAGTTTCGCAATACATTACGCCATTAGAAAGCAGCTGCCAAGCTGGACGGGGTTCCTACTGGCATACCTTAAAAGACCTAAAGAGTTTGCACAGGGACGTACTCTTAAAGTCTTAAGTATGGTAATGCACTGGCCGCAAATAAAAAATAAAAAAGAATCAAATTTTAAAATAAGAACATTCTACTCTAGCAGTTTTTTTTTTATTTTTTATTGCGACAGTCCATGACCGCGCTTGTGAGCATCTGGCCTATTGCACGCAGGCTTTTTTCATGATCGACCTGGAAATTAAATCCGAAATCTCCAAGGTTAGAAGGCAACTATCACTAGAGCCTAGACAAACCAGGCTGTCGAAATAAAATTAATATCAATCATGATTTTAGTTACGCTAACCATTACGCACGATTAAAAAATAGGCTAAGTAGATATAAAGCTTGCCTAAGACGTCGTGTCGGATCGGTAAAGATGAACACTATCTATTATCTTTTAAGACTAACAACAGCTTTAAGATTTCATAAGTAAAAAACTGACTTTGAAATATAAAAAAATAATTATGAAACGAATATCTTATAGATTATGTCAAGATTTTAAGCATTCAATTACATAATTAGCAAATCAATTGTGTTGATGATCAGTGCTATTTTAACGAATGATTACATAAAACGTGTATTATGATTTTATTTTATGTTTGCTTTGTTCAGATTTGTGTGTATATCTTTGTTGTTTTTTCCCTTCTTTAACGTGTGATTTTTGATGTTGCGAGTGCCGCATTACCGTGCTTAATAGATTCTTTCTTTCTAGCAAATATTTCATAGCATTACGTATGCATTCTTCTAATGGATAGGCAGATATGTACCGACTACATAATACACCTCCATTTCACCAGTTATGTAAGCCCCATGCTATAGGGGAGACTCCGGGCGGTTACTGAGAAATGCCTGACGGTAAAACACAAAAACACTATGTCTTTAATTCGAACTCTTCCGCAGCCGCAAGACCAACAAAACAGACGATTGGATGTAGTCTGCAAAAAAGCTTCAAACTTACTGACAGCTCGGAACTCGAAGCGAGTTGCTGCGCAGACAGTAGTGACGTGAATTTAAGTAAAAGGAGTGGGGCACTGCGCAGCACGAAGCGCACTTCACAGCCACCACTAAGTTTGAAACGTACTCTATCGTTTGACCAGCAGGTGTATTCGCTAACACAGTTGACATCAATTTGATAGGCACTTTGCAGTACATTGCAGCTGTGCTCGGTGGACATCGATTATAATAGGCACTACGTAGTACATTTTTGTTTTATTACACGTCAAAGCAACAATGTACTGTATAGTGCCTATCAAATTGATGTTAACTGAGTTAGCGAATACACCTGCTGTTCAGCAGCAGTCAGAAATCTTTTTAGTTCCTACCTACCTAAAGGTGAAACCCACTAACCTGAAGAACTATAATGGCTATACGAGTACCTAGCTACATTTCTTTCGACGCGGTGTCTAGGGAATTAACACCCGTCCTCGCGCCGTCTCTGGCTCCTCCAGTTAACATTCGCGCCACGGCTTTGCGTGTGAAGAATCCACGTATTCATTTTGTTCGGAAACCACTTGACATATCTGGGTTGAACGTGGCCCGTGAATCAATTTTTTCTAGACATAATTTCAGCCTGAAACCTTTTTGCTTCATATCACAGGGTAATAGCACTTCCTTTTACCTACGGTTGAGGAAATTAAGCACATTGTTGCGTTACTAACACGAACTGCGTACCTCAAATCCTTAGCTTCAAATAACTCGAGCATTTAAAAACATCAACCAGCTGCTGTTCTAGATCTCGCTCGCTTGAAAGGGAACAGCAAAGATTTATAGATGATTTAAGTACATAAAGACCAAAGAAGCAAACTTTTTTTTCGATGACAAATGTTTGCCTTGAGAGTACCCACCTGACAACAATTGGTTTAAGTGTGGTATAACTAGTCGTAGGTGTCTAACCGTGCGTGTCTAAAATAAGACAAGAATTTCAAAAGAGATGCCTTCGCCAAGTTCTTGTAGGTGCACACAGGAACGAGCAGGATCGTGAGAGGGCCGATCCCACTCGGAGAAGAATAGGCGTCGAGAGGGCAAACGCCGAAACCCCACCTGCATCATTTAATGCAGGTGGGACTTTGGAATCTCGGGCGCTCTAATTGGGCATTGAATATGGCGGCGGCACTGTGATCACGTACTACCGTGCATAACGAGGCTGAGGGAGACACCACTTTAGAATCTCCTCAGGGATTTGACCCAACAGGCGTTGTTCAGAGTCCCGGAGTGGTCTTTTAAGAGATAACGGGGCCCCTTCCATGTGCTGATGGTGATCACCAGGGTAGTTATGGTGATGTAACAATCCTACATTCCTTAATCTTTTCCCCAAAAGTCCAGGTGCGTTTGAAGGACTCAATCCTAAAAAAAAAAACTAGAAAAAGGTGAACATGGCAAAAACACAGGAAATCCCCTTTTGTGAATGTAATAGTTCCATAGACAGCTGGCTAGAGGTATAGATCTATGTTGCTGTTGGAACTCTCTCATCAACTGTGGTGTAGTAACTCGTTTTATTAGTGACAGAAATTCCTGGAACAAGTACACGCAATTTATTATTTTTGTAACACTAAATATTACTCTCTGCACTTACAGCTACCAACACGTGCAGAGATTCAACAATTGATGCCCTTTTTCATTCAGTACAGACCTAAAAAGCAAGAATAACCATTCACAAAGAATGACGAACCTTTATATTGGGGATCATAATGATGTGTTATGTAAACGAATTGGTGATTTTCCTTTTATTCTTGACCACTCATACGATCCATTTAACATATAAAATTGCCCGACTTGTTTAGTACAAAACTTGTAACCAACCGACGCAAACGTTCACACGTTTTAAATGTGTTTTAAATGTCTGGGTGACTATTCATTAGTTTTTAGGAAGATAGTTGTGGAAAAATAGCGAGCATTACTTTCTATATTTATATATTTTAATTTTTCTTTATAAATTTTAATTTTTTTAAAAGTAAATGTAACTTATTTTATTTAAAAAATCTAACTAATCCGTCAGTTAATAACCAAAACAATATTCACAAAACCAATAAAAAATTACAAAAATAAAACGCAACAAAGTTCAGGAGTTGGGGCTCGTTACTTCACTTTGGTGGTAAAAAGCGTAGCGCAACGTGACGTCACGCGAAATTTGAACGCACTGTATCGCCCTCATTTTTTGTTTACGTGACAAAAGAAAAATTACTTTTCCAATATTTTTTGGTTGTAACTGATGGATAATTCGATTTTTAGTAAACTAGAGTATTGTAATTTGTGGTTTCCGAACTGAAAACAATGACGTCAACTGTCAATGTCAAGTTGTCACAAAAATGCTAATGTCAGTGAATCACTGACTGATTGAAGTCTTGAAGTCTGATTTGTTATTTCATAGATTTTCCGTGTTTCCTAAGTTTAAAAATCGTAAAACATGGCTTATTTAACACAGCCAGATTATGTGAAGTATATTTGTTCCTGTGGACAACTAAAACCCATCACAAGTCTTTATTTCTGCCGGCATTGCTTGAAAATACGGTGCGGTTTTTGCATTTGTCATGAGGTAACCCACTTTTGAGTTATTTTGCTGCATAAATACATACTAAAATCGCTAAGTTTTATTAATATTATGTTGCAGATATCTAGGTTACTGTTATAAACGTAACATAAGTTTTTACTGTGAGAGTCATAGTTAATTTTATTCTAAAATTCTTCAACTTGACACACCTTTCCTTTTTTACTAGAGCAATCGTTTATTATGATTTTGTAACGACATCTAAACCATCGGCAACTTTTCATTTTCAAATTTTCTTCAGACATAAGAGCCAGATGTCATCTTATCTCTATAATGATCAATAGAAAATCTTTCGTGGTTTATCCTTCACACTCATCCCACTCATATTAGAAATGACAGAATCATTTAACTAGTTACACCAATAAATATTGTGTAAGCTAAGTATCAAGCACTAAAATAAAGTATTATAAAGGATATGAATTAATGTTTAAGAACTAATAACTCTTCAGGTTCCTACTAATCCGTTCAGATACAGACAATAGATTTGCTATTGTGTTTGGTTCTCAGGTAACTGATGCATTATAAAAACATGAGCTTAAGTAATTACAAACATACATAAACCATCATCTTCCTGCCCTTATCCCATGTTACTTACAAACATACATAAACACACACCTTTTTCACATGGTGATGGCCAAAAACTACCAAACTCCAACTTTTTATAATATACGAGGGTCATTCAATAAATACTTAGCCTACAAAAAGTAAACGAAAATTTTGGAAAAGTGGCAATTTATTTTTCAACATAGTCTCCTTTTAGTTCGATACACTTAGCCCAGCGATGCTCCAACTTTTTTAACCCGTCCGAAGGATAGTTTTTGTCAAACTCTGCAAAATAGTCCTCCGTGGCGGCGATAACCTCCTCATTCGATCCATATCTATTCCCGGCGAGTGATTTTTTCAGATTAGGAAACAGAAAGAAGTCACAAGGGGCCAAATCTGGAGAATACGGTGGATGGGGCAGCAATTCGTAGCGTAATTCGACCAATGTGGCCATGGCAACGGCAGACGTGTGAACCGGTGCGTTGTCGTGGTGAAACAGCACTTTTTTCTTCGCCAGATGGGGTCGTTTTTTCTTTAATTCGGCGTCGAATCGGCCCAATAAATCGGCATAGTAAAGCCCTGTAATTGTTTTACCCTTCTCGAGGTAATCGATGTAGATCACACCTTGTGAATCCCAGAAAACGGTGGCCATAACTTTTCCGGCCGATTTTACAGTTTTCGCCTTCTTTGGAGCACGTTCCCCGGTCTGGATCCATTGTTTTGATTGCTCCTTGGTCTCTGGTGTGTACCAGTGGATCCAGGTTTCATCGACGGTCACAAAACGACGCAAAAACTCCGCTGGATTCCGCTTAAACAGCGCCAAACACGTCTCCGATGTGGTCTCACGGTTGCGCTTGTTTTCTGGTGTGAGTAAACGCGGCACCCATCGCGCCGACAGCTTTCTCATGCCGAGTTCCTCGTGAAGAATATGATGCACTGTTCCTTCTGAAATGCCTACAGTCTCAGCTAGCTCCCGAACCTTCAATCGGCGATCTGCCAATACGAGATCATGGATTTTTTTAATGTTTTCCTCCGTAGCAGCTGTTTTCGGTCACCTGGACGTGGTTCATCAAAAACCGACGTACGGCCACGTGCAAACTCGTTGAACCAATTCTTGACGGTGGCCATCGATGGAGAAGAGTCACCGTACACAGCATCCAAGCGCTCTTTGATTTCGATGCGCGTTTTCCCTTCCAAAAATAGGAATCGAATCACCGAACGATATTGCTCTTTTTCCATTTTTGTAAAACCGATCGACACGTTCGCTTCCATAAGTTGTCAAATTAAAACAAATGAAGGGATTGGAATGAAAATTTGAAAAAAGAATTAAAAAAGAATGTGCTACACTGTGGTAAAACTCTTTTGAAACTACAGCGCCCTCTGGCGATGAGGCTAGGTACTTTTTGAATGCACCTCGTATTATACTATCAAATCGGTTTTCCAACCACCCATTCTAACCATTGTCTATCGCAGGTTGACTCCCACTACTGTGCAAACTGTCTTGAGAACATGCCATCATCAGAGGCACGTCTCAAGAAGAACCGCTGCAGCAGTTGCTTTGACTGCCCCAGCTGCTTCCACACCCTGTCCACACGGGCCACCATGGCTCAGCCTCGGCAGGTTCTGCAGGACCCAGCAGCAGCTGGAGATGCCAAAGTGGAGAGCAAGCAGCCTAAGAAGATGTACTACTTGTCTTGCTTTAACTGTCGGTGGACATCCAGAGATGTTGGGATTCCTGATCAGCCTGTTGGTTGGTAGACTATGATCAATAACACCTACCTTATTTTATTACCCGACTGCGGGACGTAAAGTAATAATTCATTTATTTTGGCTTACATAGACCCATAGGAAATAAAAAAAAAGAATGAAAAAAATTTGAAAGAGAGTGAAGAGATGAGTTTATCAGCTTATATTATATATAATATGTAGGTATGTTTGTTCCTTCATGGCACTCTAGAGACCAAATTCATTGATGCTTCTTACTTAAATCGATTTCTCCTATATCTTGTGAGTGTTACTAAAGACATAACAGTAATCAAAATTCAATATGGCAGTAGTTCTTGGATAATCAATTAATCATTCAAGTGCCTCAAATCATTTTGAATGACCATTTAAAATTTGTAATGATTTAAAGTTGGTTAGTAACCAGTTTCACTTTTTTTTGTGACATGATCATGTGGGTATCAAAATAAAGGTTGTGCGTAGATGGGCCATGATTCCAAAAATATACATTAGAAAAGTGTAGGAAACAAAAAAATTGTACATTTTCAAAAAACCTGTCTGCATAATTTGGGTTTTTAATTTTAATTTTTTTAATATTTTTTTTGCATAGTGCACTGTATCATATTAAAACATTATGAAGAATTAAAATATTTTGTTTAGCTTCAGGAGGTTGGCCAGAGCGCACGAACCCGCACGCAGCGCGCGTGAACCAGCTCCTCGACTATTATAAGGCGATCGCCATGCAAGAGAAACAGGAAAAGATCGAGCGCGAGAGGAAGAAGTTCAACATCCGAGGGAAATACATCACGCTTACTGTAAGTGCAATTAGTCGGTAAATACTCAAGTAGGCCGCTGTAAATACACCTGCGGATGATTCCTGGGTACAGAAATAAAAGATCTATTTAGTCCATAAGTTAACTGATTATTATCAAAAAATATAGGACACGTATTTTTTGCTTTACCAATCTAATAAAAAATGACAAAGATAAAACGCATCAAAGTTCAGGAGTGAGGGCTTGTTACACTTTTGGGTAAAAAGTGCACCAAGGCGTGACGTCACATAAAATTACAACACACTTTCGTTTTTAACCGACTTCGAAAATGGAGGAGGTTCTATGTTCGACTGTAGTATGTTTTTTTCTTTTCTTTTTGTTGTTAGATATGTCCACCGATTTCTCTGTCAGTTGTGGACCGATTTTCAAAATTATTTTTTTATTCGAAAGAACATACTCCCGAAGTAGTCCCATATAAATTTTATCGAAATTGCTTCAGCGCTTTTTGAGAAACTGAACAAAAACGAAAAGTACGTATACCTAGATGACGTTTTTGTTTTCTCCAAATACGAGTATGTTTAAATTCCACGTTCCATGTTATTGGGGTTTTTAGTTCTGGGGTTTATCAACTAAAAAGTGAAAAATAAAAAACTTTTTTACAAAAAAAAAACAGCCGACTTCCAAATAACAAAATAAACTAAAAATAAAAAATAACTTTAATTTCGGAAGTCGGTGTCAATTAACGAAGAAATAAAATACAAATTAACACCGACTTCCGAAATTAAAGTTATTTTTTAATTTTTAGTGTATTAGCTTTTTTGGAAGTCGGTTGTTTTTTTTTTTTTTTGTTAACCTAACAAGAAAAAATACGTGTCTAATATTTTTTTAATGGGATCATCGACCCATCAAGTACACAGTGCGAGTGTGGTGCTCCTGTTCAAACTATGTTTCATCTGCTGGAGTGTACCAAATGTGCTTTCACCTGCATCCTCGATGATCTGAACAAGGCCTCCGACGCCGCTATAAACGTGGGTACTTCCACCACGCCACGTTTATACAGCATGTAACAAAAACCCTGTCCGATCCTGAAGGGTATTATTTGGTATCGTACTGCGTACACATATACGTAATCATTTAATGGATACGAGATAATTATTTTTCCCCAACGAAAATAATTAACTAATTTAAAAAAAAAACTTATCAAAGGCAACACTGAGCGCTCGACAAAGTTCACCTACTGTTTCGTGTCAAACATGCTGCCTGAGCGAGACAGAGTGCCTACAGCGCGGCTAGTGCAGGGCGGTATCGTTTGAAATAAAAAAATAGGTAAAAATGAAAAGATTTCGCCGGCCGGTGGAGTGTTGTCAACTTATGAAAATTTGCCATATTTAGTGTTAAATTTCGCATATTTTACTTATGTTAAACCAGGAATACGCCTTTATTGGATCGGACAAGGTTTTTGTTACATGCTGTATATTTTTCATTATCATGGGCCCAGTGGCCCAAACAAAATAACTATGTGAATGTACCACGACACGAAAAGAAGAAGTAGTAACGTACTGATTCGTCAGATAACTAGGACCTTTCGACAAGCCTCTGTACCAAAACATGTTTGATGTACCATGATGTTACTGGCAGGGACTCAAACTGTAACCGCTATAAGTGTTTTTAACACTGTTTTTTTCAAACTGTTTTAAAAAGAAACCTTTATAAATGTAACAGAAACAATAATGTTACCGAATCAAAGTGTAACGTTTTATATCTGTTAATAAGTGTTAATATGTGTAAGAGAAATAAGTAGCTTTAGCATGGTTTTAGATATAATTGCACGGTATGGCAACAACGCGCGCGACGGCGCGGCTTTGAGGCCGACTGATCATATTATTGCAGTTGCGATTCCTACTTCCAATCATGCGCGCTTATACTCATGCGTCTGTCTGTCTGTCCATCTGTCACAGCCAATTTCCTCCGAATCTACTGGCCCGATTAAGTTAAAATTTGCTACACAGGTGTATTTCTATGAGCCTAACACGGATAAGTAACGTAAATAAATAAATTTGGAATATGGGGGTAACTTTTGGGGCGAAAATCGTACAATTTAAAAATAAAGTTTTTCAAACTGTACCTGCAACATATCAAATTAAAGGGCTGGTTGTGAGGGTCTCAAATATTTTTTTTTCATAATTTTAAAATAAATTGTTTTAAATAACACGGATAAGTAACGTAAATAAATTAATTTGGAATATGGGGGTAACTTTTGGGGGGAAAATCGGACAATTTAAAAATAAAGTTTTTCAAACTGTACCTGCGACATATCAAATTAAAGGGCTGGTTGTGAGGGTCTCAAATATTTTTTTTTTTATAATTTTAAAATAAATTGTTTTAAAGTTATTAAAGAAAATAAACGCAAATACACCACGTAAACTGAAAATGTTATAGTTGTAACTCTAACATTTCTTTAAAGCGTGAGGCGTGCACTGATTTAAGAGGCCGTATACGAAATTTTGCCGATTTACGTGATTTTACAGTTAAAATAATGTATTTGTAAAGGTTTTAATGCACAACATGAAAGATTATTTCAATTATGATCTAATGTATGAGCTAGTTTATTTTTATTTTTATTATAATTACGATTAATCGACCACAAACCGACGACGGTTTTATGAATTTTTGCTGTAAGGGGTTTAGAATCCTACTAATATTATAAAAGTGAAAGTTTGTGAGTGTGTATGTTTGTTACTTCTTCACGCTCAATCGGCGGGACCGATTTGGATGAAATTTGGTATGTAGATAGCTTATAGCCTGGAAGCCTAGCAGCCTAGCCTAGGCGGGTAAAACCGCGGGGCGCAGCTAGTATCACATAATTACGAATCGTTTTGACGTATAAAAGGTATGAAAAAATTTGAATTTATTGTTGCAAAAGTCGTTTAAATAATGTATGAATCACTTATTACAACTTTTATAAAAAAAAAATGATTAAAAAAATATTTAACTTAGTCAAATTTTAGAGTAAATGGACAAATAATTGCTTTTGATTTTGGCTATTTAGAACTCTTGTTCATAAAATTTAAACAGCAAAAAATAAACTCCAGTTACGCTAGTATTATATTATCTGTGCTCCAGTTCACCATCAATCCATTTCTCGAGAAAAAATTTAAAAATTACAAAAAATTGGCAATAAAAAATAAATTAAAACAACCCAAATCTCGACTTATAATACGCAACGCAAGTTTCAAATCTAGCTCATTAATTAGATCATAATTCAAATTATCTTTCATGTTGTGCATTAAAACTCATAGAAATGCATAATTTTAACTGTAAAGTCACGTAAATCAGTGAAATCGGCCAAAATTTCGTGTACGGCCTCTTAAGGATAAGCCTAAATATTATAGTAGTAGGTACGCATAAGCGTCCAGAGGACACGGTGGAGCATACGGTGGAGGTCTGGTCCGCTTGGGCGGAGCACCGCCGTGTCCTCGTGGATGCGATAGGCGGCAGCGGCTTCTCGCGTCCGGCCCTGGTCCAGGCCATGGTACGGAGCGAGAGGGAATGGGAAGCAGTCTCCTCCTTCTGCGAATCAGTAATGCTTGTGAAGGAGGAGGCTTAAGGCTCAATTACACCTTCCGATTTCAAGGGACCCAATTTAGGAACAAACTAACTAGGAAGCAGGAAGCGAGCGATTACACTATCCTAAATTGAACTCCTAAGTCGGCAGTGTTGCCAACTCTTACAAATTCGAGTCCCTAAACAGAATATCAAAAGTCGCTCTAAAGTCTCTTATAAACTGATTCTACCAGGAGCGGACTTAAAAATAAAAAGAGTGGACACAGGTTTTTTTTCTGGGAAAGGGACTTTGTGAAATTTAATTTAATTTTAAACACAAACAAAAATACTACTAGCCCATTTGTAGCGACAAAGTCTCTAAATTGGCAACACTTAGCTGAGTACTTAGCTCTAAATCGGGGTGATGCGATTACACTATCCTAAATCGTACACAATTTAGGAAGTCAAATCGGGACCTTTCAATCTCACTAAATCGGACACTAACTGCTCTAACTGCTATTACACCTTCCTGTTTCCTAAATTGGGTCCCTTTAAATCGGAAGGTGTAATTGAGCCATTAACGGGTGAAGGATACTCAACGGAATGGCCTCACGCCCCCAGCCGCAGCCGCCGCAGGAGACGCCTTGGGCGTCGGGGGTCGCAGGACGATCTCCGGCCACCGTAGACGCGGGTCTGCGAACGGCGAGTAATGGGTAGCTCGCCGTCCGATCAGCTTGATGCGTGATGTACTTATGTCAGCCACCACTGACGGGGCATATCATGGCCGATGCCTGCATGCCAAGGGGTCGCGGATAAATTCACTCAGGCAAGGAAGGAACAGGGGTGGGTTTTAGTCAGTAAGAATCTGACACGCCCTCCCGCTCCACCCAGAGCGGGAGAAGTCATTCTCCCGCTCTGGGTGGAGCGGAAGGGCACCCATGGTTCTCTCTCAGTCAGTCGAGGATTTCCTAACACAAAAAAAAAATACGCATAAGCGTTGTACGCTATAATACAAATACTGATTAAAAGATAAATACCTATGTATCTAAGTTTTAATTAGTATTTTTAAGTTCGTGTAAAAGTTAGTCTTAAAAAGATTTTACTATAAGCCATTTAAAAAATATGTGATTCGTTCGGAACCCTTTGCGCGCGAATCCGACTCGCACTTGGACGGTTTTTTAAAGAAAGCATTGATGATATTTGCTGCAATGGATCAATCCATTGCAGCAAATATTTTAAATACTTCTAGTACGTGTTTTGCACGGATATAACAGACGGCGCGCGGCGACTGGATTGCGACTGTCTAATAGTAAATTTGGCAACGTCGCCTTTACCTGTTACACTTATTAACACTGTTAACACTATTATATCTGTTACAGATATAATACGGTTACATTTTTGTAAGTGTTTTGGGTTAACACATTAAAAAACACATATAAAAGTGTTACATTTTTGATTCTGTTACCCATTCAATATGTAACACTTATAATTCTGTAACCTTTATGAAGGTGTTAAAAGTCCCTGGTTACTGGTCCAGTAAAACTTAATGGCGGCTCGGAACACGAGGCGAGTCGCTACGCAACAGCAAATTCATAACCGCTGGGTAAGCGGTGGGGTACTACGTAGCGAAAAGCTTTCTTAAGGACCTTACAGGTCGATTTCATTAAACTTAATAAATGGCAGTTTAATGAAAACGACCTGTAACAACATACTAACAGATGAATTATGGTGATTGTCCCACACAGACACATTCAGCCTTTTTTAGCAATATACATTGACATAGATATAATAAACCCAAGATAAAACTAGTATTGTAAGCATTATCCCAAATACAAACCTCTATTCAAAACTTTTTCCTAGTTAATACGAGTATAATGTTGAGGGCATTTAGGGGCACAAATCAAAACACATTAAAAATATTTAGAATCTTTATCTGAAAAATTCAAACAAAATTAATTCACATCCCATGGAATTTACATTCATCCATTTATCACAAACTATTCTTTGAACCCCTAAAGACGATTAAAATGCAAATATAACGACGTCTACGACAAGACGGGCTCGACGGGCGCGATGGCTCTCTATATCGGTTACCTTCTAGCGAAAATTCATATTCCGTCGTCGCAAACTTCTAGCCCGTGAAGGCAAGTTTTTCAGAGCCTATTTCTATGCTAAAAAAAAGCATTTATAATGCAGCATACTGAATTCTAGGCTCCTAGAAATTGGCATTTTTTTATCATTGATAGGCACGCGTTTGGCTACTATCTCACCTGATGGTAAGCATTCTATTACACTACGTTGGAGTAATCTAGAAATCAATAGGTATGAAAAACTTTTTTAGTTCTTAGGTATAACAACTAAAATGTGAAAAATAAAAAACTAAAAAAAAAACCGACTTCCAAAAAAAAATACACTAAAAATTAAAATATAACTTAAATTTCGGCAGTCGGTGTCAAATAACGAAGAAATAAAATACAAACACCGACTTCCGTAATTAAAGTTATATTTTAATTTTTAGTGTATTTTTTTTTTGGAAGTCGGTTGTTTCTTTTTTTTTGTAAAAAAAAAATATTTTCACTTTTTAGTTGTTATACCCCAGAACCAAAAACACCAATAACATGGAACGTGGAATTTAAACATAGTCGTAAATGGAGAACACCAAAACGTCATCTAGGTATACGTATTTTTCATTTTTGTTTAATTTTTCAGAAAACGCTGAAGCAATTTCGATAAAATTTATATGGTGGTGCCATATAAATTCCTCGGGAGTATATTCTATCGGATAAAAAAGAATTTCGAAAATCGGTCCTCAATTGACAGAGAAATCGGTGGACATACATAAAAAAAAACATACTGTATGTATGTTTATGTCGAACATAGAACCTCCTCAATTTTCGAAGTCGGTTAAAAAGTAGCAGGTTTTTAAACCAAAAATAATAAAGTTGAAGATCTATTTTATACAACTCTATTTACTATAAACATTTTTGTTCATAAAAACATAATGACATGCTGCTTTTTCATACCTATACCAAAAATTCAATACTAAATTAATTGCCAATTAATTTTAATCCACTCGTCTATTAAACGCTTCATCCTAAATTGCTATAGGGAACGTGCACGGCGTAGTCTGTGCCATTAGTGGAGTAAATTCGAAACTTTTACCCTTTTAAAACTTGTCATTGACATATCCGTGTCATACATGTATACAAACACGCATCATGCACACATGCAGCAAGCGTAACGTAGACTGCCATCTATTGAGTGAAATCCGCAACTTGTACTGTAGAAATACTTGACATTGACATTTATGTGGCACCATCTATAGTTCCTGCACGTTCCCTATAATACGAAGCGCAAATAATGCACCGCAGGTTCGCGCAGTGGTTGAGCGATTGGCTGTTACGCTGCGAGTCGCGGGTTCGATTCCTGCACAAAACAAATATTTGTATGGCCTACAGATAGTTGTTCCGGGTCTGGGTGTCTTATGTATGTGGGTTTACGTAAACTCACATACATAAGACACCTAGACCCGGAACATCTAGAAACACGTGTTTGTGAACGCACCCACGATA
This sequence comes from Polia nebulosa, assembly GCA_951329385.1. Classification (NCBI taxonomy): domain Eukaryota; kingdom Metazoa; phylum Arthropoda; class Insecta; order Lepidoptera; family Noctuidae; genus Polia; species Polia nebulosa. Next base: position 2,255,966 of record OX589596.1, read on the forward strand.
CAGAAGTAATTCCTAGTGAGGGACAAAGTTCAAAAAACAAATATGCAGGACAAGACGGGGCTGACGGGCGCGATGGCGCGCAACATCGCCGGCCTGGCGTCCAGCGAGAGCTCCTCCTCCGCCATCGCCAGCTTCGTGCCCTCCCAGGCCAGCGAGGTGGTCGACGAGCTGCCCGACGATATCTTCACCAAGGAGGTCAACTTGAATCAGAGTTAGTATTGGTGTGTTGGCTGGTATGTAAGACAAGACTGTTTTGTAGGCGGGCTGAAACATGGAACCTGAATATTTTGTCTGACTGTGCTACAACGGAGATAGAATGTTGTCTTAATGGTACATAAAATTAAGTAATATTTGTATTAAATGTTGCAAGTTGCAGGTCGTGAGTTCAAACCCAGGCAGGCGCTTTACTTTGTGTAAATTATTTCATCACCACTGCTCTCAAAACGGTGAAGAAAAACATCGTGAGGAAACCGGCATGTCCTAGAACCAAAAATTCGAAGACATATGACATCCACAAAACCGCATTGGACCCGCGTGGTGGATTACGGCCCACGCCCACTCACAGAGAGGAGGCCTGTGCCCCAGCAGTGGGGACATTAAAAGGCTGAGATGATGATGATGATGTATTAAATGAGAGATTATCATTCTCCTTATACGAAAATAATAAGCCACCAGTTAAAATATTTGCTAGTTCTAAAGTTTCCAACTAGCCACACAAAGAGACCGCACTACAACCTCAGTCCTGTAAAGCGACATGTCTCGACGCAAACTTCTTCCTTAGTTTTACTTTATCTATAAGTGCCTTCAAATCAACCGCAAACAATCGTGCGACTCTAATTTGTACAAGCGCGTCTGTTGTGCGCGATTGATTGCAAATTTGAAGGTCACCTAACACTTGTTCCCCATTTTCCTTAGTAACAAGCATGCCCCAACGCCTGGCGTCCCCGGAGTGGCAGCCGGTGTCAGTGTCCCGCCTGCACCCGCTCGCCAAGCTGCTGAGCGTGAAGCGCAGCCAGCGCTGCCGCTCCTGCGACCACAACCTCACCAAGCCCGAGTACAACCCCGGCTCCATCAAGTTCAAGATCGAGCTGCTGGCCTAGTAAGTTATAATCTTGATGACCTAGAGGCTCGGCATACAATCAATCTGACTAGCATATTCCCAACTATGTTGATTTTGGCCTCCAATCCAACCGCATACAGTAGAATACTCAGTGGCGTATTCAAAGATTTGGGCTGCGCGACGCAAGGGAGGTGTTAACGGTGCGAACTAACATTTGCCTATTTTAATTCTTTACTTGCTATATTTTTATTAACATTTCAATTACGTGATAATTTGTACTTTTCGTTTTAAAATAAACTCAAAAGTTACGTTTGAGGAGCTTGTTCGGGTGCGCGGGGCTGAAGCAGGTGGGCGCGCGACGCGGGGATCGCGGGGCGATCGGGGAGTTTGGTCGATGTATCAAGGCAGCGCGCACGTAGACATTCTCCTCGTCCGTGACATTTTCGAAATCTATCTTTACTGTTGGTTTTCTTCAATACCTCCCCTACAGGAGGGTAATGTGTTTATCAGCCTATGTATGTTTGTTCCTTTGTGGCACTATAGAGACCAAACGCGTGAACCGATTTTGATCATTCTTACGTGAATTGAGTCGTCTTAACCTTGCGAGTGCTACTAAAAACATGACAGTAATCAAAATACAATATGGCGACAACCAGACACCATATTGTAAAAAAGAAAAAAATTAAAGTCGACGAACTATATTAAGTGGGGTATCAAAGGAAAGACTTCGAGGAGGCGATTCCAAAAAATATAACTCACTAAAAGATAGAAAATAAAACAATTGAATATTTTCAAAAAACCCGACTAAAAAACAACTAAAAAGTTCCAAAAAGTCACTTTTTATGACATGAAATCAATAATTGAACTAAAATAACAGACACCAACCGCATCAGACTGCTTGAAAAGTGACTTGTTTGAAACTTTTTAGTGGTTTTTTAGTCGGGTTTTTTGAAAATATTCAATTTTTATGCTTTGCAGTGGTATATAATTAATTTATTATATAAAAGAAGGCCCGCAGCACTTCCGTCATTATTTCTACTTGATCTCACCAATACGAACGTTAATGGGATCTCTGTGCAAATTAATTCACTGCGCGATGAAGCAGCGAATTCATTGTTGCAATATTGCAATAAAAACAATTGATCAATATATCTACAACTATCTAGCGGCAAAGATTCATCAGTTTAAAGTTGTTAGGGAGCTTCAAACTATCGTGTATACACTGGATCTTTGAAGGAACAGTCGATATTTAAGACTCATAAGTATGTCTTTTTCTTCATTGTTATTTATGTGTACTGTAGGACCCCAAGGCACCAGTACGGCCTGCAGGGATCATGGGACGCTCTAGTATGTTCAGGGTAGAGGTCTCACTCGCTGGCAACGCGACAGTGTGGTGTATGAGAGTGACTTGTTGATATGTGCAGTGTTATAAAAGAAAGAGTGCACTCTAAATAACTATATTGGTAATCACGGCAAAATACAAGTGCCCACTTCGGCCGGGCAAGTAGAACTAATCCCTAAAACAAATGTGATGCCTACACATTCCATATTCAAACGGCTCTCCAATAATCTTAACAGCCAGCTGAAGGCCGGTACAGACCCGCTGAGATAGGCTGTGTCAACAATCGTCACAGTACCGTGCGTGTTTCGTGTACCTACTGTTGCTAAATCAATTTTATTATTTCTTTCTTGCATTCAAATTTCTCTCTCATGTATAGAGCGCAGGCTTCGGCTACCCTCCCTAAAAATCTAGTTAGTACTGGACACTTAAGGCCTATGGACACCCGGCCCAGCTGATGAGCTGACCTGCAGACGCGAGGGAGTGCAAGTCGCGTTCGTTCCCTAAAAGGGTCAGTGTACACACGGCGTCGGTATTTTCGAAGGTGGTGGAATGGTGTTATTTTTGTTTTTCTCGTAGTTTTTCAGTTCTTTCATGGCTAAAATAAATATTGCATATGATTTGATGCCGTTTCGGCTATTATTTACGCAGGTTTTTCAAACATTTTTTTTTTTTGTATTTTTGGCTTATCAGTCCGTTATTTGGCCATATTTTTTATAGAAAATAAAGTTTTGCTCCATTTTTTTTCTTTTTCTTGTCGTTCTTGCTTTTTCGGGATTTTTTTTCGATTCCTTTTTACTGATTTTTTTTCGTTCTAACAGTTTTTGAAGTTGAAAGTGACATGCCTGAAGCCGTAAAATATTCCCCACTTTCTGGTGAATAGTTCCACTTTTTGGGCCAACGCCAAAAAGACAATATTCTTTTAAAAGCTGTATGTAAGCTACAAAAGCCCTGTTTTTTTTTAATATTCGTTCATTGTAGAGTTTCGGCTATTGTTATTTTTTTATTAAAAACGGTTTTAAACTTTTGACTTTGGCAACCGCTAGGCCATGTAGTAGACACTTCAAAATGTAAACCAGAATTTTTCAAGCCTTTTTTTTGGAAACAGAAAACTTTGAAAACACGACCGTTCCTTAAAAGACCCTGTACACCCCGTGCACTCGAAAATTTATTGTTCACACGCCGGGGTTAGGGATGTTTTGTATTATTTTTTAGCAAAACGTGAAACAATCTTACATATATATTTATTTAAACTTTATGCAACATAAAAGATACATAGACGCACTTAATGCCTTAAATATTCCACCACCTCCTGCCTGGCATTTACCAGTCAACCAAGGGTGGTGGAGAGATAACATGACAAATGCATAGATACACATAAAAATGAAAATAACACCGAAACCAAAAACCTCTATTTAACGCGTTGCCCACAGCTACCACGTCCCCGAAATAAAGATAATCTCGCACGAGCCGGTGAAGCCGGGCGCGAAGACAGCCCTCCTGCTGAAGCTCACCAACCCCACCGGCCACGAGATGACGCTGCGGCTGCTGAATCCTGAAGACATCCCCCCTCAGGAGGACCGGGACGAGCCCAAGAGTATTGACAAGTCACTGGAACGATCACTCAACTTAGATAAGGTGAGTTCTAAATTATAAATAAAAAGAGATAAAACTATGTGAATAAATTCCAATTTAAGAGAAAACTAGTAATAAGTCATACCTAACCATTTTATTAGTAGCAACACTGATGTAACCAACGCTACTCTTTTTTTACTAAATAAATGATTATTTACTTTCGTTACTAAAACCAGGTAGGTTTTTTGGCGGGATTCTTTCGAGTCAAGTTCAGTGGCTGTTTTAATTATTCGCAAATATATTCCTAGTGGACATTGTGATGTTAAATTGGTGTAGTTTTGTGTCTCAAATGTCTACGCAACTGGACAATATGTGGAATCATTGAAACAGGCGCGATCTCGGTAAAATGACTGAGCTTCATTTTATCGTAGTCATGCTATCTCAGCGAAGCTTGCCGAGAAGGCTGACTCGACCTGACTCGACTCATTTACTGATCAACACTGCAAAAACATTAAAATGTGTTACAGATGACATACAGAGACTTTTCGGCCAAAATTGAAGAAAAAAGTACTTGGCTAATTTAGCCTAAAAATAGGCTAATCATACTAGAACTAAAACACAAATAGCTATTAATAGGAACCAAGTCATAAAATGAAACTGCTGGTATTTATGGCTGTATTATCTGCTGCATAAATCTATCTAGACATATATGATCTATTTTCCAGGACACATCATCGTTCAAAGCCATCGAGCGGGTACCGGTGTATGAAGCGTCGAGTCACGTGACGCCGCCTGACGTCACGCTGACGTTGGCGCAGCGGGACGACGCCGCAGAGTACGACGACGACGCGCAGCACGACACTAACGAGTGAGTCTACATTCTAATGCTAGATTCAATTAACTAAGTTTCGCCAGCTAAAATAACCATTACTTACCCATCAGGGTATCCTATCCACCTTGCCCTGGCACAGATAACTGAAGAAACACGAGTGGGTTTTAGTCAGTAAGAGTCTGATACCCGCTCCACCCACAGTGGGTGAAGTTATTTGATGATTTTCCACCCTATAATAAAGTGTATCCTATCCATGTCTATAAAATATCTAATTTATTTATTTTTAGGTATTCTAATAATTTCAAGCTCTATACTTGAAATTATAAGTACACTACCAGGTGCCATTGACCCTGTAATCAGCAGTAAGTATACGATAAAAATGCGATCCAATAAAATTAATAATAGAAAGTACACGCAACTTTAAAATGTAATAAAGTATCTACCCAAAAACTGACATTATTACAAATCACAAATAATTAGTATTTAAGATTCGAAGATATGTGACATCCACCAACCTGCATTGGACCCGCGTGGTAGATTACCACGGAATAGAAAAAACAAGTGGAAATGCCCACGCAGTTATCCGGCGCGTGTCACAATTATGCGGAAAATATGTAAAATAATAGCAACCTTCCTTAGTTGTAATAAGTCTTAATTTTGTCACAGATAATATAATACTAGAGTACAGATGCCTCATCCCATACAAAGAAACGGTACCGCCGTATCTACGGGTTTTCGACTTGCAAAAGCAACTTTTGTTCTTCGTTCGGGCCCGTCCTCTACGCCTCACTAGATGGTGTTAGTAGCAACGGCTGAATAACTAATAACTAATTACTTTATAGTATTTTTGGCACTTCGTAACAGTTTTACTGTTTCAAAATGTGTCACTATACTAATTTTAAAGAGGCGAATAGATAAACTTCAAACAGCGCCATCTATTAGTACAAGAAATATAAATCCCTAAGAATTTGTTCCAATAAATATCTTTTGAATTAGTAACCAATTATTCCACAATTTTATGCTTAGGGTAACTTATTAAATAAGAAAATACAGTTTTCACCATATTTAAAAAATATAACGCCATCTATTGAAATTTATTTGAACTAAATTTTCTTTGTTCGAGATGAGACACCGTGATTTTGTATAAACAACAAATAAGCTTTTGGTCAAAATTGAATTTATTGTTTATACAAAATTAAGACTTATTACAACTGATGAAGGTTACATATTTTTCCGCATAATTGTGACACACTGATAGTTGCTTGGGCACTTCCACTTTTTTTCTATTTCGTGTGGATCACGGCCCACACCCTCTCACAGAGAGGAACTGAGGAAGCCTGTGCCCCAATAGTGAGGATATTAAAAGGCTGATGATGAAGTTACGTATTTATGAGCTTTGTGTGTAGGGCTTTCCAATAAGAGGTCTAACTGCGTTTGAAAAGACTTAGACACTGTCGAACGTGAAGGTGATCAAACCTACGCATTTTCATAATAGTTTAAAAACATCTTGAATATTTTGGCCAAAATAATCACTCTAGTTCTGCCATTTCCAAATATTTTGTTTTGTGAATTCTGGCTCTGGTGTGGGTGGGGTATTAAAAAACCTTTTTTGAAGTGAAAACTTCTTTAGGCGCGTTGGGCATTTTTGAGATGGGAAAAAACAATTGAACTCGACACCGTTCCCGCTACGAGTGCTACGCCGCGTAGCATCGTAGCGCATCGCGTAGCGGATTGAAGTGAAAACTTCTTTAGGGTCAACTCACACCAAAAGAGCGTCGAAGCGCAGCGCAGTTTCAGTGTCATATGAATTTTAGCTTTATTTTCATTACTACAATACTTATTATCGCATGAGAAACGAACGAGTCGCGCGGATGCCCGCGGCGCCGCGGGAATTCCGGCGAATTCTATATTCTCATGCGATAATAAGTATTGTAGTAATGAAAATAAAGCTAAAATTCATATGACACTGAAACTGCGCTGCGCTTCGACGCTCTTTTGGTGTGACTTGACCCTTAGGCGCGTTGGGCATATTTGAGACGGGAAAAAACAATTGAAATCGACACCGACACCGCTACGCAATCCGCTACGTGTGCTACGACGCGTAGCATCGTAGCACTCGTAGCACATCGCGTAGTGGATTGAAGTGAAAACTTCTTTAGGCGCGTTGGGCATTTTTGTTCAAGTTTTCACTTCTATCGGCACTCCCGGAGTGCCACTCTTTTTCTTTTATTATAGTTATTGAAATTTTAATTTCGTGTAGCTCTTTGATAGATGATGTGGTGCGATGGACGATGGAGCACGCTTGCCTAGAAGTAACATATTCACTCTCGACTTAAATACCTCCAGGTTGTAGCTATCAGGAAACACAGGCAGGGATTTCCACTCCTTGGCTGTAAGCACAATGAAAGTGTTCCCAAAGCGTTTTGAGCGTACGGGGCCATCATCAAAGCCGCTAACACCGATCTATTGTTCCAGCATAATAATGTGGCGCAAGTCGAACAAGCTGGCGCTCCGCCTGGAGGTGGTGACGGACTCGGCGGCGGCCGGGGGCTCCGCCGCGGTGGCGCGCGTGGCGCTGCAGTACTCCTACCGCAACACTGTGCCGCCCGCCGCATCCACGCAGCCGCGGGACCACACGCTCTACACCACTGTGTTACTGGACCTAGGCACTGTTAGCTCGAACTAGTCGCGGAGTTTTGTACGATCAACCCATAGATCTCGAACGCAACACCCGTAGCGACTAGAAACGCCATCTTTATAAATAATAAATTTAAAAACTCCCAACGCAAAAAAAAAGCGATCATTTAGTAAAAAAAACAAACAGCCGATGAACTTGAAACGGCGGAACCGATTTTGATAAAACATGTCTAAGAACCATCGCTAGAATACCTGCTTTCAAATAAAAAAACCGCATCCAAATCGGTTCACCCGTTTAAGAGCTACGGTGCCACAGACATACACACATAGCAGTCAAAACTTGAACACCCTTATTTTTGCGTCGGGGATTAAAAATGAAATTCTGTTGGTTGTTAAGAACATAATTTGAGAACGTCTAGACCGTTTTGATAATTATTTTTATGTTCGTAATAGTCCGAGTAATGTTCTATTGCCATTTGTGCAATGTGCATACACTACAAGTTTATTTTCGACTGTCATTCGTAACCATAAACAGAATGGTCATGGGCTGTAAACAATGACTTGTATGGAATGTTTTGGCAATGGCATCTTTAGTAGTGGCCATCGGGGCATTTCGGTGCTCTGTGGGTTAACTTGACATACTAAAACCGCTCTTTCTGCTACGAAATAAGGACGAGAGCTTGTCACGATATAATAATAATAAGATGGATTTTGAACAAGAGGGCTATCTTATTCAAAATTCTTCTAATTATATATTAAAATACTGCATTGTTCTTATACTTCATTGCCATGAAATGTCAAGGATTAACCAGGATTTAAATGTCCGTCGTTCTTGAATAAGAAGGTAACTATTCTTCGAAAAATAGTATTAAGCATCATATTTTAAGTTTAAAATGTATTTTAATTGTGCTCAGGCTTGTAGCAACCGAATTATTTTTGTTAAGTGTGCAATGTACTATAAGATGAAGATCCCAGAGCCGCCAGACTTACTTATTTTCTTGTTAACAAAACTTGTGGGATAGTATTTACTTCCCACGTTTTACAATCCCACACATTTTGAAGGCGCAGCAGATGTACGAGTTCTAATGATTTTAAATCGTCTTATTTCTTTGAAAAAATATATTATTATGTTACTCTAGACAATTTTCATCATCATTTGATATGTGAATATTTGAAATTATATTTATATAACATTGTGTAATTAATTTGAAGTTATGGTCACGCAAAAACTATTAAGCGTATTTTTATGAAACCTTCACTATTTTAAGGATAATTTAATTATCTTTTAGTATACGTGTTTTAGTACCTGTTGTTTTATGTAAATAAAAAATAATGCGTCCAATTTGGGACAGTCGGATGGGCGAGTCGTATTACTGGGTGGACGTACGACGCGTTGCGTGAGCTCAGCACAGAACATGCAAGCTAACCTCACTCAAGGCCGTTGGCATATAACTGCGACTTAATCAGAAAATAAGTCATGTCTGGTGATTTTGGGATCTTGGACTATATATGTATGTATATAACGGTTTAATGTGCTTAGTTACAATAAGCAACAACTCACTATAAATATAACTCATAATGCATGTTGCTAACTTCGTGAAGACGAACAAAGAATCTACAAAAAACCACACATTTTTATTTCAATATTCATAATCTTTGTGAAATATTAATAAGAAAAAAAACTAAATGATAACGGTGACCCCAATATCACAACACAAATTCAAGTTTGCTAAGAGTTCATCAATAAATGTAATTTGCATAGTTTTTTTCGAAACGTGTCAAAAAAATTAATTCAAAACTCCGTTTGATTATTTAACGCGAAAATATACGTATCTGCTTGTGATGTAAAGAGTAATAATAATGGCTTCCAAATGTTAATAAAATTCGTCGTATCAATTAAATTAAAGTTAAGAGTGAACATGACATTCAAAGTTACTGGAAATAATATTAACAGCACTAAGATAGCTACAAGTTAAATATTGGTGCCGATTCTCTTGTTCGATAACTAAACTAAAATTAGAGAATCGCTATCTTTTACTAAAAGGCAGTGTGAGAAAAGGACGGCTATAGCTATGAACTAAGTAAGACATGTCAAACTAGTTTACGCCTTGCGCTTCACCGTGTTTTTAATCGACATGTTTTTACGTGTACACATAATTTGTATGAAAATATTAGTGCAACAAAATTTTGACAGCTCTAATTTACGTCCGTCTCTTTTTTGTTTTATTAGAGAGAAAAAGATAGGAATAGCCTAAATTAAGTTTAGTTTGTGCACAACAGAATCCGCACCATTACCTACATAACGAATATTAACCACCAGTTTCATGAACGAAAATCATTATCGTCAAACTTGTCATGCATGCCTTTTTTTACGGTGGGAAAGGTAGAACGGGAGGGCGTGTCAGACTCTTACTGACTAAAACCCGCCCGTGTTTCTTCAGGTGCCTGTGCCAAAGCCCCGGTGACTCTAGAACACTCGCCCGACCCTGGCAGGTCAAGTGTGCCTGGGTGAATCTAAAGGCGTTTTGCAGAAAATAATGTGACGAATCGTGGGAAATTCAACTTTAATACACTTGTATTATAGTACACTAGTAGTATTCATTACCTAGTAGTAATAGTGTACTTTGTGTGTGAGATTCACCCGCCTAAACTGCAGTAATTGGTTGTTGACAATTTATTCAGCCACAATTTGTCGCATTACTTTTGCGATAATTTTCGTTCTATAAACTGGGCAGTTATCACTTATTATAATATCAAATATTTTACACTAGAATGCATAGAGCAGCTAGATACACAATAACATGTGCCTAAAGTTTGCTTTTACAAACTAAATGAAATTATTCATGAAATTCCAAGTGTTTGGAGATTTTAGTTAGTTATTTATTTTTTTATAGGCTTTATAAGAATAATATATAATATTATTAGGTTAAGAAGTTCTCACTACTAAATAACTGTGCATGTAACCATTAGCATTTTGAAAGTTTGCACATTTTATATAACAGTATAATGCAAGTGTCACTTGACTGGTTATATTTAGCTGAAATAAAATATTTTGAACACAAATATTTCATTATTTTTAGAGTTTTTCCCCTTCTTCTTTCGAACTTTTTGAATACATTGGGCCCAGAAGCTGGCCAAATTTTTTGCAGGGTTTTTCTATAAATACTAAAGATCACTTTAACTTACTACTTCAACAGTGCTAATGTACCATGCTGCTCAACAAACTTCAAAATTCACAGAAATAAATTAAATAAATCCATTTATTACCCAAAAAACATATAAAATAAATGCTCAATATTGAGGAAACTGTAACAACATACTTTCTTCCTTATGTTAATTTTCTAAATTGATGCCTATCCTCTGCAAGGACCTTCTACTTGTTTCTTAGCCGAGTAGATGACGTCATTCATTCCGACACCATCGTAACTACATCCCACTAGAGATATTGGCAAATTGTTAGCTGCTATGTACTCCCGAATCTTATCTACCCTCTCATAGTGCCCTATCACATACTGAGGTATACATTTTTTCAAAATATTCACATTTGACGCAGTTGGCTTATGTTTTATGTTCAATATCTTCCCTATCTCACGCATAGCTATTTCTAACAATGTTCCCTCGGAGACATCATCTCCAAACTTCTCTTTGAACCATTTGCCTCCAAGCATAACGGTTAAAACAGTTCCTTTTTGGTCTGGTATGCAACAAGAGTCAAAAACAACTCCTAGGATAGGAGAGTTCTCAATAGGTGGTACTAGGAACCCAAATGCAGGTTGAATAAGTGGTTCTAGAATATCGAAATACAAGTTAACTATTCCAACAGTTACAAATGGAATTTCATTTAAATCATTGGCTAGCTCTGGATGTTGTTTCTTCACTAACTTAGCAAGAGCATAGGCAGGCAGTGAAGAGTAGATATGATTGGCAGTTAAAGTGTTCCCATCAGAATTTCTCAATGCTACAGAGCTTGAATCTATAAACTCTAATTCTTCAACTTTAGTATTCAGATTAACATTTACATCATTTTCAATCAAATAATTTTGTAAAGTATCAGGAAAAGTTTCTAGGCCACCTTTGATTGTGTACACATTCCATTTCTCTTCTTGTGATCGTTTAGCTAACTCGCTAAGGTTCATATCCGAATCAGATTTCGATTGGAACATGGACTTCATCAACCCTTTCACAACTCCACCATGAGTTTGCTCATACTCAAATAATGTTTTCATAAGAAACTTGACCGATATTTCCTTCGCATCACCGGCACAGATCCCACATATCATTGGTGATATAGCGTAATCTGCTATTTCTTTACCAAAACGTCTTTCAACAAAGTTGTAAATTGAATCATCTTGTAATTCCTTGTAAGGTGATTTTATATCATTGAACAGTGCATAAATGAGAGGTTTTGAGAATGGCTGATTCTTCTTGAAGACACTTATTAAAGTTGAAGGTAAGATGTGTAGGTTGTTACGCACGTAAATCATTCGGTTCTTGGCGGCAGGGTGGTCTGGTGTGATGGGCGCGATGTGCTCGCTCAGTCCTAGATCTTGCATCATATTTAGAGTATTCAAACCGGGCAAGCCTTTCGGTCTGATAGTTCGGGGCCCCTGTTCAAATATGTAGTCCTTCGTGCGGATAGATTTGATCCATCCGCCGCAGTAGCTTGTCGCTTCTAATAGAAACAGATTTAATTTATTGTTGCTGTTCAAATTATTTTTAAGTAAATAGTAACCTGTAGAGAGGCCTCCTAGCCCTCCACCCAATATAGCAGCCATGGTTCAATACACTTTTAACCTTTTATAAAAATATAAAAAGAGTCAATAATTTTCTTTCAACAACAGCCAGCCTTTCGTTTGTTTTGACAAGACGACAAGTTGTCTTTGTGACTTGACATTTTGTGTTGACATTGTTGACAATGACATACTCGTACCTCGTACCAAAACAGCTGAGAACCTAAAATCAGAAACGGAAAATGGTTCGTTAGAACAAATGAAATTATTTTACAAAATAGATAATATGAAAGAAAAACTTTTGATGCAAGTAAGCAAACTTTGTCATTCCAGCCAGTGGCATAACTAGCCACAATGGGGCCTTAAAATAAAAAAAAATTGAATGTCCTTTTTTACCCGACGGCGGTAAACCCCAAATGGGTTTGGGTTTTATAAAATAGGCCATACTAACACAGAACTGTCGCGCCAGGATGCGATGGAGATATTCCGTCTAGAGAATGTAATCTCGGGCCGAGATCTCAAGTTCGAGATCTCGCGGGACTACGATCTCGTGAGATCTTGGCATTTTGCTGAGCTCTGGTACTTTTTGAGAAAATTGATATTTTTATTCGTAAAACTTATATCTGAGAAGGATATATTATACAGGGTGTAACTGAAAGTTGTGGTCATATTTTAAGAACCGGTTCTGCCCATGGAAATGAACAACTCTAAGATAAAATTAAAAATTCTCAAAAAAAGAAAAATTGGACTTTCCATAAAAAGTTATCATTAGCTGATCAATATTTCTATAATATAACTTCCTGAAGCAGAAAGTTTGTGCATGGGCAAACCGTATTCGGCGGTATAAGCGGCGAGTTGACCGGTACTCGCAGAATCGCGTGTTCCAGAGCGATGAGAGGTGGGTATATAGAGCTTGGGAGCGACCTGAACTAAATGTGACTGACAGGTACTGTCCGGATGATATCTCCACGAGTACATTCTGGCGCAGCATTTGGTCGGTGCCTGTCTGCCACTCTGAGGGTGGTTGGATGCGTGATGTCGAGCGCGCGTGGGACGCTATACCAGAAATGGATAAAGTCACTATTACTCCATCAGATGTAGCCAAAGCAGTTCGTCCGTTACCGAACTAGAAAACGCCAGAACCGGACGAACTGTATAACTTTTGGCAATGGTACACATGCACTCCTGGCATCTCAATTCCAGTCATCCTTAGAGTCTGGGTCGCTGCCTTAGTTTTTAACAACCGGTGTCACCCACCTGCTCTATAAGACACCGCGGAACCCAAGAGTTATAGACCGATTACATGTTTGTCAACGGTCTATAAACTTCTTACATCCATCCTGAGAGCAAAAATTAATATGCATATTGAGATTTGAGAGTAACTCAATTATGTCTGCCTCTCAGAATTCACCAGTTCATACGTCGACCATTAAAGAAGAGAAAACACCTATGAGTAAAACTAGACCTAGGTACTCATTTTGCAAGATATTCGGACATATCAAAGATGACTGCCTTAAACTTGAAAATAAGAAGAAGTCAGCTGCGGAACCAGTAAAAAGCGAATCAGTCGCGGCCCAACCGGAGCTGCGCCCGTCCGTAACGTGCTTCGGATGTGGTGCGCCCGGTGTGATACGGTCGAATTATACAGTGTGTAGAGACAAGCGCAATTCACCGTCAACTACGACGACCGCGTTCCAATCTGTGTCCGAACGACAAGTGTTAAACCCGCGAGTGCGTCCTATTTTTCAAGTGCAAGTATTAGGTGCCGTAGGTACCGCGTTATTAGATACGGGTGCAAAGCAATGCGTTGCTAGTGATAGCCTAACGAGACATTTGCGGGCTATAATGGACAAATATTTAAAAGTTGTGAAACAGAGTTGAATTTTGCAGACGGAACCCAACGTTTCCAAATCGTAGAAACCACTGTAGTTAATGTAAAGGTGCAGGGAGTGGACATTAACACTCTTTTTATGGTCTTGCCCGGCGCAACCGATTCCTTATTGGGTATGAACTTCATAGAGGACGCTGGCATGATACTCAATTTTGAGAGAAATCGTTTCTCTTTACGTGATACAGGTTTTTACGAGCTGCAATATGAACGCGATGACCGAGCTGCGGTCAGTTCCACGGTTGGCCTTCGCGAGCGCGAGGGCATTCTCCTACCAACAGCCGATAGGGTAAAATTGTCTGCACTGTTAGAAGATAACGAGGATATCTTCAGTGCAGGGGGAGGGCCTACACCTTTCGCTTTGCACAGGATAGATACGGGAAACATCGCGTCCATCGCAACAACACCTTATCGATTGACTCCCGCTAAGGAGAAGATGAGAGCTAATGTGGTGGCGGACACACTTAGTCGTCCCGTGTGCGAACCGTCAATGGACGAAATTCCCGACTCTGTTTGTTATCTGTGTCCAATCTCAGTAGACCTTCCTCACCGTAGCACCGAAGAGTTACGAGCAGCTCAGCTCGGAGTTCCTGAAATTAGGCAAATACTTACGGATTTTAAAGACGCTGATACTAATATTCGATGGACAGATCGTGGGTATTATGTTTCAAACCGAGTCCTCTTCCAATTTGACCCGGATGGAGAATCCGAGGAGCCCCAGCTGGTGGTACCAAACTCTATGCGCATCGAGGTCATGAAGGAACTCCATGACGCGCCCACGGCTGGTCATTTGGGCCTAGAGCGTACTCTGACAAAAATCAAGGAAAGATTTTACTTCCCGTATATGCGTCGGAGAGCTCCTCCTTTTAAAGAAGGAGATCTGGTTCTCGTGGAGGCCCACTTAACGAGCAAGTTGGCTCCAAGACGAGACGGTCCATATCGCGTTAGTAAAGTTGTTTCGGCTACCACTTACGAGGTGGTAGATAAAGAAAATGAGCCACGGGGCAAGTATCATGCCAGCCTCTTAACACCATATGTAGGTGATTCCGACATTATCGTTCATAACAGGAAGAAGGGCAGACCCCGTAAGCTATCGGTTGCCAAGCCAGCTCCAGAGCCTTCAGCTGACTTGGAGGGGGAGGATATAGCACGACCCCTATTAGTATCTTCCCGCACCTCTAGGACGCGTCGTTTACCGACTCGGTTACGTGACTAGTTACGTTAAAGCACAGCACTAGCCCAGTGGTGCGTATCAGAGTTCCGGTAGCGATTTGAATATAGTTTGTTACCGCCACTCGTAAGGAGTGCCCGCGCGATCACCAGCGCACCCACGAGGTTGGCATTTTGTAACTGCTCTCAACTAAAAGTCTAGTAAATGTAATCCGCACTGCATTTTTTTTGTACAAACACACAATAAACACAGTTTACAAGTAATTTAGTTGGAGTTTTCTTTGTGTGCAAAGTACTCCGACTAAACAGGTTCGTTAATTCCACAAAGATCCCAGACCCCAAAGAAAACCCAACACCCAAACCCAAACCCAAACCAAACCAAGACCAAACCCAAAACCCAAAACCAAACCCAACCAAACCCAAGATCCCAGATTTGGTGTACAATAAAGAATTAAGGAATTAAGGATTTGTCGACATGCTGGATTGATTATAAGAAGGCCTACGACTCTGTTCCAAATACATGGCTTATGAGGGTGTTAGAGTGTACAAAATAGATGCAACTCTACGCACCTTCCATAAGTCATGTATGGGGCAATGGAAGACAGTCCTTCGATATAAAGGATGTCGACCAATCCTGGAGAATGATGAGCCTATATGGATTAAACGGGTTTTCAGGGCGACAGTTTGAGTCCACTTTGGTTCTGCTTAGCCCTGAATCCTCTAAGCACATTGCTGGCGGATTCAGGCCTGGGCTATCGGTTGAGAAGAGGTGGTCAGGCCATATCTCACCTTCTTTACATAGATGATCGCAATGATGACCGCAAGGAGTTATGGAAAAGCAAGGAGCTTCACGGGCGCTTTTATCGGGCTCTTCATGGGCCTGATGTAGACTTCTTGGCATCCGTGGCCTGGCTACGTTTCAGCGAGTTCTTCGGGGAAACTGAAGGTTTTGTCTGTGCGACTATGGACGAAGTTATCTTGACGAATAACTACCGGAGGCATAATATGAACGACGGGATGGTTGACGTATGTGTCCATCAGACATATTATCTCTAGTTGTTGTCGTCTTGCTAATGGCGAGTATTTGCACAGGCATAACCAAGTAGCCAGGATTATTCACCAGCGACTTGCTTTGAAATACAAACTTGTGGATTCTGAGGTACCGTATTACAAGTATGTGCCCGACCTAGTTTTCGACAATGACCATGTCACGTTGTACTGGAATCGGTCTATCATCACTGACAGGACTATTGTTGCCAATAAGCCTGCTATTAGTGGTGATAGACCGATTAGCGCGCCTCACAATGATAATCGATGTCACCATCCCACATGACGAGAACCTCGTGAAAGCTGAGAAAGAAAAACAAATCAAATATCTTGACTTAGCACACGAGGTTGTCGTCATGTAGGATGTGGACTCAGCGATCATTGTGCCGATAGTCGTGTCAGCCAATGGCCTTATAGCCACGACCCTCGACCAACACCTCAGAAGGCTCTCGTTAGGCGGCTGGATCAAGGGCTTGATTCAGAAAACTGTACTTCTGGACACGGTTCGCATTGTCAGGCGGTTCCTCTCTCTGGAGCCCTTACCGCCGGTAGCTTAGACCCTGTTCCCGATACCGGTGGGATACTATTTTTTATATTTTTAAATGTTTTTTTTTTATCTTTTTTATTGACGTATTTAAAAATATAATTTATATGTATTTACAAATGAATAAACGAGATAATATTATTTTTTTCTATTCCCTCGGGTTTAGGTACTTAAAAAAAATTGTTCATACCGATGGGCAGATGCACCTCTTAAAATATGACCACACCTTTTCGTTACACCCTGTTTACTTTCAACATTACCCATTTAAGTCTAGCTCTAGGCGTCAGAAACAGCTCTTTAAAAAAAAATTTGCTGATAGAGCTGTCAGACTCAACACTGGTTGGCAACAGTGCGAGTTAGATATTATAAGCAAACTGTAAAAATTTACCCTTTATTCCCCCAATCCCATAGAGATTCATCTTTTTCTAGAAAATGGGAGCATCCTATCCAATTAGCATTATTCATTAATTGCGAGCCTCTCATTAATAACAACCTTCGCTTCTACCTACAAAGCCTACCAAAGTAGACTTTAGGAAAATCTCCAAGTTGATCCGAAATCGTTCTGGAGTATGATTAGGGCTAAACAAGCTAGGCGCAGTAAACCTAGAATCACAAAGGATGGGTTAATGCTGAAGGATGAGGAGTGTGCGGAATGTTTTGCTTCTTATTTTCACTCGGTGTACAGCCCGCAGCGACCTGCGCTAGACCCGGAGGCCGAAGAGCGCGCGGGCGGCGGGGCGGCAGGGGCGGCACGCGTGCATGTTGACCGCGTTAGCGCGCGAGACCTGCGCGCGGCTCTCTTGCGCCTCAAGCCCAAGCGCTCAGCAGGCCCGGACGGCATACCACCTTACATTCTCAAAGATTGTCGTATGGTTTTTGAGGAGCCCTTGTTGCACATCTTCGACTTGTGTTTGCGGGAGGGTCGCTACCCGGACGAGTGGAAGATTACGCGATTTATCCCAGTCCCTAAGGCAGGTGCGGGCTCTGACGTGAGTGGATACCGACCGGTGGCGGTGCTGTCTGCATTCGCCAAGGTATTTGAGTCGGTGTTGCACAAGAGTATTTATGCACAAGTGACTGACGAAGTGACACGGCTAACGGACGCGCAGCTCGGCTTTCGTCCGGGTCGCAGTACGGGGGGTAACTTACTGTCATTTGTTGGCAACTTGTCACCCGCCATTGACGCCGGGGGTCAAGTGGATGTGGCGTACTTTGACTTCTGGAAGGCTTTTGATGCTGTGGATAATGACGTACTTTTGTGCAAACTCTCGGCTATGGGATTCATACCGCACTTGCTTAAATTTTTTGGCGAGTTACCTTGGCGAACGCCGGCAGTACGTTGAGTATGCAGGTCAGGACTCCAGACCCTACTATACCTTCTCAGGGGTGAGCCAAGGGAGTAATTTGGGGCCATTGGAATTTATAGTATTTATAAACGATCTACCCACAGTTGTCAAGAACTCAAAATGTCTGTTATTTGCAGATGACTTAAAGTTGTTCTTGCCTGTGGAAGATGAGGCGGATTGTAATCTACTCCAGTCCGACATTGACAATGTAGTCCAATGGAGTAAATCTAACAAACTGCATTTTAATGCGAGCAAGTGCTGTGTGATGAGCTACAGCCGGGCGCATACTCCATTGCGGCATCAGTACAGGATGGACTCAGAACTAGTGCCGCACGTCACGCAGGTGCGAGACCTGGGCGTACAGATGGTACCTGAGTTGACGATCCGCAAGCACATAGTTGAGGTGTGCGGCAGGGCTTTCAGAAATCTGGGTTTCATCCTGAGACAATGTAAGGATTTTAGCGATACAGCTGCGGTCAAAGCTCTATATAATGCACTTGTAAGGAGCCACCTGGAAACAAGTTCAATTATTTGGAATCCTCATGAGAAAAAGTACAGCCTCATGTTGGAAAAAATCCAAAATAAATTCACTAGATTTCTGTACTTAAAACAATATGGGGTTTACCCTTTTTGGGCCTCTGTTCGTCCTGGGCATGGTCGGGTACACTAGGCTCGCGGTAAGAAGGGACGTTGCACTGGTCAAGTACGTGACTAGCGTCCTGCTAGGGTTGTTGCACCACCCAGATGTGCTGGAAGCGCTGCGGCTGTGCGCGCCAGACGGGTGTTAGACGGCTCTGTTAGACGTGCCGTCTGCTAGGACTGGCCTCCTACAGTTTGCCCCTTTGTCGCGAGCCATACGGGTAATTAATAGTGTAGCGCTATCAGAAGATATGTTTAGACAGAACCTGCCGAGATTCATTAAAGCGGCACAAATATTAATTGAAAAAGGTATAGAGTTATAATTTTGTTAATTTTATAAAAAATGTATTAGGTATATATTGAATGTAATAATAATGTAATATTAATGTTTTAATATTGAAAATTATAACATCGTCTTGGACGTGTCTGTAAGGGTGTTATAATGTAATTGAATAAATAATAAATAAATAAAACAATTATGGTGATTATGGAATCGATAGTGTAGGTACCTTTGGCGCTTCCGTAAATCAGGGCCCCAGAAGCCCGGGGCCCCGTATCATTAATACAGCTGATGCCGCAGTAGCGATTGCCCCTGATTCCAGCCACGGCGGAACAGATGGCCTTCGGCTCCAGCGTTTTGGAGCCGAGAGACTGCGAGACTGCAATGACAGATGCTCACGTATCATACGCTTTTCGACACACTTAGGTTAAAAGAAACTTTATTCTCAAAAAAACTTTTTTTACAAATAGCGAAGAAGTAAATAAAATACAAAACACCGACTTCCGAAAGTGTATTGTTTTTTTTGGAAGTCGGTTGTTTTTTTTAGTAAAATACTTTTTTATTTTTCACTTTTTAGTTGTTATACCCCAGAACTAAAACCCCCAATAACATGGAATTTAAATATTTGGAGAACACCAAAACGTTATCGAGGTATACCTACGTCTTTTTCGTTTTTGTTCAGATTCTCAAAAAGCGCTGAAGCAATTTCGATAAAATTTATATGGGACCACCTCAAGAGTATATTCTTTCGGATGAAAAAAGAATTTTGAAAATCGGTCTACAACTGACGGAGAAATCGGCCGACAAACATAAAAAAAAACATACAGTTGAACATAGAACCTCCTCCTTTTTCGAAAGTCGGTTAATAAAGACACGTCACTCACTTGAGAACAATACCTACTAAAACATACATTTCTAAATAACACAAAGCTCTGCGTCATCAGACTCATCAGTTTCAAACTAGATACCCATTCAATGCTTTCGTTTCTCCAGAAGTGATCGATCCGTTAATATTAATATACTGGTGCGGATTCTGTTGTGCTCAAACTAAACTTAATTTAGGCTATCCCTATCTTTTTCTCTCTAATAATACAAGAAAGAGACGGAATTAGTTGAAAATTTAGTTGAATTAATATTTCCATACAAATTAAGGGATAGGTACACGTAAAAACGTGCCGGTTTAAAACATGGTAAAGCACAAGGCGTAAACTAGTTTGACATCTCTAACTTAGTTCACAGCTATAGCCGTCCTTTTCTCGCACTGCCTTTTAGTAAAAGATAGCGATTCTCTAATTTTAGTTTAGATATTGAACAAGAGAATCGGCACCAATGACTTTTTTTTTTTAAGTTGAGTTTGGAATAGATTGAAAGAGTGTAAATTTCTTATACTAGAGGGTATTCTATTGTAAAGCTGTGTGCTCCTTCAAAAGTAAGTACCTAAGCATTTTTTGGCCATAGGTAAAACCATACTTATCGATATATGTATATACGATATATGTATATACGTATACGAGCTAGCTTGGTAGTTTTACCCAAAGAGTAGCTAGCTCGCCGTGTGCTACCCTACGTTGACTGACTTTTTTATATTGGGTAAGTGATAAAAGGTCGTGTGAATACTTTTAGTAAGAATTTTTCTGATGATAATACATGTATGAATCCTCCCGACAGAATTTCGATCACTCTGGTCATTCTCAACAGAGATTAGCCAAGTACGCAGGAGATATTATAGTGCACAAGCGTGTGCGCAGACAGGTACACTCTCTGTTCCTTCACTCTCATATTCCGATGGGACGGCAATCCGACACGACCGGGGAGAGATCAGGCGCAGCACCACACCAACTGCGTGTACGTGCTTGCCTAGGCACGGGGGTCACACTACCAATTTCCAAACTCCGGGCTATTAAGGCGCTATTAGCTGCCAACGACCTTGAGTGGTTAGCTTGCGTGTTCTGCGCTGAGCTCACGTGACGTGTCATATGTCCACCCAGTAATAGGACTCGCCCATCAAGGAGTGCTGTCCGAAATTAATTCATTATTAATTTATTACACATAAAACAACAAGTATTAAACTACAACACTGAGACTAAATTTTAAATAATTAAATGATCTTTAAAATGGCGAAAGTTTCATAAAAATACGTTTTATAGTTTTTGCGTGATTCTCAATTTTTTATCCGCATGAGACATAACTTTACAAATTAATTACACGATGTTATAAAAATATAATTTCAAATATTCTCAGATTAAATTACGACGGAAATAGTCAAGAGTAACATTTTTTTTTTCAAAT
Organism: Polia nebulosa; assembly: GCA_951329385.1. NCBI lineage: Eukaryota > Metazoa > Arthropoda > Insecta > Lepidoptera > Noctuidae > Polia > Polia nebulosa. The sequence continues at coordinate 2,277,342 of OX589596.1, forward strand.
AAATAAGACTAGTCGTTTAGACGTGATGTTCAATTAAAACCATTAAAAGTCGTATAACTGCGCCTTAAAGAGTAACTCCTATTGGAAAAACTCAGAAACATTTTTTCCCCGACCCGGGAATCGTACCCAAGACCTCACGCTCAGCAGTCACGCTTAAATTGCGACCACGAGACCTACGTTCGTATGGCTCTACCCTTTTTAACCGACTTTTGAAAAAGGAGGAGGTTCTATGTTCGACTGTATGTATGTTTTTTATGTGTATGTCCGCCGATTTCTCCGTCAGTTGTGGACAGATTTTCAAAATTCTTTTTTTATCCGAAAGAATATACTCCCGAGGTGGTCCCATTTTAATTTTATCGAAATTGCTTCAGCGCTTTTTGAGAAAATTAACAAAAACGAAAAATATGTTTACCTCGATGACGTTTTGGTGTTCTCCAAATGTTTAAATTCCACGTTCCATGTTATTGGGGTTTTTAGTTCTGAGGTACTTATAACAACTAAAACCAAGAAGTAGTAATACAAACACCGACTTCCGAAATCAAAGTTATTTTTTAATTTTTAGTTAATTTTTTTTTTGGAAGTTGGTTGTTTTTTTTGTAAAAAAGTTTTTTTAAAACATGCTAAGTATACAAAAAGAACGAATGAAAGAGAAAGCTCAGAAAAACACATTTTTTTTTACATGGTATGACATATCATACCTTCATCAAGTGATAATCAATCAATCTGCCCGCGCCTTTTCCCAACTATCTTGGGGTCGGCTTCCAGTCTAACCGAATGCAGCTGAATACCAGTAATTTACATGAAGCGACTGCCTATCTGACCTCCACAACCCAGTTCCTGGATAATACGATACCCCTTGGTAAGACTGGTGGTCGGACTTTCGGGTTTCTGACGACCCGTAACGACTGTCAAGGATCCACGATTGACAGCCGGGACCAATGGCTTAACGTGCTTTTCGAAGCACGGAGGAGTCTCGGTATGTAAAGATGGTCACCCATCCATGGATCAACCCCGGCAAGCGCAGCTTAACCTGATGGATCGACCCGTGCGGCTGTTATTACTTTAGCCACGAGCTCCTCATCAAGTGATAATAATAATAATAATAATCTCTGGTTGTTCTCGTCTAGCTAACGGTGAATACTTGCATAGGCACAACCTTGTAGCCAGGATTATCCATCAGCAACTTGCTCTGAAGTACTCTCTTGTGGAATCGGAAGTGCCGTACTACAGATATGCGCCCGACCCAGTTCTCGATAATGGTCATATCTCATTGTACTGGGATCGGTCTATCATCACTGACAGGACTATTGTAGCCAATAAGCCTGATATAGTGGTGGTGGACCGAATCGAGAGGCGTGCAATGATTGTTGACATTACCGTCCCACATGACGAGAACCTCGTGAAAGCCGAGAAAGATAAACAAATCAAGTATATTGACTTGGCTCGCGAGGTTGTCGACATGTGGGATGTGGACTCAGCGATCATTGTACCGATAGTCGTGTCAGCCAATGGCTTAATAGCCACGAGCCTCGATCAACACCTCAGGAGGCTCTCGTTAGGCGGCTGGATCAAGGGCTTGATTCAGAAAGCAGTACTTCTGGACACGGCTCGCATTGTCAGGCGGTTCCTCTCTCTGGAGCCCTGACCGCCGGTAGCTTGGACCCTGTTCCCGATACCGGTGGGCTACTATTTTTTATATTTTTAAATGTTTTTTATATATTCTTTTTTAAGAAATATTTAAAAATGTATTTAATATGTTTAAAAAATTAATAAACGAAATAATAATAAAAAAAAACAGTAAAAAAAACATAGCAAAGACCTGTGCTTGGCCAAAAAAGCACATATTTCAGCATAAGATATAAAACTTTAAAAGAGTAAGCTTCGATCAATAATAGCACTATTATTGATCGAAGAGTGTAAGCTTTAGAATTTTGCATAAGCGGTTGAACAAATGAACGGGCTACATCGTTGAAACCCCCTAAAACTCTTTTAGGTACCAGATATTGATAGGTTAGTAAAACCCTTTTCCTTCAAAAGGGTATTTTGGTAAGGGTAACGCAATAACTGTAGACCTCTCAAGCCCTGGACGCGTCACGTTTCAGCATCTGTCAGTCCCCGCGGAAACTAGCGGAAAACTAGCGGCACACATGAGAGCCGCCGGGGTTATAAATGTTAAAATGTAATAATAATAATAATAATCATCATCATTCATCATCATAATCCTCCCGACAGAATTTCGATCACTCTGGTCATTCTCAACAGAGATTAGCCAAGTGAGATATTATAGTGCACAAGTGTGTGCGCAGACACAGGAGCACTCTCTGTTCCTTCACTCTCATAGTCTGATGGGACGGCAATCCGACACGACCGGGGAGGGATCAGGCGCGGGACCAACGGCTTGCCGAGGGCGTCCCACCACCAACTTCCAAAGTCCGGGCTGCTACAGCGGTAACTCCCAATCATCCTCCACGCACAATGAGAAAACCTAATAGCACTTTGTGCTCTGCCCAGGAACCCAGAACCCCATGCTCAACAGTCGTGCATGGAGCAACGATCCCAACGAGGCAGTCGGCATTAAAATGTACGATTGTGTTGGATCACAGTAGGTAACATAATACTAGCGTAAAATTAAAAAAAAACTTAACATCACCCTCTCCAAAAACCCTTCACAAGGTCAACTAAAATGACTTCTGTATAGGTATGGCTTCAGTAAATCCAATTTATTGATAAATCGAAGAAAACAGTAAAAGATCACGAGTTTTTCCGATTTTTTTTTGTTAACTCATTACACCTTTACCCCATGGGTTTTGGCATTGCTCTTTTGTTGAAGTCAAATGCTTATTTCACGTAGCAGATTGGTACTGGTTTTAGAATTTCAGGTTTTCCGTCCATACAATCTCGGTCATCTCCTTTCATAAACATAATAATTATTTAGTATCAACTTATTGTAAGATAGGCTCGCATTTTTTTTTCGACCGAAGCGCGCGGTTTTCGTGGGGACTGGACCGGCGACTAGTGGCCGCCTGGAGCGGAGCCTGTTATTACATACAATAGTTAAGGGCTGCCCGCCAATTTTTTCCGTAATTGCGAATCTAAAACGGTAGGGTGGGTGGAGCTACAGCTAGTTATAGGATATACAGAACCGAACCGATTTTTGCGCAAAGTAGGCTGCTGCCGCTGCCAATTCCATCCTCACATGATCTTTATAGGAAGGGAAGAAAGGACATTACGTTTTCTCGATTGTCTTAATCCTTCTTAGGTATCAGTTTTCTGAAACCCTGTAGTTATGAAAAATTCAATAAAATTAAGTTTCTCGCATGTAAAAACCAACGTTACGTATATTACAGCAGCAAGAGCAACTTTTTTCAAGCCAAGATTATTGAGACGATCGTTCACAAAACAGTATTTGATAAAAAGGTTCAATCGGCAGCGTGTCACCGCAAGCATGAGGCGTGTAACGAGGACACAGTTGCTGCTCCGCGGTAGATAATGAATTCCAATTTCATACCTATTGCACCCACAACGCATTATTTATCCCATACAAGGGGACGCACATAGAGTGGCTCATACGAAAACTATTTTATTTAACATGATTTATTATTGAATTCGATCCTCCACATCTTGAATTCCTAAATCAATAATTCCTTAAATCCTACCTAGATAGCTTACTTTAGTCGGTCGGTTTAGTCGGTCGGTGGTGGTGGTGGTCGGGGGTGGCTTTAATTGGTAATGACTAAAGTATAAAACACAGTTGTAGAAATGCGCCTGACCAAGACTTAAAATCAAGAAAAAAAGTGTTGTGTGTACTTATGTACGCACGTAAGAAGTTATACTTCTTTGGTGTAACAAGATAAAAAACCAAACTGTCACAAAGTTTACAAAAGAAAAACAATCATTCTTCACGAACCACAGACCATAGCTAACTTCAGGCTGTAGGTTTTTTGTGACGGTGTGCGCGCGCATCGTAAAAATTTACACTCATAATTTTTCCCTAACGCGCCAAAAGAAGTATAACTTCAATAAGTAACTGAAATAACTCAGCTATATGTTTGGCAGCTCTTCAGAATTGTGTAGGCGCTAACAAGCCATAATGAGCACGGAGAGAAGTCTCGAGATTCTACTGAGTTGTTAGGAGCTGTCTGCTCCTAACAACTCAGTAGAATTTCCAGATACGTAATAAACGTTCTATTTTAGGAACTCTCTATAAATCCGATTATATCGCTTAGGTTCTAAATCTCCAACCCTATAAAAACCGTTGGTTGGCGACCAACCCCTTTCATTCTGTCCCGAGACGTTCAACTCGTCACAATGAATCAGGCCATTCGCTCTAAAACTTGTGCCAAAACCTACAAAACAGCGGAATTGAAAGTTATAAAAATTCTTAATAAGATCGACAGTTTGAAACTTAGTAGTTCATATATTTCGCGGCTTGATATTCCTAAAAACAGTGAAAAGAACGTTTTTGGTAGGAAATCAACGGGATATGTTTTGTGGTCTGCGGCTGTTATTTTCGTAGGTCTTATCAGTGCACGATGGGTCTATGTGGAACTACTGGGAAGTAGGGTAAGTTTCTATCATGCTCTTACTAATAAGGCTCTAGAATTTTTATTTTATCATCATCATCTTCTCCCGTCTTCATTCAATTTATTTGAGGTCGGAGCATCATGTCTTCTGTTACGATACCATTACGATACATCTTTTTGTTCTATCACAATAATTTAGTCACCTCCTTTCCAGCCCCACAGTATACCATCGCTTCTTTTGTCTTCAATAAATCTAAAAAATCATTCCTTTTTCCAGAACTGCATATTAGAACTCCCGTCATTCTCCAAGTCGGTGTTCCGTCCGCCAGAAGATTGTTCCATGTGCGTGGGCGTTGATGACGTGGTGCGCCTCGCGAATATATCTGCCGAAGAGTTTGAGGACCAGTACGCGTACAGCACCACACCAGTTATTGTTACCGATGCTACGCATGGGTGGAAGGCGCTCAGGGTAGGTGGATACTTTTGGAACATTTAAAAAATAATGTTGAACATTTTATGATGAAAGCCAAACGTTAGGTACATATCAACGAGAGCATGGGTCGGGTCTCCATTTTAACTGCTACGTTGGGCCTTGATTCTGACCTCTGGCTTAGCTAAGTATAGTACACGTTTTCATTGGTATGTTTTGACATCTTTATGTATAGTTACAATAAGAGGATAGGCAGCAGTGCACGCTCACCTTACAACGTACCTAGGTATAACAATAAACTGTGTCTTGTCAACCTGTAAAGAAAAACGGTATTTTCCTTCTGCCTACAGAGCTTAAAAAAACATTAAATGAAAATATCAATTCCACAGGAATTCGACTTCAATTTCTTCGCAAAATTCTACAACGGTGGTAAAATGGGGAAACAGGTCAACGACTGTTTCTACTTCGCGTACAAATCGGGACTGAACTCTCTTCAAGAGGTGTTCAGTATGGAAGAGGCACGCGCCAACCTGTCGGGCCAGCCCTGGTATGTGGGCTGGAGCACCTGCTACGACCAGGAGACGAGGAAACTGAGGAGTTACTATGATAGGCCTTACTTCCTGCCGAGGACTGCTGAGAGCGACATGGTGGATTGGATCTTTATGGGTGGACCGGGGCAAGGGGCTCATATGCACGTGAGTATTACATCAACAGAAAATATTTCGATTCAAATTCGCGTAATAGAAATATTTTCTGGGTCCATTTTTTATTTCTGACCTTCAATAATACATATTACTAGTTTCTGCCAGTGGTTTCGCCCGCGTGGAATTAGTACTTGGGACCGTTATAAACTTTCAACCCCCTTTTCACCACCTTAAGGGTTGAATTTCAAAAAACCCTTTCTTAATGTATACTTACTCTTCACAAAGAACACACCCTCCAAATTCCAATTCTCTAGGACCAGCGGTTTAGGCTGTGCATTGATATATTAGTCTGCCAGTCAGGACTTTGAATTTTATATAAACATATATGCACTTAGCTAGGATAGACGAGAGTGAAAAAGGAAGACGGAGGCCTTTGCTCAACTGAAGGACATCTTAGACTAGATAAATAGATGCGAATCAGCCTTTTTAACCGACTTCAAAAAGAAGGAGGTTATCAATTCGGATGTCTGTATTTTTTGGAACGAAGTATTGGAACGAAGTTCCTTATCGCGCGTTGTGAAAGGGGGCTAGACGGAAAAAATTCTTATGAAAAGTTGTCACGACACTAATGAGGCTGTCCATCCAAAAAGATTGTGTTGGAAAAACAATCTAATAAAAAAAATTCTTACGAAAACTTGTCACGACACTAATGAGGCTGTCCATCCAAAAAGATTGTGTTGGAAAAACAATCTAATAAAAACTTCTTGTATTTTTGGTGGGTAGGTACAAAGTTTGCAAGCAGATCAAGCATTATCTAACCAATTTTATGTGTTAAATCTAGCGGAGCTTGGAACAATCTAACTTCGAATCTAATCTGGAGTCTCTAACCCATAAATACTAAATAGCTTTCTAAATCTGGATGTCTGTACGATCAGTAGGATGGGTATAGCGGAGATATTTTTTTGGAACGAAGTTCCTTATCGCGCGTTGTGAAAGGCTAGACGGTAAAAATTCTTACGAAAAAAGTTGTCACGACACTTTTTGCTATAGTAAGCTATTGTAAGCTGTGCGGCGTTGCATGTTTCTCTGTCTGTCTCTCTCTCTCTCTTATAGAAAGCAAGCCAGATATTGCTAAAGAGCTGAGCTGAGCTGAGCTGAGCTGCGACGAGATGAGATGAGATGAGATGATGAAGTATAACTTCTTACGTGCGTGCGTGTGTGCGTAGTTAATAATAAAAAAAAAATTATAAATTAAAAAAAAAATATATATATTACAATTCCTTCACTAATTAATCGAAAGGAACTTCGTTCCATCCGGGTGTCCCTTGACACCTCTCAAGTTTTTTTTTTAATGTATGTTCGTTCGGGCAGAAGAATTTCGGAAGTCGGTTTCAAATAACGAAGAAACAAAAAAATACAAACACCGACTTCCGAAATTAAGTTATTTCGCAATTTTTAGAAGTCGGTTGTTATTTTTGTAAAAAAGTTTTTTATTTTGTAAAAAAGTTTTCAGCATACAGGGTTAATGTGACGCCTTTTTTTTTGAGGGTGCAAAATCATCAAATGACCTCCTGATTTGGGTGAAGCGGGAGGGCGTGTCACACTCTTACTGACTCAAAACCCACTCGTTTTCCTTCAGTTCCGTTTACGTTCCAAATCCGCGATCCTGGCAGCCATCGGACCTAGCGGGTCTGTCAATTATGAAAGTGATGCCTACCCTTCATCGGCAAAGAGCTTTTTGTCAGACTTTGACTAACATTAACAATAATTAATAATTATTAGTAATTATTTTGATTGCAAAATATATGTATTCGTTTTGTTTTCAACCTCAAGAAGTATGATCATGTCTCCAACTTTCGCAAGGTACTCAAGTGGCTCCCTATCCGTCTTCGCAGGAACTCTCGTGTTTTATGTCTGCTCTTTAATATCCTTCACAACCCTAAAACGCCCGCCTACCTGCGGGAACGCTTTTCGTACTCCCGCCCTTTTGATGCGCCTTGCAGGTCGCATCTTAGGAATCTCCTAAAATCCCCTCCCCACACAACTGACTTCTACTCCTACTCCTTCACTGTGCACGCAGTACGGTTGTGGAACTCTCTGCCGCCTGACATTAGGGACTGCCAAACTCTTGCAGATTTTAAGAGGAGAGTAAAGGAACACTATCTTTCCATTTCATGATAGTTGCATATAAGTATGTATTATTATTTAGTTTATATGTATTAGTACCTATCTATATATATACATATATATATATATATTATATTATTTAGTTAGTTTTATATCTCTACATTGTATGTGTCCTAGCACTGTTACACACCGTGTCTACTTCTCTTTTTTTTTCCATCTCTCCTTTCGCAGGTTTGCTGTAAGAGATTTCTATAGAAATAAGCATAACCTTTGTACATATTTCTCTGTTTCCTTCTTCTGGTCTGTTTTTTTTGTATGTGTGTGTACATTAATTGTTAAATAAATAAATAAATAACTCGACCATTTTTCTAGCTGCCAAATACTGAAGTAAATTTAAAAAAAAACTTTTTAACAAAAAAATTAACCGACGAAAAAGAACTAAAAAGCAATAAATATACCTTTTAAGTCTTTACTATGTGACGTAAGGAGCCTACGTGGGATGGAAAAAAGACAACACGTACCTCGGTCAACGTTAAAAATATATATTTAAAATAGAGAAAGGGTGTGGGAAGGTCTGCAGTCACATGATTTCGCATTCCCTGGGAGATAGCACGCTACTGCCCTGACTCAGCCTTGGTGTCTCGGGGAAGCCACGTTGCGTTTGCCCCCGGAGGTGTTGGCCGGCAGGCGGCAGCGCCGGCTCGCAGGGTCGACAGGAGCCAGGATGGATCGGCCAGCAGGTGGGCTAGCCGGCTCGGAGACAGCCTGCTGAGGCCACGCGGGTAGATAGGCACCCGGCGTGGAGCGAGCCGCCGTGATGAGTGGCCTAGTGGCCGCGCCACGAGGCACTGCGGCAGGATGGCCGCGATGGCGGACGATGTAGGTGCGTGCTCAGAGCGTAGGGCTCCAAGTCCTCCCCCTCCATATTCCGAATTTGATGAATCCGGGTCTGGAAAACTGGATCTGGGAATCCGGAGCTGGGACCCTGGGAACAATGTCCAGCGTGTCACAATGATGGATGATAAGCTTCTCCGCTGATTTTGACACAGGCATGAGCAAAGCGGCTGTACGTGCGCTAACAAGTGTGGTTGTCAAAATCAGACGGAGTTTACAAGGGTGAGGTGGAAAAGCATGAAAACATGCACATTCGAGCGCAGCAGCAGCCACGCGCAAGTCAGTATGTGCATAGCTAAGGCCTCGTAAAGCTAATCACGCGGAAGGCGTGATTACAATGTGCGACAGATCTTTTGTAGGTTATGAGCCTTGATTATACAATGCTAAGAAAAGAAATTAAGAAAGACATGTTCTGGAAAGAATTTATACACAAGATTAGGAACACAGAAGGTACGACTTTAGAAGATGTGACGTGGAATTAAGGGATGAAATTTGGAGGGGGGAAGGGGGGGCAGGTGTACGTTTTAAAATCGTGTTTTGAGGTTATGTTTACTAGAATGCACAAAGCTACCTGTATGCTGTTCAAACACTCACCCAATTACAGGGGTTGAAATCGCGTAATTAAGTTGGCAAATATTTGCCAATGCAAACTACAACTGCTAGGATTTGGCGATCGCTTCACGGCTCAAGGGTGTTCGACAGAACAAGTGAGTGACGCCAGCAGCTGGATTAAGATTGAAAAGGCCTCCACGTTTTTTTTTTGTGTTTGATACTCGCAGTTCAACCATAGCGGTTGTCGACTGCTTAAGCGGACGTGCCCGTGGTGGTTTTAATTATTATTAAAGCCTCCAGCCAGGACTTATACTTAAACTACGAGCGACTACGCTGAGGGCACCCCCTTTGGGGTACGGACCTCGGCTCAGGGCGTCGCTGGGGGAGGGCCTCAAGGGACAGCTGAATCATGATGTGATTATTTGAGGACGAATTTTTAAAACTACAGCTCAGCGGTGCGTGCTGGCTTGAGCAAAGGGACTGGGGGGATTTCTGTGTCTTAAGTCCCCTGCTGTGTTCGGACATGCCGCGCACGACAGGGGGTGTGTGTACGTCAGGTTGCTTCGCGACGTGCCTATATTAACTTAGGACACGCCGCGTCGCGGTGTGAGTCGGTGTCGTGTGAATATGTCATGCGGGCGGGCTTGAAACTATCGGCACAGCTGCGCGGGCTGGCTCTATCAAGGGACTGGTTGCTTGACTCTGCGTGGGGTCTCGCGACGGTCCTCAGCGGCGAGGACGGAAGGACGGCGGTCTGCGTTTTTTCGACGTGCTAGTTTCCCTACGGCTCTCTTGGAGCAGGGTCGTAGCGTCGTCGGGTGTGATTAATGTGTGCCGGGGTCGGCGAATGTTACTAATAAGGGAGGGAATGTATCGGCCGGCCGATACGATTAGGGGGTTTCTATGTTTAGCAGCCTTCTCGAAGAAACGCTTGGTGAGGCGTTTCATGAACTGCTGGACGCTGGTGGGGAGTCTGAGATCCACATGCAGCTCCTCATTCCGAACAAAGCAGGGGGCTCCCACTGCTCTGCGGATGAAGCGGCTCTGCAGGGTCTGCATCTTGTGGAGGAGATGTGACTTGGCGTGTGGCCTCCACGTTGTACTGGAAGGGTTTTTATATCTACGCCGTCATTGACAGATGTCATAGAATCCAAAGACAATAGTGTTGTCAGTTAACTAAAATTGTCTATGCTTACCAAAACCGTTATAGTGGCTTTTGGTCTCTGGATTTATTCCGTATGTTTATGTTTTAATTAAGATTGTAACGCCACTACGTTACAACTATTGAGCTTATACTTATAATATCAAATTTAATATAAACTAATTTTGAGTCGGCGCCAAACAACAATCTGATTAATCATCTAAATTTTATTAACCGACTTCAAAAAGGAAAGGTTATCAATTTTATTCGGATGTTTGTTTTTTTTTTTTTTTAGGTATGTTGGGCATAACTTCGTCATAATTATATAGACGGATTTCCAAAATTCTTTTTTTGTTCGAAAGGGGTTTGTTCCGAAATGGTCACGTAGATCTGAAGATGATTTTCGGAGACACAAAGGAACTCTTCAAAAAATTACAGCATATCAACCGCGATTGCTGCTATAGCATAAATATGCATTGTTAACACAGGAAACGCAACTAAAAAGTGAAAAATAAAAACTTTTTTACAAAAAAATAGAACCGACTTCCAAAAAAAACAAAAAGTGCAAAATAACTTTAATTTCGGAAGTCGGTGTCAAAAACGAAGAAAGAAAACCAGAACACCAACTTCCGAAATTAAAGTTATTTTGCACTTTTTGTTTTTTTTGGAAGTTGGTTCTATTTTTTTGTAAAAAAGTTTTTTTGTACGTAGAAATGAAATAGGCTCTACGTAGGTAATTAATCATTTTACAATTTGGCGCCGACTCAAAATTAGTTTATATTAAATTTGATATTATAAGTATAAGCTCAATACTCAAGACTTAAAAGGTCTATTTATTGCTTTTTAGTTCTTTTTCGTCGGTTAATTTTTTTGTTAAAAAGTTTTTTATTTTATGATTTTTTTTGTGGCTCGCGTCATCTTTTAACCCTACACTGCATGATTTTTTTTTCTTCAAAAAAAAAAAACTTACCTAATCGTATTTGTGGTGTAGAACCCGGGAAAAATAGTTTAAAAAATAAAAAACAAATAATAATGGAGATATTTTTATTTTTTATTTGGTTCCATATGTGGCACAACATGCAATGACCTACCTATATTTGCCACATTACTAGAGATGAAACAGACGGAAGCAGTTGTTGTCCTTGTTGAAACAAAGTTCGACTCTGCATTTTTCGCACACAACAAACGACTTTCCTTTGCAGCCTGGATGCTTGCATCGCTGGCGCTTCTGTTCCCACATAGGAAAGTGCTCACATCCATCACGCCTTACGTCACGAGGAGGCTTCTTCCTCCACATTGGCTCTCATTCTTTTCTTCTCTATCAATTCATCACTTACAGAAGACGGCCGGTCTTTTTTCTTATTCATTGATGGACCACACATGCAAAGGCTCTTTGCCACTTCTAACTTGAAGTCTGTCAACTGCAGTGGCGTTTCTTTTTGTTGCATTTCACCAACTCTTTTAGTTAGCAATTTATGGTGGCTATGTCGAGGAAATGGTAAAATAACCTCAAGTACCACTTCTTTGTCCTCATCTTTATCTTGCACTTTCCCAGGAATGAGTCGAGCAAGTCGACTCCACCCATGTGCTGATTGTAGTTGCGTACAATTTGAGGGCAATCGACATCTAAATATTTCTGTTTTTTACAAAACCTCCTTACTTTTTGAGTAGGCTCCTTTCTAACAAAAGATGAAGACAACTAGTTTATTGTCATACCACATAACTGTGGCGATGTCTGTACCATCCACATTACCTACCCATTCCTCTGAATATATCCTCTTTTCTCCTTTCTACTTTTTAGATCTTTCAATGATGGTATTTGTACAGATTTGCCCAGTCGTCCTTTGTTCACGGTCCCCATAGAATATGTACCTTCTTTGGCGAGATGTGAAATAATTCAGGGCATGTGTAGTAGTGTTGTCAAAGAATAACTTGTAATTTTTATCCCTGGGAATTGACCTTGCAAGCCGGACAACAATGTTGGCACTTGCGCCTAAATCAGGCTCATTAGGAATCCTCAGATCTAGATTATTCTCCATACCAGAGTATATTTCGAAGTTGTACGCAAACCTTCGATCATCACACAGTAGATACCAACAGGTTATACCCCTATTTGTGAGGCTTGTTAGGTAGGTATTGGCGCAAAATGTTGGAGGTCTTGGTAGCGCACATCTGCTCATCCACTGACAATGCTTCTCGTTTATTGATAGCTTGATTTATAATAGCGTCTTCACTGCCTGATGGTAATGTCAAATAACTTTGGATTTGAGCGCTGGATAAACTTTTCTTTGGCATTATTCAAAATAAAAACAACATACTATTATTAGTAAAAATATCTAAAATTGGACCATCACTGCATGAAGTGACACATCCGGCACGTACAGTAATTGTAAAATTTTAGTATCAAAACACTGTCAAATCAAAAAAATATACTTACATTTGCTTAGTACACAGATTATTCTATATAAAAACAATTTTTCCACTGTTGCAATCCGTCAATAACTATTATTTACTTTATTTTCAAATTTCATTCGCACGGCACGCGGCAAGTGATCAAAATTTTCAATTGAGTGACTAGCTGAGCGCGATAGTGCTGCCATATAACTCCAATTAATGCACTATTGGTTGCCATTGACTGTTGTCACCAGGGGGCTGACAGCTTTAGTTCCAATTTTGTAGTTCTGGCGCTGCTGTCGCGGTATAGTCGCCATATTGTCCTCAAACGTCATTATGTGTCAAAGTGTGTGTATGTCATTGGTCATTTGACAGTTTACATATATGTCAGGTTAATAGTATACATACAATACTATATAGATACTAGAGAATAATACAAATCGGCCGGTAACTGCCATTGTTTTGTATAGCACGAGTCGAGCAGGTTATCTTGTGTTTTCCTCCACGTTGAGTTGAGATACTTGAGAAGCCATCCTCCTTTGTTGTACGATACAATTCCACGCTTTGTGGTATTCCGTACCGAGCTCGGTGATATTTAGTTATTTCCCTGTGCTCCGTACTTTCTCGTCATGGCGCCAAATAAGTGTTGTGTTGGTGGTTGTGATTCAACAAGTAACACTCGCAAACTATTTTGCATGCCCATGAATGATAATTTACGCAATTTGTGGTTGTCGTTCCTAGTTCCGACAAACCCTAATCTACTCGGACTGACAAAAAACCAATTAATAACAAAACGTGTTTGTGAAAAACATTTTGATCCAACTCAATTTGACCAGGCTGGTGTTAGAATCCGTTATTCCTATCCTTGCTTGTTTACGGATCTGGAAATTGCTCATGGCGTACCACTTGCTAAGGGTAAGTACATAAACCTCTAATCTAATATTATGGTATTACACTTATCCAATAACTTTGTCCTGTATTTGAACAAATTTCTTTGATGGATGCGCATTACATATTTTGTCCAATATTTTACGTAGTCTGAGAAAATGGAGGAATGTGGAGCGACTAAGTGCTGCTGTTATTATTAGAATATTATTAAAAAAGAAAAAAAAACCTTTGGGTGAAGCCATTGATCGAAAGGCGAAGAGAAAAAAGCATTCAAGATAAATTAAATAATTGCATGTCGAGGCCAAAAATTTGTATAATCGTTTTTTACGTATTAATGACTCAACATTCAATTACATCGTTAAGAAAGTATCACTGTTTATAATAAATCTTAGATGCAGCCATTTTGACTTAAATGTCATTAATCTTTGATTATATCAGTGTTGCTGACACATTTGATGAAGTCGTCCTACTTCTTTGATCAAACGTACATTGGACAAAGATATTTGATGAGAGTAATACCACCCTAACCTATTTTTTATGTAATTACTAGTAGCTGTTGCATATAGCATAACAACCTAGAATCCTAGAAGAACCACTTTAACACGTCAAGTCCCTCATTAGCAGACACAATTAAAAACCTATTGTTCGTGGCGACGCAGGTGCCTGACGCGCTAAAAGTTATTGTACATAAGTCCATTTTCCACACAATTTAATTTTAGTTAATATTCATAGTAACATATGGATTATGTTGACCTAAAGCCATAAAGTCTGCATATGTTTCGCCCTTCTCAGTACACAAAACATCATAATAAAGATGTTTAGATCAATTGTGTATTTAAATATAGTTTGATTACACATACATTTACAGCTCAGTCACATCAACTTATACAACTAAGCATTAATGTTTTGATGTTTTTAATAATTCCAGGGTGTAATTTTCTGGATGAACATAATTATTGTCAGAGCCAAGAACAAAATGACATCAATTCAACAGGAGAACCAATTACTATGACAGGTATGAAAAAAATTACCTTACCTTGAAAAGAATCTGACAGCAATGTCAACCCTTTTAAAGAGTTTAAATTACTAGCAGACCCAACAGACAATGTCATATCCAAATTCCATATAAAGAAGCACTGTCAGTTTATCCAATTTTTAAATTTTTCATAACGTAAAAACCCTATTCTACATTTACTACTATTATGAACATTTGGAGAAAAAAAATGCCAAATTGGTCCAACCATTCTCAAATGATGCGCTTACTAAAGGACACAATTTCATTTTTATGGTTCTGTACCCAAACGGTAACCAACGGGACCCTATTACTAAGCCTCCGCTGTGGGTCTGTCAACGGGCTGTATCCGTTAATGAACTCTTCATGCGCGATTCCGACTCGCACTTGGCCGGTTTTTAACAAAATGATTGAGCTAAAGACGGTCACCGACCGCTCTCTTTTTTGATGACAGCTTTTTCGCTTTAAGTTTCCCTAAGACAAAGGTGCCAACTTGGTACCCACTTAACTTGCATAGAAAAATCTCATCATTCAATTCAATCCATAATAATAAATTCATTTATATTTATAATTGCAGGTGACATTTCCCAGGAACATCCATATTCAGTTCCTTCAACCAGCCAATCAGAAGTCTCTCTTCATTTGCAGAATGAAGGTTTGTGTTTTCATTTTAAATACATACATTGTACTATTTGGATAAAGTCAATATTTATTTAGGTTGTGGTAAAAACTATTTTTTTTTTTATAAAAAAGAATGAGCATAGCGTGGGGTCTGTCAATGTTATGTAAGTGCCCCCTGATTCTTGTCGCACTAAAGTGTAACCTTTGTTGTCAAGTCATCAGAAGTAGTTATACTGTTTAAAATGTACATTTTTCTTTGGTTTTAGGTTGTATATTTGCTGGTTTGATTTCTGAAACCACAGAAATTGAACAAGGAGAATCAAACACAGAGAACAAGGAGATTCAAATAAGTGCAGGTATGATTGAATAATCACCAATCTTGTTCAATTTTACCAACGGGTCTCTTTCTCCTTTTGAGTATTCTTGTGCAGAGGACAACCTTGTACTGAATATCGCTGCCCTAGTTCAATAGTAAGATAGATATCTTTAAAAAAGTAGTTTTGAATTATTCATACTTTTATGATTTTACTGTCACTAATTCACTTGTTGTTAATTGAAATGTGGTTGATTTATTAAAACGAAAGCTTTTTTTATGTATTTGGGAGTTGTATAAATTTCAATATTAATGAAATATTTTTTATAATAGTTTTAAGGCTTTTAATAGTAAGATAACTTCATATTGAACTCAGATTAAATAAAAAAAATTATTTGATATTAATCTTGTCTTATATATGGATTATTATAAATTATGTCTATATGAGTTACACTCATTAAGTTATTATAGTTTTAGTTATTATTTTTAGTTTTGTTAAAGAAATACTAAAGATTTATCCAACCAAGCTACCAAATTTATGGAAAATAAACAGACATCGACATAATTTTAAGATATCCTATTATTACAGCACATCGATATTTGAGAATGTAAATTGTCCGAATAAGTCCGTGGAAATGTTTGGTAAAGGGATGGGAAAATTAATTTTAAACTGAATAATTAGTTTGCTTGTAATGTGTTATTTATTACCTTGTATCATAATTGCAAAAATCAGTCTCATATTATCAGTTAAAATTAAGTTCTTATTATTATTGCACAAGTCAGTCTAACTTTTGTAATCAGTCAGTGCTATAATGCTATTTAATTCATTCAAATGATTAACAAACGTGAATCGATTACGCGCCCCTTGCGCCAACTAAATTTTGGCTGCTTTATATGACTGATTTAAGCCAATAGGATACATACTTATTCGTCAGGCCCCTATTGTCCTAAACCTATTGTCGCGTCTCCTTATGGAGACGCAACAATAGGTTTTTAATTGTGTCTGCTAATGAGGGGCTTGACGCGTTAAGATTTATCTTTATCATGTAGATATTTAATTTGTTTAAACCGTCAAGCCCCTCATTAGCAGACACAATAGGTTTAGATGGCTTAAATCAGTCATATAAAGCAGCCAAAATTTATTTTTTTCAATAAAATTAAAAAAGTATGTACCCTATTATTAATTAATTAATTAATAACAGTAATCAATTAATTGATTTAATTCATTCTATTATCATTCTGAACCTACTCGTTACAGGCATTCATTATCACTATTTCCACATTAATTTTGCTGGTTATTTGTAGTTTTAAGACTTGTAGAAACTGTGATGTTATTGAGGTTTTAAATTGGCTGTACCTATACATCATATCTCTCTTTTCAATTTGATATAGTTGGTGACTGATCATAAGCATGTTCCAAAGTTATATTTTCTGAGATGTGGCCCTTTTGATTCCTTCTGATATTCATAATTTTAAAATCATGATCTAAAAATGAAGATTTGTAGCCAAATGTGTATGGATCTTCTTTTTTTACTTGGATTCATTTGATATCACCCCATACAATTTTTTGTCCATTTTCGTCTATGTTGAAATTTTTCCCTATTTGAGACAGTTTCTTCCAGTCATAAACCTGTTAGTAGTCTACTTTATTGACTGTCTATGGTTGACCGGTTTTTTGGCAGATTTTAGTACCATTGCCATTTGATCAAGTGTAAATATTGGGCCATTTCTCAGCAATCTTTTCTTTTCTCTTTCTATTATGGAATGAATGTTATCAGCATCATTCTGAGTGTGCCCTGCTATTAAAAAGTTGTGGGTGATTATATTTATGGGTAAAGTATGCACTGCGTACATAATTACATTGACAGAATAAATTTACTTTTAATCCGCCCACCACAAGTCCCACAATTGTTGCTGTAAAAGATAATTTCTGATTTTGGACCCATATGTTCTAATAACGAAAAAACACACGACCCTATTTCATTTGGCAATACCTTCGTGCCTAGCATTACAAATACCATATTTATTAATTATATCAGTACAGTGAAATTAATAAATTTTTAATAGAATGCTAAAACTTCTCCTTGTGGCAATGGAACGACGCCTTGCAATTCTTAATCTATACTTAAAATATTATTAATGACATTAGAACTTTTCGCTCTGTAGACATCTCTTTTTTCATATCTCTGGATAGTTTTTTCGTGCTGTGTGTTTATGCATGTCATAACCATCTAAAAATCAAGTTTTGCCTTGGGTGAAGCATTTTTGTACGGTTCACATTAAGAATACCTACTGATCTTTTTTAGATTTGAAAAAAGCAATGTTAATTTCTGTATTAAAAATGTGTTCATACATAGAATTTTTCACTGCTTCTAAACTATTTTCTTCACAATACTGTACATACATTCTGTAAATTGTAGATTATTTTTTTTACTTGAAACCAAACTTATCTCAATTTGGTAGTTTTTTAAGATATCTTACTGTTGAACTAGGGCAGCGATATGAAAGACGTAAAAACATCTTATTTTGCATTCTACTCATAAAAGGAATTTTGATTACAGAATTGCAACCTGTTTCTGAAATGGTTGAAATCAAGAAATCCTTACAGAAACCTACACCAAGTAAGTTGCTTAATAAATATTTTCTTTTCATGTTTTGAATGACCTACTAAGATGTGGCAAAATGTCAAAACATCGAGATTTCTATAATTTTGAAAAATTTTTGGTGGCTAAACAGATGACACAAAAAACAACTTTTTACACTGTTTATGGTTTAGGAATTATATACATTCATAAGTATCTTTTTTGTTTTGTATATTCTAAAACAATGATTTATTATGTATTTCAGGAAAGAGTGCAACTCAGTGCCATTCTAAAACTCACCGGTATATAAAGCAATGTACTAAACTTGCTTCAGATAGTCTGAGTGACACAAATACTCAGAGTCTCCAAAATGCATCTAAAGCCGAAAACCTGGAGCTTATGCAAAATTTTGAAAAACTTAATAAGAAAGCTAAAGCTTTCTTGTTGATGCAGAAGAAGCAAAATGGCGAGACGGTTTTCTTTAGAAGACAAATTATTCGCCCTTGCTCTGATGAAGCAAAGTCCAAAGGGATATAAGCTTCTAGAAAAAATGTTTGCCTTACCTAACAAGAGGACACTGGCTAGACTCTCAAATAAAATTGAGTTTGAATGCGGAGTAAATAAAAATATTTTTGAGCATATCAAACACACCACTAAAGACTGGGACACTACAAAAAAGCTTTGCTCCTTAGTATTTGATGAGGTAGCACTGTCACCACATCTCACATATAATGAAAGCAAAGACAAAATTATTGGATTTGTAGAGATAGCAGGAGAAAGAAAACCAAAACTGGCTGACCATGCTCTGGTTTTTATGATCAGGGGCATATGTCATTCATGGAGGCAACCCATTGCATACTATTTTTGTGAGGGAACAATTTCAGCACATGAACTCCAGAGAATTTTGAAAGAAATTATTGCTCTTCTCGTGGAAACTGGTCTAAAACCGCTTACACTTGTGTGTGATCAAGGATCAACATTTAGGTCATGTTTTAATCAATTAAAACAATCCACTGCTCAACTTCGCAGCAATCAATGCAGAGAAAATGGTAAATTTCATCACTATTTTAAACAGTTGAATGTTTACAGTACATACATTATATTGTTTTATTATTTTTTTATTATTCCAGATGTTACAATTCACATAGCTGGACAAGATCTCTTTTTATTTCATGATCCACCGCATCTTTTAAAGAGTGTCCGCAACAACTTCCTAACTAAGGATATTTTGTTTAACGGAAGAAGAGCATCATGGGCAGATATTGCTTATATATACGACCTAGACAGCAAATCTGGTCACACCAGAGCACTACCGAATTTGACTGCACAACATGTGGACCCAAAACACATAAATAAAATGAAAGTCAAAGCAGCCACCCAAGTGCTAAGTGCACGAACGGCTGCAATGCTTACTTATACAGATGCTCTTCGTAAGTAGTATTATAATATTAATTATACCTAATTAAATAAATGTTTTTGTGATGAATGCATGAAAATTACAACTGCTTCATTAGCCATAAATGTAAAAAGCACTGTTCATTATATCTATACTAATATTGTAAAGAGGAAAGATTTTTTGTTTGTTTGTAATAATAAGCGAAACCACTGGACCAATTTTAAAAAAATTTCACCAATAGAAAGCTAAATCATCAGGAAGTAACATAGGCTTTATCCTGACGCGGAAAAATAACTGTGCCCGCGGGATAGATCATGAGAGCGAAGCCACGGGCAAAGTGCTAGTTTTTTTACAAAAAAAATGCATTTACATCCCTGAAGCAATAAATGGCGCCAATATTTATTTAAAATAAATTAAATATTTCAGATAAGCGGCTCAACACTCCTATAGAGACAATGGAGACTACAGCAGAAGTGGTGACATTTTTTGACGACCTATTTGATAGTGTCAATGGATCGCCAGGTCAACCAAGGGGCAAACTCAGATGAAAGAGTGAAACCGAATTCCCCTCATCAAGAATTCTGGCAAAAAGCTATTAAATCCCTAAAAAATACAAAATATATTGACACCAATAGTAAATTGGCTAGGCAGACTGCAAAGCCGAGACATGTGCGTCCTCCATGCCTTGAAGGGTGGATTACTACGTTGCAGAGTTTTCAGGGTCTGTCCAAATTATTATTTACAGAATTTGGAGTGAAATACTTTTACTCCAGATTAATAAATCAAGATCTTCTTGAGAATTTCTTTGGTCGCATAAGAGCGATGAATTATCGCAACGTGAATCCCGATGGAAATAGTTTTATGTACGCCTTCAAGTCTTTACTAATGTCCAGTATATTGAGCCCTCACTCAAAATTTTCAAATTGTGAAGAAGATGACGGCGACACACTAGTTGATTTAAATTATCTTTTTACCTGCTGTAATGCAAAAGATAATGACGAAAATATTACGCCTAATTTAATTTTAAATGCGCCGTCGTCTTCAAAAGGTTCGACAGATTCAGAGGGAACTACAATTAAAAATGTTGTGACAGAAAAAGTAAGGGTTCAAACATCGGCGTATACTGCCGGATACATATGCAGGAAAATAACAAAAAAATTTAATTGTTATTCATGTACAAAAACTTATGCAACAAAAGAAATACAGGGGATCCATAAATTTATACAACACAGAGAATATAAAAGATTAAAAAATAATAATTTGGCCTACCCAGTGGGGAAACTACTATGGTTGTACAGAGAAAATTCTCAGACTGTTCATGATTATTTAAATTCAAATGGTTACAAAAAAAATGTAAAAAAAAATCTCAAACAGCTGATTGCCAAACGCGACATGTCTTGGTTGGGCTGCAGAAAACACAATAGTGATGTAATAAAATATTACACATCACTTTTAATTCGCCTGCAATGCCACAATTGGTGCAATATAATGAATAAAATTATAAGGGGAAAAATAGAAGAAAAATATGTTTTGAAAATGCAAAACATGCAACAACTAGCTTTAAGAAAATATAAAACCCATAGGCAAAAGAAAACAAATAAATGACTACAAAATGTTTATTAATTTGTTTTATTTATTTATGAATTATGAATAAAAATCCTATTTTGAATAAAAACCCTAAACCCTCGTAGGTTTTGTCGATATCGGGTACATCACTACACAAAAACTATCGATAACATCATGAATATCTAGATTGAAAGCACTATTATATATTTTATAAGCATTTTGTACGTGTGTGTCATGTCGTGCCATAGATAGAAACACATGAAGCGACAACAGCGCCAGAACAGTTAATATGGAACTAATGCAAATTCGACTGTCACATCTGTAGCTAGCTACATATTAGTAATCTGTGGTTGTCACTTTCTTTTCATAATCATAAATTTTGCTACTTGGTTCGAATTAGGAATAATACCAGTTTTATTGGTTGTCACACATATGGCACTGAATGCAGTGTAGGGTTAATACTCTGAATATTCAGAGGCTAATTTCTAATCTTTTATCATTCCTCTTGCCACTGAGCTGATGATGTAACCATCCTTCCTTGAGGATCCCAGGATAATTGACCAATTCAGGTTACCTCCAATGTTGTAAAGACGTCTTTTCTTCAAAGCATATCTGTCACTAAAACCACAGTTCTTATATCTAACTTCTAATTGTTTAGCAAAGGTATGGTTTCCATCATCATCTCAACTTCATGATGTGATGATTCCTAATCGCAAATACCTGATAAGTTATGAAAAGTAAACAGAAACACTATTGTGCTCTCAATTTTCGAGGGTTTTTCTCAATTTTATCAGGATGTCCTCATCATATCCTGGTTTCCTTAACATGGAACCACCTTTGAGATATACCCTACCTAACAAAAAAATTATTATCAAAATCGGTTCATAACAAACGGAGTGAGAGTGAGGGCTGAACATACAAGCAAAAACACTATTCGCGCCTACAATTTTCGAGGGTTTCTCTCAATTTTATCAGGATTCCAACATCAGATCCCAACATCCTTGATATGGGACTACTCTTGAGGTATACCCTATCCAACAAAAAAAGAATTACCAAAATCGGTTCATAAATAACGGAGTGAGGGCTGAACATACATAAAAAAAATATATATATATATACGGTCGAATTGAGAACCTCCTCCTTTTTATTTCGTCGGTTAAAAAACCGGCCAAGTGCGAATCAGACTCGCACACCGAGGGTTCCGTACAAGCTTGCGGGTATCTAAATAGTTCAGGAATTGAGTTTTGAAAATTTTTACCAGAAAAACTTTTTTTTTAATTTTTCAGTAATTAGACGTAGTTAAAATAATTTTAAATCTGTTTGAGCTTATGCTATTGAGGTCCTTTCATACGATGCACACATGATACGGTCGCCTCACTTTAAAATTTGGACCCGAATTCCTTTTAAGGGGACCCTATTTTTTTTTGTGATGTAATTAAAAATTTACGGTTTTCAGACTTTTCCCTATAAATTTTGATTCCTTTGAGTGTCGAAATATACGTTTTTTGCGGCATAAACGGCCGTATCTTTTTTTTACGTTAACTTAGAAGTTTGATTTTTTCACAGCTTTAAGGGACTGTAGAAAAAAACCATACTCAGGGGTTTTAATTTCAACTCGATACCTCCACTCGTTCCCGTGATAAAGGGTCCTGACAGACGGACAATAAAAGTGATCCTATAAAGGTTCCGTTTTTTTCCTTTTGAGATACGGAACCCTAAAAAACAGTAATATACCAGGTTATTTTCCTTGGAAACTTTAGTTTCAAATCTTTCTGTATTCAGGTGGACTCAGTGAAGCACATGTCGTGGCAGGCACAGGTCCGCGGCCACAAGCAGTGGCAGCTGGCCCCGCCACCAGAGTGCCTGTACCAGTGTCGATGGATCACCTTCACCGTTTCTCCTGGGGAAATCTGT
Organism: Polia nebulosa; assembly: GCA_951329385.1. Classification (NCBI taxonomy): domain Eukaryota; kingdom Metazoa; phylum Arthropoda; class Insecta; order Lepidoptera; family Noctuidae; genus Polia; species Polia nebulosa. Next base: position 2,300,339 of record OX589596.1, read on the forward strand.
GAGTATAATAAATTTTGTATAATTTCAATCCATCGTCACGAACTCAAGTATCGACCATTATGTATTTTGAGGTGACCATTTGTATTAATAAAAATACTATGGAATTTGAACTTTGTCACATATGACATAGAAATTTGTTAATTAGCTCGTTCTGAATTTAACCTCCTGGCATTTGGCACACGGGTAGACCATAAATGCTGTAGTATCCCGTGTGCCAAGTTTCACTCAATTCGTTCAAACGTTTGGGAGTGTCAAATTATTTCCGTTCTATTTTTTATGTATAGGACGTTAGGCCCCAAGAGGTTAAATTAATGTAATAAACAGTTGTTTCGGGACTTACCTTTACTTCAATTTCGCAACTTTGCTCAAGTAACAAGGTCTTTTTTTATTTCAGTGGTGGTGGATACGAATCGCTGGTATCACAAGACGAACGTGCTGCCCGGTGACATTAGCATCACAATCGGCGCTGAGTACGACTAACTTGGAATAACCAACCCATACCATTTTCCAAACACCGATATAGTAATAACATAGCAAGTGTTTGCCTGAATTTTTTTTGAGGGTGGGAAATCATGAAGTTACTTCTCCCGCTCTGGGTGGAGCGGGAAGGCGTGTCAGACTATTACTGACTAAACCCCACCCGTGTACCTTCAGTAGCCCTTGGCGCTCTAGGGCTACAGAGACTCTTTCGAACTCCCGCGGCCCGTGTTGCCTGCCTAACATCCGATCTTCTTTGATATCGCAACAATATTAAATGAAACCAATTATGTAATGCTACTAAAAACCTTTAATCATCACCGTAAAACTACATGCTACGACACTCAGCGAAGTACTAAGTAGATAACATTGAAAAGACTGGAATGACAATCGGTAACAATACAGAGAGCGTCTGACATTAACATACACTTGGGAGCTACAGTTATACAACATGGAGATTTTAACACTGCGGCTAGATATCCTTACGTAAACAAATAAATAATTATACTTATACTTTCAATAAAAAAGTTTAAATCAAAAGTAATTTATTAAAATTATTAACTTAAAATTGCAATCTACCAACAGCAGATAATTATACAAAATCAATCGATCGAATGTTTACAGAATACGGAGGTTGACATTAAATTATTTTAAGTACAACAATTGAATCTTAAACTGGGTTACACGAAGAGTGGCCGTTCACACTTTTTAACTTACAAAAAAATTGGATTAAATAAAAAATATTTATTAACTAGGAAAATACAAAAGAAAATTATTTTTTTTGTAATCTGTACCCTTGATGTTGTAGTGAATAAACGTTTTATGGAGGATTTTTGAATTTTTTTGCTTATGTCACTAGAGTTAAGTTAGTTTTGATACAAGAACAAGAAAAGCATTAAATATATGCTCAATACTACAGAACGATTATGGTATTAGAGATTATTTTCGTAATACACAAGATAATATGATATTCATCATAAGAAGACCAATAAATACTTAGATACCGAAGCTGCCTCGTCACACAGACATACATCTACTTCATCAGTTGAACGGGTACACATTACTCGGTCATTGCGTCGTGTTTACTCCTCGGTGGCCGAGCCGGCAGAGTCCAGGATGACCTCGAACGAGAACGGCTGGAACAGGTAGCCCTCGCCTGCGTAGAACTTGCTCTGGAACTCCACCCTGGCGAATAAAAAAATTATTTAATATATCTTATCAGTCAACTGCCTATAGGAACAAGAGACAATATTTATGAACAAAATGTTTTTTTTTTGTTTTTAAATAGTTTCAATGAGTCAGGCAATGTCATGACATCATTTCGAAACATCAAACCACATTATTACTCCAGGCCAGATTATTATAATGAAAAAAATCACCGCAGGAGGTTGGCTTGCAGTGTAATAATTTATTAACTAACGCAATACACAGTACAGTAAACGAATAGCTACTGACAGTTTTGTTGATTAAACATCTTGTCAACTGTCAGTTTTCATACTATATTCTTGTAGCGACATCTATGACGCCACATACGAACTAAAAACGCAAATCCTGCATCACGCAAGCAGTGTTCTCCGCGCGATTTAAATATATACAAGAGGTTTTTGTTCAATGCAGTTGGCCAGACTAGACACACCCCCGTTTGGTCGGATCCTCCCTTTTCAAAGGAAGTTTGCGGGACTTTACATCCTGTTCCGCGTAGGTACCTTTTAAATCTCTTCTTATCAAACGATTTACATTTGAGTTTAAATGGGCCTGGCATAGGCCAGGTCTAAAATCATGCTTCCAGTATAGAGATATCGCAGCTTTACTAACCAATGCAAACGCAGCGTGTGCAGGAAGGCGGAGAGCCCCTCCATGAGCACGAGGATGGACACGGAGATGGCCGCCCAGCCTGCGAACACGATGTACAGGAAGATACCGCCTTGGAAATCCGTCGACATCAGACCTGCAACACATGTCAAGTGTTAAAGCTGATCATTCCTGAGGTGTGCGTAAGAACGTACACACTTTGGAAGTGAGACTATTATTCAATTTCTTAGTTCAACTACTTATCATCATTTTCTTACTTGCGTTTGGCGCAACACGTTTTCTTTATTTTAACTACGTATATGTATATGTGTAGATACTTTTATAAAGTTGCTTGTTTAACCGCAAAAGAGGTAAGCATCAACGTGTCATACCAAAATAGAAGACTCGATGATTCTCCGCTAAAATCAATCTAATTAAAAGGAAATAAAAAAATCAAAAAAAAAAAAAGTCGATCAAATCAACAGGAATGAATTCATTTTTTACACAGTCAGACTTGAGTGACCTGTCAGTATCAAAAGAAAATTACTAGTGTAGAGCCATCTATATGAATAACGTAGAGAATACTCGTGAGGATTTTCAGTATAAACAGAATGGCAGTTTTAACATAATACGAAAAATGAAACTGATTGAAAGTTCAGCTACGGGGTCTCATCTCGAACAAAGAAAATTTAGTTCAAATAAATCTCAATAGATGGCGTAATATGCATCAATTTCTTATTGAAGTTTAAGTAATATTAATATTTTGTAAATAAATATGGTAAAAACTGTATTTTCTTCTTTAATAAACTGCCCTAAGCATAAAATTGGGGAATAATGGGCTTGTAATTCAAATTTAGACTATTATTGGAACGAATCCTTAGACATCTATATTTCTTGTACCAATAGATGGCGCTGTTTGAAGTTTTAGAGTTAATCCATTCGCCTCTTTAAAATTGGAATAGTGACACATTTTGAAACAGTAAAACTGCTATGAAGTGCTAAAAATACTTTAAAATAATTCCTCAATGTTTGAGAAAATATAGGTAAGACTTTAAGTAAATTCATTCAGTTTGCAAGCCGTCGCTGCTTACACCATCTAGCGAGGTGTAGAGGACGGGCCCGAACGAAGACCAAAAGTTACTTGTGCCAGACGAATACTCGTAGTTACGGCGGTACCGTTTCCTTGTATGGGATGAGGCATCTGTACGCTAGTATTATATTATCTATGGTTCAGCTTACCCTTCCTCAGCAACATGTTCCAGGCGACCTCGGCGAGCTGCGCATGCGCCAGCGACAGCGCCCACAGGCGCAGGTACGACGCCGTGTGCGACACCGAGCCCAGCACGTACTCGATGGTGTGGATGCCCTGCGGGGACAATATGCGACACACTCTAATATCTTCAATTCACTAGCCTTTTCCCAACTATCTTGGGGGCAGCTGAATTCAAGTATTTTACATGGAGCGACTACATATCTGACCTCTACAACCCAGTTACTAGGTAATACGATACCCCTGGTTGTCAGACTTTCGGGCTTCTGACGACCCGTAACGACTGTCAAAGATCCACGATTGACAGCCGGGACTAACGGCTTAACGTGGCACGGAGGAGTCTCGGTATGTAAAGACGATCACCCATCCATGGACCAACCCCCAACTCTAATATCTTGAATAATAGTTTAAAATCATATGAAAAATAAAATTTGATTTATCTGAATGAAGCTATTACAGTATCATTAGTGGCATTTATATAGGGCAATAGATTGTAATTGGCGAAAGGGATCTAAAGTTGGACAAGTTCGCCACACTAGTTCTTGACCACTGCAACTTTTAAAAGCCAGAATCAACTGTGGCGACCACCAGTACAGCAGCGATGCAATTAAGCTCAAAAGGAGGGTCGTGGTGAAGAGTTCAATTTGATGTCAGTTCATAAATTTCAACAAAATTCCAGCAGTCGCGACATCAAGTCATTTTCACGAATTTATAGAATTTTGATTTATTGTCACTTGTCTCGTGCACAAGGACTACAGTGCTGGTGGCTACTGGTTGCTCACCTGGTGGATGAAGACTTCGGTGATGTCCTCGTCGTGGTGGGGCGGGGGAGGCGCGGCTCCGCCGGCGTTACCGTTCTCTGCGGTACCTTCCACTGGCTGGTGACCCTGGCGCTGAGGGGAAACATCTTGCTTAAGGTATGATACTAAACATAAACTTACGAACAGAACAATACCTAAGAACTTGTACATTACATATAAGTTGTAATAAAAAATAAAATTACATACACCATGTTTTGCTACACCACCCAAAGGTCGACTGGTAAAAAATGCCTAAGGCATTAAGTCTGCCTTTGTGCAGTGTTTATTACTAGTGCCTAAAGTTTTAATAAATAAATGTCTGGAAGTATCGGTTCAATAGCAAACAATTTTTATTAATTCATATTCATAGACAAATTTTTATCGACTGCGCTACAGTAGATTAAGTTATTACTTGTTAGTTCTTTTTGTTATGTTTAAATTCAAATAGTTAATAAATCTCCCGCGGCTTTTCCCAACTATCTTGGGGTCGACTTCCAGTCTAACCGGATGCAGCTGAATACCAGTATTTTACATGGAGCGACTGTCTATCTGTCCTCCACAACCCAGTTACTGGGTAATAAGATACCCCTTGGTAAGACTGGTTGTCAGACTTTCGGGCTTCTGATGACCCGATACAACTGTCAAAGATCCACGATTGACAGCCGGGACCAACGGCTTAACGTGCTTTCCGAGGCACGGAGGAGTCTCGGTATGATCACCCATCCATGGACCAACCTAAGCGTAGTTTAACCTGATGGATCGACCCGTTTTTTTTTTTTTTTTTTGTGGGGGTGGGAAATCATCCTATGACTTCTTCCGCTCTAGGGTGGAGCGGAAGGGTGTGTCAGACTCTTACTGACTAAAACCCACCCCTGTTCCTCCCTGCCTCGAGTGCCCGGGGGCGAGGTAACTCTTTCGAATTTATCCTCCACCCCCAGGCAGTATCCTCCACCCCCAGGCAGATGGATCGACCCGTAGGGCTGTTATTACTTGACCAAAAAAAAATTGTACGCTATAAATGGCAAAACATGTAGATCCTGTTCCCAAAGACCATGCAAATCTATTGCTGTATGTGTGCTTATTTTTTTACAAAAAATAAATATCATATCATTCAATAATAGATAGCCTCAATACTGCTGAGTACCTTGGAATATGTAGTTACACGCAAACACAGACAGAAGCCAGTTTTAAATAAGTCCCTATTTGAGTACATCAATAAGTTGTGTTAATGCTTACCGCAACCTATCCATGAACGCAGCATTAAAAGAATACAGTGAAATATATTTAATTATTCAAAAATAGATAAAATAAACTCAATTTTACTTATAACATAATTATCCAAATGTTAGGACGACAATGGTTATTTCAAGATTACAGTTTTTTTATGAAAGTAGAAGATATAAGTTGTGTTGTACTTACAGCCCTCTGCTTCTGCTCCTTCATGATGAAGTAAGGTTTGCCGAACAGCATCACGGGCACGCACATCAGCGCCAAGATCACGAATAACTGCGAAAAAATAAATTCTAGTTAACTTATGACAGAGGTATTTTTAACTAAGTACCACTAATTTTATTCAAAACTACGACCCGCCCCGCCTTGCACGGGTGCAATATTATTTTTTCGCACAAACCTTGTCCTGCAGGTGTAGCATGACCAATTCTATCTCTATTCTACCAAGAATAGACAAAGTTCTTTTTATCTAACTTGACATCTTTTCTGCCCGAGCATCATGTTTTACATTCTAGACTTTTCTTTAGTCGACTGAAGAATAGAAACGTTTCTTCTCTTCAGTTTTAACATCGCCATGCTTAGGACGGTAGAAACCTTTCTACAATCTGTCATTTTGTCTATTCTTCCGTCAACAAAACCCGTTTCTATGGTGGTCATGCTACGCGTGCTGACAATTACGAACACAAGCGCTTACATACATTCGGCAATTGATTTTTATTTATATAGATTCTAGCTTTAGAAATAGTCCATTGTACAATGTTAAAGTATGGTTGTTTCGTGATCACAAATGGGATAGACCCGTAGAGTATTTAGTCCTGGATTGAATTATTCGATCAGGTCGAATTATTGGGATTTTCCAGTAAGATTTTTTCCGTAGCAGTCAAGGATTTGAACCTGGCGAGTGTCAATAGGTTCGCTTCCTATTACTAGGATTTCTTATGTTTAAGGCGCAATTATACGACTTTTAATGGTTTTTAATTGAACATCACGTCTAAACGACTAGTCTTATTTCTTTGAAAAAAATATATGTTACTCTGGACAATTTCCGTCGTATATATTTTTATAACATAGTGTAATTCATTTGTAAAATTATGTCTAACGTAGAAAAAAAATTGAGAATCAAGCCAAAATTATAAAGCGTATTGCTATGAAACCTTCACCATTTTAAAGATCATTTAGTCTCAGTGTTTTAGTTTATTACCTGTTGTGTTATGAGCAATCAATTAATAATGCGTCTAATTTCGGACAGCGCTCCTTGATGGGCGGGTCGTATTACTGGGTGGACGTACGACGCGTTATGTGAGCTCAGCACAGAACACGCAAGCTAACTCAAGGTCATTGGCAGCTAATAGCGCCTTAATAAATAAATAAATATTATCGTACCTTCTGAATGCCCATTTGTCCAGCATACATGACTTCATCGCACACGGGCCTTGGGTTCTCGTCGTGCTTGAACAGCATCATGTTGATGAACGTGATCAGGATTGAGGGCGCACAGTACGCGCTAGTCTTTACAATGGCTGTGAAATTAAAATAACGTTTTCAAGGCTGCCTACTAGTATGGGTCAAATAAAACGCAGATTAGTGATAAAAGCCTTAAGTAGACTGTTTTGTTCAGAATATATATTTTTCGGTACACCACAAGATCCTTTTGGCATTGTGTACCTACATTTAGTACAACCATGCTTCATAGCTTTCTCAACTGGCACCTTTATTTTTATGGGGTTGGGAAATCATCCTATGACTTCTCCCGCTCTGGGTGGAGCGGGAGGGCATGTCAGACTTGTACTGACTAAAATCCACCCCTGTTCCTTCCTTGCCTGAGTGCCAAGGGGACATCTCTTGTTCGTCTTGCGTGGAACACTACGCGCCGTCGACTCTCGGGCCTGGTGCTGATCGGACGGCGAACTACCCACTACTCGCCGTCCACAGGCCCGCGTCTACAGTGGCTGGAGATCGTACAACATGGACAAACCTTCGTCCTGGCTGCCGAAGTAGGGCGGCGTGGAGCCGTAGGTGGTCCACTTGATGAACATGAGCAGCACCATGTAGAAGAACAGCAGCAGCAGGAACAAGATCTGCGGGATGAACTCCACGTAGATGCTGATGCGACGCTTGAAGTAGCTGAGGGAAAGGGGTGAATTAATAATCATAGTTTCTGCGGTTCTATCAACCCTAATTGGAAGAAGGTGTGAGTTTGTGTTATCACTACATATTATAAAACAAAGTCCCCCGCCGCGTTTGTACGCGATAAACTCAAAAACTACTGAACGGATTTTCATGCTGTTTTCACCAATAGACAGAGTGATTCATGAGGAAGGTTTAGGTGTATAATTTGTACTTGAGCGAAACTTAGTCTTTTTTTGTGGACGGACAGCGGAGCCTTAGTTTGGAGCCCTTAAAACAGGAGTGTGTGGCTGTGACAAAAGGAGGGCACTCACAGGTGGTTCCAGAGCGACATGCACACTCCGAACAGCATGTGGAACACGCCGATGATGATGGAGATCTTCATCTTGTACGCGTTCATGAAGATGATCTTGTTGGCTTCGGCGAGCTGGACGGAAATTGATATTATAAGAAAACAATTAACAATAACCCCAGTAACGACATTTAAAATGGTGTTGCTGCCTCTAACACTGATGGGGAATGTTTTTCATTATATTTTCTAATGTAGGTAAATAAGTATTTAGGTATTTGCTTGCCCAAGGGTCGTGGATAAATTCGAAACAGAGTTACCGTGCCCCTGGACACTCAGGCAAGGAAGGAACAGGGGTAGGTTTTAGTCAGTAAGCCTGACACGAAAGAGCGGTAGAAGTCATAGGATGATTTCCCACCCCCACAAAAAACAGTATTTAGGTTTAAGAGTATCCCTACCACAGTCAATGATTTTAGCTTCTAATATCGTAAGGCGTAGCTTCAGCATACAGTAGTTATTCAAAGGGTTTATCTATCGGGCTAGACCTAGTATTTATTTTATTTTCTGTTCCGTTTCACTGCAGTGCAAAGGTGTCCCTTTCTTTCCATTCCTGGCGATTTTAGGCAAGTGTGGTCTTAGCAGGAGTGGCGCTGGTCCCGCATGTTGGGCTAGGAGCATCCATGAGGATTTTTCACACACACAGTATCCAAAAAAAAAAGAAGAAGCCGCGATGTGGCTGCACATTTCCCGTGCTGTATAATTATTGTTGCGTTTGATTTAGCCTTTGAACCGTTCTACATGCGGCTTCGTGTCCGGCACAGTCCCATTTCAGCTAATACCTTAACAATTGCCTTGTTGCAATAAATCCGCCTATGTACCATTGTGAAGTTTAAATAAATAATCAAAATCTTAAATGTCTCACCTGCCAAACCGGATCAATACCAAACGGATAGGGGGTCTGCACATAATCCATCGAATCTGGGTTCAGTTGTAACAGCTTGTTAGTCATCAGCGTGGACTCGTTGTAGTTGTTCCTCCACGCCGAGCCGAAGATGTTCAGACTCTTGGAGAAGATGTCGTTGTAGATCAGACCCGTGTACATCGAGAACAGCCCCATGAGTAAGATGATGTAGCGACCGCCGAAGAATATGTTCCAGATCTGTTGGGGACGAGAAGACATTATTGATGGTCGAAACCAAATTAGACTATTGTTGAAACAACAGATAGCTCAATGAAAATTTTCAAAAACCCGACTAATAAAAAACAATTAAACAGATTTCCTACATTTTAGTGATTAATATTTTGGAATCGTCTTCTCGAGCTCTTTAATTTGAGACCCCACATGACCAGGTCACAAAAAAAAAAATACGACTACAATTACCTACCGCCATTTTTTTTTCTAAATTCATATAGCCTATGTCATTTTGGTTAAGACCAATCTGTTACCTCATTTGTTAAAATGCATCAAGCCGTTTAGGATACAGCGCGTGCCAAAGAAATAGACATACACACATACATATATACAGAGTATAACGGAAAGGTGTGGTCATATTTTAAGAACCGGTTCTGCCCATGGAAATAAACAACTTTATCTAAGAAAAAAATAGAAACTAAAAAAAAATATTGTACTTTCCATACAAACTTATCATCAGCTGATCAATATTTGTGTGGGAAGTAACAATTATTTTCTAGAATTTTAGTTGTTAATATCGATGGGCAGATGCAGTTCTTAAAATATTACAACACCTTTCCTTTACACCCTGTATATACCTACTCTCGAAAAACATTACCCTCCTTCTAGGGCAGTCGGGTAAAAACAGTATCGATAATAGTAGAAGTTGGAACGATGTTCAATAACAAGCACAATGAAATAAATGTAAAAAAAAACTTTAGATCCGACATAGTTACACGAACGAGAATATCATCCATCAGTATATCAAGATCATTTCAAAGCGGACTGGCCACTTGCACTCAAAAATTCAAAATTTCAAATAGCGAACAAGTGTATGTGGGGGTTTTTGGCGGGATTATCTCAAGTGCAGTTCAGTGGCTGTTTTAATTATTCGTTTATTGATTCCTAGTGGATATTGTGATGTAAAATTGGTGTAGTTTTGTGTCTCAAATGTCTACGCAACTGAACAATATGTGGCATCATTGAAAAACGCGCAATCTCGGTAAAATAGAGCTGAGAACTTTATTGTAGTATTGACTACCTCAGTGAAGTTTGCCGAGACGGCTGACTCGACACATTTGTTGCCTATTACAGCAAAAAACCTTAGAATGTGTTACATCTGCATTCTAATGAAAAAAAAAAGTAAAAAAAACTTTTTACAAAAATAAAATACAACCGACTTAAATAATACAAAAAAATGCAAAAATATATAATTTCGGAAGTCGGTGTTTCTACTTTGGTTTCTTCGTTATTTGACACCGACTTCCGAAATTAAAGTTATTTTGCATTTTTTAGTATTATTTATGGAAGTCGGTTGTATTTTTTTTTTTTTTAATTTTTATTTTTAACTTTTTAGTCGTTGTTGTTGCTGTCCCCATTCTAAAACTAAAGTAATAGTAAAGTTATGGCCGAATTGATAGCCCCAAAAATAGGGAATTTGAACATAGTTGGTGAAATTAGGGTGTATCAGGGTGACCTGTATAAATCTGTATACCCCTTCAGAGCATATTAGCGTGATGTAATGTTGTGAAGTGGTGAAAACAATATACAGACATGCGATTGCAGCAATTCAGGAAGGTTTGCTATCATTTATTGAAGATACACAATGGAACTCTCCATTGTGTATCTCCGAAGTTTTTATCAGATTTTCACCAAATTAAATGGGGACCACATGTGAAGCAACAGCTGTCAAATAAAAAAAAATCTTCAAAATCGGTTCACGTAGTAAAAAGTTATGAGGTAACACACATAAAAAAAAAAAATAGTCGAATTGAGAACCTCCTCCTTTTTTTGAAGTCGGTTAAAAATACACTACTAAAGACGAGGCGGTATGGTTTATGACCTTAGCCTGCCCGAGAAAGAGCGAACGAAAAAAAAAAAAGTATATGATGGTCGAAGTCACTTTTTTCTGCCTAGCTTTCATTTACCAAGTATCTGAAATGTATCGTGCGATATGGAAATTGGTTCTAATAAGTTTAGCAGATGTAAATAGCGAGTTTATAATCGATTTTGTTTAGTAAACACGTCTGTTTGATCCGGAAATTTATTTATTATATTAGATCTAACAGCTAAATATAATAATTATGTTTGGCATTTAACACTATTCCGCAAAATTTACAGCGTTGAATAAATGCGCGGTCCATGTTTTGTTGATTTTTTTTTCGTAAGAAGTTTCCACCATAATACACGGGTTAAATATTTATAAAAGATATAGGTGTTTAGCACTTTTCATACACTAATAAAAAAGTAGCATTCCAACGAACAGCATTATGTAACAAGAATTTACCACGAAATGTATGCATGATCTAACTCAAGAGCTATTTTTTATAATTTTTCCATTTACAGGCACTTTTGAACTGTCAAGGAGTTGGTATTTGGTAGTTAGAAGTTGTGAGTAGTGGTGGCCCAGCGGTGAGCAGTGGTGGCCCAGCGGTATTGGCCGCGACTTATAAGTTGTAGGTCGTGAGTTCAAACCCAGGAAGGCACTTTACTTTGTGTAAATTATTTCATCACCACTGCTCTCAAAACGGTGAAGGAAAACATCGTGAGGAAACCGCCATGTCCTAGGACCAAAAATTCGAAGACATGTGACATCCACCAATCCGCATTGGGCCCGCGTGGTGGGTTACAGCCCACACCCTCTCACTGAGAGGAGGTCTGTGCCCCAATAGTGGGGACATTAAAAGGCTGATAATGAGTTAGAAGTTGAAATAGCTTCATCTATCTGATTAGATAGATGAAGCTTGGTTCCGTACCCGAAGAGTCTAAATGGAGCCCTATTGCTGTCACTCACGTGTCCGTCTGTCCATCGTCTGTCACACAGGTTTTACAGCCAAACGGTTGAAGCTACCTTCTTCAAATTGTTACAGTATAAGCATCTTGTTGACCCATACAAATAGTCAAAAATACATTTGGTACGGAACCCTAAATGTGCAAAGTTCAACATGCACTTGGCCGGTTTTTTTCTTTTGTCACTTCGACAAAAAACAAAAAAGATTGCGTACAAATTTTGCGTGACGTACGAAGGGACGTAAGAAGCTCTCAAACTCCTGAACTTTGATGCGTTTCATCTTGTCATTTATTATTGGTTTGGTAAAGCAAAAAATAATTGTACTATATTTTTTTTTAATCTAACTTACGGACTACATATTACTATTATTTATGTATCCAGGAAACATCTCTAAAAAGAACGTGCAAGAAACTCCATGGACGCTCGTTTAACATGTTAGAACTGACCTCGCTGTCAATCTTCTTGGCCTGCAGCGGCTTCTCCTTGTAGCACATCCAGAAGCCGAATATGGCCATGAGAGCGCCGTGACCCAGGTCACCGAACATCACCGCGAACAGGAACGGGAACGTGATGATGGTGTATGGAGCTGTGGACAAGCAATTATATGAGTTTTGATTGGCTGCTGCGCTGCGTGTTGCGGGTTCGGTTCCCGCACAGAACAAATATTTGTATGGCCTACAGATGACAATTATCTGTAGGCCATACAAATATTTGTTCCGGGTCTGGGTGTCTTGTGTATGTAAGTTTACATGTTAGTGAACGCACCCACGATACAGGAGTAATTCCTAGTGTGGGGCAACGTTTCTTTTCAAAGAAAAAAATAAAAAATAATTGAAGGTACTTTATCAGGCTTATTTATATAACTCACTAACCATATGCTTAGTTTAAATACTGATAAGCGAATTCTAAATTCAAATTCTCCATAGACAATTTTATTTTTATTTTATTTTAAAAGGATCTCCGACAAAGAATACACTTTCCTTCCAATAAAACATGTGTAATGTAAAGGACTAGAACAAAAATCCATGTGCTTCCTCAATTAAATTTGAATTAAGAACTTGATAATTAGTGTTTAAACAAATTAAGTTTTATTTTTAAATAAGACTGTAAAGCAGTTGGACAATATTCTATGTTATTAATATAGGATGTTTGATGTTTTATTAATATTATTATTATTTATTTTTAGTTTTTTATTATTTGTTGGTCAATCTGCCCGCGCCTTATCCCAACTATCTTGGGGTCGGCTTCCAGTCTAACCGAATGCAGCTGAATACCAGTATTTTACATGGAGCGACTGCCTATCTGACCTCCACAACCCAGTAACTGGGTAATACGATACTCTTGGTAAGACTGGTTGTCAAGACTTTCGGGCTTCTGACGACCCGTAACGACTGTCAAAGATCCACGATTGACAGCCCGGACCAACGGCTTAACGTGCTTTCCGAGGCACGGAGGAGTCTCGGTATGTAAAGATAGTCACCCATCCATGGACCAACCCTGCCAAGCGTAGCTTAACCTGATGGATCGACCCGTGCAGCTGTTTTTATTTTAGTCACAAGCTCTAGCTGGCTTTAGCATACAGAATATTAAGTAAAACTTTTTATTGTAGGTTGTCTAATGTTGCTATAAAAGCAGTCTGTTTTCACCTTTTTCTCTTCTTAAGATTTCTACAACGGTTGTTGAGCTAACACAAAGATGGAGAGAATGGATTAGAAATCTGAATGAGAAGTTATTATGGCTACATTTTTCTATTAACTATACTTTGTAGTGGTCAATGACAGAGCTTGTTTATTTTTAATTTTAACCTGTGAGCATCCAATGGGCCACAGAGTGCCCAAAATCGTAAATGACCGTCAACGTTCAATGGCACACAGGAGGCCCCGCCGACTCGCGCGGTTTCAACCACTATTATTAAATAACTAAAGGTCATATTCCTGTGGAAATTTTTATACACTCGGAGAGTGATTATATCGTAGTTTGACAAACATTTCCATAGACAAATACTGTTTCGAAAAAATTTAAAAAAAGTTTTTAGTTGCATGTTTACGTTTGTGAATGGCGGACGAAATTTTGTTAGAATTGTGTGTTTTAAACAGTTTTGTGTTTGTTTATGTGTTATGTTGAGTATATATTTATTGCTGTGTTATTATTACGTCGATATAACATCGGTTTAGATAAATATTTTGAAGAAATATTACGTAATAACATTTTTATCAAGGTCAACCGATTTTATTCGTATTGTTATTGTGAGCGTGAATGATGTGAGCTTGTATGTGTTATTCAAAGTTTGAAGGTATGTATTTATTCTAAGGCACAGTGTGTTATTTTGCCTTAGTTGCGGACATGTCAGTTTTACTTTTTTTCTTTATAGATTTAACCTTAATAAACCATTCTGAGAAACCCCCGTTTTTATATTTCACTTCATTTAAGAGATACAAATATTTTAGTGAAAGGTCACTGACCTTCTTGAAAAAGTTTTTCGTCTGTATTTCTTTAATGAAGCAAAATTTCAGTGTCTTGCAAACTACCACTTAATTGTTGGTTTAAAATGTATAAATTGTAAAAATTACAAGGCTCTAACGTAACGGGAACCGGAATTAAAAAATATTTTTTCAATTAACGAAAAAAAAAATATATAAAATTAACTATTTGCGGGTCGCGTTTTTTTTTGTTTTCGTAATATACTTATGTAAAGTACCTTCAACTGGAGAAAATTCTAAATATGTATCTAGCGGGATCTCGGAGATATTGAGTTTCTAAGTTTTTATTAAATTTCTATGGAAATAGGGTTGTCACAAAAAAGTAAATATTTAAATTGATTAGTTCAATCGATTAAATCAATTTATGCTAAACATGTTGTAAACGCTTATTTATGACATTTCCTCGCTGTCGGATTCAATTATGATTTCGTCAGTCGTCAGCGTAATATTTTCTTCAAAACCTTGAGATTCTAAATTATTGTAGTGAACATTGTCAGTTGTTACGCATAGGAGTTGAAGCACTGATTTCGATAGGGGTAAAGGTTTTTTATGTTTATTACGTGTACTAAGTGTTAATGAGGATATACATATATGGATCGGACGACTCTAATGCACGGTGAAATAAATCTAAAATTGTAGTTTTCCTGTCTAATTTCCGGGTATGATGTTGTCGATCATAGCGCCAGTATTTATTCCTTGACTCGCCTGCTTGCTCAGACAACATACCTATGGGTAACGGGCTAGCGTCTATGATTTGACGGCCATGAATTAATATTTTGTGCATTGTGACAGACATGTAAAACCAATTGTATTTCTCCACGTACTTTTTAGCTACTGATTTACAAAAGGCATCAAATTTTTCAGCATCTATTATTAAGCCACTCGACAGCACTACTAAAATAGTATGCAGATCATCCACCAACCATGTCTCTATGCCTAAGATATCTGCAAATGTTTTTCGATGTTGGTCTGATAGTGCTGTTCGTGCAGTGTTCCCATCATTGGTTGTCCCCGAATTTGGACGAACGACATCAACCAAAAGTGACAGTTTGTCTCTTATTGCAGTTTGTATATTTTTTTTCCGCTCCTCAACAATTGAGGCAGCCGGTGATTTTTTACTAACTCTCCACTTCATGACTGCTGGATCATTTTTGTACCCCAAATGCGGTAAAAATTCAAAAATTCTAATCCAAGCATGTAAGGGACTTATTCCATGACATAAGGCTTCTAGATTTACGGGTTTGTTGATGACAACATCCAACTTATTAAACTCCGTTGCTGTAGCTCCACAGCAAGCACAACGTAATTGCGAAGTGGTCCCCGTAATGACGTTAAATACTTTGCCATCTACAACAGTTAAATATAATTTAGGATCTGCAATTATAGTTTGACCTTTATCGGTTTCCGCATAAAGTGGTGCTAACTGATCTATTTCAGCCTGTATCCGATTTTTTTCTTCAATGATAAGTTCTTTTGTCTCATTACGATATTGAATCTTCAATGGACGACAAAACCTGTACGATTGTGGGCTTGGATTAGACCACAACACAAAGCCGTCATTAGTTTTTAATCGTAAAGGGATATACGTTGTTGTAAATAAACAATTTTCATTCTCGTTATCACCATCTAAAAACTTCTGTTTATAAAAAGCCTGTCCTGTACTACCATCAAACCCCCAAGAACCCTCAAATCTACAATATAAAATGTTATTTTGCTTTTGTTTGCAATATTCTGAAATGTTTTCGGTATTAAATTTTATGATTCGGCGGAATGTGTGTAGTAATAAGCTATGAACTGAGACACTTGCTTCTCTTTCAGTAATAACTATGTCTTCTTCAGGATAACACATTTGCTTTGCTATTTTTAATTTATAGTATGGAGGATAAGCTAAGAAACCTCTGTCTTTCAAATCTTTCTGTATGATACAGTAATCTTCCACAGTTAGTTTCCTATCAATGACTAAAGAAAGGGCTTCATCAGGGGTGTAGGGTTTGGGTTCGGCTTTCGCTTTAATGGATGATGCAATTTTTATAGGACGAGTTGGACTTTTCAGGCACTCGTTGATAACGAATTCTAATCCTTGAGCAGAGCTTTTAATAAGTTTTTCTCCGTGAATTTCGTCTGTTACAATTTTCGACATCATTTTAATTATTTTTGACTGCGGCTGATCCTGAAGAGACTCCTCGAAACTTTTTCGAATACGACGCATTTGACGAGAGTTCATTTCATACGCAGCAGATGGATTGTTATTCGATGTTCCGGGTATTGATTCGTCTTGGCGATTACTACATATATTAGAAGTTGATGGAGCTTCATGTGAAGATCCAGGTATAGGTTCTGTAAACAACATATTGCTTACAGAACCCATATCTGATGGTTCTGGTTCTTGAGGTCTTAAAAGATAATTGGAAGGAAAGGTTTTGTTTAATTCTATAGGACATTTTTCTATTCTGGTTGGTATTTTAATATCGAAAATTGTAGAAAGCCATTTATCATTCTTTTTACTGAAGCGTTTAAAATTTCTTTTGCTGCTAATATAAAGTTTTTCACACTTAAAAATAAATTTGGAAATGTTGTCTCTAAGGTTTTTATTATTAACGTCAAGATCGTCTGGAATACCTGTTGGGTACAATGCATTTAAAACAGTCATTATCCGATCATTGGTTTCTAGGTCACCCGGTCTTTGTTTTGACCCATATTGTCGGGCCTTTTCAGCCAAAACATTATAAATTTGCAGTTTCGTCAGTATTTTCGGATCCGAATTCAGGCTTAGGTCGTCAGTAATCATTGCCACTCGCTGACCAACATGAAGGTTGGCGCCCTCATGCCCCCCTTGCATTAAGTCCTCTGGTCGGGGCCCAGACGGACATCCCCCAGCAGGACGGGTCAGTGCCTGCTGAGGCAAAACAGTGCCATGGGTCTTTGACGGCTCCATGACACCTCACCCCCGCGTCTCCAGATATTATGTAAAGGAATTGGGTTTTAGCATTTGCCTAACGAGGGCGGACCCCTTCCCAATCCCACATAATACCTTTCATCGAAGATAGATCATAAACAAAAGTAGTGATCAAATTCAACCGTAAATAATTTAATTTTGATTTTTAATTTTCGCACTATTTTTTCATATCAACTTAAACTGTGTAAACTATGCACGCCACAATTTAAACCGACAGTTGTTAATACCTACCTGAGTCAAAAATAATGAATCACAATGAGTAATATTCGCATGAAGTACTCGTAAGTATCGCACACAGGTTTGAGTGACAACCCTAACCGACAATTTCAAAATTCAATATTTCCGAAATCCTGGGCCTGTTGCAACTGATTTTTTTTGTGGTGTTAGTTATTATAGTGGTTAATATTTAGGCTTAACAAAAAACGCGACCGTGAAGAGAATGGCCGAAAAAAAAATATTTTCTAAATCATAGAAAAAAAATAATCTCACTTGTCTGAGCAAGATTTCTAAAGTTTTCAAGAAAAAAATGGTTCCGGTAGTGAATTTCTATCATACCTTAAAACATTTCGTGTAAAAATCAAAATAAAAAACGAAATATTGTGTTTCTATGGTTTTTAAGGATTTTTCTCGATTTTATATATTTCTCTTAAACTACAGTAGTTAGAGCCGGCGGAGTTTTGTAAGGAGGTTTGTTTCATTTTAGGCTTTCCCAAATACACATAAAACGAGCATGTCCGAACTAAGGCAAAATAACACACTGTGTAAGGTAGTTATTTCATAGTATTAGAAAAAAAACGCAACACGAAACGCAACGCAAACGCAGAAACGCAATTTGAAAAAGCAGTTACTTTGTTTTGTTTCCGTAATATGAAGTTTGAGTATGAATAATAGGAAAATATTTTATCGGATTGTACAAAAAAACAAAGTTATTAGATTACTTGTCTATTCATAGTGTAACATGCAAAATTTCGTGTAGATTGATACAGTGGTTTTATCAGAAACCAACTTATCACGTGAACAGACACTATTCCCGCCAAATAGTTTATAACAGTATTTGATTAGAATTCAACTCTCGTAACACAAGTATTGTTTACATTTTATTATAAGGTCTGTTTATTCAACAACCCAAAAAAAAATACTTCAAGTGCCTCGCACCAATAGAAGCGTCAGCGACCCGTTTTATGTAAACAAAGTCGTAAACATGTCAATGGCGGGAAACAGCGTGGATGTTGACGGATGGGGCGGTTTCGCGCGTTAGGATGTTTACAGGTTAAATCCCGTCACTGAAAAGACCTTGTACCAGATACAGTATCGGAAGCTCTGGTTCAAAACGTAAAACTTGAATGACGCCAACTGTACAGTTATCATGTTTGGAAGAGGGTACGCTGGAACACATATTCTTTGAATGCTCAACAACATCTCTCCTTTAGATTTATATAATTGTCTCCCTAAATTTAAGATTCCTCTTTCAATTAATTTCCCCTCTCTTTTAACATATTATTCCCCTGATCTACTTGTGGCGCTGATGAAATTCATCCATCACAACTAACAAACTATGAGTGGTAGTTTCAAATCTGCATAATTATCTGCCTTTATAGTTGTGGTATATATATGTATATTTATGTTTTACCCATTATTATATTTATGTATTTTTTGTGTGTTTCAGTCCAGTACTAACCCAACAATTTCAACTGTATCATATCAATCGAAGATTTTGTGTCTACAGTAATTGCTGTCCAGTTTATAATTTCTTTGTTTCTTTTATTAATTATTCACACACTTGCTTTTTTTGCAAGTGACTTTTGAAATTGACAGAATAGTCGACATCGGCTCTACTTGCCATCAACAAAAAATAGAAAGTTGGAATTTCCTGCCAGAGTCTGCGTTTCCTCATAGCTACAACCTGGTAGTCTTTAAGTCAAGAGTTAATAGGTTACTTCTAGACAAGCGTGCTCCATCATCAGGTGAGATAGTGGTCAAACGTGAGCCCATCAAAGATGTGGGTGACAAGACAATGTTAGTGTTAGAAGCACATACCAGGGTTGACCTCCCGGTAGGTGGCGACTCCGTAGGCGTAGATGAGGTGCTGGAAGGCGGCCGTGAACTTGTTGGTGCGGTTGTACGTGGGCGGGTCCTCCAGCGTCTCCATGCGGTTCAGGATGGGAGGCACCGAGCTGCCACTGCGCTCCTGGACAACCAATTTAACATTAATATGTAATCAAAGATCAAGAAGAAAGAGATATAACAGCCAGGACCAACGTCTTATACCGCATTTACACATTCGCGTGTTCATGTGTTCATAAAATAATATATATTTTTTAAATAAAGAAAAACAATGTTACTTTTCAATTTACTTAAATCATTTTACATGTGACTAACGATATAATCAAATTCAAATTGTTTATTTGCAAGAAAATACATGGTTTACAAGGAAAGATCTTACAGCCTTACAGTCATTGTATTCTGCCTGCAAGCAAGCGTGCAAATTATTTATGTAATTGACTTAATTATTATACAGGTTATATTATTAGTAGGTAAATTATTATTACATTATTTTTACATTATTATCACACATTATAATTACATGCAAATGTCATTAATTAATTTACAATTAATTCATTAATTAATACTATGTACATTTTTATGTTCTAAAAATTCTTTAATGCTGTAGAAACAGTTTTTTTGTAACCACTCTGACAATTTTGTTTTAAAAACATTCCCCTGTAACAATTTAAGTTCGTTCGGTAGAGTATTATAAATTAATATACACATATTGAACACATTTTTCTTATATATATCTTTATTCCCAACTGGGTGATATAAGAGGTTGCGAAACTTAGCCTTTTTCTATCTTGGTATAACCTCGGTATATTGCTGAAAATAATGCATGTGTGTTTTTGTGAAAATACATATATCTCTAATATACATACAGGGCAGTGGTAGAATTTTTAATTTCTGGAAGAGCGGTTTGCAGCTATCTAAGAACCATGCCCTGTTTAATACCCGGACGCAGCGTTTTTGGAGCTTAAAAACTCTGTCGGTATCGGTCGAGTTACCCCACATGATTAGACCATAGCTAAGAACCAATGACACGTAACCATGGTATGCTGCAAGAGCAGCTTCTACAGACACATTTTGTCTCAGCTTTTTTAGAGCAAACACGAACCTATCTAATTTCAGACGTATATGCTCCACATGGCTTTTCCAATTCAGGTTTTGGTCTACATGAATTCCTAAAAAATTTTAACTGCTCCACCTGTTGTACCTTTTCACCATCATACAGAATATCTAAATCTAATGGTTTACTATTATAAGAGATAAATTGAATTAATTTGGTCTTGCTAACATTTATATTTAAATTATTATTTTGCATCCAACTTATTATATCTTTTAGGGTCTTTTCCGTAGTTGATTTGTAGTCGCTTTTATCCTGACAATTTATGACAACTGTAGTATCATCTGCAAAAAGTATACATCTCTGCAAAGTGGCCGCCGGAAGATCATTTATATAAAGTAAGAAAAGCAAAGGACCGAGAATGCTTCCCTGAGGTACGCCACACTTATTAGTTACCGCTATTGATTTGAAATTCTCTTTGGAATATATTCTGTCACTTTTCTTGACAACTTTGGATATCTCGGTACACTGCTGCCTGTTTACTAAATAACTAGATATCCATTCAGATGCCTTCCCTCTAATACCGTAGAAGTCTAACTTATTTAATAGCTTATTATGGTTAACAAAATCAAATGCCTTACTCATATCTAAAAAGAGGGACACCGCAGGATTGCCACTATTAATACTTTCTGTCACCAGTCTAATAAAGTTAAAGATTGCAAGAGCAGTTGAACTACCTTTACGGAAACCGAACTGCTCTTTGCATAGTATGTTGTGTGTACAGATAAAATTATTCAACCTAGTAAGCATTGCCTTCTCAAAAATTTTTGAGATATTGGGTACTATCGCAATAGGCCGATAATTATTAGGATCTGCCTTATTTCCATTTTTAAATATTGGTTTCACAACCGAAATCTTAAGCTGATCAGGAAAAACACCCTCTAAAAAAGATAAGTTTATAACATGTGCTAGTGGATAACAAATCCAACTAGCACAAGCTTTCAAGACCTTTGTGGCGATACCATCATACCCACTAGTTTTGCTGTTGTTTAAGGACATAATTATTTTATACACTTCCATCAAATCCATAAATCGATTTAGGTCAAAAATATTTTTTTATTAACTGGCAACCCCAATAATATCGTCTGTCAACCAACAATGAAAAACAAAAAAAACTACTCTATTCATTCGCTTTGCTTCCTCAGGTGGTGAATTATTTTATGAAACTGTGGAATATAACGAAATAATAATATAACGCGTTAGCTATTCGTCTCGCCATTCGCGCGGTCGCGTCGTTAGCGGTTTTTTGAACGCGAATCAAAGGGCACGGACGGCGAACGTGAATTTACTGTTTACACATTCGCCTACATTCAACAGATGTAGCGCGCATGCCGCCACTAATTCAACGTCCCCATGTTCGTGTGCGATAATCGAAATGAATGTGTAAACACTAGTTCGCGACGGCACTGGGTATACGAATGTTTCGTCGAACGTCAAGGCGACTAGCGAGCACGAATGTGTAAATGCGGTATTAAATTGCTTCCCGAGGCAAGAAGGTGTCTGTATGTAATAGATAGTCAAGGGGTATTCCACAAACTGACGTGCAGCTGTAATTTTTTAGCCACGAGCACCTCAGATGGTCTCAATATAGCCACTAAATCGAAAACATATCTAACTTTAACTGGGATTTAAAAACGCTATGGCTTTTTCCCTTTTCTGTTTAAAATTTCTGTTGATCTATTAGATAATGAGTCATTATAATTGTTTACATTTTTACTCACGCATCTGTTTTCGGATTATATATCTGAGGCTAGCCGTAAACAATCATAAACACGCATTAGTCAATCCTAATAAAATAATTTTACATTCGTCAGATATTAAGTAATGGTTATACAGATAAGTAATGAATCATCTGAATGATAATAATTTTGTGGAAATAATCTACGAAATGAGGTTTAGCTGTCTATTTGCGGGCAAAGGTATTGCTTGCTTTACAATATCATACATACGTACACAAAATGGGGTAGTATTCGGCCCGTCAGTTAGATTACCAAAAACTATTGGACTGTATTTTTTCTTGTCACGCAAACAAAAAATAAGGACGATTTGCGTAAAACAAACTTTTTTACAAAAAAAATAGAACTGACTTCCAAAAAAAGAGCAAAATAACTTTAATTTCGGAAGTCGGTGTTCCTGGTTTTGTGTCTTTGTTTTTTGACACCGACTTCCGAGTTTTTTATTTTTCACTTTTTAGTTGTCAATAGGTCGATAGCAGCAATCACGGTTGATTTGCTGTAAATTTTTGAAGTGCCGTTGTGTCTCCGAAACCCATCATCAGATCGTTTTGAAATTTAAATGGGACCATTTCGGAACAAACCCCTTTCGAACAAAAAAAGAATTTTGCAAATCCGTCAATATATGACGGAGATATGCCCGAACATACATAAAAAAAAAATTCAAACATCCGAATTGATAACCTCCTTCTTTTTGAAGTCGGTTAAAAACATATCCAATATTTTTTGATAATCTAACTCTCGGACTAAAAAAAATATTATTCTCGTACCCAGGCATCATCTCCCTATTGCACCTTTTCCTCATGGGGTAGGTAAAAACTACAGAAAACCACTTGCTACAATCCTTTTCCTTTTTAAAATCGAAAGTAATCTGCTGAAAAATGTTTCAACTCACCGTCCCCCTTCTCAATGCCAGCTGAATAGTCTCCATGTCGAGCGCGGGCACCCAGCACTCAGCAATCAGACACTTCTGAGTGACGTCCAAGTTGAACAAGTTCAACGTGTGGTAGATGGCCTTGATCTTGCGGACCTTCACGAACCAGTTCTTGATGTTCTTGGCTGCAGCTACCAGGACACGGTGACGGTGGTCTTGAGTCTGGCCTAAGACCTGGAGAAAGATGAAAAGGATTAGTGAGAAGGTTCATGTTTCGGATGGGGCCTATACTGTATTCGAGGAGAACAAGGTGTTCAGTTCCTCCTGGTAAATTGCCGAGGTTCTATCGAGGAATACAGCTGTAATGGGAAACTTGTAAGAGGAAACAAATAACTAAACCTACCTAAAATAATAGTAATCTATTGTTACGTCGACCGTATTACACTGGAACGTTCGAGAATGTAGTCGAAGTTTCCACTACGTTCGAGAACATTCCATTGTGGTACTGTGTAGAAGTTCTTAGATGTTTCTAGAATATTCCAGTATAGGATAGTTCGATAATGTTCTAGAAACGGCGGGCGAGTGAGTCAGTCTGTTTTCGACTACGGATGCGAACGGAAGCGAATACAAGCGATTAAGAAGAGAATAGTGATTATAAGCGATTTAGTGTTTGTGTAAATAAGTTGTTGAGTTAATAAAGGATATTTGGTTAATTAATTGTTGTAAAATAATTTATCCCATACCCAGCTCGTAACACTATGTAGGTATTATATAATTAATTTATAGTTTTAAATAATCCAATTAATTATTAAATTAATTATATTATTTCAGGTATGTATATAGATTGTCACATTTGATAAATTTTATTATATTTTGGAAACAATGAGTTTTTGTGTCACTGAGCCAACGAATTGCTAATGTTATGTACGCCGTTATTGTCATGTACATCAGACCACCTGTGAAACTACTGTTTTGTTTTAAATGTTTAATGTATACGATGTGGCAGTCATCACCAGCCTTTTTAATGTCCCCACTGCTGGGGCACAAGCCTCCTCTTTGTGAGTGGGCCGTTATCCACCACGCGGGCCCAATGCGGATTGGTGGATGTTACATGTCTTCGAATTTTTGGTTCTAGGACATGCCGGTTTCCTCACGATGTTTTGCTTCACAGGTTTGAGAGCAGTGGTGATGAAATAATTGGAACGAAGTTCCTTATCGCGCGTTGTGAAAGGGGGCTAGACGGAAAAAATTCTTACGAAAAGTTGTCACGACACTAATGAGGCTGTCCATCCAAAAAGATTGTGTTGGAAAAACAATCTAATAAAAACTTCTTGTATTTTTGGTGGGTAGGTACAAAGTTTGCAAGCAGATCAAGCATTATTGCTATAGTAAGCTATTGTAAGCTGTGCGGCGTCGCATGTTTCTCTGTCTGTCTCTCTCTCTCTTATAGAAAGCAAGCCAGATATTGCTAAAGAGTTGAGTTGAGTTGAGCTGAGCTTAGCTGATCTGAGCTGCGATGAGATGAGATGAGATGAGATGATGAAGTATAACTTCTTACGTGCGTGCGTGTGTGCGTAGTTAATAATAAAAAAATATTATAAATTAAAAAAAATAAAATTATATTACAATTCCTTCACTAATTAATCGAAAGGAACTTCGTTCCATCCGGGTGTCCCTTGACAACTCTCAAGTTTTTTTTTACAGAAAGTAAAGCGCCTGCCTGGGTTTGAACTCACGACCTACAACCTCTGCTCCCCCTTAGTGGCATGTGATTTTGTGATGTGGCAGTAGTCTACTATAAATAAGTATTATCCAGAATACAGTATCACGTTGGCTGCAAAAGTTTGGCAGTATTTTACCGATTTATCTACGAGCTAATTGACTGATTTTTTAACAAATAAATATGCCTTTTTTATGGGCGGGCAATCATCTAATAACTTCTCCCGCTCTGGGTGAAGCGGAAGGCGTTTCAGACTCTTACTGACTAAAACCCACCTGTTTTCCTTCAGTTGCCTGTGCCAAGGCCGCGGTGTCAAATAAATATGCCTCTTAAGAGCATTCAATGTTAGAAATTAATACCCCATTATTTGGAATTATAAGTTGAATTGACATTTATATTCATCAGTATAGTACAATGAATATTGATTCTGATTAATGTAAACAGGGTATGAATGTGCATACAGGGTACAGTCACGAGCAAAATTATGTACACAAGCAATCTTTACTTGTAAGCTCGAGTATCTTAAAACTGTCCATTTAAGGCGCAGTTATACGACTTTTAATGGTTTTTAATTGAACATCACGTCTAAGCGAGTAGTCTTATTTCGTTGAAAAAAATATATGTTTCTCTAGACCATTTTCGTCGTAATTTGATCTGAGAATATTTGAAATTATATTTTTATAACATAGTGTAATTAATTTGTAAAGTTACATCTAACGCGGATAGAAAATTGAGAATCACGCAAAAACTATAAAGCGTATTTTTATGAAACCTTCACCATTTTCAAGATCATTTCATTATTTATAATTTAGTCTCAGTGTTTATTTATTTATTTATTTATTTAACAATTTATGTACACACAAGATAACTATAGATAAACAACATAATAAAAATTAGCACAAAGGTACTGCTTATTTCTAAAGAAATTTCTGCCAGCAGACCCGCGAAAAGAGAAGTGAAAAAGAAATGTAGACAATAGTGTGTTTTATTTTAATACCTGCTATTTTATGTGTAATAAATTAATAATGCGTCTAATTTCGGACAGCGCTCCTTGATGGGCGAGTCCTATTACTGGGTGGACTTACGACGCGTTACGTGAGCTCAGCACAGAACAAGCAACCTAACCACTCAAGGTCATTGGCAACTAATAGCGCCTTAAGATACTCCAGCTTGCAAGTAAAGTTTGCTTGTGTACATATTTTTGCTCGTGACTGTACGTGATTTCGCAGCCGCTGTGTGGGATCAAATTCTTTCAAATACCCCATTCTTATATGACAGACCAGCAGCCAATCTAATTGTCCTTGACTCAAAAACACAATACACATATTGCATCATATAATGATGATGACTTGATGACACTCTGAAGATTAAGATAATGAATTAACGACTTATTTAATCATAGTTACTGAGCTCAGATCATCTTGTTAATGACACTTCATAAAAAAAAACAGCTGACAGTTTTTGCTTTTGAGATATCTTAACCCCAGTCTATTTATTTATCTACTAGCTTCTATGGAATTAGTTCTTATCTCATTATAAATTATATAGCCTGTGTGCTATTCGAGACTGTAATCTATCTTTGTGCCAAATTTCATCCAGATCTGTTCAGCTGTTCTGGATCCAAATTTTCGTATTTATAATATTAATAATATTGGTAATATTTATAATATTAGTAGTATTCTATTAGGACTTGCTTCTGCCAGCGACTTCGCCATCGTTAAAGTCAAAAATTATACTAAGGACACATACTCCCGGGATATCCAATGTCCTATTCCAGGACCTGATTTACCCATGTGCCAAGTTTCATCCAAATCCGTGCAGTCATTAAGACGTGAAGAGGTAACAGACAGATCGAGCTACTTTCGCATTTACTATACTGCATTCATAATAGCATTAGACAGAAGTTAAATTAAGGTTATTTTTAATGCACAGTTTGTAACAAAAGTACAATAAACATGTTACAGTTACGATAGACGCCGAATTTATTATAATCTATTTATACAGCAGCTGTCACACATATAACTATTTATCTTATGAAAATGCTAAAAACCTAAAAGAAGCAGCAGTGAACATACCCGGAACGTTTGTTTTTGGTTTCATTACAATTCTACCAAATTTAAAATGTTACCTAATCCCTTCATAAATTGTGACAGCGGTTTTTACAATTTTACCGGTTTATGTCGTCTGTTAAATTGACGTAAATAATGTTCTGTGATTGACATTAAATGTGAATGCGACGCCTCGTTAATTGTTATTGCCGAATTTTCGTGATTTAGTTGTTATTTGTTACTTTTTTTAAATTAAAATGAAAGAATTAATAAAATTGTGTTAACTAAACTTTGACATAAAATGTTGAACCTAAAAGGTTCACAATGCTTTTAATATTGTTTATTCTATTTTATTAATATAAGGCTGTTTGGCGGCTTGTCCTTCAGAATTCGAAAACAGCAAACGAAAAAAAAATGTAAAATTAAATATGTTTATGAAATTTCATTTATTGTTTTATGCGCACGTATGTTGTAAAACGTTGCTTAACACACGTGAGAATTGCTCTCAACTACGCCCACAAATATCAAAACGTATGATTTTAAATAAAATAAAGGTACCTCTCTATCTCAGTTCAATAAATACCTAATCGTCACCTTCACACATACCGGTTTAGAGGCGACCTCTAAAATATTCCATGATATTGCTATTGATAGCGGAAATAGAGAACCTCGTCACTTCTATGAATTTAAATATTCATCAATTGCTATTCTATTGATATTCTATCGAATAATGACCGTCATAGCTTAACCTTAAAAAAAAACCCTTTCAACCCGGTTTAACCTTATTACAAAAAAATATCTTAAAAATGACTCCTCTTTTTGTTAGCAGAAATAAAACCACTATTTGTTTTAACTTAGCCAAAACTTATTTTTGTTGTGTAATCTAAGTGGATAAAAGGTTTAAAACATGTTAAATAAATTAAGAAAATGTTAGTATGAAAAATGCAACTTCTTTAAAATTCTCCATACAAAACGCTGATTTCATAGGTGGGGACCTAATAAAAGTCTAATACGTTTTCAAAATGGAATCCGCTACACAAAATGATTTGGAATAGATATAGGCATGTAGGAAAATTACATCGAAACCCTATTTTGCACTTCACTACATCATTACTACATGTCTGTCTGTTGCCCCGATAACTCTTTCTAAACCACTCAATGGATTTGAATGTGGTTGTCACTAATAGAAAGAGCGATAAACGAGGAAGGTTTGTGTGTATAATTTGTACCCGTGGGAAGCTAGGACGGACTAGACTGGAACAACTTGCGACCAACGGATGCCCCTTAAGTTAAAGGGGAAAATCTATAAGTCCGTGATTAGACCTGTCGTACTGTATGGATCAGAATGTTGGGCTGTAAAAAAGACGGATGAAAAAAGATTGCATGTGGCTGAGATGAGAATGTTGAGATGGATGTGTGGAGTAACGAGAATGGATAAAGTGAGAAATGAGTACATTAGAGGTAGTTTAAAAGTGGTTCCCGTCACCGAAACGTTGAAAGGGAATCGTTTATCTTGGTATGGTCATGTCAAGAGGAGGGATGAAACACATGTAACTAAAAGAGTTATGAATACAAATGTGGATGGACGGAGAGGAAAAGGGAGGCCAAAGAAAGGATGGATGGATTGTGTGAGGAGTGATATGACAGGAGTTAGTGATAGCGTGACGGCTGTCAGGACAGAATGGAAGAAAAAAACGTGTTGCGCCGACCCCAAGTAACATGAGATAAGGGCAGGAAGATGATGAAGACAATGGGGAGCTAAGACGGGTCGCTAGTGTCGTAGTAAATCCCAGGAAACATTTGATTTATCAAAAAAATACAGCTATAGCTATTATTGTTATCAAAATAAAGGATATATTCCTATAAAACTGGTCAAAATAGCAAAATTTTCCGATCCATATCAGCGTGGTGACTCCCGCCAAAACTTATCTAAATGGGCCAGCAATCTACCGCGGCCGATATGGTGTCGATAAAAACGTCAACGTTTTAACTTTATTACAATGGCGAAGGTTACATTGAACCACAGGTACAACATACGTACATACGATCAAGACGCTAAAATTCCCATATTTGTTTGCTCATATACAAACGAAACGCTAGTCCTAAATCCTAGGGGTAACTCAAATTACCCTCTTTCTGGGACAGTCGGCTAAAATGAAACCTTTAATTTCATACATTTTTCACTGATTGTAGCCGTGTTGTTTCTCTCGTTTCTATATGAACAACATTGGAATATGTCATGCTCCATTTGAAGATATTAGCCAAACAGCAAGGGTCCATAACTTACTTGAGGTAATTTTGGCGATCTCACGTGAGATTGTTAAAATGCATATTTTTGTGTCAATGCGTTAATCTATGCTTGATTGCGTTGGATTTATTTAAAAACACATAATTATCTTCATTATTTTTTTATTTAGGACTTAGGACAAGTTTTACTCAATTTAGTCCAGTTTCATTAACTTTACACCGTTTCTTGTGGAAAAAATTACGTGATACTTGCCGGGGCCCTCTACCCCCAGGTGAGATTGGGTGAAATTCGCCCCTCCGCCCCTAAACGCCCCACGTAATTAATGGACGCCCCCCAAGTTAGTAATGTAGTACGCTTGTGACACAGGTTAGGCAAAGATACATTTCGCCTGTTACGTATGCGTGATGGTGTGTGTGACTTGTGTAAACTATTTTAATTTTCCCACATTTACCCTTTGCATTCTGCGTAACTGACAACTGCCCATAGTGCCCATGTATGTGCTAAAGTTGGCAAATGTAAAAGGAGCGTGTAACAGAAATAAGTGATTAGCGATAATGGTTGTGTTGCCAACACGTACACAATAGGTAAGGCTGGACGCTAAGTTGCTGTTGTACTATTAATTCGATGCAAATGGTTGGTACCATACAGTGCACATAATGATACGAGTATTAGGCTGCCTGTCCATTGAAGCGGAGCGAGGCTGCGGAGCGGAGAAACGGAGAAATATTAATTAATAGGATTGCTTAAAATCTCCGCTCCGCTCCAATAGACCATCATATTGGTTAATATTTCACCGTTTCTCTGCTCCGCAGCCTCGCTCCGCTTCAATGGACAGGCAGCCTTAGGAGGACCAAACTAGTATTTATTTAGTTTTATTATTTTTATTATTGATAGGCTCACGTTTGACCACTATCTCACCTGATGGTAAGCGGTGATGTGGTCGACGATGAAGCACGCTTGCCAAGAAGTAACCTATTGAGTCTTGATTTAAAGACCCCAGGTCGCGGATACACAGGCAACTGAAGGAACAAGAGAGTTACCGCGGCCCTTGACACAGGCAACTGAAGGAACAAGAGAGTTATCGCGGCCCTTGGCACAGGCAACTGAAGGAACAAGAGAGTTACCGCGGCCCTTGACACAGGCAACTGAAGGAACAAGAGTTACCGCGGGCCTTGGCACAGGCAACTGAAGGAACAAGAGAGTTACCGCGGCACTTGGCACAGGCAACTGAAGGAACAAGAGAGTTATCGCAGCCCTTGGCACAGGCAACTGAAGGAACAAGAGAGTTACCGCGGGCCTTGACACAGGCAACTGAAGGAACAAGAGAGTTATCGCGGCCCTTGGCACAGGCAACTGAAGGAACAAGAGAGTTACCGCGGGCCTTGACACAGGCAACTGAAGGAACAAGAGAGTTATCGCGGCCCTTGGCACAGGCAACTGAAGGAACAAGAGTTACCGCGGGCCTTGGCACAGGCAACTGAAGGAACAAGAGAGTTACCGCGGCCCTTGGCACAGGCAACTGAAGGAACAAGAGAGTTACCGCGGGCCTTGACACAGGCAACTGAAGGAACAAGAGAGTTATCGCGGCCCTTGGCACAGGCAACTGAAGGAACAAGAGTTACCGCGGGCCTTGGCACAGGCAACTGAAGGAACAAGAGAGTTACCGCGGCCCTTGGCACAGGCAACTGAAGGAACAAGAGAGTTACCGCGGCCCTTGGCACAGGCAACTGAAGGAACAAGAGAGTTACCGCGGGCCTTGGCACAGGCAACTGAAGGAACAAGAGAGTCACCGCGGCCCTTGGCACTGGCAACTGAAAGAACAAGAGTTACCGCGGCCCTTGGCACTGGCAACTGAAGGAACAAGAGAGTTACCACGGCCCTTGGCACTGGCAACTGAAGGAACAGGGGTGGGTTTTAGTCAGTAAAAGTCTGACACGCCTTCCCACTCTACCCTGAGCGGGAGAAGTCTGGTGATGATTTCCAACACTCCAAAAAAAAAAAAAGGTTGTAGCTATCAGGAAACACAGACGCGGCCAGGACTACCTACTACCTACTACATCCAGCAGGGAATTCCACTCAGCTGTAGGCACAATGAATGTGTTCCCAAAACGTGTCTATGACACACTTTGACGTCAGAATCCACTTGAGGTAGCATCTAGTCATCGTTTGTCGTCATCATGTTTCTATCAATGAGCCTGTCAGATATGACAACACAACTTCAGATTATTTTAAAATTTCCCCCGAAAAATGTGTTACTAGGAAATCACTACACTATATCAGATTATATCAGAGATATAGCTGATCAGTAGGACCATTCGCAGAATAATTTTATCATTAGCAAAATCAGGCGGTGGTTCATCAGATCAGATTATGGAGATGAAATAAGATTTTAGTGTTATGAAAATACAAGCTTCTGCCAGCAGTTCCACATGCTTGGAATTAGTATCTACTTCCCTCCATTATAAATTATAGCTATGTTATTCTGATGTATGATATGATTATGATGTATGCCGACCCTAAGTAATATGGGATAAGGGCAGAAAGATGATGATGTTATTCTGATGTATACGCTATAGCTATATTACCCTTTTTTATTGTTGATAGGCCCGCGTTTGACCACTATCTCACCTGATGGTAAGCGATGATGTGGTCGAAGATGGAGCACGCTTGCCTAGAAGTAACCTATTCACTCTTGACTTAAAGACTCCCAGGTTGTAGCTATCAGGAAACACAGACTCCGGTATGGAATTCCACTCCCTAGCTGTACGCGCAATGAATGTTTTCTCAAAACGCTTTCTGCGTATGGATGGGATGTCCACCATGAACCGGTGGCACTTCGCCGTACGTCTTGTGGTCCGTTGATGAATCGGGCTTGGTGGAATCAAATTATGCAATTTCGTCGCACACTCCCCAAAATGTAACAGAGTTTCATTATTATGATCAAAATCCTTTTCCTGGCTTGGAGGAACAACACAGTTACACGTTTTTTGCCCAGGTATTATTTATATTTGCTATTGTATATTTATAGATTTGTTATTAGCAATACGCCGATATTTTGCATATTTTATTTTGGTATTTTACTAATCACAGCACAACTCTCACACACCACATCCAATCACAAACATCCAGTCACAATCATCTTATTTTAGTTTGTTTTATAGTTATGAAAACGGACACACACTTCCCTGACTGTCTCTGATTTCTAGCGTATGGCACTCATGGGTTGCAGCTGAAAATCAGCGTCAGATGGAATCCTCATCTAACATTATGCTGAGCTCAGGAACTTTTGGCATTTTTAATCTTTCTGTTTTTTTTTTATTGTTTTAAGGTGTAATTATTGCCATTTTTTGCTGTAATGCCAATAAACGCATTTTTTTTCTTTCCTTCTTTCATTAAAATTCGTTCAGTAGTTTTAGAGTGAAAGATCAACAAACATCCATGCATTCATTCTCACAAACTTTCGCATTTACAATACTAGTAGGATTGTGGCCATGCTGACATCAATACAAATAAATAAAATTGAAGTGTTTGAAATGTTAAAATAATTTTAAGCGGGCGAAGCTGCTGGCAAAAGCTAGTAACCAATATGAAAGATTAAGAAATAAATAATATAACAACACTCTCATCCAAAAGCGTCTTTAGTCTCAGATCCGCTATCAAATGTCAGTATGGCACGATTCACATCCCACTCACTATGCGAGTCTCGACATAGTTAACCATCGCGTAACGACCGAATTCGTTCGATAAGAAATTAATGTTGCAAGGAGGCAAACTTTTATGTTCTGTATTATTTTAACAAATTAATTTAATTGTTACAAACGCAAATTATAAATGTTCTCTTGTCTTGTCTCTGTACATATTTCAAGAAAATCAATTATTATTTCAGGTTATGATCTAAAAATTTTCCTCACAATGAGGGAGTTTTTTATCAGCTAGTAATTTAGCGATCGGTAGCTAACGTAAGTTTCGCTATCAATGTCCAGACTGCAGGCCCTGTAAGCTTGCTAGTTAGTCGCCATCATTCTCCTGCCCTTATCCCAATTTATCTGGGGTCGGCGCAACATGTCTTTTTCTTCCATACTCCTGTATTAGTCGTCATCTCTGTAGTCACCCCCTTTTTACCCATATCCTCTTTCACACAGTCCAACCATCGTTTCTTTGGCCTTCCCCTACTCTTATAGCCATCCACATCCATACACAAGACTTTCCTCATGACATTTTCTTCATTCCTCCGCATCACATGCCCCTACCACGACAACCGATTTCCACACAACTTTTCAGTCAGCGGTGCCACTTTCAGACTTCCTCTTATATACTCATTCCTAATTGGCGACTAAGCTTGCTAGTTAGTCGCCATTATTACAAATTATAGTGCAATCTTTAGCCTATTAGCGCGGTATAAATAACTCCATTAGTGCAGCCCACGCTTCAAGATAACTGTACTGGTTATATAGGAATATGGGAAGTCCTTTGACTCTAGTTATCTGCAATGGAATTCCCCATGTTATTGGCGTAATTATTGTTTGTCATTAAGGAAAATTGAGAATTTGAGATTGCAGTGGTGGCCCAGTGGTAACGGCCGCGACTTACAAGTTGTAGGTCGTGAGTTCAAACCCAGGCAGGCGCATTACTTTGTGTAAATTATTTCATCACCACTGCTCTCAAAACGGTGAAGGAAAACATCTTGAGGAGAGCATGTCCTAGAACTAAAACTTCAAAGACATGTGACATCCACCAACCCGCATTAGGCCCGCGTGGTGGATTACGGCCCACACCCTCTCACAGAGAGGAGGCCTGTGCCCCAGCAGTGAGGATATTTAAAAGACTGATAATTAATGCAATAAAGAGGAACAAAGATAAATCTTACTTCTACTAATATAAAATTGGATGGATGTTTGTCACTCAATCACGCCAGAATGGCTGAACGGATCTGGATTAAATTTGGTACAGAGATAGATTATAGTCTGGAATAGCACATAGGCTATAAATTGTAGTGGAGGAAGTACTAATTCCACGCGGGCGAAGCCGCTGGTAGAAGCTGGTTTAGAATAATCTCTTACCTAATCCAATTCAAAACCTTGAAAAAATCAGGTTAGGGTCGTGATCTTATTATAGTTTAACGACCTCGAGTAAATAAGCAGGTTTTGATAGAACACTACATATTTTGATTACGGTATATTCACTTCATCACTACATACTATAAAATAACTAGCTGACCCGGCAAACGTTGAACTGTCATATAAAAATCGCGATAAAAAAGTGGGGTCTTAGTATTAAATAAATGGGCGATTAAAAAATGGGAATTACCATTCCCTGGGGTAGGAGGTGAAAAATACTTTACTCATACCTGCCAAATATACAAAAAAAAAACATTAAAATCGGTCGAGCCATTTCGGAGGAGTGCAATCATAAACACCGTGACACGAGATTTTTATACATATATTACCCAGTAACTGGGTTGTGGAGGTAAGATAGGCAGTCGCTCCATGTAAAATACTGGTATTCAACTGCATCCGGTTAGACTGGAAGCCGACCCCAAGATAGTTGGGAAAAGGCTAGGCAGATTGAGATGGCAGGACGGATTGAAACTGCCCAGTGTGTGCCTGACGTACGGTAACATAAATGCCACTAATTGAAGATAACAGGTAAATGTTAGAAGCTATATAAAATCTTACCGTGTTCAAATCCTCGATCCTGGTCATGACACCCATGGCCATCTCGCGCCTGTCAGCCGGAGCCTCGGGGCACGGGTATAGAGTCGCGCGGAAACCTTCGCAGATCTTCTTCACGCGCGTCTTGAGCTGGTCTCCTTGGAAGAAAATGATGAACACCGACTTGTACACTTGGTCCGACTGAAAGGAGAAATTGGGTTGATGACTAAAAGCAACTAACTAGTCTGTCAGTTACATTACTAAAAATATTGGACATGTATTTTTTTTTGTCACGTAAAAAAAATGAAGATGATACAGTGCGTTTAAATTTCGAATGACGCCACACTTGAGTTTAAATTGTACCACTTTTTATTTAAAAGTGACGTAACAAGCCCCGACTCCTGAACTTTGATGCGTTGTATCTTTGTCATTTTTCATTGATTTGATATAGCAAAAAATACGTGTACTGTCCAATTCTTTTTTAAAAATCTAACTTACGAACTAAATAGAATTATTGTTTTTACCCTGGAATTTATTTATTATTTGAGACGGGTTTGCTCTTGACTCTAGTCTAGGTTAGAGGTGACAGAGACAGAGTCGACGATGGAGCGAGCTTACCCAGAAGAAGCCTCAGTTCACTTTAACTTGAAGAGATTAGGGAATCATCCCTATTGACAAGTTGGAAGAATTGGCTTGAGAATATAGGGTGCCTTGCAAGAAGGTAGTCAGATAGGAGCTTCTAGTACTTGAGTATAGTAGTCCAGTAAAATACTTAAAATAATAGCAAAAATATTCCTTCGAACTTCTTGTCTTTCAGATCTAGGATTGACTTCATAACAGGCACAATAATGATGTTATTAAGAGGAGATTGATATTTTGGTCGACTTAATATTGTTATGTATAGTTTTTTTTATGATATTTTGGTCGACTTAATATTGTTAAGTAGAATTGT
This sequence comes from Polia nebulosa, assembly GCA_951329385.1. NCBI lineage: Eukaryota > Metazoa > Arthropoda > Insecta > Lepidoptera > Noctuidae > Polia > Polia nebulosa. The sequence continues at coordinate 2,336,122 of OX589596.1, forward strand.
TTTATGATAATTTGGTCGACTTAATATTGTTATGTATAGTTTATTTATGATATTTTGGTCGACTTAATACTGTTATAGTTTTTTTTTTAATTGAAAACATCTTCAGGCGCATTGGGCATTTTCGTTCAAGTTTTGTCTTCTGTCGGCACTCCTGGAGTGCCACTCAATTATAAAATAACTTTGCCCGCTATTTCGTGCCAGACTCCTACTGACTAAAACCCACCCGTGTTCCTTCAGTTGTCTGTGCCAGGGGCGCGGTGACTCTTTTAAACATACCCACGACCCTTTTTTATTTTTCAGGCATATTGCTATAGTTAGGATGCACGTTTTTACATCCAGACCCAAATCCACTCAGTAACAGGGCAGTATCAAATAGTTACCTATCAGTTAACTCATTAAGCCTGAATTGTACCCGTAACAAGTACCTAAGTGCCTCTGTAATTGAGGAAACAAACCTTTTACAGAGATCGATAAGCATCGGTCCGTTCCGTAGTAAATCAATTTCATTTATTAATTGATACGGTGGACAAGTTCGAGGACGAAGCTAAACTATCCAGGAAGCTGCAGAAATTTTAATATCTAGCTGCTGTCAAAAAGCATTAAGCTCATCATAGATTACAGAACCATCATACATAAGGAAAACTATCTAAATAACTTCCTAATTTATATGCAAGGAAGTATCATCTACAAAATTTACAACTAAAACGTGTTAAGGCGTATATAGCCGCCAAGTGGCGCCTTCATTGAATAAAAAATCGCAGAAAAGCGTAGAAAATCCTATGTTGCGTTAAAAGTACCAATAACGGCCGTTTTTGACACTTGCTCACTACTTTGGATACGAAACATTTTGAGTCCTGTTTTAACAACGTAAAAATACTTTATCCTCTTTGTAACAAACGCAACATAGGATTCTTTAATCTTAATTTTCTAAGCCAAGATACGATTTTTTATTCAATTTGGGCACCACTTATGCGGAGGTAGGCTCTTAAGAAATAAAGAGAATCAAATACTTACGGAAGAGGGGTCTTCCAACGGTGTGTCGATCTCGGCCTGGCGGAGGAACACGTTTCCCCTGCAGGCGCGCCATAACATGCGTTCGAAAGCAGGGATACGCTCACGAAGGATCACGCCAGCCACGAAACTATACAAAAAACGGAATTAGCAATAGCCCACGTTTCTCGCAGCAAAAGAAGCGCTTTACACGTTATTTTGCGCAAACCCAAAAGCACTAGTTCTGCTGCGGGGCCACATCTATATGCGGATTTGAAATAATGAACCATCAGTCAAAGGTATACGGTTCATATTTCGCAAGCAACTATCGACCTCAGATTAAGTAAGAGTATCTCAGATCAGTGACGAGAGAATTACGCGAAACAAATTTTGGTGCATGGAGATAACGTCAAATACAACAGACGTTTCCTTAACGATTGGTCCATTGACTGATTATATTAATTCAAATCTTCCAATGACGTAATGGAAGGATGGAGATTCCAGAAATAATAATAAACAAAATCTCATTTATTTTACAACATACGAGTACAGTTGAAAGTGAATATAAATATGATGTGGGGGGTAAATAAAACTAAACAGCTGAAAGTAATTAGCACCAATTATGCACAACACAATACGATAACTATCACGGTTGGCGAAATGAATTACAAAGAAATTAAAAAAACGCGAAAAAGAAATTCTCTCGTCAGCAGACCGTGATTCAAATGGCAATGAATAAAGGAAAATTACGCCCAAATGTACAATAGACCACAATGTGGTGAAATTTTGATGAATTTTGAAGGACCATACTATTCTAATAGTCTATAGGTAAAAAATCAAAGTAAAACGCAGTTTGTAAATAACGTTGGATAAATTAGTGACGATATTGGAACAAAAAAACTGAACAAAACAGACGTCACAGACAAGACGGAGTCTGGCTAGACAAGAGGAATCACGAGGAGGAAGCTCCTCATACACATGACAATACTCCCAGACTCCTCCTTTCGTATGACACACTTGAAACGCAAAACAATATTTTCACGTAATATTACCCTCATTATTTACAAACTGCACGAGCAGGAGACGTTGATATTACACAAAGTGTTCAATGAACGTATCACGAGATGCATATTGAAATAGGTCGCACGTGTCTCATGTTACTGACCGAAGTCGATCCAGACTTACAGTAATATTTAACTGTTTGCTGGTGAAATAACGGAAATGTTTTCAGGTCTCAGCATCAGCCTGTATCAGTACCAGAACTGAAGAAAGATGAAGAGCCGAGAGAAACTCTTTCTGGAGAGTTTTAACGAACTTTGCTCGCATCAACTGTTGTTAAAACATACAAGCCTGAAATAGACTGGGCTAAATAAAGAACCTTTAGGTATAACATTATCCATAACTCATTAAACTGTCTGTACATTGTTTATAATAAAGGGGATTCCCGATGGAATACTCCACTATTACCTTACATAATACTGTACACTATTTGTTATGATCAATCCATCGTCTATTCTTCTGCCTATTTTTAAACACAGACGCTTCGCCGTGTCTATGTCTACGCATAGCTGGCCAACTTAAATATAGCTCGTACAAAGAACTTTTAATTTATTATTCTAATAAATATTTTACAATTGAATTATGACCTTTTAATGTTGCTATCCTTTCAGTTCTATTTTTATAGCCCTCATAACACCTGTGATAAAGTTTAATCAGTGCTATAAAACCTTATTGTACTTTGCATAGAAATGCGTCATTAAACTTAACAATATTAATATGCTTCTGCATTTGTTTAAGGACGAGTCGAGGATCAAACAGTATGGTTGATAAATGTCATAAAAACGAAAGTTGGAATAGCTACGAGTATATCTAAGACTGCGGAAAATTCTGTGATTGATAAAAACGACAACGGTGTTAAAATAACCGAATTCAAGAGTCAGGCAGATATGAGTGAAGAACCATCTCGTAAACTGGAAGCCAATGGCGTTGTTAACAAAAGGAATCAAATCATTGTTCTCGATATAACATGAGACTATCATGCAGCTGGGTTGTGCTAATAACTACAATTCTAAGATAAGATACAAATCTCATCTGTCATCATTTTTCCATTGCGAATATAAACGATAATAGAACATTCGTAATGGGTATCGTATCTTCAAACAATTCATCTGATAAAACTACGAGGTGAAATCATTCTTTACTAAAGATTATTTTTACGGTTGATGATGGAAGTAAATAAATAAGATAATTGTTATGAAATAGTTATAAAAATTCATATGACGTATCTCCCGCACGAAATATTAGACATCTCCAATCTAATTTCTACTAGTTATCCTTCTTGTTATATCATTTTCCTCTTCTATAGCTTACAGATATCTCTTATTTTATCATTTAAATGAATAACTCATTAATTAATTATTCACATGTCTATCAATTAGAAATACTAATCCACCTTGAACTTGAAGTTTTTACTGTTGTTTTTACGGATTCGTTTCCAAATTGAACCGACCTAGACATACAATTATGGAATTACCATTTTGCACAAGTCTCTATTCACATGCAGACTATTCTAAATTTATTGTTATACAGATAGTAAATATACAAAAAGATTAGTATCGTATTTGTTGTTCGTGATTGGAGCATGGCCGTTCCGTATAACGTTATGGTTGGCCCGAGAGTCATGATATACGAGTTTTATTGCTCTAACAATGAAATATAAGGAAAACACAGAGAAACAGTTCGCGAAGATTTACATTTATGCTTATGAGTCAAAACAGAACATCACATAATATTAGTAACTATGAGTGCAAAACTAAATTTAGACATGCATTAACTTGAAGATCTTTAGAATGCATTCAGTCGATGAAATATTGGCAGTACCTACACTTGATGATGGCGTCGCTCAGGTCAGGGTTGAATCGTTTGTTGTTCCATAACCCGTATTGTCATCTATCATGGGCATGACCATCGGAGGATAAGTAGAAATCACGCCTGCAGCTCATGCAACACTTAACGACGTAGATATGAAGCCATAATTACGAAAAAATAATTCACTAACATTTCATAAGCACATACTCAAATAAGTACTGTCAATCCAGGGACCTCTAATTCAATTGTCCATTGTCACGCATCAAATTATCACTTGTTTCGCACAATCATTAGAAGGCGTACGGTTCTCCATAACGGGCGTGTGAATTCCCATACAATTGCTACAATTTGTACTTCTCATTAGCGCTGTGTTAGTTTTTCATTTGGTACTTTAAATTGAAGGAAGTTTTGAGCGGTACTGCGTCTCTTATGCCCGAGAACTTGGCTTGTAGTCTAAACAAGTTACTGAATACCAGTAGTTTTATTTTATGTGTTTGGTATACGGTCAGTACCAGAGATATTCGCATCTTCGTTCATTTACCCTTTGAGGTTACTTGAGTCGTACGCATTTACGAGTATCTGTAAGCGTGGGTTCAGGCGGTCAGCATGTCTACTGTCAGGCATTCCCCTTAATCAGACACTGACGTCATTAAACATGTTCGTGTTCCTACTCGTTTTCATTGTAGTAACTACCTTAATTATTTTTTTGTTGTCCATTATTGTAAGTTGAATGCTTCATCGTTCTTTGTTTTGTCTTCGTCATTCATTGTGTTTTAAGTATTTTGTTAATTAGATAAATGAGTTTTAGCATTATTTTAGATAGTATCTGTATCTACTCAGGGAATGAATGAGCCATGTATCATATTTTTTTTCTCAGAAATCTATAAACTGAGTATTAAGATGATATCTTTATGACGTAAGTTTGTATGTGTTTTTAAAAACCCGAGTTGGATATTTTATAATGATAGATAATTTTATTACGGTAGGTACCTATTAACTCTTTTTTTTTTGGGGGGGTGGGCAATCATCCAATGACATCTCCCGCTCTGGGTGGAGCGGGGAGGGCGTGTCACTCTTACTGACAAAAATCCACCCCTGTTCCTTCCCTGCCCTGAGTGCCCAGGGGCGCGGTAACTCTGTTTCGAATTTATCCACAACCCCTGGGCAGGGATCGGTCATGACGCGCCCCGTCATGATTGCTGACAACTCTTTGAGGCGCGCGTGGAACACTAAGCGCCGTCGACTCTCGGGTCTGGTGCTGATCGGACGGCGAGCTACCCACTACTCACCGTCCGCAGGCCCGGGTCTACGGTGGCCGGAGATCGTCTCGCGATGTCCTACGCCCAGGGCGTCTCCGGCGGCGGCTGCTGCTGAGGGCGTGAAGGCGACTCTGTTGTTGAGCCTCCCTCACCCGTTCTGCCTCCTCCTTCGCGAGCATTACTGCTACGCAGAAGGAGGAGACTGCTTCCCATTCTTTCTCGCTCCGTACCATGGCCTGGGCAAGGGCCAGGCGCGAGAGGTCGCTGCCGCCGATCACCTCCACGAGGACCCGGCAGGGCTCCGCCCAAGCGGGGCAAATCTCCACTGTATGCTTCACCTTATCCTACCTATTAACTCTTGAAATGATAATAGATAGATACTGATCATGTAGGTATGTATTTCAGAAACTTTGTTAAACGACGTAAACGAATTTAAGAGGAAACTTCTTGATTATGCAAAATATCTTGGAATGAAAAGAGTATTTCAAGGAAAACCATTGTCAGCAACAACGTCGGCTTCATTTGAATATGCAATTAGTAGATTGATTCACTATCACGTGAAATGAATGAGTAAAGTCTGCAAATATATACTTGGAAACTACGGTGGCGTAATTCGAGTGGTAAATATTTTACAATGATCGAAATTGCACCTAATGACGATGGCTATAAAGTAAACTTTTATTAAGAGATATTGACGAAAGAGTTGAACCAGCATTCGTTTTGGCTTTGAACGAATTTGGTGTTCCGTGTAAGCCACCCAGAAAAAGAGGTTGTTGTAAATTGAATTTTATCGTGAAAGTGTCAAGGAGTAATTTGATTTGTGAAGTATTTTCGCGAAGAGATGACGTAAGAGACAGTGGCGCCCGTCACCTTGGCGGAATACCAAAACGTCTGTCCGTCTGTATACGTAAACGAAGTAATTTACAGCTCTGGAGTGGAGTCTGTCTGTTATGTGGGATGTACAAATATACCTGGTAGTTAGAGCAGATGGAGAATTTTTGCCGAGCGATGTCTCGTGACGCGTAAATAACTAAAAAAGTTGAACAACTAGGATTTTTTTGCTATCTACAATATAATAACAAGATTTTTACAATTTTAACATGTGGTTAAAATAAGTATTCATTTAAGTAATTGCACCTCGTTAAATGTTGTGTAAAAGCTGAGTGTAGGTACCAGCGCTTATAAGGTACAGGTAGCAACAAAAACATTGGACGCAAATACACATGGGAAATATATCGCAACCGATTTCAAATGCATCTCTTAATCAAAAATATTCTTAAAGCTACAAAATCATAGAAACGCTTAAAATCTTCTAAAAATTATAATCCGTAGTAAACTTAAATCAATGTCTCCGTGCCGACACTGAAATAGGGGTATACACTTAAACTCGTATTATTCAAATAACCCGTAAAATAAGTATTTAGCGCAATTTATTGTAAGACATGTGCCTGACTGTACCATTGTGATTTAATGTTATTTACATGAACTATAGCGTAATTGAGGGTTTTATTCAATCTTAGCCAGGTGTGTAATATACAGTCAAGGTTTTTTAATGAATAGACCAGGCGTATGGTGTCCTTACACAATATGGTTGGGCCGCAGGTAAATAGTTATTGAACGTGGTCGATACATACTCATTAAATACAGAATGGATCGTATATCCAATGAGGGATATCGAGAGTTCGCTAAAATAAACGGTATTTAGCACTTTGCTAGCAGATTAGAGAGCCGAGTAAGACGTCAATAATGAATAAGAGGTTATTATCAGAGATGATAATTATACCTATCTGCTTTATGGAACCTTTTAGAGCTTTAGCCAAGACCCACAGACGCAGGTTAACACAATATCAAATATATGCAAATTTTCTGCTTGGATTCTTAAAACTCAACCATTTGGATAGGTATTCTTCAAAATTAAGGAAAAACAAACACTTGGAATATTCCTCAGAATTCTTGAATGCCTAAGAATTCATATTAGTATTTTCATTGAAAACTATTGCTGGAAATATACTGGGCAGACTTAATTGCATTCTTCGGCAAAGCGGACTGGTCAAATAATAAAAGGAAGAAAAGGGGTCATTCCATTTGCAAATTTCTTCGGATACCACTCGAACAAGGAACTCCTATAATTGAAACAAATATCACAAGTTTAATGAATGTGTCATTGGGAATGAGTTTAAACCAGCGATGATAGATCATGGCCTCATGGGCATTCGTTCATTTAACCTTGAACAACTGACTGAGGAACAATGTAAAAGTAACCCCCATACCATGCTCCATAATCAAATCACTACATTAAAACTTGAAGAACCTGTAACTCAGGTGCAAAAAGACATCGAGCTGCCATGGTTGACAAACTATGCTATTTTTGATAACAAATCACTTATTTAACACTTGAAGTATGACTGTACGGAAGAAGGATGTCACGAAGACGCTCAAGTGCCATCAACGTAATTATTACAACTAATTTGTACTTTGATAATTATACTACAAACTTCTATGAAACAATTTATTACGCTATTGTTATATAACAATACTTCGTCAACGAATCGAGGTTATCAGGAACATACTCTTTGCACAACGATAAAAGTATTGGAAAGGAAGGAAAAGATTCGTTGAATAATCTGAGGAGATTGCACAACTTCTGCGACTGCGGTGACATTTCCTTTGGAAAACGCTATGTTGACCCAGATCTGACGAGATTCAGTCGATTGGTTTGCTGTTTCTTGGATAAGCATTGAATCTGTTAGTGCCTTTGCCAAAGAGACGGGAATTCTCTGTAGGGATTTGGATTAATTACTTTACTTCGTTTAACTAACCAAACTTACAACGCCTCAGTTAAAAACTGCATAACAATGCGTTGTGAAATGCATCGAGAGCGCGATCTAACTAGAAACCTGGTCAAACCTCCAAACAAATTCGTCCTACAAATAACAAGTACATCAGTACTACCAAATTTTCAAGATCAACCAACCGGTAGACACATCAAAACGAGTCGGTTAGCTTTCTAAGCAAACGGGTCGCCTAAAGGCTCTTATCACTGTGAACTTGGTACAAATCTGTCTGTCAGTTGATACTTTTCGCATCAGCGGTAATAAGCCAGTCACGAGCTTGTAGGTCGACGTACTAGTAACGGTAGGGCAACATATAAATAGTGTCCATGTATATGTTTACGAGAAAGCAGATGCACGAGAGATGCAGGCGGTAATTAAAGTTATTAACTACTTATGTGCAAGAGATAGCATTTTCTTTTCTGTATTTAGACACTGCAGAGTAAGTTACTCATGCATGACCTAGCATTCTGCTTCAATGAAATGACAATTTGTTTATATTTAAGGACAAAGGAAACCACAAAAGGCTAGACTTCTATTCAAAACAGCAAAACTAAAGCCAAACCTACTATAAAATCTAAACTATATAAAATAGGTTAGATGATCCACCCAATAGCTCTGAAATTAATGACAGAACACTATATATTTGGCATTTCAGCAGCATTGTTTACTCATAAAGATAATCTGAGTGACATGCTTATCGTACTATCGACACATCCTGCATTTACTAAAGTCAGAACAGCACGAGCATAAACCGATCAAACTGGCACAATAAACAATTAGCCAATCGGAGAAACAATATGGAGATTGGACAGCAACAAGCAACAGCCCATGACTCAGTCGGGGGGAGTACAACAAATGCCAGTTTATAAACTTGGGAGCGAAATACATCGCCTAGTCGAATCATGTGATTTGACAGCGACTATGCAGAATGCGTCATACAAGGATAATCCTTTGTTCCTAAAAATATGACTGCAGTTAACCTACTGATAAACCATCGGAGCTAAATTAGGAATAACATTAGTAGACAAATATGGCTCTTAGAGGGAAAATAGAATATATAACTTTTTTTGGTTTAAACGCGAATACCTATATTAGGTACGCATTTAACAATACCTCTTCGGGATTGTGACGCCAGTGCTTCTTCCAAGAACTTCAGGATGCGGGAGGAGGCGGTCATCATTTTGAAGGCAAAACCAAACTCATGGATACTATGGTGTATGTACGTTGGTTTGACATCATGATTAACGACCATAGATTTTCATGACTACTACATTACTTTTTAGAAGTTAATAACACTGCTTACACAAAGCGAAACAACATCTGTAAAATTACATCCATTACTTGACCCGAACGTGGAGATCTGCCACAGTAATTAGTAATGGAGCAATGAATTCGTGCGCAGACGCAGCCCAACAAACAAAGACAATGTACCGACAGTAATATTGCTTTTCATCGCTGCTACTGAAGATCTTGGCATTGGATAAAGCGGCACTAACTGCTTCAATTTTAATCTTGAAGTAATCACTTTTATCCTAAACTAAGTGCCGCTACATAACCTTGAGTTTTGATGGCAATAAATCCGTCGCTGTGATTTACTGCAATCCAGATTTTATCTCGTCTAAGTACGATCTCTCAGATAGCAACAATCTGTAGACGAAAACGCTTTTATCAGACATCTTAATAACATTCGATAAGTAAAAGTATTGTTTTTGTTTGAAACATTTATCTTCGAGAGAGAGAGCTTGAGAATTTTGTTGGCATAACAAAAACATATCGTGAGATATTAAACAACGAAAACTCTTCACGTGTTGAATTAAGGAAGGAATTCGAAAATACATAACTGTTTGTAATAATAATAATCGTTAACAATATTATTTCAAGAGTGTGGGAATGAGTCGTGACGTGATTGTCGTGTGATATCAGTGACAAGGAACTGTGACATCTTGCAGCAGGTATTGTGATGTTAAACATGCGTTTAATAAACATATGCGTGTTCCAAACGGACTGCGTCCATGGAAATGGCTTGTGACACGAAGAATTGAAGACACCGGCCAAACAATGATACACCGGCAAAACAAAGAGAACAATGGTAGAACAGTACTGACATCTTTTAGATGTTGTATTTTTAGTTTAGTTGCTCTACATTCAACGCTACTATTGACATTTTAAGGTTCTTATACGTATTAAATCTTTTAATTTCTATTATGCAATATACGAAATTACTCCGTGTGAGGTCACCGTTCAATATGCCGTATTCGCTCGTAAACTGTTGATACACTTTGTAGCAACAAAGTCAATTAGAAACAACCTCAATGACGTAATTGATACCTAACAAGCCCATATTGTGTTAGACAGCCAGCATTGTGTTACACAATGTATCTACTTGGAAAAGGCTAAGCAAATTTATCACAACCATACTCGATCGACTCAAGGTTGATACGGAAACTCCGTCTTTTGTTAGACTTGTTAAACACAATTTTAAATCGCTTCAAATACCGTAAGATTGAATAATATAAACACTTTTCAATTAAGTATTGGCACGTGATAAGCGGCTGTTGGGTTTAAACCAAGCACAAGTTTTCTTGAATATTAGTCTGGCATTATAATTTTATAAAACATGTTCTGATACTAGATTCTTGAATTAATTACAATTAAGTTAATAAAGCTTCTGTCCTAGATGTGGACTTCAGTAAGCCATTTTACACCATTGATAAAGGTTCAAGTGAATAACACGAGTTTGTAATCAAAGTAAAATATGACACAAAACATAAATTATTATCTAAGACACTCGTACCAAGACGCTGTTAGGATTGTCTATGTTGAAAAATATCATCGATCTCGAAACTTTTCCTATTCGTGTCGAGTCTGACACAATTTCTGAAATGGCGTCCCGCAAGGAGCACGTCTTGGTTCATTATTTAATCATGAGTATAAAAATGTATCAAGATTTTCTATCGTTACGAATTATACAAGTGATATAATACTTAATATTTTAATAAGAATAGGAAAAGTTTGGTCACGAAGTGCCGTGTAATTTCAGCATTTACATTTTTCGCACCTAATTCCATTATCTATTCTTGAAGTCCAAGTTACCTTGACAACGCACATGAAATCTTACGTTCTTGTAATAAAACAATAGTGTGATATTGAAGTGAATGTTAGTAAGCAAGTGAAGGGTGTTAGAACTGAACTGAATGTTCGTTTGTTCCCAGTAGTGAAGACAACGTTGAAATGAGTCAAGTTGATTTCAACATTGTCCGCCACACAGTTACTGTTGAGTCTGCAACCATACATTTACATAACATATACCCGAACCATATCTACCTCTATACCCATCTACAATATAAAATACAAATATACACTACTAACCAAGGCAGGAATTCCAGGGATTCTTGTTTATCCCGCAAACTAGGAATAAATCAAGCACAAATGTTTAGCAATACTGTACAGTTAGGACTACAAGTTAATATAATAGTCTATTACATCAACGTGTTGGTTATTTAGTTCAACAGCTTTGTAATCTTCTTGAAATTATTTGAGATGTACAATTTTGGAGAGGATATGGATATCACATGCATTACATTTGACAAGGGCATTCTCAGGGAGTTCATTACTTTTAATTGCAACAATTACTTGTACTTTTTGTGCGCTAAGCGCGCCATCTTAAATGTTGAAGTTCTTGTTTTTCTAAGTTAAATTATACTTAACAGGAAATATTCGTCGTGTATCATCACGTGCAATATTAGTTCCATGGAAGTGTTCACATAAACCGCAAAATTGAAGATTCACTTCAAGTACAAAGCAATTGATTAGTTGACAATGTAAATATTTAACAAGCTTCTTCGTCAAATAATAAAAGTGTCAAGTTTATGTGAACAACGTGATTGATTGCATCGTCTCTCGTGTAGTACGTCACTAGGTCATTATTCGTAGGTAGCAGTTTACTAACGTACTCGTAGATATTATTAATCGGTCGAGTTAGTAGGCAGTAAGTGTGTATCTTTCGTGATAGTAACGTACGATAATTTTATGAGTTGACATACATTCTGACACGATAGACATACAAGACGAGCAACCAATAGATCCAGCAGAGAGCAGAGCAGCAGCTGAGCTGTCGGGGACAGCCCAGCTGCGCCGAGTATCGGTGGTGGTCAGTGTCACTCCAGTGCGTATGTACACACGCATACATACCCTAGTTGGACGTGGCCGATATGTCTGTTCGGGTCGTCGGATATGAGGGCGCGCGTCATCGACTCAGTGGTATTGGCACCACCCTCGTGCTACACGGAGGACAAACATAAACATGTAGACAAACATTGTCCATATGACGTCACATGAACGCGACAAATACGACATTTACACCACACGATGCACACTGTTTCCTTGCCTGTTGTAGTAAAAAAGTAGCGCCATCGAGTCACTGCAAACACCTCATTCTACGCGGTGGTGTGCTGGTCATTACCTAGCTACCAACAAATTATATAAAGCTTCATATGCATTGTTAGTTTGTGACTACTTCGTATTGTGTTCAAATTACAGTGTCGTTTATAATAAACTAAAGAAAATATATACTCTATAACTCTGACTCGTCGTGATCTACATATGACATGAACATATAAAAATCATAATGGCATGCATAAAATGACAAGTACAGAAAGCGTGGATGACTTTATGACAACGGAAATAAAGTATTTGTAAATCTTGTCGACTCCGATAGCTGAAACGTTCGCTGATGGACTTCAAAAATAAATCATGTCGGAAATATTGTTAGTTCAAATAAAAATTAAAATCTCACTCAGGCAGCAATTGGTTAGCACGCTCGGTAAGGGAGTCAGGAGTATTTCACTAAGCTTTAGTAGACTGTCTCAGTCTGGGCCGGGCTGGTTGCGGTGCTACAACTAAGCTGTCATTCCATCACACAAAGAAGTCAAAGAGAGGTGTTATGTTGATGATATACTATAAACCGGCCGACTCCAATGCTTGCCTGAGTGGTGATCGGTAGACTCCAGAATCAGCGTCACAGTACAAGCGCTGTAAAAATAATAACGCTCATGTTTGTGCTTTGATTTCCATCGACAGAAATGGAAATCAAAACTGTCCAACGAGCGCGTCGTAATCAATCGGAGCATACCCCAGCTTGAGAGCTTGCCCGCCCGCCATGAGCCCCTCCTCCCCAAGTAGGGTCACTTGTTCCTCCTCGCGCGACGGGTCCGCCATCTTGTGCACACACACGCCAACATGGCGTCAAGGTCAGACACACGTCAATGTCAATGTCACATTTGGTACGACTTACGACCGCGGAGGATTCGATTCGATTTGAGGTCATGAAATCATCCATGTGATAGTGCCGTGATCAATTGGATTTTAACTGAGATTAGAAATCGTTCATTATCCTAGCCCGTGTACAATCAAAGCGGACAGTAGTATATACGTGCGATCAATCAACTGTCGACAATAGACGTACAAAAATGTGACATTGACTATACGACGTCATTATTTCAAACAATATACCGAATCTAAACGTTTCAATTCATAAGCTCGTTGTTTTTGAAGCCCACTTTGTCGTATACATATAAAATAATTTTATAAAATATAAATAATTTGAGACCCACGACCTTCGTTTAAGGAAAATGTTAACTCAAGAATATTGGAAAGTGTTGAACATAAATTAGTATTTGATTGATACTGTTGTTATTGTGCTTCAAGTTATTTAAATAAAATTAAATAATAATATTTAATGAGACACTGATCCAAAAAAGGGAAATCAATAAATAATAATCGATGATAAAATAAATAAGGACGACTGAAACATTGATCGTGGAGCTATTTTTTTTCTACAACAGCATGATTTTAAATCGGCTTCATATCTTTGCTATTGTGTTTTCAAGCTGAACTCTATCTAATTGATTAGAACGTATCCATTGACGACATCCCTCGTAACTAGCATCAGTAATTACAATGACAGTCCATATTGGCTCAGTATAAAGGATGGCTGCAATATCATGGCATCTGACGTAATTGAGCAAACACTAATAGATTACGTTGATAAAATTAATCGATATTACACATTTTGCGTAAAACATCACGAGGACATTAGCAGTGAGCAGCTATCTTATCGTAGGATTCTAATACATTGGACGAAGCATCTTCTAAATACGTTAGTTCGTAAACAGATTAATAATTTAGTGAGTTTGTTTAAAGGCAAGATCTTGGTGGTTGTATTCGTGAGCTCTTAAATTACTGTTGATTCAACTTACCTCATCAAAGAAAACTTGTGTTTTTCTAAGTATGTGCTTAAGTTCTGTAAGCTCAAGATAATTTCTTTTGAGAGCCTCAGCGTTCTGGTTTACCTCGCGGAGTTCATTCTCCAGTTTTTCGAAGGTAGCCTAGGAGACAAAAGATGACATAAGTACTTTAGTTATTTGGCGAACTAATATTTAATCTAGTTAATTACGTCCGCACTATTACGCATTTATATCAGCAACGAAATGCATAATATCCAATACACTCCTGGGCAAAAACGACTAAAAAGTAGTAAAATGCCTTTCTCACCTCAAGATCAATCATCTCCCTGGGTTGTGGGGCCTCGGGGCACTCGCCCGGGATCTCCAGCATCGGGATCCCGTCTCTTCGGATCTCCTTCTCCAGATATCGAAGCTTTCGCTCCATCTCGTCGCACCGACGGACCTCATTGACGAACTTGCGTTGAAACGCGTTCACGTCTGGGTTTAACTGGGGATGGAAAGTTCAGGGTGAGGTCTTCGATGTGGTTCAAAGAGTAATATGTCTCGTTATGATTCATTTTAGATGAATGGAAGCCTAATTCATGATTGGACTGAGTGATTTGTAGGTCTTCATGATTTTGGTTGCAGTGTTTATCTAGATCGTCTTTCATATAGTTCAGAGTTGCTTTTAAGTTTTCGTTGCTTTATGACTAGTTTTAAATGAACGGAGGCCTAATATTTCATGATGCAGCTAAGTTATTTGTACAGCTTCACTAAGGAGTCACCTAACCGTGCAGTTTTACATTTCTGTATAGATTTGTCCGTTGAAGTCGTACTCAAGTGGTTATTGCTATCTGTAGCCAGGCCAATCAAAGAGTAATACTTATCTAATTCCTCTCAATAGAATATCGACCCATGCGGGCAAGCCCCATCTCATTGAATATTGTCTGTTATAGACAATGAGCTTGGTAATAGGGCTCTCTGGGCTCTATTATAGGGATGGTTCTACGTGGTAGCCTTTTGTTGACACATTTGATTTGAAATTCTCTTTATTATTTTCAAAGTATGAATTATGGGATCTTTCCCATGTTCATCAAGATCCTGTTCATCGAGCGTTGAAACTGTGCCTGTTTCGTAGTCCTTTATATTCGTTATATTTTCTGTTTGCAGATCTGTGAGATATAAAATGCGTATTGACTGTTTTTTACAATTCTCGTAACTTGCAGATGCTCAAGAATTGATTGTCCACGTGTGTGAAAACAGCAATCATAATAATCAGCTGCCTATTGTAATTATGATGGCATTCATCAACTCATGGTCATTTGCTCGCGATTTACTGAATAGCGACCATGATAGTAATGAGATGACCTTTGAGGTCATTAGCATCTGTTATCTTTACAACCAAGCGCATTTTGTGTCTGGCTTTTTAGGTTATCGTCAAAACATCCGTTTCTAGGACTTCAGTGGGAATTCCTGTTACACATCACACTAAATATAGATAAAATGTAGGTAACTTTAGTGTAGCAGTGATGACCGTAATTTTTCTGTGACATAAGAAGATAAACGTTAAAGATTTATCAAAGGAACGTCGGAAAGGATACTCAATCTTCAAAAGATCTGTTACGCCAATTAGTTCTACGCCTACGAAAGTACGAAGCTACGAGCGCCAGCAGATAATAATAGAACTCTTCGCTTAGATACGAGTGTAAATCAAATAATTATTAGCAGTCAGGTGACTGCATTTCTCTGTAGCGTCAGAGACAAAGGAACAAACGAATGGTTTTGTAGCTGAAAGCATTCATCTTCCTGTGTTGGAGGTCAAGCCGTTATGTCGAGAAACAATACCATTTTACTTGAAAAAAAAATGTCACATGTTATTTCAAGAAATGGATCACAAATGTATTTGTAACAATGGGGTGATGAAAACAAGCTATTTAAGAGAATATTGGTACATTCCGGAGATAAATGCGAAGGTCAAATTCTTCATGGAAATGCGGATATTCAGCCGGAGTAGGAAAACTCCGACCGCGAGACTATTGGGAATGTCTAGCCAGATGAATGAATTGGATCGCAAACATTGGCCAACCAAGACGTGCCAATTTTCGACTCCAACCAAGAAGAGGTTCATCAAATATTGGCTCATGCATTTTGTTGGCATTCGTTGGCCAGTATGTAAAGTTGCGATGTTCCGCAACGCGGTATCGACGCGGGCCACAATTGGCGCACGCGCCGTAACGCATGCAAATTGCTGACCATCAACATCATATACAATACATTTCGATCAAAAGAGAAACTAAGGGCCGATTTCACCAACTCTAAACGCCCAGTTTTCAACGTTTAAGCTCGCTTAAACGCGCTAAAGAGTTTGTTTGTTTGGTTGGTTGAACGCGCTAATCTCATTGAATCGAATCGATCGAATTGAAAAATTATTTTTGTGTTGAACAGTCCATTTATCGAGGAAGGCTATAACATCACGCTGCAACTACCAGGAGCGAAGCATCAATGAAAAATGTGGCAAAAACGGGAATAAAAAATCCTTTTGAGAGCTTCAGTTGCGTGCGCTGCGTAAACGGTTAAAGTTTAAATTATGTATGACGGAATTGTTCTCCTTAGTTCTAAAAAAAGTCCGCGACAGCATATGTCTATCTTTTAAGGTTAACTCACTATAATCTTTTTTATGGGTTTTTATTTTTTACGCTAAGCTTAGTTCAGTAAAACTTAGTTTATAGAGCGAATGGTGAAATCGGCCCTAAGTGCAGTGCTTGAATTGGATCAATAAATTCAAACTTAGGAAGAAAGATTGTGTCTATTGATTTGAATATTTATCTCTACCCAATGGTATCTTATGTTCTCAACATTTGCATTTATTGTTATATGTTGTTATTAATATTGATGGAAGTAGTCAATAAAATAAACATGAACAGCACAATGTTTATCCATAATATTTAAATATTGTGTATTCTATGAGCAACAGCACCACATGATAGTAATATGATATTAAAACAAAGCGTTTTATATTTTCTTATGACTTCACATAATTGTTATTGCAATACAAAACATCAAATGTTAATTTGAATGCAATATGTAATTTAAATGTTGCATATAGTTATTGATAAAGTTAATTTTAAAACCAGCCAGATGAATAGTTAAGTTTAGTTTAGATGTAATAAAATTGTATAAACTATTTATTTTACCTACATTTTATAAACAATGACCAGAATTCGAATTGAAACAATACATTGTGGTCACATGCATTTTGAATTGTGATTCTTATGTGCTAAACAAAGTCCAATTCAATGTTAATAATAATAAAAATCCTTTATTTTGCAAAAACTTTAACCTTATTTTACAGTAAATATAGCTGTTTACGTATAGCTGCGCGTCCAATCAACCGATATCATAGATTTTAATTGTGTCTCACCCACCATGTCTCCGCTAGACACACAAAGAGTTTATTTAAATTGAAATTAAAAAGCCTTATTTATGAAACTGACTAACCAAATGCTTAGTTTAAATACTGATTAGCAGATTCTAAATTCAAATTTTGTTTAGAAAGTTTTCAATTAAGGAACTGTTAATCAGTGTTTAGATTAATCATTTAAACTATTTTTTTTTAAATAAGACCTTAGGTCATATGCAATATGCAAGGACAACCTACTTCTACATTCCTATGGCTGCTAAAGAATGCATCTTAGTAATTTCTTACTAAGATGACGGTTTGAAAAGGACCTTTCTAAGTAAAGAGGATTTTTTGCATCTTCTTCCAATATGGTGAGGCAATTTATTGTGATCAAAACATCAACATAAACTGTACAAAAGGTTCTTAAAAAAGTAGCCTTCTTGGCCAGCAAAATTTGATATACTGTTCTTCATCTTAGCATCAATGGCATAAAAATAATATTTGCTTAATTAAATCCCTTGCTTGGCCTAATATTCAGCCACCGCAACACCTTCCACAGACACTGTCATCATATCCTTACTTGAATAGGTAACAGGGGATGTGGCTCAAGATGGAAGGTGTCACATGGATGTACTTTTGTGCCAGCAGGGCCTTAATGCATAAAATTATGCTGACCCTAAACTTTGCCAAGTATTATTAACAAGGAGGCTGCTGATCTAGTAATAGATTCAAGACTGCAACTTGATCCATAGATAATTTACCAGACATTGCCAGTATTACATAATTATGAAGGAACTAAGCTAATATTTAGGTAAAACTTGAATTCATAAATGATAAGATTCAGAACACATTTAATTAACATTTCTAGGTGTGACCTTATCAAGCTAAATAATATTCTTTATCAAAGATTGTAATGTAATTACTTCATCAATCATTATACCTAATAACCATCACATTTTTTTAATCAATCACATGACTTTTTTACAGTTTTATGTTGGCACCAATGGAATCAATTATGAATGTAAACGTTAATAAAAAGATAAGAAATTGGTTTTTTGAACAATACTTTAAAAACTAACTGTTATGTTATAGTTAATACTACTGCAATAAAAAAAGTTAAATTGACTTTTCACATTTTTATTGACCAATTAGCATAAATCTAGTTGCGAGCCAAACATTAGAATGACCAAAACCTTGTACAGAGATAACTTTCATGAAGGTTTTGGTACACAAATCCTTCCTTGGTTCCATCTACTTGAAAACATAACTTTGCCATGTTAGCAAGCTAAAAGCATTTATTTATTAAAAATTGTTCAAGCTGTTTAAATGCTATCAAACTACACTAGGTTTTGACCTTTTTTTATATTATGTGATAATCCTCATGGATGTCTTCCACCCTGGGGCGGAGGAGGGGTCTGTCAGACTTTTACTGACTAAAACCATAGTGTTCTGGCCAGAGTGCTTGCTCATTTTGTCACACTCCCCCAGCTAGGTGTTGGCCTGCATTCATTAATAAAGCTCAATAACATTAGACCTGCCAGTGACATCAAATAGGGGTCACATAGGAGTCTCCCAATAGCCTGGGTTCTTCATTAACACTGCTATGTGTGCTTCAGAGACTGCTGTTTCGCCTAGATTACTCTGCTATCAATAGACAGTTGAATCTTTGTCAACAATACTTTACATCTACTATTGGTGTATTATGCTATTGTTTATAGAATTCCTATCATACAGTCCATAATAGTGCATAGAGGAAGCAACAATACATAGCTAGTTAGACAGGATATCATGCTTCTTGTATTGATAAAACATTATCAGAACAAAATATTCCAGTGGCTATACTATCTGGGGCTACAAAATAAGAGGTAGGATGTTTATACACAGAAATCCTATTGGAAAAGCTTAAAACTAATACGGATATAAACATTGTAAAAGGTCTGTTAGATAAAACAGTATCATCATGAAATCAGGGCATGAAACTCGATCAAAAGCGTAACGAGGTCAAAGATATCCTATTATGTTATACCCGAAACATTGCAGGGTCTCTAATGATAGTGATGATGTTGAGTAAAAGGGGCGTACAACATGATCCACATGGTGGCACTACTCACGTCTCGGAACTGCACGAGTCCCAGCTCCCCGAGCTCAGACACGCATGCATACGCGGCTTCACTCTGCAGGAAAAGTTGACATAATGTCATTTCTTCACTCCTAAACAACGACCCCATCTTTCACGGTTTTTGCAACACAACACAAAATAAAAATTTAATAATCAACTACAGAAAAAGGCTCCGTCGCAGTCTGCGAGCAGACTTTGGCAGCGACGAAACCAAATTACGTGTGGAGACAAATCAATCGATATGAATAACTTTCAGTGAACATTAGTCATCGTGCGCAACGCGGACTGGTTTAGGGATACCCATCGAAAACTTTGCTTTCCCTTCAAAAACTGTCAGTGTCAATGTCAAACCAACATCACTGCTTTATTTGAGTAAACACACTCAAAAATAAATCTTTTACCTAAACTCACGCCTCTTGCCCATTGGGTCAGTGAGAACTTAGGGGCAGGCAGAGCATATAGAAAAATTTAATTCGTGTAAAAGTGTAAGCTATCGCACTGCAGTAAAGAGGTCCGTTGCACTCACAAGCGACGGGACCTCGATAATTCATCGAAGAAACTATGTAATAGTCCATTCGAACCAACTAGCAGTAGAAGAATATTAAAAATAGTCTTGGACAAATCAAATTTACTGATAATAAGGGATGTAGTTTATAAATGGCAATACTTGATATATCTTTCTCATTTCATGAAGATAGACATCTCTTTCACACCATTGATTTAACGGGAGACATTTATAAAGAACGTGATCAAATATATAAATCAATGAAAATGGATGCAGAATTGTATGATATTTGCTAAAAGATGTTGATTTGCTAAAATTATGAGTTTCTTCAAAGGGATTTGGTTTTCGCAATTAAAAGAATTGAAATAATTTTATTAACAATTTTAATGTTGACCCAAGACCATGAATTAAAACTTACTGTAAAAACGCACCGACAATTAAAATGAAACCAAAATAAAGAAGAGTGACTTTGACAGAAGGCGATAGTCGAACCTCTTCTTTACTCTTTCAATCAGTAGGTATATCTTTTCCTGTCTTCCGTCATACGGTGATATTCTTGTGATTCTTTTGAATTTAGCTGAACAGTCATGAGTGGGAGTATAAAATTGAGGTTATAGATTTAGCTTGAAACGAAAATAATTTAGCAAATACAGACAGACTATGAATGCTATGAATAGACATAAATGTGAATGAAAATCCAGGCGAAATGGTGTGTAAACTTGATTTATAGATCTAAAGATAGCTTCCGTGCACCGTTCAGTGTAACATTGCATTTTATTTATATTCCAGGCACTGCTCGGCGCTCAATTAGTTATCACACTGATTATGGTATCAGTGATACAGAAATTGGGCAGTTATTCGTTCGCGAGATGGTTATTATGTTCGCAAAGGCTTTACAGGTATTTGTACCCTACTAACAGTGAGTTGAAGACTTTGGCGGGAGTGCCGAAGGAGATTTCGAAGGGAAAGAAAGGGGGTAAGCATGAGTCTAATGGGAAGCCGGAGACGTTCCATGTGCCTCGAAGCCTGGATATCCAACTGGAGACGGCGCCCGTAACGGCACTTGACGTGGTACACTTGAGGTTCTACACCGAATATCTATGGATAGTGGACTTCTCACTTTACACTGCTATAGTGTATATTATGTCCGAGGTTGGTGTTAATTTACTTGCCCTAGTAATCTTATACTCTACTGACCACTTGCTTATTTGTATTCTGTAACTAGCTGGATTCCCTAATAACATTTTGTAGGCCAATAGTTCCATACTTAAGAAAGTTATATTTACCTTTAATTTATCAAACTATTAGTCTAAATATTGTTAGTGTTATTATTTTATATTTCAGGTGTACACTTCAGTGTTCCCGCTGAAGGAAGAGTTCAACTTGAGTATGGTGTGGTGCCTCCTGGTTGTGCTGTTTTCATTGTATCCTTTACCAAGAGTAAAATAACCAATTCTGTAAGTTCTGTAACAAATCAATTCATAATTATTGTACTTAAAGGTATTGTTACGAGCTGGGTATGGGATAAATTATTTTACACCAATTAATTAACCAAATATCCTTTATTAACTCAACAACTTATTTAAACAAACACTAATTCACTAATAATCACTATTCTCTTGGTAATCGCTTGTATTCGCATCCGTTCGCATCCGTAGTCGAAACCAGACTGACTCACTCGCCCACCGTCCGGCCTATTTATACGGTCATGGAAGTTTCCAGAACATTGTCGAACTATCTTATCACTACATAGTATAAAACAAAGTCGCCTTTTCTGTCCCTATATCCCTATGTGCGCTTAAATCTTTAAAACTACGCAACGGATTTTGATGCGGTTTTTTTCAATAGATAGAGTGATTCAAGAGGAAGGTTTATATGTATAATACATGCATCATATACTAAGGCAACATTGCTAATTTTAGAGGTTTCTAACGTGATCGTAAATTAACCTATTTTTTTGGGCTTATTTAGCAATTTAGCAAAAACGCTGCCTAAACCCTACGAGTTAGATCAAATTAATGTACTACAGTATTGTACACCATAAAAAGGTCTACAAAAAAGTCCGCGATGGTATATGTTTATATTTTAGGGATAACCCACATTAACCATTTTTATTGTTTACTTTTTACGTGAAAAAATGGCTTATTTACGAAGCTATTTTAAGCAATACGGCATTAATCCTTATCGAATTAAGTACCTTAAATACAGTGTGCAATTAATATAGATCAATATGGTTCCTTACAGCATGTAAATTAAACAAATATTTTCGGAGATATTACAAATTTAAAATTTGCGTTTGCGGCGGGCGGTACCGGTCGGACGGGGCAGTGCGGGGAGGCATGCCTATAAATAGCGCGTCGGAGGCCGCGGTTATATAATTTTTTTTTAATTTAGTATCAGCATTGCACCCGTGCGAAGCCGGGGCGGGTCGCTAGTAGTGGAATATTCTAGAAACATCTATGAACTTTTACACAGTACCACAATGGAATGTTCTCGAACCTAGTGGAAACTTCTGGAAACTTCGATCACATTCTCGAACGTTCCAGTGTAATACGGTCGACGTAACACTGCCCCCTCCTTAGACATGCTCGTCCCGAGCATCATTAGTCCCGTAGTATCGCACCAGTCGGTCTACATGGACTATCTTAGGGGCACCTCGTGGACCCTTCTGTATTCGGTAGGTAACATCGTTGATCCTGGTCACGATTCGGTATGGTCCATCCCATTTTGCTTGCAATTTGGGAGACTTCCCTTTGCTGCGCACTGGGTTATGCAACCACACCAGTGAACCCTCTTCAAAACCTCTATGGTTTGCCCTCCGGTCATATCGGGTCTTCATCTTATCAGACATTTGTTGGCCGGATTGTCTGATATGCTCATATACATCATTCAACTTGTTACGCAAGTCATTCGCATAATCGGTTACACTACGAGGGGCATCAGGGGGGGTTCCGGTGATTAAATCTGCAGGCAACCGTAATTCCCTTCCAAAGATCGCGAAGGCTGGTGTCACAGTCGTACTTTCGTGAACTGCACTACGGTAGGACAGAAGAAATGGCTGTATGTGCTTGTCCCAATCCCTTTGCCTGCTTTCCACAACTTTTGCCAGATATCTCTTGCCATGTGGGTATGATTTACCACTTATGTGTGTAACAAAATTTAAATTCCATCTGTGTTAAACAAAATTAGGTTATTGAACGCCAATATAAGAATATAAAAAAAGAGAACCTCGGGCGCCAGGCGTCAATAAACAAATTAACACAGTAATTACCTGGATAGAAGTCAGCGGCAAAAATGGCTTTTAATCTTAGGGAAGGTGATAACAGAGAGAATTCAAACTACAACATTTTAGATTATTTCTCCTGTATATTCAACAATTATTTAGGTTACTTATTTATAAGCTTGGTCTATTGGTTAGGTTAATAATTAAGTTCAATAATGCACCGTAGCACGTGTTGTGAGGTGAAAAGAAAAAGGTTTTAATTACATACCCTGTTATTGTATGCTAAATTATAATAAGGAAAAAAATAAACCAAATCTTCCTGTAAGAAACATCCGTCTGGAATTGTCCACTTTCCAAGTTAGGGGCCGCATCCAAACTTCAAATTTAAATTTTAATTAACCATAAAAAATAAAAAAAAGCGCTGGTTTACAGCTGAAAAAAAAAGAATTTCACGTTAGGGAATGCGAACTTCAAATTTAGAACACTACTGAGCGCTCTATGCGAAGACAATCAAATAACTTACCGCTTTTTAACAAAGGAAAAAAATCATGTTAGACACATGGTCTATATAATATTTCAAATTTATGATTTCACCGAAATCATTTCTGGAACGTAATGTCCAGGTTAAATTAGGGCTCCAGCCGCCAGGATTATGCGAACTGGGCACCATCAATCCATGATATTCATGGATGTAGAAATTTTTGCAAAGAAGCCAAGTGACTTCAAAACCTGCCAGTCGAAAAAGTGACCTGTCAAACTTTGACGTTTCCTGTCACCACCGATAAAAAATCACAGTGTTGCAACTAAAATAACGTACTAAGACGCAATTTACGAATTTTAAATGTTGCCAGAAGCGAATTTTGACTTCAACTCCAACAAATATGTCCAAAAAATGGCAATAATCGAAATAAATATTGTACATGTGACGTTTACAAAGGAAATACGTTACATTACATCCCTCCCCGAAAAAATAAAAGAAAGGAACTTTCTTTTATGTTTGAAAGATACTTGAAGAAACATACAAGAGAAACCAACTTAGGTCAAGAAACCATAGGAATCTAAAAAACCAAAATCAAAAAAAAGATTTTCAAAATAAATTCGAAAAGAATTTGAGAGATAAACCTCCACACAATGGTTCAGTTAGAGTACAGTTAGGCACCGTAGCCACTGACTAACTAACAAAAGAAACCAAAACACCTATCCAAATTAGAGTGCAGTTAGGCACCCTCGCCACTGACTAGCTGATCAAAATTAATTACTCAGAAGAACACTTAAAACCCATAGAGAGTGCAGTTAGGCGCTATCGCCACTGACTAACAGAGCGTAAGAATTCATACTAAGCAAGTATGCAAAAATCCTAAGTTCGTGTCTGGTACAACAGAACAACGTTTCCAGACGCAAACATAAAAGGCATAAACTACGGACGTGGAAAACGACCTAAAGCAAAACAAGGAAATTGTGATCGGCACAACTCCACCGAACTCCCGAACACAATCGCCATAAAAAGAGTTGCATATTGTGATCGGCTCAACTCCACCAATCTTCCGGGCACAATAGCAAACAAAAAAAATGACCTTCGGGGGAAAACCGAATAATCAAAAAAGATGCATATTGTGATCGGCTCAACACCACCAATCTTCCGGGCACAATAGCAAAAAAAAATATGATATCGGGGGAAAACCGAATAATCAAAAAAGATGCATATTGTGATCGGCTCAACACCACCAATCTTCCGGGCACAATAGCAAAAAAAAATATGATATCGGGGGAAAACCGAATAATCAAAAGAATAGGAATTCCACGAGGAAAGTCGTAGGAAAGACCTAGCAAAAGCATCCGTCCAAAACTGAAGCGAACCGCAAAAAAAAATGTCACATCCGAGAATCTTACAAGCTAAGTAGCATTATAATACACTTACTCGAACATTAAAGACTAAAGTTAATAATAATCTTAACTAATATAATAAAGATTAGCTAAAATTAAAAGTTATAATAATATAATATCAATATATTATTATAAAAACAATATACAATAAGATCTTTTGATATGGAACAATAAAAAGTATGCGTGAAGCTGAAGTTTAATTTTATAAAATCCAAAAATGACCTACGTTATTTTGAAAAGATTTAGAAATCGATTTATAGAACCTGTCGTGAAGTTACCTATCATACTGCTTACTTTCACATTACCATTCCCTTTCATTCATCATTCAATCACTGGTAAACACTTCAAACTAAGTTATAAATATCAAGACTAAAGTTTAAAAAACCAAAACAAAATAATTTTAATATTTAATGATGTCCTTAATGTGGTAACGACCTGTAGTACCTTTGTTAAGGTCCTCCAAAACGTACACATTAGGTGAAACTTTTGAGGCTACTTTACACTTAATGAACTTAGGTGCTAACTTAGCAGAAAAGAAAGCCGGAGCCTTAGACTGAACAAAACTTCTTCTCCACACAATATCATCCACATCAAAAGAAATGACTTTCCGACGGCGGTTATAATAATGAGCATTACGTTTATAAGCTCTTAATAAATGAGATTGAACCCTAACAAAAATTTCACTAAGTGAATTTAAAGAAACAGCAAAAGTATTTCTATCACCAACTTCGAGATTATCTAAGTTATCAATAGAACTACTAAAATGATGTAGAGAAGCATCGAAAATGAGCTCTCTTCCGAACATCAAAAAGTTTGGTGTAAAATCTGTAGCTAGATTTACACTATTATTTAAAGCTAATTGAACATGAGGCAAAAATTTTGACCAAGTTCTTTGATCATCTTTAACAAAACACGCTATACAAGTTTCAACCGTCTTGTTGTATCGTTCTACCGGATTATTTTGAGGTGTGTATAAAGTGTTATAAAAAATATTAGTAATATTAAATCCTTTCAAAAATTCTACAAAATATTTAGAGATAAATTGAGAACCGTTATCGCATACTATTATTTTAGGACAACCAAACTTTAGAAAGATTTCCTTTTCAAAAAGTTTACAAATTATTTTGGAAGTAGCATTAATCATAGGAAATATCCAGCAATATTTAGTGAATACATCTACAACTGAAAGAATATAATTATGACCTGAATAAGATTTAGGTAAAGTTCCTATAATATCAACCGAAAGCATAAGCATGGGATGATCAACTTTTTTAGGATTTATCATCATACCAAGCGGTGGTGAAGTATTATGTTTATATGCTTTACAAATATCGCAAGAAGAAATATATTTTTGAACATCACCAAACATTCCTTTCCAAAAATAGTGTTGTTTTAATTTATTTAAGGTTTTATGCATTCCAAGATGGCAAGAATTTAAATTATCATGATTTGAACGAATAGTATCTAAAATATGTTCTTTAGGAATAACAATTTTCCAGTTAAGTTTACTGTTAGGATCAAATTTATTTTTACAATATTTGTACAAAGTATTATTTTCAACTCGAAAATTTCTGAATTTACAAGGATACTTTTGACAATTAATAAATGTTTTTCTATACCAAGGATCATGAATATCTTCATCAGGCAAGATTAAATTATTCTGAGTAACATCAATCGCAGCTATTTCAAGGCGAGATAAAGCATCAGGAACTAAATGTAAAGAACCCTTTTTGTGTATGATATCAAAAGTAAATTGGGAAATTCTAGCGGCCCAACGTGCTAAACGTCCACTAGGATTACTAAGACCTAAAAGCCATTTCAAACTAGCATGATCAGTGACCACGGTAAATTTCATTCCCTCAATATAAGGTCTGAAATGTTCAATTGAATCTAACATAGCCAATAACTCACGTTCTGTGGTACTATAGTTACGTTCACATTTATTTAAAGATCTAGAATAATATGCAATAGGATGTTGATCGCTATTATCATCCTCCTGACTCAAAACACTACCTATTCCTACAGCACTAGCATCACAATGTAAAAAGAAAGGTTTTTCAACATTAGGGCACTGTAAAACAGGAGCAGAAATTAAAGTTTCTTTCAATTTAATAAATGCATTCTCAGCATCAACATTCCAAATTAAGGATCTTTTAGAATTCTTACTACCAGCTGTTAATTTAGTTAAAGGAGAAGCTATATCTGCAAACTTACAAATGAATCTACGATAATAAGAACATAAGCCAAGAAAACTTCTAAGTTGTTTAACGGTTTCTGGGCGAGGATAATTTTCAATAATTTCTAATTTAGAAGGATCAGTATGCAAACCATTACTGTCCACAATATAACCAAGATACCGAAGTCTATCTTTACAAAATTGACATTTCTTCAAATTTACAGTTAATCCAAACAAAAATCAAAACCTAAAATTATATCAGGTTTAAAAGAAGGTATAATTAAAAAAGTTATATTTTTAGTTAAATTATCACAAGTGACTGGCAATGTCATAGTACATTAGAAACAGTATTAATTTTATAACCTAAATTCAAAAAATGTTTATGTTTATTAGAACCTAAAACACAACTACTGGAACCGGTATCCAACAAACCCGAATATTTAATTTTGCTAACTAAGAATTCCAAATATGGTCTACTATTAACAAATAATATTGGAGCAGAACTATAAATTTTAAAGAATGTTTTTAAATAATCTAACCAGTACAAATTCATCAAAATTCTTATACAAAAAGTATTCCTCAACTTGAGTTATGAATTCACGCACACATGTTTTTCCATCAAAATTAATTTTACCCCTTTTCAAGTCAGGTAACTTAGTTGAAGACGGTATATTCTTCTTAATATGTTCATAAACATCAGCATTCAAAGAATTAAAAGAAGGCAAAGCATTAACCACAAAAGCAGAGGAAGAATGAGCAATTCTATCATTATGTTCAAATGGATTTTGAACTTCTGTCAAATTAACAATCTCAGGTGCCGCAGGATTTTCAACAACCGGTGTAACATCATGACTGTCCTTCAACGCAGGAAGTGGAGGAAACTGAACTGCTTTATCCATTGCAAAGGCAATATTTTAAATTTATAGCGTAATAAAGTTAATTAATTATTATTGTGAACTAATGAAGATTTTTAAAGTTAATTTCACTTATTGAAACACTAGTAGGTGCAGTATTGACTCACAAAGAAATCTTACTTACTTAAAACAGTTATTTAGTTATTTTAATTTACTTAATTAAAACATTAAAAGTATTTATTTACTATTTAACTTTAACTATTATCAAATTTTAGGTTAACTAAGATAACAATGACGGTTTACACAATGTAATAGTTGATTTTGGAAGATTTAAACAATGCTGAAACAGACACATAGAAAAATAACAGTACAATACAGTGTTAATACTGTTTACAACTAAATATATAAGTTATACATAAGTTGTAGTTCAAAGGTTAGGGTTACAATTCAAAAAGTATGTTTGAAAACTGTACTACATAATAAACAGTGCATTAATTAACCAATAATAAAATGACCAAGAAAACCTAATAAAAATTGTTTCAAGTCCCTGTTCATCGGGGCCAATTGCCATGTGGGTATGATTTACCACTTATGTGTGTAACAAAATTTAAATTTCATCTGTGTTAAACAAAATTAGGTTATTGAACGCCAATATAAGAATATAAAAAAGAGAACCTCGGGCGCCAGGCGTCAATAAACAAATTAACACAGTAATTACCTGGATAGAAGTCAGCGGCAAAAATGGCTTTTAATCTTAGGGAAGGTGATAACAGAGAGAATTCAAACTACAACATTTTAGATTATTTCTCCTGTATATTCAACAATTATTTAGGTTACTTATTTATAAGCTTGGTCTATTGGTTAGGTTAATAATTAAGTTCAATAATGCACCGTAGCACGTGTTGTGAGGTGAAAAGAAAAAGGTTTTAATTACATACCCTGTTATTGTATGCTAAATTATAATAAGGAAAAAAATAAACCAAATCTTCCTGTAAGAAACATCCGTCTGGAATTGTCCACTTTCCAAGTTAGGGGCCGCATCCAAACTTCAAATTTAAATTTTAATTAACCATAAAAAATAAAAAAAAGCGCTGGTTTACAGCTGAAAAAAAAAGAATTTCACGTTAGGGAATGCGAACTTCAAATTTAGAACACTACTGAGCGCTCTATGCGAAGACAATCAAATAACTTACCGCTTTTTAACAAAGGAAAAAAATCATGTTAGACACATGGTCTATATATATATTTCAAATTTATGATTTCACCGAAATCATTTCTGGAACGTAATGTCCAGGTTAAATTAGGGCTCCAGCCGCCAGGATTATGCGAACTGGGCACCATCAATCCATGATATTCATGGATGTATAAATTTTTGCATAGAAGCCAAGTGACTTCAAAACCTGCCAGTCGAAAAAGTGACCTGTCAAACTTTGACGTTTCCTGTCACCACCGATAAAAAATCACAGTGTTGCAACTAAAATAACGTACTAAGACGCAATTTACGAATTTTAAATTTTGCCAGAAGCGAATTTTGACTTCAACTCCAACAAATATGTCCAAAAAATGGCAATAATCGAAATAAATATTGTACCTGTGACGTTTACAAAGGAAATACGTTACACTCTCCAACATTTGGTTGAAACGTTCTACCATTCCATCAGATTGCGGATGGTAAGAAGTGGTTCTGGTCTTGTGAGTACCCATCAGTCGATAAGTCTCCTGGAAAACTTGTGATTCAAAATTCCTCCCTTGGTCGCTGTGAATTTCCAAGGGTACTCCAAAACGACAGAAGACTTCCTGAACCAATTTATCTGCGACTGTTGTTGCTTCTTGGTTGGGAATGGCGAAGACTTCTGGCCACTTTGTGAAGTAATCCATGACAACCATAAAGTACTTGTTTCCGTTTTCACTTTCCGGAAATGGTCCTGCAACGTCTAGTGCTATCCGTTCCCAGGGGGCTCCCACGTTGTACAATTGTAAAGCACCTCTGCTGCGTGTCTGGGGTCCTTTCACAGCCGCACAACTGGTACATTTGCGGCACCAGTCCTCAACATCCTCTCGACAGTGAATCCAGTAAAACCGCTCTCGTATCTTCAGTAGAGTTCTTTTTACCCCCATATGTCCTCCTGAACATCCATCATGGTAGAGCCGTAAAACATCAGGTACTTTGGCTTTGGGGACAACAATTTGTAGATGACAGTTGTCTCCTCGAGCGTTTTCCCATTTACGGCACAAGACTTCATCCTGGATAACCAAGCTGTTCCATTGTGCCCAATAACTTTTCGTGATTGAACTCAACGCCGCAACATCACTCCACTTGGGTTTAGGAGCACCAGCTTTAATCCAGTCGAAGATCGGTTTAAGGTCCGGGTCATTTTGCTGAGCAAGCTGTAGGATTTCCTTCCATTCATTGTTGACATCCATTCTTAGCATCCTCACTCCGCTCATTCCCGGGTCGGACCTGTCGTCCGTATCGCGCGCGCACACTATCACACAGTTGTCCTTCTTGGAGGCCACGTCGCTGGCAACACCATTCGCACCTGCATTCACTTTACTCTTCACTTGCTTCTGTTTTATGCACCTGTCGGGTGCCGCACCGACCTTGACGACATCACTTGAACTAATACTTTCAGGGGCCTCCGCCACGGTCGTGCGCCATGTCGCGCCACTTGCGCTCCTCCACCGAACTGGCCGAGCCGCCCTTCCTTGCTGGGATTGATCTTCTCTCAGTATGCCTCGCTTTGGACAGCTTAACCGAAGATGACCCCTTTCTCCACAAGTGTAACATCTAGGGCTATACCCTTGCGGACGATCGCGTACAGGTGATGCCACAACCTCCCTGATACGGTGTGTTCGATGATCTTGCCTCACTGCCTCTACTTCCAAGGCATGGGCCAAGGCGTCCTTCAGTGTCTCATGATGCCCAAGTCTTACAGCGGCTCTAACTTCCAAGTCACGTATTCCGTCGATGAACGCCTGTACCAGATTTCCATTGATGAGTGCAGGGGCGGACTGGTATGCTTTCCGAACCAACTTTTCAACTTCCAATGCCCACTGCTGTAGGTTCTCGGCACTACGTTGAACACGATCTCTTAACTTAGCGCGAAATACGTGCTCCAAGTGCGCGTCACCATATCTGGACTCTAAGGCTTCCAGCAGCTGCTCATAGGTCACATCCTTGCCAAGAGCCTCAAGTATGGTTAGGGCCTGGTCTCGGAGGCCTAAGGTTAGCACGGTCATAGCTTGCTCTTTGGTCCACCCATTCGCCTTCATAACGGCTTCAAATTGAATTTTGTAGGCCGACCATGAAGATGTTCCGTCGAATGGCGGCACCTTAAATCCACGTGCCGAAGGTGCAGCAACCACTGAAGGCACAACCCCGTCTCCAGCCCTAAGTTCACCTAAAGCCTTCTTCATCCCAGCAATCTGAACTTCAGCTTCTGAGATACGATTCTCATGCTGGTGAACCTGCTCCTTCATCACCTGGAGCTCCTTGCCAAGTGTTGAATGAAGGCCTTTTATGAGGAGCATCTGCTCTTCTTGGCGGCGAGCCTGCTCCTCTTTGTCTTGGTGAAGCTTCTCTTCCATCCGGCGGGCCTGCTCTTCTTGGCGGCGGGCCTGCTCCTCTTTATCTTGTTGAAGCTTCTCTTCCAACCGACGGGCCTGCTCTTCTTGGCGGCGGGCCTGCTCCTCTTTATCTTGTTGAAGCTTCTCTTCCAGCCGACGGGCCTGCTCTTCTTGACGACGAGCCTGTTCCTGCAACAGCACCATTAGCGCAGACAAGTCTGGCACCACTGGTGCCGAAGAAACTCCACATGGGCCAGCGACTGGCTCTGTCGCAG
Organism: Polia nebulosa; assembly: GCA_951329385.1. Classification (NCBI taxonomy): domain Eukaryota; kingdom Metazoa; phylum Arthropoda; class Insecta; order Lepidoptera; family Noctuidae; genus Polia; species Polia nebulosa. The sequence goes on from OX589596.1 coordinate 2,368,300, forward strand.
GCTGAGCACCACCCGGCGTCTGTATCGGGGAATCTCCAAACCGCCTCTGATCCATGTCTTGCTGCCGTTGACTCCTTGTAGGAATACCCTCCGTGTCGTCCTTTGGTAAAATTGGCATAATTTATCCCTCACTTCTGACACCAATTTGTTACGAGCTGGGTATGGGATAAATTATTTTACACCAATTAATTAACCAAATATCCTTTATTAACTCAACAACTTATTTAAACAAACACTAATTCACTAATAATCACTATTCTCTTGGTAATCGCTTGTATTCGCATCCGTTCGCATCCGTAGTCGAAACCAGACTGACTCACTCGCCCGCCGTCCGGCCTATTTATACGGTCATGGAAGTTTCCAGAACATTGTCGAACTATCTTATAGTGGAATATTCTAGAAACATCTATGAACTTCTACACAGTACCACAATGGAATGTTCTCGAACCTAGTGGAAACTTCTGGAAACTTCGATCACATTCTCGAACGTTCCAGTGTAATACGGTCGACGTAACAGTATTAAAGGATTTTGGGAAATTTTATTCTGAAATTTATTCCCAAGGTCTGGGAGCCAGTTTTACCAATAGGCAATGTGTCACTCAACAACTGATTTGTGGAAGTCATACAGACAGCTGCTCTAATTAAAATACAGGCAATCTAGTACATCGATTTCTGGCAATTTAGACTGGTAGCTGACTCCAACATAGTTAAGAAAAGACTAAACAGATTTATTTGTGAAACCTGCATGTCATTTGGACTATTTCAATTAATTCAAATGATGTTGCTGCAGTTCCCAACAGTAACGTTTGTTTCGTAGAAGTAGCTGCTAAATAAACTAAGAACTATTAGTACGGGAGGTGACCAATAAAAAACTGCAAGCATTTTGTAAAGGCTGATTTTTGGATATTACGTCACTTTTTGGTGTAGAGAAATAGCCTGCCGTCAGTCATCTGGATTCCTTAGCATTTGGCGTGGGAGCTAAAAAAAACTCAACTACTTTCTAAACTTGAGATTAATTTGAGAGCAGTATATTACTTTAAAATAAGTTTTACGATAGTTACTCATGTAAATTTTGTAACTGAGCACGTCAGTTACGAGTTAAGTTGGTTAAAATCGGTACATCATAAGATCATACAAGTACTTTCTAATATCTGTTTAGTATACAGCTGAAAAAAATATTATTATAAACTACAAAAAATATATTCAGTCAGTATATTTCTGTAACAGATGCTGTCAGTCACTCGTCTACCTGTCTATAAAGTTGTCTTACCAATATTGTCAATTTTCATGTATTTGAATGTTCAAAAAATGTATGTATCTCAGATTCTTGACACCTTAACTCAAAACATGCAGCAAAATCTTGCTTAGCTTGACAAAGCAGTACTTCACAAGTGAGGAGTCAATCGGGGAGCGTTCCACCTGCATCGTGGCCTTCTGCGTGTTCCTGCTGATCGCTATGATGGTGCTCATCGTGAGTGAGGGCAACCTGGAGGTTGGCGTAGACCCTGCTTACGACAGCTTCTATGAAAACGCTTCTAAGTTTCTGGAGAATCAGGGGCTGTCTTCTGTGTAAGTTCTGTTATGATATTTATGACAATACCATTTCTATTTAAAGTGAGAGTAAAAAAAGGTATCAGGATTAAAAGTTTTACTCACAGAGACTAGTTTTGGCCATCAGCCAGGTTCCAATTAAAATAACTACTTAAAAATACATAAAATGTGGCTCCACGGTTTGTAACGGAAATGAGTGACCAGCCATGCCGACCAGAAAGAATGGTTCTAGGTACCTAATTGTTGCAGTTATTTTTTTTTTTTTGTATCTATTACGTAATTATGTATTATATATTATTATTATTGTTTTAATTTATTATAATTTGTTTTTGATGCTCTTTATAATGTATTCGTATTGACTTGTGTTTTTATTTCATTTTTGTTTTCTACAAACCGGACATGTAATTTTTGATAATTATTAATAAATAAACTAAACTAAACTAATGAGTATGGGAGGCCTTTTTCCTTTACACCCTTTTTTTTTTTGGGGTGTGGGCAATCATCCAATAATAATAATAATCATTTTATTTCAGAAAATTCCATAATTTGTTAGTAAACATTAACCTTAATAACTTGTCTTGGACTTGTCCCGGAGGGTGTTTCAAACTTTTACTGACTAAAACCCACCTCTGGTCCTTCAGTTCCCTGAGCCAAGGGGAGTGGTGACTCTCTTGCAGTTCCATTACACCCTGTATAATAAAATAAATAAGACATTCAGTTTTTCTCTAAAACCACAGTACTTTTAAATAATTATCAAATTTTTGTTTACATTTTCAGGGGACCAGCTTCAAAGTTGATACTAAAATTCTTCCTGGCTGTGTGGGCTGCCATCATTGGAACTCTATTCACTTTCCCTGGCATGAGAGTGGCTAGGATGCACTGGGACTCACTTAGGTAAGTGCTCAAGTGGAATAATTTATGTATGTCATTGTTTTGGCAGGACACAGTGAACTGAACATCTGGAAATGTAACTATTGTATGTACTCGTATTGTGTTCAGCAATAAAGAGTTGAATAGAATTGAATTTACTTGTATTGTTGCAAAATAAAACTAATTTGGTTGCAGTCAAGTCAAACCCTATGAAATTCAAAAGTATGTCAAAGTCACAATTAAAATAAGCAGTTGCAGCAGGGTTGGGGGTTGGGGTTGGTTGGTTGGTTGGTTGGTTGGTTGGCAGTTGGTTGGAGTTGGTCTTGTTGTAACATATTTAGCAAAAGGCTAGGTAGATGATTTGACGACACGGTCGGCGCAGTGGCTGAGTGATTGGCTGCTTCGCTGCGTGTCACAGGTTCGATTCCTGCACGTAGCAATTAATATTTGTATGGCTTACAGATAGTTGTCCCGGGTCTGGGTGTTTGTAAACGCACTTACGATACAGAAGAAATTCCTAGTGTGGGCAAAGCTTTTATAAAAAAAAAAGATGATGGTGGCATTTTTTTTAGGGTTCCGTATCCGAAGGGTCCAAACGCAGCCTTATTGCTGTCGCTCACGTGTCCGTCGGTCTGTTTCATTGTCATTTTGTTCCGAACGATTTTTTAACTTCTCATTGACCTATGAACTTTAAATTTGGTGATAATTTTTATTAATACGTGTATTTCTAACAATTACCAGTATATTGATAGATCAGATTTTTTCTTTAATTTCCACATTTGTTACGCAACCCTAAATGTGTGAAATCCGACTCGCACTTGGCTAGTTTTTCTTTTGTATTCTATATCACTGACCATTTTTTTTCAAAACCCTGATAATAATTGACATCACTATTTATTGACATTACAGGTATTATGGAGACAACAAAGTGAAGTCTCTACTGCTTAACTTCAACTTCGCGATGCCGTTCGTGCTGGTGCTGCTGTGGGTGCGACCAATCACCAGGCACTACCTCACTGCTAGAGTGTTTAGCGGGATGGAGAAACCTCTGTAAGTTTATCATTAATTCATTATTTAGCATTCAACTAATAGTACCTGCAAATATTGAGAAATAAATGAAAAAAAAACCGGCCAACTGCGAGTCAGACTCGCACATAAAGGGTTCCGTACCATAAACTGAAAAAAAAAACACATTTCTAGAACGTAACGTATAACGTGTTTTTTTTTGGGCTCTATCTCATGATTCGTAATAGGTAGACAGTAGAAATTTTCACACAGCGTGTATTTCTAGAGCCGCTATAACAACAAATTATAAAAATCTTGGATAATTAAGGGGGGCTCCCTATATTAATTTATTTTTATTATTTGTTGTTATAGCGGCAACAGAAATACACATTCTGTGAAAATTTCAACTGTATAGCTATTACGGATCGTGAGATACAGCCCGCTGACAGACAGACGGACAGCTGAGTCTTAGTAATAGGGTCCCTTTGGGTACGATGCCCTAAAAATACCTACCTACCTCAGATCTTCTTTCCGTGTCGTGATACATTAACATAGTTATACTGATTGGGCCCAGCAAGTGGCCACGGTTACAGCAGCATCTGAGACCTTGTTCTTCACTGTTTATTTGATGGATCGATGATCCCCCACTTCGTCAAATTGTATTTGCAGCGGCCTACTTGAGAACGCAACCGACTCAGAGCTTACCACCTCGGAGACACCCTTACGCCCCTAGCAGCCGCCGCAGGAGACGCCCCGGGCGTCGGGAGACGCAAGCCGACTCCCGGCCACCGTAGGCGCGGGCTTGCGGACGGCGAGTAATGGGTAGCTCGCCGTCCGATCAGACCCGAGTCGACGGCGCGTAGTGTTCCACGCGTGTCTCAAAGAGATGTCAGCAAAAACTGACGGGGTCCGCTAGTACCGATGTCTGGGTCGCGGACAAATTCCAAAGAGAGTTACCGCGGCCCTTGGCACAGTCAACTGAAGGAACACGGGTGGATTTTAGTCAGTAAGAGTCTGACACGCCCAAGCCGAAGTCATCGGTTGATTTCCCACCCCCCAAAAAGAGCTCACCACCTCAGGTAGTAGGTATTTTATCGCCATTACATCAGTCAAATGACCTTGAAAAGGCTGAAAAGCTTAAACATTCTTATCTTCTTAAAGTTCCCTTACTGCCTTCACAGCATGACATCAGAAGCCTTCGACACCCTCCGCCTGATCCTCGTGGTCAGCACCGTAGTCATCCGCCTGGGATTGATGCCGCGCCAGCTGCAGGCGTATCTCGACATGGCACAGAGAAGAATCGACGTGCAGAAGAAGGAAGCTGGCAGGATCACCAACATAGATCTGCAGAAGAAGGTAACATTTCACTCAGCTACCGTAATGATATAGCTGCTGGTAATCAATGCCTAATCACTGAGTGTTTTAGTCACTTTGACAAGAAACTTACTGTTTTTTTTAGTAACACGCTTTTATTAGCTTATTATTGATACGAGCTGGGTATGGGATAAATTATTTTACACCTATTAATTAACCAAAAATATCCTTTATTAAATCAACAACTTAGTTACACAAACACTAAATCGCTAATAATCACTATTCTCTTCGTAATCGCTTGTATTCGCATGCGTTTGCATCCCTAGTCGAAAACAGACTGACTCACTCGCCCCTGGTCCGGCCTATTTATACAGTCATGGAAGTTTCCAGAACATTGTCGAACTATCCTATAGTGGAATATTCTAGAAACATCTATGAACTTCTACACAGTACCACAATGGAACGTTCTCGAACTTAGTGGAAACTTCGACCACATTCTCGAACGTTCCAGTGTAATATGGTCGACGTAACAGTATGTATCTATGTAACGGAATGTTTGAACATGATTTTCACCCACTTCAAAAAATCGGATTGAATTGACACTTCGCTCACTTATCAAGGACCGATGACAATGCATGGTTAGCTAAGTAACGTCATTATAAATCAAATATGGCGGACTATTTTTTTTCTTGTATTTTCCATTTTATGAGTATCAAATGGTAGAATACGAAAAATAAAACTTATTTTTATTTATTTTAAACTATAGAAAATTATTTCTTTTTAACATTGATAGGCTCGTCCTCAACCACCTGATGGAAAGCGACGGGTGACGATGAAACACGCTTGCCTAGAATTAACCCCCAGCTATCAGGAAACAGACTCTTGCAGGGAATTCTTTAGTTGTATGCACAATGAATATTCATTGAGCGTACAGCTAGGGAGTGGAATTGCCTGCCGTTTTAGAAACACATGCTTGTCTTGCCTCCAAGACTTGCAACTCTCTCTCGCCGCGTATCAGCGCTTTACAATCCTCACTTTTTTTAACATTCCTATGTCATTATTCTTCTTTTTCCAGATAGCCTCAGTATTTTACTACCTCTGCGTGGTAGCGCTGCAGTACATCTGCCCCATCATCATGTGCCTGTACATGGCTCTGATGTACAAGACGCTCGGCGGCTACACGTGGACGGCGCTGTTCTACGAGTCCGACCAGGTCTGCGCCACGCAGGACGAGGTCGCCGGGGTCACTGACGCTGTGGAGGGTGACGGTATTGAGCAGTTCCAGCTGGCTTGGGAGAATCTCAAAATGGTAAGTTTTTTTTTAGTATAGACTAGCGACCCGCTCCAAATTATATACTTGAACCTTCCTCATTAATCACTTTGTCTATTAGTGAAAACCGCATGGAAATCCGTTCAGTAGTTTTTGAGTTCATCGCGAACACCGACAGATGCGGCGAGGGATTTTTTTTTATAAAATGTATCAGTTATTTGTTTCATTTGTCTTAGGGAAGGTGTTGTAAAAGGCGAATACCATAAACATAGGAAGTGGTTTTATTAGGTTATATGTACATATATGCTCGCCTGCAATTAAATAAAGTTAATTAACTTATAAAAGTAATGTAAATGTTCAGTGTTGAAGAAGTCTACTCTGTTGAGCTCCTCCATACCATAAAGTTGATAAAACATTAAGTAATTTAAAATAAAGTAGACAAAATCAACCATACACTTAGTATATCTCAGATGACTACTGTGCCCAGAACTGTTCAGGGATATCAAATTCAAAATTGATTTATTTAATTTAGGCTGAGAGCACTTAATGAACGTCAAAGTTCTACATAAAGAGAGTTCCCCAAAAACGCCCGTCAGTCACCACTTCCTAGTGTTTTAGCTGTGAAGAAGAAGTGGCGCAACAAACTCCCCAGCAACCTATGGTGGTCTCTTGTGCGAACCTATTTAAGTTCGGCGCAGCATGAATTCTTTTTCCATACATCTGTATTCACCATCATCTCAACAGTCAACTCCTTTCTCTTCATATCATTTTTCACACAATCCATCCATACAATATTACTAACAGAAACAGTACTTCAGTATTATTATCGATTGTGGCATATTCCAGTAGCAGGATTACGATTATTATGATAAAACATTTTTGTCTCCCCCAGGTATTCACAGTAGACGTGTACCGAGGCGTGTTCGGGTTCGCGACGTGGTGGTGCTGCTTCGCCTGGTTTCTCACCACCTCGCTGGGGCTCGGCTACCAGACCTACTTCCGAATCTCGTGATACCGCACCCTGGCGCTTAGAGTTCTAGTCACAAGTGGACGTTTGAGCGGAAAAATAAAATAAATCGGTTGTAATTGCAAGGCTGGTTTTTTAACGTAGTTCAATAACTTTTATTTGAGGAATAAATATAACTGCTTGGCATATTTTCCTTAGAAATCCTGTCAAACCGCAATATTTATGTTCAAATAAAAGTTATCTGTTCAAAAATCAGCCCCAAATGAAATTGTAATGTTCCGTTTAGTATTGTAAAGTAGACAAATTTTATACGCTATGCTGGCAACTCTTTTACCGTAATGTACAAATACAGTGAAAAAAAAAGACTACAATAAAATGTAATACTCTTTCAGTGTAAAAAATGCAAATTGCCAGTCAAATTATGTGTTGTGTAATCTCCAAAGATTATAAAAATAGAAATACTACAGAAAAATACTCCTTGACCCAGTATTGTATGAAAAATAGTTATAAGTTTCAAGAGATGTTGTTACCCGTTCGTTACCATATTTTTTATTTTTCTGTTCAAATTTTTGTAGTGTAGTCACCAAGACACATTGCACAATAATGACCATTTTATATTGTTTATGTAAAGGATAGTATAAGTTTTCAAGTGTGTGACTCATACAAGTTTGGTTTACAACCGCCGTAAAGTATCAATCGCACTGAACCAATTATTTTGTTGTTATAGAGATAAGATTTAGTTGGTGTTTTTTGAGTATGATGTAACATACATAATTATTGTATTATTGATTCCGCTATTTTTTTATGATGACTCATTGCATTTCATCATGCATCATCATTTTAGACGAATTCAACTGGTTGAAAGTTTTATACACGAGCACAAATTGCTTCCAGAATGAAAAAAGCAATAAGATTTGAAAAATAGAATTTAAGGCGCATATTGTTAAAGGAATGTTTTATTTATTTCTTTGTATTGTATTGGACTGTTTTTTAATAAATACTTTTTGAAAAGTTATGTTTCTTGTTTTATTTTTAATATATACTGAAAAAATGGCAGTTTTAATTACATATACCAATGTTTAACCCTCTTGTATAAATATACACCCTTCGGAAGTACCGCGTTCGGCCATGTAGCAGTATCTGAAGGAAATGCGGAATCAAAGCACAGATGACTATAATAGTAGGAAGCTAAATCAAAGACTACAATAGGGCACTCGAGGCAGGGAGGAACAGGGGTGGGTTTTAGTCAGTAAGAGTCTGACACACCCTTCCGCTCCACCCTAGAGCGGAAGAAGTCATAGGATGATTTCCCACCCCCCAAAAAAAAAAAAAAAAAACAATAATATTATGCGGAAGCGGAATGTTCCGGTTCCAGAAAAATTACCAGGAAAAATAATAATTTTCGTGACTCATAAGCTTGCACAACAGATGGCGGTATTGCAACCTCATCAATAAAAAATATTTTGTTTGCATTATAAGCTATAGTTACAGTCTTATTGACTCATAATCTTTTCTATCATCTTAAGTACAGTTTATTAAAACTAAAAATAAATAAATTCAAAAAATATTTGACTTGTAACACTGGCATAAAATGCTAGTTGCGTGCGAGGCCAGAGATGATTTATCGATATCGATAGCAACTATTTAATGTTTCAACATCTGCCTAGAATTATTCCAAGTACTTTATGGGGTTCCAGTCGTTATTTTACATGAAACAACTACCTATGTGGCCTCCACAATCCTGTAAGTGGGTATTACGATACCTCTTGTTAAAACTGTTTGTCATACTTTCGAGCTTCTGACTACCAGTCTGTCAATGATTGGCAAAGATCTTTAAATGCAGGCAGCAATTGTTTAATTTAAGTAATGCACTTACACTATTCACGAACCAACCTTTCCAAGCGTAGCTTATATTAGCTTATTCTTATCCTCGTATGTGGGTGTCCAAGCAAAAAGGGTCTAGTAGTAGGGTATTGAGTTAAGACTAGATTCTATTCTAGATCTTTCTTCTAGATCTAGATTTAGAATAGTCAATATAGGGATTTAATAAAAACTGCCCCAATTTTTTTTTATCAGACATTTTGTATTTGAAACTGAAAAAGCTTGATTTGAGGAAAAGCATTTTTTTTTTAAATCATTCATCATTCTCGTGCCCTTATCCCAATTTATTTGGGGTCGGCGCAATATGTATTTTTCTTCCATACTCCTCTATTAGTCGTCATCTCTGTAGTCACCCCCTTTTTACACATATCCTCTTTGACACAGTCCAACCATCGTTTCTTTGGCTTTTCCCTACTCTTAAAGCCATCCACATCGACACACAAGACTTTCCTTACGACATTTTCTTCATTCCTTCGCATCACATGCCTATACCACAACTGATTTCCACACAACTTTTTAGTCAGCAGTGCCACTTTCAGACTTCCACTTATATACTCATTCCTAATTCTATCCATGCGCGTAACACCACACATCGTTCTTAGCATTCTCATTTCAGCTGCATGCTTTTCATTCATCCCTTTTGTGGGCCAACATTCTGAACATTTTTTTTGTAAATAAAAGAAATTTAAGCAAATAAGAAATTACTGGTACTGAGAAACATCATTTAAAGTAATTTACTATATGAACTTGTAGATAATTGAGTAAGTATTTAAATTAATACTCAATTAAAATCGTAAAATGCAATTTTTTCACCCAACTACAAAACTGCGTATTTTTTTTTTATCGGCACGCGTTTGATCGCTATCTCACCTGATGGTAAGCGATGATGAGGTCGTAGAAGGAGCACACTTGCCTGGAAGAAAACCACATATACAGGGTGTAACGGAAAGGTGTGGTCATATTTTAAGAATCGTTTCTGCCCATGGAAATGAACAAACTACGAAAAATATAAAAAAGCATAAAAAAATATTGGACTTTCCATACAAAGTTATCATCAGCTGATCGATATTTGTATGGGGGTAAAAAAAAAATTGAGAATTTCATCAGTTTTTCTTGAATAAATCTGTTTATATCGATGGGCAGATGCAGTTCTTAAAATATGACCATACCTTTCCGTTACACCCTGTATAGTACGCAAAATACTTATAATGTTTATCGCTAATTGAAATTTTGAGAAGTCTTTTATGAAATTTCGTAAAAGGGCCTATATTCGAATAGTAGAATTTCGAAAACAAAAATTCGAGGTTGCTGCACTCGCTTTAGCATCGTGTGTTCTCATGTTTCACAAACTTATCTGCACGAGTCCACAATTTGACTCCTGTTTCTGTACAAAAGATCCAAAAATGTAACCGGTTCGAGTTGGAGAGCTTGCTTTTAAGAATTCACCGCAACAGGCTTAGTCCGCCATTGGTTAAACTTCAACGTGTTTGATAATTTTGTGATATAAAAATAATGGTGAAAAGAATATAAAATAAATAATGAAAAATAAAGGCTTAGATGAAACAAATTTTGCAATATTTATGTAAAATACTATAAATCACCCAAGAAAACGTCAGGCAGCCCAAAAAATATGTCTATATTATAATATGTCTATATTTAATGATATAACGATATAAGAATTAACAAACAAATACCACTTACTAACTACTTGCATATTACATGGTTCAAATAACGTGAGATTAAACTTGAGAGAGTGCTGCATTATTGGTATTACTGTGTATTACTGTATAGGTATACTTAATACATAAATCTAAATTATTGTCACATTCAGTCACTTTTTTTTGTGATTCTTATAACTTACCCTTTGGTGACTGATTGAGTAATGAAAACTTATGTCATAATGTATTAAGTAAAACCACATGTTTTTGGCAGGAAACAAAAAAAAACAACAATTTTTTGTTAAATTTAAAATAATCTACATAATAAAACAATGTTTGCTATCACAGTATTTTATTTATCGATATCATCAACCACACCCATCGTTGGACATCACTAAACACATTAAACATGGTATGAAAAACGCTGCAGATGTCAAATTCCAACCAATAACAGAGCAGCACGCCAGGAGGGAGCGAATCCTATTGGTCGATAAAAGGAATATTCCAGAATAACCGAGTGACGTCGAGTGACGCATCCCCACGCTTATAAAACTCCTTGGTGAAATTCCGACGCCATATTATTTCGTGAAAAGAAGCCGTCAATCGCGCACCTTTGCTGAGTTACTCTACGAGTTAAGTCAACGACTGAGATAGTTATACATAAAAACCAAAAAGTAAGTCCTTATATTCCTTTATATATCTTTATTTTATAACTGGTGTGTGATTTTAACTATATATCGTTGAAATAAATATAACATTGCAGTGGTAATAAATTCAGGTTGTTGCTATGAGAGAATTCGTACCGCGGGAACTTCCTTTTCCATGAATGTACTCCTTTGTATAACTTCTTTTTGAGCTAGCCTTGTGAATACTAGTGATTTAAAACATATTATCGTAAAATTCAAGGTTCGGTGCGTTTGAATACTCCGGGTTCTTTGTTCGAGTCGGAATAGGCACGTGGTACTCCTGGCAGGTGTTTTATTTCAAAGTGCTTATATTCACATTTTTGGAGTTTTTAAATGGTGTATCATAGTATAAATTTCCACACCGCGTTCTGGAACTTCTGGAACGTTCCGTCCCCGCATCATCGATTTTCCGTGTTTGTAATGGCCGTCGATGCATTTTCCGCTTTGTAACGTCTGCCTAGTTAATTAAGTGTACTTCGGACTTGATATTAAAATATACCGATTAGCTTTCGGTAGGTATTTTGATTGATATCCCTTATTTCACATGCATAAGTACTGGTTTCGTTTCCCACGTGTTATTAAGAGGTAGTACATGTTAGATAAGCATCGACCAAAATGGCGGCACTTAACCTCTAAAATGCGGTTCTCTTGATGCCCATTTATGTACTAAGGTGTAAAGGTTGTCATTCAGCTTATTTTAACACAAATATTGTTTGTTTCAGATGGCAGCAACTAAAGCACCCGCTGTAGGTATTGATTTGGGTACCACCTATTCATGCGTGGGAGTGTTCCAGCATGGCAAGGTGGAGATCATCGCCAACGACCAGGGCAACAGGACCACGCCCTCGTATGTCGCGTTCACCGACACCGAGCGTCTCATCGGAGATGCCGCCAAGAACCAGGTGGCGATGAACCCTAACAACACAATTTTCGGTAAGTTTCTTTCTAGACTTCGACTCGTTCCACACAAGGATAATAAGGACAGGCATTTTGTTTCATTTTATTATTTCCTAGCAAAGTATAGATGACTAATTTCAAAGTAAGGACTAAGTAGTTTTCAATCTTATTTAATTGCAACCAGGAAAGCATTCCGTCGGATAATAAAGCTAAACGATAACGTAATCAGGCAGTTCGGAAACGCGTAAGTCGCATGTGATGTGACTGACACGATACCGGCGCTGGGCGCGTCGCCGGGATAAACAGCTGGCGGTTGATAGCAACCTAGATAAAGGAAATGGGGTCCCGCGATCAATACACAGGACCCTAGTTCATTCAACTACCTATGACGTAACTTGAAACTAGGTCTCCAGTTCAACTGGATTTGAACAAAAGAAAAAGTTGCATTTTTAACTGTATCGAGTCTATTATTAATGAGTTTAGCTGTGTAGCCATTACGGAGCCATTAACACAGCCCACATAGAAACCACAAAAACTAAAATGAATTAGTAGGTCTAAATGAATCATTGTTTAAACAGCTACGATCATAATTTCATTATTGATGACTAACCTTCCCACATTCTTTCTATTTGGGTTTTAGATACAATTTTTCAGATTTAATTATTATCTAACCATTCTTGATGAGTCATGAACTCTCGTGTAGGGTAAAGTCTCGAAAGGTCATCTTGTGAACAGCAAGGTCAGTTTTAAACGGACAATTTAGATATAATATAGTGTAGGTATGTTAGGACTTCTCTTTACATTGTATGTACTTATTATGTTTTCATGATGATATCCAATATACTAGACTAGAGTCTCTGAACATATTGAATGATAAAAGTATTCTGAGGAAATAATTCTCAAGTATAAAATAAACATTAAAAGGATTAGTATCTTCAACAGTTTTATCTGTTTGTTACAGATGCCAAACGTCTCATCGGCCGCAAATTCGAAGATGCTACTGTACAAGCTGACATGAAACACTGGCCCTTCGAGGTTGTCAGTGATGGTGGAAAACCAAAGATAAAGGTCTCATACAAGGGTGAAGACAAAACCTTCTTCCCTGAGGAAGTTAGCTCAATGGTGCTCACAAAAATGAAGGAAACAGCCGAGGCCTACCTTGGCAAAACGGTGCAGAATGCAGTAATCACGGTTCCAGCGTACTTCAATGACTCACAGAGGCAAGCCACAAAAGATGCGGGTACCATCTCTGGCTTAAACGTTCTCCGTATCATCAATGAACCCACTGCTGCTGCGATTGCGTACGGCCTTGACAAGAAGGGGAGTGGAGAACGTAACGTTTTGATTTTCGATCTCGGCGGCGGTACTTTCGACGTGTCCATCCTGACCATCGAGGATGGTATCTTCGAAGTAAAATCCACCGCCGGTGACACGCATTTGGGAGGAGAGGATTTCGACAACCGAATGGTGAACCACTTTGTGCAGGAGTTTAAGAGGAAGTACAAGAAGGACCTCGCCACCAACAAGAGGGCCCTTCGACGACTGCGCACTGCTTGCGAAAGGGCGAAGAGAACTCTCTCCTCATCCACCCAGGCTAGCATTGAAATCGACTCTCTGTTCGAGGGTATTGACTTCTACACATCCATCACCAGGGCTCGTTTCGAGGAGCTGAACGCCGACCTGTTTAGATCCACCATGGAGCCTGTGGAGAAGTCCCTTCGTGACGCGAAGATGGACAAGTCTCAAATCCACGACATCGTACTTGTAGGTGGTTCCACTCGTATCCCCAAAGTGCAGAAGCTCCTTCAAGACTTCTTCAATGGCAAGGAGCTTAACAAATCCATCAACCCCGACGAGGCTGTAGCCTACGGTGCTGCCGTCCAGGCCGCCATCTTGCACGGTGACAAGTCTGAGGAGGTCCAGGATCTGCTGCTGCTCGACGTGACCCCGTTGTCGCTAGGTATTGAAACCGCCGGCGGTGTCATGACCACCCTCATCAAGCGCAACACCACCATCCCCACCAAGCAGACCCAGACATTCACCACCTACTCGGACAACCAACCTGGAGTACTCATCCAGGTGTTCGAGGGCGAGCGTGCCATGACCAAGGATAACAACTTACTCGGCAAGTTCGAACTGACCGGCATCCCTCCCGCGCCGCGTGGTGTGCCTCAGATCGAAGTCACCTTCGACATCGACGCTAACGGCATTCTGAATGTGTCTGCCGTCGAGAAGTCGACCAACAAGGAGAACAAGATCACCATCACCAATGACAAGGGCCGTCTTTCCAAGGAGGAGATCGAACGCATGGTCAATGAGGCCGAGAAATACAGGACTGAGGATGAGAAGCAGAAGGAGACCATCCAGGCTAAGAACGCCCTGGAATCTTACTGCTTCAACATGAAGTCCACCATGGAGGATGAGAAGCTCAAGGACAAGATCTCGGACTCCGACAAGCAGACCATCCTGGACAAATGCAACGACACCATTAAATGGCTCGACTCCAACCAGCTGGCTGACAAGGAAGAATACGAGCACAAGCAGAAGGAACTAGAAGGCATCTGCAACCCGATTATCACCAAGATGTACCAAGGAGCCGGTGGCATGCCCGGTGGTATGCCTGGAGGCATGCCCGGTTTCCCCGGCGGCGCTCCCGGCGCTGGTGGCGCAGCCCCCGGTGGCGGTGCCGGACCTACTATCGAGGAGGTCGATTAAACATTCCAACAAATTACAGCAAGCTTTTACTGATATTGCAGTATTCAACTACAGTACAGTGTCTCCAATAAATGATTGAATGCAACTGACTTCTGTATTTTAATCTTCTCAACCTTTGTTAAGTTATACATATAGAACACTAGCTCCCGCCCGCGGCTTCGCCCGCGTCAATGTTGAAAATTATCGAAAGGAAACACATGACCCAAGGAATAAAATTTTTCATATGAACTGCCACCCCTATTTCACCCCTTCATGGGGCGAGTTTCCTAAAATCCTTTCTTATCTACCTCTGTGCCAAATTTCATCTACGTGGGTCCAGTATTTGAGATTTCGCGATTAATTAGTGAATGAATAACCTTTTTAAATTTCCCGCTGCTGAGGCCCAGGTTATGTGCCCAGGCTTCTGTGAGAGTGTGTGGGCCGTAATCCACCACGCGGGGCCAATGCGGGTTGGTGGATGTCACGTCTGGGAATTTTTGTTTCTAGTACATACCGTTTTCCTAACTATGTTTTCCTTCACCGTTTTGAGAACAGTGGTGATGAAATAATTTACACAAAGAAATGCGCCTGCCTGTGGTAAGTCGCGGCCGTTAGTACTGGGCCACCACTGCATAGATTGTTATCTATAGATAGTATATATATATAGATAATATATATATATATAGATAATATATATATATAGATAATATATATATATATAGATAATATATATATATAGATTATATATATATATATAGATAATAATCTCCATGACAGTGGTACCTATTCACCACACACTCATATCGACCCGATAAATTATTGTCTCTAGTGTGTCTCATACACACCACGGTAACATTGATCCAATTCGGTCAAGGTTTGCCTATAATCTGATACATGTATTGATTTTGAAATACTCGTACAAAATAATACACACGGGTTGAATGACATTGGTCAAGTCTGATATTCGTCAAATCGAGGTGCTTTACCTATGAAGATACCTATTTCCGCTAGACCGTTGCGTTGGCGTCGGTCATTTCGTATGTTCATTTCATTGACATCAACAACATAGAAGTTGGTTGACGTCATTGTCACCGAATCTATTACAGTTGTGAATTTAAAACTAGGTACCTAGGTACCCTTTGGACTCCGGCCCACCTTCTAAACAAAACAACAAATCCAGCCGTTTAGAAATAGCTAACATGATGCAAACTTGGAGTCGAGTATTTTCGTGAACTCTGTTAATCGACCGAAATAGCCACGCCAGAATTATCGTGACACGAGTTATAACGCACTTACGTAGGTATCGCTAATCCTAACGATCTCCGTCGGAAAAGACTAAACAAACTTCGTGTGACTTTTACATAGATACCTACGTGTAGTTATAATATAGTATAGGTAAGTAACAGTTCCTATCCTACACACACGTAGGCTTCCTAAACTTGAATGGTTTCTGCTACAATACCAACCGCCAGTAAGAAAGACGAGTCAACGATCTGATGATGATGAATGCATGCTTCAATCTTGTGATGAGGCTGGCTACTACCATTTAAAAATACTTAGTAGCTACGTAACCAATGTATGTAAACAAGGTCAATCCTCTGAAGAAGCTGAGGGTAATGCCTTACTTCCGACATCGATCTTAATTGCATCAGCTTGTATTTTGTAGGTCACGGCACAAAGCTCTCGGTACTTCCATATTGAGAGAGATATAGTTCTTCACACGCCAGGAATCTGCGTTCTTCTAATAATCTTCTACTGCTTTGCCCTGCTCATACTTCTGATTTTGTTCATTCTTCCTTTCATATTCAGTCCATCCTTTTGTGGAATGCGCTTCCTCTCGATATCAGGACGGCCACCAGTCAGTATGCATTTAAGCGGAAGTTGCGGAATTATTTTCTACACAAGGAGTAGAGTCGTCTCAAAAACCTTATTTATTACTTTATATATATATATATATATATATTTATTGGTTTATTATATTAAATATATATGTATGTTTATTATCTATACATATAATAAATCTGTAGAAAAGTCATTTTTGTACATTGAAGAAATTGAAACAAAAAATAGCCAGCGTGTGAAAAGATAAGTAACAGAACCCATTTCCATCATTTTTGAAATTTTTGTCTGTTTGTCTGTTTGTCTGTTTGTTTGTGCGCACATCACGTAAAATCTACGAATTCAATGCTGACAATGTTTATATACAAAAATTATACGCAACTTGAGGATTAACTTAGTTTTTGTTTCATCGAAATCGGTTCACTCTATCAAAAGATATGATTAATTTAGTGAGTTCAAGAAGTAAAATATTACGTTACGCAATAAGTATAGTACTTGCAACGACATCTTAAGACTAAAAATAGAACTAATGTTGATAGTTGAAATCTAAATCCGATAGATGGCGTTGTGCAAATGACGTCATTTTCTGAATCGCGGTGTTAAGATTTTCCGCGCGAGGATGACGTCCACCGTGTTTACTAGGCAAATTGGGTTTCGTTAGGTGTCTTAAAAGTTCTTGCGTGTGTCGTAAAAGTTCTTTGGTTGCTTGGTTTATCGATTTTCTAAATTGGTCGAAAAAAAAGTATTTGCTTATCTTATTGGTTTCGTTTGGTCAACTTTGGTCATTGGTTTGAACTTGAAGTACGAAGTAAAGATTGTATTTGATTTACTTCGTAGTTTGAATCCAATAGTGCCAATCGTTATACAGTAAGTTAGTGTTGCCAATTCGTTGAGTCACGACCACGAACAGACGATACGTTGTCACACTAGACTGTTCGACGCACCGTTCTTTTAAGTTTGTAGGCTATTCAGTCATAAGTGTTGTTAGTTTTGTTTATTGCTTTAATTTTCCTTGAAAATGCCTCAAAGAAAAAAAACTAACCTTTCGCTGCGTAGCCGAAATGCGAAAAGGATGAGACTTTGTAGGTCTCAGGAATCGGAAGAAGATCGTGAAGCACGGTTATCTGCTAACCGAGAGCACATCGCTCTTTCACGTGAATCGGAAACGTTCACCGAAAGGGAGTCACGTTTAAGTTCACAAAGAACACGGACCGCGAC
Source organism: Polia nebulosa (assembly GCA_951329385.1). Taxonomy (NCBI): domain Eukaryota; kingdom Metazoa; phylum Arthropoda; class Insecta; order Lepidoptera; family Noctuidae; genus Polia; species Polia nebulosa. The sequence continues at coordinate 2,386,150 of OX589596.1, forward strand.
TTTGCGGTCTCAAGAGAGTATCCAGGAACGCGAAGACCGGCTGTCTGCTGATCGGGAGCGCCACTCTCTCTCACGTGAGTCAGAGACATTCACAGAAAGGGAGTCGCGCTTAAGTTCGCAAAGAACTCGGACCGCGACTTTGCGTTCTCAAGAGAATATCCAGGAACGCGAAGTTCGGCTGTCTGCTGATCGGGAGCGCCAGTCTCTCTCACGCGAGTCAGAGACTTTCACAGAAAGGGAGTCGCGCTTAAGTTCGCAAAGAACTCGGACCGCGACTTTGCGTTCTCAAGAGAATATCCAGGAACGCGAAGTTCGGCTGTCTGCTGATCGGGAGCGCCAGTCTCTCTCACGCGAGTCAGAGACTTTCACAGAAAGGGAGTCGCGCTTAAGTTCGCAAAGAACTCGGACCGCGACTTTGCGTTCTCAAGAGAGTATCGAGGAACGCCAAGCACGTCTGTCATCTGACCGAGAGCGACACGCTCTCTCGCGCGAGTCTGAATCTCTCTCCCAAAGAGAAGAACGATTACAAATAGCTAGACATAACTATGTAGGTGTACAAAGAAACAATGAAAGTTATCTTGCATCTGAAAGGGAAAGAATAGATGAACTAAGACGAGCAGAAACAGCAGAACAACGTCAATCTCGCCTAGAAATAGAACGAGCTCGATACCATATGAATAGAGAAACAAATAGCGGAGCTGATGAGTCCATGGAAAATGACGATGCAAATATTTTATTACCTTGGGACAATAGGGAAAAATCAGGGTTCACATATTCGTCTAGAATTAATTATGCTGGCTTTACTTTCGTGGGTGACATGAGAGAAATTTGTAATTTTTGTCATGCTTTGAAATGGAGGAAAGAGACAGATGGAATGTGCTGCTCAAATGGAAAAATTGTTCTTCCAAATTTCCAAGATCCACCACACTTACTTAAAAGTCTCCTGAATGGCGATCATCCCCAGTCGAACCGTTTTTTGGATAATATTCGTTTATATAACAGTGCTTTCCAAATGACTTCCTTTGGGGCAAAACAAATAACGGAAGGACCGTTCATGCCAACCTTCAAAGTACAAGGTCAAGTTTATCACCTTATTGGATCTTTGCTGCCAGAAAATGAACCCAAATTTCTCCAAATTTATTTTGTATCCGATTACACGCAACAGCTCAATGTTAGAAATCACAATTTTCCCCAGCTCAATGCTGAGCTTTTGGGTCAACTTCAAGAATTGCTGCATCACGTTAACCAGTACGTTCGTGAATTCAAAGCTGCATTGGAGTCAATTCCACAAGGCAGCAATGATTTCAAAATTGTTATAAGTGCCGATAGACGTCCTGTGGGTGAACACCGTGGAAGACACAATGCACCCGTCGCAGATGAAGTTGCAGTTGTTTTAGTCGACCAGGAGTGTGAGAGACGTGATATCGTGTTGCGTACACGCGACGATCGCCTTCAACGCATTTTGGAAACCCACCGAGCTTACGACGCCCTGCAATATCCACTAATTTATTGTCATGGTGAAGATGGGTACAATTTTGGGCTGTACCAAGTGAACCCTACTACGAGAGTCACTAATTATCAAAAAAAAATATCTGCTCAACAATACTATTCCTACCTTTTACAAATAAGGCAAAACAGTTTCGTATATTTGCAACGATTTCGTGGTTTGTTCAGCCAATTTATTGTGGACATGTACGCAAAAATAGAAACTGAACGTTTAGTGTATATTCGCACTAACCAGCGACGGTTACGCGCTGAAGAATACGTGCACTTGCGGGACGCCATGCAATCAGATAATAACGTCGAAAACTTGGGTCGATTGGTTATTTTGCCATCCAGTTTCACAGGCGGTCCGCGGTATATGCACGAACGAACGCAAGATGCTTTTTGTTACGTCCGTAAATACGGCCGGCCGGACCTTTTTATAACATTTACAACAAATCCAAAGTGGACGGAGATTTGCCAGGCACTTCTCACAGGACAGGCGTCATACGACAGACATGACATTATTGCTAGGATTTTTCATTTAAAACTCAAAGTCTTGATTAATCTACTTACAAAGGAGAAAGTTTTCGGTTCAACTCTTTGTTTTATGTATAGCGTCGAGTGGCAAAAGCGTGGTTTACCCCACGCGCACATTCTTCTGTGGCTGGAAGAAAAAATTCGTCCCGATGCTATAGACAGTGTCATAAGTGCAGAATTTCCGGACTATAATGCAGATCCGATTTTGCATGACATAGTAAAAACACATATGGTTCACGGGCCATGTGGCCTCTTAAACAGGGAATCACCGTGCATGAAAGATGGTCAATGCTCAAAAAAATACCCCAGAGCACTGAAAGAACTAACTATGGCTGGGGAAAATGGGTATCCGCAATACCGGCGAAGATCACCGTCACAAGGTGGTTTCACAGCTACTGTCAGATTCCGTGGACAAGAAATAATTCTAAATAATAGTTGGGTGGTACCGTATTCTCCAGTTTTGTCAAACGCTTTTCAAGCACACATTAATGTTGAAATTTGTAATAGCGTCGAATCTATAAAATATATATGTAAATATGTTAATAAAGGTAGTGATCAAGCCATGATAGCACTAAGAAATAACAACCAATTTGATGAAGTGACAAGGTATCAATCTGGCCGATACATAAGCTCTTCGGAGGCAGTTTGGCGCATTTTGAGTTTCCCTATTCATGAAAGGTATCCGCCAGTCATCCATCTTGACGTGCACCTGGAAGGCGGGCAGCGAGTTTACTTTCAGCCAGAAAATGTGGCAGAAAGAATGAACAACCCAAGACAAACCACCTTGCTCGCATTCTTTCGCCTTTGCGAAAGAGACAATTTCGCTAAGTCTCTGTTGTACAATGAAGTGCCACATTATTATACTTATAACAAGCAGCAAGGTGTTTTTAATCGCAGGAGACGTGGAACTGCTGTAGAAGGCGAGTCCGGCATTTTTAAAGAACACGTGATTGGAAGAGTATACACGGTGCACCCAAATAATGCAGAGTGTTATTATTTACGCCTTCTTCTTCACACAGTGCGAGGACCTACTTCTTTTGCTGAGCTCCGCAAAGTGGACGATATAGAATATCCCACATTTCAAGCTGCTTGCCGCGCACGGCATTTATTAGATGGCGATCAGCATTGGGATGATGCTTTAGCCGAAGCATGCGTCAGTGATAGTCCACATCGTTTGCGCCATTTATTTGCCATTTTGTTGACATTTTGTGGCCTATCGGACGCTGGGCAGTTGTGGCAAAAATATAAAGACGCGTTTGCCGAAGATTTTTTGAGACAGCAAAATATAAATAGTGAAACTTCTGACCAAGTACGTGAAAGCTGCCATAATAGGGCTTTGCTGGCTATACAAGATATAGTTACAAGTATAGGAGGGAACCCCCTCAGTCAATACGGCTTGCCGACACCGACAGTTGGTGGGGAACGAATTAATAGGGAGTATACATCTGAAATAAATTACAACCCCGAAGAGTTAGCAGAAATATTGCGAAATGGCTGTTCAAATTTGACGACAGAACAACGTCAAATCTTTGATAGAGTATGCTGTAGTGTAGAACATTCATTAGGAGAAATGCTGTTTTTAGATGCACCTGGTGGAACAGGTAAAACTTTCCTCACTAAAGTTATCTTGGCTCAAATAAGGAGCCAAAACAAAATTGCCCTTGCCGTCGCTTCCTCAGGAATAGCTGCCACTTTATTACCAGGAGGAAAAACTGCACATACAACATTTAAAATACCAATCGACTTGGACCGCACAGAAAACCCTGTTTGCAACGTGTCTCGCAATAGTGATAAAGCAAGGGTTTTACGCGATTGCGCCCTTATCGTTTGGGACGAGTGTACGATGGCAAATCGTAAAGCTGTGGAAGCTGTAGATAGAACGTTGCGAGATATAAGACAAAATGACCGACCGATGGGAGGCTTAACGGTGCTATTCTGTGGAGACTTCAGGCAGACACTCCCTATAATACCCAGAGGAACGAGGGCCGATGAAATAGGTGCCTGTTTAAAGAGCTCTATTTTATGGCGTAGTGTCATATTAACTAATTTGAGCTTTAATATGCGAGCATATTTGGGAGGTGACGCAAACGCGCAGGTTTTCTCAAATTTACTACTTCAAATTGGTAACGGCACATACCCGACTCAAGAAGGAGGTAAAGTAACTTTAGTCGAAAGCCTGTGTTCTTCTGTTGCCTCACAGCAGGAACTCATTTCCTCTGTATACGGAGATCCATCAGAGATCTCGAACCATGACGCTGCTTGGCTATGCCAACGAGCTATTTTGGCACCTCGCAACGACCAAGCAGCAGCAATAAATTCTCAAATATTGGTACATGTTTCTGGAGAAAGTAGGGAATATTTATCTATTAACACGGTTTTAGAAGAAGGAGATGCCACCCACTATCCAGTAGAGTTTTTAGACTCTCTAAATACACCAGGTCTTCCAGCACACAAAATTTATTTAAAAGTCGGAGTACCAATCATTCTACTCAGAAATTTAAGCCCACCAAAACTATGCAATGGAACTCGGTTGAGAGTAACAAATCTCCAACGAAATGTCATCGAAGCCGAAATCTTAACAGGTTGCGGCTCCGGTGATGTTGTTTTCATTCCCAGGATACCCATTATCCCCAATAATTTTCCGTTTACTTTCAAACGTGTGCAATTTCCTGTAAGCCTCTGTTACGCTATGACTATTAATAAAGCCCAAGGCCAGACGTTATCCGTTGCGGGTGTAGACCTTACTTTTGATTGTTTTTCACACGGCCAACTCTATGTTTCTCTATCACGTGTTAGCAACCCAAACAACCTTTTTGTATATGCTCCGGGTAATTCCACCGCTAACATAGTATATAGAGAAGCATTAACGTAATCAACTATACCAAAGTCAGGACTCTTATCTAAATCATCAAAAAGGTGATATACTCTTATCTAAACGACGTTGTTTTGTTCTCGACAACCACGCGAACGAAGTCGCGGGCACAGCTAGTTAATATATATATTTTCGTTCACGTTTTTTTTTTAATATTTCTACTTGGTGTTGCTTTGTTTGTTTTTTTTTATGCACCTGCCATATTATCTCTCCACCGCCCTTGGTTGACTGGTAGAGAATGACTAAGGCATTAAGTCCGCCTTTGTACTTTAGTTGCATGAAGTGTAAATAAATAGTTAGTTCGGTGGTAGCGCCACTGGGGTTATGTATTGATTTTTAATTACTCATACCTGGTTCAATGTTGGTTGTAGCCAGTGGCGTAGCATGGGTTTTCGCCGCCCAGAGGGCGGATCAGAAATTTGCCGCCTTTTCTATTTTCATTAGCAGTCAAAAACTTGTTTTTTTTTTTCAGAGAAAACCTTTTAAGGTGCAGTTAAACGACTTTTAATGGATTTTAATTGAACATCACGTCTTGTCTTATTTCTTTGACAAAAATATATGTTACTCTAGACAATTTCCTTCGTAATTTGATCTCAGAATATTTGAAATTATATTTTTGTATCATAGTGTAATTAATTGTTAAAGTTATGTCGTAACTCGGATAAAAAATTGAGAATTTTTATGAAACCTTCACCATTATAAAGATCATTTAATTATTTAGGTATGATTTAGTCTCGTTGTTTTAGTTCAATACTTGTTGTTTTATTCATATAGAAATAGGAGTTTGTCGAAACATGCAATACCTAAAGTTTGAGAAGGATTGTAGGTAGTTGTAACTCGGATAAGGATTTACTTTTTATTGAGTAAAATATTAAATCCAGGAAAACTATGTTCAGAAAAAATTAAGAATAAAAAACACCTAGACTGCAAGACTGAGCGAAGCAAGCTTGGAAATTGTAGCACACTGTCTTGGATATTGAGATGCTATAGATTATCATACATGCATAACAATAAAAGAAACCTATGTGCTCGATTTTTTTGCAACTGTAGGTACTCCATTTAGGTTATCCATTAGAAAAAAAATAAATATTGTCAAAAAACCAGTAAATAACAACTAAAAAGTTTCAAACAAGTCACTTTTCAAGCAGTCTGATGCAGTTGGTGGCTGTAATTTTAGTTAAATTATTGATTAAAAAAAAAAATATTTTCTACATTTTAGTGAGTTACATTTTTCGAATCGCCTCCTCGAACCCTTTACTTTGATACCCCACTTCGTCGACTTTCATTTTTTTATTTTTCACCAAAAAATAATCTCGTATGGTTTTCGCCATATTGTGTTTTGATTACTGTCATGTCTTTGGTAGCACTCGCAAGGTTAAGACGAATCAATTGACGTAAGAATTATCAAAATCGGCCCACGCGTTTGGTCTCTATAGTGCCAATAAAGGAACAAAGATACATACTTAAATACATACATACAGTTCTCGCCAAACTGCTTGACCGCTCTGAAGTTCGCTACAATGGCTGCGCAGTAGTAAATATCATACTCGCGCTGCGCCTTGCGCATGGGAAATTCAACTTCAGGGCGGCCATAGGCTGATAAACACATTACCCTCCTTTGCGTCGCGCAGTCGGGTAAAAAGAGGCACGTAGAAGGCGGGATGCAAAACATTGTTAGCACAATTTTGTTTTTAAAACAGTACATAACAACTAAATCACGAAAATTTCGCAGTAGCAATTAACAAAGCGTCGCATTCACAAGTACTTACTAGTGAATGACAATCACATAACTTTATTTACGTTTATATAAAAGATGATGGAGACTCCACAGTAGTCCACAGAGTCGGCCTCACGTCCCCAACTGCAGCCGCCGCATCTCCTGCGGCGGCTGCAGTTCTGCAGGGCGTTCTGCCCTGGGCGTCAGGGGTCGCAAGCTGATCTCCGGCCTCCGTAGGCGCGGGTCTGCGGACGGCGAGTAGTGGGTAGCTCGCCGTCCCATAAAGACCAGCAGGTGTATTCGCTAACTCAGTTGACATCAATTTGATAGGCACTATGCAGTACATTGCTCGGTAGACATCGATTATAATAGGCACTACGGTTTAATACGATTAGACAGCGCGTAGTGTTCCACGCGCGCCTCAAAGAGATGTCAGGATTTCAGCATTACCTGACGGGGATGATTTCCCAACCCCAGAAAAAGAAAAGAAATAAAAGGTCAATATAAATCTATGGCTTAAGGTACTTAAAGCATTTAGGTTTAATTTATAGTACCTATGGGATACAAGACGAAAAATTCCTTTTCAAGATTATTTTGCAGGCGATATCTATAAGTACATATTTAAAGTTTACACGAGTAGCTGCGTAAATGTTGTTGTTACAAACAATAATAGAATTATTGTCACAAATAGAACAGCAAGGTCAGAAGAATACCCGAAATAAGTACTAGCTTCTGCTATCGACTTCGCCCGCGTAGTAGTCGAAAATTATGCCATGGAAACACACCCTCAGGATAAAAAGTATGCCATATTCTATTCCAGGACATGTTCTACCCGTGTGCCCAGTTTTATCTAAATCCGTTCAGCTGTTACGACTTGAAGAGGTAACAAACAGACGGACAGAGTTACTTTCGTTTTTATATTTTGCTAGCGACCCGCCCCAGCTTCTCTCGGGTACAAATTATACACCTGAATCTTCCTCACTCTGTATATTAGTGAAAACCGTATGAAAAGACGTTCAGTAGTTTTTGAGTTTATCGCGTACAGACGCGGCGAGGGACTTTTTATAATAATAAGTACCTAGTGATTAGTATGAATAGTAAGTATCAATAACTTGCGATTTGGGTGAATAACAAAGGCATAAGTCGCCTTTTACCAACCATGTTGTGATCACCTTCCAGTGCGTATTAGTCACTAAACAATTTTACAACCATGCGTTGGATTAAAAAAAAACCAACCAAGTGCGTGTCGGACTATGCACATTTAGGCTTCCGTACCGAGGGAAATCAATATTTTGTTACCTATTTGTTACTAAAACATCACCATATAAACATTATCACCAAGATTTCAAGTTCATAGGTCAGTGGGAAGTTAAAAACTTCTTAGGAACAAAATTTTGTTACAGACGACGGACAGACAGACAGACGGACACGTGAGTGACAGCAATAGGGCTCCGTTTGGACCCTTCGGGTATAAAAATAGCCATAAAAACGAAATGATGATTGTTCAGAGAAGCTAAAGTTTTGAACGACCAAAAGCTCCGCATAGATTTAGTGTTTTTAATTTTGTAAGGACAAAGCCTTTTGTGTACTTATAATGTAGTACATATATACCTACTACCACTGCACCAGGTGTGAGATAAGCCTGTTTTGTTAACGATCAGGTGGTGAGTTTACTGCGAGCATGACAAATATCTCCCGGTCTGGAAATCGAACGCAGGACACCACGATCATCGTCACACTAGCGAGTTGTGGCCTCTAGACCAGCTAGGCAGATACACGAGACGGCGACGAGGTTCTGGAGTACTTTCCTACTCTTGACAGGAAGGCTATCAGGATGTACTATCCTAAAAAAACACTATGTTTTCTAGTGGACTTCAAAATTATTATGGGATCGTGATTAGTAACATTTGCACACGAACAGGAAGGTAATCTCAAATCTGTTGGCTAGCTATCTCGAGAGATACCATCGGAAAATAACTCTACACTCGTTTTGCGATGACGTTTATACGTTTGTGGAATTTTTTATTCCAGCAATTGTTGTTGTTTAAAAATGTTAAATTTATAATATCAGGGGAATCGTCTGGAAGCGCAATATTTATAGCATTTCTGAGAACCATCGGGTTGTCTAAAAATAGCGCAGAAAAGCGATTACAAGAGATATTTATGTCCGAGAGCTGGTGGTTCTTACTTTCTCTGTACTTCCACTAGGTAGGTACCTATTACTTCAATGGATACTTATCTAATCTACTAAGTTTTCTGTCTACTGCGAGTCATTTCCTACTGATATGATAAGTAACAACCTTCTAGACTAGACTTATCTGTAAAAACTGCGTCTGTGTCGACATAATTTTTTATGGCTCGTGGGCGCTCGCGACGAGATTCATCATTCTCGGGGCATGGCCCTTCAACTTTAGGCCTCTTCTACCATCTATCTGCCCAGGTCCCAGGTCCTTTATTTATTTAAACTTCATGCACAAAGGTACAAAGGTAACGCCTTTCCATTTTAAACCGACTTCGAAAGAAGGAAGAGGTTCTATGTTCGACTGTTGTATGTTTTTTTAATGTATGTGCACCGATTTCTCTGTCAATTGTGGACCGATTTTCAAAAAGAGTATACTCCTGAGGTGGTCCCATATAAATTTTATGGAAATTGTTTCGGTGCTTTTTGAAAAAATCAACAAAAACTAAGAATATGCGTATACTACACAGATGACGTATTGGTTTCCTCCAATTATGTTTTACTCTTTTTGGAAGTCGTTGTCAAATAACGAAGAAACAAAACACGAACACAGATTTCCGAAATTAAAGTTATTTTACAATTTTAAGTGTAAGTATTTTGTTTTTTGGAAGTCGGTTATATTTTTGTAAAAAAGATTTTTCTTAAATTATGTCCTTTGGGATAGGCCAAAGGACAAGGGAAAAACAGTACTATGAGTCATCATCATCATCATCATCATCATCGTCAGCCTTTTAAGGGGCAGTCATACGACTTTTAATGGTTTTTAATTGAACATCACGTCTAAACGACTTGTTTTATTTCTTTGAAAAAAATATATGTCACTTTAGACTATTTCTGTCGTAATTTGATCTCAGAATATTTCAAATTATATTTTTAAAACATTGTGTAATTAATTTGTAAAGTTATGTCTAACGCGGATAAAAAATTGAGAATCACGCCAAAACTATTAAGCGTAGTTTTAAGAAACCTTCACTATTTTAAACATCATTTAAATATTTATAATTTAGTCTCAGCGTTTTAGTTTAATACTTGTTGTTTTATGTGTAATAAATTAATAATGCGTCTAATTTCGGACAACGCTCCTTGATGGGCGAGTCCTATTACTGGGTGGACATACGACGCGTTACGTGAGCTCAGCGCAGAACACGCAAGCTAACCACTCAAGGTCGTTGGCGGCTAATAGCGCCTTAATGTCCCCACTGCTGGGGCACAGGCCTCCTCTCTGTGAGAGGTTGTGGGCTGTAACCCACCACGCTTGCCCAATGCGAATTGGTGGATGTCACATGTCTTCGAATTTTTGGTTCTAGGACATGCCGGTTTCCTCACGATGTTTTCCTTCACTGTTTTGAGAGCAGGGTGATGAAATAATTTACGCAAAGTAAAGCACTTGCCTGGGTTTGAACTCATGACCTATATCTTGTAAGTCGTGGCCAATTACCACTGGGCCACCACTGCTCTCACTGACACTATGAGTAAAACAACCAAAATAGTTTGGTTTATTGTGGTTTGTTTTTGCTTGGTTGCTTCGGCAGCTTCGGGCATTTAGGAGAAGTAGGTATTATATCAAAATTATCACACCAACGTGTCGTCCCGTCTGGGTCGTGTGTGTGTTGGCAAGAGTCACCTTGCCCTGGCACAGGTAATTGAAGGAACAAGGGTGGGTTTTAGTCAGAAAAAGTCTGACACGTCCTCCCGCTCCACCCAGAGCGGGAGAAGTTATTTGATGATTCCCCACCCAAAAACAAAAAAAAAACGTGTCGTGTTCGTACGGTGAACCGGTCACGGTGGGGAGGCGCCTATGTCGTTGACCCGACGTCCATTATGATATTATAGCGGAAGCCGCAATATCCCGTTAGTCTCAGATGACTTCTATGATGTAGTAGGTACTAAGAGCGTTTGCGCACTACGTCCGATACTTATCCGTGAAAATACGGTCCGGCGTGGTCGTAGAACAATTTGTATGGTAGGTTACGCACTACCGATCCGAGTTCGGTTCGAGTTTTCTATAGATCTGTATTTTGACGGATAAGTATCGGACGTAGTGCGCAACCGCTCTAACAATGACTATAAAGCCTTAGTACTAAGGACCCTACTAGCTACCGTAATACTACTACGTTACGAGTGTTATTGTTATAAATACGAGGTAAACAGACACTTGAGAAGAACGAGTACACATGTTACTTACTTATGTAAATAGGTATTATGTTACTTTAGAGTATCGAGTAGTGTTTCCACTCATAATGCGATGATAATGTACATACAATATATAATAACACAATGATTTTAAATAGTTTTGTTGTTTTATCATTAGGTACCTACGCACAGATCGGTATCGATGTGCCAGCTAATCTTTCTTATTTTTCCATTCTCTTTCACCGTTTCATTGTTTAAGGCGGCGATTCCCAAAAACTGCCAAAAAGGTGTTTTTTTTACAGCAGAGTATCAACCGTAAATAATTTCGACAAATAAAAAAACATGATATGATCAAAACATAATTTAACAAAATCATTTTCATGCATCAAAAAACTCTTCTAACGTTTATTTACGAGGCATCTTTTAAAAAATACCATAAAATTTCAAATGAAACAATAAACGAATATTATAAAGAGGAAAGATTTGTGTTTTTGTATGTAACGAATAAGCTGCGAAACTACTGGATCAGTTTTAAACATTTTTTCAACAAAGCTTGTTGCTAGCTTTCTAAGCTCAGGAAGTAACATAATTATGCTACTTTTTTATCCCGGGAAAAATAACAGGTCCCGCGGGATAAGCCGCGGTCAAAGTGCTAGTTTTTAAACGTATTAGTAAATCCTAAGTAAATCGATAAAATACTTTATATTTTGCAATAAATTGCGAGCATTTGTCGTAGCGCATCTCTTACTTTTTTATGCAGTCCGAGAGTCACCGCGGTTTAAGTCATGTCTCGGCCATGTAATGTGAAAGTGGCAGCCGTGGTGCCGATACTGGCGGTGTTTAGGTGATAATTAATATGATTAGATAGATAATGATTCCAGTTATCCAGATACATTCTTAAAATATCACATCAAAAAATAGAAAAAAATAGAAAATACCAAATCAGGGACTGTCCCAGTCCCTGATTTGGTATTTTCGGCGTATGACTAAAGTTTGGAATATCATACCAAAAAGGCTCGTAATCAAACAAGCGTCACTCAAGTATTTGATTGTATTATTATCAGTCCTCGAATGTTCTGTTTATTTACGAGGAATTAAAACACACTGACTAACGCCACAGATAAGCTAATGCTACAAAATTTCTATGAATAGCCATAACAAATGAGTAACAATTTTATTATAATTAAGTCAGTAGGTAAGTAGGTAATTAATAAATGCCTGTCTGTCTAGTTGTCACAATCGCCACTGCAGAGCATAGTGCACTAGGTTCAATTCCCGACTCGGCCAGTGTTACTGGTATTTTTCGTCTGGTTTTAATAAGTAATTTAAGGTACAAATTAGGCTTGGTGTTCTACTAGCCTTTAAATTTATTTACTTATGATCACTTTTCGTCCTTATCTGAGGTTTCTCACTGACGTGTTATTATTTCTTAAAAGATCGATGATTTCACCGTCTTTATAGCTGGCTGGCCGTGGACCTTCCCATCATACGATAGACAGCAGAAGTTTCACTGCTATGATACTCATAATCGGAGTGAACTGAAAGCAGCAAAAAAAAAACAATGTGAAAAAGTTCAAAGACACAATGCTTAAAAACTGGTAATATAGTTAAAGTGGAGATGTAACGCCACACTGGACACTACAACAGCTGCTGATATAGTGAGGCATGCAGATAAGCTCTGAAGGTGAGTCTCACGATATTTTTACATCTGTGAGTAATTATAACGAGAATGGCCGCGGAAGCAGGCTGTTTGTACCACATTTATCTTATTATTTCCGTGTTAGTTCATTCCAGACGCCAAGACATATTTTCAAACTGTGAATCAGTTTCAAATCTATTAGTAGGTAAGCTGAAGTGAGAAATCTGTTTATTTCCGCCCTAGGAAAGAAACACTATTATTTGTAAACAAAACGACCTTACCACATAAATTTTGATTACGGATATTGGATACGTGCAAAGATATAAAGGCTTAGGTGTTTAAGGGCTAAAACATATAGGTCCACATCCACACTATGCGAGTCGCGTACGGTTTGTATCGTGGAACTTACGACGTCAAAAACGGTCGTTTTTGGTACTTTTGCTTACTACTTTGAGACCTGTTTTAACAACGTAAAAATACTTTTTCCTCTTTGTATCAATCGTGACGTTGGATTCTTTATAAATTTATTTTCTATGATATAATACGATTTTTTATTCAACGAGGGTGCCACTTGGCCGGTAGTAGACCCTTAAGAATACACGAGACGATGACGTCATTTTGTGGAAACTATCGACGCAATCTTGCTTCAGTCGCGCATGGCATTGATGTGGATCATCGTCGATAGTAGTGGAAAAGCGTCTCGTGCTATGGGACAAAACAGTAGAAGGTTAAGGTGGAAGCGCCAGGGTAAGTATTTCATGAAATCATGACATTTGGCTATGAAAACAGCAGCTTAACAATATCGTGCCGTAGATCATGCCACAGCCACGTTGCGACGTCGCCGTCGTGTCGTGAATTTTTACGATGGACGACGGGGATTTCCACGACATCGTACGCGACACGACGACGTCTCGCATCGTAGCACGTTGCGAAGTCGCGAGTCGTGTGATTGTGTTTTGAATTTTGAGCCTTGTTTTTGAGGATGGTAAATCATCAGCTGACTTCTCCCGCTCTGGGTGGAGCGGGAGGGAGTATCAGATTCTTACTGACTAAAATCCACCCGTGTCTTCCATTGCCCTTTGCGTTCGAGGTCTGCGGTAACTCCTTAAATCACGTAAGCTATGCCAGAAAGCTTTTTACACAATTAATGACTTTCTTGAGGACAAAAAGGCGTGGGATTGAGCTGCTTCAATGATATACATGAGCCATTGTTTTCATATGTACTACTT